>OY390714.1:25240714-26702451 GCA_959613365.1 Balanococcus diminutus
GAGCCCTGTTAGGTACTTAAAAAAAGGGCTTTCAAATTTTTTATTTACTTATTTATTGAAAAAAACAAACATTTTGTTCTTTTTTTTAGGTTAGTAGATTCCCGTGTAGCAACGTCGATGCTAATTTCGATATAAATGTCGACACATCGAAAAGTGACCGATTTCGATGTGTCGACATTTATATCGACATCCACATCGACATTTGCAATGGTGAGATTTTGAAAAATATGCTAAGTTCAAATATTCAATATAAGTATATATTAAAATTACACCAAAAATAGTGTTCAAGCCAACATTTCAACATTTTTTGTCAAATATGCGGCATTGAGGCCACCTTTGTAGCTGGACACATGCGAGTGTCCAACTAACATAGAGATGATTCTTAGACCTTATGTACTAATTCACAACACACTTTATCTGCGAGTATCACAATCACCCTCAAGACGTCGACAGTCAAGTCGATGCATTATTCGACCCTCGACAATTAGATCGACATTAACTCGACTTAAAATTCCTCTGGTCAACACTGTCGACAGTTAAGTCGATGCATTATTCGACCCTCGACAATCACATCGACACTATCTCGACTTAAAATTCCTCTGGTCGACACTGTCGACAGTGAAGTCGATGCATTATTCGACCATCGACAATTATGTCGACAATAACTCGACAAGTGGTTGTATTATTCAAAACTTTAAAAAATAAGAAAATTTTGTGATTCTTTCAAAAATTATTTATTCCTGAGCTTAAAATGTTCCTATTAATTGTTTTTAGTTCTTTTTAGATATAAAATTTGTAAATTTAATTGGCAGAAATTGTCGACATAAATGTCGATGCGTTTATCGAGTATCGATTTTTACATCGACTTGTCTATGTAGAAAAACAACGTTTTCTAAATTATAGGAAAATACTGAGAAAAATTCAAAAATTTTGATTGAACAGTTATGTTTAACATAGAACATTACTTTAAATCTCAAATATCATTTTTAATTCATCGTTAACCGAGAAAAAAATGTGTCTGAATTTTGTCGACATAAATGTCGATGTCGACAATTGCTACACGGGTTATTAATGTTTCTTTTTTTCTTTTTTTAATAATGAATGTTTGAATTTTTTTCAAAATTTATTTTTAAAATTGAAAGAAATCAATTTTTAACTTTACGAATTCTAGTGTTTACCTACACATAATTTATTGCAAGGACATACTTAGTTTACTTACTAATTACAAAATATATTATGCTAATTAGTACAGGTCATTATTAAGGGATCATGAAATTTTTCATCACTTGAAAGAGGGTTGCAAGCTCGTAGTACCTACGTAAATAAGTTTGAAAATTAGAAAACCCCTTCTCTACTCGTAAAAATGTAACTTTCATTAAATAGAATTATTTTCAATTTCTCCAAATTTTTGGGATTTAGTACAGATACAGACCGAAATACGTAGAATAAATACGAACCTTTGCAGTATAGGCTGATAATGGCAATAATTTCCGTAGGAATGGACATGAATGATGTCCGAACGATGTTTAAATTCCTTTGTCAGTAATAATTCAGATTTGACTAGATTTGTTTACAAAATGCGTCATGTCTTTTCTACGCCGCGCCGGCCGCACCGCGCGCCGTCTTTAGTAAATACAATTCTTAAAACCGTGACAAAATCTTTTCAATCGAAGGTTACACCTTAAAAGCCTTTCTATTGTACGTGAAACGAAGAAAATAGATTTTCATTTCGTTCCAATGACACTATAGGCATAGGCGGACCGAGGATCGGTATGGGGGTTGAAGTTAGCACCTGCGAATTCATCAATCCAACACTACATATATCGCAGAAAGACTGAATTTCTTTTTTAATTTTTTCTCAAAGGAAATGCTGTGTATTGTATCTTTGCAGATTTTACGTTTTGCGTAACACCTGGATGCGGAGATAATATCGAGGCGGGGTTCACATTTGCCAAAAATAGCGTGACATCTTTTTGTTGTATACCTGAAATGAAAAGGTACCGACAACCGGTCACCATTTATAATTAGACTTCTGGCTTTGGCTGGCTTATGTTTTATTTTTTCGTGTTTACTAGTATAATGGGTTAATGTAAGATTGCATAATAATTACGTTTTTTTTCTTCTCATTTACCTATTCTAGAAGTTAATAGAAATTGCTCTACCAGGATTGTTATTGTTCAAGAACCTGGGTTGAAACGTTTTTGTGTGTTTTTTTTAAAGATTTTTTTTTAAATTATTGAATTGAAAAGTTAAAAGTTATTATAGGTGTAAAAAAATTCCTGAATATAAATTTTTAAAATTCTGTTCGAAGAGACTTTTAAAATTTTTTACCAAAAAACAATTTCATTTTAATTTTCGTATCATTTTTTTTCAATTCTGTTGATTTTTTAAAATTTTTGTAAATGAAATTTTCAAAATTAATATTGTTTTGAAAATTCTTTTTAAAACCTTTTTAATTTTTTTTTTTTTTTAATTTTTATAGAAACAATAAAACCAAACTTTTAAAAAAAATTTGAAAATAAAGTAATTTTTATTTTATCAAAGAAAAATTTATTTAAATTTTGTGCAAACATTTTTAATATTTTATTAGAAGAGATTCGATTCAAATTTTGTTGATACCTAGACCTACTGAAATATTTTTTTTAATCAAGAAGTTTTTTTTTTAATTTCCTTAATAATTTTTTCAAAATTTTGTTTTAAAAGTTATTTTTCAACTTTACCATTTTTTCAATTTTGTTATTTTATCAATTTTGTGGAAATATGAATTTATACCTAAGTGAAAAAATTTTGATTTATTAATTTTTGTTAAATTCCAGCAGATTTTACATTTTTTTTTTCAATTTGACAACTCTATAAGGTTTCTCGAGTAATAATTTCGAGAAAAATTTCACCAATTTTCTGGAGATTTGAATTTATGAGTAAAGAAATTTTCTTTAATCGATTTTTGTTCAATTCCAGTGGATTTGGCAATTTTTTCATTTTTTTTTTTCAATTCTACTAGTGTAGGGTTTCTCAAGTATAATAATTTCGAGAAAATTTCATAAATTTTTCGGAATTTTCAAATCCAGCAGTTTTGGATTTAACCCTACAACCGTAGGGTTTCTCCAGTAATAATTTCGAGAATTTGACCAATTTTTTGGAAATTTGAATTTATGAGTTGAGAAATTTTGTTTAATCAATTTTTGTTCGATTGCAGTGGATTTGGATTTTTTTTTTAAATTCCAGAGGTTTTGAAATTTTTTCATTTATTTTTTCAACCCTACAATTTTATTGTAGGTTTTCTCAAGTAGTACTTTCAAGAAAAGTTAATCAATTTTTGTTTAATTCCAATTTCCAATGTATTTGACTTCTTTTTTCTCAAATCCAGCAGTTTTGGCATTTTTTTGATTTTTTTTTTCAATCCTACAACTGTAGGTTTTGCACGAGTAATGATTTCGAAAACAATTTCATCAATTCTTTTGGAAATTCGGAGTTATGAATCGAGAAATTTTATTTGATCGATTTTTCTTCAATTCCAGCGTATTTGGCATTTTAAATTTTTTTTTAACCCTATAACTTTTATGGGTTTCTCGAGTAATGATTTCGAGAAAAATTTCACCAATTTTCTGGAAATTTGAATTTTTGAGTTTGAAAAATTTTATCCTAATGGATTTTTTTCAATTCCAGCGAATTTGGCAATTTTTTCGTTTTTTTTTTTTTTTTTTTTTTTTTAAACTAATTGTTGGAAAAACTTTATCAAATGTGTGGAAATTTGAATTTATAGGTCGAAAATTTTTTTTATCAATTTTTGTTCAATTTCAGTGGATTTTGCAAAAAAAAATCAATGTTTAGCACTTATTTCGTATGAATTTTGTGGAACTTGTTTTATTTTTATTTTTTTAAACAAAAAATAAATTTTTCAGCTAGAATTTAACACCAGCGTTTAAATTTTTTAAACAACAACAATCACTGACTCGGAGCAAACTCATTCATCGATTTATTTTAATTAAAACAGAAAACGCTCTCAAACGAAATTAACAAATGATCGGTTACGAGTAAATTTTTGGTTAAATGTGTCCAAGTATACGATTAGACGTGTTAATTCAGCGTTCAAATTATAGCCAAGATGAAGGTTTTTTCACAGCCGCCGATTTAACGAGAGATGAAAACTAATAACTGATTCGTCCATGGGCGAATACCTAATACGTTATTTAAACTTATCAATTCAAATTGTTAAAATATCATTAACCTTGGAATATTAGATCACTGACCCATAATACCAACACAATAAAATTATTTTCAAAGTTTATACACCAATTTTCAACTTGACCGGTGTAACGTATGTAGACGAAGACGAAGGTAAAGTGTTGCTTCAATTAAACCATTAACAAAGGTATAATTTCATTTATTTTTTTCGGCAAAAAATTTCTATGCAGTCGAGGTGTTAAAATGGATGTAAAAAATCTCCCTTCTCGCGCCAACGAATTCAATTGTATTTTTGTCTAAGGCGTATAATATGTATAGGTGTCTGATAGAGGATTTTTTCATTTTTGTAATTCAGATACCCTTTCATATGCAATCGATCCATCTCTCTTGAAACTTGAAACCACTAATTAGATTTCTGATGCGAGCGATCGTTTAAAAAGAAATACGATATATGGCTTGTATTATGTGAAAGAATCGCAAGTGACGGGTACCCGGGTACGAGTACCTCAAATTAGCTTATTTCCGCATCAGCCGGATACAAAAAAGTGATATTTTCTATTTCTTATTGTGTCCTATGTATTTTTTTATACAATTTATTCATTTTGAACCTGCGAGTATTTTTTGAGAGTGCACGGGCAAGGGCATCAATGTCCCATACTAGAATTTCTTGATTACTGGTTTCATTTTCCTACAGTACATTTCCTTTGAATTTTTTTTCAAGTTACAGTTCCCAAAGACGAAAATAAATATTCACTCGTCGGCTTCTCCAACGTTACAAGTACTTACCCACGATCGATAATTTTACGAGATATCGAATAAAAGTATAAAAATAGTCCAAATTTAATAAACTTGATTTAAATCTTGCCATATGTGAACGCTATGAGAACTCGACCGATTGAACTTTATCGAGATTTAATTAAGATAGATATTTTTCGAAACACCCTGTAGGTCGATGATTTAACTAAGGTGAAGGTCGTTCTTAAATTTTTTCTTCTATTAGATGTTCCATAGGATGAAATTTTATCTAGCATTGTTTTCGAACAAACGAACCTACATTTTGGCCGAAAAAAATTGTAGGTATATTAAATTTCGAAGAGAAAGTTTGACGCGTGGGTGATGCGTGTAATATTGTAATAATTTTGGACAAGTCGAAAAAAACACACTACATTGTAAGATTTGTTTTATTATAAGACTATGTGAGATGGAAAATTTTTAAGAAAATTTACACTGATTCGTTTTTAATGAACTGCCTCTTAATACGAGTTCTAATTAAAATAGATAACAATAAACGCCCTTATTAAAAAATTTTTACTTCGTAAATTTTTATTGCATATTGTTACTACGATTATATTACTATGTTGTAGTAATTTCTATACACATACATTTGTTTTATGCAATATATTTATTCGCGTGCTCTAAAACGTCAAGAAAATTAAAATTAAGTACCTATCGAGTGCATCACATGTACTTGTACCGGAGGCGGAGTGATAATAAAAAACACTCCGGATTTTCAAATTGCACTGTGTGCTAAAAAAAAATCTAGCCGGCTCTGTCCTCCCTCCCCGGTTGTCTCGACGTAATGAAATGTACATTGTACGTACAAAATACGAAAAGGAAAATTAAAAATATATTTCGACAAAAAGTAGTTTTATTCGATTCATTTTCAACTGCGCCAGAAATTAAAAATGAGATAATTTTAATCAGAAGGTCACGGCATATTGGCGTCATTCTAAATTACCCATCTTTGTGATAAGAAGAATTTATTAATTTTTTAGCTGGTATACCACATACATATGTTTTACAAATTAAAAGAACACTATACTTATCGTCGAAAATCCACATCCTTCAAAAATATGTAGGTTAAATTCGATTTCATTTGTATTTTTTTTGAATTTAAAGAAAAGTTAAAAGCAATTTTATGATTGTTTGTAATCTTGAAAGTATTTTTTTTTAAATGCTCCAAGGGTCCACCCTTCGCCTTTCCTAGAAATCTGCTTATATCTCTGTACCGAAGGTTCCAATTGAAAACTTTTTCGAACAAAAATTATAGATTGAAATATGTCAGAAATAATTTTTGTCATTACAAAAATTTCGATTGGATCCCTCCTTCGCCTCTGATTTTACATAATACGTATAAAAATCACCCTTGAATTTTAATCGTACAGCTCGAACTCACCTCATTGCAACTTTGGGTTACATTGCAGCCAAAAGAGCCCAAATTAAGCATTATCCTTTAACATCTGCATGATATAAAATATTCCAAGACTCCTGAATTTTTTTCACCCCCCCCCCCCCCTCCATCGATACTTATACCGAGAATCCACAAACTTAAAAAAATCAAAATTGGTTTTTAAAATTAAAAATGTGGTAGAAGTGTGATATTTATCTATTTTTTAAATGATGATAACAAAATTTAATTCTCAAAAAATAGGGATGAGAAATATTTTATCAAAAACATAAAAATGAAAAAAAATATATAATTAGTGAACCGATTCAAAAATCCAATTATTGAATGGCGAGAAAAGTCTTTCAAGTAGTGAACGAAAAATAGAATTACGTTTTTTGGAAGAACGATAAAATCGTGTCGAAAATCCATTAAAATTTTTTGACAAGTTTTTGAAAAAAATTTCACGGTCCCAATTGAAAAATGTTTCAAACAAAAGCTATGTATTTTGATTTCAGAAACAATTTTGATTATTACAAAAATTTGATTGAACCGCTCCTTCCCTACCAAATTCGCATAATATGACTTAGATACTTGATTATAATATTATTTAAAATTGATGGGAGTGGAAGGGTCCAATTGAAAAAAATGTTCAAACAAAAGTTGTAGCTTGAAGTCTTTGAAATAATTTTGATTATGACAAAAATATTGTTCTAGAGACTTCGATATTCAACTTTTGTTTGAAAATTTTTTCTATTGAGGGCTTAAGTACAGAAATATGGAGATTTTTGGAGAAAGAGGTGAGTTCTCTTTTCCAAAAAATCTCTCCGTATCTGTTCTTAACTCCAAAGGCCCCAAATGAAAAAAAATTCAAACTAAAGTTGTATATCACAGCCTTTAAAATAATTTGAACTTATTCACCTATTTTCATTTTATGTAGATTTACGTGATTTTTATGTGATTTCCATACGTATAATTGAAAAACGAAGGGGAAGGAGTATTCCAATCAAAATGTTTGTAATAACAAAAATTGTTCCTGAGATCAAAACACACAACTTTTGTTTGAATAAATTTTCAATTGGGGCCTTAGAAAAGTTTTTATTACATTTATTTTTCAAAAACTTTCAACTTTTCAATTTTTTGTTTTTCCAAAAAATAAAAAAAAATTAAAAAAACACGTAGCCCTTCAGACAATTCTTGCTTTCGTTTAAAACTTGAAAGACAGGGGGTAAATGGGTCGATTTACTTCAGGCCTTTATTTTTTTGGACAGTGGCAGTTCATTTGGCATTTTACGTATTATGAAAAAAATTCGTTCGTTGGCTGAAAAATGTGGTCCGAAAAAATATCTCCCCCGGGGCCGGATTTTCTCTTGGCGAGCCTGGTCATTTTACATCCTGAGCAACAGTGGCCAATTGCAAGTCAAGATAAATCTTTATCTTTACAAAGTTTCGGATACATTGTGAAATCTTATCTTTCGGCATCCTCTTTGGCCAGATGCGTGATATTTAACATTGAATATAAAATTTGTAAGTACCATAATCATTCCATATTTCCATAGCTACGTCATTCGTAGTATTACATATTATTGATAAAATTAATAGATAAGTATTTTTAAGAGTGACTCATTGGCGTCTCAACAATGGTTGGGCGCCGAAGAAGCTCGTAGTATGTATTATAATTTTTTAAAACTTCGATTTGAATTTTTTTTGGTTGAAATTTTCGATTTAAGTTTATTTAATTTTCAAAATCCTGTTTTTTTTTCAATTTTGACATTTTTTGAAAATGTGGCCTGTTTATTTCTTTTTTCCCCATAACGAGGAATTCGTGGGACGATCGGCGAAGTGACTTTTGAACGAAGGGATTAAGCTAAGGTGTTCTATTGTATATAATTCGCCTGTTTGATTTTCACAACAGGTAAATTGGCTACCTGCAGAAAGATGTTAGTTTCGAATTCATAACCCTTTAGGTGACTTTACAATAATTGTATTTTACACCTTTCTCGAATTCATTGATGTGAAGGGGTTGCTACTATTATGTTTGGTGGTTTGGCCTTTTCAGCAGTGGCCAATTCTACAGGTTGGTTTAATACGTCCTGATGTAGATTTTATCAAAGGTAATACCTAACTAACAACTAGGTATTTTTGTAGGTGTATCGTAGATTACGAGTATTTTCTATTTTTATGTGAAAATAAAATGAAACATGTTTAGGCAATCTATTTGAGAGATTTCGAGAATTTTATTCATTTTTTTTTTTTTTTTTTGGTAATATAATGTACGTACTGTGTAGGTCCCTACTATACATACTGCGAACTTTTTTTCTTATCAAGCAGTATTCATGTTCTCATTGTTCTCAGTAAAAAATTTCGATTTAAATTTAACTCTCGAAAATTCTGAATCGAGAGTATACTTAAACGTGTCATGCCATGATATGATACGATTAAACACTTGTTACATACTCATGTATTACAATATCATCCAAAATTGTGACGTGCCATACAAATTTGTGACGTATCAAGCACCTACAGTCCTACATTGTATTTTCGATTTCATTTGCACACTAATTATTCAATCACAACTGATACCTACCTATTTACCTAGTGAGCATTTAATTGGCTCGTGTTACGAGCTGTATTGAAGCATTTATGACGTGTCATATAAATGCACTCATAAATGACATCACGGCCGGATATAAATTTTTTGTGCTCAGGGGCCATGTCATTCGATTTGACATTTGGGCAAATTCCAACTACTTAATACTTATAGCTAGTTAGAAATTTTCTAAAATTATTTTTTTGAATTTTTTTTGCAAAATTTAATAAAGCAGGAAACTATGAAAATTTACTAATAATTTGAAAGATGATACCAAGTTTAAATAATATTTTGATAGGTAACAAAATTTTGAAAATCAATTTCCGAAATTTTTTTGGGAAGTTTCTTCGTTTTAAAGCGATAAAAATCGATTCAAAAATTTGTAAAATAAGTAACCCATTCCGACTGTATATTTAAAAAATAACTCATTTTTAGTTTTTAATGAGATGGATTGGCTCAAAATTAGTCATTTTGTTATATGATTTTTTCATAAAAAAAATTTAAAACAAATTATTCAATAGGATTTTTGAAATTTATTGCAGGGATTTTTTCATTGTTTATTTTTTGTGAGTCTTTCCAAAGTAGGTAACTTTAAAAAATAATTTTCTTTCTAATTAAAAAAATAGACCAATTTTTTTAATATGTTTTACTTTTTGCAAAAAATTTTAGAAGAGAATTTTTTATACTATCTAATACAAATCCGCAAAAAAGAATATTTTACTTATCGAAAAAGATTTTAAAATTCTTTAAAAAATAGAAAAAATATATTGAAATTGTTTTGAAATATTTCTGTTACAAAAAGTTCGTTTGGAAAGAGTTTGCAAAATTTGAAGATTATCAGGGTGTCTACAGGTCATGAAAATCATGAAAAGTCATGAGAAGTCATGAAATTTGAAAATGGGTCATGTAAGTCATGAAAAAATCATGAATTTTTCAAAAAAATCACTAGGTCATGAAAAGTCATGAATTTTGCTGCTGGAGGTCATGAATTTTTTTTTATTAGGCAAAATTTGCCCTTTTTTCTTTTATAATTGAATTTTTTTTTTTTTAATTTCGCTCTCGCTACGCTCGAGCAGTATTTTGTTTTCTATTTGATAACAGAATTGAAACTTTAAGTAGTTCAAATTTACATTTTTCTTACTCAAAATTGCAGTTTTTTTCAAAAATTTTCCCTCGCTTCTTCGGGAAATATTATTTTCATCTCATTTGCTAAAGTTTCAAATTTTCGGTACTTGAATTTGATATTTTCAGTAATTCTGCCCTTTTCCCTTGAACAATTCTTTCAGTTCGTCACTGTTTGGGGGTGCAATTTTTTCTCTGCTTAAGGACATAAAATACCAAAATACAGCTCTCTTTGTTTTCGAAGAAAAAATGAAAATTTTTATTTCAAAATGACCACCCCTGAAAGTTGAACCCCCTCCATGATTTCATCCTAGCTGCGTTACCGGGGAAAAATAAGGATTTTTTTTTGCTCCCCCTCTCCCTCCCCCAAATATTCATTCCAAGTTACACTCATGCTGGAAGAGGAGAGGGTCCCTGAAAATGTTAAAATATTTATTGTTCATGAAAAAGGTCATGAAAAAGACATGAAAAAGTCATGAATTTTCAAAAAAAAATTAATGTAGACACCCTGATTATATAAATTTACTAAAAGTTTTTTAAAAAAGTAATCCAAAAAACAATCGAAAAAAGTCCTGAAGAATTCAAATTTTTTAATGTCTGAAAATGGTTGTTTTATTGATTGGGCTAAGTATACTTTCGTTTAGATAGAGATTTTTGAAGATATTTAAAATGTTATTTTAAAAAAAATGAAATCTTTCTTGAAAAAAAAAAGGTTTCAAAAGTTTTGAAAACTATATTTCAATGGTAAAAAATTTTCTTGTTAACTTTTTTTCAATCCTTTTACAAAATGTTGAAAAATATTTTTTGGAAAAAATGGGTAAAATCCAAGATTTAAAATTTAAAATAAAATCAAAAACTCCATCGAAATTTTTTTTTTTTAATTCTGTTTTTTTTTTAAATTTCATCAAAATTACCATCAAAAAAATGATTGAAAAATGTTCTTGCTGCTAAAAATTCTATTAAAAAGAATTTTACATGAAATATTTAAAAAAAATTCCTAGAAAAAATCCATCCAAACATTTTACAAAAATGTATTTTAAAAATAATTTCAATTTTTTTTGAGTTTGTGGAAAGGATTTTTTTTTTTTCGTTTGAACTAAACTAAAAGTGAACTGAACATTGAAATTTTTTTTAGAAATCCTGAATAAACTCGTCCAAACATTTTTTTGAAAAAAAAAACAGAAATTGTGTAAATTGGGTCTTCTAAGAATTGAAAAAAATTGAAAACTGCCATTCCAATCAATCAATACTATGGCTTTTGTCCTATTTATTTTTTTTAAATGTTAGTGAGGAAAGTATGTAGATAACTACATACGTATTTCACTTGTATTCGTCATTTCCTGATTTTTTGAGCTATAATTTTTTATCTCATAATCGTAAATTATGCAGCTGCGTTTCAAAATTCGTTATTTCACGATAAGGACCACTTTTTTTTATCATCTTCGCCACTTCACCATTATCTAAATACAATGTTCGCGTTATTTTGCTGATCAAAATTAACAAAAAATTTGCAAGGTTATACTACGTACGAAGCTAGATTTATTGTACTCATAATTTCGTATAGTACGAGTACACATAGGTACTATAAATTTTGAAAAATTTACTACGTCTTTTTATATCCGTATTCCGTATGTGATGGTTTTACCTACGTAGTACGCAGACGTACGTAATTTACACGCCCATCGAGCATCGACCATTCGATAATGAAAATTTTTCACCTTAGGAGTGAGTGAGCCAACAAGCGAACATTCACATTTCCCAATAACGATGTGTGCTAAAAGCTTAATCCCTCATTCCCGCGAAGATTATTTCACGACGCGGTGGATAAGATAGAAAGAAAAACTGGTCAAGTACTTTTGAGAATTATTTACGACTTAATACTCTTAAAACGGATTATGTACGAATGGTAGACGATAATAAGTATAAACGGTACTTGTGGTTAATTTCGGGAACGATACCACCGATACGTTTCAATTTGACGATATCAGGTGTTAATAGTTGAAAAAATGATTGGTTTTCGTACCGAGACAAAACTTAGTCAAAAATCTCGGGGTAAAATGAGAAATTTGCTGAATTAGCCGAATGAAATTTGAAAAAAAAATTACAAATTTTTTTCCTCTTTTAATCTTTTTTTTTTTTTTTTTTTGCAAACTAATTTTATGCCAACACTGACACTGACAGACTGAAAATTTTCCTAATTTTCATAAATTTTCTTAATTTCTCGGAAATTGTACCAAGTCCGATACCACATAGATTAAGGCCCGTATTTTAAAAATTTCCTTAAGATTTCCTTATTCTTATTCCTTAAGGTAAGGAATAAGGAAAATCGGTATTTTAAAAACGATCTTATAATAAGGTTCCTTAAAATGGTATTTTAAAACTATCCTTATCTTATTCATAAGGTTTGTGAAGGTGCATTGTTGCCAAACAGTTTCATCCGAGTTTCGGATATTACAACCAATAGAAATGCTGTATTTTTCTAGCATTGGCATATTGCTGGTTTTGCGCGCGTTTTGTGATAACTGATGGTGAAATTCAAATTTCTTTTTTGCGTGATTTTACGTGTTATCAAAGAATTTTTCCCTTTTGCGTGAATTTTTGCTGTAAAGGTCTATAAGTGAACATAGTTTCTCCGCAGAAATACCTCAAAAGAAGCTCGGATTCCTAATTTTTTGGAGTAGAAATATTTTATACCTATTTCTCCAATATTTAAAATTAAAAAAACCTGTTGCTTTTCCTTCAAATGAACATCTCAACTGCGTAAATAATTTGAAATTACTCAATAAGTATGTACAATTATTCACGTTCATAAGCGTCTTTTACCGAAACCGAGTGAGGAAATCATTATCATTGTAATGTTTCAATGGGTTGCTGCGATCTCGCAGAACCCTGGTTGGGAATTTTGCAATTTCATTAAGCATTATGTTGTTTATTATATCATCCATATTACAAAAAAATAAAAAACTTCACAAAACTTTTAAAAAAAAATCATTCAAAAGTTCATTCAATTCTGATAAGAATTATCGAAATACAATAAGGTGTCCTTAAGGTACCTCGCGAGGTACCTTATTCATTTCCTTATTCCATTTACCTCATTTCGAAAAAGGAACGTTTTAAAATACTAAAAAATCTTAAGGAACGTCTTAAGGATACCTTATTACTTATATTCGAATAAGGAAATTTTTAAAATATGGGCCTTAATATTCAAAATCGAAGAGAAGGGAAGGGTCCAATCGAAATTTTTGTTCTGACAAAAATTTTTTGTGTGACATTCAAGCAACAACTTTTGTCTGAAATTTTTTTCAATTGGACCCCTCCCTCACTTCCTTCCTTCCTTCCTTCCTTCCTTCCAATTTCGCTTCACACTCCGTAGATACTTACTCAAAATTAGAGGACTAGGAAGAGAGGGGTCCACTGAAAAAATTTTCAAACAAAAGTTGTAGATTGAGTTAATAGAAATAATTTTGGTTATTATAAAACTTTCGATCAGACCTCTCCTCCCCCTTCAATTTCATACCTATTATTAAAAACGGGGGAAATTTGATAAAATTTGAAATAAAAAATGTTGCACCTTGAGGTCCTAGAATTAATTTTCGTTATTACAAAAATTTCGATTGTACCCCTTCCTCGCGTCCTCCCACCCTCCATCAAAGTTTGAATAAAATATCTATGTACTCGTAACACAGCGTTCCACTTTCATGTACTTGAACAAATTTATCAACTCGACTCGAGTCTCTGGCAGCACCACTGTCTATTTGCCATTGCCAACAAAGTTGAAATTTTTGCCGTTTCTGTGATTTTACCCCCCCTCCCCCCACCTCCCCCTCTTGCCCTCCCTCCATTACTATGAAAAAAATTAGGGTCACTCTCAACATTTGGACAAAATGTACAAAAATGGTCTTGGAAAAAACGATGGAAAAGTAATGGAAAGTCATGGATTTTCAAAAAAAAAAAAAAATACAGGTAGACAGACACCATCTGGAATCAGTACAGTTTTGCCATAGTCGATGAAAATATTGTGATTTTTTTTTTGTGGGGGGGGGGGGGGGCTTTTCAAAGTTAAATATGGATATTAGTAGACCAAAGTAGGTACGGGGAAATTCTGATAAATTTCAACTTCCTGAAGGAAATTGATAATTTAATTTTTTTTCCCATGATGATACTGTACTTTTTTTAATAAATACTGTAAACAAACCACGTACAATTTGATTTCGCAATATTTTATATTTTTTTCCTCGCCTGATTTCGAGTTACGAGTACTTACTCTCCTAGGTCTCATCAAATGGCTGTATTCAATTTATAAAAATCCAATTCTAAAATAATAAACACAGTTTTGGCAAATCGTAGTCTTCCGAAAACTTTGTCGTCGATGAAATTGTTTTGACTTCCCAAGCGTAAAGATTTTCTACTCGTATGCTCGTATACTTTTACATTGTATTTTTCATCTGTCACTGAATTGTTCATCCTGTCTGGACATTCGACTGGTGTAGAAATTAATTACAAATACTCGTTGCTCGGCGGATTCTACTTCTCAGAATTTTGACCCGTGTTCTCGCGGACCGTTATAAAAATGCGTTTTTTCTTCATCTAAAATACCAAAACACTAAAGGAATTTTAAAAGACAGTGGCGTCGAAGTAGAAAGAAAAGCAACATTGTTAAATGCATTGTTTGTTGCTGTTTTTGAATAGTTCTCAGCTGATTTTCGGACGTTTTTTAGAGGATCATTGAGAAAGTTATGGGTGATTGGAAATTTGTTTAGAATGGATCTGCCTGCATTTGGCATTTTCTAGTCACCAAAGATTTATAATGTGTCTGAAATAAACGTTATATCCTGTCGTATGGTATTTTTTTTACTACAATCAATAGGTATGTGGGCTTAGGTATGCCCATTTATACGAATTCCTTCCAATATGATTTTGGGATTGTTGATTTACTGGCTGTATTAAGTAATACATAATAAAAATTAGTTCAAATGCGATACGTTTTAAACTTTCATTGGTGGGCTTTTAATCGACTTTTCATTGTTATTTTTTTTCTTTCTGATCTTTCGACTAATTAACTAATGCCGATTATTAATCGTATCATGTAAAAGCCTATGTAGTTTGACGTCTTCTTTTTTTTATCATTTTCGTTTTTTTGGTGGGAAAGTATTCATTAAAGCGATGACGTATTTTAGATTGCATTATAAAAATATGGCCAATTTATCGATAGGTAGAAAAAATTGGTAATTAAAAATTTTAGCATATTTTCTTTCACTTGATTAAGCCAAACGATCTCATTTCCTAAATGTAAAATAATTATTATACGATAATATCGAATGATACATTTTTAATCAGCTGAACTGAATGTTTGCGGTTTCCTTAGTGCTATCTATTTCTTATCGAAGTTCTGGGAGTTTCCCTTTCAAACTATGTATTTATTGTTTACGGAAAAGAACGGAATTGCGGTTTAAATTCCAATTGTCGTGAAAGTGGAGTGAACAGGGGTGCAATATGTATGCGACATGGTGGTTTCATTCATGGATATTTTATTCGAACGATCATTTAATGTAAGTAGGTCAAACAGTTGGAGATTAAAAAGGGGAAAACCAATTCTGACGTGTAAATATGATTTCTGATTTTGATAAACGAAATGATATCTCCCTGGAAATAACACTTATCACGAATGGGTTTTGAAATAGGCATAAAATACGAAGTCATAATATCAAATTGCTATGATGCAACTTTGAAAAAAGTATGAGTAATTAGCTAATTATCTTTGATACTAATTTTATTGGTCATTATAAAATTTTAATCAATTTTTGAAGTGTATGTATTTTTTTTTTTTTTTTTTTTTAGAAAATCTTCAAAAATTTGATAAATTTCAAAATTTGGTATAAAAATGTGAAATTTTGGAAACATTTTAATTTTAATAAACTTTTGAAATTGGATGAGCTACTCTTTAAATTAGACGAATTTGGTATTTCTTTTTTTTTTAAACTTGAAAAATGTGTTAAAAATTAAAAAATTGGTTGAATTTCAAATTTTGATAAAAAGAGGAATTTTCGTAATGTTTATTTCTGATGTTTCTGATGATTTTTTTTCCAATATTTGAAGTTTGGAAGTACCAGAATTTTTGTAAATTGTTACAATTCTCCAAGTTTTCAAAAATTTGTATACCTGTATATATTACGTATTTTTGCAAAAATTCAGAATTTGTTCATTTTGACATTCTAATCATAGGTAAATTTTTGGTGTTTGACTGAGTATATCTTTCAATAAAATGGGAATTTTGATTATTAAATTTTAATGAATTATTTGGAACAGTTTTTTAAGTTGGATGATTTTTTTTAATCTTCAAAATTTGATAAAAATAGCAGTTTTTAAATTTTAATAAATTTTTGTAACTCGATCTGTTTTGCAAATTTGGTAAATTTTGATTTTTTTTTAAAGTAAATTTTCAAAGTATGTGGAAAATTCAAAAATTGGTTAAACTTTTAGAATTTTATGAAAAGATCAATTTTGGTAGGTAATGTTTTCAATTTGTAAAAATTTAAATTGCTTAGCATTTTGACGAAAATTCATAAATTAATATTTTTTCGATTTTAATATAATTTTTTTAAAGTGAAATTTTTAAATGTTTCAAAAATATGTACTAAATCTTTTTGATAAAAATTCAAAATCTAATTGAAATTGCAGTTGCATACCTAGTTTTGTTTATTTTGATTTTAATGAATTTTTGAAATTGGGTCAATTTTCAAAATTTGATGAATTCTGATTTTTTTTTCTTGGAAAATTTTCAAAATTTGGTAACACTCGAAATAATTCCTATGTTAAAAATTGGAGTTTAGCTCATTTTTAAAAATTTTATTTTTTGAAAGTGAGCTAATTTTCAGATTTTTTTTTGGTTTTCATGTTTTTTCTAAAAATTAGGAAATATTCAAAATTTGATAAAAATTCAAAACTGGAAATTTTTTAAGAATTATTTAATTTTTAAAATTGAGTCAATTTTTAAAGTCTAATAAGTGTAATATATTTTACGATTTTGAAAAGATATGAACTTCTCAAAAATTTGTAAATCTTTGAAATTTGAAACATTTCTTAATTTTTGAAAAACTTGTGATGAAGCTCCATGTAAAGGTGCTGCCCTTTGGCTTTGAAACGATGTTATATACTCTTAAAAAGAGACGAATCGTATTAGTTGAGGGTCTCTCGCCCAGAAAATGTAGGTACCTACCTACATATGAATTTAATAAATACATATAAGTATATTATGAGGGTAGGTTTTTGGGGTTGGAAAGTTTTCTAATAATAAAAATGAAATTTCAAAATGCAATGTGTACGCCTATGTAAAAAGCATGATGCAATAAGAAATAAAGGTTAACTCATAGGCTTGTGGATAGAAAAACGTTGGCGAGGGGTCATGTAGATAGAGAGATTTCTTCTAGGCCTTTGGAGGGAATTTAATTTAAGCTTACGTTAAATTCTCGAGGAAACGACGTCACGAATGTTTTTAAGCAATTATTTTGCCAATTTGATTCACTATCATTCTCGTTCCTTTAAATTCAAAGAATTTTACTCGTTCTTCGGAATTATTAAAGTATTGCATATTTCGAATTTCGAGTTCAATTAGTACCTATCTAAAAAAAAAAAAAGTACTCTTAGGTTATTATAATCATTTATACAAGTGATAAGTCTTTTTTAATAAAATTATTATCTACTTCTGGCGCTACTTAGAATGTAATAATTTGAAAAAAAGAATAATGTTTAGCTGGCTACGTTGTAAAAATTGATTTATAGTCGATACTTAAAATATAGGTAATATTTTGACGCGGTTAATTATTTCATTGATGCCCTACCTGGATTGAATTTTTAAAGATCTTTCCAACAATAGATTCATTGTATTGCTGATATTTTCAATTTACATTTAACGCTTTAGTTGGTTTCAATAACACAATAACAACAACAACGTAGAAAGAATGCTGGAAAAATAGCGCCGAGAGGTAGTATGAAGCGCTGATATTCACAAAACTATGGTGGTGGTTTCAGTTTTGAGAAAAATCTATTCAGGTAATGAATAATAGACTCATAAAAAAAAAGAATGGGGAAATAATAAAATAAGGAAAAAAGTTGTAAAACAGCCTAAAAGGTCGTGGTGAAATGGTAGGCTGTAAAAATTCCGTATACTAGTGTTCGTAAAGGTCAAAAATCTGGCGCCAGTCGGTTAGGTCGAATAAGAATATATTGTACGAATTCGATATAAATGTGTATACTTATTTGATTACGTTACGTATTAAATGACCATCGTTTATATAAATGGACCTTTGTTTTGCCTAAAACCGATATCGACGTTTGCGAAAAATATTTAATTATTATTTTAAATTGTTGTAAACAAATTAAGTATCGTAATACGACGGGAGTTCAATGAAGAAAAATACCATCGAAGTTTTTTTTATACTTAAGTAGTTGATTGCTGAAACAAGGTCGAAGCTAAAATGATGTCTTTGCTTTTTGACGTTATTTTGTCCTTTTAAAATTGCTTAATTCTGTTCTGTATAGACTAAGATTTTTTCCATTTTTTCCTCAGATTTTTCTGTTGAAATTTCACTGGCCCAGAACTTTTATTTAACAGTTGTTTTAGTATTATGAAAAATTTTCGAAATTTTTTAAAAATAAATTCGAGTACCTAGATAATTTTTTTTTAATTTGTAGAAAAAAATCTTTCAATTTTTATAAAGAAAAAAAATGCTTTTTACAAGAAAAGAATTTCTTATTTTCAGACAGAACAATCTCAATTTTTTTTCTTAATTTTTTTTTTTTTTTTTAATTTTTGAAAAACTTTAATTTTTCAGAGAAAAATTATTTTTTATGGTGAAAAGAGGCTCCTATATCTTGAAGGGAAAAAAATCCCAATTTTTTAGAAGTTTTTATAAAATATTTCTGTTTTTTTTTTTTTTTTTAGTGAAAAAAGGTTAAAAAATCTTGATTTTTTGAGAGAAGAAAAATTTTTAAATTTTATTTGAACAAAATTAAAAATTTTCTTATTTTTTGGAATATTAAAAAAAAAATAGTGCCAGCTTTTTTGCAGTGAAAATATTTTAATGCAGAAAAAAGTTCTGTTTTTTCTAAAAATCCCTAAATTTTTCTGGAGAAAAAATCTCATTTTTTTAGAAATATTTCTTCTGAAATTCTTAGTTTAAGAAAATTTCTTTTTTTTTTAGTAAAAGAAAGGGAACCATTTTTATTTTTAAGAATAGAAAAGTTTTCGATTTTATTTGAACGTAAATTACGATTTTTCTATTTTTTGAAATATTTAAAAAAAAATCAGGGAGATAAGTACCTACCTGATGTAAATTTTTTTGTATTAAAATCCAGAAAAAATTCATATTTTTAATGAAAATCCGTAAATTTTTCTGGAGAAATAATATCTCAGTTTTTTAGAAATTTTTGGAAAATACATATTTCTAAAATTCTTGGCTTAAGAAAATTTCGATTTTTTTTTTTTTTTTTTTTTGAGTAAAAGAAGGAGGAAAATCTTGATTTTTTGTTAGAGAAATTTTTTTCAATTTTAATTGAACAAAAATTAAGATTTTTCTGGAAAATATGTACTTAGGTTACCTTATTGAAAAAAAATATTGAATGTACCTAAATTTTTTTACAATAAAAAAGGTTGTTTTTTCTGAAAATCTTTAAATTTTTCTGAGAGGGTATCTCAATTTTTTATGATATAAGTGGATAAAGAATATAGGTACTTATTATATATTTTTTGCTGAAAGTAGATTCCAATTTCTTGGAGGAAAAAATCTCAGTATTTTAAAAGTTTTTGAAAAATATTTCTGATTTTTTTTTTTAAATTTTATTAGGTAGGTGTTATTAATTTTTTGAAATGTAAGCAAATTTTTTGCAGTAAAAATATTTCAATGCAGGAAAAATTTCTGTTTTTTCTGAAAATCCGTAAATTTTGTGGTTTTTTAGAAGTTTTTGAGAAGTACATATTTCAAAGTTGGCCTAAGGAAGTTACTTTTTTTTTAAGCAAAAGAAGGGAGAAATCTTGGTTTTTTGAAATTAGAACAATTTTTCAAATTTATTTGAACAAAAATACAAACTTTCTCATTTTTTGGAAAAAAAATATTATTTCTTTTTTGCTTTGTTTTTTCTGACAATCTCTAAATTTTTCTGGAAAGAGAATCTCAATTTTTTATGAAACAAATGAAGAAAAAAGTATATTTTTTGATAAAAATTATCTCAACGTTTTTTGGAGTAAAAATGAGTTTTTTTGTAGCAAAAATTTTAAAATTTTTATGCAAAAGTAATTGTGTTTTTTTTTAGAGAAAAAAAGACTCAATCTGATCCATTATTCAATTTTTGCTCCATTCTAAATCACCAGAACATTTCAACTTGACCGAAAAATTCTTTTATCGGTATTTTGTGAGTCTCATTAGTTTTGAGGCCCTCAAAATCAGTAGCCTTCGAAATTCTCCGAGTAAAGTATGCAAGAGCAGCTCTTTAAAGGCCCTGCCTTTATCTATATCTATCTATCTATCTATCTATCTATCTATCAAAGGCTCAAAGCATCTTCTTAAAATCCGAATTATTTTTTGAAAAGTGTGCAGAACGAAGAAACGAAAATCGGTTTTAAGAAAAATTATTACAAACTGCTGATTCGACAATTTACGTAAATTACCAACGAAGAAATTAAAATCAAAATGCACTCTCCTCGGGTAAATGGCTTGAATGAAAATTTTCATGTGAATAACCTCGGTTCGACACGTCATTGTGTAGTAGAAAGGTATAGGTATATCGAGTGAAAATGTCAAGGGTAAGAATTAGCCTTCTTCAGCTCATACCCCAACTTGTACAGTTCCCCCTTTAATTTTAAAAAGTCCTATATTACAAACACATTGGATATATTCTCAATCTCATTGTTGAAATCGATTATACGTTTCGCCGTTAAATTAATTCCGAATATATTGTGGGTAGGTAAATTCGACGCTGTCGAGTTTATTGTATGTATTTCATAAGGCGAATCAATGCTGTGCACTTGGGTACGTCCTTTTTCCACTTTATATTTTTACGTAGTCAAGCTAGAGCAGCGCATTGAACCTAATTTTCGATCGGCAAGATTGACGTTTCTTCTAAATGCTCGAATTAATTTCACGTTATCGATTAACGTTTGTTAGGTCTTTGAATTGTTGGCACGGCCTCCAGGCCCGTAGTCAGAGTGACTTTGTAGAGGGGGCTTGAACCTTGTTTTTGCGAATTTTTCCTACTAAAATCTACTTTTTGACCAAATTTTGTAATTTGTTAGAGGGGGCTCAGTCTGACGCTAGAGGGGGCTTAGCCCCCTCTAGCTCCCCTCTGACTACGGGCCTGACGGCCTCTATAACTAAACACACGTCGATTGATTTATTCTACGCAAAGAGCATACGAAGCGACATACGAACCACAAAACGGACGAAGAAAAATTTATGTAGTCGATTGTTTTGTTTGAAAAATCAACGCTAATTATCTGCGGGTTGTTTCGTGCAAGCTTCGGTTCGCATATCCTGTACCTAAGAAGATTTTTCTTGGTAAAATGTCTCCTACAATGGTACCTCAGCCTCGCTCTCCCGCTGTATTCGCTTTCATCGATACCGAAAACAGGAGATGCGGTTTTTTCGCCTAAAATGTTACGTAAAAATATGGACTCAGCCTCTGACGATGAGTGAATTTTTCGCTACGATTTTGGTGACCTTTTTTTCTCGAAATCGCCTTAATTTCGAACCAGATGTTGCGCGATTTTCTCGACACCCAATGATACGTACGTACCTATATAATAGATCCGAAATGAAGGATAAGTAAAGTACGACCGCGCCACCGAATCAGAACCTTCTCGAGAAAAAACCATCTCCTCTACTTCGTCGCTCTATATCCAAGTCTTTTGTTATATTTAGACTTTTTCTCGCTTATTGTAAAGTAACCGTACTATTTTAACAATAATTCTGAGAAGTTGAAGGTTTCTTTTTTGTACCTGAGCTGAGTGAGGATGGAAATCGGTAACACAACGGGTCCTGCGCCGAACAAGCTGCAGCCGCAGCCAGTTTTGTTAGTGCCGACGACGAGAGGACCAACAGCCGCGAGAGAACTTCCCGAAATGAACGGAATCTTATCTCTCTTTTATGTATTAACGTGTCACATGTAATATATTACCGACGGGACGGGATGTTTGTAAAGATAACAAGCGCCCTTTACCTATAGATTGAGAAAAAAAGCAAAATGGTGAGGAGAAGGGCACTTCATTACCTTTGATTTATGTAGTACAAACTTTCTATTAACGATTGTCCGATGATTCGCATTTTCTCATTCTTATTTTAATCGTGAAAACCAATCGTAAATGGGTTGAGGTGTAAATGATACGATGAATTTCGTCGAAAATAGCCATATTTTCGGTATCGATATTCTTTGAGGTTTTCGTCAAAGGCCCTACCTACCTTTCGGGTACGTGTAGTTGTAAATCGATGTATTTTGAAATCGGAATATTCACTGTGTTGACAGATGACATCGTTAAAAAATACATTTTTCTTCGTCTCCCAGACTCGTGTGAAGTGTTCTTTTATTAGTTTTATTGAAATGATGTCTGCTCGTAAATGCTTCAACAGAAAGCTTTTCATGTTCAGCAGGTATACTATACATTAGGGTGCTTCATAATTTTATATATTTTTTTCTTCGAAATTTCAATTGTTGGCCCTCGAAAAATGATTCTTTTGGTGTAAGATCGACTATGTAAAAATTTTTCTTGAAAAATAGGTGGTGGCGTAGAGCCACTTTTGTTGAGAAAACTAAAAAAAAAAAAATCAAAAAATTGGAATCGAATTTTTTTCAAAATTTTTCAACAAAATGGTCACTACTTTGGTACTTTTACCCATCAAGACAATTTTCAGTGATTTTTCATGTTTACTCCTGTTTTTAAGGGAACATAAAAACCCCATTTTTTCACGTTTTTTGGAGAAAAAAAAAATGAAAAACCAACTAAAATAAAAGATTTTTTTTTTAATCAAAGTGCGGTTATAACATAGGTACATATTTTTACCCAAAAAAAATATTTATGGCGATTTTTCAACTTCACCTCAATTTTTAGGAACTGCATGAACTGTGCCATTTTTTGATCCGAAATGTTGGCCAAGTCATATCAAAACCCCAAATTGGACATTGTTTCAATTTATTAATTTGTTAATCCCCCTTCTCCATTTTTAGTAACTTAAATAGGTATTGTATTTTTCCAAAAATTTCAAGTTTTTTTTTTCTTTAAAAAATTTGGGAATAATTAAAATTTTATTATTAAAAAATAAGAGCTTCTTTCTGCATAAAAAAATTGAAGATTTAAAAAAATATAAATTAATTTTTTTTTCAAATTAGGTATCTGCCATCTACCTACCTACTTTAGAACTAAAAAAAAGAAATTAATGAAAAAATTCAATTCCAATTTTTTGAATTTTTTTTAGTTTCTCAATAAAAGGGGCTCTGCGGCAACATTCAAAATAATTTTTTTCGAAGCAAAATTTTTAGGGAGTTGATTTTACACCGAAAAATCATTTTTTGAGGGCCAACCCGTCACATTTCGAAAAAAATTAAAATTATAAACCACCTTGTATATAGCATACATTATTACAGATGGATCTACCTAGTACCTAACCTACGTATACGTTTGTTTCGTCGAAACGGGGCCAGTGTTGAGCAAGCTCTTTGTTTTTTGGAGCTTAGCTCTTAGCTCCTGTAAATTTTGTAGCTTAGCTCCGAGGAGCTAGCTCTTTTCAAGCTCTTTACAAAAAAAGAGCTTAGCTCAAGAGCTTGAGCTATTTATGAAATAGCTCAAAGCTCCTTAAAAAAAGAAGCTCTTTTTCAAAAAAGCTCTTTGAACAACAATGATTTTTTTTCTTGCTTTTTTCAACAAAATATAAAAATTTTCATTTGGTGACAGTTTTGAAAAATACGTAGTACTTCTGTATGATTATATGGCAGATAGAGGCAGGGATATCAAAACCGATTGAATAAAAGTTTAGTTTTCGGTTTCGGTTAAAGGTTTGTTAAATAAAAGTTTGGTTTTGAGTTTCAGTTAAAAGTTTTCAATATAAAAGTTCAGTTTTCAGTTTAAGTTTTTTCGGTTTTCGGTTTTAAGTTTTTTTTCCTTCTACTTTTCAATGATTTCTTGTAGGTACTTTATTTTTCAAATTTTCAGTAAATTTTTGGAAATTTGTTTGAAATGATAAAAATTTTTAAAATTATACTTGGTCTTTAATTTTTTTTTGAAAATATGATTTTTTAAGTTTGTTTTAAATCTTCTTTTTTTTTTTTTTTTTTTTTTTGAAATTTTATTGAAATTTTTTTTTATTTTTCCAAGAAGTGTTTGATTATTTTCAACATTTTTTCTAGTCGATTTTTTTAAATGTAACCCAAAATTACAATCTCAAATTCTACTTGAAAAACACTGAAAAAACATGATTTTTTTTTGAAAAAACCGAAAAAATAAAACCGATGGTGAAAAGTTTGCAATATAAAAGTTTAGGTTTCGATTCGGTTATCGGTTTTCTTCGAAATTCGGCGAAATTCAATAGGTTTTATCGGTTTATCGGGTTTCGGTTTAAGTTTTCGGTTTTCCATCCATGGGTAGGGGGGGTACCATAACTGAAATTTGAATTTTCTTTACTCCCTTTTCGCAATGTTTTTCTAGTCCAAATGGTAATAACACCAAATTTAATAAAAACCTACGTAACAAAGAAAACGCATTAAAAACAGAAAAGAGCTAGAGCTTAGTTGAAATTTTTTGTTTTAGACCTGATCTCTTAGCTCTTAGCTAATGTAAAATTGGCAGCTTAGCTCCAAAGAGCTAGCTCTTCTTAAGCTCATCACAAAAAAAGAGCTTAGCTCAGAGCTAGCTCAGGAGCTAAGACCAAGCGACGAGCTAAGAGCTTAGGAGCTGCTCAACACTGAACGGGGCATATTGACCTAACCTAAGAACACAGTGAGAAAAAAATACTTAACTATAAAATGGAAATTGATAATTCACAGAAAAAAAAACACTTTATGTTCAAAAATTAACCTTCGCTTCGCTCGAGCTAAATCTAATTAATTTTGCAACTATTTAGCTTTAGGTAAATTTTGAACATTATTTTGCCCTCGATTTGCTCGAGTCGAGCGTCAAGTTCAATTTAATTGTACAAGTTCAAGGGCAATGTTTTCAGATATTTGGATATAAATTTTCAAAATACTAAGAAATTTAGACCCATTTTTCTCCTAATATACCTAAATTAGCTAATTCAAATAAATAGGTGCTACATGATGCATTAGTTTTTTGGTGTCTTTAAAACTTTTTGTTTACATAGACATTCTAATTTGTAATAAAAAAACTGAATGATAATTACCTAAGTACCTAGACCTACCTAGAAATGTGAACGTTGTTTTTCTTTGGATTATTTCATTTTAATTTTGTTTCCTTTTTGCCTTCAGGTTGAAAAATTTCTAAAATTATTCAATCGAGTTTCTTCCCTTCCTTTTATTGTGTCTCTATCCATTAACGAACCGCTGTTCCGCAGTGCGCAATTGTGTCCTATCCAATTATCTCACTTTAAAAATTGACTTTTTGAAAATTTCAGGAAATTCGTTTAGGTACCTAGAGTACCTACCCACTTAATTTTAAAAATTGCCAAAACATTAAAAATTAACCCAATAAAAAAAATTATCAAAATTCAAATATTAAGATTTTCTGAATTTTATATAGTTACCTACGTATTTTTTAAAATTGCTAGACTTGAAAATATTATAACTTTTTTTAAATCGTAAAAATTTATTAATCACTGAAAATTAATTTTGTGGTTTAAAAAAAGTAGTTGAATTTAAAAAATCGACTTATGTAATTTTTAAAAATTAATCAATATATTTTTCGAAAATTATCGAGATCAAAAATTACTAAATTTTGAGAACTGCGAAAATTGTTCAAACATTAAAAATTGGCTTTTTGAAAAGTTGCAAAAATTTTGAAAATTGGCCAAATTTTTAACATTGATGTTGTAATCCTACCTACTTACGCAGTTTCAAAAAATTTTAAATGACAAATTATTAAATTATTGACAAATTTTAAAGATTTTCTAAATTTTAGAAATCTTTACAAATTTTGAAACTTGTAATTGAATATTATTCACTTTTTGATTTTTTTTTTTGTTGAATTTAGCAGCTTTTGAAAAAATTTATCCAAGTAATTTCAAAAATTCGTGAGTTTTATTTAAAAATTACCAAAATAGAAAATAAAATTGAAAATAGACTTTTTAAAGGTTTTTATGATTGAGCCGAATTTTCAAAATTGATTAAATTTTAAAAAGTTACTAAAATTTTAAAAGTTTGAAGGTTTTCACATTTTATCTATTTTGAAGTGTTGTCTTAATTGAAAAAATTTGAAATTTTTTGAAATCACAAAAATTTATCATCACAGATTAAAAATTGATCTTTTGAAAAAATGGATGAATTTTAAAAATTGATCTAGGTATTTTCAAAGAATTTAAAATTCCAAAATTTTAAATTTTTGTCAAATTTTTAAAAATTTTAAATTTTTTCAATTTTTTTTAGTTTCACTATAAATTAAAAAATTTAAACGTTTTGAAAGTTGAATAAATCTTAAAATTGAAAAAAATTACTCAGCTTGATAAAATGTTTTAAACCATAATAAAGATTTATGAAACATTGAAAATTGCTTCCTTGGAAAATTTAAGTGAATTTTGAAAATGAAGTACCTACCTACCTAAAAATTTCTCCAATTTTTGAAATTGTAAAAATTTATCAAAATCAAGCGTTTGAAGATTGATCTTTTTTCATGTTGAATTAAAAAAATTAATTAAAATTTGAAAATTGGTAGGTAAACGTATTTTTAGGTTTTCTGAAAATATAGCTGAATTAAAAAAAAAGTTATTCGAATACCTATTGAAAAATTAGAATAGTTAGGTATTTTGAATTTTCGTCAAATTTTGAAAGTTTCCTAATTTTTAGGAGCGTCTCCAATTTTTTGAATTGTAAAAATCCATCAAATTTTGGACGTTTAAGAATTTTTCAAAGCTGAATTTTAAAAATCTATTCAATTAAAAAATATATATTAATATTTAAAAGAGATAGGTATCATTATTCAAAATACCAAAATTTTGAAAATTGTGAAAATTGATTAAAATTTGAAAGTATAGGTACCTTCTTAAATTTTTTGATGATTTAGTTGATTTAAAATTTTTTTAAATTAACTAAATATTAATGATTCTATGTGATTTGTTAGTTACCAACATTAAAAAAAAACTTATCCAATTTTAAAATTGTAAAAATGTAATAAATTTTAAAGATTGGCCTTATAAAATTTTTCGAAAATTTATCTTAAGTTTGAAATTTTACCAAACAATAACTGATGCATTTTCAAACATTTATTTAAGAAATTCCCAAATTTCAAATTTTTAAATGATTTTTAAAATTTCAAAAATTCACCCAGCTTTAAATTTTTTTTTAAACTCACCAAAATGAATGTTGAATTTTTGCCAAATTTTAATAATTTACTCTATTTTAAATTTTTATTACGAAACAGACAATGAAACCAATACTGTAATTTTATTTATCGATTCGTAGTTGTTTCTCTGAGAACAAGACACGTACAGCATTTCCCTTACCAATCATTGAAACTTTCTTCTGGTTTTACTAACACAGCTAAGTTACATTTCAGAAGTTGGTTGGTACTGTCTGCAAATCTGAGATTAATGAAGCAAAGTAATATGACCTTATACGAATTCGTGACTCGAACATACAAATATCATAGGGGATTTAAGAATAGGAAAGAATGTAATGTTGATGAGTTGATTAATTTGGCAATTTTTTATTTTTTATTTTTTTTCGTAAGTAATTAAAATTCATACGCGCGTACGTGATTTAAAGCGAAAATTTTCCTATGCTACACGTGACGTGAGAATATACCCATTAAAACCACGAATACCGCATAATACCCAAAATGGTTCCCTAGGTATCGACTATTTTCGAGCTAATCCCGCCAACGAATCGGTGTCGATATAGGGGGCAAAGAGCCTTTTTTTTTCGATACAGCATCTCATAGATTTAAACAGTAGAGAAGAGAAAAGGTTTTTAAGAAATATGAGACATATAGTAGGTACCTATCGTCGTCCTACTATGATATAACAATCGTCATATTTTTCATTCCAGAGACGGATTTTGTATCAGTAATTTCCAGTTTAATCAAGATTATCCGGTTACCGCTTGATTATTAATTGTATGCGTTTTCTTCGAGAAAGAAAATTTTTACATGCATCGCGGCGGCATTCAGGAGCAAAGTTTCGATTTGTAATGAATTTGTAATCTAGAAAGGGCTGTTTTTTTAATCGAACCATTAGCTCGCTAATCAACGGATAAATTTTCTCAAATCTGTAATTCTTTTCGACAAATTGACACTTGATTGTTTTAATAATGTAAAAACGAATCTTATCCGTTTACTCGTAGGCGAGTCGCAGTCGTGATATTAATTAAAATATTATTAACAACGTCGGCGACATTTCTTGGCAGATTGGTAAAATTTTCAAGGTTGAGAAACGCCATTGTAATTTGACGAAGTAAATTTTCAAATTACTCGAGGCTGTAAAAAAAATTATTCGATAAAAATTGACTTTTTAGGTTTTTTTCTTCAAAGTGCGTATTAATCGTGCGAGCTTATTTTCAAATATATTTTGCAAAAAATCGTCGTTTAGGCGTGCGATTTTTTTGTCAAATTGGACGAATATTTCCAGTTTATGGTAATTAAGTGCGTAAGATAACTATTAAGTAAGACGTTCGCAGTTTGATTATGAATGATAAAAAATACGATAGCGAGATACACGTACTTATACTTACAACTATAATACGTTTTAGGAAAGAGGAAACGGATGCTTGTAAAAGTGAACCACTGAATCGAGTTTTTAGTATCGAAAACTTGGTAATAAATGTGTCTAATTTTTCTTCATCTATGACGTGTTATTCCTCTTTTTGTTTTTTTCTTCTTTTTTTTTATTTGTAAAAAAGTTATTCGAATTAACTTATTTACCTACGTTTCTTGTATTTCCTCAAAATAATACCTTATACACCGTAAATTGAAGTTTTGTAAACGTCAAAAAGGGTAACGTTCTTTGTATGAAATTTCGACTGCTGTCAGGTTAAAATATTCATACATCTATATTATTAGTAGTTTGTTATCCAGTCGGTAAAATTTTTATAGATAGCTCGAACTTTTAAATGTCTAATTAGTATTCTTTTCACGATAAAAATCGCGTGAACGAAAAGAAACATGAAAACTGTATTATTGTTAATTAAACTCATTATCTCGACGTTTATTTTTCCCCAGTCGAGAAGCGAGTCTATTTTTGAAGTTTGAACCGATGCTCCATAAATTTTCGTCGCTTAAATTATGCGTCTCGACTGAGTCGTCAAATATTTCAGTCGTATGTACGCGTAAAATTGATCTGATTGCGTTTCTATGTACTCCACAATTTCCCCCCTCTTATTTCGAAATGAAATTTCAAATTGAATTGGTAGATACGTGTGTCCCTGTTTGCTGTTGGTATGTCGACGACAGAAACGTCTACAGTGCTGCGAATTGTCTGGTCTGTTAAATTTTATCTTTGAACTATTGAAAGGATTTTATATGTAATTTCAGAAGGTCATTTTCCAATCGAAGAAGGAACCAAAAATGTCGTAGGAATGAGTAAACTTAGGGGAGGGGGTGTAGGAGTTTCATGAAAGTTTCAACAAAAAAAAGGGTTTCACACAGCAATTGCAGATTGTTTTAGAAAAGCTGGTTGTCTCTGAAATTTTTGAAAAGTCATTTTTCAAAGTGATAATTTTTTTAACCCTATGGCATCTTTTAATTTTTTCTCATTTTTCATGAAAACTTTCAAAAAAAAAAAAAATCACAAAATTTTTCTTAATAACTGAAAATATAGAAATTTAAAAAAAAATCAAGAAATAAGTATAGAAAAACAAAACCAAAAAATTTAAATTTTGAGCAAAAGTTTTCAAAACAATTATAACAATAATTTATTTGAAGAAAAATAAACAAAATTTCTTGAAATAATTACTTCAATGAACAATTTTCTTGAAATTTTATTATGAAAATTCTGAAAAAAAAAACTAGGAAAAACAGTTTTTAAAACTTGTATAATTTTTTTAAAATGAATCCTGTATTTCGATAAATCGCCATGTTCTTTTTCTTTATTTTTCTTAAAAAATTAGAAAAAAATACTAGGTATAGTCCTGTGCCATAATTTTTTAAAGCTGATTTTTATTTTTGGGAGGGAGGGAGGGAGGGGGTAAAAATACTTTTCGATAATTTTCCGTAAAAATAATATTCTTTTTTTTTTTTACCAAAATAAATTTTTGCAACTTTTTATGTGTAGATAACTTTTCTTATTTTTTTTTACAATTTTATTGTTAGGAAAGTTATTTTTTCAACATAGGCATAATATAGATTTTTTTCTCAAAGAATTCTATATGGGAAATTTTTTTACATTTTTTTAACAAGAGAATTTTCCCTGAGCACAGAATTTTCACCAATACTTATTTGATAATTTTTTTCAGAGGATTTCTTTAGAATACTCGTAAGTTTTACTTATATCAACTTTTCCTTCATAGTGTAGTCTCTAACTGCACTTTGGTGCGACCAATAGGTTAAAAGCGATTTTATGACCAATTCGTAATCTAGGACGCATTTTTAAAAAAATTAGCTGGGTTCAATTTTTTGAGGTCGCCCTTTTCCCAGGGTCTATCCCCTTGCCAAAGGCAAAAACCCATCTACCCGTGTAGCAACGTCGATGCTAATTTCGATATAAATGTCGACACATCGAAATCGGTTACTTTTCGATCGTACATGTCGACACGATTGTGGATGGTTTGTCGAGGTTATTATCGACACATTTGTCGACCGTCGACATGTCGAGCCATATTTGAACGGTCGACAAACATGTCGATAATAAGCTCGACAAACCATCCACAATCGTGTCTACATGTACGATCGAAAAGTGACCGATTTCGATGTGTCGACATTTATATCGACATTCACATCGACATTTGCAATTCTGAGATGTTGAAAAAAATGCCAAGTTCAAAATTTTTAATAGGTATATGTTTTAAAATTAAACCAAAAATAGTGATCAAGCCAACACTTTGACATTTCGTCAAAATTGCGGCTCTGAAATCACCTTTGTAGCTGGACATATGTGTGCCCAGCTAACGAAGAGGCAATTCTTAGAGTCTTATGTACTAATTCATAACACACTTCATCTGCGAGTATCAAAAATCACCCTCAAGACGTCGACAGTCAAGTCGATGCATTATTCGACCCTCGACAATTAGGTCGACATTGGCTCGACTTAAAATTCCTTTGGTCGACCCTGTCGACAGTTAGGTCGATGCATCATTCGACCCTCGACAATTACATCGACACTAACTCGACCTAAAATTCCTCTGGTCGACACTGTCGACAGTGAAGTCGATGCATTATTCGACCATCGACAATTATGTCGACAATAACTCGACAAGTACTTGTATTATTCAAAATTTTAAAAAAATGAGAAAATTTCGTGATTCTTTCAAAAATTGTTTATTCCTGAGCTTAAAAATTGTTTTTAGTTCTTTTTAGATATAAAATTAGTGTATTTAATTGGCAGGAAATGTCGACATTAACGTCGATTCGTTTATCGAGTATCGATTTTTACATCGACATGTCTATGCAGAAAAACAATATTTTCTGAATTACAGGAAAATACTGAGAAAAATTCTAAAATTTTGATTGAACAGTTATGTTTAACATAGAACATTACTTAAATCTCATATATCATTTTTAATTCATCGTTAACCAAGAAAAAAATGTGTCTGAATTTTGTCGACATAAATGTCGATGTCGACAATTGCTACACGGGTATCTCAGTATCTAAGGCCCGAATTTAAAAAAATTTCAAACAAAAGTTGTAGATTGAGGTTCTTGGAATGGAATGATTTTTGTTATGACAAAAATTTCGATTAGACCTCTCCCTCCCCTCCAGTTTTGAATAAAACGTATGAAAATGATCCGGCGATTCTCATATACGTTTTATGCAAAATTGGAGGAGAGGGAGGAGTCCAATCGAAATTTTTGTCATCACCAAAATTATTCCAAGAACCTCAATCTACAACATTTGTTTGAAAAAATTTTCAATTGGAGCTTTAGGTACAAAGAGGTGAAAACTTTTTGGATGGTGGATGGAATCCGGGAAAAAGGAGGCCTACAAAAAAATGGAACCCAAGCTCATTTATTCAAAAATACGTCCTAGATTACGAATCAATCATAAAATCACTTTCAACCTCTCTATTGCACAGACGCCTTTTTTTGTCGTTTGAGACTAGACTATCAACTTTAATATTTTTTTCAAAAAAGTGTTCATTCAGAATAATAATTCTATATCATCGCATGTTTTTTTTTAACTCAAATAGGTACAGTTTTTAAAAAAATATATTTTTTTATATTTTTTTTAAAATCAGCAACTATAATTTTTTTTTAATTTTCAAAAATAATTTTTTTTTTTAGAAAAAAAAAAAACACAAATTGAACTGGCAATTTTTTGGGAAAATTAAAAATAGTTATATATTTTTTGATCTACTTTTTTAATCAAAAATTTGAACAAAAATGTTTAAAATGAAAAAAAAATGTTTACTTCCAGCAACAGATTTTACAAAAAATAAAATTTGATAATTTTTACATTCTTCTCGATTTTTTTTTTAAATTGCTTTAGTGCACCACACGAGTAGATACCTAGATCACGATTTTCTTGCAACAAAGCGAAATATTCGATGGATTTAATTTAGCAATTTGAATAATTCCAACAGGATCGTATCTCGATGCATATATCGCCGAAATACAATTCATACCGAGAACATGAATTAATAATCCCTTCCTGTACGGTTTACTCTATTGTTAAGGAGCACATAAGTCTTAGCTAAGCTGCCATCAGATGCAAACATATAAACCGAGGGGAAATATATTAGCGTATTTTTGCAAATTTATCGTCTTTCTATATACACACACACAGCAGAAAGAAGAGAAGAAAACCCGAATTCTGCGTTTATAAAAAATGTGCAATGTGACAACAATTGAACGCAGCAGTGTTTGAATGTGAAGTCAATTTCAACCAGTTGCATTGCATTGTTTCTCTCTTTGAAGAATTTCAAAGCCGCGACTACACGATACCGATCAAGGCACGCGCCCGCATGCTGCGAACTACACAGCACCTTCGGTTCGGTTTTTTTTTTTTACTACGGTGCACTGGAAGCCTGGAACTCTGGTAGGGAACGTCGGTCGTTTGTTTTTCATTTCACTCGGTGTACGATGCATCAAAATTCGAACAAGTGAAAAAAAAACTTTGTATAAATTGTCGTAAAATTATATTATATAAAAGGTTATTGAGTTTGATGATGTTTTTATGCAGGAGAGATATGTATTTCGTACCGGCTCAGGCTGCTCATTTTTAACATTTATAGGTATATTAAAAACCTTTTCAAAATAGGTGGTTATATGTATAGTAGGATAACTGTATAACGTCTTGATGAGCATATTACCTTATAAATCGCCGCAGGTTCTATCCTACAATAACTAATACCTATACCACCTAACGTCACAGAGCAGTCAAACGAACATCTTTATTTTTCCATACCTACTCATCTTCTTTAAATTAAACCAACTTTTGAGCCATAAGCATTCCGATCGACGTAGGTAATAAGGTAATTATAAGAAAATCTAATTTCCGAAATTGCTACCGTAATCGATATGCATATACGTAAGGATATAACAATGCATAATATAAGACGATATGCGCATAATGAAAAATTTCCGTTCACTTCGAACATGACCAAAAGAGCTGACAATAAACACGTGACACTTCCGCTGCACAATTATCGTCTTGAATAGTACATACATATTACTCGTACATATAACGATCCCATTCATTAAACATTTCTCTTACTCTTCTCTTACTTATCCTGTTCGTATGGTACAATAATTTACCAAAACTTTGAGACAATTAAAAAAATTGGCGAAATTCTCCAAATGTTGACCTTTTACATTGTATTTTTAGACTACAAACTTCTAAAAATTATGCAACAATGAAGTAAGAAAAAATTCTCAAAAGATATTTTTTTAGAGGAATAATTCTGCCTTCCACTTCTTTTATAATTATTTCTTCAAAAATTAGAATTGAAAAAAAACTACCTATTCCCGAGCAGCACACTCGACAAATTATCGAAATAAAAAATCGACAGAATATCGAATTCGATAAAGTGTCGCGTTAGTTCCGCATAAATCGTGAAATTATCTTTCGATATATCGACAGATTATCGATGAATTATAGTTGGCAAAATCCATCAACAGATAAACTTGCGATAAAATCGAACGATTTTTCTTTTAAAAATCTCAAGATTATAGTTAGATACTTCATCGATAACCTATCTATAAATCGAAAGATAATTACACGATTTATGCGGAACTAACGCGACACTTTATCGAATTCGATATTCTGTCGATTTTTTATTTCGATTTAGTTTCGATATTCTATCGATTTTTTATTTCGATTTAATTTCGATATTCTATCGATTTTGTATTACGATTTTTTGTAGATTATCTAGTTTCGATATTCTATCGATTTTTTGTAGATTATCTAGTTTCGATATTCTATCGATTTTTTGTAGATAATTTAGCATATATGGGTATATGCGCGCGCACATTTTCAAGACCGGCTGGCGAGTTTGAAGTCGTAGTTACGCTTAAGGCTGGCGAATTTCGTTCCAAATACAGCAGTTTCTACCAAAACAAGCGTCTGTTGCGAACATCGGAGTTCGTTCGCATAATACGAATTGGATTATAATATTCAAACATCTTATGCAAAATTGGAGAAGAGGGAGGGGTCCAATTGAAATTTTTATAATAACTAAAATTATTTCTAGGACCTTAATTTACAACTTTTGTTTGAAAATTTTTTCAAATTGGCCCCTTTTTCCTCCGCTCCTCCAATTTTGAATAAGTATCAACGGAGTATTATGGAAAATTGGAGGAGAAGGAGAGGTCCAATTGAAAAAATTTTCAAACAAAAGTTGTAGCTTAAAGTTCTAAGAATAATTTTGGTCATTACAAAATTTTCGATTGGGCGCCTCCCTCCCGTTCAATTTTAAATACTAAGTATTCACATAGTAATCGTAGTATTGAACTTGGTAAAATTTTATTTAAGAACAACGATCTGGTTTCAAGTAAAATACCTAGTAAACCAAAAAAACTAGATAACTTGTTTGAAAATTTTTTCAATTTTGATTTCGCATATTACTGTTACACGTAAGTAGGTAAATGCAAAATAATAGAGGCTAGAGATGAGGTCCAATTGAAAAAACATTTCAAACAAAAGTTGTAGAATAATATTCTGGATTTAATTTTGGTTATTATAAAAATTTCGTATTGGCCCTTTCTTCCCATCCAATTTTGAATATAAAGTAGGTATTTTTTGACTAGAAAAAAATCAATATAGTTTCAACAACTATCGTTACAAAATCGTTGAAATATCGAAGTCGATAAATTTCATATAATGTGTCGATAATATAGTTTTAAATATCGTCACAAAATCGTTGAAAAATCGAATTCGAGAAATTTCATATAATCTGTCGATAATACAGTTTTAAATATCTTCACAAAATCTTTAAAAAATCGAATTCGATAAATTTAATATTCTTTTTCGATAGTATAGTTTCAAATATCTTCACAAAATCGTTAACAAATCGAATTCGAGAAATTTCAGATTATTTGTCGATAATATAGTTGTAAATATCTGCACAAAATCGGTGGAAAATCGGATTCGAGAAATTTCAGATTATTTGTCGATAATATAGTTGTAAATATCTTCACAAAATCGTTAAAAAATCGAATTCGAGAAATTTCAGATTATTTGTCGATAATATAGTTGTAAATATCGTCACAAAATCGTTGAAAAATCGAATTCGAGAAATTTCAGATTACGTGTCGATAATATAGTTTCAAATATCTTCACAAAATCGTTAAAAAATCGAATTCGAGAAATTTCAGATTATTTGTCGATAATATAGTTCTAAATATCGTCACAAAATCGTTGAAAAATCGAATTCGAGAAATTTCAGATTACGTGTCGATAATATAGTTTCAAATATCTGCACAAAATCGTTGAAAAATCGAATTCGAGAAATTTCAGATTACGTGTCGATAATATAGTTTTAAATATCTTCACAAAATCGTTAAAAAATCGAATTCGAGAAATTTCAGATTATTTGTCGATAATATAGTTTCAAATATCTGCACAAAATCGGTGGAAAATCGAATTCGATAAATTTAATATTCTTTGTCGATAGTATCGTTGACGAATATCGTCCTAAAATCGTAATACTATCGAATTCGATAGTTTTTAGATTTTTTGCCTATAAAATCGTACAGCTAAATCTGTATCATATCGTGAGAACATCTTTAGATTTTTAAACGATTTTTTATCGATACGTTTCAACTTTCGATATTATCGATCGAGTGTGCTGCTCGGGTTTCTCATAAAATTTTTAAAATCGATAAAAATGATCGATTTCGGAATTTTTTCAATAGTCTCACATTATGATTCAGATTAAAAAAAAAATTGAAAATAATTAAAATAAAAAAAACTATTTTCCAGAAAATATCCCCGATGGGAATTGAAATGTTTTCATTAAAAAATTTCCTCGGAAAAGAGTTGATTGCAAAATAGAATTATTTTGGAGAAATTTGTGAACTTTTTTTTTATGAAACATTATTATATCTTATTAAAAAATTAGTTGAAAATATTTTTTTGTATTTCTCTTCTAATTTGGTTTTAAAAATTCTCTTTATTGAATTTTAAAAAAAAATTCTTCCTGCTACCCAATTAAAACTTTTTATGAAAAAATCATGAAGACAGTGTTGTATATTTCATGTAAAAAAATGAAAAATGAAAAATAAAGAAATACAAAAAATTACCCTAAAATCTTTTTTGGAATTTCGTCCCCCTATTTCCCATATTTTTGGTCACTTTTTAAAGTACTTTCCTATATTTTGTTTCAATTCTGAAAACATAATTTTTTGTAAAAATTGACCCAATTTACAAAAAATTACCCTAAAATCTTTTTTGGAATTTCGTCCCCCTAATTCCCAAAGTGTGAATTTTTTCAGGAAATTTTTTCTATATTTTGGATTCAGCGAAAAAAAATCCAATTTTACTAAACTGAAGATAATGAACAATTTCTCAATTTAAAAAATAAGTATACTTATACTTACCTATTAATTTTTTGGAGGGAGAAATTTCTTAGCTATCTAAGCGAAAAAACTCAATTTTTTGTATGAATTTTGTGGATAAAAAAATTCTTTTAATTTTTTTGGACTTTTTTTGAAATAAAAAATGCAGTCATCTTATTTTTTTCGGGAGTGACTAAATCCACAACAAGTAATCACGAAAATGAACGAACGAGAATTCATCGTGATTCATCTCATATTCTTGTTTGAAATTTTTGAATAATCATTGTCGTGATCGCGTTTGTCGTCATTGCAAAGTGGATTTCATCGAAATTGATTTTCACAAAATTTTCATCGAGATTTTTCCACTACCTAAGTTTAATTTAATAAAATATTTAAAAATTTTCCAAGTTTTCTATTCTTCAAATTTTTCATTTTTTTTTTCATTTTCAATTTTCATTCGATTTTTGAAAAGAAATTCTTGAAGAAATTAATCATCATTCATCAAATACTTAATTATTTATTCCTATTTTTCCTCAAATTTTTCATCAATTTTTTTCTATTTGAAGTTTAAAAGTTGAAACTTTATTTTTAATTTTCCAATTTCTTCATTCAAACTTGCCAATAATTTTTACAATTTATTTTTAAAAAACTTTTAAATGAATATTGTTACCTAATTAAATTTATTTTTAAATTATCATTTAGATTTTTAAAGATTTTTCATCAAATTTTCTCATCGAAATGCTTCGAAATCTCTACCATACTTTTCAAATTTTTCTTTTGAAATTTTTTTCAAGTAAATTTTTATCAAGTTTATTTTTGAGGTTTCTATCTAAATTTTTCCCGACCTTTTTTATTTATTTTTTTTCAAGAAAATAATTGTTCTTGTTCATCACCCCTCCCAATTTTCCAATAAAATTGTCAATTTGGAATTTGATTTCAAATAAAATTTGTCATCAAAATATTCCTATTTCATTTCCCAACTGGCAACTTAACTTCTCATTCGAATTTTTCCAATAATTTTCATCAAAATTTTTCTTCTAATTGAGTAATTTTTAAATTTTTTCTAGTAAATTCCAATTTTCCTTCATGTCCTTGGTCCTTCAAAAAATATTTTCAATTTTTTTTTCTTCAAATTCACTAAAATTTTAATTTTTTCAAATTTCAAAATTGAGTAAGTACTCAACTACAATACATTAACTACTCAATACTCATTGACTTGTTGAAAAAAAAAATTAATAAAAAATTAAAAGTTAAAACATAAAAAAATATAAATACAGCATCCTTGCATCCTACCCAAAATGAAAAACATATTTTTGAGTATTTTGTGAAAGAATAGATTCGTTTTAAATAAAACACCAAAGTTTTCAGAGGAAAACTTGCAAAAAATTTGGTTGAACTTTGAAAAAAAAACTTGTACAAAAATAAAGAAGATGAATAAAAAAGAACGACATCGCCCTTACAATGTGATTACTTATTGTGGATTTAGCCACTCCCATTTTTTTCTTGAGTCAACATTATTTTTGGAAAATTTTCTTTTACTTTTTTTGAGAAAAAAAAATTGTAAATTTGTTTTCTAGAAAAATCTCAATTTTTTGTACCATTCAATTTTTCTGATTTGGAGAAAAAAATCAATTTTTGTTTCAATTTTTCGGTAAAAACCGCAATTTTTTGAAATCGGCGTATTTTTTCAATTTTTCCAGCGTAAAAATGGGTAAATTCTCAATTTTAAAAAAATCAATTTTTTGTACCGATTAAAATATTTAGAGTAAAAAATTTCTCAACTTTTCTAAAGTAAAAACTTATATGATTTTTTGGGAGATAATAATTATAATCTCTCACTTTTAGAAGAAATCTCAATTTTTTGGAAGAAGGAATTTCTTCTTTATAATACCTAAGGCAAAAAAATCCTCAATTTTTTAAAGGAAAAAAATCTCAATATTTTTGGAATAAGTTCTTGAAAAAAATTTCAGAGTAAGTACCTTGTAAAAGATCTTTTAATTTTTCTACTGTAAAAATTTCTTTTTAAATTTTTGAATACGGTTTCCTAATTTTTTGGAGAAAAATTCTCATCTTCAACATTGAAAAATTTTCAATTCGTCGCCATTTTAAAAAATTTATTTATAAAATTCCTAGTTGCGGGTCATTTACTTCAAAATAAATATGCATCTATAGAGTATTTTATTGCTTTACTTTCAAAATTTTATTCTGATATTTTTTCGAAATTTTCAAAAAATTTAGATTTTGTAATAATTTTTTTTTCAAATTTTTTTTTCTAGGTATGTCCTTGATATTATTTTGAGTTGTTTCAAAATATTAAATTTAATCTTTGATTTTTTTCGAATTTTTCCAACAATTTGAAATTTTTCAAAATGATTGGGTCACTTATCAGGTATCACGATATTTTTCTCTCGCAATGAAAGAAAATCCTTTCAATACATATGAAAATCATGGGCTTTCTATCGATTAATTATTTCAATTAAAATACCATCATCAGTCGATAATTAAAAACGACAACTATGATGAAATCGTATTATAAAAATTTGTTAATATCGTAAAAACTTATCACTTATTGTAAAAATCATCGAAAGTAAGGACACTCGTGTCATTCAATTAAGCACGAAGGCCACTTGAAAATTTCATTTCTAAATGCAACTTTTGCATGCGATTCTACGAAGCTTTTTCAGCGTAACTCGTATCACCCTCTTTCTTCTATGTGGCTATAAGTGTGCCTAACCAATTAAATGGTAACTTTTTAGGAAATTCGCCAAATGAGGGAATCGATTAAAGGTACCTAAGGTGCTTGGAGAACACTTTTTCGTTTTTCCCAACTTTGCTTATCAAAAGAAGTTACGTGAAAGTGCAGACATTTATTTGAACTTTCATATCATTGCTTGTTAATTAAAAAACTTAAAATTGGGTTTTTTCAGAAATTACGTTATTTATCATTTTACGTACGTGGCCGTGGGTTTTAGGGGAAAAAAGAAAAAAAATGAAAGTGAAATCTATACGAAGTGCTAATTTGAATTGCATGATTTATATTAACGAAAAAGCAAATACAGTGATGCATATTTTTGTAGAATAAATCATTTAGCGAAGTATCGCTGTAATTTACGTACTTCGTTCTGTTCATGAAAGTGAATTAATACTACAGGGAAACATTAAGAATGTAGGCTAACATACAATATAGTATCGTAACGCTACCCAGCGAACTATAATGATAACGTTTGATATATCACTCCATATTTTTACTTATCTTAATTCGATAAACAGCTGAAAAAAGTAACAATTTGAGGCCATGTCTAAGGTTTCGAGTGGAATTTTTTTAATTATTTAGTATACGCGATCGTACAATTGATGCTTCAATAAGAGGATAGGCCGATAGGTACAATTCTTATCAAAGTTTCATTATTCTTTTTTTGAATTAAGTTTAAACTTGTTCGATATGTATAGTAATAGTCGTAGAAGTTTCTATAACGAGTCGAACTCGATATTCGATAACATAAAGGTAGAAATGATTTGAACCTGAACTGCTTTCGGAGCAATTTTCAAATAAAAATTAACACGCGATATAATTAATGAAATATTACTTACGAAAATTAATTGTGAAAATTTGAAAATTTTAACAAGGTTAAGTAATTTATACTTAAAAAAAAAAAAAAAAAACAAGACTTCAAGTAATAATAATTATAAGTAAATGAAAATGCAAATCGAATTAAAATCGCATAAACTTTTTGGTTTAGTTCTCTAATTTAGTTGAATCTGACGATGTGATAAACAAAAACTCGTTGAAAATTAGTTACCTACTGATAAGATACATTTTAACAGTACTATCACAATCTTGTCTTACACAAGCAGGGTGCTTGCTGATATTAAGTGCATAATCTCGAAGATGATACAATGTCATTTTAGACATTAAGTATAAACGCGATAAGTAAACTTTAATCGGGTAGCTTTTTTGACTGATAATTGCTAAATTCTGAATGCATACTACTTTTGTACCTTAATTAAGCGCAGATATATTATTTTATTAAAATGTAATTCGTTACGAAATTAGATATTTCAAATTCAAATGACGTAAGTAGGTCGAATATCGCAAGTTCTGGGACTGGCTCCTAGTTTGCACTGCCAAAATCAGTATCTCACTGCATTTTTTCAAGTGCAAAACTACATAGGCGCCTAATAAATGAAATTAGAGAGCAGAGAGGGGTCAAATCGAAATTTTTATAATGACCGAAATTATTTTTAGGGTCTTAATCTACAACTTTTGTTTGAAAATTTTTTCAATTCAACCAATAACTCCCTCCCATTCTTCAATAATGAGTATCTTTGTACTAATATGCAAAATTAGAGGGGAGGGAAGGGTCCAATCGAAATTATTATAATAACCAAAATTATTTCTAGGATCTTAATCCACATATTTCGTTTAAAAAAATTTTCAATTGGAATCCTCCCTTCTCTCTAATTTTTTGGATTAGTTCATGGATACTCATTATTGAAAATTGGGGAGTGGTAGGGGTTAAATTGAAAAAATTTTCAAACAAAAGTTGTAGATTAAGAGCCTAAAAATAATTTTGGTTATAATAAAAATTTTGATTGGACCCTTCCCTCCCCTCTAATTTTGTATATTAGTACAAAGACAATAATTATTGAAAAATGGGGTGGAGGTAGGGATTGAATTAAAAAAATTTTCAAACAAAAGTTGTAGATTAAGAGCCTAAAAATAATTTTGGTTATAATAAAAATTTTGATTGGACCCCTCCCTCCTCTCTAATTTCGTATTAGGCGTCTATGTAGTTTTGTACTTGAAAAAATTCAGCGAAGTTCCGATTTTGGCAGTTGCAGTACAAGGGAGATTGTTGAAAAATACTTTTTTGAATTTTTTACTTCGTGGTAGCACTGACGATGAAAAGGAAAAGATTCCTGCAGAATTGCAAGTACCTTCCCATGAAATAGCCTTTGTAGTCCTTTTCGTACATTCGCGGAAATAAAATGAAACAACTATTTTTCATTAGTCTAATACTCGTTTAGTAGGAACATAACAGAATATGCAAAAGACGCAGTCATTTGTTGTCACGTCATAGGCAGCGGGTATTCGTAAAAAATGTTCGAAATGCACGAACGGCAGACTTACATTATGGCGATACTGTCTCCAAAACTTGGAACTCGTCGATCGACCACCATTCGACTGTCGACAATCGTCGTTATCCAGAGGTATGCTTCTCATGAAGGTCATTAGAGCGCTGGGTTCCTCGAATAGGGTGATTGTGATTGCTTCGTCGACTTGAAAATTTCAAGTGACGCGCTGAAATGTCTATTGGCGCGAAGATTTGTTTTCTTTCTTGTCTGCAATGATTTAAAATTCATCGTATGGTGCGAATAAAACTGTCTAACTTTATGTTTTACTAGTTTATCGTACCTACATTATTCGTATTTTTTTTTTCTTCAAACAAGCGATGAATTTTAATGGTATGGTCTCGGTTGAAAATTACAATGTATGCCGAAGGTATGAAATTTGAGTGTTTGTAATTTGAATTACAAGTAGTACGTGTACGTGGAGTAAGAAGTACCTAGTCTTGAAAAAATAGTAAATTTTTTCCCGTGTACAGTAGTGATGAATGAGTAGATAATGGTTCCACTCTAATTCTAAATTTTAGCTGAAATGATGAGATGAATGGAGATTTTTTTCTGTAGGCACCTTTTTATTATTTTTGAAAACTGATAAATTCAATATATAGGTGTGGTCATCAGCCCATATTTGTTTTTTGGAGAAAAAATTTCCCAGTTTTTTCGATGAGAAGAAATTCTGAACTTTCTTGAAATAAAAAAAAAAAAAGTTTTGTTTTTCAGAGACAGCGTAAAAAAACCACAGTTTTTTGTGATAAACATGCAATACCTATTATATAGGTACCTACTTATTTTTAATTTTGAAAAAAAAACAATATTAAATTTTTCAGAGAGAAAAAAACTTGTTTTTTCTGCTTTAAATCATATAATTTTTTCTTGGGAAAATTCTCAATTTCTCTGGAATAAAAATAATTCCTCAAATTTTTAGGAGGATGAAATGGAGAAAAACTCCCAAGATTTTTTTCAAATAAAGTTACAGTATTTTGCAATTTTTTAAAAGAAAAGACTCAATTATTTGAAGGATAAATTTTCTGCGGATTATCTTGGGGTTGAAAATTTTTTTCATTGGAGCCGGCTTGAAAAAATCTTGAATTTTTGTTCCAATTTTTTCAGAAAAGAAAATCTTCCTTTTTTGAAGAATTTTTTTTTCAATTTTTTTAGAGCAAATAAATCCTTAAATATTTTGAAAAAAAATCTATTCAATTTTCTGGAGTAAAAGTAATTTTCTAAATTTTTAAGGAAAAACATTTTCAATTATTTATTTTTGGGGAAAAAATCTCGTATTTTTTTACTAAAAATATTTTGCAAACTATTTAAAGAAAACGGCTGAATTATTTAATGAAAATTTTCTGAATTTTCTTGCGATAAAAAATAACTATTTTTTGGAGCTAGTATTAAAGCAATCTCATTTTTTTTGAAGTAAGAAAAAAATAGTAAATAGGTAATTCTCTCAATTTTATTTGTGAAAATCTTGATGATTCGTCCCAATTTTTTCAGAAAACTTTACAATTTTTTAGAGAAAAAATTTCTCAAGTTTAGAGAAAATATCTCGAATTTTATCAAAGTAGGTACCTACTACCTAGACCTAATAATATTTTGCTACTTTTTTTTTAAGAGAAAATGACCTCAAATTTCTTGAAAAAAAATTTCCTAAATTTTCTTGGGATAAAAATAATATCTTCCTTTTTTTGGAACAAACGATGAAAAAACCTCAATTTTTTCAAAAAAATTACCCATTTTTTTGGTAAAAAATTTCTCAAATTTTCAACAAAAAAAAATTGTACTTAAGTGTATACTTACCATTTTTTTGGAATAATTTTTTTTTATTGTTTAAAAACTATGACAATTTGTTTTTGTTTGTTTGAAATGAAAACATTTCTCAATTCTTTTGAGGATAAATCTGTACACTAAAGCACCGATGATGGAAGTCCATTTTTTTTCGACTTCGAGATTTTTATTGTTTATGAACCTACAAGTGTCCAAAATTCAAAAAACGTAAAAACCTCGAAGTTGAAAAAAATGTGACTTCCATCATCGGTGATTTAGTGTACAGAAATAGATTCATTACTGGTCTTAATTATGTTCTCTGAAAATAAATCTTTCAACTTGTTTGAAGTAGGAAATCATTCACCCCCCTCCCCCCAAAAAAAATTATATTGTAATTTTTATGCACCTATCATTAATCAATTCCTCAAATTTTTGAAGAAAAAAAATATCTTTCATTTTTTTGTGGCATAGAAAATTTTTTCAACTTTTTAAAATTTGAAAAAATTGACCATTTTTTTCATTTTTTTTTTAAGTTAACATATTTTTTAAACATTCTCATTTTTTTTTTTTTTTTTGAGAAATAATCTTTCTATTTTTTCGAAGATGGAAATTTCTCAGTTTTTTCGTGTCATACCTACTTGATAAATTTTAGTGAAAAAAAATTTAAAAAGAAAAATTTAACATTTTGAAAAATTTTAAATCGCCACCCATTCAGGAAAAAATCGAGCTTCACCCAAGAAAATTTCAATGTTGCTGGCCCTGCATCAATCTCATTACATATTCGTTTCACAATTATTCTACAATTTACAGCTTTACACTTCTGTACCAACTTATTTCCTGTTAACAGAGTTTGGAGAGAAAGACAGATATCAACTTGACGTCAAAACACTACCTATAGATGAATGATATCGAAAACGTGAGGTTTAACATTTTCAAATACTTAGCCACTTCCTCTTATTTTGTATTGTAGGTATATGTTTCAATATTATTGAGAGTACTAATGGTGCATTTTAGTACCAGCAGCATGCACTATATGAAAATTATTACGAGTCGGAAGCAAAGCTAGATTTTGAAAAACTATCAATCTGGTTCTATTTAAGTTCGACAATTACGTCGCGAAAATAAACTTTTAAGAACGAGCGAGAGAGTTTTCAAGGTTAGAATTTAAATGAGGAATGTTTCTTATCATAAGTTACATTTAGCTAAAGATTTCTTATCTTTTTTACTCGTATTTTGAAAAGACCTATACAGAAATTTTATCATGTTATATCACTCTGTATTGTGTTTGGTTTGAACTTGCTGGGCGTTTGCAATAGGTATTGACTCTTATTGGTAGGTTTTTCAATTTTAATACGTATTTCGTTCTATTCTTCACAATTTTTTTTTTCGTTTACTTTGCTAAAACAAACTGAGGAATTCGCGAGTACAAATTCTAAAGAATTTTTTCACTTTATCTCTTATCATACCGAACCAATACTTGCAAAAATTTGATCGATAAGAAAAATTTCCCTGACCCACCTTCGCCGGAAGCGAAAATTGATGACACGAATTTAATACCATGATTCATATTACGTCTAGCATTTTTCACTTATCAATCAGTCGGCGGATTTTTTAATTTCTCTTATCAGTAGAAGGAATGAGGATGTGGCTGTGGAAAAAATGTCAATGAAAAAATTACGTCTGTAGTGTACTTCTCGAGAAAAAATTTATCAATGAAAATTTTTCTTTTAGAATTTATTCATTGACCTTCTCACACAAGCTTAGAGCGAGTTCTTGTGTAAAAAGATTTTAGCCGGTACAAGTTTTAACAGTTAAGTATTTGCCATGTTCAAAGTGTTGTTTTTATTTTGGCGCTCTCTGGTTAAATTGACGCGTTTAATTATCTTGATTACATCATGAGTATAGTTTCAACGTGTAGTTACTGTGCCAGTAGAGTGTACCTATCATGTTGCTGGGCTACGTGCTGCCCTCCAAGAGCTAATAGTTATTGGTCGATTTTATCAAGATTTTTTTAATCTTTTGGCTAAATGATCGATTTATTCAAAGGTTATCGGAATATGTAGTACCTGTACTTTGTTTACGTTTCAGCATCCTCTACTCGTATAAATATTATTGGATTTGCGTATTAATAAATTATGTAGGTAAGTACAACATTACCACTCTCGTTTGTATTTTCTGTAAAGAAATTGCAGTTAATTAGTCCCATGAAATAAGGAAATGAAATTTCATTTTGGCTTACATAAAATTTTTAGGTTTTAAAATATTCCTTTCAGTATTCTGATTACCTCCTGAAAAATTTCCAAACCATCACCCCGCAGAAGTCTCCTAAATGTGGACTCACCCTTGTTGTTTTTCGTTTATAATTCTTCAAATATGCATTTAAACAGACAAACAGTCATGACTAAAATTTAAGTACGTGATATTTGCAACAAATAAGGTTATATCAATTTTTTCAAAAAGTGAACGGGTGGCGCAAGAAACACAGGTCAAAATATACAAGGTGAAAAAATGAAGATCTCATATTATGTGGGGAGCTATTTTGGACCTTCAATTTTTTTGTCTCACTCTCAAAGTTCTTTCTCTCTATAAGAAAATACTTCCTAATAGGTACATATATTATTTTCCCCCTCGAGTCATCCATCTTTTTTTTTTTTAAATTAAAAAAATTGACCACTTTTCAAAATCTTGTTTTTTTTGGTTATGCTCCATCAAAATCGTTCCTTTTCATTAAAATTAATTCTCAATTTTTCATTTGTCCCTTAACCTAATTATAAGTAGGTAAGTAATACTTTGTACAGCCCCTAATTTTTCAACAAAAAAAAATAGCAAATTTTTTCAAATGGCATTTGATTTTTAGTGGTAAGAATTTTTTTGGAAATTTTTTTGAATTTTCACTTTTTAAGAGCTGTTTTTCTCAAAGAATTTTTCAAAAAAGCAATTTCGTTCCCCTGGATTCGTTTAAAAAAAAACTCTTCCACTGAATTTTTCGCAAAAAAATTTTTTCCAAACTTTTTGATAGGATTTAAGAATTTTTCCAAGAATTAAAAAAATAGGTACTACCTATTCAGTTGCTTTCTGTTTGCGAAATTCTCTCCACAAAAATTTCAAAATTCATTGAAAAATTAAAAAATAATTTTATTTTTTACAAAAATTCTTTCAAAAAATGCTTTACAAATATTTTCCGAAAATAAACCCAAAAAAGTGAAGATTACTGAAAAAAAAACTAGGTACCATAAAATTAAAAAATCAAATAATTCGAAATTTTTTCAAAAAATCTCTGAAGTGTTTTTTTTTTTTTTTTTTTTTTTTTTTTGAAATCGACAATTTACCTTGGATAGAGATTTGTAAAAATTAGCATTTAAATTAAAAGCTTCCTGATTTTTTTTCAATTCCACAAGGAAAATTAAAAAAAAAAAAAAATTATTCTAAAAAAATTTCAAAAAGAAAATGTTTTGAAAAATACTTCTAATGGAAAAAATTTTGCAAGAAGTAAATATTAAAAATATAAATAAAAGAAAAAAGAAAATAAATAAGAAGAAGAAGAAGAAGAAGACCTAAATAAAAAAATCAATCAACTAATTTTTTTTAAATGAAAAAAGTCCAAAAATAAATTTTAAAATGTTTAAAAAATATTTTCGGCACAAAAAAGTCTCTTATAAAAATTTTATAAAAAAGAAATAAGTATAAAAAAATGAAAAAATTCAATACTTGTTTCCATTCAAAAATTTAAAAAAATATTTTCATTGCAGAAAGGAAACTAGGTACCTATTTGTCGAAAAAACTTTTTGCTAGGACAAAAAATACGTATTGAAAAAAATTCACAAAATGTGAACATTTAAAAAAATCTTAGAGAAATGTCAAAAATTCCATTTTAAACATTTAAAAAAAAATAATTGGAAAGTACCTACATAATTTTTTGTTGGAAAAATTTTTCTTAATAGAAAAAGAAATTTTATTCATGTCGAGTTGTCGAACGTCGAAGAAAGAAAAAAACATTTTTTTGGCATTTCTAGAAATAAATATTCCTACCTAAAAAGAAGAGGTAAAAATCAAAACCCTTTATGGCACCAGATCGTTACAATTCAGTCGTACCAGGGATTAAAAAAAGGTCCAAATGAACATGAAAGCAGTTGAAAATGCCTACAAAACCACTTCATTCATTTTTTCTATAGATTTAGAGCAATAAAATTAAATTTTATTCAAGGTCTTCATTTTGTTCATCTTATAGGTAGGTATATTTTGACGTGTGTTTTTGCGCCACCCGTTCATTTTTGGAATAAAATGATAATCATCTTTTTTGTTGCAAATTTTATTCACTTCAATTTTAGTTACGAACAATTTTCCGTTTAAATGCATATTTGAAGAATTATAAGCAAAAAACAAAGATAGAGTTTTTTTGGGTCCACAATTTGGGAACTTGCCAAAGCGTAGTGAAGTTCGGGGAATTTTTGGTGGTTAATCAGAATATCGAAAATAACATTTTATAATCTAAAAATTCCATATGGTCCAAAATGCAATTCGCTCTGTGTTATGGTCCAAATGGGAAGTAGAGGAAGCTGAAAACACTTACATTTTTTTTACCCCTTTTGCACTATCCGTTCACTTTTCGAAAAAAATGAATATAACCTTTTTTGTTGCAAATTTTATGTACTTTAATTTTAGTTATGATCAATTTTCTGTTTAAAGCCTTATTTGAAGAATTACAGGCGAAAAACAACTCGGGGTCTCTTTGGGTTCACAATTTGGGAACCATTAGATAGGTAAGGTTTGGAGATTTTTGGTAGTTAATTAGGACATCGATAGGAACATTTTACAATTAAAAAATTTCATCTGACTCAAAATACAATTTGCCTTGTTTTTATAGTTCAATTTTTCTGGCCTAAATGGGATGGAGGGGAAGCTGAAAAAAAATCGCCCATTCGATGATACGAAAAAGACAATAAAAATCTTTGATTCGAGAGCTGAAGTGATTGATATTCTGTGATTTAATAAAATTAAAAACGGAAGTTTAAAATTGATTATAGATAAAAATATAAAATAAGAGTTGATTTAGGGGGGGGGGGGGGGAGGGGTGAGAAAAAAATCGTACAATATTAGAAAAATTCTCAATTCGACAAACTGGTGCAATAAGCCAATAACACTCGAGGCTGGAAAAAGGTCTACCCTTAATGTATCCTTTATCCTTTTGTATTTTGTACTACTCGGAAAAAATAACTCGAAAATTATACCACACTGCGGAAATAATTAACTAATGGAGTAATGGTTTCAGTTCTTAGAGCAAAAAGGAAATAAATGTAAAGACGCAAATGTGTTACCCAGTTAAATAAATCCCTCATTTAGCGAGTAAACACACACACACAGTTGAAATAGTAAAAATCACATCGATTTGAATGACTTACGTTATGGAAATAATTTCGCCTTCTTATAGGGTAGGGGATTTAAGTGCACGTGGATATTACACGTTAATTTCACTACATGTCTGTACTCTCGGCGGTGTAAAAATTTGATATTACATGTCGCTGAAAAAAAACCGCTATTATACGAAAAATAAAATAAGTTCGGTCTGAAATAGTTTATTATTCCCATGATTCGTAATCGTAGTAAAGCAGAGGAAAGAGTATAGTGCGAATGACATCTTCAATTTCCATCCGTCTGAGGTTAACGAGGAAGAAGACAGACTACGTAAACGCTTGGTATTAGATAGAGACAGTGTTGTAAAGCGTAGAGATAATGCGGACAAATTCACACTTACGAAGCAAATAGTTCGCCGGTATTTGTAATATTTCTCAGTAAGTACGTCGTTTCAAAGCTTAAACTATATAGAAATGTGTAAAGGACCAAGGATATAATCAGTTTTATGCATTTTCGTCTTTAATTTACCTATTTTAATCATATTTCGACCGTACGAAGTATAAGAATCATTCCCGCCTAATTTCAAGGACGCAGTCGTCTGGCCCAAGTTGCGGAGTAATACATTCTGCCGGCCGGCTTCGTCGAGTTCGAGCCGTGTGTGTAGTTCTTTCTTTCCAGTTCAGTCGCTCACTGGACGTTGTTGTTCTTCTCGGTGTTCGTTTCTTCAGTTTATCGAATCCGTCTACGCTGTGTTGTTGGGTGTCGCCTGACATTTTTATTTGCTATTTTCTTATAATGCAATTTTTTTTTCGAAGTGTCAAATTAATTTTTTTGTGTGTGTTGTTCAATTCGAAAAAACATTGCAAACGTTTATTTTTTATTAAGCATTCACCGTTGATACAGGAGTCGAGTATATTGCGCAATATTGAATACTAACTAAAGCGGTAAGTAATTGATAAAAAAAAATTACTATTTTTTCGCATTTTCATCTTTCACCCTAGTTCGCGTTTTTTTCAAATTTCATTTCGATCTAAAATCGTGTTTATACGACGCCGGTTCGTCGACGTACGTGTGCTTCCAAGTTATTTCCCGCGTAAGGGAGTGGCCCAACTTGTAATATGCCGGTAATGTAATTGAACGAGTTGGAATTTTTTTTCAATTTATTTTCTTGTTTTCTTTTATCTAAATCAGAGATTTTTTTGCTTCGTTTCGTAGCCAATAATTTTTCGAAAAAATCGTTTCGTGTTTTTTTGCCGCTAAAATGGCTACAGTGTGTTTCGAAAAGTGAAAAAAAATTAATCCGGTTGGTTCGTGCTCGAATATATTTTTTATCACGTTTTGACAAATTTTTAATAGAATGAATTTTTTTCAAGTTTCGTTGGCGTTATTTTTCGACAATGTATATTACTCTGATAGCGTTAACACGTAGCTACACCTAAAGGTGATAAGGTTTATCAGGTAATCGGTCACCCCCTACTATCGAATCGATTAACTCGGTGCGAATCTCTGGTGGTTTTGAAAATTTGAAAATTTTAATGAGCTACCTGATAAGAAACACTTCCTAGAAAAATTTTTTCCTAGTCGAGTTATTTCAAAGTGGGCGATGATTCATAAGTCGAGCTTTCGGTTTATTTTCGTGTAGCCTTTTTATCGGCTCGGTTTGTTTTAGTCGTAGCATAGAAAAATAGTGAAAAATCAGCGTTGAAAAAGACGTATCCTATTGGTAATTAATGCGGCATTTATGCGCTTGTAATCAGGTTACATTGTTGAAAATTACAAACTTACGAGGTGCTCGATGGCTTTGTCTAATTTTTTATGCTCGACGATGTCAGCATAGTGGTGTGCAAATTAGCATAATACGAATATTTTCTTCTTTGCGATAAAATGTTTCACTAGGTGAGTGCTGTATTTTTTTTTTCAATTCGCGTCAACCTGTGCTATGTACTTGTGTGTGGTGCTCGTAATGTGTGCGATATTTCATCGAGCTTGTCGAAAAAAAAAAATAGAAATGTGTTACAGGTTGGCGTAGTTATTGTTAGTTTTTTTTTAGAATTTTTACCCTACGTGTTTGGCTTTTCATTTCCTCGAACGGGCCCACCAGTTGTGTGATATAGGTTATCTCGACTCGACGTGTGGTTTTCTACGCAGAACGTATTAAAAAACGAAATTCGGTATGAAAAAAATGCTAAAATTTTATCAATATCGTGTGCGTACCGGTATAATATCGCCATCGAGTTATGTGCTTGCGTTATCACGTGTGTTGTCGAACTACCCTAGGTTTTTTCTCGATAAAGCTTCATCATGCTGCGAATATTTTTCAATTTTTTATTTTTTTTTTGGTAAACAATAATACGAGAAATTTTTTCACGTATCGGTGAATAATCACTCGTACCCGGTGTATCGTGAAACGAGTACATATTTTACCAATGTTCGACTCCTAGCTCAATCTAATTTGGCGGGAAATCGTTCCAGCTTCGTGAGCGTTCATTGAGAACTCCATTGTGGGCTGTCTGGTTTTGCGCTGCCGTACAAGGTTGCCCAGACACAGTAAAGAATTGTATATTGTTGTTTATTGTAAAAGGTCAGTTATAAAGAGGAAGTAGGTTATGCTGACACGGTCAATAACATTCGAACAATTTAATTATTTTAATTAATTTTCGTATTCGTAATATACGCGGATCGACCAGTATTCCATAAGTTGAGAAAAATTTCGATAGTGAGTGCATTCGAAGTTTTCGAAAATGTTTTATCGTGGCGAATTTTATTTGGACTAATTGGCGTATTTTTTTGTATAGAAGTTTGGTGATGTGCTTGTGAATTTGTGTTTTTTTGTGGAGGTATGTTGAAATATTTATTAAAATTTTTTTTTTCTGAAAATTACCAAAATTTAGGTGTTTGATGTTCGATGACTATGCTTCTGTCTCTTGAAGAAATTCTGCTTTTTGCTTAGACCTCCTGATATCTTGCAAAATTTTTGATTTTTGGTTAAATTTGCTGTTTTTTTTTTTTTTTAATTTGGAAGCAAACCCTGTCATCATTTTAAGTAAAAATTGAACGAATTGGATTTTTTTTTTTTTTTTTTTTTTTATTTTTTTTTTATATGAACGTAAAATAATTAATTTTTGAAAAACAAATTTTTATAGCAATTTTTATTTTAGTTACTCCTGCTTTTTGGTTTTGGAATTATGTTAGATGATTTTGTACTTACTTTTGAAAGATAATTTTTTTCGAGATGGATTTTTTTCACTTGCAGTTGAATTTTAGCCAAATAAAATAAGGAAAAAAAGTTGCATTTTGGGTAACTTTTTTATTCTAATTAACAACCAAAAGGAATCTGAATCCTGATCCCTCAGGAAGTTCTTCGAATGTGTACCGGTACCCAAAGAGATCATCTAATTGTTTTTCAGTTATAACTCTTCAAATATGCGTTTAATCGGAAAAATGGTCATTATTAAAATTGAACTACATAAAATTTGCAACAAAAAAGGTAATATTAATTTTTTTCGAAAAGTGAACGGGGGTGCAAAAACAAGCTCTAAAATATACAAGGTGAAGAAAAGATTTTTCTTGTTCATTAGTTTGAAAAACAGACTAAATTACATTTTTGGGTCACATGAAATTTTTTTAATTGTATAATGTTCCTATCGATATCCTGATTAACCACCCGAAAAACCCCAAACCTCAGCCTTAATGAAGCTTTCAAATTATGGACCCAAAAACGCCCCTTTTGATGTTTTTCGAGTGTAATTCTTCAAATTTGCATTTAAACGTAAAATTGATCATGAGTAAAATTAAAAATGAAATTTGCTACAAAAAAGGGTCATATTAATTTTTTTCGGAAAGTGAACGGGTGGTGCAAAAACAAGCGCCAAAATATACAGGGTGAAAAATGATTTCTCTAGCTTCCCCTCTTCCCCTTTAGCCCAGTAAAATTAGTCCATGAAACAGATAGAATTGCATTTTTGGGTCACATGAAACTTTTTGACTGTAAAATGTTCCTATCGATATCCTGATTAACCATCCAAAAAATCCCCGAACCTCAGCCTTTGAGAAGTTCCCAAATTTTGGACCCACAAAGACCCTTTCGTTGTTTTTCGGATATAATTCTTCAAATATGCATTTGAACGTAAAATTGATCATAACTAAAATTAAAGTAAATGAAATTTGCAACAAAAAAGTTCATGATAATTTTTTTCGAAAAGTGAACGGGTGGCGCAAAAATACTCTTCAAATGTACAGGGTGGAAAAAATATTATTCTCATTTTTGCGATTAACATATAATTTCAGAAGGGACCAAATATATGCGAATGGTAACACTCCACAGGCTCTAGAAAAGCCCCCTCTCCGTCCCTCATCTTTTCAAAGGTTCTGTTGAAAAATTATTCAAAATTTGACAGACTTTTTATTAGTCAATTTAATTGGTTAGAAAATTTTATTGAAAATGTAATTTTTTGAATGCTCTGAAATAGGGGTTTTTCGTAATTTTCTACAAAACTTAAATTTTTTCTACTTGATAGGTGAAATATTTCAATAGAATAATTTTTTTAAATGCTAAATTCCATGTATCGAAGCTGATTAGTGATTGGAAGAAAAATCTCATTGCGTTTCGCGATGGCGTAAATCGATAATATTGAATTAATATCGGCTGAAAAAATTAACATTTATTCGCACACGTAAACAAGTATAAATGATGGTGATCGAGACGACACACGACGATGGGAACGAAAGAGAAGGGACGAAAATACCTGTACGACGATAAGTTCCCACAATATAAATTCGACGAATAAATAAGTAATATTTTTATCAAGATGTGAAAATGGTTAAAAGAAGTGGAAGAGAATTAAAAGCTTGTAGTTATAAGTACACGGTGATAATATGTTTGAAAAAGAATGCCTTGAAATGTGTTAAAACATCGATGTAACGGGTTGAGCTGTACGAGTACGTACGACTACGATAAATGTGCTCAAATGTACACGAAGAAAGGAAACCATACAGGTTGAACGTGAAAAAGTAAGCGATCGGATTGGGATTTTGTGCGGCGGCATGTACGGGCAGGCAAACATGTGCGTTGGCCAGGTTTATTTGTGTACAAGTTGGTATTGGTATTGGTGCGTATAGAAGAGGCATACAGAGAGTATGTATTGGTAGAAAAGAGAAGCCGAGACGAGGACACTACGAGTACGAGGACTGAGGAGTGAAAAAAGAAACTAGCATAACTCTTCATTTTATTTCTCTTTCAGTTTTTATATTTCCACTGTAGCTAAGCTGATGCGTGTAATTGTAAGCTAAAGCGTTTGTAACTCAGTAGGGGACAGACATAGTGGTACGATGGGAAATTGGGAAGTACAAGGTCGTAGCGGCGGGCGTCGCAGTCGCATCGAGTGTGTGTGTGTGTAAGTGCGTACACATAAGTACTACGATGAAACCAAAAAACTGCCATAAGATGGGCATAGTAGGTGGTTATGGGTTTTGAGAGAGGCGAGTGAGAGAGAGGCCTGCTGAGTGGAGGTGTAAAGTTATGCGTAAATTTAAGCATAGTTCGACCAAGTGCCAGAAAAAAAACCAGAGAGGAAAAATCGACGAGGGCGGTGCAGTGTACATTACGTAGATAAGTCCCTTACGCGGCAAGAAAGGAACAAGGCTAGCGAACTTTTTCAAGTTCAGTACATAGTTGCGACGGTGTCGACCTTCAACTTGTTCAGAAAGTAATAACCTCTTGGTGAAGCTCTCTAGATGATAAATTTTTCAACGCGCCGCGTGTTCCGAGTCGTTTCTCATTAATATCTTTTGTAAAGAGGTTTTTTTTACCTCGTAGTCGAACCGTAATTATCAGAATTGTCGGCAGTTTGAATGTGTACCTAGATTGCGGAGCGAGGGGTGAGATGCGAGCTGCACTATGTAGACGACGAACTGTTTTAGGAAACTTGTTTGTTTTAAAAGTGAAGAGATCATACATAAAGATGAATCACAGCGTAGGTAATCTATTAAGAAGGGGGAAAAACGACGTAATTAGTATATGTGTTGCGCGCTTTCGATGTGATTAGAGAAGGCTCGGGTAGAGTTTGTATTTTTAATTCTTTTTCTTTGACGAGATCACTTTCTCGAAATTGGTGGAGACCCGAGACCCGGGCGGAATATGGTAGTAATATTTATCAATCGAATTCGAAGTTGAGAGTGTATTAGAACTAATTGATCCTTGAAATAATTTTCTACAAAAATGAGTGATGTGATTTGATGGAAGGGAGAGGTCCAATTGAAAAATGTTTGAGACAAAAATTGTAGATTGAGATCTGAAAAATAATTTTGGTCATTATGAAAATTTTGATTGAACCCCTCCCTCTCGTCTAATTTTGTTAAATAACACATAAATACGAAATTAGAGGAGAGGAAGAGGTTCAATTGAAAAAATTTTCAACAAAAGTTGTAGATTATGATTCTGAAAATAATTTTGATCGTCACAAAAATTTTGATTGCACCCCTCACACCCCTCCAATTTCGAATAATAAGTATTTACGTAGTATTATACAAAATTAGACGAGAGGGAGGGGTCCAATCACAATTTTTATAATGACTAAAATTATTCTTTAGATCTCAATCCACAACTTTTGCTTCAAACATTTTTCAAATTGGGCCCCTCCCCTTCCTTATCGCGATACTTCATTTTTAGTAGTATTTTTTATTTTAATCCTATATTTATAGTACGTGTGATTTTATTGTACTGGCAATCTAGTAATGTTCGATGTATTTTTTTCCGATGATTGCAGAATTGAAAATGTCTTCACCTATGACCAATACGATGTGGATGGATGAGAATGAATTGCCATCTATGAGCGATTTTGAACCGTCACTAATGACTACGGCAATATGTCCGATGTCCGTTTTCGATAAATTCGGTTGGGACAACGATATCTTGGGTCCCGATACCGACGAATTACTAGACAAAATATGCATTAAAACCGAACCAGATGAAATTCTGGACGATAAAAATAACGCGGATTTCGGATCATTGAGCTCTATATTTCCCGATCTAATCGACGATAAGAACAGTCTGGATATAGACTGTTTGAAAAACATGCTATTGCCATCGAAGGAGGATAGCTTGAGTTTATTCGACGACGACAGTTTCTCCGACGTCGCGATCAAAGAAGAATTATTCGAAGAACCCTATAAACCAATTTCGATACCGATGCCAGTACCTACGAGCCAGATAAAAATGGAAAGTACGATGACTACAGCCGCTCCAACCATCGCTGTTACACCTACCACAGTACCAGTCTCGATACCGGCCATCAACGAAGAAAAAGACACCGCTCTTACCCCTATCACCAACTCGATAATAAGGATACCGGTAAAACGCAGTCCTAATTCGATAAACGCCAACTTTACCACCAAACCTGGCACCACCGGACGTACCGTAAAGGCCGTCGTCGTATGCCCCGATCGGTCGAAAAGTATCGTATGCAATGTCGTACGCAGCTCGAACAGCAAAAGCATCGTTATACAGAAACCAGTCGGTCGAAGTTTACTGAATATATGCGGCGGAGGTACCGCCGGCTCTCAAAGAAACGAACCCAAATTACCCATCAAAGTCAACGTCATCACGCCGAAAGATCCAGCTTTCGCCAAATTCAGACCGACCGTCGCATTTACCGCCATCAAAAGCGAGCCAGCCGAAATTAGGATGGAAGTTCCACCCACCACTACTACCGCCACCGTCTTCGAAGACGACATAAGGATTAAAATGGAATTCGAAGAAATACGCCCCGAAACGCCGCAAAGTTTGATCGGCTCCGATGAAGAATTCTTCTCGTTTTCGTCGCCTTCGAAAAGCTCAGTGAAAAGTTTCGATTGCCAGGATAACTACATGAAAACCTGCCTGCTCGACGAAGACAATTTGAGCAGCGAATCGTACAAGTGCATGCCACCGGCCGAAGTCACCGGTCAAGTTCAGCCATCGATTCCGGACGTGTTTAAATATACACCCAACAGTAGTCCTACCAATTGCGACGATGTTTTGGATAACTTTTACTCCAAACTTGGCCCAAATACCCCCAGTCAAAATCAATTCTACAACAAAGCCGCCGCTAATGTAGATCACGACTATGGATTCACGTGTCGTACGCCCAAAACCAACACCGTCTTTTGCACCGATAGCTTGGGTATTCAGACACCGTCCGCATCCGAACCACCTACCGATTCCGGTAAGTTTCAAAAATCCATATATATCGTCAAATTTTCGTAGTAGTTTGCATGCATTGTTACGGTGGTATCTGATGTGGGTGTAGAATTTCACTTCTGGCTCGTATTTTACGTATTATTCATCTCGTAAAGGGTATTTATTTCAATTATTTCCATTGGAAGTCTTACAGTATCGATTCGTGTATTCGTGTGGAAACGCATCTCTCGAATGTACCTTGTTCGCAAATAATTGAAAATTTCGACTCACTCGAATGTTACATACTACATCAATATGCAATTAAAAAAAAGGAAAAGTAATTCTATTGGGAGAGTAATAACACAAAAGAAAACAATGTACCTACAGATCATGGAAGTCATGGAAAAGTCATGCATTTTATAAAAAAAATCACCAAGTCATGGAAATTCTTGGAAAAATCATGTATTTTGTCAAAAAATTACTGGGTCATGGAAATTCGTGGATTTTTCACTTTTTATTGGACAAACTTGGCATTTTTTTCATTCAAAATCGCAAATTTTTTCAAATTTTCTCCCAATTGTATCTAATTTGATGAATGTGTGTACATGGAAATGGATCATCGTTTTTGAATTTTACCAAGTCCATAACTACGTAGATTCTAAATATTCAAAATTGGAGGCGAGGAAGGGGTACAATCGAAATTTTTGTAATGACCCAAAATTATTCCTAGGGCTTCAAGCAACCACTTTTGTTTGAAACTTTTTTCAGTTGGACTCCTCCCTCTCTTCTTTCCATCCGATTTCATATAACACTGAACACTCCGTAGATACTTATTCAAAATTAGTGGCTTGGAGGGAGGGAGGGAGGGCTCCAATGGAAAATTTTTCAAACAAAAGTTGTAGATTGAAGCCATAAGCATACTTTTGGTTATTAATTATTATAAAATTTTCGATTAGACCCCCTCCTATTACACATAATACGACTTTGATACTTATATTATTATAAACGGGGGGAGATAAGGGTTCAATTGAAAAAATTTTCAAACAAATGTTGTAGCTTGAAGTCTTGGGAATAATTTTGGTTATTATAAAAATTTCGATTGAACCCCTCCTTCCGCTCCAATTTTGAATATAAAATATAAATATTCGGCTTACATTTAGTAAACAGCGATCCACTTCCATGTAAACAAAATTTATCAAACTAGACTCGAGTCTCTGGTAGTACCCTTTTCTATCTGGCAACGGAGTTGCGAATTTTCGATATTTCAGCGATTTTTACCCCCTCCCCCTCCCCTAATAACCTAAAAAGTCTATAATGAGAAAAAATAAGCGAGACTCGATCAAAATTTGTACAAAATGTAAAAAAAATGATCGTGGAAAGTCATGTATTTCCAACAAAAAAAAAAAAAATCACGTAGACACCATGGAAAAAGCAGTAATGGGGATAAAGAGGTATTAATAGAAGCTGCGGACTGCGTATGATTGCGCAACACCGGCGCTCTGAATTTGATCGGGCACGTCTTTGGCCAGCATTGAGACTGAGAGCTACTTGCACCGCATACGGCGGCGCAGGCAGAGACCGAAGTCAAGAAGAGAACACGACGAGGACGAGAACGAACAAAAGAAAATGTAATCATGTGTTTCTTGCACGTCGTTTGAAAGGGAAAACGCGGGAAATGCGCGTCCTGGTTCAAGGTCACCTCTCTCGTATCTTCCTTCTGCGCTGCCGTCATCGGACGGTAGCAGAGTGGAGGAGGTTTTCATACCAAGATTACTTATTTATATATATTTTCGACGTTGGCGAAGAAATTCGCGTGTGATGTTTTGATGGAAAATTTCACGTATTATTTTCACTATTTTTTTACCTCAATTACGTTCACTGGTTTGGAATAGTTTATAAATGGACGAACTGTGATTCGATCGAAGGGTTGACAGCGGGTTTTGTTTATAGTTTGTTCGTTGACCTTTTCGAGTAAGAGCATGAATTAGGACGCGGTGGCGGTGTGTATCAAGGTTGTAATTATTTTAACTTTTCAGACTGTTTTGTATTGTTTTGGTATTGAATTGGTGTGTGTGTGTGTGCTGAGAATTACGTGCACGATGTAATACATATTACATACTATTACTAGGTATGCCGGGTAGTACGTGAATGTCGTGTACGAGTCACGTGGTTATAGTATTAGCTGTCGTATAATACAGTGAATGAGTTGTATTACCGTATATTATGTAATTTATCTAGAAATTGGTATCGTTTTTGGGCGGTTCGTTGTACGAGCGAGAAAAACAAGGGCGACGAATTCATTTCCGTATAAAGTCGGATATTTTGCACGATTGCTTAAGAATTCCTATAACGGTTTATGGCGAGTTTTTCGATTGTTTTGCCAACACGAGGTGGACCATAAACGAGTATGAGGCTTTTGAAAAGATCGTAAAAATGTCACGGCTTGATTAAGTGGTATTGAACATGGAATATTTTCCAAGACTACTATAAGACTCGTATATTGTATTATAAAGAATCTCGATAATACGCGAGGAATCCGTAAGGTCGATATTGATGTAGTATATTTGTTCCTACGTATGTACCTAAAGTTTTGAGTAGTGAATAAGGGCAGTCGATTCTAAGAAATATTGGAAATCAAACATGTACCTTTGCCTACCTTTCAGGTAGCCGATTCTGTTTACCTGAGGTTGTTACCTTCAGTGGATAGGGTGGTGATCCTCGTGTGACCCGCAGGTATACACCGTGAGGGTAATAATACTAAAAACGAGATTATTAAAAGATCGGTAGATTTCTATGGTAAAAGAATAAATACAAGCGGCCGACTGACTGGTTTTTGGGTAGAAAATAGTGGATTTTTAAAGTGGTTATTCGAAAAGGTGGTTCCCCATTTGTCTATATTGGAATGTTGCGGGTAGTTATTTACAGACGCTCTGTACGCAGAATAAGGTGGTTGCAGGATAACGATGATTATTTTTTTGAGTACGAGTAAGAATATGGATGGTGTTACTCGGTGAGCTATACACGAGCGACGGTTAATCCGATCGTTTAATTAATCGAAGTGATTTGAAAAATTGCCCAAGCTCTCGGAGAGCTGGTTTCTCACTTTTAATAAAAGTGCATAAATTTAATGAAGCTTTAATTATTGATGGTAGTCAAGTTCGAATATAATAGGTACAATTAACTCGGAGCGAATTTGAAATTGCCTTTTGCCATCAAGGTAAGGGTTTTCTCTGTTGATTGGCTGATGAGTGTACTCTCTGTTGAGCTGCTTCGCCAATTAATTGATTTCTTAGTAAGTACTAATAAGCGGAAACGAAGAATTTTTTTCTCTCTTTCTCAGTGACTTGGCGTTAATAAGTTTGCAAGTATAACGAAGATGAGCAAAGATGGAGTGTCGAAGGTTGATAGGAGTCGCAGATGGGAAAATTCGTTCGTGCGATGGAAAAGCTGAAAAACAATTTTTTGATGTTTTTAGAGGTCCTCATTTCCCAAACGTATCTCTGTACTTGAGGTCCCAATTAAAAAAATTTTTCAAACAAAAGTTGTAGATTAAGGTCCTTGGAATAATTTTGGTTATTACAAGAATTTCGATTGAACCCCTCCCTCCCCTCTAATTTTGCATAATACATTTGAAAATCACCATTGAACTTGAAATGTTTTCAGGTTTTCGCCTTTCTTTCCAAAATATCTCTGCATTCCAGGCCTCAATTGAAATTTTTTTCAAACAAAAGTTGTAGATAAAGATCTTTGAAATAATTTTGGTGATTACAAAAATTTCGACTGAACCCCTCCCTCCCCTCTAATTTTGCATAATACATTTGAAAATCACTCTGGAACTAAGTATGTACAGATTTCCGCACTTCTTTCTAAAATATCTCCGTACCGAAGACCCCAACTGAAAAAAATTTCATACAAAAGTTGTAGATTGAGGTCCTTGGAATAATTTTGGTGATTACAAAAATTTCGATTGAACCCCTCCCTCCCCTCTAATTTTGCAGAAGTACAATTGAAAATCACCCCTTTCACTTTCGCCTGCTTATTAACTCGAATAGATCTCGTGAAACTTCCAAATTGACGATGGGGCCCAAATTACCCTCGAGGAGACAACATTGCTTCATTGGAAATTTTACAAAAATTCGAACGATCAGAATCAAATTATTAAATTTTGTACTTATCTAATGATCTTTCGACAAATTTTGATCCTCCCCCTCCTCTCGCCATAATAAATGAAGAAATATTGTGTTCGTATAAAAATCGATTCACCCATGTATTTTATCAAATCAACTCGATATTTTTACGAGCTATGTTAATTGACTGGGATAACCAGTTGTATTCGCGTACTCCTGCGAAGTTGGCGAATGCACAGCACCGAGAGAGCTCGACTAAGCCGGTGTGACGTGCGTATAATATGTATATGTATGTCGAATTATGCGAAAATTACAATTTTAATCCGCTCCGCTTTCCGCTGGCGCTTTGGACGATTCGCGAAATCGTCAAGGTCACGAAGCTCAGGAGGGGTACGCGGTTCAGGTGATGGAAATTCGATGGCGCGTCTACGTTTGGGCAGATCGATGGCGTTACGTGGCTGGTGGAATATGCGGTAGGATGATGATTTTTCTTACTCAGCGGTAAGATTTTCGATAGGGGTATGACTCACGGAGGAGGCTGTGTGATGCTGCAGAGCTCGAAGATTATATCTGGAAAATCTTTCAAGATTGATTGCGGCTGGAGAGGATTTCGAATACGGGTTTGGAATTGAAATCGAGCTCGTGGACCCTTTGGTTTTTATCCTTTTGTATAAAGAGCGTTCGTCGTGGAAAGAAGGAAACAGATATGAAAAAAATTAGGGTGCCGAAAGAATAATAATAATTCTCGAAACCGAAATTGACTCGAAATTACAATATTGTTGCGTTGATTGCGAAATAATAGTACGAGTTGATACGTGCAACGACGAGACGTTGGATGTTTGTGCGATGCCTGAGTATATTTTTTTTCTTCGCTGGCACTCTCGTTCAATTTAGTTCTTTCATTTCGAGAGGGTTGTTGAATAATAATTGACGTTTTAAAACCGTTATTAATTAATGTGTAAAGTGGCCGTGTTTGGGGGGTTGCGGAACCATAAAAACGAGTACGACGGCGGTGTTGTTATTCTAATGTGTTGCTGCGCGTTACGCATGATTATGCAGTTTTTCTCTTTTACTTTTTCGAGTGGTTGGCAAGAATAATGGCGCGGTTTCAAGAGGGTTGGTGCGAGAATGTCGAGTAGACTTTTTAAAATAAGGTCAGAAGTATGAGTTTTGTGTGAAGAGCGTACGAGGGAAGAGCATTTCTCGAAAGGAACCCATAGAGCATGTTTTTTCTGGTGTAAAGAGATGAGCAGCGGGTAGATATAAATGGTGTCAAAAATGTGATTAGTTGGGGTGACTTTTCCAGGTAAACTGGACGGAATTCGGCGCTCGATGGTGATGACATGCAGGGTAGGGGGTAGAGATGATAAGGTTCGACTTTTCACATGATAATAAAAATGGAAAAACTGAGATACACGAACATGTATTTTTTGGATGTTTGATGACATCGTATGGGTTTGGGTAGTGAGAGGGGCGAGGGAGGGCAGAGGCGACCAAAATATCCCAACCAAATGTACATACATAATATAGTATTTCTATGTACCTATATCTAGAATGCAACGATGTTTGGCATGGGCTTGGGCTCGTTTGGTAATAGTTAGTCGACGTTGTAGAAAGCACATGTGCAGCGCGTTTAGCTGCGCCCCATACTCGAGAATAATTTATCAGTTAATTATAGGTGTACTATTTCGTTTATATAGAATGTATTTTAATAGTGGGTTCTTTTTGGCTCCGAGTGCAGATTGAGTTCGGTACGAAAATGAAATGCATCCGAAAGGAAGCGAACCTACGCTCACAAAAGCTGCTAGGTCATCGCTGTCGCGTTATTTTACACGTGTGCTGCCTGTGTGAGTGTGTGTGAAATGGAAGAGAGAAAAAAAGGCGCGGGTATTGGCATTAATTACGAGAAGAAGCCAGGATTAGTATTTTCATCTCCATCTCTCATGTGCTCGTATCTTTCTTCAGATGGAAAATATTGTAGTGATATTGAATGGCGATTCTAGCTGCAGCACTCCTACGCCTGTTGTGTTACTTTTACTCGTAGAGAACTTTTTTTTTGTGAGCTTCCTACTTTCTATAGTACGGATAGCTGCCTCGCCCCCGTACAAACCAATGATACGCGATCGCCGATAAGGAGCTAATTAAGCGCCTACCGAGATCATGTGGTAAATATGGTCGTTGTATGGACTAGTTTCTCGCACGTTAGACGTGTACATTGTACAACGTCGTGTACTACGTACTCCAATGTCAAATGTATTACGCATTGTTACGCATACCGACGACGCCAAGTACGCAGAACTTAACGCCACATTCGGTAATGATTTTCGATCTAACTTGATTCTCTGGTTTACCGTATGGTATTTACTTACGCATACCATATACTATGGTATGAAGTCGGATGATAATACGTGTACGATTATCGTCCAGTTTGAATGAAATTACTCAGATATCGTTGAATGAATGTTACCAGTTTCCCCCCCCCCCCCACGTCTAGGTATGTTTGTTCGAATAATTCGTGATAATTTGTTACGCAATCTGGTCGTGTTATCAGTTCAGGTCATAAGAGAAGTTTTTTTTTAACATTAGCTTCGCTCGATGAGCCTAGATTCGTTGGTACCGAGTGGGAAAAAAGTCTTCTGGGCGATCGAAAGGTTAATACCGATTTTATAATGGTTTCGTAATCTAGAACGTACGAGTACTTTATCAGAAAATGAGCTGGCAGTACATTTTTTCAACGAATTCTTTTTTCGAGGGTTCACTTTCGTTTTGAAAAAATCTCTATCTCTGTATATAAGACATCAGTTGAAAAAATTTTCAGATAAAAGTTGTAGATTGAAATTCTTGGAATAATTTTGGTTATTACAAAAATTTCGATTGGACCCCTCCCACCCCTCTATTTTTGCATAATTCCTTTGAAAATCACCATAACTTGAATTGTACTCAGATTTTTGTCTCCCTTGACTGCGAATTTCCCTATCTCTGAACCTAAGGCTTCAATGGGAAAATGTTTCAAATAAAAGTTGCAGATTAAGATCTTTGGAATAATTTTGGTTATTACGACAATTTCGATTGAATCCCTCCCTCGCCTCTAATTTTGTATAATACGTATGAAAATCACTCTAGGAGGCAATGAGCTTTGAAAAATTGAACTTAAAATTAGCTCATTTTTCAAAATACATCCTCAGGTTCTCTAGTTCGAAACTGATTCATTCTGTTCTAATTTTTTCACCCTATCAACATTCCGAACTTCAGCAGGAAGAGTATCTTAGGAATAGATAGGTGGATGTGATTACGCCTACATCAATCAGAGCTTCGATTATTTTTCTCCCTTTCACCTCCCCCCGTTTGCATTCCTGGCTGACGTAGTATTCTAATCTAGTACCGGTTACGAAACGGTGGAATGTGTAGCATATGGATATGTGCAGATAAATTGTGAAAATAAATAGCCTAGCGGAATAGGATGAGGAAGTGACGAGACCGGGGTGGTGGCGGTACCATAAAACACATCTTTTAACGAAGTCTCGTTAGTTGAACGCGAGCAAGAGGTGAAAATATGAAAGTCCATATGCGATATGATGAACTATCTATGTGTTACTGATAAAATACCAGAGAAATAGTTAAGGACACAAGTTGATATGTTTACAGAATTGATTACACGCGTATATAGAGCAAACGAGGTAATGCCCCGAGGGAGAGAGATTACAATGAGAACGTTATAGGATGTGTACTATTATACGTACGTCTACGTATAGTATTAGAGGTTCTCCTATATTGGTGGAGAACCGACGTCTATACCTTTTTTTTTGAATTTTTTTTTCTTTTTCTATTCGGACTGTACAAAAAGGCGATTTTCTTTTTTCCTAAACTAGGGGCGGTTATGCGGATCGGACAGGTATTCATGTCTAGACTGGGGTTCGGGATAACACGTCGTTTATTTAGGGTGCATGCGTGTACGTGTGTAGTAAAAATTATACATATAGATGTACGCGAGACGAAGACGCGACGTTCGACCCCGTCGGGAAAAAACTAATGAAAAAAGGGGTCGTGCCAGTCGGGCATCTGCTACACAATGGATCTAGGAGCGAATAATTACGCATAGTGTCGCAATTCCTTTTTAGTATATGTGAAATGTATAATGTCGTACGTGTCGGAAACGAGATCAAGTTATAGCAGTCGGCGTGAAAACGGTTACGGATTGGGGGAAAAAAATGTCAAAACGTGAGTCGCAGCAGACGTAGAAGGAGAGAAAAGGTAGTGAAAATGTCTCATAGTGTACCGGGTGTCCTCCCTGCCTTAGCCTATTCGCGCCGATTTGGACATACGATATAGAGTACTTGGAAGAAGAGCAGGAGTAGAGTACGAGAGACGCGGCGCATTTGGCATTTTAGCATTGTAGATCAGTAGGTCAGACAATGGCGGCAGCCGGCGTCTCGTAGGCTGACGATGGTAATGAGATTCGATGATCGAAATGATCGTGGCGCGGTTTTTCTCCTTCGCTTCCCTTTCCTATCTGTGTGTTGTGTCTTGTAGTGGTCGTGGTTTCGGTGTGGTCGTAGAAGTGCACGCGAGAGAGCGGAGACGATCGCGATGAACCGTTGTTCCTCCACAGTACATTGTTCGCCCCCGCAATAGCCTTTTGCGTGGTTTAGCTGCCGGCTCCGCCGGTGTACTTGCAACAATCGAATCGAACCGGTTGCTAGTCTTGGGCGAGATCGAGTGTACCGTTCGAATGGCACCGTCGGTGGCGTGTTTTTTTCTTTCGCTTTTCACCATCGAACTGGTTTGGTTTTTTATCAACTACCTAAATTGTAGCCGCGCGAACCAACTGGTTGCCAGTATTTATGGGTTTCTTGGAATTGGGTCTTTGATTTTTTTGGCCAGATCTTTTCTTTTCCTATGGTTAAAGAGGATTCGAAATAACAATACGATTGTTGGAATTGTATTCATGCGGAGTGATTTATTGACTCGGGGTTTCAAAAAGAGCCTTTTTGTACTGTTGTTTTGGGTGAGATGATGGCCTTTTCACTATTGTGAGTTTTTCAAGTATTTCAACTCTGTTTTTTTTTTCCTCCTTTAATTTACGATCATTCATTTTGAAATATTTTGTCATGCCCTTATATTGTTAGGTGCATTAGGAAAACAATAGCAATTTTTCATAGCTTGGTCAATATTTTTTATCGAAACCGCCGAACGATCCGAAATAAAGAAATTTTCTCAAGCAGAGTCTGTAAAAAAAAATATACCTCGTCGCGCATCCAATGTTGTTATTTACTTTTCCTTATCGTCGCGCCGGATTCAATAAGGGTACGTGACGCAGCCCAAAGCCCTTCACAACTGCGAGTTGGTTGAAAAAAAAAAAATCAATCGCGAGATAAATTTTTTTGCGCCTAAATTCGAAGGCTTATCGCAAATATGGTGATTGAGTATCGGATATGTGTATGCGTACTTTTATTTTTTTTTTGCTACTACGTCGCGTCGTCTGAGTATGCCATACACATACGTTATCGCCAACCATATTATTTTGTAATCGGGTTTTTAAAAAATGTGACATGAGGTATCGAGGTAAGAAGGGTATTTAGTAAGAGTGGTTATTTTTTTTGCCAGTAGGTAGCTTATATTTCGAGAAATTTAGACCACTTTTTACCGCGCGACCTGCTGAAATAGTAGCGAAAAAATAACTCGTCTAGTGACACGAAGCAAAGAACCGGGCGGTCTACTGTTTATGGTATCTAGAGCTATTCCAATGAGTGATTCGTTAATCAAGAAAAAAATTCCGCTCCGTGATTAGTTTACTTAGGCGAATGGAAAATGTGCAATTAATTCCAATGACTGTTGATATATTGATTTAGGAAAATCAATGTAGACTTCCATTGCAGTCGAGTCGAGTTTGGTCATGCATTGTCTGGTGCAAGAGAGAAAGGGGTACAGAATGTGATTGATTCCAGAGATAAATCTAGCTCGAATGTAATTTGTTATGTCTGGTAGAATTTAGCAGATTCTTCGAGGCAGTCTGGTCGATCGAAGAAGTGGACTATGAAGGTGATTATTTAACAAGTATGAGAGTCGTTTGTTGAGCTTTCTAAGAGTACATGCTGAAAACTTTTTTCGGTAGTTTTTCCAAAAAATTGATCGTTGCCAATACAAGCTTCTAGTTTGCAATGCCAAAATCGTGAGTCCACTGAATTTTTCCTAGTACAAAATTACATAGACGCATGAAATTAGAGGGAAGGTAGGGGTCCAATCGAAATTTTTATGATGACCAAAATTATTTCTAGGATCTCAATCTACAAATTTTGTTCAAGAACTTTTTCAATTTAACCCTTATTTCCTTCCTATTTTTCAATAATGAGTATTTTTGTATTAATATACGAAAAAGAGGGGAGGGAGGGGTCCAATCAAATTTTTTGTAATAATTAAAAATACTTCCACGATTTCAATCTGCAACTTTTGTTTGAAAATTTTTATTTTTCAATTGGAACCCTTCCTCCTCTCCAATTTGTCATATTATTACATGAATACTCATTATTAAAAAATGGGAGGTAGATAGGGGTTGAATTGAAAAAATTTAGCGAACTTCCGATTTGGGAAGTGCAAACTAGGAGCTAGTGTTTCACATGGCATAACGTCCTAGAATACTCCACATTCGGAAGAAAAAACGAGAAATATGATGAATAGGACTCGGCATGTTATATTACCCCATAGACAACTGCAATTTTAATTTCCCACGCCGCTCCCCATCCCTGGCAAAAATAATAGCAGGTTATTTGGCAAATAACACCATACATAGTTGGTTACCCCTGCATCGAAAAACAGATTGAAGGAGGAACGTAGAGTTATTATATTGTGAAATGAGCCTCGATTGCCCTCGGCAGGGAATAAACGTAGGACTAAAAATATCAAAAAACGCAAACCATCTACTCTGTTACTCACTGGCTCTCTTTTTATTCGTGGAACACTCACACATATGTATTGTCATGTTGGCTGGTGCGCGAAAAACTCATTGTTATTGCAGGTGGCCCACCACCACGTATAGGTGGTTCCGTATTAAATTGGAATGGAACGGTGTATCCTGTCGTGTGAGGTTTTTGTACGTAAAAATAGATAGATTCTATACCATATAGCCTTATGTAGTAGGTATTTACTCTGCTGAAAATACTACTCGTTTATCCTCGTGTGTGCATACTGCAGTGCATAGTGCATACCGGCTACGGGCTTTTGTTAGAAGGCGATATATACGACGGGTTATTGAGAGGAGAGAAAAAAAGCAGTGGAAATTTTCAAGTGTAAAATAGATAAGGCCCAGCGAACCGGATGCTTCACCGACACCAAGCTGCCTTAGACCACCCAAATAATTATATATTTTGTTAGAGTGTTAATTGTTTTCGAGAAGTGATGAAAAAAAAGAGAGGAAGCTTCTTTGATGAAATGTCGAATTACCGCTGCTTAAGAAATGTTTATTTCGGATTTAGCTCGTAAAATGATACTGAAACCTAAAGAAGGGATTAGTTTATCGATTTTATTTTTCTCCTCGTCGAAATTATCAATTAGCCTGGTACTGGAAGAACTCGATGCCATAAAAAGTTGGCCCAAATCTAGTGGTGATGTTTATGAATGAATGTATTGTTCGGTATATAGAGATGTGTATTTTGTCACCTCATGAAAAAGCAAAAGTGTTCTAAATATAGGATCAAAAAAAAGTAAAAAGAATTTAAAAAAAGGGAAGATAATTAACGCTTTGTTGATGAGATGAGTTATAAGAGTCTTCATAAATTCTCCGAGTGTACTTTATAGACGGGAGGCGACCGGTGGTACTTGGTGAGGTTAAATGATGGGCTAAAAGATACGATGGGGAGTTTTATGGGCGCGTTTTGAATTCCCGCTGCCATTAAGTGAAAGATAGCGTGCGAATAATTGAACGGCCGATGATTTAGAGCCTGGAACGCGGCGCTGCAGCTGAGGGTGTTGCGATGAGATGTGTATTTTCAGTGGAGCTGAGGTATATGGAAGGCGAGTCGAGCCATAGTACTTTCACGCCGTCTGAGAATTTGCGAGAAAATTTTTCACGACTAAGTCACCGTGTGTTGTGGTCGACCTTGGCTGCGGAGATCGTCGTAAAAACATATCTGCACTGTTGGTCTTAGTCGTTCGGAGCAGCGGCCGAAAAAGATGTAGACGTTTGCCGAAGAGGTTTTCGCCGATATCCAAGTCGAATACCGCACACACAGACGTCCGATCGGTCGCTTTTTACGGTACCGTGACCATGAAGCGGTTTTTTTCGGGCTGCCCTTTTTCGCTACCAAGTAAACTGGTTTTGGCTGCTTTTGGAAATGTATATTGCGAGTCTGCGTCGTGATGAATTTTGCTACTCGAATGCGAATTACATACCTGCATACAAGGTATGGGATTTGCTTCAGATTCTATGGCAGTCGCCATTCGGTTAATTTTAATCTAGACTCTGGAGTCTATGAGGAAAACATGAGCTTTGTATGCGTTTTTTTGAGGGTCTTCCATCTCCTATCTCCGTTTCTAAGAACTTTTTCGAAAAAAGTTCCAACCAAAAGTTGTGAATGAGATCCTTGGAAGTTGGAATACAAAAATTGCAGAGTTTTGGTTACTACAAAAATTATTCCTAGGATCTCAATCCATAACTTTTGTTTGAAAATTTGTTCAAGAACAGCCTTAGAAAGGGAGATAGGAGCCGTCTATGGAACGCGAGAAATGGATACTCGAAGCAAAGAAGCCTTGAAAAAGAGTCATAATATGGGCTCGTTTTTCCTCCTATAGACTCTACTAATTTAAGATTCCGTTATAAAATTTGTTTTCAAGGAAGTAATTGCGCCGAATTTACTTTTGCGACTGTACTACTTAGTTCTTGAGCAGTATCTGTGGAAACATCAAAGAAATTGGCAAAGATGCCATCAGCGTTACTCAGACTTTTGGTACAGATGATGAAGTCTTGAAGATGAAATTTTTATACATAAGTGTAGCACAGAAGATAAAGTTGAGCTGGCTGGTTAGCTGAGGCCGAGGGTATCGGGACATTCGATGAGCAGCCGTGAAAATGACAACCCTTGTGCGTATACGTTATTACGTAATACCACGTAATAGACTCTAACTTTGGTTGAAAATTGGGTGCTTTTTAGGAAGCGGGACCAAGAGAGACAGCGACTGCTCTACTCGTCGCTCAGTCTGTGCGTGAACGTTGCCTGGGTAACCAGCCGATAGGGAATTTTGTGCCACCGGCGGGCATCGGGCGCTGTTATGGGTCGGGCTTTTTGGCGGGCTCGGCTTTTACGGCGGTCGTCAGCGTCACTGTCTTCTTGTCGGAGTTCCGCGTACCCGTAATTCGGCCGATCGATCGATGGCAGTTGCGTTGTGTACGCAAGATTGCGTAGCACGCAGAGGCAGAGGCAGTATCGAAACGCGTACCAGACGCGGAATACAGATTGCTCAAGTTGAGGCAATTCGCCGATGGCAATGAAAGTATCGAGCGAAAGTGTATTCGACTGAGAGCACCGCTTTATATGTAGCGACTTTTGGGAGAAATGCCGAAATTACCCACCCACCGGAGACCCAGCAGGTTCCTATTAAATTTTGGCGCGAAAATTTCATCCTGTGGTGGCAAGAGCAGAACTAATTACTGGACGATGTGTTCTTATCTCGTGGGAAATTTTCTCGATAAGAGTTTTTTCTTGTCGTCGAGTAGAGACGACATTGCGATAATATCAACGATATGAGACATGCTTTGATTGTATCTATATCGAAAAAGTATTTCATTCTATCTTTCTGTCTCTCTGTCTCTCTCTCTTACTGTTTTTTCAAGTCGTTCATTAATACGCTGACGACGAAGGAGTCGCGCGCACGCATTCTCTTTGAAAGCCAAGCAGACCGGTTAAGAGTGCAATGCCTTTTAGTCATCTCTCGGTATGTGCGTGATAAGATATTGAAAATCTCAAGGTCAGCGTCTAAATAAATGTGTACCGAGAATTGTGACGTATGTGAGAATAGAGGGGTAAATATGGATGTGTCCATATGCGCGCGCGCCAGCCAGCAAGTCAAGTGTATTCATGTAGGCACATGCATATTTCAAATTACATAGTGAATTTTTTACATTTTGTAACCAATATGACTACTTTTCGCCTCTCCCTTTCTGACGGCTAATTAGAATAGTCAGAAGTAGGTTCGGAGTAGATGTTCGCGATGAAGACCGGTTCCATATTTTACTAATTGACGAGCGAGGACTTGAAAATTTTTCGATTTGACCATGTGCTCGAGCGTCCATCTTCAATTTTGAAAATACCCATTACGTTGTCATTACTCTTTCTGATTCTGATACAATTGAATAGAGGGACAGGGAGATTTGTGAAAATGAGAACAGGAGAGATAGTGGCGGAAGGAAAGTAAAAATGTATGGAAATCCACCGATTTCAGATTTCACTAATATTCTGAAGTGAGGGGTTGAACTTTCTTGTCACGTGCTCGAGAGTCCATCTTTTATTTTGAAAATACTCATTACGTTGTCTTGGAGTTCCTGATTCCGGTACAATTGAATACAGGTAGGTGTGTGGAGGGTGAAAGTGTACGAAAATCCGCCAGTTTTAGATTTTACCAATGTTGTGAAGTGAGGACCTGAAAATTTTTCGATTTTCCCACGTGCTCCAGCGTCCATCTTTAATTTTGAAAATGACTCGTCATGTTGTTGTTGCGGTTTCCGGTATAATTAAATGCAGGGAGGTGTGTGAAAACAAGAACACGAGAGATAGTGGTGATTGGCGAAAAAAAAGATATAAGTGTATGCAAATCTATGTCACTGTGGCGACCGGACACAGACCAGTCATCGTGTTTTTTGGCTGGTATGAAAAAAGGGCGCGAAAATTTAATCAGCAACATTCTCCTATTGCGTAGTTTCGTTCACTATCGATGTTGGTAACACTGTAGTAGTTAATTCGTATTTCGAGGCTGGACGAGTTGTGCGCTACAATTACTACGACGACGTCGATGTGAAAAAGGAACATAGGAAAGGGTACCGGAAAAATGCGCGGGAAAGTACACGATAGGGTAGAAAAAATGGCGCGAAACCGAAGCCGGTATTATCGACGAGTAGTATTTCGGCGACGGCCGGCGCGAAAATCGAGCCTGACGTCACGTGGCCGGCCGACCGGCTTCGGCAGGAGGCGCAGGCGGCGAAGTACGAAGTACCAACGTGTAGCCTTGACGCTGTCTTGAATTTCCAGCGTTCTCGACTCGGCGGATTCGTCGTCGACGGACGTACGGTAGCGGGCGGCGCGCCCCGCGTCGTCGCCGTCGTCTCGCTGCGGCGGCGGCCGACGTACTACCTCGCGTCGTCCCCCTTACGGTGAATTATTCCGTGAAATGTCCTCGTCATCGGTCATTGCCATTGACCTTGACGCCTTGACGAGCGTATTGTATTCCTTCTTGGTTGTCCCGCGATGCGGTTACCCCGTGAAATTGTTAATTTAAACTCCTCCGCGAAAATACACATACGCGCGCGCGCCCGACGCGTCTCTGCGTCGAAAAATGTAATTTTAACCAGCGAAATTAGCAGCTCGACGCACGGTGGGGTAGCATTCTCGACATTGCGTACTTTTGCGTAATATTAATCGTCGTATGTACTCGTATTTTTGGTTGGTATTTTTAATTTTTTTACTCACTATGTTGGTGTGCTTCGATGAGTAATTTTTTCATATCTACGGTTACCTGGCGCTAACCACGCTGGTTCCATATTTTTATATTCCCCGCTGTTCTCTAACGGGAATAATAAGTGTTAGTGGTCTCCCTCCTACCATTGTCCTCGTTTATGTAACGACAAGTTGAAACCAAAAGTGTTTCTTTTTTTTCAACGAGAAGTTGAAATATCCGCTGGCAAGATAATCACGTAAACCATATGGTGTCAATTAACATTAGAAAAAAAGAGGGTTTCATTTTTTTTTCAACAGATAGCTCGAGTATATTTTCAAAAGACCAACCTTTGGTATTGATATCTGATCTTTTTCCATTTTAACGACCGACTTTTTATATTTTTCGATAATTTTTTTAGCTCTTATGGGTAGAATAAATGATTTTTTATGCCGAAGTGATGATAGTCTAAGTTTTACGACGTGATATGGGCTCCGGTTATCTTTATTACGTGATATTATATGCCTGGAAACTTGGCTTGGCAGTATTTTACGATATTCCTCGGTTCCATCCCTACGATTGGTTTTCCATCGCTGATTGAAGTTTTCCAACGTTTTGTTTAAGTCGTACTTGTAAAATGAAGATGAATGCAAGCGTAGCAGACTCGAAATGCTTCTATTATGAAGAAATAATGAACCAGAGAGAGGTTTTCTCCCTTATATCGCGATGCTTGATTGCGTGTCTCGGTTTTCTTTTACTTTTTCAATACCGAAAAGGGAAATGCGTTAAGTGTAGCTTGCCATACTTTTCCGCCCTGGATTGGTCTTTTTTTCAGACACGACATTAGATGGATTGCCCGATGCATGAGGCATTCGTACGTGTGGGTTGTGCATTTTGTACCACATCATTCCGATTAATGAATTTTATGTAGCGTATTGCCAGTGGTGACATTCTGGGCGTGATTTGACTGGCCTGACCATAATGGTGATTGAGATTTTGGTGTGTGAGAAGGAATGAGCTGAATTTAATACGGTGGTTTGACTGCAATATTGGATGGAAAATATAGCACGTAGATTTTCGAACGGATATTTCAATTAGGGAATTTATTCGATCGTTGATGGGATTCTCTGTTTTGATTCGATTGTGCTGAGAAACATCTTGTAAATGAGAATTCGAGGTCTTTGAAGGAAACAGAAAAGGATTTCTTCATGTTTGATTTTGTTTATTGGGGTGAAAGTTGGAAAAATTTCTTATTTCATTGGCTCTAATTGAGACTACGAGTGCCCCTGTAAGTGTAATTGTAAACAAATTCTTGTTTTCAATTCACCATTAAAACCTCTAAGACAGCAGCAAATAAAAAGAAGTCTTCCGATCTACCTATTTCTGTACCTAAGGCTGCAATTGAAAAAAATTTCAAACAAAAGTTGTAGATTGAGATCGATGGAATAATTTTGGTTATTACTAAAATTTCGATTGGATCCCTCCCCTCCCCTCCAATTATGCATAATCCATAAAAATCCTGTTATCCAGTGATTTTTCTCACATATTATGCGAAAATGGAAGGGAAGAAGGGGTGAAATCAAAATTTTTGTTATGATCAAAATTATTCTAAACATCTCGATCTACAACTTTTGTTGAAAATTTTTTTCAATCAGGGTCTTTGATTCAAGGCTAGGGAGATTTTTTTGGAAAATGATGGCCTCTCCTTAAAAAAATAACTCAAAACTGAATTTTATAAAACACGTCCCACAAGATTACGAACCAATCATACAAATTACTTCGAATTTTTCGGTTTCATCTTGCTCTGACGTTGTATCCTATGTACTTGGGTTCACCTGCGAATACCAGGCATGAACGAGGCAGAGATTAGACGATGGTTATCATAATACGAACACTCGTAGTATGAATTTTTTTCCAACACCACATGCCCGGCGTGAACCTGTTTGCTGGATGAGTGAACATGTACGTGTTTGGCGGTGGCTGCGCGCGGTGTCCGGCATGATACACGCGGTCATGGTGGTGGTACATCATGTGCATGCGATGGTATGTTGGAAACCAGTGTTGGCCAGCGGAGACGATACGAGAGCTAGATTAATGATATTTTCGCGCCGTTTTTCCTATCGCCTCATTCGTCAGGTTTTGCATTTTTATGCGAACGTAGAAGGGAATTTTTACGCAGTATTTTTCGCAGAATGTGTTGTCGGTGGATTGATTCTGATCAGAGACCATCGGGTGACAATATTTATCGTCTATTTCAAATTTCAATGGTCGTTTCGACGTCTGCGTCTGTCTTCGAGGAAATTACGCAATTGGCCCGTATGCCAGTGCATAGTTTTTTTTTTGGGAAATGAGGTTTTTTATTTTTTTCTCATCGTTTATTAAACTCGACTGGTCGTCGAAGACGTTCGGATATCTAGAAAGAAGTTGTTAATAGATGAATGGTGGAGGCGCAGGAGGTGATTCGGTTAATATGCGAGCGTACAAGTGTACACGTTTATCGTGCCCGACGGTGTTGGTCTTCGTCATTGCCGAAAAGGTGAATTCGTAAGTGGCTTGTTATTTTGGGTGTGTATGTACAAGTGGACGACGACCGACGAGTGGTGGCAGGCGCATACGTGTAGATTCTATTCAAGGCTATATGTTTGCATATATGTACATAAAGTTGTATCTTCGAGTAAAGATTTTGAATAGGTGCAGATCGGGCACCAGAGAGGTGATTATTTTGAGCGAAAAATTGGAAATTTTCTCGAATTATTTTTTCAAGTGTTGGTTGGATTAGAATACTATGGGATAGAGTCGATTTTGATTGAAAATTACTCTCGAAAGAATTTTTTCTAAAATTTTTGAACCGATAATTCAGAGACAGGGTAGAAATTAACTTGAAGAGACGTTTAGAATTTCATACTTCAAATGAGACACTTGAGCAACCTCTCGTTTACCTTTTCCAAAAAAAGCTACGAAATTTGATCCACCTTTTGCACACGTTAACGAACAAGCTGACGCGAAAAGCTCCCAAACACGAACTGCAGCGAAGACGAAATTGGCCGGTGAAAAGCGGCGTGAAATTTTGGCGCGCTTTTTATCAGGGTGTGGCACGTGGGCTTGGTAATATGCCGGTGCCGGTGGAAAAAAGCGCGCTGCGACGACTACCGAGCTAAAATGGATCGATAGGTTTACGGTAGTAAAGTACAGCACACCGGTACCGCCGCTACCGCCAAATGCTCGTATTACTCAGCGTCGGGGTAGTTTGAGCTCGTGTATGTGTGGTAGTACATTTTGAAAGACGCCGCCGATGGGACGGGCGAAGGGGTAAGGCGAGCTGCAGAGAAAAGACGAGTACGTAGCGTAGTAATGGGATTTGTGAACGAAGACCTTTTACCAGACAGGATGGGGTTGTCAATTCGAGGGCAATGTACTGCTAACGGGGCGTAGAGGTGCGCACCGGGTTCAAAGTACTGTAACGCGTCGCGTCTGCATTGGAATTCTCGAAGTGTACCTAGAGCGATTTTTCTATGTGCATTTTAGGTGTACTCTATACTCGTTCATTTTGCCATAATTGATATTGGGTGTTTTACGAGAGATGTAGAGAAATTCGCAGGGTGAATAGGTAGCCCCATAAGGTACAAAAAGTGATATACGTATGGTGCCTATCTCGAAAATTGAAGGTGCAGGAGAAAAAAATGAAGGGCATTATCTTTTGGTCGAGGATATGGATGGCTCTTGTAGAAATGAACATTTTTTATTCTTGACATTTTTTGCCTAAGTTTGAAAATGAAGGGGATACAAAGCTTCGAAAAATAGTAACACCGTCAATTTCGTAAATAGGCAAATTTGTCACATAACATTTTTTGTTGCTCTAAAAAAGTTACATTGGTTTCAAGTATTGTTTTGCCGGAATTTTGAAATTTTTATGTTTCGAAGGTGTGGCCCGTGATTAGCGATACATAAAAATTACACAATTATGTTATGAAAATGCATGTCACGGGGGTAACTTCTTGAGTAGAACGAAAAAAGTTATGTGATGAATTTGCCTATCCCCTAAAATGAAGGCGGTATGGAGCTTTTAAGATTTGAAAACCGGTTTGTCAAAGTTTCAAGCTCTGTAGCGCCTTCACGTTCAAAGGTAGGAGAAAAATTCCAAGAGTAAAAAGTTTTCTATTTTTTTCGTACAGCCCGGGTGCTCGATCAAAAATTCGTTTTTCCGATTTCAGTTTCCCTTGCCCCTTCAATTCTTGATATAGGCACCTTGTTTATGTAGCATTTTTTGTTTTTATGGGTTTCCTATTCATGCTGTGGTTTTTCTTACATCACTGTATGCTAACTAAGACTGTATGTATACGGTCTGTATGTGCAATGGAGAAGGATGTGGTTGGCATAAAGCATGAAAATAAAATAAACTTATGTCCGCGTACTTGATTGCATAGGAGCAAAATTACTATTTCGGATTTCCGTTTTGTTTTTCTGTTTACAGACGAAGAAGACGATGTGAATTTATTGAGCGATTCGACCCTATTGAACGAATCCGAATGCAACGAATTGGACCGCGAACAAGAAGAGTATTTCAAGCAGTTGCAACGTCAAATGCAACTAGCCGAGTTGGTAACGAAACATCGTGAGAAAGACACGAATAAAGTCAAGTCGATGGTCGGCAGCGGTGTCAAGGAACGGAAGAACTTGGCTCGAAATCGAAAACGAAAGTTGGGCTATTCGAAGGATAGATCTAGCGGCGATCTCGGCCATCACCATCATAACGACACGAAAATCAAAATATCTTTGACTTCGGCCAAAACCAACGATTCGTCGAAATTCTCGTCGTCGGCCATCTCCACTACCGGTTTGTTAAAAGTACGTTTACCAGCGAAAGATTCGAACTCGCCAAAAAGAAGAAAAACTAGTTCCGGCGGACGCGTATTTTCGCCGTCCGAAAGACATCTGCATAATACTAACGAGCAAGTTCGACGAATCGAAATGCGTCAATCGTTCGAAGAACTCAGACGTCTCATACCTAAACTTTACGATAAACCAAGAGCGCCCAAAGTTTCCATATTGCAAGAGGCGAAAGGCTACTGCGACGAATTGTTCCATACCGATTGTAAACTACAAGCTCAAGTTGCCACGTTGAAATGCCAACAAGAAAGACTAATGAGTTCGTTGTCGCAATTGAGAAGATGTGCCGCTGCGTCCAGATATTAACAGCGTCGTCATTGTGTTTTGTTTTTTTTTCTCTTCTTCATTTATTTTTTTGTCTTTTCTTCAATTTTTTTTTCTCCTTTCGTATGTTTACTATGTATTTTTGTTATTTGTTCTCGTAAGACTGTTTTAAGCTCAATTTTTTTTTTTTTTTTGTTTTTCCCATGTATTTATTTCACAAACGGTATCTTCGCCCCCTCACCCCACTCTAGAGTCGATGAAATCCGCTAAGACACCAGAGAGTCTCCTTTTTTTTTTGCCCCCTTTCTCATTCTAGATTAGAAATATTCGCGTATTTGTAGTTCTAGTCCGAAAATACCACCTCGAAGAGATGACTCGAGTGGTACTCTGTCGTCTCGTATACTTTTATCTATCGAAACATACTAATACGATAACGCGTAAGAAAAGTAGGAGTAAGTCGGAATTATAACGAGTTTAAATACCATACATAATGCAGTGTTCAGTATATTTTGATATATTTTTATAAGATTTAATTATTATGAGATATTCTTAATTAGGGTAGAGCTGTTTGTGATATTAATGTAAGTCTTCCACAGCCAGTAACGTGAATTTACAATTATTTTTACAATTTTTTTCACGTTATTTTTAACGTGAAATTTTTTTTTTTACATTTCGTACGTACCTGAACGCTATGTTTATATATATTTTTTATTACTATGTAGCCGTATATATTATATATTTACGTATTATAGAGGAGATTATATTTTTCGATTATATTTTTCGTCTTTTTTCGAGGAGAAATAACGACAACTTTTTCGTCGACTTTACTCCTAAAAAATAAAATTAATAATATTCGATACTGTAAATATCTATGTATCTATTCGATCTAGATTTATTTGTGCAAAATTTCGTTTTCTTTAAGTGTAATTTATACTACGAATAGGAAAAAATTTTAAATTATTTAATGCATTTTCATCTCGTACGTCGTATTCGGTCGTATTCGAGTTTTAGAAAATTTTCTAATGGAAAATTTCATCGTGTCGAGTTTCGATTGGCGAAAATTACTACACTCGATCGAAACGTGTTTGCATTTTTTTGGCATTTTTTTTTTTAAATTAAAACTTCATCGATCTTATTTTTTAAAAATTTTTAATCGCGAATAAATTCATAATGAAGATATCGTTTGTGAAATATTTTGGTTTTATCGGGTATTTTGATGTATTTTATAAGTAGTTTATCCGCTGTGATAAAGTGCTTGTTTAGGTATTTTTTTTTTGAAACTACTATGACCTATACTGTGATGTACAAAACAATTCAATGTGCATGAGCGAACCTGTCGTCAGCTGTATATAACTTCAATATGTACTATTCTATCTCCGTAGAATATTCTAGTACTATTTTTATTTGTAAATTTATAGTCCAGTGTACCTCGAGTAAAAGTTTTTTGTTTAAATTATTATTTTTCTTCGTTACATTTTATTTTCATTCATTTTTTTTCTTTTTGTTTTATTTCCTTTATGATAAACTGTACAATGCGAGTCTGTGTTCACACTGTTTAGTTTTTTTTTCTTTCGTTTCATCGATAATATTTTCTTATATTTTTTAAGATATAACAGTTGATCATTATTTTTTTCTTTGGATTAACGATTTTAATTTTATACTTTAAAAATGATATTACTATATAGATTTAAAAGAAAATATACAACGCTTTAATGTATCAGTTTCGTTTTCGTTTTTCGTTTACTTTTTTTTTATTACGATTTAGATTTTTTCATTTTTCGATTTTCTGTACATTTTAGGCGACGAACTAGGGACTGTAACGATACAAGGTTAAGATACGAGGAGAAATGATAATTATTTTTACAAGTGAGAAAGTTGGAAGAAATGTGACAAAGAAGATAATTTACGAAGAGACTATTACGAAATTTTGAAAATATGAGATTTTTTTTACAATTCCGTAAAATCAGTTACCAATAAACGCTTTACTATTTACTAGGTTTTTATAACGTGTATATTAATTTTATTATGGTAATTTTTAATCAATATCATTTTTTTTTTAATATGCGTATAACCTTTGGATTTTTTTTACTAATGTTATTTTTTTTACAAATTCGCAGATTTTTTCCCATGATTTTTTTTTCTGTTTTGGTAATTGAAAAAAAACGAAATAGTGTGAGGATGTTTATTTTATAACAATAGTTTGTTGTAGGGAAAATTTTGTAATTTATGACTGGCACTTTTAAATGTTTTCGTTGTTTTCATTGAATATCCGTTATGGATTTAAATGTACATTGGTGCCATTTTTGTTTTTGTTTCTTTTTTTATCTTTCAAAAGCAGGTAACGTGCATTTTTTTTCTATAATTTTTTTCGTTTTTTCTAAGTTAAATCTTGTATATATCTCATTTTTGACTCAACTAATCATGTTTAAATTCGTATTAGTTTTTTATTTTGCTATATAATGTTTCATTTATAAATTTATTTGTTTTCTTTTTTGTATATATTTTTTGTACGTTTTATTTTTAGTTTTTAAGTCAAGTTTTTTTTTTTTTTTCGTTTCTTTTTTCTTTCTCTTTTTTATACTGTTTACGTTATAGAACACAAGGGTTTTTATATTATACTATTATTACGAAAAAAAGACAAAAAAATTGTAAAATCTGAAAAAGAAGAAAAAAATTAAATACATTGCCTTTAACGGGAGTTTGTTTTTGTTTGTGGTAACGATACGATACGTTCGAGAACGTGAACCTTCTCTCTGATATGGTATGGTTCAAAGTCAAGGTAGAATTTTTTCCTATTGACGTAGTATTTGTCAAGTCATCGAGTGGTTTGTATAAAAGTTCAATGAAATAACGAGAAATCGTCAGGTTTATTCTTACGTTCCAATTTCCAACCACTGAACCACAAACGGGTTAATCGACATTCAAATTAAGCTGATCTGTTTCAGTCGTACAAGATGAGAAAATAAGTAGGTAAGTAATGTAAGTATGCCCAATAAAATCGGACCCAAAAAATTAAACAAATTGCATTTTGGGTTACATGAAATGTTTTAATTTTAAATTGTCCTTTTTGATGTTCATTGTTTTTTCCTTTTAAAAAAATTGATTTTTTTCATTCAAAATAGTATTGATTTTTGTCATCCAAAAATTTTTTGTGTGTCCAGAATTTTTTTTTTCGTTACAAAATTGTTTTATTTTCATGCAAAAAATTGATTTATTTTCATCCAAAAACATTGATTTTTTCGTCCAAAAAATTGACTTCGGTATTTCATCCAAAAGAATTGAGTTTTTTCATCAAAAAATTGTATTTTTTCTTTGAAAAACTTGAAAGATTTTTTACTCCAAAAATTGAAAGTTTTTTTCCTTGAAAAAGACAAAAATTCAATGACCACGCTGACTCGAAAAAAATTAGGATGCACATCATTTTGAATTTCATGAAGATTCAGAAATTTTTTCTCTGAAGAAATTGAAACATTTTTTTTCTATGTAAAATTTGAAAATATTTTTTATCCCCCTCCCCCCCCCCCCTCAAAAAAAAATAATAATATCAAAAAATGAAACAAAATTAAGAGATTTTCTCTCACAAAAATTCAACAAATTTTTATAATTTTTTTTTACTGCGAGAAAATTTTTAATTTCTTCACGCTATTATTCAATATCTATGGTGAAAAAGGAAGAATTGCTCATTTTTTTTACCCTGTATATTTTAATGCTTGTTTTTCTACATTTGAGGGTCTTTTTGAGGGTTGAGTTTCGGGGACATTTTGGTAGTTGATCAGGAAAAATTTCATATACCGCTATAGTCCGCTACTAAGTAATTTCCGGCTATCGGATTCGTGATTTTGAAAATTAGCTACAGTCACGAAATTAATGAGTCATATCGGAATGAAAATCAGCCAATACTCGAAAGTTGCCGCGCTGGAGTATGCTATAAACTTGCTGAGCCGTATGCAAAATTTGTATTCGAAGAAATCTCTGACTAAGCAGCTGATTCAAATTCGATATAAATTCTTTTAATAAAAACATTTCTCGGCTATTAAATCGGAACACTGTACGTTATCTTGCACCGAGCGTTGGAAAAAAACCGGAGAATAAAATTCTTGGAATTTTTTACAACTCGTTCACCGGTGACATATTGCATAACGTGCTCCTGAGCGCGCAAGCGCAGCACATTCCTGAGAGATAGAAAAATTATTATCACTACTATGTTTGGGTTGATGATGACGTTTTATCAAAACCATATTCCAAACGTGTAAGTACGAGTACGACTGGGATGGGAAGCATTTTCATACGAGTTCAACACGCGAAATACCAGCTGTAGGATTTTAATGATTCGTCTAGCTAAAAAAACCCATTAACCGTGTTCAGGACAGTGATCCCATCCAACACGTAAAAATTCTCCTCTCCGTTTAGACCTTCGACGTTGTAGCCAAAAAAAATATTTTCATCGACGCGATGTAAATTAAACATTGAAAATCCATTCACGCCGATTAAAATTTTACTCGTCCGAGTAGGTATGCGACGATACGATGTCACTAATTGCTCGAGCTAATAATATAACGTTAACAGAAAAATAATTATTTTTTTACAACGCGATTATAATTTACTAATGTCGGTCTTGGTACTGTGAGACTGACTGAGTTGGCGAATTATTTTTTCATTTAGTTTGATATTCGATAAGAGTGGTACTTCAGTGCCAAGCCAACCTTAGGCCTAGGTGTAGGTACATAAACTTACACGAATTCGACTTGTTTAGGTAGTAAGAAGTTCGCAAAGTTCATGATACCTTGTAACTCGAACAACAATAGATCTGATAAAACGTTATGTTTAATCTAACGCAACTACACGTTTTTCAAAGTTAAAACTAACATATGACATGTTTCATCGATAAAAATGATGTTCAACGTTCATCGACCTCTATCGTATCCTACCATCTGATTCAAATTTCGAGTACTTGCCTATGTCTATTGCGAATTACTTCCACCTTGAAATTTAACAGTCCCGAACGGGAATCGGTTTTGGCTTGAAAAATTTCACGATTTCTGTCATAACAGTGGCATTCAGTAAGTACTTTAGCGAAATCTGGGAATGGGTGCTCGAGTTACACCCAAAATTTCGAAAGTAAAATGAGCTACATACTGGAAAACACCAAAAATTGAAAAAATCTGTTTTTTTGTGTGTGTTTTTACGTAATTTTTTGGGGGCAGGGACAAAATATTTCTCAATTAATTTTTGGAAGATATCCCTAAATACTTTTGCAGAGAGAAAATTTCGAATTTTCTTGGAATAAAAAGTCTCAATTTTTTGAGAGAAAATTTATCAAATTTACTGGAGTGAAAAATTTTCCAATTTTTTTCAAATAGAAAAGTTTTTCAATTTTGTAAAATTTATATTTTATTTTTTTGGATTTTTTTCAAATTTTTTGAAAAAGAGGAAAAAATCATTTTTTTTGGAAAAATCTTGAAATGGAATCTCAAATTTTTTTGGTATGAAAATTCATCAATTTTTTTCAGAAAACCTTTCTCAATTTGGTTTAAAAAGAATTCATGTAGGTACATTTGTTTTAGAAAAAAAATCTTATTTTCTTCAGAGTACAAAGTTTTTTCAATTTTTTGAAGTAAAAAAATTGATGAAATGTTTTTAATTTTTTCAGGGAAAAAAATAATATCAATTAAATTTTTTTTTGGAGGGGGGGCAAAAATTTCTTAGAAAAACTTTTTTTTAGACAAAGATTGCTTTTAGAGAACAAAATATTTAAATTTTTGTGAAATAAAAATTTTTTTTGTTTTTCTAAATTTTCAGTTTTTTTTTGTTTTGAAATACCTACTTATGTAGGTAGGTAAAAAACTTCTTAATTATAAGTAGGTACCTATAAATTAAAAAAAATTGAACTAAAAAAGTTTCGCTGTTTTTTAAAAATTAATTTATACCTACCTAGGTACTGGAAAAAATTTTCAAAAAATTTTTTGGAAAAATAATTCCTCAAATTCTTGGAGATAATTTTCACTTGAAAAAAAAACAAACATTTCATTCAATTTTTTAAAGCAAAAAGTTTTTTCGTTTTTTTATTTTTATTTTTATTTATTTTTTTTACAAAAAGGAACAAAAAGTCGTGTTTTTTGAAAAATTAATTATTTCTCTGGTATTTTTGGAGAGAAAAAAAACTTATAATTTTTTTTTGTAGTTATTAATATTTTTGGAAAATAAAAGCTGGCTTAAAAAAAAAAAAAATTCAAATTTTTGTAGAAGATCATCGTACCTATATTTTTTGCAAAAATTCTCCAAATTTCAATTAGTAGGTAGGTAAACAAATTAGTATTTTTTTTTCATTCTGAGAAAATCACTCTTCTTAATGAAATATTTCTTGAATTTTTAGCACTTCTATTGGGGTAAAAAATCACTGTTTTTCTTCAAAAAAAATTTGAATTTTTTTGGAGGGAAATCCTAACTTTTTTTTTAAAGAAAGAAATTAATTTTTTTGAGATCATTTTTTATATTTTTTCTAATTTTTTTTTTTTGGAAAATGAAAAGCGAGCTTTTTTTTGAGAATTATTTCTCTATGTTTTAGGAGTAAAAAATTAAAAATACTTACCTATCTTTCTATTTTTTTCAAAAATAATTCTCCAAATTGTAGCTAGTAAAAATTGTTATTCTGAGAAAATATCTCTGTTCTTTTGAAAAAAAAAAAAAATTCTGTCTCAATTTTTTTGGAGAAAAAACTTCTCATTTTTTATAGTACCTAAAGTATATGATTGTATAGTATAATTTTTTAGAAAAAATATGAATTTTTCGGAGTAGCATAGTTCATTTTCTTAACGAAATAAATCTTAAAGAGAGAAAAATGTTTTTGTTTTGTTTTGTTTTGAAAAGAAAAATTCTTCAAACCAAAAAAGTTTCTCTATTTTTTGGAGAAAATATCTTTAAATTCATTGAGATCAAAATAAAGTTTCACTTTTTTAGGAAATGAAAAAAAATCTCAATTCTTTGGGATCTCTGTTTTTTGTTTTTTTTTTTTTCTGAGAAAAAAATCCTTCAATTTTTGAGAACAAACATATTTTTTAAATCTATGGGGAAAGATTAATCCATTTTTTTGCAAGAACGGAATATTTCTAATTTTTTTTTTTTGCAAAAAATTTCCAAGTTTATTTGGAGCAAAAAAAATGTTTAGGAAGGAAGTAAAAAAATTCTCATTTTTCAAGTTAAAACATCTCTATTTTTAATGGACGAAAAAATATCTGAATTGTTGGAAGAAGAAAATCATTTTTTTTTAGAAAAAAAATCTTGATTTTTTTGTCCCTCATTTTTTTTAAATAATTTTTTTTTCAAGTTTAAAAAATCCTCAATTTTTAGGATCAAGAGGTAAAAATATTCTCAATTTTTTTGGAGAAAATCATTTATATTTTTTTTTTGCGAGGGGAAATCTCCTTTGTTTTTTTTTTTAGAAAAAATCTTGATTGTAATTTTTTGGTATAAATTTTTTTCTCATATTTTCGCGGAAAATCCATCGATTTTTTTGCAAAAAAAAAAATCAGGGAAAAATCGAGCTACGCTTCATTCTACTCGTATGTTGCCGGCATCTATCCGTAAACGTAAAAAAATTTTTCACCAATGCTAAAAACTCATGAAAATTACGACGAAATAATTATTTGAAATATTCATGTTTGATATCATTATACGGTCGTTTCCCTCTTTGGTTACATAATGATTTGCCTTCGTACCACACTACCTAGCAATTGAGTTGGTAAAAAATGTACTTCTAAATAGTAAGGTTGAATGTTTGATTGGTGAAATAGGTATGGTACCTGTAGTGTATAGATTTTGTTCTAATTATTCGAATAAATATTTCATAATGATGGGTTAATAACTTGTGACATTGTGGAATAAATTTTTATTCTTTTGATGTACCTGACATGGTGCTTAAGTAACTGAAAACCTACGGTTTGCCGCATTGTGTAAATATTTAATTAACAAAATAGGGTGGTAGGATGTATTAAGGGAAGCTACGATGAAAGGAAATGGCTAAATCATTATTCGGTCGATTGGCACGAATTACTATTATCATTTTATATTAATATAGGTACTTATACTTATGTTATGTATCTTTTCCCCCAAGTCATTTGATTATCGTAATACCTATCAAACCTAAGTACTTTACGTTGTGTCGATTTTTTAAGAAATACTTATTTCAATATGAACCGAGTCGTCGACGTGTTGGGTAAAATATAAAAAATTGCAGCCGCTCTGACATTGATAAATTTTCATTCTTAGGATGACTAAGCTAAGAAGCACGATTTTTCAAGAGGATTAGTTTTTATCACCCTTTTTTCGACTTATGTATTCGGTACTGGGTACTGGGTACTTACTACTCACTACTTCAACTTCAACCCTAAAAAGTTTGACCATATTGACAAACTTCGTTCAATTTTTCAGCCTCTACACGCATTTTTGGCTTCGGTATAACGAAGGAAACTAAATCATTAAATAAACACGGACGCGTAACTCGCAGTAATTAATTTTTTCCTTCGATAGTAATCGCGGAGGTAACTTTTCGAGCCAATATTTACTTTCATTAAAGCGTTAATTTGCAGCCGACACACCCATCACGACGTTAATGTATTCGTTGTTAGGCGACGCGACGGTGGCTAAAAGTTGCACTGAAATTGAAATTAATCGCCAAGATATTTTCTTACTCCTTCATTGAAGTCAACCTTTACGATCATCATACCTTGAATACTAGGTCATGAATGCTCGTTTTACTGTGTAAATTAAATAATATTAAACTTAACGGATGTGTTCTCTATTATACAAAAATGAAAAATTATCATTGTCAACTACGATGACGTATATCCTGAATTCTGTCCACTGCCGAGCTGGACTTATAACTGCTGTTTTATGCAGCAAAATTAACATTATTTTGTTGTAAAGTATGAACTTTACAACGCTATTAAGAATTCAAAATTTGAAAATAAATTTTAGTAGGTTTAGTTGCGATGATGTGGAGGATAAATGAGGAAATATACAGGCCTCAGGGCTTGAATCATTTTTTTTTTTTTCAAATTTCTCGATAGAATTTTGATATTTTTCAGAAAATTTAAAAAAAAATACGAATGTTTTGCACTAAAAAATTACGAATCTTTTTTTGCCATAAGAAAATTACGATTTTTTGCACTAAAAAATTACGATTTCTTGGATTAAAAATTCACGATTTTTGCCCTAAAAAATTACGATTTTTTTACCCTGAGAAGTTACGATTCTTTTACCCTAAAAAATTACGATTTTTTTTTTGCACTAAAAAATTACGATTTTTTTTGCACTAAACAATTACGGATTTTTTGCACTAATTTTAAGAATTACGAATTTCTTCACCCTAAAAAATTACGATTTATTGCACTAAAAAATTACGATTTTTTGCACTAAAAATTTACGAATTTTCGCACTATGAATTACAAATTTTTTCGCCCTAAAAAATTACGGTTTTTTTGCACTAAGAAATTCTTGAAAAATTCTCGATAGAATTTTTACTTGAAAATTAAAAAAAAAAAAAACTTGGTAAAAATATTTAAAAAATATTTTTATGAATTTTTGAATAGGTATTTCAGTTTTATTTTTCAAGAAAAATTTAAGCACCAACAATTTTCTTATAATTTTTAATAAATTTTCGAGGTTTTTTTTCAAATTTGAAAACAAAATTCAAGTTTTAAAATTATGAATAGGTACCTATTTATCAAACTATACCTAATAATTTATATAATTTTGGAAATTTATTGAAATTCAAAAATATAAAAATTCCGGTTTCTATCGAATTTTTTCTTTTTTAAAAAGGATTTTGGATTTTTTTTCAAAAATTTCAAATATCTTTCTTTTTTGTAAATTTATTTTCAAGAGAATTTTTGGCATCCAAAAATACTCCTCAAAAATTAAAAAAATACGAGGCTTTGTACATTTTTTTTACTCAATTTGATAAGATTTTTGAATTATTTTATGAAAATAGGTATGTTTTGTTATAATTATCTCTTTTTTGGAAATTTCTTTAGAATGGGGTTTCTCTTGGAAATTCTTTTTTACTTATTTAAAAAAATAAATCCTATTCCAGTTGAGAAAAAATTAAACAATATCGTTTCGTCACGCCACTGATTAAACAGTACGAATAGTTCCATGATAAGCAAAAGTTGTACCACATCATTAAAAATTTCAGAATAAAAAAAAAATTAAATATAACGATTTTGAATTTGAATAAAAAAAAGTTTCCCCAATTTATCTTGTAGTAATTTAAATTACAAATATAAACGAATTATTTTGCATAATTTTTTTTAATTCGTATCAGTTTACCTGAGGACCCTAAATACATCCGATACGGATATAAGTATGACGTCAAAGAATGTGCATCATAATGGGCAATAAAATTTTCTTAAAATTTTACCTCATTTATCAAAGTAAACGGATATTTCGTTGACATTTAATTAAGCTTATATTCATACATATTCATATTTTTTAATTCACTTACAGGATAATTGTGCTTACCTATTTCAAATTGTTCGTAAAACAAAAGGACCCCTCCCTGCCACTCCTTCAATTATGTATCTATGTAATATTGGGTGAAATTGGAAATTGGAGAGGAGTAGGGAGCAATTGCAATTTTTTAAATGACCAAAATCATTTCTAGGTCTCAATCTATATAACACTTTTGTTTGCAATAATTTTCGATTGGACCCCTCCCCTCCCTCCAACATTACCCAATAATAATATACTTGATATTCAAAACTGGAGGGGAAGGACAGGTCTAATTGAAAAAATTTTCAAGCAAAGATTGTAGGTTGACGCTTCAGAAATAATTTTGGTTATTACAAAAATTTCGATTGGACCTCTCCCTCCCCTTCAATTTTGAATATTAGGTATCTGTATAGTATTGGACTTGGTAAAATTCAACAACGTGCCACTTTCATGCAAACTATCCAGAAAACTACAGAGACACTGGTACTTGACGGTTGCACCAATGTTCAATTTTTGATAGGAAATCGGATATTTGGCAACGTTGCAATATTTACATTGTTCGATTTTTTGTTTACCCGCGTTCTCGCATGCTGTTCAACGGTAAAGCTGGAAAAATAAGTTAGCTTTTTAATTGTTTCATTGTTAATTACGAATATATAAGTTGTTACTCATTCATTTAAAAATAGTTTAAGTTATAAATTAACGTAATAAAGTTTTCATCGACCATAACACTTGGCGCCGTTATCAATGTTGACGTGATCAGAAACGAGTTTTCATTCGGTTTTTCTACTTCGTTCATGGAAATATCGCATTAACAATTTTTTTTTACAACCGAGACCCGAGAAGAAAAAAATTTATGGTCTCCATTCATATTGTGATTATGAATTATTCAGTATTTATACGCAGAACGTAAGTAGATATTAAAATTATATTCTTCGATATTGTTAGGTACCTACTCACGTTTTCTATTGAAGAAAGAGGAAAAACTATCCAAAGTTGGTCAACAAAAACACCTAGGTACGCATCAGCTGTGATGTTTTCGTCATAATACTGACTCTGCATCTGCACTTGCACTTGCAGGAACTTCCGAGTTTAATTTCATAAAAAATCGCTAATTCCGAATCAATTTCGTTCGATTGCACGATCCACTAATTTCCTGCACTTATACCTGATGTGGTGAAATATTCATTAATGTAGTCGAGAAAAAAAAAATGTGTTTTTCATTCGTGACAATGAGAATGTCATCTCTCAGTCTCATCTGTTACATGGTTTCTTATCGTATTGCATACTTAAATCAATAATTTTAAAGTTTCGTCTGGAAAGCATTGTTTTTGTTGACATAAGTCTGCGTTTGATGATGTGAATGAAAACGTACACTATTCATTCAGCAATCACGTTCCGTCAGTTTAATTTCCGCACCGTATCGTACCTATATGAAATTAAAAATAATAACGTTTTCATAATATCGTTAGTTTTATCAACTTCGTGGAATTAAAAGTCCATCATACCTATGGTACTGATTGTAGAGTCATTGATAAAATATATTTCTAGTACCTAGACGAGTATTAAAATTCACACGATCTTTGTGAACATTTTTTCGCTTTTATTTCTATTCATTTAGACACTTATTATGTAGGTATGTAAGTGCACGTGGTTGTAGGTGCAATTTAAATATGTACCATGTTCTTCGATCATGTTCACTTACAATTTCACCTGTTCCAATTTTAACAAATCATCTATTTTTCATAAAAAAATTGCAAAAAATTTGAGAAAATTGAAAATTGTTTTTTTTCTAATAAATATTTTTTAAATTCATGTCAGTTGGAGGGTTATTTCAAATTTTTTAAAAATTACTTTTTCATAGAATTTTTCACAAAATTATGAAAAAGTTATTAACAAAAAGTACCTAATAATTTTTTTTTTTCAGTTTACAGAACATCAAAATTTTTTACAATTTGGAAATGTTTTTGATTGCAGCAGAATTTTTCTTTCAAAAAAATATTTTTAGATGACTTATTTTTTTTTCAAGTTCAAAAAAAATATAATTTTTAACATTGGAAAATTTTACAGAATCCTTGAAAATTTTTCACAACAATTCAAAAAATTCACAAAAAGTTTTCCTGAAATTTTTCATTGAGTTTTTCACGTAAAGGTACTTTTAATAGATTTTTCGAAAATTTTTGAAAATTTTATGGTATCTCAAATCATTTTTTACAGCGTTTCAAAAATGTTACAAAATTATAAGTAAATCGACATTTTGAAAAATTCAAAAATTTTCTACGAATTTTTCACAAACCTCTAATAATTTTTCTCAACATTTCAGTGAATTTACTTTTTGAAAATTTTACAGAATCTCATCAGACAATCATTTTTTATATCATCCAAAAATTTGACAAAAAAAAAATCCCATCCAATTTTTCAAAGAAATGGGAAAATTTTCACAAAATTGTCAAAGAATTTTTCGCAAGACTTTCGAAAAGCTTTCAGATAATTTCAGTGAAATTTTCAATAACGTATTAAAAAAAAATTCAATAAAATTTTCACATGTTTTAGAATTTTTCAAAACTTTTTGAAATTTTAAAGAATATTATAAAAATGTTCACCCTCTATTTCATAATAATATGCAAAATTTTCAGCAAATATCTCGCAAAACTTTGAAAAAATTTTCATGAAGTTTTTATTCAGCCAATTTTTCACAATGTTTTCAATTAATTTTCCTCAAAATATTGGAAAATTCATTTTTGAAATTTTCGCATAATCTCATAGAGATTTTACCAATATTTCATGAAGTTTACGAAATTTTCAACGAATTTTTTTTCAATAGGTAGTTGTTTTTCAATTAATTTTTCTCAAAATTTCTGAGAATTTTCCAACTTTATAAAATCCAACAGAATCTCAGAAAATTGTTCACGTTGAAAAATAAAAATCACAAAATTGCCAATTAATTTTCCTCAAAATTTCGAATTGAAAATTTTTCATAAAACTTTCAATTGGTCTGTCTCACAATTTCGATGAATTTTTCTCAAAAATTTTAGAAAATTTTCAAAGAATTTCTCACAGGGCTTCGGAAAGTTTTCCAGAATTTTACAAATCTCCAAAAATTGTTTGAATGTTGAAAAATCGAAAAAAAAACTAATAATTATGCGGATTGGGTACTTTTTGATCACTTTTTTTGATTATTTTTTTGACATCCTTAAAAATAACGACATGTTGATTAAAAAATAATAATAAAAAGTTTATATTATCGTCCATGTTGGATATTTTTTTAGGTATACGTGCTCGTAGATATATTTCAATTATTCTAAAATTGATGTATATTTGTGAGCATTTCGACAAAAATATGAAAAAAATCACGATAACGATTTAATCATTTTCGAGAGCGGGGGGGGGGGGGGTGTCGGAATTCATAAATGTTTTCATTTTTAAAAAAGAACTTTTATTCATCTATAAATACTATCAACTGAGCAGGTAGATAATGTTTTTTTATTTTTTTTATTTTTTTCAATGTTTCAATAATAGAATGTCAAAAAACCTCTGCATGTTACATCGAACGATTCGTTTCGATTCGTTTCCTATTAAATTATCCTAATGTAGCCGGATATTGCGATTGAGGTGTGATTTGTATTTAAAATGAAGTCTATTATGCGACATCTCTAAAACAAACCTTTTTTTTCCACGTCTAGACCAAATCAAAAACTAAACGATTTCGTGTTTGCGGCTAATGAAAAATATTTAATTAAAACGTACGATTTACCACAAATGCGAGTAATAAATTTCATCCGAGTACGTATTTTCAACCAAAATCAAGGCGATAACGTAAAAAAGTCGTTAAATCGGGCTGAAAAAAATAATCGTAAAAAGAGCCGTGTATAAAAAACTGTTATAAAATAGAAATGATCGCGAGCACTAAAGAAAAGAAAAGAAAAAAACCAACGTCCATTTGTACTATACTCGCAATATGGCCAATTGTAAACCACACGTTAATTACTTTTTAGAGAAAATTTTGAATTTCTTTTTAATGAAGTCCAGCGAGCGCTAATAAGCACTTCTGCCTTATTTTAAAATCGAACGAACTCCAATTTTCAAGCCTCGTCGTCTCGTAATCACGCGATTGAAAATAAAAGTACCTTGCTAATAAAAAATGAAAAATGAATTAGTACGATTTACTGGATTTCATTGATTACCTTTTAAAAATTTAATAACTTTACTCGCTATAATTGTTTACGACCATATCCTCGTTGATTTAGGGTTGAAAATGTCCCCCAATATGGCTTTTGTGTCATGATTAAATGTACTTACGCGTGTGTGCGTTGCATCAATTTATTATGAACCATACTTCATTAGAGGCAAAAATCATTGGCAAAAGTGTCTCGACGGATCGTATCGTATCATACGAACGTACTTGGAGGGTTCGGTGTTGAAATACTCGCCTCGTATGTTCCATTCCAGCCTTGGGGTATTTTTCGGACGATGATTGTCTGTACAGGTCGTCTTTTTTAAACACGTGGGTACTTTTCATTTCAAGTATCCTCAGCTATAAAAATAATTTTCTCGGAAATTAAAAAAAAAACACTTGGTACTTACCCCATAGTTGAGAAAATCGTGTAAGTGTGATGGGACTTGATGCTAAAATAAAAAATTGAGTGATTTTATTTTCATTATTAAAATGATCCATTCTGTATTCAATTTTTTTCTAAAACATTATTATGTTGTGTCAAAAAACGAAAAATTTTGATAAATTTTTTATCGAAGATTTTTTTTTTAAAAATTCAGCTACCAATTTTTTTTTAATATTGCTGATTTCTTTTAAGAAGGAGGGGGGGGGGAGGGGTAATTCTCAAAATCCTGAAAAATTGCTTGATGAAATTTTTTGAAATCTTTTTGAATAAAATCCCAAAAAAATTATTATAGAAAAAAAAATGTTTTTTTTGAATATGGAGTTCAAAGAAATTGTTTAAAAAAATCTAAAAATAACTGTTTGTTAAAATTGTGAAAATTTTCATTTTTTTATTTTGAAGAAAATTTCCTATACGTTTGAAATTTTAAAAAATTAAATTACAAATAGTGCTTTCGAATAAAATTTGAAAAAATTACTTTTACTCAAAATATGTACATAATGATGAAATGAAATTTAAAAAAAATGGAATTTACATAGGTACGAGTAATTACAAAAATAACAAAAAGCATTGCATTTTTTATGTGGTGGGGGGGGGGGGGCTTATCGAAATGAGAAGGAGTAGTTGGAAATATTAAATAAAGAAATGAATACCAAGAAAGCATAAGTATTTTTTTGAAATGTACAATTTTTAGTCAATTTAAATACTTATCTACTATTAAGTACGTTTAATACTCGTATTTTTATCTCTTTTTTGTAGTTTTGAAATTTTTCGAATCGCTTAAAATTTTTAAGTTTGATTTTTTTCAATTCTCATTCAAAAAAATCAACTTTAATTTTTATTTTCTCTATTTTTGATTTTTCTAAATTTTTAGTAATTTTAATCTCTAACTAGTTTCATTTTTTTTGCATTTAAAAAATATGTAATGAGTTATAACTTTTAAAACATTCAAAAACATTTTTTTTTGTAATTCTCTAAATTTTAAAACTTTTTCAGCAATTTAAATTTTTTGGAATTTTCAGTATTTCCCGTTTTAATTTCAATTTTTATAAATCTGTTAATTTTGATTTTTTTGTTTTCTGTTTTTTCAACCTACCATTTTTTTCGTATGTTGCATTTCAAAAAAATGAATAAATAAAATTTTTAAATTATTATTTTACTGAATTTTCAAACTATTTCTTGATATTTTTCCTCCGACGAAGGGGGGGGGGGGGGGAGGGGGGTTGTCATATCCGAAAAGTTATGTAGAATTTTGTTTGTGCTTTTGGTATTGAAAACAATAGGTAATCCAATTTCTCAATTTTTGAAAACATAAAATTTCATTTTTCTTTGTTTTGAAAAATTTTCCTCAGTTTTTTAAATTCTTTCAACGTTTACTTTTTTATTATTTTTCTAATTCACATAAGTTTTTTTTCACAAGTTCTTAATTTCTTAATTTTTGTTAATTTTATAAATTTAAAATTTTCATTTTTTCAATTTTTTTATTATTTTGAATTTTTTCTTTTTAAAAATTTGAATATTATTAAAATAGTTTTTTTTTTGTTTCAGTCACAAAATAATTTCTTATCAAACTTGAAAAGGATTACTTACTTTCTTTGGAAAAACTGTTTGAATTAGTTATTTCAATTGTACGTAAATTCCTCCTAACAACGGAACTTTGCCAACTTGTCACCTTGAAATTTGGCTCACTGAAAGAGCATGTCACCCAGACTTAAAAACCAAATTTTTAGCTACCAAAGTTGATTTTTCGATTTTTATCAAATTTTTGAAAATGGCTAAATGGAAATATTTTTTTTTACAAAAATTATAAATTCTGAGATAAAATTCTAAAAATTGGTTCCTATACTGAAGTCGACCCCACGAGCCGATTGTGGCCGTGAATTTAGTTTATAAATCTGCAATTTTCAGAATTTTATCTGAAAATTTACAATTTTGTAAAAAAAATTGATTTATCAAAGTGCTATTTTCGTTATTTTTAAAAATTCGCCAAAAATCGAAAAATCAATTTTAGAAGTTGAAAATTTGGTTCTTCGGTCTGGGTGGTATGCTCTTTCAGTGATCCAAATTTCAGCTCAATCGAAGACGACGAGTTGGCAAGGTTCCCTCGTCAGAATCTCCTTGGAAATTGAGGTATTTTGATATTTATGTCAACTTGTTATGAACTAACACTCACCTATTTCCTGGTTTTGAATCATCTCTTTGATTCGATAGACGTCGTCTTTGGTCCACTCTGTATACAATTCAACAGCTTTATTAAACGTTGAACTATACAAACAAACGTTATAAGTTCACCAAGTACGAGAAAAGCGTTTTACCAAATTAGGGGACACCTACATTCTACAATTGGTATTACATTATAATGTAGTATGTACTTGTTAGCAAGTAATAAGTATCATCATTACGGCGAAGATGATTAATTTTAATATATTTTTTTTCTCTCTACCTGTTTAAAACGTCTGGAGATCATAAATCATCGAGGTGATTTACGATATACTTACGTGTATCTGCCGATTATTACTACCGAAGAGATTTTCCTTCGCCGAGTATTACTTACTTACCGTTTTTAAGTTTATTTGTAGGCAAATTTCGAATTAAAAATTCGTCGTAATAAATCGCTTGAAAAATCCCATCGACGGACTACTTAATTATTTTTTTGCACGTGCAAAAAAAAAATTGAGTTGAAGAATTTTTATAGATAGGTAGATGGAAACGATTTATGTTTATAGGGACTATAGGAAGAAGGAAAGAAAAAAAATGGGCTTGATGGAAAACCATACTTACTTTTTGTACTTCACGGTTCACGAACTACTCTGAAGTTCTCAACAATGTTGGCATGGTAATTTGCTATTTTTCAGTACTTTTGAAATTAAAGTTAAAAACTTGGTCGAACCTAACAACCATGTATCTTCTTCGTCACTAAATTAAATTATTAGAAGTGTCAATTCTGAGGTAGAATTTACAAAAGAGCAAGTCGAAAAGTAATGAATTATATAGATATAGTTCGAAGGTTACCAAATCGCTGCATACGTCTCATATATGGTACTGATAATTATGCACTGTCAGGTTTGCATACCAATGATATACTTTTGTTGAGGGAGTATACGTATAAACTTTTTGTTAAGCAGCGTTAAGTATCGCATTCAAGGTGGTCTTTGAACAGAGGAACCGATACATTGAAATACATCCTTGTTTTCAAATTATACATAAAGTTTTAATAATCGTAAAAAAATATGCTTATTCGTTAAAACGTGTTAATTTCGCCAATTCGTCTACAGATTAACATATTGTAAAAAAAAATATGCTAATGCTTCTTCGATCCTCATCCAATGGCGGAGCACTTCGCGACAATTGTGAATTGAATTTTCATCTGAAATTCTAGTTTTTCTAGTTTTTCGACATTTTTCAGTTGTATATTTACATAAGTAGCAGTTTTTTTCCTCTTGAGAAGGGGGGATGTTCAAATGGGAAAATTATGTAGGTAATTTGAATATTGCAACGCAACAGTTGACGAATAATCAACTCGTTACATGGTGTGATTTTTTTTCTCGTTACAATGTTACATTTAGAATTTATAAAATTCGTTGTAAAACCGTTAATATAGTTGGAACTTGACGATGATGAGTTCCCCGGCCCTTTCTGGTGGGGTTTTTTCATCTTTATACGAGTACAAGTATGGGATAATTATAAATTTCCAACTAGGTGAGTTCTCAGAGTTGATAGTGAATCAATTTTTTCAGCAAATTTCGCGGCAATTGTTTTCTCTGGAAGGGTTTTTGCAAAAAAAATTCTATCTCTTCTTCCTCATTTGATATAGATATAAGGTCAGTGTACCTGATAAGGCCTGCTAACGATTTTTTGCCTATAAAAGTCGAAATCAAATCACTCGATCCGGATCTACTCGTATTTTAGTATTTTGGCATTCCATCATGAATAAATTTAATGCACTAGCCTTGATCTACCATCTGCGATCAACTTCGTCAAAAAGTTATAAAACGTAAATTTTTAGCACTGTGAAAATTTAAATGCACATTTTTTCGGTCAGCTATATTCGTCCTACTAGCCAAGATAGGTAGGTCGGGCTATATTAGGATACCAGGCCTTATTGAGTACATTTACTTTACTTCCATCTCTTTTTGTTTATGCATTTTTACACATTTTTTTTGGTGCAGTTTTTCGTCTAAATTTTTATTGAATAGTTTTCTACTTTTTTTTTTAAATCATTAATAATATGAGTTATAAAATTTTTTACAATAAAAAATATTCTGCAATTTTTTTTATAAAATTTTAATATATTTTTCTGTTTTTATTGAAAATTATTCTATTTAATGAACCTTAGTTATTTAATATTTCAAAAAATTTTATCTTCGTCTTTCTGTTTGAAATTTCGCTGAAATGTTTTATTTTAAAATTTCGATTTTCCGTCAATTTTTTCTCATCTGATCAGAAATTCCAAAAATTATCAATACCAAAATTTTTTTTAAAAATTGTCTTCAAAATTAAAAAAAAAAATTTTCTTTCAATTTATTTTGACGGAGAATCGAGATTTTAAAATATTTTTCTCAAAGTAAAAGTGAAATCTCTTGTCAATGAATTAAGAGATTTTTTTTCTTCGAAAAATGATTAAAAAATATGTTTACGTCAAAAAAATTGCCAAGTTTTTTCTTCAAAAAAATTGAATGGGTAAGTTATTTTTTACACCTAGAAAATTCAAAAATTTTCGCTTCAAAATTTTTCTCTCTTTTTCTTCAAAAACTTTTCCTACTCCAAAAAAAAATTCTTTTTCACAAAAAAAAATCAAAAAATTATTTCTTTAAGAAAACTGAAATTAAAAAGAAAATCCCATTTTTTTCTTCAAAATCAAAAAAAAAAGGTATGTATTCTTGCAAAAAATAGATGTTTTTCTCATAAATGGAGATTCCACTTCGAGAAATTTCATAAAAAAATTTTCTCCAAAGTTTTGAAATATTTTTACTGCAAAAAACTAAAAAATTTTCGTAAAAAAGAAATTCAAAAAATTATCTGTCTAAAAAAACTGTGTTCTTCTCCAAAAAAAAAAAAAAAAATCTTTAAAATTTTTAAAAATATTTTCACTCAGAGAAAATTCAAAAAAAAAAAACTTCTCAAAAAATTTGGATTTCTTTCCGAAAATTTTTTAAATGTTATTACTCCCAAAAACTACCTATTTCTTTTCCTCTAAATAAACTTACCTATTCCTCCAAAAAAATAAAAAATTATTTTCTTCAAAAAAAAGTGATTTATTTCTCTAAAAAATCCAGACAATCGTCATCTTTTTTTCCCTTAAAAAATGAGACTTTGCCTAAAAAATTAAATATTTTTTTGAAAAAAAGAGAAATACTTTAATGCTACCTTTAAAAAATGAGTTTTTTATTACAAGATTTAGAATTTTTTCTCTTTAACTTCGCGATGTTTCGCCAAAAATTGACGACTACTATTTTTACTCTTAAAAAATTAAAAACTATTTTTTTCATCTATCTATCTAATTAATTTTTCAAACTTTTCTCTCCATTTTTTCATTTTAAATTTTTTAAAAAAATATTTCGATTTGAAAATTGTATTTTAAAATTTCTTCTTAATTTTATTCCCCTTTTTTTTAAATGCCTCAAAAATCATTTTGGCGAAAAAATAACTCACTTTTTTTGGAAGATGTTTTTTAAATTCCTTTTTTTGTGAAAATATTTTAAAAATTTGTAGAAAATAATTTTCTCAGTTTTTTGGAGATATAATTTTTTTAGAGAGAAAAAATTTGTTGTTTGGAGTAAAAACATTTCGAAAATTTTTGAAGAAAAGTTTTATGTAAAATGCTTCACTCATTATCTTCTGGGAAAAAAATTGTCTTTAAAAAATCTATTGTTTTAGGAATAATGTTTTGATTTTTTTTGGGGGGAGGGGAAAATTAGTTTTTTGCAGTAATAATATTTCAAAAATTTTGGTGAAAAAAACTCAATTTCGTGGTGGAAAATTTTGGGGAATTTTCTTTGTAATTCCGTTTTTTTTTTTTGAGAAAATACCTAATTTTTTGGGAAAAAAACGCAATTTTTTAAGGAAAATTTTTATGCATTTGCTATTACACTCATTTTCTTCGAGAAAAAATCTATTGTTTTTAAGAAGATTTTTTTTTTTTTTACGGGCGGGAATTAGTTTTTTGAAGTAATAATATTTCAAACATTTTAATGAGAAAAAACTCAATTTTGCGGAGGAAAATTTTTGGGATTTTTTTAAATTTAGATTTTTTGAGGAAATATAGGTATGTTTTTAAAATTGTAGTAAAAATTAACGAATTTTTAGAGAAAAAATCTATTGTTTACTTCAAAATTTAAAAAAAAAACAATTTTGCGGAGAAAATTTTTTGGGTATTTTCTTTTTAATTTCGTTTTTTTTAGGAAATAATTTTTTGAGAAAAAATATTATAAATTTTCAAAAATAATTTTTGATTTTATTTGGGGAGGGAGATGAAGGAATTATTTTCTTGGAGTGACAACCAATATTGTAATTAGAGAAAAAAAACTCAATTTTGTAGAGGAAAATTTTTAGCATTTTTTTCAACTTCGGTTTTTTGAGAAAAAAATTTGTTTTTTGGAGAGAAAGAAAAAACGCAATATTTTGGAGGAAAGTTTTGTAATTGTTTTTGGAGTAGGTATAAATATTTCTCAATTAATTTTTGAAGAAAAAAAAATCACCAAAAACACTAAATTCTTCGGAGGGAAAATTTTTATTTGGGAGAAAAAATTCCCCATTATGTATATTTTTGAGAAAAACTCTTGATTTTTTTTTGAAAAAAAAAAAATCTCAGAGAAAAAAACGCGATTTTTTCGTTGATATGCAATTTGATTGAAAAATTTATTAAAATAGTTAGGTATTATATCTACCTATTCTCAGTCAAAAAAAATTAATAAATAAAACTTTTGGGAGACATTTTTTTTAGCAAATTTGAAAATTTTAAGAAATTTTTGAAAAGTTTCTCATTTAAAAATTGATTCTGTGTGATATAAACATTTCGCAACTGCAAGGAACACATTAATTGTGTAAATTACGTGTTATAAAGACGATAATAAAGACAAGCATTGAAATATAAAATAGGAAATAAAAACAAAGATAGGAAAAGAAAAATAATTATTAATATTATCGCATTTTCGTAGAAGTAACCTCTTCGCGTACGTCGTACGTAAGTCTAGGTCTAGGTACACTCATTATTATACTCGTAGTATACAAAATCCTTCATCAATGAATCAGTTCAAATAGCTTTACAACCTGTTTATACATACAATATGTATACCTGGATTACCTACTCATCGTGGAAAAGTTTTCAATCAAATTTGAAATATTGGCTAGAAGGTGCCTACTGCCTATGCCTATTCATAGGTAGGTAGGTATACGTACGAGTATGTAATGATTTATTTACATTAACCGATTTAATACAATTTGGCGTTGGCAAAATAGTCGTTTTAACGCTATTAATGTCATTAATTTTAGAACCGTGTAATCTTGGAATAATCCGTAAGGTATTTCAGCGAGGCGGTCATTTCAAAGTTCAAAGGGTAACGTTTTATAAAGGCAGCAACTTTGTATGAAGTGTACACTACACGACGCGACGGACGCGATGCGGACGCGGTTCGATGAGAATACCCGCGGTTAAAAATAATCGCAACATAGACATGGCCTACATTCTTACCTGAACTAGGTAGGTATTGGCTTTTTTCCTCCTGCATTTTCTCATGCGCGTGTGGTTTGCCGTACTTAAGAAGTTAAGACAATGGTAAAGTAAAGGCGAACCGGAGAACTAGACTGATATGTTGTCAGCAGCTAGAAATTATTTGAATAAATCTTACGTACGAGATGGCTTTTCAACATGGTCGAATACCGCATATTTATATCGTCTGTGTACGTCTACGTTGCGTTGTACGTTCGGTTTGACAAATTGGCTGAGCTGATTTAGCTGACATATGTCAAATGATAACTACGTATAGGTGGTTTCTTTTGGCTGTACCAATTACTCGCGCGTCTGCGTTTATAAGATGTTACATTTTACTCGGGCGAGTATTTAACTCAGTTAAAATTAACAAATTAATTCGAAAAGTTCGCTTTTGTTTGGAAAAGAGTACTCGTCTGTGGTTAAGGTAGATGATTTGGCCCTGTCTACTGTAAGAAATTCGCATTTTTGAACAAAATTTGAAAATCTCATCTTTCAAAAAAAAAAATATATAGCAAAATTATTTTTAAATAAAACTTAAAAATGGTAACTTCGGTTTTGATTTATGATTTGATCAATTCTCATTTTCCTCAAGTAACTACTTACCAGAAATTATCGTGCATGGGAAGGTAATGAGCAGAAAAAAAGCAGTAGAAAAAAAATCATCAATAGAGAAGAAAATCATTCCTTGAAAATTTTGTTTAAATTTGTAAAAAACTATTTTTTCAATCTGTTTTTTTTTTTTTTTTTTTTTTTTTTTTTTTATTACTATTACAAAATTTCATAACGTTCGCGTTTGAATAAACATTTAAAATAAGTGTTCATCAACATAAATTTGAAAATTTTGTTTTTAATAAATATTTTAACATTTTAAATTGGAACAGAAATTAAAAAAAAAAAAAAAAATGATATCTTACTTTGGCAAAAATTCAAATTTTGCTTTCAACACAAAATCAAAAGTTTTTTTTTAAAATAATAATTCACAAATTTGTTTTTTAACTAAAATTGAGAAATTTGAATTTTTAATAAAAATTTAATAATATTAATTATTGACAAATTTAAATTTAAAAATAAAATAAAATTTTAATTTTTAACGAAAATTTTTAATAATTTTTAACAAAATTTATTAACTCCAATTTTCAACAAAAATTCATTAATTCCAATTTTAACAAAAATTCATAAAATCTTGATTCTTAACAAAAATTGAAAAACATACGTTTTCAAACAAAACAACAAAAATTTTGTTTTTCAACAAACATTTAAATAATGTACCTATATAAATTTTATTTTTTAATAAACTTTAATTTTACATATTTTTAACAAAAATTAGGTAAAAAAATTGATTTTCAACAAAAATCAATTTTTTTTTGGCTGAAGTTATTTTTGGAATTTGGTTTTTTAACAAAATTAACAAATTAACAATTCTATTTTTGGACAAATTAAACAGTTTTTTTTTTTTTTTTTTTTTTTTTTTTTTTACAAAAAACTGAACTTTTCTTTGTTATTTTTTTTTTGGGGGGGGGGGGGGGTCACCTAAATTTATATTATTTGTAATTTGGTTTTTAACAAAAATTCCAAATAACAATTCTTTTTTTGGAAAAATTTTAAAATTTTAGTTTTTTGACTAAAATTTAACTTTTTTTTTAAGAAATCAATTTTGTTTTTCTTCAAATATTTTAGCTTAAAAGTACTGTTAAAAATAAAAACTCGGAAGTTTTCTTCTGAATGAATATGAATATTCCTAAAGATTTTATTTGCAATATTTTATTTTAAATTTTGTTTTCAACAAAATTTCAAAAAAAAATTTAATTGAAAATTTGAATTTTCTTAATACAAAAAATTCAATAATTTTGTTTTCAAAAGAAATTTGAGATTTTTTTTGTTCATTAAAATTGAATAATAAAGTCGTGTTTGAATCAAAATCTAAAAAAAAAATTAATCGAAATGGATTTTTATATTTCCGAATTTTGCACTCTACTAAGTTTTTAAGAAAAATTGAAGAAATTTTGTTTTTTTACAAGTGGTACCTACAGTAAAACTCAGTAGCGTAGCCAGACAGTCATAGGGGGTCTTGACCAAAAAAAGGTGAAAAATTTTGTAAAAAAGAGCATTAAAAAGCTGAAATCTCGTCATTTTTTCAACTTTTTCTTCGTCAAGGGGGTCTGGACCCCCTGCACCCCCTTAAATACGCCATTGTGCTATTGAAATAAGGCATTTAAACTGTATTTACTTCGAACCAAATTTTTAAAAAAATTCAAATTTGTCAAATCTTACAAAAAAAAAACTGTTTTTGAATAATTAAATCCAAAAGATGATCTTTCAAACATGTTATGCTATTTTTTTTTAAATGAAAAATTGCTTTTAAAAAATTACAATAAATCGATTTTTGAAAAAACAAATTTGAACAATACAGCAGATGAGTTTAAAAAATTGATTTCGAATTGAATTTTTGAAAATAATAGTTCGTAAAAAATATAAATTAAAAACATTATAAAAAACTGAGAATATTTTTGTTGTTTTCTGCATTTTCTAAAATCACCTACCCAAGTACCCATATGTCGCATTTTTAAAAATTTATATTCGCAAACATGAATGATTCAACTATTTTCTGAGGGTTTTCAATTTTATCTAAAATTCGCAGTTTTGAAAATTAAAAAAATAAAATAAGGTATTTCAAAAAAATTAATGGGCCCTAAAAAATTTTATGGTCTTCAGAAATATCTGATAGTTGGTTTGAGATAGTGGAAAAGCTGGAGACATAGTCAAATCACCCATCTTAATTAGAGGTACCCTCTTGCACAACGAGGTATCTTCTATTATATTATGTACAAATACTTACTAATATAGAAATGAAGTACCTTACCTATTTGCATACGTTTTCTTCGAACAAATATTTTTATTTATTCGCATTTTGAGTCACAGGTACTCTTGTATGTATATACGTAGTAATTTAGTCACTATCTGGAACGCTCCATAGTCCGTAAGGCACCTTACCTACATTTACAGCCATAAAGAATGGAATAAAAGCAGAGGCGTACCGTAACGATTTTTTGAGGGGGAATATACTTTCAAAATGCCAACTAAAAATCTTAAAAACGCCTTGCCGGGGGGCGACCCCCATTTTGATTCTATTCCTATAATAAATTTGAAATGCGTATGCATTTACTCTAAAACTATAAAGGTCAAAATATTTTCATTGTTCATCATCAGAGTCTTTCGTTATTCCTCCATCATCTGTGACAATTTTTGCAAGTTTGGCCATCATAACAGCTACTCCATATCAAAATTCTTTTGGTATTAAGATTAAATAAAATAAATTAATTAAATATTTTTATTATAATTAATAAAAATTAAAAATTTATATAAATTAATATTGAAAAATTATTTTAAATAAATTTTTAGAAAAGAAATTTTAATCATTTATTAATAAATAATTTTATATTAAATTAATTTAATTAATAATTTATTTTATTAAAAAAAATATATTAATTTATTATAAAGATAATTTTATAAATAAGACCATTCAAGTATTTGTAAGGAAATATTTTCAAATTTTTCTGAAAAAACTATCAAAATACCTTTACATTTCAAAAAAAAAAAAAAAAAAAAATGAAAAAAATATTTCAAATTTTTTGTGATACTGATAATTCAAAATCCTGTGAGGTATTTTTATATTTTTAATTAACAATAAATCCCCTAAAAATTTTTTCGAGAAGAGCTAACTAGCTACTTATCTAATTCAAAACTTTCCTTACGAGAAATTCACGGTCTGAATATATATATATTTTTTTTTTTCAAGAAAATATTTCAAAATTTTTCTTTAAAAAAAATCATAAAAAATTGCAATAAATTTTTTTGAAAGAAAATATCTTTTAAAAATTTCTGAAACAATTTAAAAATCTCAAAGATCTTAAAAAATAATAATAATAATAAATTTAATTTTTTTCGAAAAGTCAATAATGAAGATTCCTAACGAGGTTTGGTGGAAAATTTTCTTGTGCCTTAATGATGACTATTCGAACCTATTTTTTTTTCTTTCTTCATGATTTAGGGATTGTATATATGAATCCTTTTTGATGTTCAATCATGGAATTTATTATTATTATTTTTTAAGATCTTTGAATTTTTTTCAGAATAATTTTAAAATATTTCCTTTCAACAAAATGTTATTGTGGTTTTTTTGTGAAATGTTTTAAATATATTTTTTGAAAGGATTTTTAAATTGTTTCAGAAATTTTTAAAAGATATTTTCTTTCAAAAAAATTTATTGCAATTTTTATGATTTTTTTAAAGAAAAATTTTGAATCATTTTCTTGAAAAAAAAAATATATATATTCAGACCGTGAATTTCTCGTAAGGAAAGTTTTGAATTAGATAAGTAGCTAGTTAGCTCTTCTCGAAAAAAATTTTAGGGGATTTTTTGTTAATTAAAAATATAAAAATAACTGACAGGATTTTGAATTATCACGAAAAATTTAAAATGTTTTTTCATTTTTTTTTTTTTTTTTTTTTTTTTTGAAATGTAAAGGTATTTTGATATTTTTTTCAGAAAAATTTGAAAATATTTCCTTACAAAAATTTTCTGTATCTCGGTATTTACGATTTTTAGAATTTACGAATTACGATGAAATTTTTCTTTAAAATGTCCTCTTAAAAAATTTCTGAAGCGATGTTTTGCAAGTTAAAAAAAAAATGATAAGATTTTTGATTTATTGTAAGTAAAATTTTAAAATATTTCATCATTTCAAAAATATCTATTTTTGAAGAAATTTTTTGGAGAAACTTACGAATTTTTGTCAAAAATATTTTTGTAAAAGTAGATCGATTTTCAGATTTGTTTTCATAAAAATTTAAAAATGAGTATTTCTTTGAAGAAAAAGTTTCATATTTTTTTTTTGTTTTGTGATTTTTTTTCAAATTTTAAGGAATTTTTGCAGTTTTTCAGGAAAATTTTTTGAAATATTTCCCCTAAAAAAGTTTTATTTTTGACAATTTTTTTATTTGATAAAAAATTATACAACTTTTTTATTGGTTTCAAAAGAAAAATATTTTTTTCAGCACATTCAAATGATTTCTTGTGAATTTTTTTAAAATAATTTTTCGAATGTTTTTAGAAAAGTTTTCTGTAAAAATAATTTTAAATTTTTTTTGTGGATTGAATAAAATTGTTCAAGAAAATTTAGAAATATTTTTCTTAAAAAACAAAATTAAAGATAATTTCATTTTTTTCAATTAAAGAAAAAGTTTTGAAATACAGTCTACAGCATCATTTTTAGAATTTTTATTAAAAATTTAAAAAGAAATGTTTTTCTGAAATAATTATGTTTTAGTAAATTTTTGTAGAATAAAATTGAAAAAAAATTATGGGATTTTTGAGTTTTTTAATAATAATTTTAAAAGAAATATTTCCTAGGCACTTGAATTGCAAAAACAAAACTAAATTTGTAAATTTGATTCCTCCAAAATACTCAATCCTAATTCGCCAAAACTTGGAATTTACTTACCTTACGATTACATTTTAAAAAGTTGAAAAGTTGACAAATTCAAGTTTTGCTGTTTTGAATTGATAATTTTGGCCAATTCAGCATTCCGTTGAGAAAATTAAAAAGTTGGCAATTTTGAGATTCGAATTTCGAGTTGACAATTTTTTTATTTTTAAATTCCAAGTTGGAAAATTGCCAACTTTTCAAGTTTTTCAACAGAAAGCTGAATTTGCCAACTTATAAGTTGGCAAATCGAACATTCTGTTGAGAAAATTGAAAAGTTGGCAATCTTGAGATTTGAATTTTGAGTTGACAATTTTTTTATTTTTAAATTCCAAGTTGTTGGCAATTTTGAGATTCAAGTTGACAATTTTTACCTTCCAAATTGGAAAATTGCCAACTTTTTCAATCCTCGAACTCGAAATTGTCAACTTTTTCGACTTTTTTAATGTCTAAGGGGGGAATGTCCCCCCCTTACTCCCTGCACGATCCGCCCCAGAATAAAAGTAGGAACGTCACTGTAGGGTTAGTGACAAACCTCCAAGGACAGGACAATCGAATATAAATCCACGTTTACGTGTTATTAATATTTATTAAGTTATTGCTTTTTCAATTTTTCTCCTTAGCTCGTAACTTTTCACGTTAATTTCGTTTTTTTTTTTTGGCATCGCTAAGAGGCTCGTTTTTCATTTTTTTTACGACTTTTCGCGAAATTTTTCACTTTTTTTCTTTGCAAGGTACGCGTATCGTGACAATGCCAGTATAACACTCGTGTCCAGAACAAATCATTTTTAAATTACTACCTATCAGGTATTTTCATGCATAAAATCATTTTTATAAATTAGGTATCAAAAGAAAAAAATTACTTATTACATAATGAGCTGGAAGAATGATCGATTTATGAATCTTTGACTTATTTGCTAGTCTTCGTGAAGTAATTTCTTTTGTAATACGGTCACCTTTGTTTGGGTTTGAATTCGATACGTACGATATATGGGTCAGAAGTGCTAGACGACGACGCTAAAATAACCTTTGACATTGGCATTATCTATGTCGGAGTAGTTTTTTTACAGGTTGAAAATTTAAAAAAAAATTTTACATGTGGTAGGAGTAGCTATATTCCTTCTCTTCACTATGATGAAAATATTTATTATTGATTGGCGAGTAATTTCTCACCAAACTGTAGCTTTATCTTTTTTTAAAGGATCTTGATTTTTTTTCTAAATTTTTGCCTTTCGTCGTAACTCGAAAAAATTAATGATCTGTGTTAAAAAAATTAACACTTTTTATTAAAAATTTATTTATTATTTGTAAAATCGTGGAAAAATTTATTTTACACAGCAAACATCTTGTAAAATCAATTCTATCGATTTTTGGATGGGCACAAAAGGGCCAAGCACTCAAGGGGGTCACTTACGTTAGCACCAGCTGTGAAGCTCTCGCTACACCCTAGAAAACTCAGAAAATGTAAAAGTCATGGGAACATTGAAATCTCTGTTTCGTTTTGTTTTTTTTATACGAAAAGTCTCATTTTTTTTTGGAGAAAAATGATTCTGAATTTTCTTGTAATTAAAAATACCTCGTTTTTTTTTGAAACCAAAAAAGAGTAAATTTTGAAAAAAATTATTTAAATTTTTGAAAAAATTTTAGGTTTTAGAATAAAAATCAAATTTTTGAAAAAAATTCAATTTAGAAAATGAAGTTTCAATTTTGTTCATAGTTTCAATTTAAAAAAAATTCAAGTTTAAAAAAAAGTTTTAAAATTTTGAATTTTTTTTTCAATTTTTGTGAAAAAAAAAATAGTTTTATATTAATTTTTAAAAAAAGTTTTAATTTTTAAAAAAAAATTCAATTTTTATGGAAAAAACATTTTATATTTTTGAAGAAGAAAAATGTTTCAATTTTTGACCAAAAAAGTTTTGAATTTTTGAAAAGTTTTTTATTTTTGTGGAAAAAATGTTTCAATTAAAAAAAAAATTGATTTCAATTTTTTGAAATTTTTTATCAACTTTTGTTTTTTTAAATAAAAAAATTTGTTTTTGTTTTTTATATTATGAAAGTTTTTTTCAAGTTTTGTTTTTTTGAAAAAACAAAGTTTCAATACAACTTTTTGAAAAAAGTTCCAATTTTTTGGAAGAAATAACCTCTTGTTTTTAGTTTTTATTTTTTGGAGACAATATCTCTCATTTTTATAGAATTTTTTTTTTGATTTTTTGCCTCAGATTGCTTGAATTTTTTTTTTTTTTTTTTTTTTGAATAAGAAAATCACTGTTTCAAGGAAAGAAATGGAAAAAATTTCGGTGAAAAATTTTTTCAACTTCCTTGAAGTAAAATATATTTTTTAAATTTTTGAAGAAAAAAATTATGCATAATTATTTTTTAGAGAACTTGATTTTTTCGAATTTTTAAAGAATTTTTTCGGGGAGAAATAGCTTACTTTTATAGAAAAAATAATTTCTTTCACATAGAATTCAAATTTTTGGGGAGAAAAAAAATCTGAATTTTTTTTGAATAAAAAAAACATTGTTTTTTGAAGAAAGGGTATTCCATTTTTTTTTTTTTCAATTTTTCCACCTTTTTGGATAAAAAATTCTATTTTTCGATCAAAAAAGTCGATGCTTTTTTTGATAAAAGTAATTGACCAGTTTGGAAAAAACCTGGAGGAGTCGAACTATTTATTGAAAGGTCCTGGCCCACCCAGACCCGCCCCTATAGTTACGTCATTGATCGATATAATCATTTAATTAACAACGTACTTAAACTCTATAAAAATACCTTAGGTAAATTAAAAAAGCAAAAGAAGATTCATTTGAACGAGTATAAATTAATGACTACATTTACGTGGACGTCTACTCGAGTACTTTATTCGTATAGTTAAAATTCTCAGAGTTGAGTAAGATTATTAGACGACGACGAAGGATGGTCTTGGTCGCACGTTGCTCGATTGAAAAGAGCTTTGAATTGAATTTTCGACGGTAGGATAAATGCTGATAGAGAATAGGAAGCTGAAAAATGAAATTAGAATATTTCTCATGGTGCGGTTATAAATTTGTGGAATGTGCCGGAGGCGTTATGTCGACTGTTTCTTTGTATTCGCTACAACTTCGATCCAGTCAACCAACCTTGAACCGGTTTTTTGAATGCTTTTACTAATTTGCAACGTTTTATTTCCATTATTGCAGATTTGCCGCTTTAAATTTAAACAGCAGGCCAAGTATAGAATCGATTTAGAAATTTTCTCAAGCTCTTCACAATTCTTTTATAATGGAAGATAAAAGTGCTGAAAATTCACGCCACGTAAAACGAGCAATGAAAAGATGCAACTCGTCATTTCAACGCACAAAAGAAAAGGATTTTAATTACTTGTGGTCCTGAATTGGAATGCGATTTAGTGAAAAAAAATATATATCGGACTATCGTATATGTAAAACAAGACGAATAAAAGACAAAAAACAATAAAGTTCCGAGAAAAGAATACCGCGCGCTGAAAATGAGAAAGAAAAAAATCGTTTGAAAATTGCGCCAGGGCCATTAACAATAGCACGACCAGTCTATGAGCAAATTTAAACTTTTGTGTCAGGAACATAAACTAGTCCAGCAACTAGTTTACAAAGATGAAAGAATCGTACATGACGAAATAAGGCTCAAAAAAAACTGACGACATTCTTCGTGCTTATTTAACCGGAAATGTGGTGGAATTATTTTTGCACTTTTTGTACTTGTACCTTCGCTGTTTTGTGACATAAGTGTCAGTGAGTACCAAATTTTAAAAACATTTTTTTTTTTTTTCTCTAGGTCTATGCGTGTGATTTTTTTCGCCATAAATAATGTGCACACTTTCCTAGCCCTCCGAACTACCGGAAATGATAGGAATATGTGTTACATATTTCGATGATCGTTCGACTATAAGGTAAATCTTAATGCTACTGTTGCTGTTGGTGAAACAATATACTCGGTAATTTAATAATTTGAAAACCTGAACGTAAATACATTCGCGTCTATTGTATTTGTAATAGGTAGTAGGTAAACAATTATGACAGTAGGTACTTCAACCATATGTTGATAAATAATGAGAGCTTTCGCTGTTGGAGGCCAGTGTTTTTTCCCATCACTTTTAAAAGCCATGTGTGCTGTCCCCGATTCGTTCGCACAAGTGGTGTGCAGAATCGGGATGTGCACGTATACTAATCAAATAATTATTAATAGGGTAGGAAATAGTGAGCAAATGGGTTTCTTGCTGCATTGTCATACAAAGACAATGATTCTTTCAATTTAAAATTTAAAAATGCATTTCAAAATATGTTGATAAATTTTTTTGAAAAATTGATAAAATTGAAGTAGTTTATTCCTCCATGCGTTGACGATAATATAAGTACATATCTAAGTCATATTATGCGAAATTGGAGGGGAGAGGAGGGTCTAATCGAAAATTTTATGATAACCAAAATTATTTTTAAGGTCTCAGTCTACAACTTTTGTTTGAAAATTTTTTCAATTTGCCCCCCCCCCCCTCGAACATCCAGAAGTTTTTAATAATAATGTATCTATGTCATTTTATGCAAAATTGGAGGGGAGGGAGGGGTCCAATCGAAATTTTTGGTATAACCAAAATTATTCCTAGGACTTTAAGCTACAACTGTTGTTTGAAAATTTTTTCAATTGGACCCCTACCTCCACCAGTTTTTAATAATGTAAGTATATAGTCATATTATGAAAAATTGAAGGGGGAGGGGAGGGTCTAATCGAAAATTTTATAATAACTAAAATTACTTCTATGATCTCAATCTACAACTTTTGTCTGAAAATTTTTTCAATTGGACCCCTTCCCCAATTTTGGAAAAGTTTCCACCTGATGGTATGTGAAATCGTAAGAGAGGGAGGGATCCAATCGAAATTTTTATAATAAATTAATAACCAAAATTATTTTTAGGAGTCTAATCTACAACTTTTATCTGAAAAATTTTCAATTGGCTCCTCCCTCCCTCTTCTAATTTTTAATTAATATCTTCGGAGTGTTATGCACAATGGGAGGGGAAGGAGGGGTCCAATTGAAAAAAATTTCAAACAAAAGTTATAGCTTGAAGTGTTGGAAATAATTTTATTTTGGTCTTCACAAAAATTTCGATTGGACCCCTCCCTCCACTCCTATTTTGTATCAAGTATCTATGTAGTATTTAGACTTCGTAAATGGAGGATGATGCCTCAAAATACTTACGTGATTTTAAGCTTGAAAATTCCATTTCCTCGAGTTTTCTATCGATTTTCACCAAATTGGTCATGTAGGTTCAGGTACTTGAAGGCGGTGTTGGGAAATTTTTTCAGATTTTTCCGACCCCTAAAATGACCTTATGAAAACGACTTTGAAAATTTCAAATTGTCCTGAGGGCACTATTTTGGAGCTGGCTAAGCGGAATTTTTTTTCTTCTCGTTTTCCACGTTTTCCAAACTATTTTATACTACTCATTTTTCATCATTTTTTCCCCTCGAGCTACATCCTTGTCCGAATTTGGCCCCAATTCATTCATTTTTCATGAATTAAGTTTTTTAATTATGCATGATTAAAATTTCAGTGATCACATGAAATGATCGAATAAAAAAATTATTCACTGATTCGAGTTCTGCCTCAAGTCAAACTACTCCGATTTAGATACTTTCATTGATCATTTTGCCTAAAATTTAAAAAAAAATAACAATTTTATTGAAAATTCAACTTGAGAAAATTAAAAAAATATGTAGGTAGGTACTTGTAAAAATTCAAAATTTTCAATTTTGAGCAAAATGGTCGCCTAGCGGGTCTGATTAGAGTAGTTTCATGTGCAGAACTTGGATTTGTGATTATATTATTCTTTTTTAAAATTTAATTTGGAGGAGGCCTTGGTGAAAAAAATTGATGGGGCTTCGGGGCTCATGCCTCACGTATCCTTAAATCCGACCACGTAGCACGGTTTATATAATATGGTGCCTAGCCAACGCCTAGCTCCTTTTTCATACTCACCTAAGTACTTGGTGACCTTTTTTTTTTTTTTTTTTTTTTTTTTTTTTAATGCTCTCAATCTTCAAAATTGTGTTTTTTTAAATGAAAATTTTGATGCTGTATTTTTTTAGTTTCTTGAATAATTTTTTTTTAAAAAAATGAAGAATAATTGTTTGCACAGAAATTTTTGAATTTTCAACATAATTATAGCATTTTCAACAGTACAATAATTTTTTGTAAAATTGCAACAATATTTTTGATAATAAAACGATTTTTTCAACTTTTTAACTAGAAATGATTCAAAAAGAAATATTTTTCAATGAAATCAGGAAAAAAATGTGATATACCTACTTAGGTATATCAATACCTACCTATTAAAAATAAATGTTTTAACAACATGTCATATAAAATAAAAATTAATGTAGGCAGTTTTGAAAATTCTGCGTTTATTAAAATGAAGGAAATTGAACAAAACGTTTAGAAAATATGTTTTTCTTCCGCGACAGGATTTCCTCGTTTTTCAATCACTGAACAGTGAACACCTCTTTTTCCAGAATCTATCTACTTTATATACTTACAAAAAATATAGATCCAGTTTTCTTCAATACAAGAAAAGCTCCTGAGTAGGATATTCAGCAAAAAAAAAAAACACGCGATAACTAAGTAGGTATGTGAGGATTGATGAAAAATATTAAAACAATCAACGTGTGTACTGATGGAATTGAGAATAATACACGATACCTATCTAGGTATTCTATCGTCTGTTCTTCACCCCTCTTTCCACATGTATCCACAATGAGAAATGTGTCGAGCACCTGTTTAAAAATAATGGTTGTAATGTAATGCATATAGTAGGACACAAATGTGCTGTCGAATATTATAGAAACAAATACACACATCATTATGTATTTTCCAAACTTGTGACGTTCAAAGGTTCAATGGAAACTTATGTTACTCTTACTCTAGTTTCACAAATTGAATTTTGCCGTACAATCATTCACCTCTAATGTGTACTTAATTGTTTCCCTATTTCCTTTTTGTATGAAGTGTTAGCACAGTCCGCCATATTTCCAAAAAATTTCCATGTCTTTGTATCTAAAGCTTAAATTGAAAAAATTTTCAAACAAAAGTTGTATTTTAAAATCTTTGGAATAATTTTGATTATTATGAAAATTTTGATTGCACCTCCTCTTCCCCTCCAATTTTGCCCATGAACATTAAAATTGATATTCAATTTAATTGTACACCTTGCAGTCACCTCGATGCAACGCTGGCTTTATATCCGTTCCTAAAGCTCCAAATGAAAAATTTTTGAGACAAAAGTTATAGATTGAAATTATTAGGATAATTTTGGTTATTATCAAAATTTCGATTGGTCCCTTCCCTCCAGTACAATTTTGCATAAAAGGTATGAAAATCATCGGTGACACATTTCTTACATAATATGTATTATGCAAAATTGAAGGGGAGGGGGGGGGGGGTCCAATCGGAATTCTTATAATGACCAAAATTATCTGCAGGATTTTAATCTATAACTTTTATTTGAAAATTTTTTCAATTGGGGTCTTAAATACAAGATGGGAGGATTCTCTAATTTTCCCCAATTTCTCAAATTTTACCAATTTCCTCCCAAAATTCCTCATTTTACCCAACTTTTTTCCAAAATTTCTTCTGTCGAGAGGGATCCCCCGGTCTCACGCCTCTAATCGAATCATACAGTAGGTGCGTTAAAATTATTCAGAATAAGTTGGGTAGGTATTAAATAATAATAATAGGTGTGTCGCGGAAGTGCAGTGTTATAGATTTCTGCAATAATATGTAATATTTTCAACATTAAATTATTTCTGGTATATAGGTCAACGGTCGCGGATGACTCCAGATGATAATCTATTGTGCAACCTGCAACTTGTCGCCTACGACGATGCAGATGCATTCGAATTCTATCTATTCATCAACGCAAAACCACCTAGAGATACAAGCCATGAACGTAGAAAGGCAACGTCGCATTTTCGAGTAGTAGACGGCCGAATTTCCAATCCGTTTTTTGACGATAACTCGGGAAATATTCATCGAATCGAAATTCTGACCAAACACCAACGAAAGGAAATTTTCTGCTCTACAATTTTGGTTCAGATCAATTTTCACGAAAAATGCTTCGTTTGCTCTGAAAATGAGAATATGTGAAAATTTGCATATCCAAGAAAACATTTTACGCTGAGAAATCAAGGTATTTTCGTCAAATCGAAATTTCAATAATTTTAGGGTGAAAGGATTTTTTTTGCTCTACAATTTTGGTTCATATCAATTTTCATGAAAATCGCTTCGTTGACCGGGAAAATAGGAAAATTTGGTAGACGGCCACTTTCAAAATCAGTTTTTCGACGATAACTCAAGAAATATTCGTCAAATCGAAATTCCGACTACACCAAACAAAAGTAAATTTTTTGATCTACAATTGTGGTTTCTATCAATTTTCACAAAAAAGGGGTCGTTGACCTCGAAAATGAAAAAATGAATAGTTTTTTGACGATAACTCAAAAAATTGGTCGAATCAAAAATTTTAAAAGCACTAAAACTGAAGGATTTTTTTTGCTCTACAATTTTAGTTCTTATCAATTTTCATGAAAAACGCTTTGTTTATCCGCGAAATAGGAAAATATGAAAATTTGCATATCTGAGAAAACAGTTTTTGCTAATGAATCGAGGTATTTTCGTCGAATCAAAACTTCAATGATTTTAGGATGAAAGGATATTTTTTGCTCTACAATTTTGGTTCTTATCAATTTTTACGAAAATCGCTTCTTTGACCGGGAAAATATGGAAAATCTGGTAGACGGCCCATCTTCAAATCAGTTTTTTGACCGTAACTCGAGAAATATTAGTCGAATCAAAATTCCGAATACACTAAACGAAAGTTAATTTTTCCCTCTACAATTTTGGTTCTCATCAATTTTTTCGAAAAACACTTCGTTTGCCCAGAAAACGTATTTTCAATTGCTCAAGTCGGCCGTCTTCGGCAATGTTGCCAAATTTAACTTCATGGCTTGTAGTGTCTAGGTGGTTTTGATCAATGACGTTTGAATTTGAACCCTACGGTTCCAAGATTCTTCTCTCATCTCGGCAAAATTTTTGTGTGTGTCAAATTTTGAAAAATAATGTAATAATTCGCATAAAATTATTTAATTTTATCAATTCAATAGCTCATTTTAATGAGATTTGAATACTTTAATAGGTGAAGCGATATTACATAATAAGATGTTCTTAGCGCTCCTAACGGCGAGTCGAGTAATTAGCGAGAAACAGAGGTTCGTTTTTGCGCAGTCATCCGGGCGCCTAATTTCTAATGATCAACATTATGCACGTTGTTGGTAAATTGTATGTTTTTTTCGAAATGTTGTGGTAGGCTTAAATTTGGTTTTTTAAATGTTTTTTATTAAAATTTAGTGATTATTAATAATGGTAATATCGTTATAGTGTTATGCAGTGTCATCGGTGCAATTCGGTGTCAGTGAATTGGTGTATTAGTGTACGGTTTCGAACTGCGTAATATGTCGCGTGTACCGATTGTGTTTGTGTTAGGTGCCACAGGTACTGGAAAATCAAAATTGGCCGTTGAACTTGCCAAAAAATTCAACGGAGAAGTAATCAGCGCCGATTCTATGCAGGTATATTATCGATCGTGCTACTTTACGTTATGTGATAACATTCAATGTCGTATTATGAGATACGTAAAAGTGAAAATAATCACTTCCTGGTTTTGAAAAAAAAAACGAATTTTATGACGAATTTTCGATATAAATTTTAATAGAGTAAAAGAAGCATGTATTTTTCAATTTCGAACTAAGATATTACGATTTATGCGAGTATTTTCGGTATGCAATCGTGTGCTACTTTTTCTGTGCTTTTTATAGGGATCGCCGCTTGCCGCGTGATGTTTCAATGACGAATTATATTTCAACAGAATACGGTACTCGCGCCGAGCTGACGTATGCGTGCTAGATGTTTACTTCGAAATTTCGAATTTTCACTGTACGAATTTCTGTTTCGCCGAGATGAAAATTTTTTTAAATTTTTGAGTACGATTTTTTTTGCATCAATATTAATTTTGACCTATTTAATATTTTGAAAAAAATTAACTACCCGAAAAAATGGAACTGAAATTGGGTGTATTGATTTGCTCTTAATTACTTCTAAATTGAATAATTAATCAAATTTACGTACGTAATCTTTAGCACAAAAAGAAGACATAATTCAAATTCTGCAAAATATGACATATGTACTGGTTAAATCGACGAACATAATTGCATCGTTCATTGAAAAAAATTCAACACAATTGCAAGTGTTGATGTGATATTTTTAATTAAAGTGGTGATACGTTTAATTTGGCAGGGTATGGTTCCAATAATTTGGAGCCAAAAAAATTGTAAATTTTTTACGAACATTTGAGTGATTCATGTAAGTGACGTTTTAACATATAAAAACTATGGTAATAATTTGTATGAGTAGTAGAATAATTAATATTATTGCATAATTTTGATGTTGAGGTCAAATCTTTCAACTTTTTAAAATTTAACAAATTTCTCAATTTTTTGGAGAAAAAAATCTCAATAATATTATTATTGTTGTCAGCGTAAAAAATATATATTTTTTGATAGTAAAATTGTTGAAAATACGCTTTGATTTTTGATTTTTTTTTTTTTTTTTGAAGAAGTCTCTCATTTATAAAAAAAATACCAATTCCTTGTGAAACGAAAATTTTTAAAATTTTTGGGAGTTAAAATGTTTAAATTTTCTATGAGAAAATATCTCTCTAGGTACTTTTTTGGAAAAAAAAACAACAGGATTTTCACGCAATAAAAAATGATGCTTAATCTTACTTTTTTTGAAGTTAGGCTAAAAAATTTCTCATTTTTCTCGAAGAATAATAAAATGTGAATAGATTTTTCAATTTTATGGACTTTCAAGTTATTTATTATTATTTTTTTTTTTCAATTTTTTGAAGTGATTTTTTGGGGGTAACAATCGTTTAGCAAGAAAAAATCTTTCTACTTTTTATTGGAAAAAATTCAGAAATTTTTCCCCAATAAAAAGTAATGCAGGTAATATATCTTTCGGCCAGCTTTAAAAAAATTCTTATTTTCTTGAAGTAAAAAAAAAAAAAAGTAAAAAGATCTTTAATTTTTTTGGGAGAAAATTTTGAAATTGAAAAAAAATTCAACATTGGGAAAAAATACCTTTGAATTGATACGGGATCTCAATTTTTTTTTTTTTGAAAAAAATCATAATTTTTTTTTTTTTTTTTTGAGAAAAAAGTTCTTGGTAAAATTTTTCAATATTTAAAGTAAAAATCTTTCATTTTTTCGAAGAAAAAATTTTTCACATTTTCTTGAAGAAGAAAAAAAAGCTTAAAAATGAAAATTTTTTACAATTTCTTGAAATGAAAAAAAAAACAAAAAAAAAAACAATTTTTTGGAGTAAAAAGTATTTTATTTTTTGAAGATTTTTTTCAGTTTTTTTTTAAAGTAAAAATGTTTCCAAATTTTTAGAGAAAAAATATCAGAATTTTCTTTGGATAAAAAATTCAGCTAAAGAAATTCTCATTTCTTCAAAGTGAAGAAATGGACGAGGAAATCTTTTAATTTTTCAGAAAAAGTATTTTAAATTTCAACTGATTCAGGATTTTTTTATGTAGAGAAAATTATCTTAGTTTTTTTTAAAGAAAAAAAAAACAAATTTCTTGTTTATTTAATTTGAAAAAAAATCTTACAATTTTTCGTAGTGAAATATTTCTTGATTTTTGGAAATCATTTTTTTCAGAATGAAAAATAATGTTCAAGGGTGTCATAATTTTTTTTGAGCCAATTTGAATTTTTTTAATTTTCTTGAAGTAAAAAAAAAATTATCTTTTGGGAGAAGTGTCCCAGTGAAAAATTTTTCAATTTTTTTAAAGTTGGTAAAAATATGGACCCAGTGAAAATTTTTTCAATTTTTTTGAAGTATAAGTGAAATTTAGAAAAAATATCAGAATTTTCTTGGGATGCAAAATCTGACTGAAAAAAATTCTCATTTCTTCAAACTGAAGAAATGGACGAGGAAATATTTAATTTTTCGTAAAAAGAAATTTAAATTGTAACGGATTCATAATTTTTTTAGCAAATTTTTTTCAGAGGAAAATGTCTTGTTTTTTTAAGGAAAAAAAAAATCCAAATTTCTTGTTTTAATTATTTTGAAAAAAATCTTACAATTTTTTGGAGTAAAAACATAATGAAAAATAATGGTCAAGGATGTTACAATTTTTTTTGAGCCAGTTTGATTTTTTTTTTCATTTTCTTGGAGTAAAGAATTCAATTTTTTATGAGAAAAAAACAATAAATGAGAATTTTTTCAATTTTTTTAAAGTAAAAATATTTCTAAATTTTTAGAGAGAAAATATCAGAATTTTCTTGGGATACAAAATTTGGCTTATCTCTTTTTTTTTGGTGCCGAAAAAAAGAAAATCTAATTTCTTCGAAGTAAAGAAATTTTCTCAATTTTTCAGGAAAAAATAACATTTTATCAATTAATTCGTTTTTTTTCTTGCGCAAAAGATCTCTTTTTATGAAAGAAAAAACCTGGTATCAGAGATCTTTTTTTAAATTTTAAATTTTTTCGGAGATTCTCACATTTAACATTGAAAGAATTTCGACACTTTTTCAGAAAAAAAATTGAACTTCACCCTAGAAAATTTTAACCCTTTCGGACCCAAGGTCGAACTAGCCCAGATAGAAGCATTATCTTTTAATATCCATATAGTATAAAATATTCTAAGACTCCTTGATTTTTTTCAGCCCACTACCCTCAATACCCATATCGAAAAATCCGTTTCTTAAAAATTTATGAAAATGCGTTATCGACTAAACTATATGGATTTGGAAATTGAAAATTTAGTAGAAGGGTGGAATTAATTTTTAAATTATGGTAATTAAAAGAAAAATGGATTCCCACCAAATAGGTATGAGAAATACCCAGTCAAAAACATAAAAAATGAAAAAAGGAACGAATTAGTGTGCCGTTTTAAAAATCCAATTATTGAATGACGGGAAATGTCTTTTAATTTTTGAACAACAAATGGAATTGTCTGGATGGCTACGTGGGGTTTTTTGGAAAAACGAAAAAATGGTGTCGAAAATGCATTTTAAATTTTTGACAAGTTTTTGAAGAAAAAAAATTCGGCTCCAATTGAAAAATGTTTCAAACAAAAGTTGTGTATTTTGATCTCAGAAACAATTTTGGTTATTACAAAAATTTTGATTGGATCGCTCCTTCCCCTCAAATTTCGCATTTTATGTATGAAAATCGCATGGAGAGTGGGTGATCCCACTTTTCCTTATATCTGTACCTAAGGCGCCAATCGAAAAAAATTTCAAACAAAAGTTGTTTATTTCGATCTCAGGAGAAATTTTGGTTATTACAAAAATTTTGATTGGCCCACTCTCTCCCCTCCAATTTTGCATTATACATGTTCATGTAGAATAATTTTTCATTATACGTACGTGATTTTCCATGTGACTTTCATACGTAAAATGCAAAAATGGAAGGGAAGGAGTGATCCAATCAAAATTTTTATAATAACCAAAATTGTTCCTGAGATCAAAATACATAACTTTTGTTTGAAAATTTTTTCGATTGGGGTCTTGGAAAAACTTTTATAACAATATTTATTTGTCAAAAACTTTCAATTTTTCAATAGATTTTCGACACCAATTTTTCGTTTTTCCAAAAAACCCCACGTAGCCATCCAGACAATTCTATTTGTTTTTCAAAAATTAAAAGATATTTCCCGTCATTCAATAATTGGATTTTTAAAACGGCGCACTAATTCGTTCTTTTTTTCATTTTTCATGTTTTTGACTGGGTAGTTCTCATACCTATTTTGTGAGAATCTATTTTTCTTTTAATTACTATAATTTAAAAATTAATTCCACCCTTCTACTAAATTTTCAATTTCCAAATCCATATAGTTTAGTCGAGAATGCATTTTCATAAATTTTTAAGAAACGGATTTTTCGATATGGGTATTGAGGGTAGTGGGCTGAAAAAAATCAAGGAGTCTTAAAATATTTTATACCATATGGATATTAAAAGAAGATACTTCAATCTGGACTAGTTCGGCCTTGGGTCCGAAAGGGGTAAGTTGCCAGTATGAAATTTGCACAATTTAATGAGAATACTCTAATTGGAATAACCTCAGGTGGTGCGGATTCTATTACCAAAATTTTTTTATTAGAAATGAAAGAAAATAGAAGATATTAAATGTAGATAAACGAAACATAATTCATTTAAACTTACACGTATAAATACTGAGTTAAAGTACATAAGGTCAATAAAAATTACTCGTGATGCCTGTAAGCCAGGCAAAAATTCTCATCAAACTGTCTGCTTAAAAAATTTACTACACCCATGATATAAAATTACCACATTCATCTGAAGGGTCAAAGAATTTTTCGTAGTAATTGCGTTTCTTTTTTTACTCGAGCTCTAAAACGCTGGCCTGACCGCGCCGATACAGCTCATCGAATTAATTTTCGTTCGAAGTCTCTACATTGTACGAGATGACTGACCAAGTAATTGCAGGTTGATGCTAATGCAGTTTAAAGAGTAAAAATAACCGGTTTCCTCGGTTATTTACATCTACGACTGCATCGTGCGTTATTAATCGTTTGTCGGCTTTAACATTTGTATGAATAATAAAAAGTTGCAGTTTGAAGCCTCCTCTCCCACCCCCGGATCAACTCCACCGTGATATTCTGGTTTTAGTATTCGCTTAATTATTATAGCGTGTTGAATTTGTTGATTTTTTTTCCCTCCTATTTTATAATCTTAACCACAGGAAGTACTGCGATTTGCACTCGTCTATTGCAGGACGTGTTAACGAGTGCATTTTTTGCTTTCGCCAAAACCAACTCATTTTACTCGTACATGATCAAAACGTTCGTACATGTATGTGCAGTGCAACTCTCGTACTCGTTTTTTATCACTCTTAACTCTTAAGCTTGGAGGGGGCGGGGTGACGTGTTGAAATTATTTTAGAACCTTGTTTTTACTATTATTAACTTTTTTTCGCCTTTGTTTATGTTTTCATTTTTAGAAATTAGGTTATTACTTGAATTTCCGCAGCCGAATTAAATTGTATGTTTGGCGTCGTGTTGAGCATTAAAATACGAGTGTACTAGGCTCAGTACTTGACAAATTTCAATGTTTCTTTTGCGACGGAATAAATTACAGTCAGCTGATTTCTTTTTTTTCGCAAATGTAACTTGGTCGTAAATTTTAACCGTATGTTGTCGGAGACTTCGTCAAAGATCTGGTGCATTTTTGAAGGCCGTAACGAGCTGAAAAAAAATGTTATAAAATTATAGGATTTAAATTCGAATTTATTTATAAGTTTTTATTTTATTTTTTTTTTTTTATTGGCGACTTTTTCGATGTGTTTTAAGCAGCTTTTTAAATGCGTCGCGAATAGAGGCTAAATTTCTTTTTCTCAATTTAAAAAAAGAAGAAGAGTTAATTTTAAGTCGTCGTATTATGGAATTGTTACAGTCGGGGAATTTTTTCCGTCGTCTTTTCTACATTATAAGAAGTTATCGAAAGATTTATTATGAATGCTATATGGGATCGTTTATCTTTTACAATCTACATGCAAATTTCTACAATTTGCATATGCTCGAGTTTTCCTTGCCCTAGTCTTTTATATTGTGACTACCTTCGAGTCATCTGCGATGGCCCTGTCTCGTTCGGTCGAATTCATGAATTTGAAAATTATTCAATTTTAAAATCGACATTCACCTAGTGTGATTTACGATTCCGGACGAATTCAATGGAGTTATTTTATTTTGTGACTTTTTTCTCTTTTTTGCTTGGAAGAGTTGGGTTTTATGCGAAGGTGTGCGAATCTTGTTGCTATTGTGTCTTTATTTATTTATTTTTTGAACGATGGAATAGAAAGTTGGTATGTAATGGGAAAAAGTTATTCCTGGAAAGCGAGAAATGAAATTGCATTTTGAGTCTGAGTAAGCAAACATCATTCAATTTTTAAATGCTCCTTTCAGTATTCGGACTAACTGCCAAAAAGTCCCCTAATCTCACCCCTCGTCATGTACTCCAGGTACGGATCAAAGGAGACTTCGTAGCTGTATTTTTCTTATCACTATGGCCAACGACACAGTAGTGTATTCAAAATTTCGAAGATGAAATAAAATACGCCCTAAGAAAGCTTCGAAAATGCAAAAGTTATATGGTACACAATGACTATAAAAATCCTTTGGGGGGGGGGAATTCCCGAATTTTTTTAGAATAAAAAATAGGTAAAGTGAAAAAAATAGATTGAAAAATTTCTCAACTTTTTTTGGAATGAAAAATTTCAACAAAAAAAAACATCAAATTTTTGGAAAAAATGTAAAAACAAAAATATGTTTTTTTTTTTTTAGAGAATAAAGTCTCAAGTTTTTGAGAAAGACAATTTCTATTTTTTGGAGCAAAAAAAATCTCCATTTTTTAGAGTATTTTTTCACATTTTTTGGAGTAAAAAAATTCTCAATTATTTTGAATTGGAAATTTTCCAGTTTTTGCGAGGAAAAGTATTTCTTATCATTTGAAGTAGAAAATTTATAAATTTTCTTGGATTAAAAAAATATTACTTTTACTTATAATTTTTACCGTAAAAAAATTATTAAGAGAATAGTACTTACTCACATTACTTTGAAAAAATTTCAGAAAAAAAAAACAAATTTTGGAAAAAATCTATTTTCTGGAATTGTTTTCAAATTTTTGTGAGTGAAAATTTTTTTTACATTTTTTCGTAAAAAAAAATCATTTTAAAATAAAAATTGTCTGAATTTTTTGGATTAAAAAACATTTTAATGATTTGAAGTGAAAAAATTTCTCAATTATTTTGCAAAAACAGTCAATTAAAAAAAAACATTATTTATTACTTTTTACTATTATTCATTTAATTTATTTTTTGAGAAAAATCCTTATTTTTTAAGTATATCAGTTTAAAAAAAAAATTTAGCCTAAATTGAGTGTGGAGTGAAGAAGTTCTCAATTTTTTTGAATTAAAAATTTTTTAAAGAATAAAATTTTCTTGTTGTTTTGGATTAGAAAACATTTCTTCATTATTTTCATTATTTATTTATTCATTTAAGTATTTTTTTGAGAAGAAAATCTTTATTTTTGTTTCAATTTTTATGAATTGAAAATTTTTCGAAGGAAACGTGTTTCTCAATTTTTTAAAGTAGAAAATTTCTGTTTTTTTTTTTCTTTTTTCTTGGATCAGAAAAAATTTTTTGATTTTTTGGAGTAAAAAAAAAAAAAAAAAAACACTCAGCTTAATAAGTACATAAATGTTGAAAAAAGGGTAATTTTTTAAAGAAAAAACAATTTTGTTTCGGTTTCTTTTTTTCGAGGGAGGAAAATTTTAATTTTTTTATTTTTGAGTAAAAATGTTTTTCATTTCCTAGGAATAGATATTTTTTCGGTTTCTTGAAGTAAAAAAAAAAAAACACTCAATTCTTTAAAGAAAAAATTTTTCCATCTCAGTTTTTCTGGAGTATCCAAGAATGTTTCTTAAATTTTTGGAGAACAAAAAAGTTCTAAATTATCTTGTGATTTACAGGTAATTTTTTGGAGCAAAAAATACTAGATTTGGGAGGTTATTAAAATTTTTTAAATTTTGGACTGAAAATTTTTCTTGATTTTTATAGAGAAAAAAAATCCCTGTTGTGGTTTCCAGTTTCCACATTCAAAGAATTCATCAAAAACAACGTAAGCTCTATTTGGGTTCACATTTTGGGGTACATGTCGAGGTTCGGGCTTGGGGACTTTTCGGTCGTTAATCATGAATTCATGATACCCAAGGAACAGTTTATTTATATTACGTAAACAAATCGCTGCCTTCTCAAAATGCAATTTACTACATTTTTATGGTCCGATTTTACGAAGCTGTGTAGAATAAGTTCTAATCAAGGATTTTTTTTTCAGATTGGTGAATTTTTTCATTTTTTGGCTTTCTTACTGATTTTATTTTACGAAATAAGACACCATGCCAAAATATCGTTCTCTAACACGACATGATTCTTTTATATTATATAAATTTAACAAGTACCAGTTTTTTCTGTTGAACACCAAGGGGTAAAACCAGACGTCTTTGAAAACAGTTTTGAAATCGAGACATTCGATAGCTTCGCAGAAACACAATACTTTGCTAATTTGGTCCCTCATTCAAAAAGTCAACTTTTTTCTATGTAAAATTTTCTCTTCATTTGAGTGTCGTAATCTGATTTTCGTAAAAGAAAAAAAAACGACAGAGAAGTTGTATTCTGGAAAAAAAATCTCGACTCATTTTCTTTCACAAAAAAGATCTCCTGTTTTTTTTTTGACAAGGGACTTTAGAAAATGAGTTTTTGTAAGGCCTTGGAGATTAATAATGAAAAGATTTTCAACTGTGAGATTTTTTTCTCGAAGGCAAACCCCTGCTAGACGTGGATTTTCCTTTTATTTGAAATAAATTACCGAAATAAGTATATTATAGAATATGAATAGAAATGAAAGTAGATGAAGAGAATAATGAAGCAAATAGTTTGTGAAATTTCCATTTTCTAAATACGCAAAATTTTAGCAATAAACAAATTTCGCAGAGTAACGTGATTCGATGGACGTCGTGTTGCATTACATCTCGAATGTTTATTTACAATGGCAGTGGCATGGCGTTCGCATTTCCGGATGGATAAATTTTAATGGGCTAAATTCGCGTCGCGTCGGTTTTAATTAAGGAGGCGGACGAGCGAATTTGGAACATCGTATACGAAATTTTGTTTGTATTTACGTACGTAAGCATACAATATACATAGTGTAAGGCCTGGCGACGTAATCATTGAATGGAGAAGAGTGTATTAGGCCGAAGCTTTAATTAATTCGTTTGTTTTCGTATATACTCTTCTCTGTATCGGTAGTACTTATTTTTAATCGGCCTTGCCCTTGTATCTGTTTCTTGTGTATTTTTTTTTATCGCGTATAGTTTACGTATAAAGTAGTTGGCATTTTTTCTGCGCTTTTTTCATCGTAAAATATTGCAATGTGCGAGCACTATTGCGCCGCGTTAGAAAGCGCGAACTCGGTTGAAATTTATCGCATGTGTTTTTTGCTTCCTACATGTGCTCTGCAGCCTCCACTTCGTCGCCAAGTGCGCCGGTATGAGTATATATTGTACAATGTATTGAGATTAAAAAGACGCGTCTAGGTTAACAGATGTCGAGTGTTAAAAAAAGCAACCGCTCTACTCGTACTACACAGTTTTTCGAAACTGAGCATTCGTTATTGTTAATTGAAATCGTTTAGCGAATTGTTGATTAATCGGAATTTTTATTACTTTTTTACACGATCGAGTTTTCTGCGCGCCTTTGGTAATGAGTATTTCAATGTTAATGTTTCCTCATGATGTGGAATTACTGTTGGCGCGTATGTACGCCATTGAAAAGGCAATACCAACTACCAAGGTGTAGGACGTCGATTAATTATTTGAAAATGTTAGATTAAATTTTATGTCGTTTGATGATCATTGAGAATGAGTCGTCGTGCCTCATCTTTGATTGTTTTTATTTTTTGAATTTGTCTGGTATATGAGTCCGTTCAAAGTTGATGAATTTTTTGCCATAATTCGTTAATTGAAACGAAGATGCGGATGCCAAAGAATTGAGAAATTCTTTTAGCCAAAAAAAATCACTCAGAATTGACAGGTCCCTTTAAAATGAAACTTTTTTTTTCAAAAACTAACAAAATATTTCTATTTGAAAACTTTGGATGAGTTGAAAAAAATGGAATAATTACTCAGATAGAATTCTTTTATGCAAAGAAGAAAAAAATCTAAAAAAATTAACAAAAAAAATGCGCTAAAAAAAGGGTTAAAATCTGAGAATTTCTTTTTAAAACCTTCTTTACTAATCTTTGAAGAAATATGTAAAAATTTGTAAACCGAGAGTTGAAGAAAAATGTTTTGGAAAAAAGAATACTTTTAAGTAGAGCAAAAATTGATAGATAGAATTTTCTGAAGAAATTCTTCGAAAAAGAAATTGTATCAAAAAAATATATCGATAAATAATTATTTGTTTAGATAAAATTTTTCTAGACAAAAAAATTCTAAAAAAAATTCATTAAGAAGCGTCCAAGAGAAAAAACGTCTAAAACAGCGAGTTCGAAAAATAATTTTCTAAAAAAAATTGAAGAAAATATTTCAAGTACCTATCTCGAAAAAAATCAAAAAATTTCCTATTGAATGTTTTTTTTTTTACAAAAGTCTCTTTATTTTACATGTTCTATTTCCCCTTTAAATATTGATTTTTTTTGGAACTAGAATTTTTCAAGAATCTCGCCATAATTTTTCAGGGGTTCATTTTATAAAAAAAATTTCTGAACTTTTCATATTCAAAATTTTTGGGATGAAAAAATATTGGAAAAATGTTTATAATCGAAAATTCAAAAATTTTGTTGATAATTTACTTATTTGAAATATCAAAAATATCAAAATTTTATTCTTAAGAAAATTTATAAAAATTTGTGCTTGAATTTTTTTCAAAACTTACGATGATAAAATAATTTTAAAAGAAATGTCTTCTTTTTACAAAATTCAAATAAGAACAAAAAAAATTATATTCATAGAAAATTGTTTTTCAATAACATTTCAAAAATTGTGTTTCAGCTAAATTGTAAAAATTATTATTTGCAAAAAATTTAGGCTTGAATAAATTTTCAAATAGTACCTAGTAAAATTTGAAAAAAAATGACCAAAATTGAATTTTTTCAAAAGAGAATTTTTTAGAAGAAATTCGAAAATTTCGATCATTTTAAAAATCTTTATTATTTTTTAAAAGAAATAGCTACTCATTTTAAATGTTTTTTGAATAATGAAAAAAATTAAAAATCTCATTTTTACAAGTTATAAAATCCGTCCCAAGAAATTTATTTTTAGGAGGAAATGTTTCAAAATTTTTCAAAAAAAAAAAAAATTCAAAAATCTGGATTTTTTCTTTGAGGAAATAAGTAAGGTTATTTCAAAATTTTTCTGAAAAAATTCAAATATTCTATCACCATGTTTTCTTTAATTTGATTTTCACAAAAAATTTTTCGTTTTTTTAGAAAGAAAATATTTCAAGACTTTTTTGAAAAAAGTTGAAACTCCTATCAAAATATTTTTGATAACATCACAAAAGAAGCTTCTAAAAAAAAGTAAAAAAAAATTCAAAAGTGCAATGAAAATAGGTACAGTACTCTAATATTTTTCTCACGAGAAATCGTCAACTTTTTTTTAAATGAGAAGAATTTTCGAATAAATTTATGAATTATTTCAACAACAAAAAAAAAAAATTGAAATATTTTGTAGGTAATAAAAGTAAAGATTTTTTGTGATTAAGGGGGGGGGGGCTACTTTTAAATCGACTTCTTTTTTATTACATAGAGTACAAATGTATTGACAGTATAGTTGAATACGCCAAGACCGGACCATCCCCGGCTCCACTGACTCCAAAAAAAAAAATAGGAAATTAAAAATTTCAAAAATTCCAGTTGAATATTTTTGAAATTGTGATTTCCTAGATTTCGTAGTAAAAAATGCATAGAGTTTTTGAGACTTCAAAATAATTCTGTTTCATTATACTTTGGTCAACAAAATAACAAAAACATATGCATGTATTATTGGAAAATCAAAAAACTCTAATTACCCTTTTTCTGTCCTACCCATTTCACATGAATGTCCCATTATCTCAATAACTAATGAAGGTATCGAGCTCATCTTTTTTTGGGGTTGTAGAAGAAGTTCTCCTCCATACTTTACCGAGAGGATTTTGCAAAATTTTAATTTGTCGACGATTTCTTTCGAGTTGACTGGAATACTTCGATGAGAAACTATGAGAGGGTTTGATAAAATCGGGTAGAAAGTAGGAATTTTGCAAAATCCTCTCGTTAAACTACAGACCAAACTGTACTGAATACAAAACATTCTGAGGAAGAACCTCGTGGGTTGCATAGTTTTTCTGGAAACGGGGCATTAAAAAAAGTCGCATTGTTTTCCAATTTTGACGCTTAAAATTTTTCATTTTCCAAAAAATCTATCAATATTTTTTGCAAAACGACATCATCAAAATGCAATATGAATATAACTTTTCTTTTTTGAAAACTCCATGCATTTTATTTTTCAAAAGTCAAAAATTAATTTTTTTTGTAAAAAAAATGCAAAATAATTTTTGTTTCCAATTTTTCCTCGATACTTCAGATAAAAAAAATCAAAAATGCATCATATAAAAAAGTCTTAAAAAATTCCGCTTGTCAACGCTATGCATTAAAAAAAAAAAAATTTAAAGGTAGCCCCTCCCCCCCTTAAAAACAGATTCTTTATTTCTGCCAATCAAATTTTTAAAAATTTTCTTTCAAAAAAATAATAGACGCTTATTTTTGTGATTGGGAGAGGAAGTCCTAAATTGAAAATTGTGGTTAGTAAGCTTTCTTTTCTTGAAAATTTTGGTTTCTATTTTATCACTATTTTCTCTAAAAAAAAAAATTTAAAACTGGAATATTCTACCTGAATGACCTATGTTAGAATATAAATTTTAACAAATCGAAAAAAAAATTGAGTTCCAAAAAAAGTTTTAAAAAAGTGGTTTTGAATAAAATTTTTCAAAATTTGTGTTTAGGCAATTTAAAAAAAAAATAGTTAGGTATGCGAAAAAGTTATCAAAATTTGTGTTCAAAAAAATTAATATTTATCAGAAAATCTTGAAAACTGCTGGGTTGGTTGGTTTCTTTTTGATAAAAATGACTTCCAAGATTTTTTTTTTTTTTTTTGAATTTTAAGAATTTAGTTATGATCATGATGCTATAAAATTTGTATTAGTTTTTATTTGTCTTCATCATCGTTGAATTTGGAATAATCAAAATGATCTCTCTGTGAATAATAGCTTTATTTTTCTGGAAAAAAGAAAAAAAAATTAAAGAAGTAGACGTAGTTATGTTACGTAAGTCTATCTACTCCCTATTTTAAAATTTGTTCTGTTATTTTGAATGAATAAATCAACCCTTGTTTTTGCTTCATTTTCAAAAAATTGAATTACCTAAGCCTTGTTTTTTAAATAATTTCATTTTCGAATTTACTAATAAAATTGCTACGAGTCAGTATTTGAATTCAATTATAATTTATACCATTCCTCCCATGAATCTATAAATATTCCAGGGCTGTTCAAGACCTTGGAGAATTCACAATTTAGTACATACGTGTGCTTGTATAGCTGTATAAATGTGAAACAGATGTCGAAAATGATGATATTATTTTCAACGTTCGTAGGTGTGGAAAAATGTCCCTTATACGAGAACGCAGTTGACTCGTGTTTTTCTCCCTTCTGTTTTTTTTTTTCATTTCGGCGTCTGGTTCAGCCTTGAAATGTTTCACGAGGAAAAAGTCGCGATTGAAATTCGCCTCGCGTTTTTTCTCCAAGCACAAAACACACCCCAAAAAAAATGGAAAATTTATTATTTTCAATTTAAGATGAAAGAATTTCGAATCGATAATTTTCAGGTGTTTTTATCTACGATTCGAATACGTTAAAAAAAAAAATAAAACGCAAAAAGGTACCCGTTTAAAATATACCTACCCTATCTTGATCGTATGACGCATTTACATGATATGTATTTTCTATTACGTCACCAGGGCAGGCATTTCTGTCATTCGCAGAATTACTCCTATGACACATGCTCGTTCAGCCGATTGGCAATTAGCATATTAGCCGTTGTAACGTTTAGAAATGATTTTACAGGCATTATTATTGGACATTGGTTCTGGCTCTGGCCGAAACCGAAAATGTTTAAATCGCGTTACTGTAAACAGAGCGAATTGTCGGACGAAATGGCTTACATCGGTTTACTTTGGAATAGGTCAGGTTTTTCAAAAGAGAGGAGCGTTATCGCGAGGGAAATGCGTTTGTTGAAGTATCACTTTACCACGAAACGAACGCCAACTTTGCTGGTTTTTTCGAGTGTTAATTACGCGAAGTTATACGCTCTTTCTATCTTTCTCTGGTCAACGACCCTGTTCTCTCGAAACAGCTGCGGTGGATTTTTTTTTCGACTAGAAATTCTACTAAAATTTTCGCAATAAGCGAGGGAATTCATTTAGAAATAATTTTTTTTTACGGATGGTAAAAAAAAATATAAAGACTAATCGATAAAATTTTCGCGAAAAACGTCGCATCGACGAGACGAATGCCAATTTACGAGACGTACTGTAGTTGCATATATGCATATTATGTATACGGTTCTTGATAAATAATTAAGCTGGGTAGTGTATGGTACGTTTTAATTAGATCTTAAATACATTATGGAATGAATGGTCGTCTGCTTATAATGGTGTTAGTATACGTTTATCGTGTTCAGGCGGTAAATTCGTATTTACTGGCCTTTCGCATCGTTAAACGTTGTTTCGGAAATAATTAAGATTATTAGCGTCGTCTGTTGGGCACGGCTATTATAATAAAAGCCAGCCTGGTTTTCTTTTTTCCCCCTCTCTGTCTCTTCTTTTTGGTTTGCGCTGTATTTCCAGAATAGACGATACAGTTTTTTTTTCGTTCATTTTTTATATTTTTATTTTTCGAGATTAATTGGATTATATACGTTCATAATGCCCGTAGAATTATGCAGGTATGAAATTAATAAAAATAAATAAATAAACTTAGCAAAGCTCGGCTAGTTTGTTATAAAAATGACCGGGTATTTTTTTCTAATTAATTGTCTCAAGTACCTACCTACATGTGTTTCAATACGAAGAATTGAAGGAATTTGAAAAAAAAAGATTTATAGGCGCACGTGCGTGGAGTGGACTCAGGTTGCTTGATCCTGCACTATAGGTCAATAAAAATCAAATAAAAAATTGAGCAAATTGCATTTTGAGTTGCATGAATTTTTTATTTTGAAATGTTCGTTCAAGTGTGCTCATTAACCACCAAAAAAGTCCTCGAATCTCACCTCCTGGGAAATTCCCCTAATAAAAAGATTTCGTTTTTCGCGTATAACTCTTCAAATATGTGTTTGAACAAAGAAATGATTGTAACAAAAATTAAAGTACATGAAATTTGCCACAAAAATGTTATATTTATTTTTTCCAAAAAGTGAACGGGTGGCGCAAAAACTGGTGTTTAAATACATTATGGTAAAAAAAATGAAAAATCCCCCTCCCCTTCAATGAAATAGATGTGAAGAAAATAATTAAGTACCTAGTTCTTTGTTTTTTTCTTCAACTGATTTTCAGTGGCCTTGCAACCTCACCTCACCCCCCCCCCCCTCAAAAATAAAAAGATTGAAAATGAAAATTGAAAAACAAGTTATACAACTAAATGGTTACTACGGAGGTCCTTTTTTACGCAACAAGGCCATTTTTGGTGATTTCCTATTTTTACTCTTTTTTCATGCTGAGTGCCACTTTTTACTTTTTTCAAAAAAAAAAAAAAAAAAAAAAAAACTACCGCAGCCTCTGCGGTAGACAAGCTGATTTTTTTGTTTCGAAAATGACCGATTCATTTGGTCGAATCGTTTGTAACGTAACGACTAATTCATTTGAGGGAATCGTTCGGAAACGATTGATTCATTTGAACGAATCGTTCGTGAACGATTGATTCATTCAAACGAATCATTCACAAACAACTGATTGATTCCAAGGAATCCTTCGCGAACGAGTGATTCATTCGAAAGAATCATTTGAGAACAACTGATTCATTTCAACAAATCGTTCGCGAAGGACTAAACTTTTTTTTTGTAAATTTTTTAAAAATTTTCCAAAAAACAATAGGTTTAATTATTTTCAATAGGTACAAAAAAATTGCAATCAATCCAAAAGTCAAAATTATGAAATAAATTCGATTTTATAAGATATTTTTCTAATGGAAAATGCTGTACAAGAAAACATTTGCGAACGACTGATTCATTTGAACGAATCCTTTGGAACGACTAATTCATTTGAACAAATATTTCGAGAACAATCAATTTCAATTCATTTGAACAAATCATTCGCGAACGAGCGATCCATTTAAACGAGTCGTCCGCTAATGACTGATTCATTTGAATGAAACATTCGGGAACGACTGATTCATTTGAACAAATCGTTCGAGAACGACTGATTCATTTTAACGAGTCGTCCGCTAATGACTGATTCATTTCAACGAATCGTTCGCGAACGACTGATTCATTTGAAAGAATCATTTGAAAACGACGGATTCATTTCAACGAATCGTTTGCGAACGACTGATTCATTCTAACAAATCATTTGAAAACGACTGATTCATTTCAACGAATCGTTCGCGAACGACTGATTCATTTCAACGAATCGTTTGCGAACGACTGATTCATTCGAACGAATCATTTGCGAACAACTGATTCATTTCTACGAATCGTTCGCGAACGACTGATTAAATTGAACAAATCATCCTAAAACACCGATTTATTTGATTTATAACGTTAAAATACCGTTATCGTAACGTTCCATAAAACAGGTGATGTGCAAAAATCGCATATCTACCTTATTCGCGGAGTCACAGAGTTTTGAAAATTTCGATCGCGGATATCTCGTGAACCCGCGAACCGATTTCGCTCAAATTTGGTACTCCGATAGATCGTCAAGAGTACTATAAAAAAAGGTTAAGTGCAAAAATCACGTACCTAGCTTATTTGCGGAGTTATCGCGTTTCGAAAATTTCAATCGCGGATATCTCGCGTACCCGCGAACCGATTTCGCTCAAATTCAATAGGCTTCGAATCCCAATGATCCTCTACCACTGATATAAATTTCAACTAATTCCATCTATTATAACTCGAGTTATCACACCGACAAATTTCAGTACATACATAAATACATACATACATATATATGTAAAGAAATACCAAATCGCGAAATTGGTGTCAATCGTCATATTTTGTCATAAAACGTCGAGAAATATCACTCCCACCCCCCCACTCTTACCAACGGGTCAAATTTAATAGCTGATTTTTCATTTATGAAAAAATTAGCTAAAAAAAAAGAAAAGAATTAAAATCAGAAAAAAATGTTTTGGGTTAAAATGGTCTTAACTAACACATTTTCTCTCGTAGGTAACGTTATTAATTCTTTTTGTGTACGTGTATGTATAATACAAAATTGGAGGGGAAAGAGAGATCCAATCAAAATTTTTGTGAATACCCAAATTGTTTTCAAGACCTTGATGTACAACTTTTGTTTGAAACATTTTTCAATTTGGGGCTTAGGTACAGTGATAGGGAAATTTTTAGAAAGGGAGGTGGGCCCTATTCGTCAAAAATTCTACTTCTATACCACCTTTGGCCCTAATCGTAAACTTTTTCAAACAAAAGTTGTATAATGAAGTCTTTAGAACAATCTTGGTTATTACAAAAATTGTTATCGGATCACTCCTTCCCCTCCAATTTGGCATTTTGATTTTACTCACAGTTTAGAAAAAAATTTTCACTCCAAAAACATTACGAGTTTTTCTTCTTCAAAAAATAGTAGATTTATCTTCCCATAAAATTGAAAGATTTTTTTGCTTAAAAAAATTGTTAGATACCCAACTTGGTATTTTATTATTATTTTTTTTAATGAAATGATGTTTTTTCTCAAAACAATACGGTTTTTTATTTTTTTAAGTTGGAAAACTTTTCACGAAAAAATGAGTCATATTTGTCAGCAAAAAATTAAGAGATTTTTTACACCAAAAAAATTTTTTTTTTTTTCAAATATAATGGAGTCCGAAAATTGGCATTTTTTCTCTAGAAAAAAAAATGAAATAAAAAAGAACCGAGATTTTTTCCTGTATTTTAAGACGAATTTTTTTTCTCAGTCAAAAAAAGAGATTTTTTACTCTTTTTTTTTTCAAAAACATAAGAAGTTGTTTACTCTAAATACCTAGTTGAAAAAAATTAAGAGATTTTTACTCCAATAAAATTGAGAGATTTCTCTTCAAACTCCTTTTTTTTTTTTTTTTAAAGAAAAAAATAAGACTAATATATTTAGGTAATTGAAAATATTTTCTAGATACTAAAAGTTGTTTTCTTTCCCAAACAGAGCCGGTGCGAGGGGGGGTTTGGGGGGGTGGAACACCCCCCCAGTGATTTTCCATTCGGCAAATTTTTGAAAAATTTTCGACAAATTCGGCAAACTTTCGACAAATTAAATTAGGTATGTTTACAAAATTTGGTAAAGTTTTGAATTTCAAATATGTAAATTTTTAAAAAATTCTAAATCACAAATTCGGCAAATTTTTGAGAAATTCCGAATCATAAATTCGATGAATTTTAGAGAAATTCCGACTCACAAATTCGGTAAATTTCTGAAAAAAATTTTCGCCCTCGCTTCGCTCGGGCAATGTACTTCTATTACTTCATCTTTCTCTCAGAATCAGAATAGGAATCAAAAATCAGCGCATTTGAATTGTTATAACTTATAACGTAAAAAAATGAACATGATCTTTTTGAAAATATTAAAAATTATGTTTAAAGTGCATTATTTTTAATTAAAAATTCCAATTTTTTCAAAATTTTCGCCCTCGCTTCGCTCGGGCAACGTATCACTTTTTCATCTTTTAAAAAACCAGAAATTATTGTATGTTTTCAAAATTTCTGCAAAAAAAAGTCCATCTTTTCTTTTAGAAGTGCAATTTTTTCAAAAATGTTCGCCCTCGCTTCGCTCGGGCAGCAACAGTCGTTTTGATTCAAATCCTAATGCTACCATAAGTTCTTGAAATTTTTTCTATGAGGATAGTGAGAAGTTCTTCTTTCGAAAACTCACTTTTTTCAAAAAATTCAGCGCAGGGGTCTACTTCACACTGTTGTACCTATTAATTATCATTCGGCATTTTGAAAATTTTCATTCGGCATTTTCGATCTACACCCCCCAAAAAAAATTTGCTCAAACCGTTTCTGTTCCCAAAACACAACAAAATAAAATTCTGGGTAAAAATCAAGAGATTTTTTAGTGTAGTTTTTTTTTCAAAAATTAAAAAATCAAAAATTTCTGTTGTCATTTTATCAAATATATATAAATATATATTTTTTAATGACTAGGTATAATAAATTCAGCATGCCCGTTTAACAAGAAATTTACTCGTAAACAAAAATGGAAAATTATTCTTATTATTGGCCCTCTCAAATTTCCTCTTGATGGGTTTGATTTTTGATCACTTTTTAAAGATTTTTTGGTCACTTTTTGAACAATTTTTGGTCATTAAAGCCCCTAAAAAAATCAAAATAGTGGATTTAATTTCTGTGAGAGGTGAGTTTTGTAGCTTTTTTGGTGGTTACTCAGAACACTGCACCGTAAGGAGCATCTTAAAATGAAAAAATTTCATATAACCCAAAATGCAATTTCATTTCCTTATTTCACTGGGCTATGTAGCATAGAAAGATTCTGATATGGTATATTTGAAAATAATAAGTAAGCTCGCTTATGTGAGATTGGCTGCGTGCTCTTTTTTTGCTCTCTTTTTTTCGTTTTGTAATTCCAAATGAGATATTTAAACTGTCTGCGAAAATGCTTGTTAACATAATTGATCGGGTTTCGCATCAACCGGTTTGTTGAATAATATTATTCCGAGAAATATTTGGCGGCTACGATGTGCTCCTCTGTTGATGCGGTACGGCGTCGCGTCGGGTCGGGTTTTTAAAAAGAAAATGAACGGTTTTCGCGAGACGTTTTCACGCGAATGCAAAATTTTTTCCCTCACGTGATGGAGCTGGTCGTTCTTGACGGTGACGGTTCGGTTGGGCGCAAAGTTCCTGGACGTTTGCACGGAAAGCCACCACGTGTTTGAGCGAACCAAAAAGAAAAAAAACTTCGCAGACGAATCGAACGATACCCTCCGCTCTCAGTTACGCCAACTGTGTTTGTCTGCTCTGGCTGGATTCGAGTTAACGTCGTGAATTATCGTATCGCTACGTCCAAATGTATTAGATTCTCTCGACGGATAAAAGAATTTATTATTTTTTTCACTTTGTTCGAAAACGATAACCGAAAATTGATCCGGAGTTTGGTATCGAAATATGTAATTCGTTATGGTAGTTTTCATTTCATCCGTGCAAATAGTGTACGCTTACACCAGACGAATACAAAAATGGAAAAATGGTTTCGTTTTTCGTCGATTAGACGAAGGGATAGACGTGGGGCGACTGGAGGTACAAGTACGACTGTATCGTGTCGCGTATGGCAATTCTAATCGTGAAGGACATTGTGTCCCGAAAATTGTTTTATAATTTGGATTTTTTCCACCGAATGAAATTTGAGTGAAAAATTCTAAAGATTGGTTTGAAATGAAGTCGCCTTTTTATTTCGCATGTTTAGGGCGAATTTTTTATTCCGCACGTGGAAAAAATTAAATATGGAGTGGAATAGTTGATTAAAAAATAGTGCAGGCGAGGTGGATTGCGATTTTCAAAAAAAAATTTAGATTCATGTTTTGAAATTTTTTTGTTCTTATTGAAATGTTTTAAGAGAATAAGAATGGGAAAAAATTAAGGGTGGTTGACGATTTTTCATGTTTTTTATCGACTTCATGTTTTCTATATTCGATTTTTTACAAAATACCTGCACGTGCCTTGTTGCCTTCCATGATGGTTTACGTTGAAAAAAAAAATATGAAAAACCTGGATTTTCAAAGGAAAAAATGTGTACCTAGTTAGAAAAAAACTCATGAAGGGCTAATTGAAAAAAATCTTTCGTTATCTCTAATTGGAGATTTTTACTGATTATTGTTTCGCAATTGAGGAGAGTTTTAATTTACCTGAAAATGTAGTTTTTTTTTACAGTGAATCAAAATAAAACGTATGCGGTCAGAAATGACAATCTCTTGTAGGGAAAAATGTTTTTGGAAATGATACCACAATATTTTTGGAAAAAATGAATAAAAAAACAAAAATCATAGATAAATTATCCTATGGAAATTCTCTGAGTATAAAATTATTGTAAAAAAAAAAATCTTTGCGAAATTACTACTTTTTCCCCTGATTTTATCTAACTTTCTTATGAATTTCATCTTAGTATTCAATTCAACTCGAAAGAATTCGTCGGCAAATTATAATTTCGCGAAACCCTCTCGTCAGACTACAGACCAGACTGTACTGAATAAAAAACATTCTGAGGAAAAACCTCGTGGGTTGCATAGTTTTTCTGGAAACGGGGCATTAAGAAAAAGTCGTGTTTTTCTCTAATTTTGACGCTTAAAATTTTTGATTTTCCAAAAAATTTATCAATAATTTCTACAAAATGACATCATTAAAATGCAAAATTAATATATATATTTTTTTTTTTGAAAACTCCATGCATTTTATTTTTCAAAAATTAATTTTTTTTGTAAAAAAAAGCGAGATGAAATTATTTTTCCAATTTTTCTTCAAAACTTCATAGATGAAAAATCAAATTGACGTCATGCAAAGGTCTTAGAAAATTCCGCTTGTCAACTCTATGCATTCAACAAAAAAAAATAATTATAGCCCCCCCCCCCCCCCTTAATGTATAATTATAGTGAAGGTAGACAAGCATATTACGCTCATTTAAAAATGCTCGAGCATTTTGAGAATTTTTCAGCATGATAAAAAAATAAATGCTCAGCATTTTAGAGCAAATGATCAATATGATTTTCGAGCATTTCCTCATTTTTATTGACTTATGACTCATGATTGTCGAATAAACTTTTTTTATACGCAAGTCTAGGTACGTTTCCCATTGATGATCGATTTTTACCTAATTTTTTGTGAACTTTTCGATGGGTATTTATTTGGAATTCCTTGATTTTTTCAATTTTTGGTGATTTTGTAAATTTATTCTAATTATTTTTTTTTTCAATTTTCAATTCCTTTTTTTTTTTGGTAACCTTGGTTTAGTACGATCGTTGAATTTGCATTTAATAGTGACAATGATTCTTATTAAAATTGAAATAGATAAAATTTGTAACAAAAAAAGGTTAAGTACAATTCATTTTTTCAAAAAAGTAAAAAAAAAATCATATTACACAATTTTTTTTGATTTTGTAATTTTTTTTTCAAAATTTGAAGGTTTGTGGGTTGACACGGACTACGCTAAAATTGAAAATCTCCGAAGTGAACCAACAACAAAGCCCCCCTCCCCCAAAAACCCCGCAGGGTGATCAGGACTTCATGTGGATGGAAGAAGCTCGTAATAAAACGTTGAGCCAAATCGGAAGACCCGAGGTCAAAACGTGGTTTAATGAACATGGAATGAGCCAACGTTTTTTTTCAACATTTTCAAAAATTAGCCAAAAATCGAAAAATCTACTTCAGCAGTTCAAAATTTGATTCAGGGGTCTGGATGATATGTTCTTTCAGTGAGCCAAATTTCAGCTTATTGTCATTTTTCACCAAAATTAGTTGTGAAGTCATAATTTTTTTTCATTTTTTTTTTGATTGAATGAATTCATTCGTCATCAACTTCAAGAAAATTTAGAGATCCCCCCCCCCCCCCTCAAAAAAAATATAGAGTTCTTTTTCTGCAAAAATTTATTAAATATTTCAACTTGAATTTTTTTTTTCTGAAAACAAGATATTTTTTCATTTCAAGTATTTCTTTACTTCACAAAAATTGAGAATGTTTTTCATTGAAAAAAAAATTGAAATTTTTTTCACTCTAAAAGGACAAGAAATTTATTTCTCCGAAAAAATTGGGTAATTTTTTCCAAAAAAAAAAAAAAAATTACTTACTAGGTAACTATATCTTGATTAAAATCAGAGCAAAATCATTTGTGAGCCTTGATAATGAAGTTTTTCTCAATTTTTCAAAAATATTTTATATTTTAGTTTTTTTTTCGCAATTCACAGAATTATTCTTTTATAAATAGTTCCATTTTCATCCCCACTTCCCCCTGAAAAAAATATTGTTTCAAATTGATAACGCAACCGTCCAACTTTGATGTTATAGATGCACCATTGAATTTTACATTCCATTGTTTTAATAATTTTAACGAAGAGAATTACCGTTTTATTTTTACGACAAATTACGTACGCACGCTTGTTAAAAGCCTAAAAGGAAGTCCAAGTTGAAATTTTACGATCATACGCTGCAGCAACTATGTCTTAATAGGCTCGAGGTAAAAAGAAAAAGAAAAAAAAGAGGAAATAGGCAAGTTAATAATATTTCTTAACGGATATATTAGGTACAAAGTGCACTGTATACTACGAGTATTTGGTCAGTTTGATTTACGATGCAATGCTCTATGGCTGTTTTGTTCTCTGTACCTTTTTGCTCTTCATCTCTTTCTCTCCTACTTCTAGCTCTCGGACCGTGCATTACTTTATAGTGTTTTCTGCGAAGTACAATATGTGTAATGGAACCAATTGCTAATGTTGCGGTAATTTTAACACCGCACCGGTTTACTCTGCTCGTGTGGAGCTTGTTTGGTGGAACTGGAACTGGAATGTAGAGGTATTTTAGTGGTTGGTGGTACGTGCTGGTGGAGAATTTTTAAGAACGTACCGCACAACGCTAGACTTCACTTACCACCTGTCTTATATTTTTTTATGTGCGGCCAAGGCAAGGCAAGGATGTGTAGAGTTCTTTTTTTTAATTTCTGAATTTGCTCCGGTATGACTTCGTTTGTATGGGTTTTCTTCTTGGAATTTAAAAACGTTGCAGTGGGTACTTTTCGGATGTAGATGTGTATTATTGGGCAAAGAAAGAAAAAAAAAAAGCGAACGTTAATTGAATTTTTTTTTATTACTTCTCGGACGAAGGTAGTTATAGTATTTTAAGAACGCATTAGTGAATAACTAACCAAGAACTTGTATATGGGTGTGCTGTGTGCTCTTTGGGCACACGGCGACTTGTAGTTATACCTACAGATGATTCGGATCAACTAGTTGAAAGAATCACTTGTCGCTGGATTTTATGTAGTATTTTGTGCTTGTGGTACGTAGAGTACCCATAGCTAGAGCTACAGGTGTTCGTTATAATTAAGTGCGTGGAAATGCACATTAATTTGTAGTTCATCATATGATCCTAACGAGTGCTTCTTTTTCGAAGTCATTAATTGGATTGAAATATCGCGATAAGAAACGATACCGCTTGCGATAGTAATTGGAATCGCTCGTTTAGTTCTTACGTATGTGTATAAGTATTACGTACGTACTTATAAGAGCCATTGATATCGTAATTAATTTATTACATTGTACGTTGAACAGCGAAGATAGCGTGATTTGAAAAAAAATTTAATGGAATAGAAGCGCAGGTTTTTTTAAGCCGGTTTCAGCAAAAAAATAAAACGAAGGACATTCGTTGGCGGGTGAATGGCTGTTAGAATTTTTTTTCGGCCAGATTTTCACATTACGTAGCTGATTCGATGCGATGGCGATTTTGGCAACGATGATCAATTTGAATACGTTTCAGAAAAGAAAAAAAATTGCGTTAGGCGTTTTTGTAAATTTTTCGATTATATTTGCGTAATTTTATTACGCGTTATTTAATTGGCGCAGGGAGGAAAGCTGGCGGATTTTGGGTGCAGATATGAACGGCGATGGGTATTAAAGAGGTAAAAATTATTACCGAAGACCGCCTAACGTTCGCCTCTCTCGAATCTCGATTAAATTTCATGAATGGCTCGAAGATACACGACAAGAGGTGCCGACTTTTTCAGAGGTTATTGACTGGGCGAATACGTACGGTAGGATTTATACCAGAGTTGGATGCATTTCGATATAGTACATACGTATACATTTTATATATACCTACGAGGTGTTTCGGTATTCGGGGTGTAGTGTACTTTGCCAACGTGATACGTGTCGATAGTAGAATTTTATCGACGTATGTGTCGTGTTCGAGTGGTATAGTGCTTGATTTTGTACTTTGGAAAAGGTCATGTATATACACATAGTGAGGTTGTCTGAGGCTGGTCTTTCGATGCTGCGGTACTGTCGAATATGGTTCATCGAGTGTATTATACATTATGTCGAGCATGAGTGAATTTTCGTGCGCAGAGGTTTTTCACATTCGGTGCAGTTTTTCTTTTTCTTTGGAGGTTCTGAATACATTGACTAGTATTGAAAAATACGTAGGTACCATACACATAATAGGATGGAATAAAAAAAGTCATTTTCGATTTATTTTATTCTTTATTTTATTTTTTATATTATGATCAAAAAATATTAATCATTTCATGGTCCATAATTAAGTCACTTGAAATTTCAGAAAATGAAAATTTCAAAAATTTGATAAAAAATTATTTACATTTCATTAAGTTGGTGATATTGATTTAAAGAAATTTATAAAAATGTACTTTTTGTTAAAAAAAAATTGCTACAAGGTTTATAAATAACTTCTTTTAATGTTTTTTGGAACAATTTTTTTCTTTATCAAATTATCAACTTTTTGTCTTCCTGGTCCGTCCACCTAATGTTATTAATTTTTTTTTGAAAATTAAAAAAAAATTGGAAAAAGTATTTAATTTTAAAAAAAAATGATTGAAACTTTTTTATTTGAGCTTTCTCTAAATTTCCTTTGAATATATTTTTAAATAAGACATTTGGAAAACAAGTGTTTCATTTATAATTTTTTTTGAGATGATTTTTGATTTTTTTTCCATTTTTGTTTAATATTTTTTAAAAATCCAATTCAAAACCAAACCGAATGTTTTGAAATTTTTTCATTCATTTTCTTTTAAAATTGAAAAGAAATAATTTTCTGAATTTTTTTTTAGCTGTTTTGTTTGAATTTGAAAAAAAAAATTGAACACAATCTTATTTAAACACGATATAATCTGAAGTTTTTTTTTTATTCAAAAATAACTACCGATCTTTTTTTTTTTAAATTTTCTTATTTTATAGAAAATTTGAATTATTTTTTTTATTTTTCATTTTTTATTTTTATTGGGCTAAATTGATATTTTAAAAAATTTCTCAATTTGACAACGAAGTTGGAAATTTTTAGTAGTCAAGTTGACATTTTCCGCAATTTTACCCTCCTCCACCCCTCCTATTCTGTAAAATTTTTTTTTTTACCAAATTGTACTTTCAAACATTTCGTTCCTATAATATATAACTTTTTCTTTGAATAGCAGTAGAATTTATAAAAAAAAATTTGTAGGTAGTGAAATTGTTTTATTTTTATTTTTTTTGTTCGCTGATTTTATGAGTAAGAATCATTCACGATTTTTCATTTTTATGTATAATTATTCACAAATTATTTTCGAATTGTATATTTTCTCGTTACCGATAAGGATGCTACTCTGAACAATAGGAAAAATTAAATTATGGGGAGAAGGGGGTCTCAATATTTGGATAAAATGTATGTAAAAAAATGATCATGGAAAATCATCAAATTTCCAAAATAAAACCATTTTTTCTTTTTTTTTTCAAAAATTTTAATCTAAATATTTCCAAGATTTTTTTGAAAATTTTATTAAATACAGTCTGGAACTATTTCAAAAAATTTTATTGTTCGAAAGGAATTTTTAAATTTTTAAAAGTATGTTCGAAAATAAATTATCTGTAAGTAGATATGAAAATTTATTTTATTTTAGTAAAAATTTTCCTTAAAAAAAAACAAATTAGCAAAAAATTTAAATGTTTTTTTTTTTTTTTTTTTTGTTGAACTTGAAATTGAATTTTTTTCTCAAAAAATTAAAAAATACTAGAATGTCCACCATTAAAATATTTCAAGCATTTTTTAAAACGTGTTTTGTTTGAACAGGACTTTTAAAAAAAAAATCATTTTCTTTTTAAAATCATATTCAAAAACACAAGTTATGTTCAAAAATAAATCATACTCTATCTCCTTTGTTTTGATTTTTTTCCAGTTATTTTTAATTTTATTGAAACAGTTTTTTAAATTGTAAAAAAAAAATCGAAACATTTTTGGCTCGCTTGATTTTTTTAAAATCTTACTTATCATTCAAAAATTGAATTGAAAACTTTTTTGAAATTTTTACCAAAAATTAATCATAATATTTATTCAAGTATAAACAAAAATAAAAAAAAAATTATTCAAAATTTCCTTTTAAAATGTTTTTTTTCTTTTTTTTTTTTTGTAGAAAAATTTCATTTTTTGGTCATTTTTTTTTCAAATTTAAAAAAAAAATCATATTCCAAAACAAAATTGTTTTCTTCAATTTTTTTTTTTAATTTCGTGTAACAATTTTTGATTATAGGTACCTATTTTATTGAATGAATTCTACTCAGAAACAAAATTATTTTAAAATTTATTTAGTTCAAAAGTTTATATTCGGGTGTTTTTTTGGTTTGGAGGGGGGGGGGGGCATTAAAATTTTTTTTGAACAAATTTTCTAAAATTTATTGAATTTGATTTTTAATTTCATTTCCTAAAATTATTTTCCATTGTGGGACCAATAGGTATGAATGAATGATTTTGAATATGACTTAAAAGTACGATATATTCGAACCTATTTCAGGGATCGTCTTTGTACCTACTACCTATGTACTTGTACACGACGACGTTCACAATTGCACATTTTTTATCTAAAAAATTAGCCGAACAAGCTAATACATGTGTATGTACCTAGTATCTACTATGTAGTACGTCCACAAAATACTTGCGATTGTACGTGTATGTTACTATGTATATTGTATACAGAAAAAGCACTGGTGAAAGGCGTTGAAAAGGTCAAGTCAAGACGTTCAGACAGCTGGGTAGTTGATTATGCAATGAAAAGTAATAAAAATCGCGAATATTAATTCAACTCGAGTACTCGAGTAGGTAGAGAGGTACATCTCACTCTGGCACACGTCAGCGTTTCTTCGTCTTCATCTTCGTTTTTTATAAAATAAATTAATTCGCGTAAGTAGATGTACCTACGAGAGTGAAAAATTTGCGTCGCATGGTCGGAAGTGGCAGGCAGGCAGAGGCAGCAGCCGAAATGAAAAACTAGTCTGCCAAAATCGCTCTAAAATTAACGCCACCGACGTGCCGCATTTCCTCGTTGGCGCGATCACAGAGCATCGGGATTTCGAGAGGCATGCTACCCAGAGAAACAGGTCGGTACACCGTTATTACCTCTGGTAAACGAGATCCCTCCAAATGCTCTCCTCTCGGCTCTCGCACTGTTGGAACATCGGCGTAGACAAGACATCTAATGACGCATACGTTTTGGCATCCGTAAACGGCGTCGAGTTCGCGAACAAGATTAAAAACGCCGGCTGATAGCACGATTCCACGAATAGCCATCAATGTCTGTATGGAACAGACAAAGATAGACCACATGGTTTTTTCCTAGTTCATCTCGATCTGTGTCTCTTTCTTTCCTCGGTTCTTCCATAGACAATGTGTATGCGATTCGCACGTGATAAATTCTTAGTAGCTTTTGATGAGTAAGACTGATTAGATGGATGGATTTTTTATTGTTTTTTTTTTTTTTTGCATAAGATGGCAAGATTTTGTTTCATTAACGAATCGAATTTCTTTCCTTGGTTCGGAGAATTTTTTTCCAATTTTAGGAGCGAAGATGAATGCGATTGCGTAACCAAAGAATGATATATTGCGAGCAATTCTTTTGGCGTGGAATCGATTGGTAGTCGGGTGAATGGACGAGAAAGTGAAGAAGTGAGCACTCATGGACTGCCTTTTGAGAATTGAAAGGGCTCTTGCAGTTACTTGAAGGGCGGTGTACAGATTTTTCCAGCTCGTAATTTTTTTCAGGGCATTTAGTTGCAGAGGCACGATACTTCAAAATTTTGGGGGCTCATTTTGGAATATTTAAAGGCTCTTTTTTAGACATTTTTTTATATTTTTGGAAAATGAAAATTGCTCGTAAAAAAATGTGACAAATTCTGTTGAGAAAAAATCCCCAATAATGATTATTTAAAAATTGATCTTAATTTTTTGTGAAAGAAATATCTTGATTTTTTTAGAGTAAAATATTTTTCCAACTTTTGGAAAAAAATAATTTTCGTGATTGCCTCATTAAATTATTCTTTTAATTCATCAATTTTTGGAGTAAAAAATATTTTAAAATTTCTTACAATGAAAAACCTTTCAATTTTTTCAGAAAACAATTTCTGAATTTTTATGAAAATTGAAATAATGTGCTTAATGCTTACCTTGAGTATTTATTTATTTATTTATTCATTTGGAGTTAGTATGGTCAACGTGAAACCACTTATTAATTTTTTTAAAGCAATGAAATAGTTTTGTTTTTTGGAAGCAAATGTCTTATTTATGTTAACAGAAATCTCTCATATTTTGTCTAATTGTTTTTTTTTGGAAAATAACTTAAAATTGTGGTAAAAAAATATTCCACTTTTCTCAGAGAAAAAAGTAGGTACCTATCTAAATTTTCTGGGGAAAAATTATCAATTTCACTTCACTGCATATTTTTTTTATTTTTTACATTGATTTTTTTTTTCATTTCTTTGGAATAAAAAATCGATTTTTTTCAAACAAGTTAGTCATCTTTTGGAAAAAATAAATTTCTTTACCTACGTAAAGAAAGAAATTTTTCATTTTTTCATTTTTTTTTTTTTTTTTTTTTTTTTTTTTTTTTTGAAGTAAATGGAACTCATTTTTAGAAGAAAATCTCTTACTTTTGACCTTTTTTTAAGAAAAAAGTATCAATTTTTTGGATTGGAACAATTTTTCATTTTTTTTAAATAAAAAAAAATAAATTTCTCAATTTTTTGAAAAAAAAATTAAAAAACATAATGACTAGGTAATTTTTTTTGGAAAAGAAAATCTATCTTTGCTTTTTTGAAAGAAAAAAAATCTTATTTATGATTAATTGATTATATGAATCTGTTGTAGTTTTTTTTTGGGGGGGGGGATCCTAATTTTTTGAGAAAAAAAATCACTATTGGCTTAGAAGAATTTCAATTTTTTGGAAGAAGAAGAAATCATTAAATTTTATTGAGACTGAGAAAATGTCTCAATTTTTTTGGAGCAGAAAATTTTTCTCCAATTTCGCAATAATTATTTTGTGTTTTTTGAAAAAAAAAGCACTCCATCGAAAAAATTAAGAGGCATGTGCAATTCAAACTTGAGGCACAAAATCGTTTGTGACGCTAGAATTGGAACTCATCTTCAGAGGGAAATCTCTTTTTTTTGGACGTTTTTTTAAAGAAAAAAATTATCAATTTTTTGGATTGGAACAATTTTCCATTTTTTTTTTCTTAATAAAAAAAATCTTGAAAAATTTCTCAATTTTCTTGGAAAATAAATTCTATCTTTGCTTTTTTGAAAGAAAAAAAAAACTTATTTTATGAATCTCTTTTAGCTTTTTGGGGGAAAATCCTAATTTTTTGAAAAAAAAATCACTCTAGTTATTGGTTTAGAAGAATGTCAATTTTTTGAAGAAGATAAAATCTTTAAATTTTATTGAGACTAAGAAAATTTCTCAATTTTTTTGGAGCAGAAAATTTTTCCCGATAAGCCAGTCTGTGCTGAGTGAGTGAGTGAGTGAGTGAGTGATATAGACTTGTAAAAAAATTACGATATAATTTGTTTTGGAGATAACTCGAGTTCATTTCAAGTACTACTTTTTCGCCTTCGAAATAGATGCAAATACAGTTTGGGATATTGAGAAGTTTTCAAGAGTTTAATTATGAGGTCATTAACTAACAATTTGACCGCGTTCAACCTTGCTGATGTTTCTCCGCCTTCTTATAGTTATCATTGTAGGTACCTGTGCATTAATAGTTGGACTAAACTGAACTAATCCGGTAAATACGAGTGCATAGGTTATATTAAATTGCTGGCAAGGTCAGGACCTGCTTAAATTTATGGTTAATGACTCGCTACAAAAAATGAAAATTTCAAGCTTCGGAAAACTTCTCATATGAAATACCGAAAATAGTGCACCGTAAAAAAAAACACTCGAGCCACCCAGTTTGTGCTTTAGATGCTACAAAAAAAAATGTATGCAAAGAGTGCAATAATAATGAAATAAGTCAATTAAGAAGAGAAAGGTAGTAATTATTAACGAGGGCTGCAAAATTAACCACTAAAAAACTGGTTTCAATATGTAATAAATGTAGCTTCGGCCGGTAGGCGGTATGTAAACTGGTTAAAATAAAAGTAAATCCGTGCAAATTTCAATTATATTCGCAATTCGCGTATTGTGTCGTTAGGCGATAAATGTGTGCGGTGTGTAGTGTGTACTCAACAATGGTATGCATCAACGAGTAAATTTTTATTATGATTTTTATTCCTTTTCGAGTAACGAACGTTTCATTGATGAAAATTATTGTGGTCGTGTGTTTTTTCAAGAGTAGGCGCAACCTTTCAGGGATGCTTTCTATTTACTGTAGGTTTTTGCACGATGCTCCTATATATACGTACTCGTATATCATTTTAGAACCTGGTAAAATGATTCAAACTGCCATATTGAGTAATTCAAAAATATGATGTCGAACGGTTGGGAAAAAAACACTCGTAAAACAAAAGTCAAACATTTGCATAAAAAGAAATAAAATTCGCTGGAAAAAAATATGTGAATGTTATTATAAGGTCGGTGATAAACGACAAACTAGATGAAATTATTACATCTCTTCGGAGTATCAACGATACTTTTTTTTTTCTTTTTTATTTATTTCATTTCATTTCATTTCCGCGTGTATAAATATTTGTGAATCATTCCATATGCAGTTAGTACATTCGAAGAAAGATCCATTTGGCCGCGTGGGGTACGATTATGTGCTTACGAATATTCACAATTGGCCGAGATGACTTGGCCTGCCTTGGGTCTAATAGCAATAGCACTGTTGAGACTTGAATGCGATACGATGGTGGGTTTTCCTTTCTACGTAGAGACCAGCAGCGTAGTAAAGAAGTAATGTCGAACATGTGATAATTAAACGATTCTGTATTCTGAACGTTAGTCGAGTGTGTTTTCATACATAAGAAAATTTTTAAGCGAGGGAATTACCAATACGAACAAGATTGATTGAATTTCTATTTTCGGATTCAAAACATGATTAAAAATGCAGTTCTTACATTTTTTTAAAAGAAATGCAATTTTTTTAATATTATATTCTCGTACTTTTAAAAGTGGCAGTGAGGCCACGAAAGGGGCGAATTTTGGACTAGTGAATTATTCGAATTGAATTGGGAGAAATTGAACTTCTTATTGATGTTGATGGATATGGGAGATGGAAAATGTATCGTTTTTCAGCTTTGTACGTACGTACCTTCAGAACTTCCACTTTAATTTTTCGAAGGTAGCAAGTACCTCTACCTACCTACCTACCTACCTACCTACCTACCTACTTACTTACTTACTTGGAAACTAAATGTCTCTCATGTGATCAAATCTACAAACTTGAAAAGAAAATCCACTATAATTTTTTTGGTCAAAGTTAAAGTACTTTTTTCAGGTTCTTTTCTTTCTTAGATGTACCTTACCTGTGTCAGATTGTTTTTTTTTGTCAGAGTCATGAGGAAATAGAACCTGACACAAAATTCGTTCGCTAAAAAAAAATTTTTGACGACAGATTTCTCATTTGACCATTCTTCTCCGTTTTTGGTCAAGTTTCCTCTTTAGATTTGCCAGGATGTATTTTTGACAGATTTTTTATTCACCAAGACATTTCATCATTTTTTTTTGTCAAAATCATTATCAGAATTTTTTCAAGATTTTTTTTGACGAAGTTATTGTTGGCTAAAAGTATAATTTACTATATTTTTGAATTTTGACAGAATTATTATTCATCAGAATAGTGAATACTTTTTCATTTTTTTTGAATTGGTATTTGCCATTGTCAGGATATTTTTTTTTGTCGGTGTCATCAATTGTCCGGAGCTATTCTTGTCAGAATCGTCATCAGGAGTTTTGCTGAGATTTTTCTGTTACTTTTTTTCTTCGAAGTCATCATTATGATTTGTCTTGACACACTTTTTACAGATTTATTATTCATCAAGAAATTTTGTCAGTTTTTTGTTACGATCATTTTTTGTTGGAGTTGATATTTCTCACCTGGGATAATTTGTTGTTGAATGTCATGATTTGTCAGGTTTTTTTTGTTTTTGTTTTTTTTGTGCCCTGCCAGAGTTTGATAGCTGTCAGAATCTATTTTTGTCGAAGTCATAATGGGTCAAATGTATGATTTTTCAGATACGTAGTTTTGATAAAATTATTATTTTTCGATTTTTGGGATATTTTGACAGTTTTCTTCTTAGATTCTTAGAGTTGATGTTTGTCAGGACAATTATTTTTTGTCGGCAGTTAATCATTATTAATTTATTAGGATTTCTGTCTGGAATATTATCAGTGTATCAAGATAATTTTTTTATTGGAATTTTTTTTTCCCGGAAGTTATTGGAATTTTTTGTCAGAATTGAGTTAATTTTTTGCAAAGACATTAGTGGCCATCTTAGAAGTATGATTTTTCATGGCATATTTTTGACAGAGTTCTTATTTTTATTAGGATATTGTCAATTTTGTGTCAAAATTGTTTTTTGTCAAAGTTTATATTTTTCAAGTTTTTTTTTTTGTTGTTTTTTTGTCGATGGTTATTGTTTTTCAGATGTTATTCTTATATGAATCATGTTTTTTTTTTTTTGGATAATTTTTTTGTCAAGTCATCATTGGTCAGCTGACAAGTAGGATATGCCGGGACATATTTTAAAGAGAATTTTGGGATATTTTGTCAGTTTTGTGAAGAGATCATTTTTCTTCTGGCCAGAGTCCTCAATTATCGAGAAGTTATTTTTGTCACAATCATAATCACTTATCAGCATTTTTGTCAAAATCCACATTGGCCTGAAAAATATAATTTGACAATAAGTATTCTTGCCAAAAATGACTGTTAATCAATTATATTTTGGTTATTTTTATAATCGTACCATTTTTACTTACTTGTCATAAATTTTTTTTAGCTGAGTTATACCTAATTTTCAAGTCATTTTTTCAGAAATGTTATTTTTCAGATTATCTACCACTAGTCATATTTTTGTTGAGACTTTACTTTATTTTGTATCTTTTGTTAGATTTATCATTCGCCAAAAGTAGAAAAATACAGAAATGCAATATTTTTCAAAACTGTACTATTATTGGATTTTGAAAGTGGGACTTACCTCTTGAAAAACAATATTTTATATGAATTTTTAAGGATTTTTTTTTCTCCACATTTTTGAGAAAATTTCAATTTTTTTCAAATTTTCAAAAACCTCATGTCAAATGAATTTTCTTAGAAAAATTGTTATTATGAATTTTATACTTCAAAAATGCAAAAAAAATTGTTATTAGATTGTGATGCCTACCTTTGAAATTGAAGGAGTTAGAGCAACATCAAATTCTTGTAAATTTATTGCATGTCCACGATTTTTTAAGGTGCCCTAAAAGGAGACGAAAATGTAAACTTTCGTTAGAACAGTACTTGAAACTGGTTTAACTTTGTGAGAGGAACAAAAAAGGTAATATTAAAAATTTACTCATCTTTGAAAATGAAGGCGCTACAGTGCTTCAAAATTTGAAAATGCCCACCTCAATAAGTTATGTACTTTGAAAAACACTCCCCCTTCAAAATCGAGATAGGTATTATGAGTGTAATTTTTTTGTTTGTTAGACTCTGTTCTATCCAAATCTCAAAAAGCGTGCACCACTCCCGAGCTATCCTGTATATTCGCCTTAGCGACTTACGGTTTTTACGTGCTGACAAATCCCCATATTGCTATATCGATTTGCGGACATGCATCAAAAAAAAAAAAGGAGAGAAATGTGATACGATTGCGAATCCTTTTATCTACTTATACGAAATGCTCGACTTTTACGTACCTACGAAGTACCTACTCGAATATGAGGTAGAAGAAAAAGGCAACTTGTACAGTCGTATCGTAAATCATACAATAAAAATTATCATACGTTCGTAATAAAATAAGATAATCTGTTCTACTTGTAATAAATTGTTTGTTTCGTGACTTGCAAAAAGTAATGCATGTTCCCGATAATCGATTAAATTTTATATTCGCTCGTACTAAATGTATAAAGTATTTCGTACGTAGACGAGTCTTCGTACTGCAGGTTATACAAAGTCGAAAAAATCTTATCGCGAGTTTTACGTATTTTTTCCTCGACTGATAAGAGACTCGAAATCAACCTTTTATACTTTCTCGCTTTTTAATTAATAGGCATAGCTAAAATTAGAAGACTTAATAATAGCAAATACTCTACATAATAATACTGGAAACTCCAATGGGGACAAGTGACTCCCAACAAAAGCGCTCTCTTAGCGGCTCGGCATGAAACTATTCTCAGACTTTCGACCGATCGTCATGTCTTCGACCAATCAGAGGGCGAATCACGCGACGATTAGTCGAAAACCTGGAATTAGGCCCGTCACACACCTTGGCTATACCACGCGAACTACGTAGCCGAGCCGCTTAGAAAGCGCTCTTCTTGGGAGTCAAATCAAAAGCACAGAGTTTCCAGTATTATTACATGTAAAGTATTTGATAATAGGTAGGATTTTTTCTAATTTCACTCCTTTTTTTCTTACAGGTTTACAAAGGATTGGATATCGCTTCGAATAAAATCACAGAAGCGGAGATGGAGGGAGTTCCGCATCACATGTTGGATATTCTAAGACCGATGGATCGATATTCGGTGACTGATTTTAGAAATCAAGCCTTACCTATTGTATCCTTTTATTTATCGTGTAAGTTTGGTATACTTATTGTATTTGTTCTAGTATATTTTTAGAAAACAAGAGTTCAAAATTTTGAGAATTAATAATTATTATTAGTGTACGAAGTCAATCGACGTAATTATCTGGTTTGGTTCGAATGTGAAAAGGTCAACTCGTTATAACGTGTATTTATATTGGAAATGATACGAAATGGAAAATTTTCCATATGAAAAATTCGTTCATTTTCAATAAATTACTCCAACAAGCTAACAGTTCTTTTTCTTACGCAAAGGGTGTGGTCGCGTCTCTATGGTACGTGGAAATATGGTAGACCGAATTTCTATACGTATTTTCTTAGCTTTGGAGAGTTATATGAAGGGTGCTGTACGAGTACGTGTGACGGTGTTAGAAGCTTTTTTTTTGTAAGGAAGGAAAGAAAAGACGTGTCGACGACGACGACGACGACGTTGTCGGCCAATGTACTTGCACAGAAATTAATTTGTTCTGTGCGAATTGAAATTAATTTTTTATAATCGATTTACAAAACATTTTTAATTACACAGGGCTTTATTCAAGAGTCGAGACGGTTTTTTTTTCACTCTTGACTTGTGATGGGGTGGCAAGGTAGGGTGGAGTTGTACGTGTTTTTGGCGATTGAAAAAAGAAACGAATGGTCGCCGCAGTACTGCTTTTTTAGCACCATCGAAAATTTACCAATTCCAATACTACATAGATACGTGATATTCAAAATTGGAGGGGAGGGAGGGGTCCAATCGAAATTTTTTTAATAACCAATATTATTCCTGGGACTTCAAGCTACAACTTTTGTTTGAAATTTTTTTTAATTGGACTGCTCCCTCCCCACAGAATTTTCATATTTTGAGGTGTGAGGGAGGAAGGGGCCAATTGAAATTTTTTTCAAGTAAAAGTTGTGGATCAATAAAAATTGCGGTTGGACCTCTCCCTCCCCTCCAATTTTGCATAATATGACTTATATTATTAAAAACTGTTGAAAGTAGGGATCCAATTGAAAAAATTTTCAAACAAAATTTGTAGCTTGAAGTCTTAGAAATAATTTTGGTTATTACAAAAATTTCGATTGGACCCCCCTTCCCCTCCAATTCTGCATAATACATATGACATATGACTTCATTATTGAAAACTGGTGGAAGTAGGGGTCCAATTAAAAAAATTTTCAAACAAAAGTTGTAGCTTGAAGTCTAAGAAATAATTTTAGTTATTACAAAAATTTCGATTGGACTCCCCCTCCCCTCCAATTTTGAATATCAAGTGTATTAATTTATTGGACTTGGTAAATTTTCTATGGTGCTAAAAAACAGTACTGCGGCGATCCACTCGTAAAAAAAGAACTTGGGAGAATTAACGCGAATGATGCCAACAAGCTCCGGACGCGATAAGCTCGAAGAACTTATTAAAAAAGTATTCCATGTAAATTTTTTCATATCATTGATTGTCCTTTAAATGATGGGAAATTCGTCATTCGGGCTTATCATTACGCACAAATTATGAAGTAGCCAATAGATAACCCATATTCGTTATCAAAGTAGCCTTCAACGTTTACTCATCCTTTATCTTAAAATATTAATTTATCGGTTATTAGGCGGTTTTAATTATAATACGATTTTGCAACCGGTTTCATTAAGGCTTACTTCAACACGGATCGGATTAATTTTTAAAAAGAGAGGGAAAATACGGTTGGCGTATTGACCCGATTTGTATGATTCTATTTTGGTCGGACGACGACTACGTACCGAGATTTATGGCGGTTTTATTCACGTCCGAGTTGTTTAATGCCGGAGATGCCGAAGCGGATTTTCTGAATGAAATTGAATCCCTACTCGGACGCATTGTAAAGTCGTATACGCGAGTCGGTTTTAGATTTAGATGGAAAGCTCGACCTTTGCGTGGCGTGGCTTGGTTGATTCGCTCAAGTTTTCGTTTCGTTTCATTTCTATTATAGAATGCAGCCTGAGGAGTGAGATTTAATTCAGTCTCTGTAGAGTGTTTTCGAGTCAATGGCGGTTGGTTCTTTTCGGCTGATTCTGGAATCTTTGTTTTTTTCTTTCCAGGTGTTTACGACGACGCGATGTGGATTTGAAAGGGAGCATTTTTTTTCGAATCGTGGAAATGACACGAGCACAAGTCGAGGTTTGCTTGGTGTCGAAATGAAAGTGTATTGGCGATGAAATTTCTGACGTACCTCGAAGGTGTCCATGGGGTGACATTTGAAGATTAGAAATGGAGCAAAAAAACGAATGAAATTGAAGTTGAAGGATATTTGGTACTTGGAAATTTGGTCGAAATCAAAGTCGAGGAAATTTTTCGAAAATTCATTCAATCCAATTGAATGGTTAAATCATGGTCTTGCGAAATCGTACCAAATATGTAAAGCAAAGGATTCGCATTTTTCAAAAAAAAAAAAAAAAAAATCGTTTGCAGTATCAGACGATTTTTTTTTTAAATGTAATAAAAATTTAAAATTTTGTGCTTCTTAAAACTTGATAAATTTTGAAAATTGACAATTTTTAAAATTGGGCATATTTTTACAATATTTTAAAAATTTGGTACATTCTTACCAAGAAGTAGATATTAAAGGCTTGGAATTCAGTAAATCTTTGAAATTTGAAAAATTCCAAAATTTGTGAACTTTTAAAAATTGAGAAAGTATCAAAATCTTACAAAAATTAGAAATTTGATGATTTTTTTATTTTGGTATAACTAAGTATGTAATTTTGAAATTGGGTTCATCAAAGTTTTTACAATTATAAAAATTTCAGCACTTTTATAATTTTAAAATTTTGATAATTTTTTTAAGTATGTTCTGTTCTTTAATTTTTCAAAATTTATAAAAAAAAATAGTTTGAAAAAAACTTTGAAATGTAGGTACCTAATATTGTCAATTTTAAAATTCATTATCAATTTTTTTTTTTTTTTTTTTTTTAAATTTACGTAGAGAATTTTTAAAATTTAATCAGTATTTTAAAGATTAATATTAAATTTTTATTATTTTAAAAATTGAGATTTTTTAAAAAAAATTAATAAATCTTTAAAAACTTTGAAATTTTGATTTTGAAGTTAATAATCAGTTTTTGAAATTTAGTCAATCTTGAAAATTTTCATTTTTTTTTTCAATTTGGGAAAAATTCAAGATTCAGTCAAAATTGGAATTTTGATAGGCTTTTTTTTTTTTTTTTTTTTTTAAATCTTCAATACTCAATATTCATTTTAAAATTTGAAAAGTTTTTATAAAAATTAATCGATGATTGATTAACCATGTTAAATTGATGTACTTACTTATCTATCGATTGAAAATTGGTAAGTTGATTTGATCAAATTTTTTATACGAAATTAATTTATTAAGCGTTAAAATTATGAAAAATTGATGTAAAAAAAATTGAAATTATGTACTATGGAATCCAATAGTTTAACAATACTGATGAATTTGAATTATTATTTTTATTTATTTTTTAATGGAATAAATCATCAAAATTAAGTTGTTTTTAAATTTGATAATAATCTTTAAATTATTATTATTATTAGGTAAACTTTCGAATTTTCAATGTAAACAAATTGTTGACTTCCATCAATTTTATATTTTTATTAGGTAAAAATTTTCACAATTTTAATTTAAAGATTTAAATACTTAGGAAATAAAAGTATTTTACTACAAAAAAAATAAAAATAAAATTTTTTCATTACAAAAATATAACTAAAAAAGATGGGAAATATTTTACTATATGTACTACAAAAATACTACAAAAAATCTAAATTTTTTCACTGTAAAAAACGAGAAGAAATTTGGAAAATTTTTTATCACAGTCAAAATTGTTAAACCAATTGAAAATGTGTTCAACCAGATAAAAATAATTAACCAGCTATATTTCTAAAATTTAGTAAAAAAAAAATCAAAATTTGTTAATTTTTAAAATATGCTGATGAATTTTTGAAGTTTGATGATTACATTTTGAAAATTATAAGAATTCGTCATCCTTAAGAAATTCAGAAAATTGCTATGCTGAGTAAATCATAAAATCATCAAAACTTGACATTTTATTGAGTTAAATGAATCTTTAAAATTTGGAAAATTGTCATAATTTGTTGAAAATTTGGTAATTTTTAAAAACATTCAAAGTTGAATAAATTTTTACAATTTTGAAAATTTGAAACATTTTTTTTTTAAATTTAGGAAATCTTCAATACTTTGAAAATTTTCGAAATTGGATCAATTCTTAATGTTTATTAATTTTCAAGTTCAATAAATCTGTGAAAGTTGGAAAATTACCATAATTTGTTAAAAATACGATATTATTGATCATTTTTAAAAATACAAACTTTTAAAAATTTTGACACTCTTTGAAATTCAAAATTCTATAAAAAGTGGAATTTGAGTAATTTTTAAAATTCATTAAATTTTCAAAACTTTGGTAAAATTTTTTCAGTTTAGTAATCTTTAAAATTTGATAATTTTTCAATTTTTATTTTCATTTTGCGGGCGAATACAGAAGTTCTACTTCTTGATTTTGATATTTTATACGTTTTAATCATTTTGATTTATCAAAAGGATTGTTTTGTAGCTCGAATTTTTTCATATGCTTCGCGACTGATTAGTGATTATTATCTACACATTGAATCATTAATAACGATTTTGACGTATTATTGTATCGGATTTATTTGACTTTCGAACATGAAACGAAAGTCTGCGATGTGTTCGCTGTGCAAAGCTAATTACTCGTATACGTATAGGTACTTGCTCGAGTACCTTGGAAATAAATTAAGCACCGCTACTTGAAGGCGGATTGGTCGCGATAAAATAATTTCGTAACAGCACCGTACTTATCTGGTGTTCATATTGGAGGATTTAATTCTCGTCTCTATATTTACCCCGTTCGAAATGTGAAAATTTCGAAGAATGTGCACTGTAGTGCATTTAATATAGAGTAGCGTGTTCTCGACTTGGTAATTCGGCGTACAGCTCGAATAATACGAATCAACGTGTTCTCGCATCGTTCTTCGAGTTCGTGTTCTCGCTAAAGGGAGTATTTTCGGTGAAAGAAGAAATTCACCTAGGTTGGTTTTCAATTTAAATTTTTTTCTTCGTGTTTGACTTACCGATAGAATAAGCCATGGACTGTATCTGAGAAAGCTAAATTAGCGGCGATACTAATGAGAACGCGAATATTACACCTGTAAGATGATAATAATGTATTTAAAAAATTTAATCAAAATCGCCTGCTTCAGTAAGAACAACTTTTGCCTACATTACATGGCGTGAATAGAGGATACGAGTTACTGGAATTGTTCCAGTAAAGCTTGTACCGAAAATATAGCTAGATGAGAGAAATATAACGAAGGTGACAAGAGCGTAATGTTCGTTTAACGCTGGTTGAGATTTATTTTTTAGGTCGTCATATCCATACAGTTGTTCAATTACTAATTTACTTACAGCTATTAGGTTAATTTGTTGTTATATTCCGGGTAGTGCTATTCGAGCAGTCGGATAAGCTATTTTAAAAAGTAACGCGCGTGGAGCTGGAATTTTCTTACAGGGGATTACATCGTCTTGTGAAGAGACATTATTTTCTTGCACATCGTAATTTTATTAGTATTAGGTTTCTTTCGTTGTTTTCTTCATAGGGAAGTGAAGGTTTTATTAACCCTCAACGATTCTATTAGGTACTTCTACTTCAGTTACTTTTTGATTGCAGATTGTACTATGTACTTACAATACAGATTGACGAGTGGATACATAGTAATAAATTGATAACTGAATCAGAAGGTATCCTATTTACCAAAAATTATCAAATCATAAAATCGAACAGTACAAGGAGGCAAATTCAACTGACCCCAAAATCAGTTTTTAAAAAAAACATTTTTTTTTGGACTGTTCAATTTTTTGTAATATTGAAAAAAAAGTGAGCCTTTGGCTCTGATGTGAGGAAAAGTGGAAGGTAATAAGGCTCACTAATAGAAAGGAGGCATGGAATGTCAATTTGAAATCGCAAACTGTTCCTAAAATATATAAGTTAGTTTGGTTCTTTATACTGCAAAAAAAATCAGTTTTTTGGAACGTTCGATTTTTTTGTACCTAATTTTAAAAAATTTGAATTTTTCTGGTTTAGTAATGGACATAATGAGGTTATTTTTCGATTTGGAGATGAATTGGCTCCCTCAGGTGCTCTTTTCTGTTAGTGGGCCTTATTACCAAACAAGACTTCATTTCCCCCCCAAACTTAGGCACTTACGGTACTTACTGTTTTTTTTTCTTCGTTTTTTTCTCTCCTACGTAAAATGATTATTTTTCCGTAATTTATGGAAATACGTATGTCGATGCTTATTATGTACTCGATGTATAAACTTCCGCCTGCGTAGTCGGCATCACCAATAGTTTTGCATCTATGGATCTGATCTCGTTGTGATGGCTGTTGAAAGTCGATCTCGAAGAAAATAAATGATCGTTATCGCCCATACCGGCGAGTTGTGTCGAATTATTCGATTAATTCTATTCGCACCTGGAAATCATAATAATATGAGAGTTGATTCGCAACTGGTTGAAGGCAATTTGAGTCGTTCGACTTTTATTTGTTTTTTAGGGATTGTTTTCTATCTGGCGATACAATCTGTGGAGTTTTAAAATCAGGCATATTTTTAATCCTTCGTATCACAACTTCACTCAAAAGTCCCTAAAAGTCATTGTTTTTCTCATTTAAAAAAAATTTCTTTACCTTCTCGTATTTTTTATCTCTGATAAAAAAAATTGATTTTGTTTTTTAAAAAGTCTGAGGCATGTCATTACTCATTAGTACAAAATAGTACCTATCTAAAAAAAAATTGTTTTGCAAAATAAAAATCGTAGTACCATTATATTATGAAGTATAATTTTTTTAAACTTGACAAAAAATTGTCCAATATAAGTATTTTTTTTTTAAATAAATTTTTTGAAACTTTTGTGGAAAAAAATACGAAAATCTATCAAAAAGTTTTTATCCTCCTTTTTTAAAAAATGTTTTTTTTTGAAACTTTTCTTAATAAAAGTCGAAAATCCAATCATCAACAATTTTACGATGACCAAAATGGCAAAAATGACATCAAAATTCGACATCAAAGTCTATCATACTCGACTCAGTTGCTAACTACTTTTGGAATCAATTGATACTATTTTTGGACTCAGTTGATATGTACTTCTTTTGAAATCAGTTGATACCATACTTTGACTCAGTTGATACTACCTACTTTTGTAATCAATCAGTATAATTCAATTTTGATATACTTATCGAATAATTTTTCCATTTTGAATAATCAAATAGTTTTTCGATTTCCATGTACTTTTACTGATAAATTTTTTGATTTCAATTAATCACTGATTATTTTTTTGTAAGCATAACTAAATTTTTAAAACAAATTAATTTTTTTATACTTGAAGAAAAAATTAGTTGAATTATTATTATTTTTAAATTGAAAATGTTCAATACAACCTGAATTTTTTGATTTCGATTAATCGATTATTTTTTAAAATTTAAAAAAAGTAATCGAATCATTTTTCGATTATGATTATCGTTTAATTTTTTTCAGTTAATAAATTTTTCAAAGTCTACTTAATCATTTTTTCGATTTGGGTAGTTTTTGGATTCCAAATTGATAATTTTTAAATTTTCGAATTACTAAAATTAATGAATTTAGTCACGTTTTTGATTTTGATAATTCAAAATTTTCATTTTTTCGATTCACCCGAGCAGCACACTCGACAAATTATCGAAATAAAAAATCGACAGAATATCGAATTCGATAAAGTGTCGCGTTAGTTCCGCATAAATCGTGAAATTATCTTTCGATATATCGACAGATTATCGATGAATTATAGTTGGCAAAATCCATCAACAGATAAACTTTCGATAAAATCGAACGATTTTTCTTTTAAAAATCTCAAGATTATAGTTAGATACTTCATCGATAACCTATCTATAAATCGAAAGATAATTACACGATTTATGCGGAACTAACGCGACACTTTATCGAATTCGATATTCTGTCGATTTTTTATTTCGATTTAGTTTCGATATTCTATCGATTTTTTATTTCGATTTAATTTCGATATTCTATCGATTTTGTATTACGATTTTTTGTAGATTATCTAGTTTCGATATTCTATCGATTTTTTGTAGATAATTTAGCATATATGGGTATATGCGCGCGCACATTTTCAAGACCGGCTGGCGAGTTTGAAGTCGTAGTTACGCTTAAGGCTGGCGAATTTCGTTCCAAATACAGCAGTTTCTACCAAAACAAGCGTCTGTTGCGAACATCGGAGTTCGTTCGCATAATACGAATTGGATTATAATATTCAAACATCTTATGCGCGATTGGAGAAGAGGGAGGGGTCCAATTGAAATTTTTATAATAACTAAAATTATTTCTAGGACCTTAATTTACAACTTTTGTTTGAAAATTTTTTCAAATTGGCCCCTTTTTCCTCCGCTCCTCCAATTTTGAATAAGTATCAACGGAGTATTATGCAAAATTGGAGGAGAAGGAGAGGTCCAATTGAAAAAATGTTCAAACAAAAGTTGTAGCTTAAAGTTCTAAGAATAATTTTGGTCATTACAAAATTTTCGATTGGGCGCCTCCCTCTCGTTCAATTTTAAATACTAAGTATTCACATAGTAATCGTAGTATTGAACTTGGTAAAATTTTATTTAAGAGCAACGATCTGGTTTCAAGTAAAATACCTAGTAAACCAAAAAAACTAGATAACTTGTTTGAAAATTTTTTCAATTTTGATTTCGCATATTACTGTTACACGTAAGTAGGTAAATGCAAAATAATAGAGGCTAGAGATGAGGTCCAATTGAAAAAACATTTCAAACAAAAGTTGTAGAATAATATTCTGGATTTAATTTTGGTTATTATAAAAATTTCGATTTGGCCCTTTCTTCCCATCCAATTTTGAATATAAAGTAGGTATTTTTTGACTAGAAAAAAATCAATATAGTTTCAACAACTATCGTTACAAAATCGTTGATATATCGAAGTCGATAAATTTCATATAATGTGTCGATAATATAGTTTTAAATATCGTCACAAAATCGTTGAAAAATCGAATTCGAGAAATTTCAGATTACGTGTCGATAATATAGTTTCAAATATCTGCACAAAATCGTTGAAAAATCGAATTCGAGAAATTTCAGATTACGTGTCGATAATATAGTTTCAAATATCTTCACAAAATCGTTAAAAAATCGAATTCGAGAAATTTCAGATTATTTGTCGATAATATAGTTTCAAATATCTGCACAAAATCGGTGGAAAATCGGATTCGATAAATTTAATATTCTTTGTCGATAGTATCGTTGACGAATATCGTCCTAAAATCGTAATACTATCGAATTCGATAGTTTTTAGATTTTTTGCCTATAAAATCGTACAGCTAAATCTGTATCATATCGTGAGAACATCTTTAGATTTTTAAACGATTTTTTATCGATACGTTTCAACTTTCGATATTATCGATCGAGTGTGCTGCTCGGGCAAGTAGTTTTTAGATTTCCACATTGATATTTCTTTTAATTTCCTATAAATGAACTTAGCAAATTTTTTTGATTTTGAAAATTCAATAAATTTTTCGATTTCGGTTGTTCTGATTTCGAAAAATCGATAAATTTTTAGATTTCGATTAATCGATAATTTTTTTAAATTTTGAATATTCGAATTATTTTTGACAATTTTTTGATTTGCATCATTATGTACCTATATTGATTATTTTTTCAATCCGTTCTTTTATTATATTTTGTTAATTCAATAAACTTTTAGATTTTTAATTATTTTTTATTTTTATTTTTTGATTTTATGTTCTATTAATTTTTGATTTCGATTAATAAACACGTTTCACAATTTTTATTAATCAAAAATGAGTGAATTTCGAACATTCGAACATTTTTTGATTTTTATTGTCATATCAATTTTATTGACATTTTGATAAAAATTTTTATTTCGAAATTGATAAATTTTTCAATGATTTTTTTGTTCCAACTCTAATTGTTTCTGTTTCGTTCAATGATCGATCTAATTTAAAGAGTAAAATTCTTTCTAAAAAATCGACTACTCAGAACCTAACATTTTTTCCCCAATTATTTCGTGAGTAATAGATACATAGAACAAGGCATATTCATAATATTATTTTTGATTTTTTTCTTCAATTTTTTTGATCAGGTCATTGCCACCCTTTTTACCAGTAAATCTCGACCCAAATCCATAAAATCCCTCTTCCCATCCTTGTATTAACCTATTTTGGCTTCGTTTATTTGTTGTTGAAAAACAGATGATTATCTTCGTTAGATTGTAACCTAACTCGGACGTACGAAGTTGATTCGCGATATATACGTATGTAGATTATTGCAGATACATACGCGGATAATCTGGAGATAATTAGGTTGTTATTAACGAGTAGTACAGGGCGTTTTGTATACGACAGGAAAATATGTTGTAGCGCGATTGTTTGTGAAAGCGCCCGCGCTATTACAGCGCGCCAATTTATTATCAGATTTTATTTTCTATTTGTCTTATTAGTGCAGTATACGATGTATTTGTTGTATCGAACGCGATGTAAGATGTAAGTACCACGAAGTTCGGTGTTTACGTTAAGAATCGCAAACGCCAAAGGCGAAGCTGGCTGCAACCGTGTAATGATTTAATACGAAAACATAGTAGCTGATTTCTTAACCTGCGGCAGCCACCACCGCCATCTTCGCCAATATGTACTAATTTTTTTGCAACAAACTTTTCTTTATTGCACCTATTTATACGAGTAGTGGATGCCGATGCTGATGATGATGCTGGGTGTTTTGCCTTTATAGATGAGATCTAATGCGGAGCGATATTTGTGTAGTCTGCCGTGAAGAAGGAAAAACAACAAGAATAGAGACAGAGGAGCCGAGGTTCAGAGTACTCGAAATTTTTTACGATGTAATTTTCTCGGATCGCTCGCTTATTTATGTTACGGCGGTTTTTCGATTGTAAATTAGCTAAATTATATACAAGAATGATTAATCGTCGGGAAATGTGAGCGTGCTACTTGTTAGCCGTGAAAACGTCGAATTACCTTTGAAAATTTTTCTCCAAATCGATTAAGTAGATAGAATTTCGATAGGTTATTTTTAGCATTTATTTTTCGCTCGTACAAGTCGTCGTAAATTATACGCGCGACAACATTTTTCAGAAATTCGACGCGACGACGGTTTGAGGTTTTTTCGCTTAAATTTTCGAGCACGTACTCGTCGAATCTTTGATTAAATAAATCTCGAGTGGTTTCAATTAGAAATTCGATGAAAAATAGTAAGCTACTCGATTTCGCGATGAGGTAATAAATTATATCGGTAATCGAAATTTTATCAATTTTTACCTGCATGAGTGATGGGTGAAAAAGAAGGGCGTAGCAGTCAGGTCGCTACTTGTACAGACGAATTTTTTTCATACAAACTTGCGTTTAGTAAAAAAAAAAAAAAATGAAGCTTAATAAAAGGCAAGAATAGCTGAGGAAGCTGAAATTTGCACATAGTGAAGGTAATGCGGGTCCCCATCAATAATTGGTACAAATTTAAAGAAATTTCATCATTTTGGGCCTCTTCTACCGTCTCAACAAAAAAAGTGTTGGTTCAAACTTGAGCCTTAAAGGCAAAACTCCCAAAAGGTTTTTGACACTGCACAAGGATTTAAATGGGTTCAAAGGTCAAAACCCACAAAAGGTATGAACGTCTAGGACATAAAAGGAACCCACGGTGAAATTTTGGAACCCTACATCAATTTGGGGGTCTATACTCGGTAGCCTTGACTAAAAATTTTCGAAAAAACAAAACGAAATGAAATAAGGATATCTGAAATGAGCAAAAAAAGAATCAAAACGTAAAACAAAAAAAAATAATTTAAAGAAAAAACAAAATTTTGAATTTTGAAAATAACGAAGAAAAAAAACCGTTTTTAAAAAAAATTAAAGTTAATTGACTTTGTGTAAAAAAAAAGAAAAATCGCAGCCACGGCTTTGAAATTTTTTAAATTTTTTTTTTTTTTTTTTTAATTTGTGAAGAATTTTTTCAAGAAATATTTTTTTACAGAAAAAAAATTATTTAAAATTTTTTTTAAAATAATTTTTCCTATAGGCAGGCACTAGTGATGGTGAGAGCCGAGCGAGGCCTCAGTGTATAGTTTTCGGGCCTTTTAAAAAAAATTTGTATCACGTCTGAAAAATTTTCAGATCTTGAATTTTTCAATCGATTTTTGAAGATTTTTAATATTCTTAGAATGAAATAAAGTATCACAATGTTTTAAAGAAAAGGCCTCTCAATTTTTTTGAGGAAAAAAAATCTCAATTTTTTAAGAGGAAATTTCTATTTTTTGAAGAAAAATTGGGTTATCTGTAGAGAAAATCATCTCTAAATTTATTTTCTCAATTTTTTTTGTTGAAAAAATCACTTTTTTATTATTTAATTAATTAATTATTTTCAGAAACACTAATTTCAATTCTTTGATAAAAATCTCAAATTTTGTCTCAATTAGAAAAAAAAAACTTTCCATTTTCTTGGAATAAAAATTTTTTCTCTTGTGTTGCAATAAAAATATGTCTTGAATTTTTTGGAATAAAATTTTTTTCCAACTTTCAAGAACTTCGTTTTGAACTCATTTAAAGAAATATTTTAAAACTTTTGAAAAAAATCTCTAGATTTACTTTGAAGTAAAAATCTTTCATTTTTGTGCAGATCATATTTTTTTTTGAAAAAAGGTCAACTTTTATAGTAAAAAAATCTCGAAATTATTATTTTTGAAAAAGAGAATTCTTCATTTTTTTGGAGTCAAAATCGCTTTATTTTAATGCAAATTTTTTTTTTTTAATTTAAGAAATAAAAACTTATTTTTGAAGAAAAAAATTTATTAATACCTAATTAAATTTTTTTTGGAGAAAAATCTCTAAATTTTTTTTTGGAATAAATTTTTTTATAAACTTTTTTGGATTAGGAAGACTTCTTTTTCTTCTTCTTCTTCTTTTTTTTTTTTTTTTTTTTGAAAAGTAAAAAAATAATCGTTTGGCTACATTTTTAAAATCTTACAATTTTTGAAGAAAAAAATCTCAAGTTTTCCCCTCTTCTTTTCGAGAAATAAACCTTTTACTTATAGAGATGAAAAACTATTTTTATGAAGAAAAATTCCTGAATATTTTTAGAATAAAATTTTTTCAACTTTTTGCAGTAAAAGTACCTTTTATTTAAAAAAAATCAGTCTTTGTTTTGCTGTTTTTTTTTTGTTTGTTTTTTTTTTGAAGAAAAAATCTTATTTTTTTTGGACTAAAATTTTTTAAAGATTGACTGAGTAAGCTTTTAAAAAAAACGATTTATTTGAAGAAAAAAAATCTCCAAAATATTCAATGTACGTAAAGGAAAAATCGTTTGCTCGAGCCCTACTGCATTACAACAAACACTTTTTTGGAACTATTTTTTGAGAAGGATTTCTTTAGAATTTTTTTTTTTTTTTTTTTTTTTAACGCCATATACAGCAACTAAGGCTAGAGGCGTTTTTAGAATTTTTAGTTAAAAATAAAAAAATAAAAAAATAAAATAAAAAAAAATTAAACTGATGACAAAATGAAAAACGAAACGAAACAAAAACTGAGAGTACAAAAAAAAAAAAAAAACGAAACGAAAACGAAAAAAAATCGAGTATTGAAACGAAATAACGTAACGAAACAAAAAGTTTCGTTTCACAACCCTGTTCTAAACATTGCATAAGCCAGGTGACCTTTTTGAAAGGAACAAAAATGGTGATGTAAAACCTATCTGCGAAAATGAAGGCGCTTCAAAAGCTTTGAAAATTAGTATTTTCGAATTTTAAGACTCCATACAGCCTTGATTTTCAAGGATAGGCAAAATTTTCTTATAATATTTTTTGCCAATCTCGAAAAATTTACACCAGTTTCGTGTATTGTTTCGAAGACATTTCGTAATTTTCAGTAGGCCATATTTTTGAATGGAACTTTGTGTTGCTATATAACTCCTTCAATTTCAAAGATAGACATCCTTATGTGATGAATTTTTTTTATAGTTTTGTCGAAAAGCTATCTATTGTGATGTGAGTGTCGAAAAAAGTTTTTAACGCAATTTTGCCAACCGATTTTCAAATTCTTGTAGCTCCTTCATTTTCAAACTTTGGCAATATGTTTACATAAAGTTTTTTAATAGTCGTACTCGGTTATATCGAAATTTCAAGTTTGGCACACCACTCGCCTGGTACACCCCAAGTATATAGAAATTGTGACAGGACCATACCCTCTTTTTATGAGGTAAAGGAGTAAAGGAATAAAAAATTATGGTCAGAAGTCAATCAGAACCTCACGAAGTGGGCATTCTTTTTTTTTTAAAAACTCGTCTAAAAACCGCAATTTATTTCATTCATTGTGCCTTGCACTCGACAACGTATTAGCAATTCGGATCGATGTACTTGTGTAGGTACTTGGGCGTGTATTAGTACCTACGAGCGTCTTTGTGAAAAAAAATTTTCTCGTTACACTTGGCAATTTGTTTTGATGGAAGATCATTTACAATGACTGACAATTTGAAAACTTCAACATCACAATGACTCAAATTACCTTGAAAGAAAATGATGACGTTTGCCAAAAGTTAAAAGTTCGTTGGACGGATGTCGGTTTAAGAAAACAAGGTGTACCGTGCAACCATTCGAACGTGGTAGTATCGGTGAACACTTACACATCTAGATAATCGATTCGTCATTAATTATTTAAGCTAATATTGTATGTATTTTTTGGCGTCAATACTCTCGCTCCTCCTTGTGCGAAAATATCGCCTCTCGAAGAGGTCTACATTTGGGGGCTATGCTAGGAAATCGTTTCGAAAAAAAACCTATAGTTCGAATTAACCCGCATACATTTATAGAGAGCTACCATTGAATTTGGTAATTATTGCTGGGTACTCGCATATAGGCATAGGCTGGAATTTTTAATGAATACCAAGAGAACACATTAGAACAGATTCGTATAAAAAATGTTGTAATTTTTCAAGCTTTACTTTGTATATCACAATCAAGACCGTATCATTGTCTATTTTGAAGGTGCACGTTTATGTATGGAGGCGATTTTTTTCTCTCTCTTAGTGTCGATTGTTATAGTTAATTAATCCGTTGATGGGTAAAATAGGTTTGGATTCTGTAGAGCATTGTGTTTTCGCTATAGGTGTTTCTTTGTTGTTATGGTTTCTGTTCTTAATGTCAAGGTCTGCTTCGGATTCGGAGGATTTCCTCCCCTCTCTCTGCTTTTTCCATCGAGCAAGTGTCTATGGCTGCGTCTGCTGTGTTCTTTGATAAATTCAATCATACAGGTCAGTGAGTAAATCAATGATGTACCTGTTCGGCGAGTTTCGCATCGAATATCAAAGCTGTGACGAAGTTATAGTTGAAAATAAAATTTTTATTCTTCGTCATTTTAAACGTTTTAATAATTAATAAATTCACATTTTCACAATTTTTTAAAATTATAACGTGCATCTTTTTATCTTCTAAAACTACAATTTTCTTCTTTATTTATCAGCTATTTTGCTTTCTAATCCTGATTTCTAAGTTAGCGTTCGCGAACGATTCGCGACACTCCCGAGGATTTAAAAATAAAAAATAATAAAAAAAATAATTAACATCAAAATTTCCAAATCTTTAAAACTACTCAGCCATTTTAAAACCAAAAGATCAAAATCGGAAATCACAATACATTTTTTTTTTTTTTTTTTTTTTTTCAAAATTATGCTTTAAAACTAAATAAAGTACTTAATATTAATGTAAGTTCAATTCAGAATTCTATCAATGCCAATGAGGAAACGATTATCAAAGTTCACTACTGACAAAATCAAAAATCAAATACAAAATTGAAAACTTTTGCTTAAAATTACCAACAATAAAGAAACATACTCTAATTCAATCGATTAATGAAACAATTATAAATTGCTTTTCAGCATATTAAGTAAAACAAAATTCATTTCTCATCAACGAAATTACATCATACTGTAAATTTATAACACAATAAAATTTCAATACTATAAAATACGTATTTATCTCATACTGATTGAGAATTTTAGCTTTTAATATCTCTACAGGAATTTCTGATAAGATTTTTCTCCAATCTTCAACGATTTTCTTTTCAGCCATTACAGCTTGTAGATTTTCCAAAAGTTCAGCTTGCTGGTAAGTTTCACTATCGATGACCGGCAGCTTCAAATTATCAAAACTTCGATGTTCTAGTTGGTTGACTGGACATTTGAATTTCGAGTTGATTCGACGATTTACTTCAATTTGAGAACGATTATTCGGTGGTATTTTGCTTTCGGTTCCAATTTCTTGCTCTGTAGTTTCATTTGATTTGGATCTCATTTCATTTCGTTCTTCCGTAGAAAATTTTACTTTGGAATCGGCGTTTGGTTTTTCAGCTAGTTGAAAGTTCACTTCGGAATCATACTTCTCTTCAGTTTTCGTAGTTTCTGGTACTTCAATGAGTTTATTTCGAGTAGTATCTTCATCTTGAGTTTTTAATAAGTCAGTACTATCAACGGTTGATTCAGTAGTTTGATTAAATTCAAAAGTTTTGTTATCAACGTTGACAGATTTTTCTGGTTCTGTTATCACTGAATGATGATTCAAAAACGACGTACTTGACTGCAATCTTGTAGAGTTTGCTTTCTTCTGGTTACAAATCACAGTTATTTCGGTCAATGCATCTTCATAATCTAAATGAAGTGTCTCATAGATCGGAATTTCTTTTTCAAAGTTGTCAGTTATCTTATCATCGTTGGTAGTTCGGACAATTTGTTCAAGTTCAGCTCGAAGTTCAGTTATTCTATCATGACGTACTCGTAGTTTTCTGGTATTTACCTCGAGGTCGAATAAGTCTTGATCCTTGGTTATGTTTCTGAGCTGCTCTTGAATCTCCTTCAGTTTGAGTTCGAAGTTGAATTTTCCAACGATGAGTTTAGTTTCGAAATTTTTGATAGATTTCATCATGTTTGGATCGATTTTCACGCTCGGCTACCATGTGACGAAGTTATAGTTGAAAATAAAGTCTTTATTCTTCGTCATTTTAAACGTTTTAATAATTAATAAATTCACATTTTCACAATTTTTTTAAATTATAACGTGCATCTTTTTATCTTCCAAAACTACAATTTTCTTCTTTATTTATCAGCTATTTTGCTTTCTAATCCTGATTTCTAAGTTAGCGTTCGCGAACGATTCGCGACAAAAGTGTCTTGTATCCATGTCTGGCTCGTAATCGACTTCTCCACCTGGGCCTTTATGTTCGCAATTAAATCATCTTATTCATTATCTTACTCGTGCTACGAAAGCGCTTTGAAATTCGACTCTTATTATTCTTAATGAAAAATCTAACAACTGGACAAGGAGCAAAGTGAGTTTTCAACGAGGGTGTATTTTTGATTCGTTCGCCTCCGGCTCCCTCATCATACATTGTTTTATGCCAGCAGTCATGAAATTGCTCACTTTCACCCCCTTGTCGAATAATATACCTACCATTTCTTCCTCCTCATTATTCGTGTTATTTACCCGTCACACGTATCCACCTACTGACAACGACAATGTAATGAATGATGTGAATGAGATGATTCGTATATGTATACTTATATGTACCTACTATGTGATGTAGATGTGGTTTCGGCGCATGAAACTACTATATACCCGCTCGTCGACCCCGCCAGAGCATGATGAACAATTCAAAAAACATTTTAAGCTGTTTGATGGTATCATATGGTGGAAGAAAGCGTGCACGTTTGGGTGTGTAAATGCACTTTGTGTCAGCCAAATGTATAATATGCGGTGTACGAGTACGAGGTGTGATATTAATACATCGAGTGTAGGTTTTTAGGTGTCTTTGTGATGCGAGAGATTGTCTTGCTTTATTTTCTACGCTGCTGATGCGATTTCGTTTTTAATTTTCACGCCATGGTTAAACAGGGGTTACCAATGTGAATGATGAGGTGCTGATTTTGGGTATGGGTGGAAATGCTGAATGATGAGAGAGAGATGACTTTTTTTTTCATTTCAATGCGAACTGAATTGATCGATCTATATTTCAAATTTTGGCGAATTAATGGAGGTTTTCATAAATTGGTTGTTTTTTTAAAATTTTAATTCTTTGATAATTTTGATTTTGGCGAATCGATTAATTTTTTTTCATTTGGTAGTCCTCGAAATTGATTGTACTCTGATTTTAATAATGATAAGAACTAAATCAATCAAAAAACGACTTTTAACACACACACCTCCCCAAGTTGGAAAAATTTGGGGTAATATTTCTTTTAAAAAAATAATGGATTTTTGAGCATATTTTTGTATTTAAGAACATCGCTTCTTTACTTGAAAAAATGTGCCATTAAATAAAACCACTTGAATGGAAAAAATTTCCACTCCATCACCGAAAATATGCTCGGTTTGCTCCTGGTGCCTCCCAATGACCTATTTTGGCAAAAGAGGGACAACTTTTCTGGTGTATCCATTGTTTTGTGAAATTAAAACGTTACCTATTTAATACGGGAAATTTACTTAAAGTGGAAGTTGATAACTTTTTTTGATAGGACTTTTTAAAAATACTTCTTGAATGATTTTTTATCGAAAAAAAAAAATTTTACGTTTCTTTAAAAATGTTTTTCTTAGCAGTTTTTTGAGAAAATTATTTTTTCAGCATTTTTATTTTATTTTTAATTAGAAAAAAATCTTTTCAACTACTTTATAACTTGAAAAAAAAAATCAAGCGAACTGTCATTTTTTTGAGATTTTTTCCAATTAAAAGTAGGTAAGTAGGTAATAAGTATTGGAAAAAAAAAATCGAAATGGAAAAATTTATATGATTGAAAAAACTGTAGATATTATTTATATATAATTTATTTTTGAGTATATTTCTGTATTCAAGAAAATCACTTCTTTGATGCCAAAAAACAAAAACCACTTGAAAAATTACGCGTATTTTGATTTTTTTTTATGGGATAAATGTTCGCCTACCCCGACCCCCCCCCCAGAAAATATGTTCGTTTCACTTGGCCTTGGTGCTCCACAAAATGACTAATTTTGGCGAAAGAGATACAAATTTTCTGGTGTAACCATTGTTTTGTAACTGAAATTGAATTTTTCAAAAAAAAAAAATAATAAAAATAAAAATGAGGTGAAATGAAAAAAAAAATGAAAAAATTGAAAAATCAAAAAAATAATAATTTTTAAAGTCGGTAATTTTTTTTCGATAGGACTTTTTAAAATACGTGTTGAGTAATTTTTATCAAAAAAAAAAATTCAAAAATTTTTTTTTTCTTGTCAATTTTATTTTTGAGAAAATTATTTTCTCAACTTTTTTTTTTAATTTGAAAAAATTTCTAGTAACTAAATAATTTGAAAAAAAATGCATGAAAAACTGTCAATTGTTTGAGATTTTTTTCCAATTATACTTATATTATTATTTTTTACAGGGTGGTTCGAGTTATTTCTACATTTTTATTCTGCGAAATTTTCACATAAAATAGCATTTATTAATTTTTTGAACCAGAAGATATAAATTACTTACTACTTATTTTTGGGAACTAGAATTTTGTGTCTGAATAGAATTTTGAAGAAAATTTTTTAAAAGTTGCGTTTGAATAGAGGTTTGATTAAATTTTTAAAAATAGTGTTTGATTTTTGTCAATTGGACTGGAACAAAATTTTAACAAATTTTATTCTGAAAAAAAATTTGTGTGAACAAAATTAAGTAAAATTAACTCTGAATCTAATTCTAATGAATTTTATTTTAAATATCATGTCATATCAAAATGTTGACAAAAATGTATGAACTAACTTTTGAAGAATCAAATAAATCGCAAAGACCTGGAGATTTTATCCATGGTTTTATTATTATTATTTTTTTTTTGAAATAAAAAAATCGGAAGGACAAAAATAATAATGGTGAAATAAATATTGACATAAAATACAATGAGTAAAATCAGTGGCATGACGGTGGGGGGGGGGGGGGGGGTGGGTTTGAAACTCTAATTTTCTCAACTTTTTCCCAAAAAATTTTCTGCTTGAGGGAGTATTTATGTGATTTCGATGAATTGATGATTTACTTGAATTTCACTGAATCGATGAAAATTTATTTTTCAAAAGTAGGTAATTTAACGATTTTTTAAAAAATTTATTGAAGAGTTTTTTGGATTTTGTGTATTTTTTAAATTTTATTTGAAAGCTATATTTTAAAATTTTGAGTAATACTAATTAATCGCAGCTATTTTTTCGAAATTTTCTCCATTAAAAAATTCAGGCAACCAATTTTCATAAATCAAATAATACATAATTTTGAATTTGGATAAGATGATGGATTTTGGTGAATCTACCCCTAATTTATTTTGTATTTATTTTTGATAATTTTTCATTTCTTTAAAAGTTTTAATTACAATCTTGTTTGGTTAATTGATAAAATTTTTTGAGTTTATGTATCGATTGATTTTTCAGTGTTTCAATTTTGTTGGTTCAACCTGCATTGATAATTTTTTCAATTTCGATTATTTGATCGATTTTTCTATAAGTTCTATTTAATCGAACCGATTAAGTTTTCTCTATCTATCAATAATTAATAGATCAGTTGTGTTATCGTTGTTCTATAATTTACATGACTACGAACCAGTTTTTTTTTTAATTTTATTCAATGGGGTAAATTTTATCAATTTTTTCGGTTGAATTTGATTTTATATCAGTATAATTGAAAATAATGTTGCTTTTTAATCTAATATTTGGTAGATATATGTAATTGTACATAGTGTAATAATTTACAGCAAATTTACCAATTTTCCTTAACTACAATTTCTATTCAGATAGACGATATTCTGCAGCGAAAAAAATTGCCAGTTGTGACCGGGGGCACAATCTACTACATCGAAGCACTCCTTTATGAAATGCTGGTCGAGCCTGTCAACGAGAACTCCGTGCTGATCGCCAATCGTAACATGGTGATAAAAGACGGTTGTCGAATTAATCAATGGACAACGTACAAAGGTTCGGTGATGCCAATTTTGAAAAAAAATAAAACCGAAAAAGACGACATCGAAGTGGAAGGCGCTACTGTCGAAAGCTGTGATAGTTCAAAAATCGTCACCGAAGACGATATTAATCTGTTAATCGAACAAGTTAAATCGATCGAATGCGATTTTAGAAACTCCATTAAGAGTATTCTCGATACGATGAATTTAACTTATAAATACTATAAAAGAACTTTTTACAAGATCGCACCTAGCGAAGAGGAGGATTCGTTGAAAGATGATTTAACCGATCTTCGGCAACCTGCCGATACAGATATAGTCGATATTTTGCATTTAGAAACTTCAATCATGAAGCAGTACATAAGCGATAATTTAAAACACATGGTGTCGTATTTGAATAGTGAAAATAATTTCACCGAATTCGAAGTGGACGAAAATATGATCGGAAGTCCAAAAGATGACATGAATTTGAAAGAAAGCTACTCGACGTTGAGTCAAAATCAAAAGTTACCTTTCGCTGAGAATTTTTCTTTCTTAAAAGGTTCGCGATTTTGGAACTTAAGGACGTTGTGCCGTATCTTGAATAATTCGACTTCTGTGATTAGTGTCGGTTATGGCCAGTTAACCGATGAGTTTCGCGATGTGTATAAAAGTCGATCTCATTTAACCTCTAGTTGTTTTTTGATGTTTAAGAAATTCGTCGAGTGCGTTATCGCCATAAGTACCGTGAGAATTAAAAGACTGAATTTGATCCGCGTTGTGGACGAAGTTACCCTTTTGGATTTCAGCAACGAAGAACTTTATGCCGAGCTTAGACTGCTTGATGCGGACATGGTTAAGAAGATCCATCCGAATGATCGACGTAAAGTGATAAGGTAAGCTTTTTTAAAGTTTGTGCCTACTAAATTTTTTTGGGGTTGGGGGGGGGGGGGGGGATTGAGTGGTTACGAAAATGTCACATCAAAATTCAAAACGTACGAAATGACGGCAAAAATATCAACTTGCATTTCTAAAATTGTAAAAATTTGTCGATTTCAATTTTTTTTTTTTTTTTTTGAAAATTCAACGAAGTTTAAAATTTATCCAATTTCAAAAATGAAACAAAATTCAAAACTTACCAAATTTAAATTCGATCAAATTTTAATTATCCCTAAATAAAATGTGATCCATGAACAATTCTTTAAAAAAAATTTAACATTAAAATGAGCTAAAATTTAAAAAATTGACCAAATTGTAAAAATTATTCTGTTACAACTTTTTAAGGAACTTATCCCGTGTAGCAACGTCGATGCTAATTTCGATATAAATGTCGACACATCGAAATCGGTCACTTTTCGATCGTACATGTCGACACGATTGTGGATGGTTTGTCGAGCTTATTATCGACATGTTTGTCAACCGTCCAAATATGGCTCGACATGTCGAGCCATATTTGAACGGTCGACAGACATGTCGATAATAAGCTCGACAAACCATCCACAATCGTGTCGACATGTACGATCGAAAAGTGACCGATTTCGATGTGTCGACATTTATATCGATATCCACATCGACATTTGCAATGATGAGATTTTGAAAAATATGCTAAGTTCAAATATTCAATATAAGTATATATTAAAATTACACCAAAAATAGTGTTCAAGCCAACATTTCGACATTTTTTGTCAAATATGCGGCATTGAGGCCACATTTGTAGCTGGACACATGCGAGTGTCCAACTAACATAGAGATGATTCTTAGACCTTATGTACTAATTCACAACACACTTTATCTGCGAGTATCACAATCACCCTCAAGACGTCGACAGTCAAGTCGATGCATTATTCGACCCTCGACAATTAGATCGACATTAACTCGACTTAAAATTCCTCTGGTCAACACTGTCGACAGTTAAGTCGATGCATTATTCGACCCTCGACAATCACATCGACACTATCTCGACTTAAAATTCCTCTGGTCGACACTGTCGACAGTGAAGTCGATGCATTATTCGACCATCGACAATTATGTCGACAATAACTCGACAAGTGGTTGTATTATTCAAAACTTTAAAAAATAAGAAAATTTTGTGATTCTTTCAAAAATTATTTATTCCTGAGCTTAAAATGTTCCTATTAATTGTTTTTAGTTCTTTTTAGATATAAAATTTGTAAATTTAATTGGCAGAAATTGTCGACATAAATGTCGATGCGTTTATCGAGTATCGATTTTTACATCGACTTGTCTACGTAGAAAAACAACGTTTTCTAAATTATAGGAAAATACTGAGAAAAATTCAAAAATTTTGATTGAACAGTTATGTTTAACATAGAACATTACTTTAAATCTCAAATATCATTTTTAATTCATCGTTAACCGAGAAAAAAATGTGTCTGAATTTTGTCGACATAAATGTCGATGTCGACAATTGCTACACGGGTATTGGCAGAATTTCAAGATTATTTAAAAAATTTTAAACTTTAAAAATGTAAAATTTACTAAAATTTAATATAAAAAAATTCTCAAATAATTGTAAAAATTATTCTCTTAATTTTTTTGTAAAAACTTGGTCAAATTTTTAAAATTTATTATGAAATTGAAATTTTCAATTTGTACATTTACAAATCCAAAAAGTATTAAGCATCGATCCAATATTAATACATAATGTATAAAATTTGAAAATCACCAAATTCCAAAGTTTCATCAAATTTTTTTAAATTTTGAGTTTATAAATTATATCTAACAATTGAAAAAAAAACATCGAAGATTTTTATACATTTTGGAAAAATTGATCAAATTACGAAAATTACAGAAATTGGTTCAATTTAAAAAATACCTATATCAAAACTTTTAAATCATCAAATTTTTAAGTTCTATCAAATTTTAAATATTTCAAACATTTGAATTGTGAATAATATTAACAATATTTTTAATTTTAAAGATCAACAATTCGACATGAATTCTAAACATGGGCAAATCTTAGACATTGGTTCAATTTCGAAAATGAAGTGAAATTTTAAAATTAAGTACATAAGTACCTAATATATTTTTTAAGTTTTCAATTTCGATTAATTAAATTTTTTAAATTTAATGATTATTTACTGGATTTTAAAACATTAATCACAAATAAATACCCAAATCACGAATTTATATTTACTGATGGATCAAAAACATAAACCTTACTGCTTGTGCTTTCGTACATAATGACGAAGAATTTTTATATCCTCTACCTCCTCAATTCTCAATTATGTCAGCTGAACTGTATGCCACTAAACAGGCACTTACCTACATAAATATAACTCTTCTTTCATCAACACAATCATTTTTTCAGACTCCCTCTCAGCCTTGCTATGTATACAAAATTTCAATAAGAAAAAACAACATCCAATAGCCCAGGAAATATCCCATATGCTTTCTTCCTCATTGAAAAATACGATTTTATGTTGGCTACCTTCACACAAGAACATCCCAGGCAATGAATTAGCCGACAAAGCTGCAAAACTTGCACTAAACGTAACTCCCATCCAAAATATTCCAATTCCACTCTCTGACCTTAAAACATTCATCAAAACTAAAACTCAAATCATTTTTCAAAACTTCTGGAACCAAATTCCCTCTACTAATAAACTGAAAAATATCAAAAACGATATACTTCCAAGAACTTGCTTTGATATCTCTCGCCGAGAAGACGTTTTACTCACGTTTACGAACAGGACACTCTCTTATGACCCATTCTTACTTGCTCAATAAACTACCTCCCCCCATTTGTTCAATATGTAACACCCAAATTTCAATAACGCATTTACTTTTTCAGTGCCCCAAATATCAAAATAAAAGATCACTATACCTAACCTCCAATAATCCAAAAGAAATCCTAACAGATGACCCCATTAAAATCCAAAATTTATTATCCTTTCTCTCCAAAACTGGTTTACGATCCCTTCTATAAAATTAAAATTCCTTCTTCCCTTATATAATTTACGATCCCTTCCATAACTAAACCTCCTTCACGATACGCCTCTAGCCTTAGTTGCTGTATATTATGGCGTTTAAAAGAAAAAAAAAAACATTAAAAATTAATCTTTAAATTTTTTTTTTAAATTGTAAAAATTCAAGAAACGTTGAAAATTGATTTAATTTCAGTAATGAATTTACCAAAAAATTATTACGAATTTTAAAATAACTTAATAAAAAATTCCAAACATTAAACAATTCTATTATTTTAAAAATTAAAAAGTTACCAAAATTTTAAAAAGTATAAAAATAATGATTATTTTTTAAAAAAATTTAAAAACTTGGCCGATTTTTAAAATTTTTATAAAATTTATTATTTTAATGAAATTGAAATATTTTCAAAGTTGTAAAAATAAAATTTAAAAGACATTAAAATTTATGCAATATCGATAAAGAATAAAAATGTGAAAATTGATAAAATTTAAAGCTTCATCTATTTTTTAGAATTTTAAACAATTTAAAAAGAATTGAAATTGAACATGAAAAATTTTCATAAATTTTGAAAAATTGGTCAAATTTTGAAAATTGCAAAAATCATTTTTTTTTTTTTTTGGGTGTTTATAATTACAGGATTATTACACCCATCGGAAGAATTTTTTAAATTTTATTTGTGAGGTTGAGTTTTTTAATTAAGTTTATGAATTTTTGAATTTCGGAAGGAATATCTGGTATAACTGGGGGGATTTCATTTATTTGTAGGGTTAGTCTCTCTTGTTTTAACTTGGGGCATTCGAACAGGATATGTTGGATAGATATAAGTTGAATAGTACAGAAAGGGCATAGAGGTTTTGGAGTTTTTTGGTAAAGATAATTGTGAGTAATTTTTGTGTGTCCAATTCTTAGTCTGGTTATAATGATTTCATCTTGTCTATTTAATTGTGAGAGGTTTTTCCAAGGATGCACTCTTTTTTTATGTTGGTATAATTTATTGTTTACTTGTTGGGACCATAAGTTTTGCCAGCTTGAGTAAATTTGTTTGGTTAACAAAGATTTGATGTCATCTGTGGAAAGGGTAGAGAGTGGGGAGGGATTTATGGCAGATTTTGCTAGTGTATCGACAATTTCGTTTCCTTGAATTCCTATATGACTGGGAACGTATGCAAATTGAATAATGAAATTTGAATTTTGTAAATCAAAAAGAATTTTGTGAATGTTTTGTACAATGGGATGATCTGTAAAAATGTTTTGAATTGAAATTAAGGAGCTTAAAGAGTCGCTTTGGATTAGGAAATTTTTGTTGGTTATTTTGGAAGTGAGTATATCTTGAAGGCAGTGGTGTATAGCAGAAAGTTCAGCATTGTAAATAGAAGAGATGTTATGTATCTTATAGTTAGCAACTTGGTCTTAAATTCTTGAAAATCAACAAATTTAAAATTTTGATTTTCGAACAATCTTTGAAAAAAATTTCAATTTTTAAGATCAATTTGAATTCTAAAGTTTGCCCAATTTCAAAAAGTATATAGGTAAGTAAAATTTCAAAATTACTCAACTTTTAACCTTTTTTAATTTCGATCAGTTCCACTTTTTTTTTTCAAAGTTTTGAACAATTGGAAAAAAAATTGATCATCTAAGATTTCCATTAATTTTGAAAAAATGTTCAAATTTTGAAAATTGCAAAAATTCATTCAATTCCAAAATTAATTCAAAAATTAGAAATCACTAAATTTTAAATATTTAAAAAATTAAAATTTTTAACAATGTTTGAAAATTTTTTCAATTTTAAAGATCAATTTTAATTCTAATTCTAAATCCAAAACATTAGTCCAATTTCAAAAATTAAGCAAAATTTTAAAATAACCCAATTTTTTGAAACTTTGAACTTCGAAAAATTTATTCAAGTTCTATTAAGTAAATTTTTTAAAATTGAAGAAATTGAAGAAAAAAAATGTAAATTTCAAACATTGGAGATTTACCTACTTAAAGGAATTTAATTTCTTTCAAATTTCAAAAATTTTCAATTTAATAAAATCTAAGAAATTGTGAAAATTTATGTGTAATTTTTTTTGTTGAAAATTTAGTGTATTTTCAAAAATTGATGTAATTTTGAAAACGTACCTAGGTATTAAAATTTCGAAATCAACTAACAAATTTTATAGTTTTATTAAATTTTGAAAATTGCAGAAATTCTACAAACTTTGAAAATGGATCCAGTTTTTCAAATTAGGTAACTAAACAAGTTCTATCAAAAATTTGCATTTGGTCATTTGAAATATTCTTCTAGTTCTGTAAAATTCAAAATAATTAGGTATTTTGAATTCGAATTCTTGAACGCGAAATCGCTTAGAGGTAATCCCTACCCCTATTACCCCTATAGATATGCTCCTCGGGGTCGAATCGGAATATTCGCGTAAATTAAGAGATGCAAAGAATGCCGCCGAACGTGTGCTCTTCGCTGATCGATTAACTCTCCCAAGATAGTAAAAACAACTGACTTTTTTGCGCGCACGTTCTTCTTACGGAGATAGTTTCATGTTATAAATGGGCGTGAACAGGCTTTTTGTCTATGATTAATTCCGAGTTATTCATCATGTCAAATTTAGAGACCGGTTTGATCGTTTTGATGCGGAGGTCTTTTTTTACTTCCTGCGATAATTACTTTTAAAATCCAAATTAAATTATAAAGCGCCATTTATTGAATGAAATAATACCCGGTCTGTTATCTTTTTTTTTTTCAATTTGTTTTGTTTTGTTTTTGGCATACTAATTGATGGCGATTTAAATTGCTCGTACAGACAAGCTGGCTAAATGAGTTATTTTGAAAATTTATTTACATACAATTTTTACTACCAAGCGCGATTTTTTCGTGAACTGGTTGACGTAGTTGGCGATACTTTTAAAAGTTGCTAATATGTAATTTGTTGTTCTCAGTTTATTATCGATATTCCAACTGATTATACATAGGCCTAAACGAAAACAACACGATAATCATTTTTTTATAGTGGCGCTTAAGGTTTGAGCGTAACTTGGTAATTTTTAAGTGGTCGGAATTTCCTACAGAATGCCAATTATTTCTATATAAATTCTCGCTCGCTTCTCAGATATGATTTCAATTGCAATCCAGGTTATTGGTTCGGTTTAAATACACGTTGAAAAAGCCATTAAGTTTTATGTTCTGCGAACTTGGCGACTCGATAGAATGCATTATAACGACGAGAATAAACGCCAATCACTATTTTAAAACCCGAGCCCATTGCGTACACATCAATTCGATATTTTTAGACAAGTTTTTAATTTTTACTTTTGTTGTGATGTTTAATTTGTTTCAAAGTGTCGCGGCATGACTGCTTTTAGCGTACTGCACTTTTTTTTCTACTTCGATCCGCGTACGTACGCTCGTCTGAGTAATTTAATAAAGAACAAAAAAGTCAAACAGTTGGCAATAATCAAATATTGTGATTTTTTATGCCCTACATACGTTACATTATTCGGGTACCGGTTATAAGTAATTTTTTTGTCGCTCCTTTTGTTGTGGGATGAATCGTAAATCATAAATTTTGAGGAAATTTGAATTTACGAGTTGAACGATTTTTTTTGAACCAGTTTTTCCAGCTTTCGCCAGATTTGGCAATTAATTCGTAAAATTTGACCATGTAAATGTTGGACTTCTGGGGTAATATTTTCGAGAAAAAAAAAATCATAAATTTGGAGAAAATTTGAATTTATGACGAGAAATCGTTTTGGAATTAATTTTTTTCAGTTTTAACAGATTTGGAAATTTTTTCTTAAAATTCAACCCTACAACTGTAGAACTTCTAGACTGATAATTTCGAAGAAAAAATTCATAAATTTAGATGAAAATTTGAATTTATTACTTGAGAAATTTGTTGGAATCGATTTTTTCGATTTTTTTCAATTCTATCAGATTTGGAATTTTTTTGAGGAAATTCAATTCTAGAAATCTAGATTTTCTCCAGTAATAATAGCGAAAAAATCGTGAATTTTAAGGAAATTTGAATTTATTGGTTGAATAATTTTTTAAAACAATTTTTTCAACTTTCGCCAGATTTTGAATTTTTTTTTGAAATTCCATCCCACAATTGTAGGACTTTTAATTTCGAAAAAAAAGTTAACATACCTACTCGTATTCGGAGGAAATTTGAATTTATGACTTGAGAAATTTTTTGGGATTGATTTCTTTTCAATTCTAACAGATTTGTCAATTTTTTCATAAAATTCAACCCTACAACTGAAGGACTTCTAGAGTAATAATTTCGAGGAAAAAAATCAAAAATTTTGAGGAAATTTGAATATTTACGAATTAAACAATTTTTTAAAATCAACTTTTTCAAATTTCGCCAAATTTGGCAATTTTTTCAAAAAATTCAACTTCACAATATGTAAGATTTCTGGATAATAATTTTGGGGGGGAAATCATAAATTTTGAGTAAATTTGAATTATTTATGAATCAAACAATTTTTTCAAATAAATTTTTTCCACATTTGCCAGATTTGGCAATTACATAAGTATATCTTAAAATTCGAACCTACAACTGTAGGACTTCTAGATTGATATTTGCGGGAAAAAAATTCACTAATTTAGAGAAAATTTGGATTTATTACTTGAGAGATTATTTTCAATTCTGTCAGATTTCACAATTTGTCTTAAAATTAACCTCACTCCTAGATTGCTAATTTTGAAGAAAAAATTTACAAATTAAGGGGAAATTTGAATTCGTTAGGTACATTCACTGTACTTGAGAAATTTTTTTGGAGTCGATTTTTTAAAATTCCAATAGATTTGGAAATTGTTTGAAAAATTCAACTCTACAACTCTAGGACTTCTGGAATAATAATTTGAAGAAAGAGTTCACAAATTCGTATGAAATTGGAATTTATGACTTGAGAAGATTTTTTGGAATCGATTTTTTCAATCCTCGCAGATTTGGCAATTTTTTTTGTTGGAAAATTCAACCCTACGACAGTAGGACCTCTCGAGTACTAATTTCCAAAACAAAATCGTATATTTTAAGAAAATTTTAATTTATAAGTTGAACAATTTTTTTGAACCAATTTTTCAACTTTTGTAATATTTGGCAATTTTTTTTTTGTAAAATTCAACCCCACAACAGTAGGGCTTCTGTGATAATAATTTTGGAAAAAATTAACAAATTCATAAGAAATTTTTGGAATAGATTTTTTTCAATTCCAACACATTTGGCAATTTTTTAATACCTAAAAATTTCGAAGAAAAAAAAATCATAAATCTAGAGAAAATTAAAATTTATGAGTTGAACAATTTTTACGGAATAGATTTTTTCCATTCTAACATACTTGGCAATTTTTTCGTAAAATTCAACCCTATACTGGCGTAAAGTGTCAAATTATTTAATTATTTAAAAATTGAGACAATGAGATCAAGAAGAAATTTTTTGTCGCTTTACTGCTTGTGCCCCTATCTACTGATTTTTGCTTGGATTTTCAATATTTTGCTGGAAATCGTCACAATTTTTGTCTCGTATATTTTGACTCCCCCCGTCCTTTAGCCCAAAATACATATATCCAAGTTGAAAGTAAAATTTCTATTTCATAAAATATAGAATTATTTAAAAAATTTCCACTCCCGTCCCCCCCCCCAAAACATTAGTCATCATTTGTATTTTGTTTGTTGCTCAAAACTAGTAATTATTTCATTCAAGTTTAGTCGTTTTTGTTATTAAAATCAGAGTTGAATCATTCCCCAGCCTTAATATTTTCCTTATTAGAAAATTCTATCTTGAATGAAATAGCTCGTATTTCAAAATAAAGGAGGGATATTTTGGAAGGGTTTGGATAGACGTAAGGTATTGTTCATTTTGTCCTTTAATTAGTTCGGTTTTCGCTGATGGCACCAAATTGCGTCTTAATTATGATATTAGAACTTAGAAGCCCTATGCTTTCTTGTGCCAAAGATTCCACACCGTGTCTCTTCACTGGAAAAAAAAAATGGATTTTAAAATTGGGTACTATTTATTTAAAAATCAAAACACCTTAATGAATACTGAGAATCATAGTAAGTTCGTGAATTACTGAGTTTCACAGTATCGATTCCTGTTTTCTGTGGAAATATATTCCTGTCATCTTGAACTGAAATTTACTTTTTTCACTGGAATGGTTACGGACTTGAAGGGCTGTCACAAAATTACCCGTTTCTTTTGTAACTGCATGTTACCTGTCTTTTTTTTTTTTTTTTTTTTTTTTTTTTTGCGTGTTGTTGATACTTCCGTTTTTCTTGTTAATTCTAATTTTAGTTCGGGAACTTGAGCTTTAATTTTGAACCATTTTTGATATTGATACGTGTGTGTGCGGTTGATTAAGGTAAAATTTGGGTACTATGCCTTTAGGTTAGTTATACGTCGATGAATGAATTTTTCACTCATTAGGATAATATATGGGCTAGGGCTGTATACGATTAGATTTTAATTTTAGGTATCGGAATTTTTTCCCATGAAATTCAAATTGATAAGTTAATTTGATGAAACGACGAGTAAATTCCTAGAATACGAGGTTAAGTTTGAATAAATTATCGGAATACAGGAAAGGCGGCCGTGATAAGATACTATACTTATTACTTAATGAAAGCGTTTGAGATGACTAACAGCCAAAAAAAGAACTCTAGATTAGATACAAAGAAATCACACTGAGGAAGTGTCAGTAAAGACTTCCCAGGAATATGCTGAAATACTCGAAAAGTTCTTCGCATTTCGCTGTTGTTGTTTTTTTTCGAAGAAAGCAAACTTATTCGAGTGATGGTCATTTTTCATTGAGGCGACGATAAAAAAAATCTTTTGTGAATATTATTGTCCGGACGTCTAAACATTGTTGTGACGAAGCGCCGCCATCGACTGGACAATGAAGGTTGGCGTTCTTCAGGTTTGATTTTCAATTTGTCTTAATTTCTTTGTAGCGATGGCGTCCGTCCCGTTCCTCGATGTCAGCGTAGTGCTTAAAATTTAAAAAATCATTAATTCAAAAGTAAAACGGAATACGTCAAGAATTGGCGTACTCGCCGCGTGTATTCGGATACAAGTCGTCGGATTCGACACATGCCCTAAGGCTTAAGTAGCTAAGCTATACCTTTACCAAGTAATTTTCTACAGACATTCCTGCGGCTGGTGACTGGCGAAGATTTAGGGAATAGTAGCTGCGAATTCATCGATCACGTCTGACCGTCGAGGTGAAGTTTAGCCCTATAGGCTGCCTTATTTGAATGAGGTTTACCTACTTGAAAATTTTCAATTTCGTGAATTGAATATTTTTTGACTTCAGAAAATGGGTAGGTAAGTTTGAAAAAAAAAGAGAAATTTTCAATTTTGCTGAAATCGCATTATACGAGAAATATCGAGTTGAAGCATGTCCGGGAGGGGGTTTTGAGTTCTCACAATGACCTCATATTACAAAATTTTTAAAGAAAATCATAGAAAATGGAAAAAATGAAGGAATTTTGCCAAAATTCAGTCTTTGACGATGTATTGCGAGAAAAAATTCCGACCAAATTCAAAGACACTTTTTCATGTGAAAAAAAAATGTTTTTATGAGCTGTAGAAGAAGCGAGCCCCGGGCTCAAAAAATCCAACAAAATTCTAGATATTGCAAAACACTCAAAATTACATTAATTTTTCATAATTTTTTCGACACGTCTTTATGAATGTGGAACCCTGGAGAGCGATTTAAAGTCTTCAAAGTCACTTTTAAAGTAATTTTGATATACTTAATCGAAGAAATCTGAAAAAAACCCACACTACTTCTTTTGAGCATCTTCACTTCCATAATTATGAAGTTTGAAAAATATTAGCTGAAAACTCGCGGAGATGTAATTTTAAATGTAATATCAGTGATATGTAGTTTTTCGTTGGTCCGGGGGGGGGGGGGGATAAAAAAATTGAGAATAATTTCAAAAATCATATTTTACGCTACCTACCCAAAGGTTCTACCCAAAAATTGAAAATCAGGATCAGGACCGAATCACCGCATGCTAAGCCCTGGTATAGCTTTTGATGAAAATATGAAATTTAGGTACTTACTTTTTTCAAATTTTAATAAATTTTTGGAATTATTTTTAAAGTTAAATAAGTAAATTTTTTTAATTCATAATTTTATTCAATGTTATTTTTGATTAAGTAAGACGTATGCTAAGTATTTGAATTAATTGAAATGTAGTGGGTAAGCTTTCATAATATTAAAAAAAAAAAAAAAAAAAAAGGTAAAAATTCAAAATTTGGAAAATTCTTAGCTGCCTATAGTTGAAAATAAAATTTTTATTTGATTTTTAAATTTTAATCCAGTTTCAAAATTGAGTTTATTTTCAAAGTTTGATTTTTACTCTTTAATTTTTTTTTCCAATTTACTAAATTACTCAGTATTAAATTATTTTTAAAATTTACTAAATTTTAAAAGTTCAGCTGAATTTCAGGACGTCCACTAAAAATTTTAAAAATAGAGGTTTTTCTGTGTTACTTATTTGAAAATTTATCTGTGGTGAAAAGCCCAATTTGCAAAGCATAACAAATTTTTAAAATTCATTTTAAATCCATACTTTGGAAAATTTTCAACAATTTAATAAAAGTTGAAATTTTGTTAAAATTTAGGATTTTCCAACCTTTGAACTATTTAAAAAATTTGAATCAAATAAAATTTTTTAGTTTTCACAATTTTAAAACTTTCGAAATTGAGACATTTTTTATTTTGTAGATATCCTGGTTAAAGATCCTGCCAAAATCCTGCTTTTTGATTTTCTTCTAGATTTATTACTCGATCTGTAAAATAAAGAAGTTGGTAGAAAAATTATTTTGAGAAAAAATCCTCAATATTTGACAAATAAATTGTTAGAAAATGAATTGTCGATAAAATATTTTTGTGAAAAAAGTCTCGACAAGGAATATTAAAAAAAAAAAAAAAAACTCAAAAAAATTGGCAATAACCTTTTAAAAGTTTTCAAACAAAAAATTGAAAAATTATGAAAGAAGTTTGTAGAATTTTTTAAAATAGGTAATAAAAATATATTTTTGGGATCAAATAAAAAATTGAAAAAAAAATCTGAAAAATAATCGATAAGAATTGTTGAAAAGTTGGTTTTCAAAAATAAGTCATCATTTTTTTAAAAGTCTTTTGTAGGCATATTTTTTAAGAAATATTTTTTATTAAAATTCCTTAGATTAGAAATTAAAATAAGTCTGTGTGAGTAAGAAAAGAAAAAGAAAAGAAAAAAGAAAAACGAGAAGAAGAACTTATCGCCAGATTTTTTGGGAAATCAGTTTTTTTTAACACTCCTGCTTGTCCTGTTTTGAAAATTTAAAATCTTTAAATTCAATGTTTATCCCCTGGTTTTTGGCATAAAATAAGTTAAAATAACGGCGCATCAGGGTGAGTTTAATTGAGTTGAGAATTTTCGATAGCTGGCTGGAGTGAGGTGCTCTCATCATTTCATTTTGTCTCTTTCCTTTTTTTTATGACTTCTTGGAAGTATCTAATTTTTTTGAGAGAGTGAGATAGGGTGCATTTTCAATTTGGGAAAGGTTTTACCGATGATTTTGCAAAACTCCTGCTTTTTGGTTTTGAGATTTTATTGGAGAGCATGAAAATGAATTTCTTCAATTATGCTGAAAAATAACTCAAAATTGCTGTAGAAAAAAAATTTATAAAAAAATTATCTTCATTATAAAATCTCCAAAAAATATTTTTTTGTTGAAATCTCTGAAAAAATATTCTTTAAAACAAAACAGTGTGAGAAAAAGACACATTTTAATTTCATATACTTAATATGGAATTCATTGAAAAACTTATACTTTTCCCCAAAAACTGGTCGTTATTTATTTTATTTTATATTTTTATTGTCAAAAATCCAAGTGGAATTATTTCCGAGCCCCTTAGCTGTAATTTATATCCAAATTGATATGCCTCATTTTTCACTCCTCCTCGAACGAACCCAAAGAAAAGTTGAAGTCAATGAAAAGGGAGTTTCCAATCCTCACGTAGATTTTCCAATCGAAATAGGGTTATAGTTAGTCTATGTTGATAAAGCAAATGGCACACATATTGTTCGTACCATTTGTAGTATATTTGTGAAGGTTGCTCGACGACAAAAAGAAATCGACAGACAGTAGTTGAAAAGGTAAATATTGCGCAATACACCGTTGACGTACGGACGTGCCAGTACAGAGCGAGAGACTGGGGCTTAAAAATGATGTTTCTAGTATTACTTAGTACCAAACTTATGTACATGGAAATGTATAACGTATTAAAGAATATAAAGCATTTTCGTTTGGAAGCAGGTAAATTCTGAGTAAAATGCGAGTAAGATAGTAGGATAGGTACTCGAAGGTAGACGTACAATATACATACATGCACAGTTGTTGTACGTACCGGTTATGAATTTTCATAAGTAAGTAAATATTCACGTAGATACGCGGTTGAAAATATAAATTGAAGTTTACTCATTTCTTCGAATTTATACCAGCGTATTGTTTGTTTTGCTTATGCTAGTATTTTGTAAATACATAGAAGAGGATTTGACATCGTGTGTAGTACCTAGACCAGACCTACACATGCGATATCATGCACGGAGAGAAAAGTTCTGTAAAAACTACATAGATTATTCTGTGTAAAACGTTAGCAAGATTGGAAATGAGCAGAAATTACAAGGATTTTGTAATTAAAATATAATACTACAGATTTGCAACTTCTAACTCGAAAGTATAGCATTTTTTACCATACTGTTTAGTAATTATAGGTAATTTGTCACATGATAAAATGCTATCGAATTGAACGGCAAAATGTTCTTTATTATTCCACCAATATTTACCAGACTATGTCTAGTATATTATTGGTGGAATAATTGAAGAACATTTCGTCATTCAATTCGATATCATTTTATCATGTAATTAATTACCAATAAACTACTAAACAGTCTGGTAAAAATTGCCAACTGCTGCATTACATTTTATTTCAAAATTCTTGTGACAATTACAGCATTTGCAAGAACACAAATTCGTCAACTGTTAGGTAAAACCCGCCAAGTCTATCTAACCTGGTTTTTGGAAATGTATCGTAAGGGATGAAAAGTTATTTTTCAGATTTTAGATGTTTTCGATGTCTTTTACAAAAAAAAGAACAACATCTAAAATCCGAAAAATGGCTTTTCACCCCTAGACACATTTCCAAAAACCAGGTTAGATAGACTTGGTGGGTTTTACCTGACAGGTGACGAATTTGTGTGCTTGCAAATGCTGTATTAGTCACAAGAATTTTGAAATAAAATATAATGCAGCTTTTTTCATTTTGAACTCTTCACATTTTCTGAATCTATGACAACTTCTATCACCCTTTCTTACCCAAAAAATATACACAAGCTGGCAACACCTCTGGTCTCAACAAACACCCAATAAACTCTTTCAACATAAAAAAAAATCATAATACTTTTGGAAAAATCTCTTACACCTAAATAGACAAGATAAAATTACGAGTAGTATAACAACACTGAGAATTGGTCACACAAAAATCACCCACAGCTACCTCTCTATCAAAAAACTTCAAACCTCCTTTGCACTATCTATCTGAAACCCATTCCAACGGATGTGATTATCTTGTAATTATAAACGTACACACACACCAAAAAAAAACTTGGGCATACAAAAACTAACTGCACTGATGAGGTTGTTTAAAATCTAAATTTTTATTTTTAAACACAAACAAATTTATTATTTCAAACATAAAATAGTAAAACTAAAAACAAACAAATCGATGAGAAAGCCAATTCAGGAAAATCATAATCAGTATCATACTTGTAGAAAATTTCAAAACGGGATTAAAATTTTGCAATAAAAAAGTAGTCAAATCTTCATTTAAAACACTAGATACATATTTCCAAATTCGATTCCAAAATTTATATACATATTTTTAAATTTTATAAAAGTTTACTAAAAACACAAATTTTTGAAAATTTTCACAAAATCATTTTTTCAATTTTGCTCAAACCGAATTTATCAAAACCTAATCAAAATAATATGGTTACAATATTGAAGAGAACATCAGATGAAAAAAAAAGGACATATTTCAACCCATTTGAAAGTCTGGAAAACATTTCGATCATGTATGATACAATGATGATTAATACCTTTGGCTGTCTCATTTAGTGTAGTAAATTCAATTACGCGATTACGAACTTAATATTCACACAGTACAATGGAAAACAAAACAGTCGAGAAAAACAATATTCAACCAAACATTTAACGTACTGAAATATTCAAATTTCAAAGAGACATTAAAATTTCACCATAAGAAAAATTCTCAAATACCCGTGAAGCATTTGCGACAATAAAAAACGACGGTAGAACAGTACGTTGAAAAAACGTCAAATGTGCGACCATAAAATGGACGTAATTTTGTCGTATATGCGATTTTTCAAACACGTCACAAATACGTCAGTAAAACGATCGTGAAATGGACGTAATATTGTCGCATATACACGGTTTCAAAAACGTCAATAATACGTCAGTAAAACGATCATGAATTGGACGTAATATTGTGGCATATACTATTTTTCATGAACGTCACATTTACGTCAGTAAAACGATCGATTTTTTTTTTTTTAATTTTCTAAGTTCAAAAGTTTGAAAAAATTTTGAATTTTTTTTTTAGTTGTAAGCGATTTTTCATGAATGTTGCATAAACGTCACAAATACGACAGTAAAGCAATCGAAAAATTTTGAAAAATTTAAAATTTTTTCAAGTCCAAAAAGATTGAAAAAGTGTAAAACAATTTTTAACAGTTGAAAAAAATTGAAAAACTTTGAAAATTTTTATAAATCCAAAATCTGAAGGTATTGAGTGGTCTATATGAGCGTTTTATGAGCATTCTCCCAACGTAAGGGGGTGGCTTAGTGGATAAATAGAAGACTCTCATACGGGAGGTCGAGGGTTCGAGCCCCAGTGGTGGCAGATTTTTTTTTTTCTCGATTTTTTTTGGGATTATTAGGTACAATATGTGTTTAGGGATTGTTCCAAGTATTAATTACATTGATTAAATGATTTTTAAAATTAAAAATTAGGTCAGTACTATGTAAATATTGAGTGGTATTATTGACGTACATGCGACAAAGATACGGTCGCAAAACGGTGGTACAAAGGGGAAATTTACAGTGTTTTTACCACGCGTATTACTGTCGCAAAATTGACGTATTCCTATCGTTTTTTTAACGTATTTTGGTCGCCAATACTTCACGGGTAGTGCCTTCTTTCTAAACACTATCTGTCATACAAACAGATAACTTTTATATGACTGTTATCAAAATGTGTTGTACAGTCTGGTGATTTCTATTAGATTTCACCCATAATTTTTTCTACACCGAAGATGCACAAAATTATCACTTCTCATTTGTGGAATATTTACTGAACCGTCTTGTAATTTATCACACAGCTTAGAAGTAATTTCTCCATAACTGTATTAGTAAAAGGAGTTTACCAAAATATGATAAATTTTATTAGTGGGTAGTCTGTCATTTTTTGTAGTGGAAAATATGGAATTTTTCTACAAAATTTAATAGAAGTTGCTGTTTATTTCATTAGAAATTGTAAGAATTTTATTTACAGCGACTATCTGGTGTATTATACCCCTAATTTTGGTAATTTCTACTGAATTTCCAGTTGAATGTACCGTACATTTGAGAAATATTGCTAAACTGCACTGGAAATTTTACAGGGCATTTTTCTCCGTGTGTAGAAAATACGAGTAAATGTAGAATAAACGAAAGACATCGAGGAAACATGGGCGTGCATTGGATCTTTTCTTTGTTTTTCTTTTCATTTTTTGATAATTTATCTTCTTTTTTACGCCCTTAATAAGCATAAAAAATGTAAGAATTTTTTCCTCTCTACCTGTTGTAAAATTTATGCAAGAATTTTTAGAAGGTCTCAAACCGCTGATTTGCTTTCTTTCTCTCTCTCGTTGTCATTCTGTTTGGCTCGTTCGTTCGACGAGACGAGGTGACCCGCAAACGCGACTTCGTAAAAGGCATCATTGTTCCGAGCAATAAACTTTTCGACTGGTGCGTTGTACTCTGGTTTCGTCTATGTTATTATTATAAATACGTACTATGTAAGTACAACATTGGCGTATTTATTTTTAAATAGTTGACGGAAAGTAGGTAAGAAAATGATGCACAGACCAAGGCAGTTGGCTCATTTGTCTTTAGACGTCCCCCTCGTACCCTTCCTACAAATTCGCCGGTCTTTGCCTTGCTCTTTTTTATGTGTATACACGTAAACGTAAGTGAACTGTAGAACAATTTACGAATTGTACACAATACATGTACCGCAGGTTAATGAGGTCGCTTCGAAAAACTGTTTTTTTCACTGATGTTCGCCAAATGTTAATAATTCGTTGTAGTAGGTATTAGAGTTTAACGAAAGTGTAAAATTTGCCATGTACTTCACTTCATGTTGTATTTGATGTTGGATTAGACAGGTTCCGAAGGTGGGGGGTTTTGAACTAATTCCGATGGATTGCAGAAGGATTGAGAGAAATTTGATAATAGAAGTTCATACTCAGATTCTACAGATTTCTGGATATTTTTTTTTACGAGTAATACAAAGAGCGAAGCTTCGAATGTTAAAATTGAAATAAGTTCAATTGAAAAAATTCATTCGTCGAATCTCTTCGAAAATTTTGCTCACGAATGAGCATATTGTTGATTAATCGAGACTGTGTTAAATCTCAACAAGACAGCTGAAAATTTGATTCGAATTGCGAATCACGATTTGGCGGGTTTTGACTTCGATAGATCGTGCTTGTGTGAGATGAGCTATGCATGAAAATAAATCGAACCATAGGTTACGTACAATGACAAATGATCGATAAACTAGATTAATAATTCTGCTAGTCGATGGATTTGATTGATTTATTGCAGAAAACATTGAGAGTTTTTTTGAAACGTTATTTTAGTTAACGTTACGTTACTTGTGTATTGTATACAATTTTTTGAACGAAGTAAAAAAGATTAATACAAATTCTACCTGAATTAGGCGAAAATTTGTTCATTTTTTCATTTCTTCTTAGGAACTCGATACCTCCAACCAGATTTCCTGAGGGACTAAAATTCATATCTGGGCATGTTTCAACTCAATATTTGTCATGTATTGCAATTTTAGAAAAATTGTGAATTTTTCATTTTTCCCCCGAATTCAACTTACCTACCTACTTTTGAGTTTTTCAAGTCGAAGAAAATCTAATTCGTGAAAATAATCGTGGAATTTTTTAAGATTTCTAAAACCAACAATTTTGTAAAAATTTAAAATTTCAGTAATTTTTGAAAAATTAGAGTTTTTGCCAAAATGCATTTAATCATTGAAAAAAACTACTAAACCCCATTCCATTTAACTTGACCCTTCACCACTACATACAAACGTGTAAATACACAAACTTCTGGCCACCTGATTGGTGCACAATGCTTTGTTTACACTTGCATTAGTAGTGAAGGGTCAAGTTAAATGGAATGGGGTATAGGATTACTTACTTTCAATGCAAAATCCTACTCTGATGGAATTTTTTAAGATTTTTAAAATCAACAATTTTGTGAATTTTTTTGAAAAATCAGAGATATTTTGCCTAATTACATTAAATCAAAGAAAAAATGCAATACAAAATCCTCGTTTGATGAAATTATTGCAGATTTTTACAATCATCAATTTTGTGAAAATTGTAAATTTTAGTAATTTTTGAAAAATGAGAGTTTTTGCCTAATTGCATTTAATCAATGAAAAAAACTACTGTTTTCCAATGAAAAATCCTCCTCTGATAGAATTTTTCAAGATTTCTAAAAACAACAATCTTGTAAAAATTTTAAATTTCGTAATTTTTTGAAAAATGAGTTTTTTTCAAAATGCAGTTTATTCAATGAAAAAAACTCCTACGTACTAAAAATGCAAAATCCTCTTCTGATAGAATTTTTGGAATTTTTTTAAATCATCAATTTTGTGGAAATTGTAAATTTCAACAATTTTTAAAAAATAATAGTTTTTTTCCAAAATGCATATTTTTATTCATTGAAAAAACTCCTGAGTACTAACTACTAACAATGCAAAATCCTCCCTCCCCTGATAAAATGTTTGAAATTTTTTAAAATCAGCAAATATTATTTTGTGAAAATTTTAAATTTCAGTTATTTTTGAAGAATGAGTTTTTTCCAAAATGCATTTAATCAATGAAAAAGGCCAATGTACTTTCAATGCAAAATTCTCCTCTGATTAAAATGGAATTATTGAAGATTTTTAAAACGAAAAAAATCAAAAAATTGGAATTGAATTTTAATGTTTTTTTTAAACGAAATAGTCACTACATAGGCACTTCTACCTAACAAGACCATTCTCTATGATTTTTCATTTTTACCCCTGTTTTTAAAGGAACATTAAAAACCTCGCTTTTTTACGTTATTTGAAAAATGTCAACCTATGAACCTACTAAAGAAAGATCAGAAAAGATTAGCTATATGTTCAATGAAAGAGAGCAAGAACCAAACTGTTTATTTATATGAGTCAAGTACAGTCATAACAGTACTCTACAATCATAGCCATATATAATTTTATATTTATAAATTCATTAATTTCAATAATAATCATTATTATTTTTTCTTCAAGAATTTTAATATTATTTACTTATATAATTTTAAATTCAAATAATTTAAAAATTAAATTTAATTAAAATTTTTAAAAAATAATTATTTTATTAATCAATTTTAATATAATTATTTTTTTAAATAAAATTTTTAAATTAAAATTAAATTTAAATGAATATATATTTCTCTTCTAATACTTCCCCTCCTTTTTTTTTTTTTTTTTTTTTTTTTTTTTTTAATCAAAATTAATTATAAATGTGTTAAAAATTTCAGCATCATCGTCCACAATCACCAAAACCATCGCCAAATCCACTTCCAAAATCAAAAACATGTACGAACTCCACTCACAAATCTATCTGTAAAACAAAAGTAGTATTAATAAAAATTAAAAAAGATAAGATTCTTTCATAAACTCCTTTGAACTTTCAAAAATTTCAAAATTTGGTCTTTCTAAACATTCAGTAGTGTGATTTACTTCTTCATTTTCTTCAATTTACCACATACTTGAATACTTTCCACGTAATTATCTGCTTTTCGACTTACATTTGTCTACTTTTCTCAACATAAAAACATCTAAAGTCTAAACATCAATCTTCAACTTTTCTCCTCCAACTTCATTTTTCTTTAAATCTCCGTAAACTTCATCTCCAAAAGATTCTTTTTGTCTTTCACATATCTTCGTATATCTACTTTTTTAATAATCTCCGTAAATTTCTTTCAATTCCATAGGTTATATTTTCTTCTTTATTTTCAAATTAAATCAATAAACAAATTTTTGTAAAATTTAAATCATCATTACTCCACATTTTTACACGTTTAAATAAAAAAAATTTTTTAGGAAGTATCGAAATACGTTTTACGTAATTACGTGGCTACGAAATATAATAAGTATCTAAGCGAAGTAATGTTGTTTTTGGAGATAAATAAATTCATTCAACAATCGTTTTCAACTCCATCGTTCAGTTTTAAAAAAAATTATTACTCAGTAAAAATCGTCATTAGGTAATCATCAATTTATCGTACCGTACCAAAAATTTAATTCTAAAATAATTTTCAAATTCAAGAAATTTCAAACTTTTATTCCATTGTTCAATAAATTTTTAATTTTCAAGTTCAACACCACTTCAATATTTCATTCAAAATTCACTATTCAAAAGATTCTCCGTATTTCTCCTTTATATTATACGTATGTACAATCGTCTTTGCCATTCATCATACTTTCACAAATTTCAAAATTTAAATTTCATTCAAACATCGTTTTCGGTTTCATTGTTAAATTTTTCAAAATGTATAGTAAAATCGTCACAGATGAAATCGTACCTACTACAATTTTCATTCTAAAATATTCAAATTCAACAAAATTTCAATCTGACTTTCATTTCATCGTTTCATAAAATTTTTGTTACGTCAAGTCGTCATCGTCATATAGAATTTTCAAAAAATACCACGTATTTCTTTCTCTTCTTACACACATATTATATTACCACCGTATTTGTTCTTCTTTCTTTCATCATTATTAAAATTTAAATTCTGTTTCACCTTCAATATTGACTTCATCGGTAAATTATTCAAAACTTATTGTACAAATTTTTCATCAAGTTCTCCTTTCAAAATACTTCTATCGTCATTTCATCAATTAAATCAACTTGTTCTACTTATCATAGATGCATCTTGAACAGTTTATCAATGATACTTCAACACCCCTTTCACATTTAAAATATACAACCCGTGTCACTCGTTCATGTTCAACCATGCGCCTAATACATTTAAAGAAAGTATACCACTAGTATTTATTTATAAAAATATCTCATGTAGGAATTTGAGAATTGGAACACTAGGAAAAAAAATACAGAACACACGCAATTTCCGCCTCTGCAGGTTGCGCATTGAAATGGTGCGTTTCGGCCTTCGAGAAGCAAAAGACGCGTTTGAAGGATAAAGTGGTGAAAAATTTGTCGTCGTTGGGCTAAAAAAAAAAAATTAATACGAGGGGTAAAGGAGATGCAAATGTATGTATATTGTCGTTTGTTAACGAATTAATCGACGACGACGACGACGATGCTCCGCGTCGTATACCAGTTTAAATAACTCGCTTAATGACTGGCAGGTGCACAACTTACGATGAAAACCAGGCGTTAAATTTTGTTAAAATTTTTAAATATATGCGAGTAACGAAAACACCGCTATATAGTGCCATGGAACGAAAACGAAAACAAAGTTGGAGAAGGGGACGTTATTGGTATTGTAATAAAAATCGTACGCAGTTATGAATTAATCTAGCTTTTTGCGCTTTGGCATTGTATCCTGTTTCAAGGTGTCTACCGTCGCGAAAAGTCGCGAAATTCGCCAAAAAAATCATTGAAGTCGCGAATTTTTTCCTAATTTCTCCAAAACTTCATCTTTTTGAAAATCTTCAAATTTATGCTAAAAATGCATTCTTTATTTATTTCAAAGTTCCAATTTTTTCAAAATTTTCGCCCTCGCTTCGCTCGGGTAACATGCTGCTTTTATATTTATTTATAATCCAAAAAGTATCATGTTTCCAAAATTTTTGCAAAAAAATGCCTGTTTTCTCTTTTAAATATTGCAATTTTTTCAAAAATTTTCGCCATCGCTGCGCTCGGGCAGCACGTGTCATTCTTATTTAGATCCTAATGATTTCATGAATTTAAAAAAAATCTTTTATTCATAAAAACAGTGAGAAGTTTTTCTTTCAAAAGCTCAATTTTTTCGAAAATTTTTGCCCTCGCTTCGCTCGGGCAACATAAGTAGCTGGTATTCTTCTGATTTTCAATCCAAACAAAAATCATTTTTTTTTAATTTGTGAAGAAATTGAACAATTTTATTTTTCATTGAAAATTACATTTTCCCAAAATTTTCAATGTAGGGGGATTTGAAATCTGTCTATTCTAATTTTAATGTTAGCTTTAAAAAACTGTTGTCAATTTGTCACACATTAAATTAAAAAAAATTGGAAGAAAGATGAGAAAATTTGAGTCTCACACCTCATCCCATTCAAAATAGCTTCGTTACGTCTCTGTTTTTTAAATTTAGAAAGTGAACTATACATAGGAACCTCATAGGCCAGAAGTCAAAGCGAAACAAATCTTCATAATTCTAAACGTTTTGAATGTTGATGTAAAAAATGAATCACCGGAAAATATCTTTTCGAGCCCCCTCCCCTCCCCTCCCATCCCATCCCATCCCATCCGAAGCACAAATTTCATTTTGTTGAAGACCCTAACGTTGACATTCTGACTTTTGTTAACAACCCTAATGCTCATGAAGAATTGTATTAAAGAGGTTAATGTAGAATTCGTGAGTTCAAATTACATTACAAGAGAAAAATATCACGAAAAAAGTCACGAAAAAAGTCGCGAAAAAATCCCGAAAGAGGTCGCGAAAAGTCGTTAAAAGTCGCGAATTTCAGCTTACAAAATTTGGTAGACACCTTGTGCTTAGAAGAATTTATTTCTCGAGGTATTCTCGTATACAGAACGTCGTGAATTTTTTCGGTATCGGCGCGAGCCTACGAAGTGCGATTATTTTTTTCAAGTTTATAATTTTAATTACACTCGAGCCAATTTTTATAAATTTGTTTACTTACTTGGAATTGAATTGTTGTTTATTAATTTTACCAAGTCCAATACTTTATAGATACTTAAAATTTATAATTGGAGGGGAAGAGGGGGTCAAATATAAATTTTTGTAATAATCAAAATTATTCCTAGGCCTTCAAGCTACAACTATTGTTTTGAATTTTTTTCAATTGGACCCCTCTCTCCCTTCCGATTTTGCATAATTCTCTGTAGATACAGTGACTGAGCCGGGAGGGAAGATTAAATTGAAAAAAATTTCAAACAATAGTTGTTGATTGAGGTCCTAGAAATAATTTTGGTAATTATAAAAATTTCAATATAGCTTCCCTCTCTCTTCCAATTTCACAACACAACGTTATGTAGATAATTGTTCGGAATTCGGAGAAGGGTCCAATTGAAAAAATTTTCAAACAAAAGTTGTAGATTAAGGTTCTAGAAATAATTTTGGTAATTATAAAAATTTCAATTGGCCCTCCCACTCTCCTCCGATTTCACATAACATTACGTTTATGTAGATAATTGTTCAGAATTCTGAGAAGGGTCCAATTGAAAAAATTTTCAAACAAAAGTTGTAGATTGAGGTCCTAGAAATAACTTTGGTTATTATAGAAATTTCAAATTGGCCCTCCCCCTCTCCTCCAATTTCGCATACGACTTGGAAATTTATATGTATTATTAATAACGGGGTGATGTAAGGATTCAATTGAAAAAATTTTCAAACAAAAGTTACACCTTGAAGTCTTGGGAATAATTTTGGTTATTGTAGAAATTTCTATTGGACCCCTCCCCCCTCTAGGTTCACATATCATTGTGTAGATAATTGTTCAGAATTTGGTGAAAGTTCCAATTTGAAAAATTTTTCAAACAAAAGTTGTAGATTGAGATCCTAGAAATAATTTTGATTATTATAAAAATTTAGATTAGCCCTCCCCCTCTCCTCCAATTTCACATAACAGTACGTTTATACTTACTCAGAATTGAGGGAGGGGTCCAATTGAAAAAATTTTCAAACAAAAGTTGTAGATTGAGGTCCTAAAAATAATTTTGGTTATTATAAAAATTCTGATTCGTCCCCTCCCTCTCTTCCAATTTCGCATACGACTGGGAAATTTATATTATTAAAAACGGGGTGAGGTAGGGATTCAATTGAAAAAATTTTCAAACAAAAGTTATACCTTGAAGTCTTGGGAATAATTTTGGTTATTACAAAAATTTCGATTGGACCCCTCCTTCCCCTCCAATGTTGAATATCTAATATCATTGGACTTGATAAAATTTAACAACAACGATCCACTTCCATGTAAACAATTTTATCAAACTAGACGAGTACTTTATGCTTGAAAAACTTTGTCCAAAAATGAACGTTTTTAGGCAGAAGAGTTTTTCCGATTCATCTGCTAGACTCGAGCTTTAATTAGTAGCTGAGACAAAATATTGACAGATAACAAGCTACAGAATACGTATCGCCAAGTTCGCAAGTTTGATGGAATGCTGCTGATGAGAAGGCTGCGACAACTCGATGTGTGTGTGTGGTGTAGCATTTTTCTATGGTATTCGTACAATTTGTTGGTTTATTACCAAATTCGATCGATAGTCGATGCGGAGGCGAAGAAGAAGAATGGCTAGACGGCGGATTATGGTATGATAGACGCCTACGGTTTATGTCTACAATGTAGCCAGCGGGATGTAGGCGTTGCGACGCGTATAATGCGTATTCTGGTTGTGTACGTCACAAATTATCATATGTCTTTGTTTCACGATGAGCCGGAGCGTGTAGATTGCGGCGTGGTCGCGGCGGTGCGGTTTTTTTCGCTCTTTATTTCCTTCGTCGCAGATGAGGCTGGATAGATTGATGTAATTCTGGGTTAAGATGATTTTACACGTTTAATTTGGCGGTGTGACGGAAGAAACGGCGCGACGCGACGTCTGCGTTGGAATTGGTACTATTTTAGACGATGCCGCCGTCGCTGGAAAATCATTTCGTTCTCGAATGCAACTGTATTAGGATATGAGTGCGATGATGATGGTGCTTGTACGAATTTCGACTATGTGGGTGGTTGGGAATTTTTTTAAACGTTATTTTTACACGCCGGTGAATAATTTTTCTCGTCGTTTTAATTTTTTCCAAATTATTTTAAATTGGGTAACAAATTTTATTATGGTTGAGTTCGCTAATAAAAACGGTTTTTATTCGTAAATAGAGGCCAGTCTCATAATATTTTGTAGGTATTTATTAAAAAAAACAAATCAGGCCGTTATAAATATAAAACTGGTACTGATGATTTTTTTCTGTAATTAACAGCTGATCGAGATAATACAAGTTGAGTAATTTGGAAAGTAGGAGTTAATTAAATGGTTTACGTAATCAAAGCGGTGGCGCGCGCTGTTTATTTTCTGTAATGTTTGGAATACTTGATTTAAAAAAAAAGTATTTTATTTATATGTATTGATGAGAATTACAATTTTTAATTTTGAGAAATGTTTAAAAATTGTTGTTATTACACCAACCAAACCAATGTTTTGAGAAAATTTTCCTAAAAATTTTTCTTTAGAATAGATTTTTGAAAATTTTTTAAAAAATTTGAAAATATTTACCTTTTTATGATTTTTTCTCACAAGTACATCTTGTCAACTCCGACTGATCTGAAATTTGGCTTACTGAAAGAGCATGCCATATAAACCTCAGAACCAAATTCTGAGCTCCTGAAGTTGATTTTTCGATTTTTGACAAATTTTTGAAAATGGTTGTACGAATAATAGTCCAATGGTATAGATCAGTGTTTTACAAAAATGAATAAATTTTGAGTTGAAATTTTGAAAATCGTTCTGTACACAAAAGTCTATCCCCCCCCCTCCCCGGATCGATTGTTACCATTTTCGAAGCGATTTGAAACTTCCAGCAAAATTTGACCTTCCTTCAGCGCACAGGAATCGCTTGAGAGAAGTCAATTTTTAAAGTGTGCTGAGAACCGAAAATACGGCTTACTCGTATTTTAGCTCAAATATCCTTTTTTCGTTAAAATTATTTTTCGTTGAAATTCATTAGAAACTCATTTTTTGTCCAATTTACTTTCTTTTGCCAATTTTCAAAATATTTTGAACTGAGACATTAATTTTTTCGTTATATTGGGGGGGGGGGGGAGGGGGTTGAAGATTATACAAAATTCTGAAAATGGTGCTGAAAAGTGCTAATTTTTGATTTGGAAATTTTGTTAGACACCCTGTTGTACTCGAATCGTGGGAGGCTCTACTTTGAGAAGAAGAAAAGTTTCGAATGGCTTTGTGGAGAAATTGACACATTTGGAATTTTTTAATTCGTGAGATTTTCGAGTTGTAAAAAAATTAATACAACATGTCAACTCGTCACCTCAGATTTTGGATTCAACTTTTTTAGTCGACTTATGATATCATACCTATTAATATTTTTAGCTGCTGAATTGATTACAGCGCCATCTGGTGCGATTCCAGTGCGCTGGAGAAAAGTCAACTTTTATTGCAGACCCCATATCACCTGGGGGGGGGGGGGTGCTCAACTTTGGTTAGTATGAAATCAATTTTCAGAATATTATCTTGAAAAGTTATTATTATTGTTTTCTGTAAAAAATTGATATCCCACCATTGGGCTATTTTCGCCATTTTCAAGAAGAGGGTGTCCGGGTAAAAAGGGCGAATCTAACCTTAAAGGGGCTTTTGAACTATCTCATGAAGAGTGTCCTTGTGGTGTAAAAACTCGCTGGTAAAAATTTTGGTGGATTGGTGAAAGACCCTCAAAAAAGCGAAAATTCTTTCTTTTTTTTTGGTGATTTTTCGCCCTTACAACGGTCATTTTTGGTGTGAATTTTTTTCCTTTGCAATATATAATCACAGACACCTAAATACACTATCAACCTGAATTTTGATCAAATTCGTTTATTTTTTCCTATTTTATTTTGAAATACCGGAATGATCCCATTTTAGAAACCCTAAACCTTCCAGAAGACCTTTAGGGGTCTAAAGTTCGTGTCTGGATAAAATTCATCTCGATATTTCATATTTTGCGATTTCAGCAAAATTGAGAATTTTTCATTTTTTTTTGCTCATCTACACAAATAAGCTATTTTTGACTACAGAAAATCATGATTTCAATACTGTTTTTTTTTTTTTTTTTTTTTCATGATGCCTGCTTTAAAATCGTATCAACCTTCATCCTGATCTCATTCAAAACATTTTAGAAGGAACTTTGTTAAAGAACGTTTTTTTCATTTTTATTAGGAATCACGTATTTTTAATTTTCTACTAAAACTAATCTTTATAAATTCTAACTGGACATTTTAAATTTTTTTCACAATTTTTCACAATTTTTTGAATAACTTTTTAATGTGAACATTTTTTTTTTCATTGTTGAAAATTTGAAAAATAAAGTTTTTTCAATTTTTGTTTAAAATTTGAAAAAAAAAAACGGTCAAGTTCAGCCCAACAAAATTTAGAAATAAAATTGCATTTTGGGTTTCATGGAATTTTTTAAAATTTTCAAATCTTTTTTTCGATGTCCTGAATAATCACCAAAAGGTCTATAGAGCTCAGATCCAGGGAAGCCCCCTAAATTTTGAACCCAAAGTTATCTCTTTGTTGTTTTTCGCTTATAACTCTTCAAATATGCGTTTAATTAGAAAAATTGTAATAACTAAAATTAAAGTAGATAAAATTTGCTAAAAAAAAAGGTTATATTCATTTTTTTCAAAAAGTGAATGAGTGACCCAAAAACCACCTCTTATAAAAAATGAAGATTGTCACCATTTCTGCGAATAACATGAAATTTTAGAAGAGGTCGATCACATGCGAATGAAAACTCATCACAGACTCCAAAAAAGTTCCCACCCTTCTTCTCCTCGCAGAATGTATAAAATGTGGGCGTGGGCACTTGTGAACTTTTCACGATATTAGGTACATACGGTATCAATTTATTGAAAAACGAATTTTTCTCCTCTTGTAACTTGATCAATTATGACAAGTAACATTTCAATTTTTTTTAAAAAGTATTTCTAAGAAATTGCATGGATTAAAAATAGATTAAAAATCATTTTAAGTGTATTTTGTTGCTCTATCATCACCGCACTGCAATTGCATATACGACCAGACACGTATCTACCACGTACGTATATTTAAAAGTTTAGAAAAGTACTTCCAGTTCACGTATAGTACCTCGATGTCTAGACTGTTCCAGTCTACAGAGGGTATAAATTAGCGATGTTTTTAAATACATAGCAGTCGAAAGTTCGCTAATTATTTGATACATTAGGTTTTATATATTAGCCATGTCGAGTATTAAACCCAAGAGTGCTGCGGTATTCGAATTAACACGAGTGTAGCGATAATTATTCCGGATTATTTTCACGGTAATGGAGAATTCGGCGAGGTAAAGTTTAACTTGTAACTAGTTTGAGGAAAACGAAAATGAAAAGGGTTAGAATGAAATACTTATAGAGGAAGTTTCAAAGTTTTAGATTTTGATGTATTTTTTTTCATCGAGGGTGTGATGGGCAAAGAAGGGATGTGAAGAGATGGGGAATGAGGAGTGGAAATGAAAAGCCATCATGGTCTCCTTTTTTTTTTTGGTAGTGTTTTTGAGAAAGTTTTCTTCAATGAGGGTATAAGGGTAGATGTGGGAATAGAAAACTTGAGTAGGTATTTTTTTTTTTATAAACGGGGGTTGTCGAATTATATTTCAGGAGTTCGTCTTAATTGTGTACAAGTATATTTCGGAAGTTCAATTCAAGAATAAAGAGGTAACTTTTAGAGTTGAAAAAATCTTTTACTCAGAATTCAGAAGCTGAAGATTATACTCGTATCAAGCGTTGAAAAATTTCAATAATTTGCTTATCATTTGAATTCCTCTTAGGCAGCTCGAATCGAGATTTTTTTAATCCTAGGATCCAAGCCAAAAATGAAGAAGGCCCTCGATGCTCAAAAAATTCGTTCATTTTTCAACGAAAAAAAAAATTATCGAAGAAATATTCACTCGATTTTTAACTCCCTTTACTTGATAATTTTATTTTAACCTTCTCAGTGTCGATAACTGGTTTACAGGGTAGTATCGGTTTTCCTTTTCCCTTTCATCTGCTTAATATTCGCCGCGATCACTCGTCGTAGTTTATCATCTTGGCGGCTTGAATTTCGCATGTTTTATTTCGATATGTAATAAAAAACCCGCGTATGTAAGAGAACACCCTAAACTAGAAACTCCACTTTACCGTTTACATTTAACCAACCGAGCAAAAAATACACAAAGTAAATTTTCAGTTAGATTAAAGGATTGTGTTCCGACACGACGACTTATGCTCGATACAGGCCTAGGCACGGGTACGAAAACGTCTCCGCAACATGTGCGTGACCCAAACATACTCGAAAAGATCATTTGATCACTGAAAAGGGTTTGATTTATGATGCGCGCTTTCTCCTCGTAAAATATCCGTCTGTGTTTAGATCGGGTGTATGCGGTTAGGAAAAAAAAATAACAAAAAAGAAAGAAAATAAAAGAAAAGGGTTGGGATCGGTTGAAACCGTTTGGAAGTACTCGAGAATGTATATAAATTTTAGTAACGGAATTTTCTCTTCGTTTATATACGCTTAAGTATTTGTATTAGGTATTTTGTATCGATTTCGTTTCGAGTTGTAAAAAATCTTAAAAAGAATTTTAGGAATCAAAGTGGGTATTTTTTTTTTCATTACGATTTTCAATTAGAACAAAAAAAATGTTGAAAAAAACACTCTTTTAATTTTTTTTTTTTTTTGGTTGTCTTTATTGGACCATTCTACCTAGTTCATAGTAATATTTGCCCCTTCCTTTGAAAAAGTCATGGCGTTCCGTTAAAATAACAGAATTTTAAAGAATTTCAGAACTATACAGGGATGTAAACAATATTGAAAAATTAATCAGTTTTCAAGTTATTTTTATTTTTTCCCCTCTATTTGAAATTTTCAAGTTTTCTCAAAAGCACATTTTGAATAGGAATTTAAAAAAAAATTTTGTCATAATTTTTCAGGAACTCATTTTAAAATTTTTTCACAATTTTGCATACCTACTCAAAAATTTTTATTACATGAATGAAGTTCAATATAGGATTATTTGTATTAATTTTAATTTTCAAGGTAAAAAATATTTACTAATTCAAAAAAAAAGTTTTCAATCAAGTTTTCAAAATTCACTCAAACATTTGTGTGCATCCTCAAACAAAAAATTCTAAAAAAAAAATTTCAACGTATTTTCAATTATTTACTCGATTTTTAAAAAATCGTGTTCGAAGAAAATTTTTGAAAAAAATCGAGTTTGAAATAGTTTGTACCTACCTACCTAAACATTGTTCCAAAAATATCAAAATAATTTACTCGTATGCTAAGAAAATGTGCTCGAAGAAAATGTTTAAAAATTGGATTCCGAAAATAATTTTTTTTCAAGTTTTTCAGCAGTATTCTGAAGAGGATCTGTTTGAGGCAAAATTTTGAAAAATTGCTATTGAAGAAAATTTTGAAAAATTGATTTTAACCTTAAACTTTGAAAAAAAATTCAACAAAATCTCCCAAAAATTTTTCAACTGATTTTTGTTGAAGTGAGCTTGAAAGTACACCCCGCCCTCGTGAGCCAGTTAGGTCAAATCCATTTTTTCGTTATTAATTTCCACTTTTTACTATTCTCAACTGATCTTTTTCAAACTTGGCAAGATGTGGACTCCTGATTCTTGTTTTTTTTTTTTTTTTTTTTTTTTTTTCAGAATGTAAAATTTTTAAGTAGGTACGCCAATTTTTTTTTTCTTGCAATATATCATCATTCATCAAATACATTTGAATACACCATTAATCAAAGTTTGGACCAAAATTTGTTTTTTTCAATTTTATTTTAAAATACCTGAGTGACGCTATTTTGAGAACTTACTACCCCCTCCCCCATCCAATGTCCTGAGGCTTCAAAATTAATGTCTGGACATTGAGTTGATCTTTATATTATACATTTTGGACTTGGAAATTTTTTTTTGTCTCGCCCTCCAAAGTGGTTTATTTTTATGAGAAAATATAAAATTTTATCCTTTTTTATTTATTTATTTTTTAAATGAAAAATTATTCGATTTTCAAAATGTTGCCTTTTAAAGTTATTCATTTTCATGAAAATTGATTCCCCATTTCTTTATTTTCCCTATAACTCAATTTCAAAGAGCCCCTCAATTTTCCAAAAAATGAGCTAATTTTTTTAATTTTAAATTTTAAATTGTTCCTTTTTATTAAAAAATAATTCCCTGAATTCTTCCCCTAAATGAATCATTCTAATGGTGCCACTAGCATTCCAATTTTAAAAAAAAACTACATAATTTTTTTTTTTTTTTTTTTTTTTGGATTGACGTCAAAATTAATTTTTTTTTATGGGAAATGATTCCTAATTTTTTATTATTCCCCTCACTGAATTTTAAGTGGCCCCTGGTCACCTCCTTTAATAAAAAAATGATACAATAATATTGACCAATTTTCAAATTCTTGCTTATAGAATTTTGCTTTGAATTTCTTCTAAAATTGTTTGATTTTTCAAGATTTTATTCAACAATTTTTCAAAATTTCATATTAAATTTTTTTTTTAAAACTTATTTTATGGTTTCTTGAGATTTCATAATTTTATCCACTCCTTCAAAAAAAAAAATCGTGTTGTTTTCTGTGGTTAAAACTCATCAAAGTACCTAGTTGCTTTTCTTGAGAATAGATTCACAATTTTTGATTTCTCCCAAGTTATATTTCAAGTGGTATACCATCGGAGGTTGGGACACCTCAATTTTTCAATAAAAATAAAAATTACCAAAAATTTTAAATCTATAGCCAGGCAAGTCTGGAAACACATTTTTTACAATTTGTGCTTTTCGTGTACCCTGCAAAAAAAATTGTGGATTACGACCCGTGTAGCAACGTCGATGCTAATTTCGATATAAATGTCGACACATCGAAATCGGTCACTTTTCGATCGTACATGTCGACACGATTGTGGATGGTTTGTCGAGCTTATTATCGACATGTTTGTCGACCGTCTAAATATGGCTCGACATGTCGAGCCATATTTGGACGGTCGACAAACATGTCGATAATAAGCTCGACAAACCATCCACAATCGTGTCGACATGTACGATCGAAAAGTGACCGATTTCGATGTGTCGACATTTATATCGACATCCACATCGACACTTGCAATGGTGAGATTTTGAAAAATATGCTAAGTTCAAATATTCAATATAAGTATATATTAAAATTACACCAAAAATAGTGTTCAAGCCAACATTTCGACATTTTTTGTCAAATATGCGGCATTGAGGCCACCTTTGTAGCTGGACACATGCGAGTGTCCAACTAACATAGAGATGATTCTTAGACCTTATGTACTAATTCACAACACACTTTATCTGCGAGTATCACAATCACCCTCAAGACGTCGACAGTCAAGTCGATGCATTATTCGACCCTCGACAATTAGATCGACATTAACTCGACTTAAAATTCCTCTGGTCAACACTGTCGACAGTTAAGTCGATGCATTATTCGACCCTCGACAATTAGATCGACATTAACTCGACTTAAAATTCCTCTGGTCAACACTGTCGACAGTGAAGTCGATGCATTATTCGACCATCGACAATTATGTCGACAATAACTCGACAAGTCGTTGTATTATTCAAAACTTTGAAAAATAAGAAAATTTTGTGATTCTTTCAAAAATTATTTATTCCTGAGCTTAAAATGTTCTTATTAATTGTTTTTAGTTCTTTTTAGATATAAAACTTGTAAATTTAATTGGCAGAAATTGTCGACATAAATGTCGATGCGTTTATCGAGTATCGATTTTTACATCGACTTGTCTATGTAGAAAAACAACGTTTTCTAAATTATAGGAAAATACTGAGAAAAATTCAAAAATTTTGATTGAACAGTTATGTTTAACATAGAACATTACTTTAAATCTCAAATATCATTTTTAATTCATCGTTAACCGAGGAAAAAATGTGTCTGAATTTTGTCGACATAAATGTCGATGTCGACAATTGCTACACGGGGAGGTATTCGATCTAAATAGTCAATGTAATTGTGATTTTAGCAAAATTTAGAATTTTCAATTTCTTGGAACTCATCTTATGAACAATTTTCCAAAATCAACAATTTTCAACTCATGAAAAAAGGCTCAACTTTTTACTTTCCGAACAGCGCGTAGCGTTGTAAGGAAAGTATTGTTTTCGGTGCGAAATGCGTTTTCACGAATATTGCACTTAGACAAATTTTGACTTCGTACAAATTTGTTTTGACCAATTTCCAGATGATGTTCCGTATGTATGTGTGTGTGTATGTGTGTGTGTGTGCAGAAAAATTTGTTAACACGATTCCAATCGCCCTACTTGGGATATCTCGTTGAAATTCGGCGATGAGAAGTGGTTTATATAAACGAAGGCTACGCAAGAATTTGGGGCCTTTACGTTGAATAGAAAAAATTTTACGAGCGATTTATGCGAAAAATCGTTGAGTTTCACATTTGTCGCGTTTTAGATGTCGATAAAGGGAACGGTTCAAGTGTTATATCTATAAGGAAACTGTTTATCTATATCCTGACATCTTTTTCGGCATTTTTGTCTTATTGGTCTGTATGTGTGTTGATGTGTGTCTATGTGTTGGTGATAGTCCAACGGTCGAGTAATAAAAACTCACCCTTACGATAATAAATACGTCATTTGTTTTTTTTTCGTATGGTGGTCCTTTCACCGCGTCCGCGGGTGTACCGGTTTGCTCTCCTTTCCCTAACATGCGCATTGCGCAATGCTTTGCATTTTTGTCTTATTCATGATAAGATGTACGGGTATTCGAATGGTTGTTTTGTTTACATCATCATGATATTTTTTCACGATTAATAATAATGGAGCAAGTGTGATTTTTCCGAATATTTTTGTGTCATGTTTAACGTTTTTCAGTGTAATTGCTGACGTTTTAAATACAAAAAATATTTTATAGTCGATTTTTTCACAAATATTCGATAATCAATTTTTTTCACATAATATTCGATGATCGATTTTTTTGTTAATATTTTTTAAAATACTTTTTGATTCGGAAAGTTCGTGATTCTTGCATCACTGTTTATTTTCTAATGAGAAATGTGAGAAATGGTTACTTACCTGCTGAAGTTATTTTTTTATTATTATTTATTTTTTTTTTTGTTGAATTCAATTACTTACAATGCCCAGTTTATCTTCACAGTTTTTTTTTTTTTTCTATATACATTGAACCGAGTTTAGAATTAAAGTGTAAAAAAAAGTATCATCTGTGGTACGTAATCTAAAAGGAAACTATTAACGTGAGATTTTTTTTCTTTCTCGACAGGGCCTTACAGATACATTTCTCTACCGGCCAAACCAAGGGTCAGTTTCAAAAGAAACAGCATCAGTTAGACGGAGCATGCGAAGTAGGAGCTCCTCTACGATACCCAGATGCTTGTTTATTATGGATATGCTGCGATCAGGTAATACATACGTCATTTACATTCGGTACTTTTTTCTTATTTACCTCGAGGTGATTATCATTTACTAGATAATTACTATGTCATTGGTAAGACTCTTCGTCGTACTAGACGTATATAATTTTGGTAATTAAATAATTACCGGCGCCGTTTTCCAACATCAAATAGAGAGAGACTAGAGAAAATCGAACCTTATGGTCTTACCCCGAAGGTGGGTCTTCGACGAAATACCTAAGGGGTTGATGAGAAGATACGTTCAACAGCTTTGCCAGTTTAATTCATCATTTCGCCCTCACCTTTTTCTTTCATCTGGTATTCAATTAAAAAGCACGAATTTATCGGAATAGAATCGATAGTAATTTTTTTCCTATTCTCAATTGATGGTTAATAAAAAGGATAGAGTAAGGAGGAATGCGCATACCCCCAAGTCGGGGTGTATCTTAAAAAGCATCGTTGGGCAAAAGTGTTGAGGTATTTTCTACCTGTTCATAGACGGTTATTTAATAACGGATGTTTCGCTTCTGCTTGAATGCTTCGTCGAGTCGAGCCGGCCCAAAGAGAATATTATAAACGATGGCAATAATTATTAGTAAGTCTTCTACGATTACACGGCGCTGTAATTAATTGGCGGCTAATCGGCCAATATGGATAAACAACTTTTTCTATACAACCTGCGCTGCGCTAACGCAACCGATAAAGCTCGAGGTGAAAATGAAACACGACAGCGACGAAAAATTTATAAAAAAAAATAACGTCAAGCTCGAGGAGTCGAGGTACGAACGATATAGGGTATGCTTGCTTATTCGTTATACCAGTAGGTATATTAGTTGGCCATTTTGAGCTGTTTCATTCGTCTCCAGAGTATCGTTTCGTCTCGTAATTATTAGTCATACGTATAAAAAAGGAAATGAAAGTTACGCCGAAGAGTAATTATTTGCCAGCGTTAGATAATGAGAATAAGTTGTCTATTAGGTGCACTCCTGCTCTCGTTTGACTAGTTTGTAGGCGGAAAAAATTGCAATGTAAATCCCCTCTCGTCCTGAATTCGCCAACGATTTTTTTTTACATGCTCTTGAATTTTTTCTTAGAATTATCCGAAACATGCATAGGAACGAGGTTACTTTTTTCATGCTAAGTTATTTTTAGTTACTTTCTTGCGAGAAAGTTATACTTTAGTTACTTTTTCACCCATTTTTGGTTATTATTTCGTCAAAAAATCTGGTTTGAAACAATGAACTTTTAGGCGACTTTTAAAAAAAATTGAAAAAATTTTTTCTGCAAAATACTGAAAAATTTTCTTTCCAAAAAATTTGAAAGATTTTATTTGAAAATGAATTAATTTAAAAAAAATAATTGAGATTTATTCCCCACGAACACGAGAAATATTTGTATGTATATTGAAATGCAAGAGAAAAATTTTTTGCTCCAAAAAAATCGAAAGTTCTTTATATTTTTTTAAGTGGAATGAAAAAATTGAGATTTTTCCTCAGAGAATTAAGATGTAGGTATTCTTCTCTAAAAATAAAATATTATTTCTTTAAAAAGAAAAAAAAAGGGAAAAAGAAACTTTTCAACTAAAAAAAAAGTAGGAAGAGGTAAGATTTTTTTGGAAAGATTGAGAGATGCTTTTCTCCACAAATGAACGACTTTTCCCCCAAAAATTCGAGATTTCCTTTCAAAAAAATTGGAAATTTTTTCAGAAGGATTAGAGGTTACGTTGTCGAAGAATAGAAGATATTTTTTACTAAAAAAAATTTTTATGAGAATTTATCGGCAATTTTTTTATTTAAAAAAATATTAAAAAATTTTAAAAAGTTGGAAATTTTACGAATTTAAAAGTTTTTTTTTTTTTGAAAATGGAACTTTTTCAAAAATGAAAATTTTTTTGTACCTACCTACTCATTTTCTATCATACAAAAATTGATTTTTTTCAATTTTAGATTTTTTAGGCATTATAATTTTCAGTGACGAAACTTGGGGTAAAAATCTGTGGGGGGGGGGGGGGTAAAACGAGAAATTTCCTAACCAAAATTTGAGAAAAATGACGAATTTTTCGACAAAATAATGTTTTTTTTTCCATTTTTTTTTGTGCGAACAAATTTTGAACTTGGTATAGGCAAACTCAAATCGCGAAAATTTGCCAAAATTTGCCGACTTTTTGTAAACTTTCGGCAACACTTAGTGACTTCTCTAAAATTTTCGACAAAATTTCACCAAAAATCAGTAAAATGGCCAAATTTTAACAAAATATGGTCAATTTTTCCAAAGATTGCCAAATTTTCAGTAATTGGCCGACTTTTTTGAAATTTTTTTTAGTGGTGGTTGATCACTCCCCCCCCCCCCCCCCCACACATCTCTAGTTTCGTCTCTGATCATTTTTATAAATTTGAAATTTTTTATTTGAATAAACATATTTTCAGAAACAACAATTTTTCAAAAATTAAAAATTTCTTAGAAATCAAAACTTTTTAGAAAACAAAATTTTTAGGAATTAAAAATTGTTTCATAAATTGAAATTTATAGAAATTGAAAATTGTTTGGAAAATAACAACTTCGAAAAGCAAAAAAATTCAAAAATTGAAAATTAGAGAGTTAAAAAAATAAACATTTTTTTGCAATTGAAAATTTTTCAAAAATTGTTTTTTTTTTAAAATCAAAAATGATTTGAAAACTGAAAGTTGTTTCAAAAACAAATAATTTTTTAGTTCTAAAACTTAGGAAACTGGACATTTCAAAAAATTATTCTTTTGAAAATTCAATCTCAATTTTTTTTTACAAATTGAAGGTTAGAAAGGAACTTGAAAATTGGGAGCTTTTCAAAAATTGAAATTTCCTATAAAGTAAAAATTGAAAACTTAAAAAAATGAAAACCAAATTAAGCCAACGATTCAACTATAATTCATCATAATCATACATAAAATGCATATTTTTTCATTGAAAATTTCAATTTTTCCAAAATTTTTGCCCTCAGTTGTAGAAGTTACTTAGCGTCAAATTTAGCAAAAATATTGAAAAAATATAAGGGAGGGGAGGTGGCTTTTGAGTCATTATTTGAGTGACAATGGAAAAATTTTGGTTACTTTTTTGAAATTTTAGGTTACTTAAGTTACTTTTTTCTTCAAATTTCCCTCCTATGTATGAAAGGAAATCTATCGACGTGCGCGAACAAAAACGATAAAACGCAACGACGATAACGTATATCTCTATCAGTTTGTACAATTTTGATGAATAATTTCCTTCCGATGACCTTCTGTGAGACCACAAAGTCCACATAATGTAACGTTCCCAGCGTTAAAACAACGGCATCTCTTTGAAATGCGAAATCTATTATAAATCCGATGAGAATGAGACAAAACGTGACAATTGTCGTGTCACAATCAGCTTATGTAAGCTCTTATAACAGAATGAGAAATTTATTCCACGTGCTCGATACCATCACTTATTCGTCGGAGATTTTTTTTTTTTGCAAAATCGATCGTCTCATATTGACGGCCGGGATTAACCGTTCAGTCGACAAAATTCACCGAGATTAACAACATTTTACCATCGATATGACAAGCAAACTCGTGTAGGTGAGCTTGATCTCGAATTCGAAGGACATTGTATTAGGTATTTTTTTAAAGCGCAAAAAAATCCGACTAATAGTATTGTTTTTGACGAACTTTTGACCACTTTCAATTTAGCGAGGGAATTTTTTTATAGATCAAGTTTTCGGCAACGTCCAATCATTACCAGTGCGTGGTAATTATTGGTAAGTCGTTCTGGGTGGAATTTATTACCGTTATCGTTATGTAAGGAGTGATTTTAGTATAGTAAAATGATAGGATAATTTATTTTGACGGATTTTTGGCGTAATTGTTTTAATTCAAGTTTAGTCCGGAGATTTATTAGAATAAGTCGAATGTTATGTAGGGTTTGTTGTGACGTGAATATCTCATACAACGATAATTAGCCAGTAATTTTGGTAAATTAGGGTACTATTCTTCTTTGCGTATTTTCGAATAAGGGGTTTTCTGGGGAAATGTTTTTTCAAAAAAAAAAAAATTCAAACAAACTTTTTCAATAGATTATTTGAGGTGGGGGGGGGGAACTTTTGTGTTTGAAAATATTTCCAAAAAATCTGTTATGCAAAGAGAAACCTCAAAAAAAATATGTAAAAAAAAAAAATTGCAGAAAAATTCGTTTTAAAAAAAATTTATTGAAAAAAATCATTTCAGGGGAAAATTCCTCAGTTATAAAAAAAAATTACAAGTACGTATACCTACTTATTTGAAAATTTTTAGAGAACATTTCAAAAAGCTTGTCAATGGATTCTTCTGCCAAAAATAATATTTTCAAACGACGAATTTATGCTTCAAGATTTTCTTTAAGAAATTTTTATTTTTTATTCCTGAATTAAAAAAAAAAAAAAAAAAAAATCTCCTAGAAAAAGTTTTTCAAGGAAAAATTTCTTTCAAGCGAAGGAAAACTTGGAAAAAAGTGAGGAAAATAGCAAACGTTACTTAATTATTTGAAAAAAAAATCATATGAAAGTTTTTCAATTTAATTTATATTTTTGGCTGAATTTGAAGAAAGTTTTTCCTAAAGAATTATTTAACCAAACTCATTTTTAAAAAAAAAATGCTTTTCAAAGAAAATGAAAAACTTCTATCAATTTAAAATAGTTTTTCTTTTGAAAAAAATATAGTTTTTTTCTTGGATTCAAAAAAATCTATAAGTACATAGAAAAGTTGAGAATTTTTTTTTTAATTCTCAAAAAAGCTTGATGAAAAACCCTTTGATAAAATTTTTTGACAAAATTTTCGTTTTTTGATTTGATTTGATTTCTTTTTTTTTTTGGAAAAGTTGGAAAAGTTTTTTCCTAAAAGAATATTCTGAACTAATTCATTTTTTCAAGGATACTTTTCGAAAAGAATATTTTTTTGATTATTTTTTTCAAATAGGTAGGTACAGATTTTTCTTGAATGCGGGAAAAAAACTAGCAGAGGAAAATTGAGAAAAATAGTGAAAAAATCTCAAAATAGCTTGAAGAAAAAATTTCTTACGAAAAGTTCTTTAATTTGCATTTTTTAAAGCACAGGAATATTTTTAAAGGAATTCATTTTTCCAACATGACTTCTCGAAGGAAACAATTTTTTTGAGGAAAAATTGCTACAAAACGAAAAAAAATCTTCGAAAAAATCCAGCTTTTTCTTATTGAATTTGAAAAAAAAAGGATTTCCTTGAAAGAAAATTTGAGAAAGAAAGTGAAAAAAAATCTCAAAATACTTGAAGAAAAAATACTTTTGCAGGGCAAGGTGTATAGTGTCTACAAGTTAGTGAAAAAGTAGTATGATTTGAAAAATGGGTCATTAAAGTGGTGAAAAATAGTGATTTTGGTGGAGTATAAAAGTAATGAAAAAAAATAAAAACTGAAAATCGAAAAATCAATTTCATCTATAAACAAAGTTGCTAATTTTTAATCGTAAGTATTGGTAAATTTATTGATATTTTTCCTGCTGTTTAAAAATTTTTCTATTGTAAATTTGAATCCTAATTTTTATGAGAAAGTTCAGGAAGGTTCGCAACTTTCGGTAATTTTTTGGGGTCTGGAAGTTTTGTGGGTAGTAGTAAAAAAAGCATTGAAGCAGTACTTCGTGATTTTTGGGAAAATAATTCATGTAGACTCCATGTTTTGGAAACTTAAACAAATAGATAATTTAGAAGAAAATCTTCGGTAAAAAAAGTTTTTCGAAGTTTTTCAGTGATCTGTTTTTTTTGGCACAATTTATTCAAATCTATGCAATTTTTCTCATAATATTCTGAAACAATTTTTTTTTCTGGGAGACTTTTCGCAGGAAACATTTTTTTCAAGGAAACTTTTCTATTAAATTAAAATTTCTCCGCAAAGAAATATACTTACTTAGTTTTTTTTTTTGAAAAATAGTTTGTATGAGTATAATTCTTCAAATTGAATAAATTTAGAAAAAATAAGTTGTTTGTCGAGAAATTATTTTGAAAGAAGAATATAATGTTTCATTTTTTCAAAAGAACTTTTTTGAGGTAATTTTTTTAAGAGGAATGTTTCTACCTCCTCCCATTCAATTTTTTTTTCTTGTTGAAAGGCGTTTCTTAATAAAAAAAATCTCTTACGATTGATACTTGGACAAAAATATAGAAAAGAAAACTTCTCAAAAAATAAATTGAAAAACTCTAATTATTTTAGGGAACATTTTTTCAATAAAATTGAAAATAAAATAAAATAAAATAAGGTAGATACAAAAGTATTTCAAAATATTTCAAAACAAAAATTGTCAATCAGAGGTTATTTTGAAGAATTTTTCTTCAATAATGATATTTTTAAACGATGAATCGTTTTCTAGATTTTCTGGGAAAGCAATTTTTTTAGAAGAAACATATTTCAAGGGAAAATTTTAAAACTAATGAAAATAATAGTGTTGTCGCAAAACATGTGCAGCAACAGTTCTTCGTGTCGTGGAAATTGAAAAAAAAATTCACCTCGAAAAAAATTCCTTCAACTTGTTGATTTTTTTTTGTCGATAGCTGAAAAAACAAAGAATTAGCCAATTCTCGCCACCAATCGTCGTACCCGTCTGCCTTTCAGCGCAGGAAAATCAAACATTGTAAAATAAATAGAAAATTTATCTGTAACTACGAGTGCCTACAGTTCAATAAACGCGACGCTGCGGAACAAAAAAATTTCCAACGTTCGGTTTGACTGATAAATTTGCCAACAATTCTGCGAAATAGAAGCGTTAAAAATGCGTAATCGTGTTCTCAGTCTCACACCTGCCGGCTGCGGTTGGTTTTTCGAATTTCAACCATGTATATTTTGCGCACTTACATTTGTTCGAGTATGTAATGTATAGATTATACACAATCCATACGCTATAATACAATATATATATATCGTATCAACGTACTGCATAGCCGTGAGCTTTAATAAGTCAACGTATTCGGTTACCTTAGGTCGTTAGCATCAATTAACGTACTACCCAACGTCATACACGTCTGTATCGTTTATGGTGGGTTTCCTCTCGCTATCTATATGCGTATTTTTCTAGCACATTTCAAAGCAAATTGTTTTAAAATTTATCCTTTGTAAGTGACGAGGGAGAAGGTGGGAGGGACTTGTAGATTCAAAAATCCAGCTTTTTACCTCAGCTCCGCTACATTGTTACGTACGATGATCGACAGCAGGGCGAGCTTCAAGCTCCAGCACAGGTAACCAGACGTAATTACCCTGCGGATCCCTTCAAATGCAGATTCACCCAAACCGTTGCCTCTTAGCTGTATAATTGCCAGAAGCTATTAATATAAATCGCGGGACGGCGCGCTTTTACCAGGCGCTTCCTAGGTGAATGTCCTTAGACGCGAATTCTTCAAGAGATGTGTGTCTGTAGCATTATTACACTTGTATATTCCAAATGCAACAAAATCTGACCTGTTAAAATGCATCGTTAAAGGCGCGACGGGCGACGTGGTCGTCGTGGTCGCTCAAGAATGAAACCCAGTCCCGAAACGCGGCCAAGATTTTTAATAAAAATTATCCAAATTTTAAACGAATAAATTACCCATTCATTTCGACTTTACACCAATCGTCTGAAATGTTATTGCTCGCGAACACGTGTTAATGACGCTTGTACGACCAATTTCCTTTTTTCCAAGAAGTGTTTCGAGTTTATGTTTTTTCTTTTCCACTATGTCATTTTCCGTAATTTTTATTTATTTATTTTATTAGTAATCGTAACGTATGTATAGTAGTAGTATTGGGTGTTCGTTTCAATGATATTGCAGATAGTAATGCTAAAATTATCTAACGTAAGGTTAATAACACAGTCTACGTGGGTAATTTGCAGTTTACTCGTTCATTTAGTCGAGTTTTACTACTGATCCTAAAGTATAATGATTTTAACTTTTAAGAGCTGAACAGTCATCATTTATCCATTATTATTTATTTCAATATGTTGGTAAATTTTTACGAAGCCAGGATTTTTTACTTTTTCAGTTTGAAAAGTTAATTATTCATGAAATCGTTTGTAGTACAAATTTTCAAATTGAGTTTGGCAAAAATTGAAAATTTTGAATTTTTTATTGAAAAATGATTGAAAACAATTATTATAATTTTGAATTTTCATCTGAGAAATTATTGGAAATTTGAAAACTTGTTCAAAAAAGGGTAGCTGATTTTTTTTTTAATTTTTGGAAAATTATTCAAAAAATTTGTTCGAAAAAAATAATTAAATTTTGCCTGTAACATTGTTAAAAATTCTTCAGTATTTAAAAAATTATTGAAAATTTTTCGATTTTTATTCGAAAAGTTGTCAAAACTTTTCAAAAATTTTTGAAAAATTTTTTTGAAATATTATTACGGAAATTATATATATTAAATTAAAATTTTTTATTAATAAAATAAAAAAAAAATTATTATTATAAATAAAATTTCAAAAGATAAATTTTGAATAATCAAACGAATTAATCTTAATTAGTTGTTGAAAATTTGAACATTTTGTTTTGAAAAAATTTCGTAGAAAAGTTTTAAAATTTTAAAATTTTGTTTTACGTATTTGAAAAATTTAATCTAAAATTTTTTGAATTTTTTCAAGACTTTTTGAAAAATATTATAAATAAATTTAAAAATTCGTTTTGAGAGATTATTTTTGATAATTTTTGAATTTTTTTTTCAAAAATTACTAAAAATTGGAGTACTATTGGATTTTTTAAATTGAAGAACTTGCTGATTTTTTTTTAATTCAAAAAATTATTGAAACTTTTCAAGATTTTTTGAAGAATATTTCATATTTTTAAAAATTTAATTATCGTAGAAAATTTTTTGAATATCTACTTACTTATTTATTATGTTTTGAAAAAGTTGAAAATTATTTACTTTTTATTTGAAAAATTTTCAATTCATGTTTGTAAATTTTTTTTAATTTTTGAGTTGCTGAAAATTTGAATAAAAATATTATTTTGTTGAATCTTGAAATAGTTTATGGAAAAATTTTAGGATTGTATCTGAAGAAGTGTGGTTGAAAATTTTTATGATTGTTAGTAAAATTATTGTAGAAAATTTTTTGAAATTTTGTTTGAAAAGTTGTAGAAAAATTTAATATTTTGTTGCTTGAAGGGGTTGAAATTGTATTGGAAATTTTTAAACGGTAAGTGAAAAAAGTGGAAATTTCAAAATCTTTCTTGGAAATTTCCGATATGGTTGCTTTAAGAACCTAATGTCGTTTTTTTCAAAAAAATTATTAATTTTTTTTTCAATTTCTGTTTGAAAAGTATATTGGAACATTTTGAAATTTTATTTTAAAATTTTTTTGAAAAACTACAGTGGAAAATTTTAAAGATTTTGTTTGAAAAGTTATAAATTGAAAATCAAAATTTTGTTGGAAAATGATTTTATATTTTTTATTAGGTACCTATCTAATGATTTGAAGAAACATTTGGACACAATCTAAAATTTTGAATTTTTTTTGTGGAAAATTTTCAGAATTTTGAAGTATGATTGAAAAATTGTTGAACATTTTTGAGGTTCTCTGAAAAATATTATTGAAAATTTCAAAACGTACCTAATATATTTTTTTGAAGGACTATTTTAAAAATATCTTGAAATTTTTTTGAAGAATAAATGATGAAAATTTCAAGTTTTATTCGAAAAATTGTTCAAAATTAAAAAAAATATATATTTAAAAAAATGACGAAAATTATAGGTAGGTACCTATTATTTCTTTTTTGCAGAATGGTTGCAATTTTCAATGTTTTGTTTGAAGAATTTTTTATTTTTTTTATTTTTGAAAATCTATTAGGAAAAATGAAGAATAACGAATAAAAAAATTAATTTATGTTTGAATTATAGTTTGAACATTGTTGAGAAATTTTGGTTGGAGAATTATTGAAAATTTCATTTTTCTTTCCAAAAGAAAATTTTTATTTTTTATTTCATTTTGAAGAAGTGGTGTAAATTATGTTTGTGAAGAGGTTGAAGGTTTCAAAAATTTTGTTTGCAAAATTTTTGTCTTCTTTTTTTGAAAAATTTTTAAGTACCTAGGTACCTTTTTTTTTTTTTTTTTTTTTTTTTTTTTTTTGAAGAATGGTCGAGAAAATTTTTTTTTTTGTAAAACTCTGTTTGAATTTTTTTTGAATAGGTATTTTTATTTCTGCTTGACCAATTATTGAAAAATTCACGATATTTGTTTTGAAGAATATTGTTGAATTTTTTATTTAAAAAATTAAAAATCTCCATTTATTTGAAAAATATTGTTGGATGGATAGGTTGTAGTTTTGTTTGAAGAATGATTGAAAATTACTCAGTTTTTTTTTGAAAAATTTTCAAATTTCGTTTGCAAAATAAGTGACATTTTTTAAAATTTACTGTAAGAGTTGTCTTTTGCCAATTTTTGAGAAGGTTTGTAATTTAATTAATTTTTTTTGAAAGTGCAATGAATAGTAGGTACGTAATGAAGTTTTGATCAAAGTTGAAAATTGAAAAATCTTTTATTTGAAATTTATTGAAAAAAACAAAACAAAAAAAAGACCACTGCGGTTCAGGTCGATAGCCCCAAAAGTTTTCCATATTCTTATGCACTTTTATCGGTTACTTTATCAGTAAGTAAAGTTTTTCCAGTGGTCAATTGAAAATTTTACGATTCAAAAAAAAAAAGATTGTATCCGATAAAGCTCGGTTTTGTATAATTGTACCGTCTGTGGTAATTTCATTCGCAGATTAAATACAATTTCCAGCCTAATAGCTATTATTAACTCGTAACCTAGTTACACTGTAATCCACGTAATGTTTGTTTTTACTTCACTCCTCTTAACGTGTAATGGATGTAATAAATGAATTGTTGACTGAAGAGTTTCAATAAAGTACTGTAATATAATTTTTTTTTTCTCTTCGTCGCGTAATTTATGCGTATTAATTTCCGCAAGAAAACAGTACCAACGCAATCGAACTCGTTATACGATTTTCGTTCTCGTAATTACAAGGATTAGAAGAAAATTCGATAAGTTTACTCCCTCGCGAGTAGTGCAGGAGCGGGTTCGTTCATACGGATGGTAGAAAAATGCTCGTCGGGATATTTCAAAGTGCGATGAAAGATTATAGTACCTACCTTGAACGACAAATAGAAATATGTATACAATATCGAGTCGACTACCATGAAAATTTTGCCAACTAGTTGAAAAAAATGCTCTCGCTTTGAAGAGCATTTATAACGCCTTCTTTTCGTACGCCCTTCATTACGCTCCAATTTCTTGAAATTCGTTGTGACCCAAAAAGACGTCTACGTCCAGTGATTAAGATCGCCCGGTTTTACTGTCGTTCTTCTCTTTTCTAATGGCAATGAATTGAAATTTTTTTCAAAGAGGTGAGCACTTTGGTGGCAAAGCCGGCAGTAGACGGATGGTAATTATGGAGAGTATATTATACGACGAAGTGAGGTAAATACGAGTACGCAGTACGTATATTCGGTACGCAGATATACCTAACAGATGTTCAACAGTAACCTCATTATATTGGGTTAATACGTAATGCCAATTTTTCCGACTCAATTCCACCGCGAATTTGCCACACTCGAGTGATAAAAGAACTCGTCGTGGCGATGGCGCTGAGCTGCGACGTCGACCAGAGTGTATTAAAATGATCGCTATCTTTCTGGAACTTGGAAGGATTTTTTTACTCAACCCGGTTTATCATGGGGTGAAGGAAATGACGAAGGTATGTGTCGTAGTGATCGAAACCATCTCGGGGTGTTTCAAATATCCTGTTTGAGGATTAGATACATTTCGAATTTTCGATCGCTTTAAATCCGGTTTTATTGTTGATGACTGTTATTTTTAATTGGATCGAATCGAACCCTGTTTTTTCTTTCAACATGTAAGGATTTTCTTCTTAATTCCGTAGCTATTGAGAAGTGATTTCGATCTTCGTTTTGTTTTCTCAGAATTGTTTTGCTAACGAGGTAACCGAGCTGGCATTTTTTGTTATGGATTTCGAAAGAAAATAAAATCGATATGCTTCATTGAGTGTGTTGAATGTAACGGAGTAACGGATTTCAGTTTCATATGCTTCAAGTTTTTTTTATTATTATTTTTATTTAATGAGAAATAATTTTCAATTTTTTACTTTTCCCTTCAACTTTTTTTCAACCTCATTTTTATATAAAAAAAAAATCGAATTTTTGAACCTATATGAAGTGATTTAGTTTTTCGGTATTCATTATCCTAGCTGGAATTTTTTATTGGGTTGAACATGGGGGGGGGGGGGGGGAGGGTTTAAAATCTTCTACGGTGTAGCTCGATTCTTTCCAAAAGGGATGTCTGGTCGAAAAAATTTACCCTAAATGTTGAAGTTGGGATGATTTTTTTTCTATTAGAGAATTTTAAAATTATTTTAAATATGCCAAAAAAATAAGAAATGTGTTCATACAAATTTATAAAAATTGCATGATTTTTTTTTCTTCCGAATGATTGAGAAATTTTTTCTGAATTTTTTTCTTCAAAATTCTAACTCTAAAACATTGTTAAGTTTTTTTTCTAAAAAAAAAAAAAAAAAAAAAAAAAAAAATGGATGTAGGAAATCTTAAAAAAATATACTCGTATACTTAGGTATATTTTTCATTCTTCCAAAAAATTGATAGGTACATAGGTAGGTTTTCTTCTTTCAAAAAAAATTTGAAGATCCCCTCCCCCCAATTTCTTTACTTTAAAAAAATGAAAGACTTGTACACGCTAATTTCAAAAAAATAAAATTTGCATTTTTCTTATTTCAAGAGGATTATTTTTCTAAGAAAATTAATTAATGATTTTTTACTCTGGACAAATTCAAAATATTTCTAAAAATTTAAGTATAGTTTCATAAAATTTTTAATTCTTTTTCTCAAAAAAAAAAAAAAAAAAACAAGCAAACAATTTGAGATTTTCTCAAAAAAAAAATATCTAAAAATTGAAAGGCTTTTTTTACGCTTATAAAATTAAAAGATTCCTTTACTTTAAAAAATTGTTTTTTTTTTCTCACTTGCGACTAAAAAAAAAAAATAAGATAAGAATTATTTTTTATCCCAAAAAATATAAATTTTTATTAAAAATTTCCAAAATATTTTCACTCTCAGAAGTTCAGGGATTTTTTCAAAAAAAAAAAATCAGGCAAAATATTAATCGACAGTTTCTCAGAAAAATGAGATTTTTTCCTTTTTAAAAATTGAATTTTTTACCATGTATAGGTACCTGCAAAAACTTGAAAAATACTTTGTGCTGTAAAAAATAGGTACCCACCCATTTTTTTTAAATTTTCACATTAATTTGCCTGAATGTATTTAGGAAGGTATTCTTTTTTTTTTGCAATTAAAAAAAAATCTTAAAAAATGTTTTGAAAAAAAACTGCCCATGAAGTTGATGTTGGAAAACTTATTTTGGTCAATGACAAAACTTCTTGAAAGAAATCTTGTTTAATTTCACTTTTTAAATTTTTTAAAACAATTTTGGCAATTTAAAACCATATTTTAGTTTGAAAAGTTTTTTTTTTGGGGGGGGGGGGGTTAGAGTGTGGGGAAGCTTCAAGGAGTATTTCCAGGAAAGAACCGAAGTCGGAATATTGGGGGAGGGGGTAAAAATCTTAAAATTTACAACTTTTGTCGATTTTCCGACTTTCGACCCGTCCAAAGTAGGGAAAAGTTCTCAAAATTTCGATAAAAGTAGTGAAAAAAAATTATGTGAAAAATCACAGAGTTTCGTTCATCATCATTGAACATAATATAAAACACTTAGAATTTTTTCTGCTATTTCAAAATTTTTGTGTTGTAAATTTGTGTTCCTCTTTTTTTATGAGGGAGAAAGTGGTGCTCAATTTTTGGTCATTTTTGGAAGTAGTGATTTCCTGGAAATTTTGTGGAAACATTTTGTGTTCTGCATCATGGTATAATTGGTATTCAGTTTTAAAAATGAGCTGTAAATTGATACCGACATTGCAGGTGCATATTTTAGCATATTTTCAATTTTTGGTACGTAGTAGTCATTTTGCATTTTAAAAAGCATCCATGTTCGGTACCTCAGGGTTGCCCTATTGATCCGAAAAAAAACTAAATGAATGAATCATATTTTTTAAAAACCGAAACCAATACCGATAATTTTTGAAAACCAAAATTATCACATCGTTTCAACAGCCCAGGAGGATTTTTCAATTGGCCCCATTTTCGCTCACTCCCCCAATTTTGAATAAATATCTACACTGTGTTATGCAAAATCGGAGGGGAGAGAGGGATCCAATCGAAAAAATTTTCAAATAAAAGTTGTTCCTTGAAGTTCTTGGAATCATTTTGTTTATAACAAAAATGTCGATTGGACCCCTCTCTCCCCACTAATTTGAATATCAAGTATGGTATCTATTTTTGAATATGTATCTACGCAGTGTTATGCAAAATCGGAGTGGAGGGAGGTGTCCAATCGATAAATTTTTCGCACAAAAGTTGTAGCTTAAAGTTTTAGGAAAAATTTTGATAATAACAAAAATTTTGATTGAACCTCTTCCTCCCCTCCAATTTTGAATATTTGAACCGCAAGTTATGAATCACTTTCGGCGAATTAATTTTCGTGAGAGTGAGTACGCTTCAACTGCTCGTACGTTTACTCGTTTGCGCGAATATCCTGCATTGCAAAATATTCTCATATTGTATTCGAAGGCGCTCCGTCCATTCGCATACAATATACGGTACTTGAGAAAGAAAAATCCTTTTTATAAACCCATCAAAGAGGTTTAAATTGGCTCGAATTCGTTAACAGCGGTAGTACGTAATTCAAGTAAAATGTCCGTGAACAAATTGCAAGAATGTATGGGAATTGTGAACGCGTTAATTTGCGATCGCGACGAACTAAAATACTGTCACTGTCGCTTTCGTCGAACTCGTGATGCCCTTTTTCAGAAACAAAAACCGAATTCACGCCGGATAGGCACGATATCTGCAACGCTGCGCGTTCAAATTACGTAAACTGAAGAAGAAAAAAAATCAGGATTATCTGAGACTTAAGAGCCGACGCGATTTAGACGAGACTTATTAATTTCAATATCCGGTTTTGTTGGTGTTAAATTTCAACCAGAGAACTATTAAGTTCCGAGAAAATCTTCGTCAGTTGATAAGGTGACCGAGGCGAATTGTAACTGTTGAGGAAAGGAAAGGTTGATCGTTGCAGTATCATGCCAGTGCGTTTCGTATATAAAACTAGTGGGCGCTAAATTGGACTGCTTGCTCGACCGAATAGCGTTTTTCAAAGCGCAAAATGTTGGCACGAAATGTTAATATGTGTAATTTCGTATATGTACGATGATCGACGATGGTAATGGATACATACAATGTTGCATCTTTTCTGCACTCCTCCGCCTATTTGTGAATTTTAAATTACTTTGTTAATATGCGTTATGCAAATTCAACCAGCTTGTATTAACTCTGTGCATAAAGAGCACATTGCCAACAATGTTATAGCGAAGTATTTTTAGGAAAGGTGTGCACTGTGCAGTTGGTGGGTTATCTGAATTTTTTTTTCATCGTTTTTACGATGCATTATAGATGCAAGGTTTTTTTCCATTTTAGCGCCGCGTATCGCATCCTGTATGTACATGTATGGTGCATAATGCGAGTCGTTTAGGGTACCGCGGGTGGCTGGCGAAAGCAGAGACAGTGAAGATTGATGTAATAGATTTATGTGGTGATTCATCTATCGATGCTATGAGAGTATCTGAGTTTATGGGTTCGACAGATGTTAAGTTCGAGTTGAATTTCTCATTTTCAAAGTGGAAGGATTTGGGAAGGATTTTTTGTTCAGTGTGTGGATCCGAAATTATATTTTAACTGTACCTGGAATTTTTTCCAAACTTTTGGCAGCTAATTAAAAGTTGAAAATAAAAAATTAAGAAATGAAAAATTACCAAAAAATTGCCCGTGTAGCAACGTCGATGCTAATTTCGATATAAATGTCGACACATCGAAATCGGTCACTTTTCGATCGTACATGTCGACACGATTGTGGATGGTTTGTCGAGCTTATTATCGACAAACCATCCACAATCGTGTCGACATGTACGATCGAAAAGTGACCGATTTCGATGTGTCGACATTTATATCGACATCTACATCGACATTTGCAATGGTGAGATTTTGAAAAATATGCTAAGTTCAAATATTCAATATAAGTATATATTAAAATTACACCAAAAATAGTGTTCAAGCCAACATTTCGTCATTTTTTGTCAAATATGCGGCATTGAGGCCACCTTTGTAGCTGGACACATGCGAGTGTCCAACTAACATAGAGATGATTCTTAGACCTTATGTACTAATTCACAACACACTTTATCTGCGAGTATCACAATCACCCTCAAGACGTCGACAGTCAAGTCGATGCATTATTCGACCCTCGACAATTAGATCGACATTAACTCGACTTAAAATTCTTCTGGTCAACACTGTCGACAGTTAAGTCGATGCATTATTCGACCCTCGACAATCACATCGACACTACCTCGACTTAAAATTCCTCTGGTCGACACTGTCGACAGTGAAGTCGATGCATTATTCGACCATCGACAATTATGTCGACAATAACTCGACAAGTCGTTGTATTATTCAAAACTTTGAAAAATAAGAAAATTTTGTGATTCTTTCAAAAATTATTTATTCCTGAGCTTAAAATGTTCTTATTAATTGTTTTTAGTTCTTTTTAGATATAAAACTTGTAAATTTAATTGGCAGAAATTGTCGACATAAATGTCGATGCGTTTATCGAGTATCGATTTTTACATCGACTTGTCTATGTAGAAAAACAACGTTTTCTAAATTATAGGAAAATACTGAGAAAAATTCAAAAATTTTGATTGAACAGTTATGTTTAACATAGAACATTACTTTAAATCTCAAATATCATTTTTAATTCATCGTTAACCGAGAAAAAAATGTGTCTGAATTTTGTCGACATAAATGTCGATGTCGACAATTGCTACACGGGTGGTGACTTGAGAAAAAATTGAAAAGAAACGGCAATGGAATTGAAAGTTGAAATTTAATGAAAACTGGCACTGAAAATTTGAAGAAAAAAAATGGCAATCCAGTTAGAAAAAAAATTTTGTAGTTTGAAAAATCGAAAAATCGGCGTTTTAAAAGCTCAAAGCAGTACTTCTGCAAGAATTTCTGAAGGTTCGAACGAAAAAGTCGTACCCTATAGTAATTAATATTAAAAAAAAAAAAAAATTGGCTAATTTTTTCAACAATTTTATAATTAAATCTTTTTTTAAATTTTTTTTTTTAAAGTTTTTAAAAGTTTGAAATCAAGTCATTTTTAAAGTTACATTAATTTTCAAAATTGGATCAATGTTTAAAGTTTGATAAATTTTTATAATTGTGAGTGTGGGTGGGAAAAGGGACCTAAGCAGGAAAAAATCAATTTTGGGGTTTTGACTGTTTTTGGTCAATTTTGACCTGTACTTTCATTTAAAAATGATTTCATGGTCCTAGGAGTAATATTCAGCCTTCCAGAGGACAAGACTTACCCAAAATCAATAAAAATCAAAAATCAATTTTAAAATTTTTTTTTTTTTAAATTTTCGATTTAAAATTGTTCTATGGTCCTAGGAACAATATTCAGCCTCCCAGAGGGTAAGACTAACCCAAAATTGAAAAAAATTCAATTTCTTAAATTTTTTTTTTTAATTTAAAAAAATTATGTTTTATTTTTTTATTAGAAATTGATGATTTTTCCGATTTAAAAGTTGAATAAAAAAGTTTTCAATTTTTAATATTTGACAATTTTTGAGTTTTAACAAATTGTCAAAATTGGATAAATTGTTGACTTTTAATGTACCTACTTAGTACTTACCCAAGTATTTTAAAAATTTAAAAATGCCGATTTTTTTTCAATTCAAACATAATTATTATGACTTTGGGTAATTTCTCAATTTTACAGAATAAATTTTTTTTGTTGTATGTACATTTTTTTCAAATTACCCTAAATTTTCAAAAAGTTTTGATAGGTACGTGTAACGTGTATTTCAATAAATTTAACAGTGGTGTACATATAGGAATCTTCTAGGTCAAACTTTATTACTTTCAAAAAAAGGGTTCGTTCTTCAAGGTGTTGATTAATTTATTTTAAAAAAATGAAAAAATTGGAATTATTAATTTTTGTATGTTTTGGATCAACTGTTAAGGTTTGATATAAATTTTCACAGTTTTAGAATTGTTTTTTTAATAATTATTCAATTTTGGCAAAAAATTGGAAATTAGTTATTTTTTTAAATGTTGGTAAATTTTTGAATTAGGTACAGACCAATTTTGATCAGTTTTTGAAGGCCGATGAATTTTTGCAATACATTATGAATGAATAATCGGTATTAAATTTGGCATATCTTTAATATCTGATGCAAACTAAAAATTTGATAATTTTCAAATTTCAGTCAATTTTCGAGGTAGGATTAATTTTTAAAATTCAGCAAAATTTTCAGAAAACTACAAAATATAATTTTGGAAGTTTGATAGATTTTCAAAATTTTGAAAAAATTTCAAGTTAGGTAGGTGAAAATTCAAAATTTGAAAATTTTTCAAAATTGAGTACCTAAAAACATGTAAAAATTTAAAATCAGATAAAAATTTAAAATCAGGCAATTTTCGAATTTTAATAAATTTTTGAAGAATAGGATCAACTTTTGAAATTCAACTACCCTGCACATTCAATCAATTTGTAATGTTTGATATTACCTACTTTTTAAAATTCAGCTAAATTTTCAAAAAATTTGGAATTATGAATTTATGAAGTTTGATAGATTTTCAAAACAGGTAAAAATTAATAATGAGATATGTACCTAATTTTCAAGTTTTACTAAATTTTGTAAATAGGATTAAATTTTAGAATTAAGCTAAATTTTCAAAAATTTTCGAATGTGACTTTGTAGGAAAGTCTTATAGATTTTCAAAATTTGGCAAAAATTCTAAATAAAGTAAAAAATTAAAAATTAGGAAAATTTTCAAAATAGAAATTAAAAATTGGATAAACATTTTTTGAATTTCCTTGGTACATTTAATTTAATGTATGGTTTTTTGCAATTTTTAAAAATTTACTGAATTTTTGAAATTTAAAACGTGTTATTTGAAAAAATATGTAGAACACTGTTGTTTTTTTTTAATTTTTATATTTTTTATAACAGACTGAATAATTGCGAACAAAAAATGGAATTGCGTGTACACTTCCTTCACTCTCAATTTTTGGAAAATTTCTGAAATTAATCATTATAGTATAGTTCATTATACCACACATTAGGCCAAATTTGACCTTCTGATTAATTTATTCCAGTGCTACTCATTCGTATGTTGAAAGTAGGATTCGTATTCACATAAAAATTTTTTGATACTTGATTACGAAGAAAAATCCTACGATGTGTGTGCGAGTAAATTATTTTTTGCAGGTCTTTGGCAATTGGCACCCTCAAATTTTGTCGAAATATTTTCTACGTCATGTGGAATGCTCCACGATGAGATGACCTAATACAGGTTTATTTTTTTTCTAAAAAAGAAACGGTAGACGAGAGGAGGCGACGGGATAAATAGAGTGAAAGACCGATAGATAATATTAAAATTTTCAAAAACTATATTATAACGCGATCGTTATTAAAATCTAAAATGACGAAACATCCTACCGGATGTAGTTACTGATAGCTATCACGGATAATTTAAAGAAGCTCGTAGCTCGTAGCTCGTTGTCTTTACTCTTTTTAAGTACCTTGGTACACTCGTCGTCGTGCATACATAAAAAGTATACTCATAGATTAGGCAGCCTGGTACTACAGATATCACGTATTCGTTGTGTGTAAAAATTTTATCGAACAGTAGGGGGCCTAATTTATCACAAGTGGTAATTACCTATATGCGAGTTTCATCTCGAAGAATAAAAAAACCGTCGAGTTGCGTCGGTATTCGATAAAAATTATGTGTATTGATGCGTCGAAGATACATTGTCGAAGGCCGGCTCCGAAAGCCGAAAGGTGACGATACGAGATAATTCTCGGTACTCGCAATACGCAGGGTAAGAGCCGAGCCACAGAGAGGGAAGGGTAAAAAAATGTAATCAGTTGGACGTATTTAATGCCCGTATATTGGCGGTTTGGTATTATTAATTAATAATCTAATATTCGCTAGGCTGCTGCTAACGCGTGCCAAACACGTCGCTCGAAAACGTTAAGATATATTTATGTGGGTAATCAACATAATTATTATGTGTAATTGTAAAAATAGAAATTTTCGGTGGTCCAGCACCCGCATTATAGAGACCGATCAGAGATTCTCTCTCGCCATTCAGCGGCCTATTCATATCGTACGCACATAGCCGGATAGGCATAGGCGATATTGCTCTCGTTCATTGCCAGGGACGGCCACACCGACACGAAGGAAGGGTCGAAGGGTGACTCGGCCGAGCAGTGGTAACGACAAAGCAGGCAATACGGGAAAATACTATAGACATTGTCACACGAGTCTGCTCTACTAAGAAGAGGGGTAGTTCCCGTTCCTGCTGCCAGTGGTTTTGTGCAAAATTGCAAAAATACACGCGTCTTTTCTCCAAGTCGAACACATCGATACAGTTACAACGGAGGATTGATTTTTCAGCGTGTGAAACACATACGGAATGAAGATTGGATGCGTTGCAATTATCAGAGGTTATTATTACAAGCACGTGTCACCGTTTTGTGCTCTCCTCGATCTGTCCTGTCGGCGATGGTGTCAACTTGATGTGGGATTTGTGACAAGACGACGATGAAAGGGAAGCACAGATTCGATTACATCGTACTGCCACTGGTCTAAGGAAATGATGAAATTTAACGCCGAATTTAGAGCAGAGGACATAGGGCTTGTAGACGAGGCATCCCCCACAGAAAAGAACTCTTCTTACCCAGAAATATTTGATAAAAATATTTAAATTTTGATAATTTCTAAATTAATTAAATTTTGAAAAAGTGGATCGCCCAATACTGTTTTTTTGGCACCATCGAAATACTTGATATTCAAATTGGAGGGGAGTGAGGGGTCCAATCGAAATGTTTGTAAGAACAAAAATTATTCCTAGGACTTCAAGCTACAACTTTTGTTTGAACATTTTTTCAATTGGACCCCTGTCTCCAACAGTTTTCGATAATATCTACGTCATCTTATGCAAAATTGGAGGGGAGGGAGGGATCTAATCGAAATTTTTCTTATAACCAAAATTATTTCTAGGACCTCAATCCACAACTTTTGTTTGAAAATTTTTTGAATTGGACCCCTCCTCAATTATGGAAAAAGTATCTACCTGATATTATGTAAAATCGGAGAAGAAGGAGGGATCCAATCGAAATTTTTATTGGTAACGAAAATTATTTTTAGCATCTTGATCTAAAACTTTTATTTGAAAATTTTTTCAATTGGCCCCTTCCTCCCTCACTTCTCTAATTTTTAATTAGTATCTTCGGAGTGTTATGCGAAATCGGGGGGAGAGGAAGGGGTCCATTTGAAAAATTTTTTAAACAAAAGTTGTAATTTGAAGTCCTAGGAATAATTTTGGTTATTACAAAAATTGCGATTGGACCTCTCCCTCCCCTCCCTACCAATTTAGAATATCAACAATCTTTGTAGTATTTGACTTGGTAAATTTTTGATGGTGCCAAAAAACAACCATGAAGAGGTCGCTTTTCATGTTTTCAACGTTAGATTAATTTTCTAAATTTTGTAAAAATTTTGAAATTTGCTGGCTTCTAAATTTCAATAAATTCAAAAAATTGTAAGAAGGAAAAAAAAGACATTTCATTTTTAATAAAAAAACAAACAAAAAGTAAGTACGTTAAGACTTTTTTGAAAAAATTGAAATTCTTTTCTCTACAAATGAACGGCTTTTTCTTCAAAAAATTGAAATTTCCTCTCAAAAAATTGGAAATTTTTTCAGAGAATTGGTGGTTATTTCGTCGAAAAATAAAAAAAAGATTTAGGCCCGTATTTTAAAAATTTGCTTAAGCAAACATTGACCTTCATGGTGCGTTCAGCTCATCGTAGAATAAGAATAAGAATAGAATAAGGAAGCCCTATTACCCAAACAAGTATAAATTTCACTGAAAAGAAATATTTGGCCACTTGTTTGGGTAATAGGGCTTTCTTATTCTTATTTTTATTCTTATTCTACGATGAGCTGAACGCACCATAAGGCGAGGCGATTTCACACGTATCGTGTCAATTTACATCGAGCAGCCATTTATTTGTATGGAAAAAATAAACAAAACTACTTGGCCTGTGTGAGAACGCTTCGCCTTAAGTATAAGGAAATTTTTAAAATACGGGCCTTATTCTCTCTAAAAACTTTTTTATTTTATTTTTTTAAATAAGAATTTATCAGTAGGTAATTTTTTTATTAAAAAAAAAAAAAAAAAAAGGAAAGGAGAAGAAACAGTGATCAAAGTATTTAAAAACAATGTTTGAAAACTAATAAGCATTGCCTTATAGAACAGAGAACTTCTCAAAAACGAAATATAACATTATTTTTTTTAATTCGTAAACTTGAATAAAGTCTTGAAAAATTGTTTTTTTTTTGTTTTTTTAAATAATAAAAACGTTCCAAAATTTTAAATTTTTGAAAAGTTAGAAATTTCACAAATTGATTTTTTTTTTTTAAATGTAGACTTCAAAAATAAAAAAAAATTTGTGCCCACTCAATTTGCAAACTGCACGAAAATTGATTTTTTCAACTTATGATTTTTTAGGCATTAATTATAATTTTCAAAATTTAGAAATTTTTTATTTGAATAAACATATTTTTAGAAACTACTATTTTTCAAAAATTAAAAAATTTTAGAAAACAAATGAACAATTTAAAAAAAATTGAAAACATGAAAATTGAAAATTATTGATAACTTCAAAAATTTAATTTCTTTTAATCCAGAACTTTTTAGAAACAAAAATTTAAAAAAATTGAAAATTGTTCATATAAATTGAAATTTTTAGAAATTGAAAAATGTTTGGAAAATGAAAACTTTGAAAAGGCAAAAAAAAATATTGAATATTAGAATGTTTAAAAAATAAACAAGTTTGTTTGCAATTGAAAAAATGTCAAAAATTGACGTTTTTTTGAAATCAAAAATTGAAAACTGTTTCAAAACAAATAAGTATTTTTTAAAGTTCAAAAACTTAGGAAACTGGTCATTTCAAAAAATGTTTTCTTTTGAAAATTATGTATCAACTTTTTTTTACAAATTGAAGGTTGATAGGTACTTCAAAATTGGGAGCTTTTCAAGAACTGAAATTTCCTAAAGTAAAAATTGAAAATCAATTAAGCCAACGATTCAACTATAATTCATCATGATTATAGAAAAATGAATATTTTTTTATTGAAAAATTTCAATTTTGTTTAATATTTTGGCACTCGATTTTAGGAGTTGCAAAACGTGAAAAAAAATGGTAAGGGAAGAGGGGACGGGTTATGGGTCATTATTTGAGTGGCAATGGTAAAATTTTGGTTACTTTTTATTTTTTTCAATAATTTTGGTTACTTTTTTGAAATTTTAGGTTACAACTTAAGTTACGTCTTTTTTTTCCAAATCTCACTCCGAGCGATGTATCAGCAGCTTGTAAAGCTTCCCTGATGTTTGCCCATTACGGAACGGTAGCACCTAACAAACATGCGTAAAAATTTCAATTACGACTGGTGGTTCTCGTAGTACATCGGAGGTATTTATTTTCTGGCAGTGTAGCATAACCTGAGCTGAGATTTTGGCTGGCGACGAGTTAAAAATAATGCTGGAAGATGGAATAGACGAGTGTTTTAAATGTACGAGTAAAGTAAACCAGCGAGAGAGAAAGCATCAGTGACATGGAGTTTGTTGTAGCTCTGGCTCTGGATAGCGAATTATGTGGGTACCGGGTACCACTTTTCGGGCCGCGTTCGTATTTCGAATTGGGAATTTTGATTTATTCGTAACTCTTTGGCTGGTAGCCTGGTTTTTACGCAGTCTCCTCGTCCTCGGCTTATTCATGCACGCGGGTATTAGGTGTCCTGTCCGCGTGCTGCGTTACGTTGCGTCGTCCTAACCCACGCGTCGTCTCGTCGCATTCTTTTTTTAACGCAGTCGCCCGTGCCGCAAGAGACACGTATATTTGGTGTTTCGCATCCGGTAACAGCTTGTTGCATTCTTGTTCATTAATATCGGTTAGCAGTACTTAGGCGATTCTAAGTGCCTTGTCGAGATGGCGTTAATTTTTCATTAAACGAACCGTCCGATGAATTATTGTCGCGGGCGTCACGAGCATAGCGCCAAGTCGCCAATGGGCTACAACAACTTTACGAAATTAAGACGTAGGGTAGACGTACCAGTTTGCAACGCGGACCCAGTATGCAACCAAAGTTGACAAAAGTTCGAAAATAAAGTTATTAAAGCTTGATACTGTTGAATTGACATTTTTAAACGTTGTAGATCGAGCTTTCCCTCAAAATGAACCACCTCTGTAAAAAATTTTCAGTGATTTACTCAGTCATTTGGTTTATTAAAGTTGCAAAATGGTTGCAAACTGGTGTAGTGGAGCAAAAATTTGGGACCCAGTTTGCAACGCCTATCCTTTTTTTTGTTTTCACTCTTATAAATTTTCAAGGTCGCTGTTTTTTTCACTTTTGGCAGAGTTAAGTCACTAAAGGACCCTTCTTTGCAAACATTTTAAAAAATTTGAGAAAAAAAATATTTAAGGTAGCGAAAACTGCGACGTTGCAAACCGGTGCAAATCGCATTTGCAAACAGGTACGGGCGTTGCAAACCGGTGCATCGCGAAATTTTCACTTTTAATTGAAATAGATTAAAATCTTCAAAACAAAAGATCATTTTTATGCGATTTTCAAAAAGTGGAGAGAATAAGGAATCCAAAAATGTATATTTTATTACATTTATACCAATCGATGAACATTTTATGGTGCTTAGAAGTTGAGAATTTGCTTAACACGTTGCAAACTGGTACGTCTACCCTACGTAGACGTGTGCGTGTGCTTTTAGAGATGCTCGCCTCGTCGAATATACTTTTTTCCTGCTTTTTCGTCAGTCATGCGAAATCTTAGTAGAATCAGTGTGAAGTAGGGTTTGCATTTACGAAACTGCTTCAATGGGCTCCTCTGAGCTTGCATTATGCAACTTATAATACTGAAAGATGTGTCGAAAAACTGGGAGAATTCGAGGTTCACTGATTTTCGAAAACAAAGTTTATGGTATTTTTTTAATAGAGAAAAAATCAGTGGAAAGGAATATTCCCGAGCAGCACAATCGACAAATTATCGAAATAAAAAATCGACAGAATATCGAATTCGATAAAGTGTCGCGTTAGTTCCGCATAAATCGTAAAATTATCTTTCGATATATAGATAGATTATCGACGAATTATAGTTAGCAAAAATTTCGAGATTATAGTAAGATATTTTATCGATAATATATCTATAATATCGAAAGATAATTTCACGATTTAGGCGGAACTTTTGCGACACTTTAACGAATTCGATATTCTGTCGATTTTTTATCGATTTTTTATTCCGATTTTTCGTCTTTTACTAGCTTTTTTCTATAATTAAAAATCCTTAATTAGCATAATTAATACATTAAACTATGCCTAAACACATTATTCATGTTACGGTAAGAGGATCATTTCAGAAAAAGTCAAAAAAAAATTATAAAAAATCTGCCACCCGTGGGGCTTGAACCATCTACCTCCTGCATGGTAATCCTCTTCCTTAACCACTATGCCATACCTTATCGTTGAGGAATTAGCAATAAAACGCTTATAATAGGCAGTTTAGTACTTCCAGACGAGTTGGACTTAGAAAAATTTTCACCAATTTGGAAATAATTTCAAATATCGTCACAAAATCGTTGAAAAATCGTTCGACAAATTTCAGATTATTTGTCGATAATGTAGTTTCAAATATCGCCACAAAATCGTTGAAAAATCGAATTCGAGAAATTTCAGATTACGTGTCGATAATAAAGTTTTAAATATCTTCACAAAATCGTTAAAAAATCGAATTCGAGAAATTGCAGATTATTTGTCGATAATATAGTTTCAAATATCGTCACAAAATCGTTAAAAAATCGAAATCGAGAAATTTTATATTACGTGTCGATAATATAGTTTCAAATATCTTCACGCAATCGTTCGAAAATCGAAATCGAGAAATTTCATATTACGTGTCGATAATATAGTTTCAAATATCTTTACAAAATCGGTAAAAAATCGGATTCGATAAATTTAATATAATCTGTCGATAATATAGTTTCAAATGTCGTCAAAAAATCCGTAAAATATCGAAGTCGAGAAATTTCATATAATCTGTCGATAATATAGTTTTAAATATCGTTACAAAATCGTTAAAAAATCGAATTCGATAAATTTAATATTCTTTGTCGATAATGTAGTTTCAAATATCTGCACAAAATCGGTGGAAAATCGGAATCGATAAATTTAATATTCTTTGTCGATAGTATCGTTGACGAATATCGTCATAAAATCTTAATATTATCGAATTCGATAATTTTTAGATTTTTTGCCTATGAAGTTGTACCGATAAATCTTTATAATATCGTGAGAACATCTATAGATTTTCAAACGATTTCTTATCGATACGTTACATCTTCCGATATTATCGATCGAGTGTGCCGCTCGGGTTCAATATTTCTCGAAAAAATTTCAATTTCTTGTGAAAATTTCACAGAAGAGTGAAGAAACGACTTTCAAACACTTCTATGAAAAAATAATTATCAACAAAATGAATATTCTTGAAGTATTTTTTTAACCTATCAAAAAAATATTCAGTTCATTTGGGGAAAAAATGAAGAAATTTTAAATAATATTAAATAAAAATTATTATTATTCACTTTTTTATTTAAATTTTTTTATTTTTAAGAAAAAAGTCACGAGTTAAAAAAAGTTCTTGTGTGACAATCCTTCTTCTGCTCACAGGTTAACTGCAACAACCTATTTTTTCCCAAAAAATTTGAACTCCTTCGGAATACAATATATCTCAATTCCTTAAAGTGAAGAAATAGGTTGAAAAAATAATTGAAAAATAATTTAACTTGAAAAAAAATTCTTTGAAATTTTCGTTTCTCAAATTTTTGAAGTGAAAATATCTTATTTTTCTTTCATAGAGAAAAACCCAATTTTTTGATAATTTTATTATTTTTTTCTCAATTTCAGAAAAAATATTTTCATCATTTTGAAAATATTTTTGAAATTTTTGAAAAATAAAAATTTCTGAAAGAATTTGTTTGGAATGAACTGCTGACTTGGGGGATCATTTTTAGTATATAAAGGAACGATTTTTACAATTTTAACTTTGGCAGCTCAAAATCCCTTGTGAGAATAATTTTTGTAATTTCTTCTAAAGACAGTAACTCATACCTACCATCGGGGAAAAACCCAAAAAGAAGGGAAGGAAGCCCTACGAATATTCCAGACATAAAACTTCCCCGCATTTGAAATTTAATTTAATTTCTCGTCACTACTTCATTTATTATACCCGCTCTCGGAATCGAAAAAATTCCACAAAAATTATCCAATCGCTGAAAAGTTTTCAGACGAAGACCTCCTGCCCAGACTATTTCGTCGAAAAAACTCACCGAATAGCAAAAAGTAAAATATCGAGGTGAATTTAATTCTATTCTTTATTCACACTCGAATGGAATTCGTAGAGAGAATTCACTCGCCTGATAAGCGCGCTGCTTCGAAATACCCTGCTCTGCAGCATCAAAGTTCGAAAGTATGCCGGTTCTCTTATTATTTATGGCATTATTAAGCTGTCTGCAAGGGTTGTATTAACGCACAAAGAACGTATACTTTTTTTCTGACTTTTTAAACTGTGAAATATTTTGTGTGTTTTAAATCTGGCCTTTTTCCAACACTGAAGAAGTGGCCTTTTCACATTTGACAAAGCGGTAAAAAATACTTACAATTTTCACCTTTCTAAATTTGGATTCGAAATTAACTAATGGATTAGATTCGAGTACGAAAGGGGCAAAAAATGACTATACAGGGTGTCCGGCGAGTGGTGTGCCAAGCTTTAAATTTGGATATAACCGAGTACGACTAAAAAAAAAAAAAAAGGTTATGTACACAAATTGCCTAAGTTTGAAAATGAAGGAGCTACAAAAGGTTTGAAAATCAGTGTTCTACGGTTTATCTAGCAAAATCGATTGGCAGCACTGGGTTTAAAAAAATGTCGACACCTTCAGTGGATAGATCTTCGAAAAATCAACAAAAGTAATAATCATATTGGATTGCCTATCTTTGAAATTGAAGGAGTTACAGCAACGCAAAATTCCAGTCAAAAATATTGCCTACCTCAATTTATCACGGTGCAGTAGTGATACATGAAAATTTAGAAATTCGGTCAAAAAATACACGAAATAGGTGTGACTTTTTAAGAGGAACAATAAACGTCTTGTGAAAATTTTGCCTATCTTTGAAAAGTAAAGCGCTACGGAGCATTGAATTTCGAAAATATCAATTTTCAAAGATTTGTAGCGCCTCCATTTTCAAAGATGAGCAAATTTTTGACATAACTATTTTTGTTCTTTTCAAAAAGTTGCACCTGGTTCGTGCATTGTTTTCAATTTGAAAAATTTTGTGCACCATTGCCCCTTCAAAATCGAGATAGGCAAGGGTGTCTAACGGTCATGAAAATCATGAAAGTCATGAAAAAATCATGAAAGTCATGAAAAAATCATGAAAGGCTCCGGTGGGATAAGGGGGTCAATCGGGCCCCGGGTCGCACTTCGAAATTTTTTTCACAGATTCCGATTTTGTATCGTAAAAGATGACTTTAGAGCGAATCAGCGATCACTTACCTCACGCCCCGGGGATCTAGTGATGTACCTTGAGGAAAAAATTTTTTGATGAAAAATGAGCGTTCAGTGAGGGAAAAAAGCACGACTATTTGGCTTTTTGAATATTTTGGGAAAGTTGCACCAACGATAAAAATTCGAAAAAATTCTGGGTATTGTAGAAGGGTGTGAAAAACTTGAAAAAATTTTCTCCTCTGAGCGCGCTCTAAAACCGTACCCTCGAGGGCGATTCGAAGTGTTAAAAGTTGGTTTCAAGGTCGTTAGAGCAGTAGAAAAAAATCTGAAAAAATTTGACAACATCCCCCTTGGGTACTTGTACCTACATGCCAAGTTTGGTGAAAATCGGTTGAAAACTCGCGGAGATGGAATTTTCAAGCTAAAAATCGCATTTTTGAGGCCCCAGCCCCCGGGGCGTGAGGTAAGTGATCGCTGTTTCGCTCTAAAATCATATTTTACTATACAAAATCGGAATCTGAAAAAAATTTCGAAGTGCGACCGGGGGCCGATTGACCCCCTTATCCCACCAGAGCCTTTGAAAATAGGCCATGAAAGTCATGGAAAAGTCATGAATTTTTCAAAAAAAAACACTAAAAAATTAATTTTCTTGATTTTTTTTTTTTAGGCGGAGGGAAATCTCTATTATTTGGAAAATATCCCGATTTTTTGGAATAAAAAAAAAGAATTTTGTGAAATGAAAAAAAAAACGAAAAAAATTCCCAATTTTTTAAAGTAAAAATATTGTTTAAAATTTCGCGAAAATTCTTATTAAAAAAAAATCAAAAATTTGAATTTTTCGTTTTGGAATTGAATTGTTTTGAAGTAAAAATATTTTTCGAACTTCATTAGAGTAGGTATAGAATCTCAATTTTTTGGATTTTTTTCAATTTCCTGAAAAATAATTTTTTTGGAGAAAAAATTCTCATTTTTTGTAATATATGAAAACGAATTTTTTGGTTCAAAAAAATTTTTAAAAATTGTTTTGGAATAAAAAAAATACTCTTTTTTGAAATAGAGAAATCTCAAATCTTCTGGAGTAAAAATTTTTTCAGGAAAAAATTTCAGGATTTTTTTAAATGAAAAATATCAATTTTTTTTTTTTTTTTTTTTTGAAGAAAAAATGTTATAAAATTTTTTTTGTGAAGGTATTTTTTAAAATTTCTGTGGACAAAAAATTCATCTAAAATAAAAAAATCATCTCTAGTTTTTGGGGATCAATTTTTCTTCTTTTATTGTAAAATAAAATAATTATAAATAAAATGTTTTCCAAACTTCGGAATGAAAAAAAAAACATGGAAAAAGTTGTTGAAAATTTTTTTAGGAAATTTTTTTGTTTCTTTTCAGAAAAAAAAATCATTCTCACGTTACAACATGAAAAAAATTTCAAGCATCGACCTTTTAGAGAAGAAATAGAATTACACCCTTGAAACTTCTAAGTATTCATTCTACTTTTTTTTTGAGATTGTAGGTATTGATTTTTTTTGGTTACAAAAGAAAAGTGGGTCTCGTAGGGCATACGCATAACTTGAGGGGTTCAAGGGGCATTCACCCTCTGCCTCAATAAATTTTTTAAATAGGTAGCTATTTACCATAAAATATATGATAAAAATAAGGCAAATTTTTTTGCCCCCCATTTTTCTTCCAAGTTACGCTTATGCCAGAGGGAGAAGATTTTTGCAAATTTCAAGTTTGGCACACCACTCGCCGGACACCCTGTATAGACGAGATACGAAATTTTCACAGGTATTTAAAGCGGTTCGGTGGCGGATATTAAAATCAAGCGGAAATTTCATTGATGGAATGAAAAGCGTCTGAATAACGAGAATTTTCACGCGATCGACGTGCTGCTTTTTTTTTGTACATTATTCGCGTTATTAAAACAATAACACTACAATTACGCTGAAGGAGCGGGTCACTTGATAGTTCATCACGGTGGTTAGTGGGCCGTCGCGTTGTTACCCGCCCAATATTATAATAGCGTCTGAGTTTATCGAATAAATTTATACGTAAACGCTGGAAAGGTACAATTATCCTATTAATTGTACAAATTAGCAGCCGTTCAATTAAATTTCGCCCCCAAATTATATTGCTCACTGGCACTGCCAAGTGAACCGTGGTGTTAATCGGTTTTTTATACATCCGAGTGATTTCATTATGTAAATATATTTAAAGTGTTTTTTCTTCTGCTTTTTTGCTTTGGTTTGCTTTTTTTTTTTTTTTTTTTTTTTTTTTTTGATGATACCGACGCGACGTAAGTACGCTAGACGATTCGTACGTAGACGTACGTTCGCCGTAGATACTTATGGCTGAAAACATCAACGATCCGTAAATCATTGAAAGGATGATAGTAAAATCTAAGGTCGCTGGACTTATTAAACAAACAATTCGCATTTACCATTCTTAATGATAATGTCCTTGGGAGTATTTTGTTGTGCAAATTTTTCTTTGTTGGCTTTATTTTTGAATTTATATTTTTTTATTTACAATTTATACGTACATCATACAGTGTACGTAGGTAGAGAGAGAGTTACGTGTGTTGTATTCGGTAATATTCTGCACTGAACGCTGTGACATCAGCGACAGTGAAAAAAGAACACTGACAAGGAAGGAGACTAGCTCTGGTGCGCCTTCAAAAGAGGGTTGCGCTTTTGAGGTTTTCATTTTTATCGATATTCGCGAGAGAAAAAAATACTTTTATATTTTTATGCCGATGGAGACATCTGGCCAAGTTGTCGTTTACGGTATCGGTATGGTACACGTTTTACAGTAAACCGACTCTTTAAATATTCTACTTAAAAGTTTTATTATTCGGTCGGAGGAAATTTTTATGCGAAATACGCCGCCATAGTGCAATTTATATATTACTAAAATACGCGTTTCATCTTGTTTATTTTCGCTCTGTTTGAGATTTCAGTCTTCTGGAAGTAATTTGCGGTTGTGGTGGCGCGGCGGTGGGTGATTTGCGGTGGTTTGTGTGAAGATCGAGTGGAGTATTTCGACGGGTTTGCGGTATTTATGCGCGTATGTGGAATGTTCGAGGGTGAGGAGAGGGCAGGAAGTTGATGAATGACAAATGCTTACTTGGAATGTATTGAAATTTAGGTATACAAAAGGGGAATTTTTTTTTTAAATTCGAAATTAAAATTTTTTTGAAAGTCGAATATTTAAAAGTTGAAAAAAAATTATCAGCTCATACCTAACCTCAGATTTCATCATTTTTTAGTACATTTTGGGTATTTTACGATTTCCAATTTCCAAAAAATTTCACTGTAGAAATCTATTTTAAATACTTGAATTAATTTACTAATCTACTTAATTTCGAAAAATCGAATATTTAAAATTTATTTAAAAAAATTATCAGCCCTTCCCTATAACCTCATATTTTATCTACTGCTATATTTTGAAAATTCCAATTTTGATGCAGTATAGTAAATGGCGAACGTAATTAAATTAGAAAAAAGCTAGGTAGGTACTTGTTTTTTTTTTTGTTTTTTTGAAAAACGAAAAAATTGTGTTGAAAATCCTTTTTAAATTTTTGACAAGTTTTTGAAAAAAATATTACGACTTCAATTGAAAAATGTTTCAAATAAAAATTGTGTATTTTGATCTCAGGAACAAATTTGGTTATTACAAAAACTTTAATTGGACCACTCCTTCCCCTCCAATTTCGCAATTAACGTATGAAAATCGCGTACACGTATAGTGCAAAATTATTATTCGAAATTGGAGGGGAATGAGTGTTCCAATCAAAATTTTTGTAATAACCAAAAGTGTTCTAGAGACTTTTATATTCAACTTTTATTTGAAAATTTTTTCAATTGCGGGCTTAGGTACAGAGATGAGAGAGATGGGCCCTCTTTTCCAAAAAATCTCTATTATGTGCTCGCAAGGTCCCGATTGAAAAAATTTTCAAACAAAAATTCTACATCAGAATCTTTAAAAAAATTTTGGTCATTTTGATTGAAGTACTCATTCACCCCAAATTTTGCATTTTACGTGCGTGATTAGGCTGATTACTGATTTTCATGTTATTTTCATACGTAGCAAAAATGAAATGGAAGGAGTGATCCAATCAAAATTTTTGTAATAACCAAAATTGTTCCTGAGATAAAAATACACAACTTTTGTTTCAACATTTTTTCGATTGGGGCCTTAGGAACAGATATAGAGAGATTTTTTGAAAAATTATGCTCACCCTCCCTCTCCGAAAATCTCCATAATTTCTGTACCTAAGCCCTGCCCTCAATTGAAAATTTTTAAACATTTATTCCAAGAATCTCAATTTATACTTACTACAACTTTTGTTTGAAAATAGCAATTTTAGATATATCTAACAGGTCAAAAAATGTTTATAAATGAATTTTTGGAAAAATTTCCAAGTAAAAAATTTATTAAATTAATTTCTTATTTAATTACTCGTACCTGCATATAAAATTGAAAATAACTATGTATGTTTTTATTTTTGTTTTAGGTGAGTTCGAAAGTTTCAACTGTTTGTTCTACGTTGAATTTGTCATGACTCAAAAGTCCTGGAATGGTCCTTTCTTAACATTTTAATTGGAAAATTCCAGGAAATGTAAGTAATTGATATGAAACTAATTGAACCAAATGAACCAATAAAAGGTCATTGTGGAAAAAAAAACTAACGAAATATTGAAAAATTAAAGACCATAATGTACCCAAAAAGAACAAAACTTCTGAAAATAACCGCAAAATTTCAGATTTTTTTTGGAGTACTTTTTAAAATTTTGTGATGATTTTTTGAAATTTTATGTGATTTTCTGAAGTCTTGTGAAAATTTTTCTGAGGAAAATACTAAAAAATTCTGCTCACGAGACTAAAATTCATCTCTTCGTATAAACCATCAGAACTTTTCCAAAAATGCTCCGATCTCAATGAAATTTGGTACCTGTCAACGAGTAGGGGACACTTCAGTCTTACTAGTTTAACTTTTATCCGCCAGGTGGCGCTTTTAGTTTCCGAGCTATGAATTTTGTAAGGGAACTTTTTGACTGTAGTGTGTATATTTTTTTAGAATGTTTATACTATTAGTAGGTACCAAGACACTCATTATTGAAAAAAGGGAGGGATGGAGGGGTTGAATTGAAAAAATTTTCAAACAAAAGTTGTAGATTAAGATTCTAAAAATAATTTTGGTCATCATAAGAATTTCGATTGAGCCCCTCCCTCCTCTCTAACTTCGTATATTAGGCGTCTATGTAGTAATTTCGTACTTGAAATTTTTTTTTTTTAAATTTCTTCGCTCGGAATTTTTTTTTAAATCATTAGTTTTGATTAATTACCTACACTTTTCGCTACGTTTTGAAAAAAAGTTAATTTTTTGAAAAATTTCTTTATTTAAGATTTAATTCACAATTCTCGAAGTTCTTTCCGAGAAATCCCATGTAATATTTATTTATCGTACAATTTCATTTTCACGAAAGTGGACATTTGAAATTTCATTCGTTCCAAAAATTTATTACATTAATGTCAAATTTCCTGAAAGCACGAACGATCGTAATTTTGAATATTTTACAGTTAATGGACTAAATGGTCATGTACCTTACCTACTCGTTAAATTTAAATGAGTGAGGTTGCAAATTTGACTTTCAAACTCGTAATAGCAGCATATTTTTGTAGTTTGTACCAGGTGTTCTTACTTTCAAACTATAAATTCTTTGAAAATTTAAGTATTTTGAAAAGAATCTCACTTTGCAAATTATGATTTAAAAATCATAATTTTAAAGGGGAAAAATGTTAAATGTTATGGTAAATTGTTGGAGAACAAATTCATAACAGAAACGAACCAATTGACATATTATTGTCCTGTCGTCGTCTTACTCATCCACTATTAACAACACGAGTCTCTCATAGCTATAAACGTTTTAACTGGAAGTGGAAACTGTAATAGTGTGAATGGAAGAAGGAAAAAATAAGTAAACACACATCGTCCCTTGTGAAAACATCCGGTCAAAATATACGCGCTTTTGCTTTTGAAAGTTCCGACATTTAGGAATAGAAACAATAAAACCTAACTCGCATATACGCGTAAAGGTCACACATCCATCAATAAATACCATAATTAACAATCATCGACATCTCCGCTCATTCTAAGGCACCGTCCTTTACCCATTTTTTTTTCTCCCATAAAACAAGACTCTGGTGAACTTTTTCCTTTCTTGAACCATAAAACGTGGATATTTAACTATTTTGGTATTTTGTTTGTAAAACATGTTCAGGTTCACCCTGTTCGATGAATCGAGCTGGAGTAATTTTCAAAAAAAATAAAAAAGCCGATCTCGATAAGAGGCCATGTTATCACTAAAAAGATCGTCCCCAGATAAGTACGGTCCGGTGTTGGTCGGCTCTCTCTCTCTCTCTCTCTCTCTCTCTCTGGCAGTTTGTACTCGACGAATAAGTAAACTCCGAATCAGATCTTGAAACCGTACCGGGCTCCGGCAACAATACGTTTAATCGTCGACAAAAAGAATCTCGCTCGGGTCTTTCTTTCATTTTGTGTAAGAATACGACACATGTCAGATGCACTGCACCGGGTAGTCGAAAAGACGAAAACCTTTGCTTTTATAATCGAACTACCCCGAAGCTACGAGTTGGAATCCTTCTCGGAAAGGTCGTAATTACTGCAGCGGCCATTCTCGAACGAATCATTAAAGATTCCATGAACGAGTATGTGGATTGTGGACCTGGACGTAGGTATAGATTTTGGGAAAACTTCTCTTCTCGTATTTTACGATGCAACGAGGCTCTTTTTTATTTTTTGTGAACGTGGGATGAAGGATCATTTTACTAAGAACAACCTGAATCTACAGGCGATATGGAGCGTGTATTGTCTGGCCGATAAATACACGCGTGAAAAGTTGCCGAATGTATAACATTTTCTAAGAAATCTGCGTTCAACTGGACGCAAATGTAACGTTAATCGAATTAACCATCGTAAACAGTTTTTGCTTTACTGTTTTCTTTTTCATTGAAATGCACATAGATTTATGTACGTAGTACGTACTACAAACACACGCAGGTTGAATAATACGTGATTAAACGAAATAGCTAAGTAAGGTAATTTTAATGAAAGAAAAGTCGTGCTGTTTTGCCACATATCGTGGTAAAGCAAACGACGCGAAATTATTCCGTTTATCGTAAAAATAGCAGTGAAACCGTTATCAACGAATTTTTCCAAGCAAATATAATTATGAATATTTCTTCCCAATATCAGGCGATGGGGAAAATCAGTGAACTGTGAATCTGAATTAATTCCTCAGGGGAAAACTCGCGGTTATTCAGTAGTACTGAAATTATGCCAACAAATATTGTGATGTGAACTTGCAAGTGATGTGAATGTGGAATTTTTTTATGATTTTTGAAATCAGGGTTACCTACTTTTTGCTCGATCAAGTATTTATCATCAATGGATGCAGCATCTTCGAAACATTTCAATAAAAATATTCCTATGATTTTTTTTTTTTAAATCGTGTTGAATTTTTTTTTTTAATTTCTTGAAAATGAAATTTTTTTGGGAAGTTTTTTCATTTTTTTCAAAATTAATTGTTTTAATCTTTGGAAACAATAACTTTAAAATCAGAAATAAAATTCACTTAGAAATTTTCTTCAAAAATACGGGATGAGCCGACGACGTCTCCCGATCTTTAAAACCAGGAGAGATGGCTCAGTGTTGATGTATAACAAGTTCATAAATTTTGTTTATGCTTGATAGTAAACTAAGTATCATTGTTAGACAAAAATTGTTCTTTATTGAAATTCTTATGAAAATATTTCTATACATTTTTTTTGTAATTTTTCACTGGACAAAGTTATGTTTCATAATTGACTAGTACCAGCTAGTACCAAAAAAATGATTTTTTTTCTCTTAAAAAACAAAAACTTTTTACTGAAACAAACATAACGCATCCCAGTGAAAAATTACAAAAAAATGTATAGAAACATTTTGGTAGAAAATTTATTGGAGAACAATTGTTGCTTGAAGAATTTTTCTCTATCTATGATAGTTTTCCTGAAATAATCAAAAATATGTTGAAAATTGGTATGTTTTTTACTTTTTTTAGAGTTTTGTTGATCATTTTTGATTTTGATTTTTTGGCTGTATGAAGAAATGTTTTATACAAAAGTTGTTCCAATTTGAATTTTACACAAAAAAGTATTCTTTGGATTTTTCTCTCGGAGGTATTTTATTGAGAAATCAGGGTGGCAAAAGTGATTTTTCCTTCATTAATTTTTTTGAAAATGATACTTTTCAATGTTTGTAAAAAACCTTTCTAAAAATTCATTTAAGGAAAATTTTTCAAAAATTTTAAATTGAAACTTAAAATAAAAAAGATTTTAATGTTTTGAAAAAAATCTCATTAGGAATGGAATGCTTCGAAAAAATATCAAAAACATTTTCTTAGACTTTTTTCATGTTTATTAGAAAAAAAAAGAAAAAAAAATGGGGAAAATTCGACATTTTTTGGTCAGAAATGTTTTTTGAAATGTTGAAAATTTTTCTTAAATAGGTGAGTAATACAATATCTTTTCACTCAGGATAAATTCTTGAAATTTTTTCCAACTTTTTTAAGAATGATCATATTTTGGATGTCATGATATAATATACTCGTAATAATGTTCTAGGCATGTCATTGTCATTATGAAAGAAATTTGTTATTGATACCTCGATAGTCGATATTGTAAAATACTTTCAGAATAGGTACTCGAATTATTATTCGAAAGTGATCGATATCACATTTCTGATTTCATAGATTTTAATTTAAATCAATTTTTGATTATTGTTAAGTATTGAATGAAAGATATTCCAATTCAATGCTACCTTTTTTTGGGGGAATATTTTGGGAATACCCTGGGAAATAACGAAAGGCACAACAATGATTTTGAGAAGTAAATATTTTGAAGATAATATTTTTTCAGCAATGAAGTTCTCTTGAGAAAAATTTCCAACAAATTTTTGATTTCTTTTTTTCTTCAAAATAATTTTTTTTCAGTAACTATTTTGAAAAAAAATAATCTTATAATCAGAAAAGAAATTCTTTTTAAAATTTTTATTTTTAAATCTCATTTTTTCAATTCATCGATACCTACTTTAAAATAATTATTTTGATTTTTTTTCCGAAATATATAATATATATTTTTTATGATTGCTTCTATTTATTACCTACCTTGAGATTTTCAGAAAATTTTTGAAAAAAAAATTCTTGGAAGGGAAATTTTCTCTGAAAATAATTTTTTTGAGAAAATTTTTCGATCTCTTTCAATATTGTTTTTTTTAAACAATTATTTATTATTTTTTGAAGAAAATCTCATGAAATTCTTTTACCCGAGCAGCACACTCGACAAATTATCGAAATAAAAAATCGGCAGAATATCGAATTCGATAAAGTGTCGCGTTAGTTCCGCATAAATCGTGAAATTATCTTTCGATATATAGATAGATTATCGACGAATTATAGTTAATAAAAATTTCGAGATTATAGTAAGATATTTTATCGATAATCTATCTATAATATCGAAAGATAATTTCACGATTTAGGCGGAACTTTCGCGACACTTTATCGAATTCGATATTCTGTCGATTTTTTATCGATTTTTTTATTCCGATTTTTTGTCTTTTACTAGCTTTTTTCTATAATTAAAAATCATTAATTAGCATAATTAATACATTAAACTTTGCCTAAACACATTATTCATGTTACGGTAAGAGGATCATTTCAGAAAAAGTCAAAAAAAAATTATAAAAAATCTGCCACCCGTGGGGCTTGAACCATCTACCTCCTGCATGGTAATCCTCTTCCTTAACCTCTATGCCATACCTTATCGTTGAGGAATTAGCAATAAAACGCTTATAATAGGCAGTTTAGTACTTCCAGACGTGTTGGACTTAGAAAAATTTTCACCAATTTGGAAATAATTTTAAATATCGTCACAAAATCGTTGAAAAATCGTTCGACAAATTTCAGATTATTTGTCGATAATGTAGTTTCAAATATCGCCACAAAATCGTTGAAAAATCGAATTCGAGGAATTTCATATTACGTGTCGATAATATAGTTTCAAATATCGTCATAAAATCGTTTAAAAATCGAATTCGAGAAATTTCAGATTACGTGTCGATAATAAAGTTTTAAATATCTTCACAAAATCGTTAAAAAATCGAATTCGAGAAATTTCAGATTATTTGTCGATAATATAGTTTCAAATATCGTCATAAAATCGTTAAAAAAATCGAAATCGAGAAATTTCATATTACTTGTCGATAATATAGTTTCAAATATCTTCACGCAATCGTTAGAAAATCGAATTGGAGAAATTGCATATTATGTGTCGATAATATAGTTTCAAATATTTTTACAAAATCGGTAAAAAATCGGATTCGAGAAATTTCATATAATCTTTCGATAATATAGTTTCAAATATCTTTACAAAATCGTTGAAAAATCGAATTCGATAAATTTAATATTCTTTGTCGATAATGTAGTTTGAAATATCTGCACAAAATCGGTGGAAAATCGGAATCGATAAATTTAATATTCTTTGTCGATAGTATCGTTGACGAATATCGTCATAAAATCTTAATAATATCGAATTCGATATTTTTTAGATTTTCTGCCTATGAAGTTGTACCGATAAATCTTTATAATATCGTGAGAACATCTATAGATTTTCAAACGATTTTTTATCGATACGTTACATCTTCCGATATTATCAATCGAGTGTGCCGCTCGGGTAGGGAATTTTTTTTATTTTATTTTTTTATAGGTAGCATATTATTTTTTTTTAGAGTTTTTCAAAAAAATATGTTTCTCAGATATGAAATTACACGAAAAAATTCTTGACAAAATTTATTTCATTAGGTAAGTATTTAAAAAAAATATTCGGGAGTAGTTCTTTAAAAAATTTGAATTTTTCTGATTTTTTTTTTTTAAATCATTATTTTTAGTGTTTTAGAAAAAATTCTTCTGAGAAAAATTCTCTCAAAGATAAAAAATAAATTCCACGGGAAAAAGTATGAATAAATAAAATGTTGACTGAGAAGAAATCGGTCCAATGTTTCTTTAAAAAAATTCTGAGGGGGGGGGGGTGATTTGGAAAGAAAACGCCCTCAAAATTAAAAATTCTCAAAATTAGATTCTTAGAAAAATCCGTATATCTAAGAAACAAGTTTTTCGTTTTGAGCTTGCTGCGTACGGTTATGGCGAAAAATTATTTTCTTTCGTAAATTTTAGGTATTCTTTATCAGAAGCCCGGAGTAGGGAAAGTGACTAGAATTGACATACGATTGAAACGTACAACGAACGTACGAAAAGTAGCATAAATTTTATCGTTCAGTGGGTTAATAGGGTAGGTAGGGGAAGGAAAGTACTCGTAATACGTTAGCATTTCGCAACATTAATAAATCATGACCAAGGTCGTACAAAAAATTTTACTTTTTTAAAGTATATTCGTGGTTTTTTTCTTTGTTTCGAAATTTCAACTTCCGTCAAAGTTTTTACAGAATTAATGAAATCTTTTTTTTTTTTTGGTTAATTTTTTTCCTCGAATATTTTTTTATACATAAAATAGCAGGCCTATTCAACTTTATGATTTTTTCAACATATTTGAAAATTATTGTAATTTGATTTTGACGTAGGGCTGATTTTTCAAAGTTTTTCGTTGGGTAGCATGTAAACCTTACGTAGTGAATCTCATTATACGAAAATACAGATACGTTTTCGTTTTTCGTGCAGTCTAGACATTTTTTTTTTGCGTAGTTGGGAATAAGCCTGTGTTTTTTATTGTGATGCTGAATAATAAAGGATGAAATGGTTGAAATTTCGTATTTTTTACGCGAAGGCTTTTTTTATTGCGGCGCAGTAGTGAGATAAGTTTTTCTCTTCGAGTTGTAAAATTTTGAAGAAAATATTTTTGATAGATTTTGTTGCTCTAGAATGTGCACAAAATTCGTATCGCGAATAAATAAATAAAATATATACTTAGATATTATTTCCTATATTGTATTTTTGAATAATAATTCGTGGAAAAATAGTAAAATACTCGATAAATTTAATTCAATTTTGTTGATATCGTGATTAGACTGGGAGTAATTCATACTCGAATTTTGCATGGCACAGGATTCGATTTTTTAAATTTTTAATTTACATTTGAACCGCCTCCGTAAGACAATTCAGCTGTGAAACTTTTTCACACTATTTATGTCCGAGATTGGCAAATTTATACGGCGATCTTATTTTTTATTCGATCGGCGCGCCGCTTTAAAGAATTATAAGTTTTCGGGTAGGATTTTTCGAAGCGAGAGAATTATCGTAGCTCGGTTATAAGGGCTACGTTGATAGCGTGTACGAGTAGATATGACGATCGGTGAACTTTTTAATACCGGAGATCGGATATTTGCGAAGTTATTCGCGCGCATTTTTGCGAATACGGAACAAGCTCGAGGAATAAATTTATCGAAATAAAATTCCAATCGTATCGTCATTTTATCTGGTATTATTGAAGTTCTCCCTATGACGGAAGCTTATACATGGACCAAATATTATTGGCATGATAAGTCTCATGCTAATTGATTAAATTAATCGAAATTTTCATGACATGTTAGGGGTACTCAAAATATAGAATTCAATTTATTTTGAGAAAAACAGATGAACGATTCTGGAGATATTTAGTCCTGTGAAAGTACTGCCTTCTAGGTTGGAGTTTCAGCTTTTTTGGTCAAAATTGTAACCGTGTAGCTAATTCAAGTGAATATTAAACAATAGAAAATTTTTTGAACACAAAATATGTAGCTAATATTTAAAAATCAATATATCGGCACCCTAAAGTTTTGAAAATATTGATTAAAAAATCGAAATTTGAAATTTTCTGAACTTTATTAAATTTCAGAAATTGGATCAATTTGTAAAGTCTGGTAAATTTCTACAATTTATTTATCAAATTAGTAAGTACGTTTTCGAAATTGAGAAAAATTTTCAAATTCCATAAAGGCATAAAAATTGGAGTTTTTTTTTCATTTTTAAATTTTAAGAAATTTTCAATTTATTGATTTTTTTAATCTGTCAATTTTTTTAATTCAGCCAAATTTTCGAAAAAATTTAAAAGACCATTTTGCAAAGTTCAACACATTTTGCCATTTTAAAAATTTGTAATTTTTTTTTTTAAATTTATAAAATGATAAAAATTGAAACCGGACAATTTTTAATTTTAAAAGTCTTGAAATTAGATTAAGTTTCAAAGTTTGATAAATTCATACCATCCTATCCTATACATAATTTCAAAATTTTAAAAGATTTTGTTCATATTCAAACTTTGATTAACATTCAAAATGTCAAAACTCAAAAAAATTAAATTTTGATCATTTTTATAAATTTTTAGAAAAATTAAAAAATGTGCCATTTGGATTAAATTTTTCAAGTTTAATAAATTTTCGAAATTTTGAATATTTCAAAATTTTTTGAAAATGAGTGTAATTTATATCTTTCGAAAATTTTGTAATTTTTGCAAAATTCTACTAATTTTGTTGAAATTTGATTTTATATGAGTCGAAAAATTTTATCTAACCAATTTTTTTTCAATTCCAACAGATTTCGCAATTTTTCGTCTATTTTCAACCCTACAACGCTACAACTGTTGAGTTTTTCGAAAAATAATTTGGGGAAAATCTTATCAATTTTGTGAAATTTGAATTTATGACTCGAAAATTTTTATTTGATTAATTTTGGTTCAATTCCAGCAGATTTAGCAATTTTTGTTTAATTCCAACAGATTTTGCAATTTTTTCGTTTATTTTCAACCCTACAAGTGAAGAGTTTTTTGAAAAATAATTTTGGGGAAAATCCTATCAATTTTGTTTAAATTTGATTTTATGGGTCGAAAAACTTTATTTAATCAATATTTGTTCAATCCCAACAGATTTTGCAATGTTTTCGTATATTTTCAACCCTACAGTTCTGTAGGGTTTTTCAAAAAATAATTACCTAGTGGGAAAATCTTATCAATTTCGTTGAAATTCGAATTCATAAGTCGAAAAATTTTATTTAATCAATTTTGGTTCAATTCCAGCAGATTTGACAATTTTTTCGTTTTTTTTTCAATCCTACAACTGTAGGTTTTCTCGAAAAATAATTTTGAGAAAAATTTTACTAATTTTGTTGATATTTGAATTTACGAATCAAAAAATTTTATTTAATCAATTTTGGTTCAATTCCAGCAGATTTGACAATTTTTTCGTTTTTTTTCAATCCTACAACTGTAGGTTTTCTCGAAAAATAATTTTGAGAAAAATTTTACTAATTTTGTTGATATTTGAATTTACGAATCAAAAAATTTTATTTAATAAATTTTGGTTCAATTCCAGCAAATTTAGCAATTTTTTTTTCAATTCCAGCAGATTTGACAATTTTTGTTTTTTCAACCCTACAACAGTACGGTTTCTCGAAAAATAATTTTTAGTAAAATTTTATTAGGTAATTTTGTTGACATTTACGAATCAAAAAAATTGATTTAATCAATTTTTGTTCAATTCCGGCATATTTGGCATTTTTTTTTATTCCAGCAGATTTGGCAATTGTTTCGTTTTTTTCAACCCTATACAACTGGGATTTCTCAAGTTATGAATTTTAGACAGATTTCATCAATTTCGTAGAAATTTGAATTTAAGAGTGAAAAATATATTTTTAATCAGTTTTGTTTTAATTTCAGCAAATACAACGGTGTAGGGTTTTTCGAGTAAAAATTTTGATAAAAAAGTATTGTACTGTGTGAAATTCAAAAAAAAAAAATCAATTTTTTTTCAATTTTGGTAATCTGTACCAACATAGGCCTACTTACCTATCTTCAAAATTTGGTAAAATTCAAAAAAAGTGGATTTAAATTTTTTAAAATAATTTTTGAAGTTGGATCAATTTTTAAAATCATTATAGGCCTCTGAATTTTGGAAAATATTGAAATTCAATAAAAATTAAAATGTTGACAAGTTTTTTTTATACTTAAATGTTTGAAATCAGATAATTTGGTAAAAAAATCAAAATTTTTAATATTTCCAACATTATTTTGATGAAAATCTGAAATTTTGTAATCATTTTTTAATTAAATACATCTGTAAGATCCGGTAACTTTCAGACTTGAAACAATTTTAAAATTTGTATCCATTTATTGTTTAATAATACGAGTATTTTTACGATTTTAAAATTTTTCAAACTTGTAAATTTTGAAAATTTGGGACATTTTTTATTTTGAAAAAAATTCCTGTTTTTTGAAGGGTTTTTTCTAGCATTTGAAAAATCCTAACAAAATGTGAAATTCCCATTTTCCTCTCGGGGTGAACCGGTTCTCGACATAATATTTGCAATTTCATACTCCTAGTTCCTCGGAAAAATCAACTTTTCTACTGCGTAACTCCGGTAGACCCCCCCCCCCCCCCTCATAGACGAGATATACGTACGTCTAAAATGATTTCATCGCTGTCGCGGTCATATACTATTCACGAAACAAAGTCAAGGCCTCTTGTGATCTTCCTACGGAGGGAAAAAACTCGAAAAATTTAGTAGGATAAGAAAAATTGCCAAATTTTTTTTTGATTAATGCTAACGGCCGCGCGTCTTGTTAAACGTCTCATCTACGATTAACGTTGTAATACTTTTTAACACTATTCTAATTACGACTCGGTATTTCTATTTTTTTCTTTTCGCCATAGTTTTGTCTGTGGACGTTTGCCTGCGTACGATTGCGATTATTTATTGCAACTTGGTACATATTTAATGGGGTTGTATTTACGTCAAAAAAAAAAATTATCGCGCGTAGTAATGCCTATTTTTTGCAAGTTCATTTTCACGGTCACCCGTGGTTAAACTTGTCGCAAATGCACGTGACCTAAATTGGCCTAGTTTTAGGAAGAACGACGCTTCAGGGTGAGAGGGTGGGAGAAGCAGAGAACTCTTGATGGAATTATTAATGCTCCTTTGTAGCGTGCGACAGAGTGAGAGATACACATTCTCTTTCTTCGTTCACTGTCCGTTTCGTTTCCTTCTTGTGTTATTTTATTATATACAGTTGATCGCGATTCCGCGAAAAGTGCCAAATGGGTTATATTTTTAATTACTTACCAACACCGAGTTACGATATATAAAATAAAAAATGCTCGAAATTGGAGAATTTTGCGAAGCGAATTACAATTGGATAGGTTAGGGCAGGGCATGCGGACGAGAAGCAGAGAGGGAGTGACTGAGAGGAAGTACCATACCGCGCCGATCATGATTAATGCTAATGGATTTGTAAATTATACGTACACCTTTCTTTTCTTTGTACGATGATGACAAAATTCAAATGTAAAATTGAAATTTTAATTACATAATGGTGAATGCAAATCGAACCGTATTACGTCAACGAGATATTTAGAGACCCCGATTATATATCTGCTGTTTTAATGGCGCGATGAATTTTTTCGACGTGGCTGCCACCACAGCTCGCCACACCAGAACCGATATCCGCTGCGAGGTTATTAAGGTTATGTATTAAATTACAAACTTTGACTGAATTATTCTCGGGAAATATTTGGTGGACTTTTATTTATTGCATGTTTACCAAATACGAAGGAAAGAGAAACGTGTAGCTAATCGAGCATATCGTTTTGATTTTAAAATACATAGGTACAATTATTAGTACAGCAGACGACTGTGTGATGCATTTGGGTGTCGATTTATTATCGTTGGGTGCCTCAATGGAGTCTAGAGGAGCAATTTTGAATTTTTGTTTGTGCGAGGAGAAGGGTGGGCATAACAAATGGTATAGTGGAAGAAATTTACAGATGCTTGGATTTTTTTTTAGATTTTTTGTGACCAGAATTTAAATTTAATATGTCATTTTTTGACTATGCAAAAAAGTTCTTTTATAATTCCCATTTGCAAAATTTTGATTTATTTTTTTTCGAGGATGAAAATTGATTTTTTTTTTAAATTTAAAATTGAATCAGCTTTTAAAATTTAACAAATTTTTTAAAAGTTTTGAAAATTTTCAAATTCTTAAGACTGATTAATTTTTAAAATTTTCAAATTCATCGAATCTCTGAATTTTGGAAAATGATTGAAATTTTGATAAAACTTGGAATTTCATCGATTTTCAAAATTTTTACAAAATGTAAGGAAGTTTTGAAAATTTTTAAACGTGTATCATCAAATTTTTTTTTATGAATTTTCGATGCTGGATCGATTTTTAAAATTTTCAAAACATCACTAAATTTTGTAAAATGTTGAACTTTAATAAATTTTGGAATTTTAATCATTTTTAAATTTGAATAAATTTTTGAAATTTAATCAGTTTTGAAAGTCTATTAAATTTTTACGAAGCTTGAGTGAGGACTTCTAGTAGTTATTGAAATTTTGCAAATTCCTAAATTTTAGTGAAAATTCAAAATTTCATTATATTTTTGAAGTTGGATTAATTTTTAAAATTCAGCAAATTTTTGAAGTTTGGTGAGAATTCAAAATTTAGAAAATATTCAGAATTTGATAAAATTAGAATTTTTGACAGACCTGGTTTTTAAATTTGAAAATTAAAACAATTTTAGAAATTTTGAAAATTTTCAGAGTACAAACGTAAGAAAGGTACCTCTACCTATATCTAAAAAAAAATCAATCTCATTCTTAAAGAATTTTCCAATTTCTATAAAAAAAAAAAAAATTAATGATATCTAGCAATGATGAAAGAAAAAAAATTTAAAAACAGTAGAGAAATTTTTTTAAAACAAATACTTAACATTTTTGAGTAGGTATTTTTCGCTATAAAAATTTATTTTTTTGAAATAATATTCATACTTATTTTAAAAGAATTTTCAGTTTTTTATTGATAGGATTTTTGATTTTTCCAGGAATTTTTTCAAATGCTTTTCTAAATTTTGGAAAATGGTCAAAATTGGAATTTTTAGCCATTTTAAAATTTAAAGTAAATTTGAATAGGTAATTAAGTATATTGTTCAATGTAGGAATGATTTTTTTTCTCCAAAAAAATTGAGAAATGTTTTCTCTTCGAAAAATTATAAGATTTTTCCCCACAAAAAAAGAGAATAACTTTAGGGTTTTTTCTCGAAAAATTGAATTGAATATTGTTTCAAAAAATTGAAAGTTTTTTACTCATTTCTTTACTTCAAAACAATGAAAAACTCATCAATGTAGACTCCAAAAAAATTACGATACCTAAGCATTATTTTTATTCCAAAAAAATTGAATTTTTTTTCTACAAAGTTGTTCTCTAGGAAAATTGAACGGTTTTTACACCAAAAAATTAAAAATATTTTCATTTCCCCCTCTCCCGAAAAAATAAAAAAAAATTATTACATTAAAATTGAAAGGCTTTTTTTTTGTAAGAATTTGAGTATTTTTTTTTACTTATTTTGTATTTGAAAAAAATTATGATATTCTGGAAAAAGAAGGGTGTAAGTATATCAAAGCACACTTTTGAATTAGTGATGCAACTCATAATGTCCAAAATAATTTCTTTCAAGTACGAAAAAACTTATAAAAGGGGAAAAACTAAAACTGCAGTCTTATCGCACTTGACGCTTATCGAGCTACACAATGGTACGAATTTACAACATGTTGCTCGAGCTTATACAATGTGTTGAGTATGGGTATACATTAGACGAGAGATATTTTGAAAGAGATTATCGAAGGTAATTTCAGACACTTAAATATGTCGATTGCAAGGGTATACGATTTTTACATGGTACCAAACACTTGTTCATTTTACGAGTTGATCTGAAACATTGTGCCATAAATCGGACGCAGAAAAGAAAAATCAGCAAATAACTAGGTCATCGATTTAATTAAATTATTCGATTGCAAAAAAAAATTCACCACGAGATTTTCAATGTGTTTGGTATTCTTTTTGGGAATACCTAATGTTCTTTGGTAATATATCCTTATAGGTATTATCAGAAAATCATGGAAAAGTACTCGATAAATTTTATAGACAGAAAGACTTTGTGCCAAAAAATTATTTAAAAATGAGTAATTATTCAGAAAGAATTCCAATGTAGGTTCTAGGTAAGTAGGTATACACATATACTACCTGTACCTACCCCACAAAAAAAATAAAATAAAAAATAAAAAACTGTTATGAAAAAATCTTTGAGTAAAAGAAAAAAGTTCATTCTAAAATTAGGCCTGACAAAGAAATTTCCAAAAAATGAATAAAAAATGAATAAATTCTCTCAGAAAACAAAGATCTAAAAATTTTTTGAGCAAAATTCTTCCAAAAAATCGTATTTTTTTATGTTGAAAAAATTCTAAAAATAGTTCAAGAAAAGTTGTTTTAAAAAAGATTGAAAAATGATGGTAATTATTAAAAAAAAAATTGAGAAAACAAATCTTCTAGAAAAATTAAAAGTTTGGAGAAAAATTATCTTTAAAAAATCTGTGCAGAAAAAATTAGAAATGTCAAAAAATTATGAAGGAATACAAATTCAGAAAAAATACCTACATTTGGAAATTTTCTTGAGAAAAAAGTTCATTGCAAAATTATTCAAAAATAATTTCTGCTGAGAAAAATTGTACTATCAAAAAAATTATCGAAAATAAATCATCAAAATAAATTTTTATGAAAAAAATAGCAACATTTTTTCAAAAAAATCTTCAACGAAAGAAAGTTTGTAGAAACTTTTAAAAAATCTGTGCAGAAAGATATTGCACCAAAAAATTATTTAGAAATTATACATTCCAAAGAAATTCTTCTGGAAAAGGATTTCGGAAAAATTTTATTGAGCGAAATTTTTTTAAAGGAAAATTTCCTTTTAGAAAAAATAGTAAAAAAAAAAAATGTAAAAAAATTTTAAAACACCACGCTTTTATTTAAAGTTGGTCACTTTGTAAAATGTTATTCATAGGGAAAGAGTAATGCCTTAAAAAACAAAAAATAAAATTTACTTACTTGAATACAAAAATGTGTCATGAAAATTTTTTTTTCAAAAATTTTAATGATGAAAATCGTGGTGGGGCGTTAATTGAAAAGGTATTCGTTTGCTCCTCGCGAACACCCCACCACGCTTTTCATCATTAAAATTTTTGAAAAAAAAATTTTCATGACACATTTTTGTATTCAAGTAAGTAAATTTTATTTTTTGTTTTTTAAGGCATTACTCTTTCCCTATGAATAACATTTTACAAAGTGACCAACTTTAAATAAAAGCGTGGTTTTTTAAAATTTTTTTACATTTTTATTTAACTCTTTTTGTCGTTGAAAATATTTTAATTTCATAAAATTGAACCCCCTCATAGGGGCTCAATTTGGGGTCAGGGGTAAATTTGAGTTCGAAAATCGAATTCAGCTACCTCGAAAACCAACATTTTGATATCAATGTTGTGAATTTTGAAATTTTCAAAACTGAACCCCCTCATAGGGGCTCAATTTGGGGTCGGGGTAAATTTGAGTTCGAAAATCGAATTCAGCTACCTCAAAAACCAACATTTTGATATCAATGTTGTGAATTTTGAAATTTTCAAAATGGAACCCCCTCATAGGGGCTCAATTTGGGATCAGGGGTAAATTTAAGTCCGAAAATCGAATTCAGCGACCTCGAAAACCTACATTTCGATACCAATGTTGTGATTTTCTGAAATTTTCAAAATTGAACCCCCTCATAGGGGCTCAATTTGGGGTCGGGGGTAAATTTGAGTTCGAAAATCGAATTCAGCTACCTTGAAAACCCCTAATGTGAGCACTATGTTCTTTCAATTCCAGTAAAATATTAAATGAGAGAGGATTGGTTGAAAACATACTCTTGATTCCATGAGACATACATACATACATACAAACAAACAAACAAACAAACATACATACCAAGCTAATAAAAGCGTGGTAAAAATGGTATCGAAAAATTTTTTTTGAGAAAAAAATTTTCCGAGAAAAATCGATAAGTTCAGGTACAAAAAAATCATCTTAGTACAATGTCTGTAAAAAAGTTGTAAAAAAAACTTGGAAGGGACATTCTAAAGAAATTCTTCTCGAATAAAAATTTCTAAAAAATTTCTCAAACACAATTCTTCCTAAAAAAAATAGTTTTCAAAAAAGTGATCACCAAAATTTTTAACGAAAAAATGTTAGCCTACCCAAGAATTTTTAGAATTTATCAAAAGAAATTTATCGAAAAATTTTCAAAAACTTCATTATTAAAATTAAAAATTAAAAAAAAATCGTAATTAAAAGTTTTTTTGAAAATACAATACGAACTAAAATAACAACAACCACAACCGTTTCCCTATGATATTTTTGTTGATTTTTAAAAATTATTTTAATTCAACGCTTAATTTTCCAATTTCTTATGAGTACTTTTAGAAAGTTGTGTACTTCGTATAAAAAAAATACTTTCCCAGAATATTTCACTTCTTTTAGGGGGGGGGGGGGGGGGCTATAAATTTTTTTTTTTTTGGTTGAATGCATAGAGTTGACAAGCGGAATTTTCTAAGACCTTTGCATGACGTCAATTTGATTTTTCATCTATGAAGTTTTGAAGAAAAATTGTAAACTAATTTCATCTCGTTTTTTTTTACAAAAAAAATTAATTTTTGATTTTTGAAAAATAAAATGCATGGAGTTTTCAACAAAAAAAAAATGATAATAATTTTGCATTTTAATGATGTCATTTTGTAGAAATTATTGATAAATTTTTTGGAAAATCAAAAATTTTAAGCGTTGAAATTGGAGAAAAACACGACTTTTTCTTAATGCCCCGTTTCCAGAAAAACCATGTAACCCACGAGGTTTTTCCTCAGAATGTTTTTTATTCAGTACAGTCTGGTCTGTAGTCTGACAAGAGGGTTTCGCGAAATTATAATTTGCCGACGACTTCTTTCGAGTTGAATGGAATACTAAGATGAAATTCATAAGAAAGTTAGATAAAATCAGGGGAAAAAGTAGGAATTTCAACGCTTAAAATTTTTGATTTTCCAAAAAATTTATCAATAATTTCTACAAAATGACATCATTAAAATGCAAAATGAATATAATTTTTTTTTTTTTGAAAACTACATGCATTTTATTTTTCAAAAATCAAAAATTAATTTTTTTTGTAAAAAAAGCGAGATGAAATTAGTTTCCAATTTTTCTTCAAAACTTCATAGATGAAAAATCAAATTGACGTCATGCAAAGGTCTTAAAAAATTCCGCTTGTCAACTCTATGCATTCAACAAAAAAAAAATGTTATAGCACCCCCCCCCCCTCTCCCCCCTCCCTTAAACAGGATTAATGCAAAACATTCTCTTTCCTCTCAAAATTGGTCATTACTTGATATTTTTTGGATTAATTCAGTCACTATCGAATTAAATCCGAGTCAAATTTTTTGCCAGCCTAGGAACTATTCTCAAAATTTTTGGGACATTTGTAATTTTTTTTTTGGACGGAAAAGGAGTTGTAAGTCAATTTGTAAGTCACCAATTCTAAATTCATCTTATGCGAATTCCATCGTCGATTCAAAATTTGAAGTGGATTACCAACTAAATGTTCGTAAACCTCGCGAAATAATTACGTAATAAATTAGGGCTCGGTTCAGACGCTTAAAAAAATTTATCGCTCGCAGCATTTGGCAATTTCGTTGTGCTCATATCGTCGTAAGTTATTTTCAATGCCGATGTCGCGTTTTTGTGGATTTTTATTGAAAATCGTTAAGAGCGATGTAGGTAATCGGTCGAGTATTATAATTTTATAGAATACTCGCGTACAGTGCGTTCGAAAAGGAATTTTTTTCTCATTTACAAAAAAGGGGAAAAAATTATTACGATCGATGGAACGAACTAACGATCCGGTTCAGCTTCACATTTCATCGCTGGCAGACGATGAAAAAATTCTTTAATTAGGTAATTTAAATTATTCGCGTAATGGGCTTAGTACCGGTCGAAGTACGAGCATAAAAATGCGCTGGAGTTGAAGATGACGATTAAACAAGGTATTTAAAAAAAAAATCCTCGCCGCGCCTTCGAAAATTTCCATTTTAATTTGTAACTTATACGACGATGGCGCGAGCCAGTGAACGCGTAAAAAACGATAAAAAATACATTTTATTAACGTGTGTGGAAAAAATTTCGCAACATAGTCTGCTATCCTGAGGCATAGTACTAAATTACTAATGATGGCTGGGATAGGACTGGAAGAGACGACATTTCATATGGATTGGATATGTGTGTGAAATGAAGACGAAGATGTGTCAACGGGGGGGGGGGGGGGGAGGAGGGTGCTGACGAGCCCCAATATACACATATAGTACGTAGACATAGTGATGCAGAGTCACCATTTGAATATCTTAATCGTTTTGCCGAAATAATTAATTTCCATGTCGTGGCGATGGCGATGGCGGTGTAAAAGTAAAACGTATTACAATTTCTGGTTTGGCACTGGATAACCTAGACCTTGCCAATGAGAGAGGCTGAATTTGGTGCACGTCAAGGACGGTCGTCGCGATTTATTAGTACCCGCGCGCGGTGATTCACATTTCATTTATACGCGATTTAGGACGGTGGCGCGGCGCGTAGCTTGGCCATGCAACAGCTCAAGATTTCACGCTTTTAATGAGCCGCGTATTACAATCATACAATGTGCTATGTAGATACGAGTATCTTGCATATTATTCCTAGTCGTAGTTCGTACTTTGTAGTTGTACGCGCACTTTATTACATACGCGGTCTAGACTGGCTCGTACAATACTACTACACGTTTTTATTCGCTAGCCCACGAGTTGTCAAATCAATGTTGCCAAATGGTGAAAATTTTCCATCCTGTGATATTTCGAGCGAATTTTTTTTTCAATTTGTGAAATATAGAGAGAATTTAAGAAGATCGAGATGATTTAAGGCTTTGTTTCTCTAATGGTGATACATGTACCTACCCCAAGAGGTACGGGAAGATTTCTCAGAGGGTACTTACGACAATTTTCATCCTCCTTTCTGGACAGCAATCACTTTTAATCTCAGTTTTTGATTAAATTCAATTTTTCTTTCTTTAGATGATTTTTTTTTTAATAAAAAATATAATTTTATTATTAATTTTCTTGAGAGAAAATTTTTTCAATTTTTCGGGATTTATATATTTTTTTTTTGGAAAAATTTCTCGAATGTTCTTTTTAAAGTAAATATTTTTTCAGAAAAAGTTTTCAAGTTTTTTTTTAGTAAAAAATTGTAAGATAGAATTTCTAATTTTTTGGGAGTAGAACTATTTTTCATTGAAAAAGAATCATTTGGGGGGGAGGGGTGGGGAGATTCCTCAATTTCTCCGGAGTAAAAGTAGTTATGTAGTTTTCATTTTTTGTGAAAAAAAAATTCTCGGATTTTTTTTTTCAAATAAAACTATTTTTTTTGTAAAAAATCATACAATTTTCTGGATATTAAAAAAAATTGTTGGATAGAATTTCTCATTTTTTGGGAGTCATGCATCGGAACACGGTTACTTTTTAGTAACTTGGTTACTTTTTTAAAGGCAAGGTTACTTTAGTTACTTTTGGGCTCATTTTGGTTACTATGGTTACTTTTGTACTCATTTTGGTTACTATTTCGTCAAAAATCTGACGAACAGCTGCCATTAAAATTTAAAATTTCTTTAAAAACGTTTTGAAAGTTTTTTTTCAGAGATTTTGCTTCCAAAAAATTTGAAATATTTTATTTAAAAATGAATTAAGTAAGGTCAGTTGGGGTAACTGGCCCATTCTCTTCCTAATCCCCTCCAAAATCGTCTTGACGTAAATGGTTGGTTGCATGGTAACACTGACATCGTAAGCCCACCATAACAATTATCATTTGGTTCCTAGCTCCCCTTAAGGAGGCCTCAGTAATTTGAGTAACATGACATGGCCCAGTTACCCCAAAACTCAGATTTGAGTGGGGGTAAGTGAATTACACATCTTGAAAAAATAAATTTGGTGGCCCAGTTAACCCATTTTTCGGGGTAACTGGGCCACCATTCTTTGTGTAGAGTGAGGTGTTCCTCAGCTCAGGTATGTGCTTCACCCTCAAAATCAGAAAAGTGAGCGTACCTCTATGACACCCCTCTACACGTCCCATTTGAAGATTTAAGGTTATTCTTCACTAGTGAGGCATTTTTGAATAAAGATTTTTTAGAGTTGTAAAAACGTGGCCCAGTTACCCCAACTGACCTTAATTGAACAATTTATTGAATCTTCTTTTAAAATTGAGATTTTTTCTGCTCAAACTTCAGGAATATTTATTTTGTACTTATGTATTGAAATTCAAGGTAGAAAAATGTTTGCTCCTAAAAAAATTGAAAGTTCTTTTATAGGCATTTTTCAAGTCAGTATGAAAAATTGTGATTTTTTTTTCTTGAAGAATTAAGATTTATTCTTGTCTAAAAATGAGCCACATTTCTTGAAAAAAAAAAATGTAAGTAGATAAGCCGTATTTTTTTGAAAAAATTGAGAAATTCTTTTCTCGACAAATAAACGATTTTTTCTCAAAATTTCTTTTCAAAAAAAGTAGAGGCCGTCGAAGAATAAAACCGATTTCTCCTCATTAAAAACTTTTTTTTAAAATGAGAATACCTAGTAATTTTTTCAATTAAAAAAAAAATGTGTTCGAAGTATTTGAAAATTATGTTTGAAAAATAGAGAACTCCTCAAAAATGAAACATAAAATCGTTTCAACTCGTGAACTTAAAATGCTTCAAAAATTTGATATTTCTCAAATGAGCAAAACTTTCCTTTTAAAAATGTTGAAAAGTTGTGAATTTCACATGTTGAAAAATTGTTTTTTTGTGGAGAATGAAGACTTTTCAAAAATTAAATTTTTTTTTGTATCTACTCATTTTGCAATAAGCCAATCAAAAAATTGATTTTTTTAGACTTTAAATTCTTAGGCATTACAATTTTTATAAATTGGAAATTTTTTATTTGAATAAACATGAATTTTAGGAACGGCTATTTTTTAAAAATTAAATATAAATTGTTTAAAAATCAAAAAATTGAGAATTTTAAGTTTAATTTTTTGAAATCCAGAACTTTTTAGAAATTACAAATTGTTAATAAATTTAAATTTATAGAAATTAAAAATTGTTTAAAAAATAAAAAAAATCGAAAAAAAAATAAATTTAAAACTAAAAAAAGGACAGTATTGTTTGTAATTTAAAATTTTTTTAAAATTCACGTTTTTTGAAATCAACAATTATTTGAAAACTGAAAACTATTTCAAAATAAATAAGAGTTCAAAAACTTAAAAAAGTTGATATCAAGTATTTTCAAGAAAAAAAATAATTTTTTTTTGAATTTTCAATATTGAGTTCAAAAAAAATTAAGATTTGATAGGAACTCAAAAATTATTTATTGTGAGCTTCTCAAGAATTGAAATTTCCTATGATATAAAAATTGAGCACCTATTAAGCCAACTATTCTATTAAAATTCGTCATAATTATAGAAAAAGAAAAAATGCACAAATTATTATTTTTGAATTGAAAATTTTGATTTTTTCAAAATTTTTACCACTGATTTCAAGAATTGTGAAACGTTAAATTTAGCGAAAATATGAGAAAAATGGTGACGAGGGGAGGGGAGGGGGTTATGAGTCATTATATTCAAGTGGAAATGGAAAATTTTTGGTTACTTTTTTCCATAATTTTGGTTACTTTTTTTGAAATTTCAGGTTACTAAAGTTACTTTTATTTTTTCAAATTTCGCTCCGATGCATGGGAGTACTATTTTTCATAAAAAAAGAATCATTTTGGGGCGGGGAGACTTTTCAATTTCTTCGGAGTGAAAGTATATCTATTAGGTATGTATTTTTCATTTTTTGAGAAAAACATTCTCGATTTTCTTTTGAATAAAACGACTTTTCATTTTCCTTTTTTTTGGATGAAAAATATTTTGAATTAAAAAACTCCTAATATTTTGAATAAAGTCTTTCAATTACCTACTACCTACTATTGCAGAAAAAAAATCATTTTTCATTTTTTTTGGGAAGGGGGGGGGGGGGAGGAGATAATAGTTACCAATTTTTTTTTTAGAGTAAAAACTAGAAAAATACCTAGTACTTATTTTTCATTAAGGTATTGAAAAATTTCTCGTTTTTAAATTTTTTTATCAATTTTTTTTCAAAAATTAGAAATCTTTCAACTTTATAGATTGAAGAATATTTTTGATTTTTTGGGGGAAAATCCCATTTTCTACAAAATTTAAAATTTCCTACTTTTCTAGAAAAAAATGTTCTCGTTTTTTTTTAGAAGAAAACTTTCAATTTTTTGGATTTATTTACAATAATATTCTTTTTCTGCAATGAAATCTCTCGTTTTTGGCAGTATTTTTTTTTTGATTTCTCGTTCTCGAAGTTTTTTTTTAAAATGAAAAAATTTATTTTTTCTGATGAAAATTTTTTTTCTCAATTTTTCAGATGTTAGGTATAATACTACCTTATGTATTTCTCATAAAGAGGATTTTCAATTGTGCTTCTTTGAACTTTTAAAAGAATTTCATGCAAAAAAAGTGATTTCTTTGTCCCAAATAATTTTATTCTGAGGGATTTTTTTCATAATTACCTACCTTATGGTAATTTTTAATAAAAAATAAATTTTTATGCCGATTTTTTTGAGATTGTTTTTGAAGATAATTTTTTCCTGTAAATATATATATTTAAATTCTTTATGAAATGATTTCTTTAAAAAAAATTAAAATATGCCAATCACCAATTTTTTTGGAGGGCGGATACGTGCAAAAAAATGTTTTCAAAAAGGGGTACATGAGCCAAACTATAAGTAATTCAAAACCCTGAAATTTTCGAAACTGTTCAACTCAATATATAATTTTTAAAATCAGTAGTCATTCAAAATCAGTATTTTTTGAAAATACCAAAAAGAACCCACTAATTTTGTACGTCAAACTTTGGGCACCAAAATGCACTTCCTTACTGGGAACCCCCCCCCCCCCTCCCCTCTTTGGATAGGTTCCTGTCTTTCAAGACTTTTCATTTTTGTCAAAAAGAAAAATACGAAGAAGCGTTTAAATAAAATCATCCCCGCGTTTAATTTGTTTTTCGAGGAATTCCAAGATTTTTCAAAAATAGTGCTTAATTAGTATAATTTCCCTGCATTGGATATTTTTCTACCCCCATTCAACTCGGAATATGAACCATTAATCGGCATATACAATACACAATTAGTTCACACACTCGTCTTCGGTAATCGATTAATGGTCCCAAGCAAGCCAGGGGGTGTGGTTTTTCGGGGAAATTTTTTATTTATTGTGGACGAAAATAGATGGTTCTTTTTCGGACATTCAGACAATCGTCTAGTCCCGCGGTTTACTTGGAACTGGGAATTGATCGTGAACCGCAGCGGAGAGATTCGCAAACCGAAAGAGAGAAAAAAAGGTTCGTTAATGTGTATAACGTTTTTATGGCGCGTGGGTGTAAATAGGTGACCGATGAATAGGTATTAATTGTAATTATCTAACCAAAGATGCCTTTAAAGCCACAACGAAATGATTTTACGATAAATTGATAAACAATACGTTGGCAACGCTCTCTTCTTGACGCGGCAACTTACAAAGTGATGATTTTAGTATGGGTGGGTTTCTTCTATACGTTTGTCGTTTATCGTATTAGCATTGGTAAATTAGCGTGGTATCTGTAGCTAGCTCAAATGGCTAAAGGAAGGTGTAGTTAAGAGAAACTTGCAGATGTAGGAATTAGGATGGTTTTTCTGAATAATACGTATATTCTACTGTGAATTATTGTTAGTGTTGAAATTCTAATAATTTTGTTGATTTCATGTCTATCTTCTTTCCTTGGAAATCCCTCACATCTGTTTCTAAGGTCTCAATTGAAAAAATTTTCGAATAAAAGTTGTAAATTCAAGTCCTAGAAACAATTTTGGATATTATAAAATTTTCGATTAGACCCTTCCTTCACCTCCAATTTCGCATAATACGACTTGTATATTTAAATAATTAAAAACTGGGAGAAGTAGGGGTTCAATTGAAATTTTTTTCAAATAAATGTTGTAGTTCGAAGATCTAAGAATAATTTTGGTTATTACAAAAATTTCGATTGGACTCCTCCCTCCCCTTCAATTTTGAATATTGGGTATCTGTGTAGTATTAAACTTGGTTAAAATCAACAGCGACTCACTTCCATGCAAACAAATTTATCAAAGTAGACCTGAGTCTTCGGCAGTACCTTTTTGTATTTTATTTTCAACCTCCTCCCTCTAACTTGAAAAAGCCACTGATAGATAAGGATGTTGTTCAGAACAAAAAAATGGTGAGAGGTTACTCAAAATTTGGTCAAAGTAATATTTAAAAAATGGTCATGGAAAAGTTGCGGAGAGTCGTGAAATTCCAAAAAAAAATTGAGGAAGTCACCATGTCAAATTTTCAATGTTGGCAAAAATCGTACACGAAATTGATCGTCTTATTGTACTTTTTTATCGAGCACTTACGAAGCCCGAATCGCCATGCCTCGCATACTATACGAAGCCCGAATGTTAGTATGGATAAAGATATCTAACGTGTAATTGGTATAAATTAAAATTGAAAATGATCGAAAAATTCAAAATTGAACTTTCAAAATACTGGCGAACCGCTTCAGGCGGTGCCCATACACGGAGGTGCCTTTAAAACCCACTGGGTAGGGCGTACGAAAGTTCGCGGACCTTCAAAGAGCAGTTGTGGCGACTCGACCGAGCGTCTACCGTGTACTTCGGGAGTCGTCCATGCTCCTGGAATTTCCACGTGATACACCACTGAAGATCTCCCTACCTTGAAGTGAAGGGGATGCGATTCAGGAGTGCCACCACATGGCACGCACCTCCAGAAACAGACGGTAGACGATATCGTATATATACCAGACTTTAGTGCCGAACACTATATGTGCGAGTAGTAAAGCATGCCGTTTTATTGACGTAGAATTCATCGTGAAAAATTTTATTGCTACACTTTGGTTTGTAGACGCTCTAAAAAATTGTCGTAATTGAAGGTGTGTTCCTTGATCGACTTTATTTTTTACTTCAAAATACCTACATACTTCTGAGGATGCTTGAATGTTTGATAATATTTCAGTTAGGTATATTAAATAGGTATGTCTTTATAGACTCCAGGTTAGAATTGCCATTCAGCCATAAATTAATTCTAACACTTAATCACATTGAAGTCCAATTTTGAGACTACGAGTGTAGTAGGAAGTTTTACGATTTTTTTTTTTTTTTTTGTAGGTATACTTAATTCTACAAATACCTATTTCAGTATTTTTGATATTTCAAAATTTTTGAAATTTAATATTTTGGGGTTTCAATTTTTATATTTCAATTTTTTATGTTCGAACTTTATTTTCAATTTTTAAAAATTTAATTTTTTTTTCAAAGGTTAAGTAAACCTTGCCTAAGGTTAGAGGAAGGATAAGGATGAGTAGGCTGCCACAACTACGTGGACACTCGTACCTACTCTTGGATCCACAAATCCAAAATAAGAGCCACCCTAGTTCGCAGTCAATTCGAAGCTACTTTGGCTTGCAATTCAGCGGGGTGGGGGGGGGGATAGCTTCTGTAAATTTTGAACAGTCGATTCGCTTGTGATTCGAAGGTGTGTCATTTTTTAAGGCTGGGTCATTCCATTTCAGAACAATAAATTTTTTCACTTGGGTCTTCGGATTTCGTTCAAAATTTTTAATGGGTTCTTCTAATCCCAAAAGTAAGAGAACCACTGTTTTTTTCTTAACCCCTCGGGGATTTTTGGGGGGGAGAGACTCTTTTGTTTTTCAATTTTCGTCATTACTTGTTATGATACCCAACTTTGGTGAAGCATAAGTCGAGATTGGTAATAGATAGCGAAAATCGGTAAACGGGGTTTTAAAGAGCATTGAAAGGAGATTTAGAATCACTAATGAAAGTTTCAAAAATCAAAAGTTGAGCTTTTTTGAGGAAAGCACAACTTTCAAAAATATACCAAATTTGGGAGCTACAATTTAAAAATTTTGAAAAAATTCTGCGTATAGATATTTTTATGTTACATTTGCTGAAATGATTTTCGTTGTGAGATCTTAAGCCCCGCGGGGGGCATGGCTCCCAAAAATTTTGACTCCAATTCAAAATTTAAAAAAAAATGAGTGACATATGGTTTGCTACATTTTTGATAGTGGTGAATTCGAATATGAGCTTAATTTTTTGATAGGACCCTTACCAAGCCCTCTACGACCCCCAAATTTGAAGAAAAATTGACACAATTGGAAAAAATCGTGTGGCATATCGTTTCTATGTTTTCAGTAGCGTTGAGTTTGAATATCCTTTTGATTTTTTAATATAAGCCCCCTCAAGCCCCCCACGACCGCTCAAAATTTTGAAAAACGTGGGGGAGAACAATGTTATGGTGCGGCATATCGTTTGTTACATTTTTGATAGCGCCGAATTCGAATATCACCTTGATTTTTTAATAGGACTCTTACCAAGCCCTCTACGACCCCTCCCCCAATTTGAAGAAAAATTGACACAAATGGGAAAAATCATGTGGCATATCGTTTCCTATGTTTTCGGTAGCGCTGAGTTCAAATATCGTCTCAATTTTTTAATAGAATCCCCTCAAACCCCCCCCCCCTCACAACTATTCAAATTTTGAACAACGTGGGCGAGGACAATGGTATGGTGCAGCATATCGTTTGTTATGTTTTTGATGGTGCTGAATTCGAATATTCACTTAATTTTGTGATTAGAGTCTCTCAAAGCCTTTTACTAGCCCTTTCGAGTTTATATTTTGGGGATTTTCCGAGGGATGAGGTTCGGGGACTTTTTCATTATCAGGATATCGAAAAGAATAAATTCGGCCTACGTGTATTTTGTACGATTTTTCATTGATTTTTTTTCTCAAAAAGTTGTTTGTTTCTTATCCTAGAATTTTTTCCCTGAATTGTCCACCCATTTTTTTTTTTTTTTTTTTTTTCATTTTTTGAAAAATTCGTCTAAAAATTTTGAAAAATTTTTACGAAATGATTGAGTTATGAGTACATCGTAATGCATTATCATAGGAAAGGAAAATCCTATTGTTTTTTTTTCTCTTTTAGCATATTTTAAATTACCTATATGCAGTTCTAAAGCGACATATTTTCGCGATTAAAGCATGTTAACTTTCCACGTTATTCGAATTATTCGACGATTTTGCTGACATTTGTGTGTTATCGTGTTGCAGGAAGTGCTCAACTGTAGACTTACGGTACGTGCCAACGAAATGATGGAAAGAGGATTAATCGATGAATTACTGGAATTCCATAAACAATATAATATCCAAAAGCTGGCGTATAATTTGTAAGTACCAAGTACCTATACCTAAACATATTTTACTACCGTTGACTGGCATAAATACGCAGTTCGTGCTCGTACTACGTAGATCGGTCGGGTATTTACGTGCATAGGTATACTCGTAGCTCGTTACTATTCAATTAATAACTAAATGGTCGTGTCAGCTAAACGAAAAGCGCGCGTTTTTCGTTTTCGTACATCGTACCTACATTGTATGGTATGTGATGCTATACGTCGTACATACGTATTTCGACATCGACGTGTAATATCGAAGAATGTGTTAGTATGGGTTTTAAGGTATTAGGAATAATAATTGTCGTGTAGGACAAATGAGGTCAAATTGCGTTTAACCTCGTTAAATTTGAAGCTTAAAATTTTCCCCTTTACGGATGATTAAACGCGAAATGTTTTAATTTTTTGAGCACTCTACTCACCGTCGCGTCGCTCTCGAATCACGTAGCGCAGCTCCGCGCCATCGTTGACCCATTGTGTCAATTTGTTTCGCAATATTTCGTAAAAGAGTATTTCGCACTTCTGTCCACTCCACATCTGCGTAAATTTTAAATTCAGTCATGTGGTTGGGAAAAAAATTACACATCAAATTGTGGTATCGTGCTATCGGTCGATGATCGATATGCCAGTGTTTCCGGTTCATGGTCGTGATGTCCTCGAGTCGAGTCGTTATTATGAGTCAGGCTCAGGATACTATTAGCCCAGTAAAGTAAAGAAATGAACTTACATTTTTGGTTGTATGAAATTTTTTTCCAAAAATACTCCTTTTGGTGTCCCTGATCAACCAAAAAAAAAATATCCCCGAACCTCACCTCTCGAGATCTCCCCCAAATGTGGATCCGGAGTGACCCCCTCGTCGTCATAACTCTTTAAATATGCGTTTATACAGAAAAATTGTCATTACTAAAATTAAAGTAGATGAAATTTCCAACAAAAAATATTATATTTATTTTTTCAAAGAAGTCAACGGGTGGTGCAAAAACACGCGTCAAAATTTTGTACAGGGGAGAAATTAAGTTTGCCCCTCCCATTTCCACGAATAACACATAATTTCGAAATAAGTTGAATATATTCGAATGAGGACACACCATAGACTCCAAAAAAACCTCCAACCTTCCTCTCCCCTAAAGCGTCTAAAATGTGGATGAGTGTGAATCCTCTTTTTTAAAATTGTCAATAACTCTTCAGCCGTCTTCTAAACCAAAAAAAAGTTCAAAAATAAATGTTGAAGTGCATAAATTTCCTACAAAAGTACTTCATTTATTTATTTATTTATTTGTACTAGTGAACGGACACATTGTATCTTATTCACGAACACAGGTAGAATTCATTCATTTTTTTCTCCTGTATATTTTGAGGCGTGTTTTTGTGTCACCCGTTCACTTTTTTGAAAAAATTAAGAAAACATTTTTTGTTGGAAATTTTATCTACTTCAATTTTAGTAATGACAATTTTTCGTTTTAAACGCATATTCAACGAGTTATAAGCAAAAAACGACGAGTAGGTTACCGGATCAACATTTGGGTGACATCCTGAGGAGTGAGAATTTTGGGGAATTTTTTTTTTGGTCAATCATCATCAGTACACCGAAAGAAACATTAAAAAAACTATGTAACCGAAAATGTAGGTTGAACTATTTTTTTTATCATTTTTTTTTATTGAGCCTTATAAATAGCGTAAGCTCAAAAACACCGTTTCCGAATTTTGTACCACCTGGGTAATTTCTGCGATACGTAATGACGAATATGACTAATATTGATTCTATTTTTGTTGACAGAGAAGCAGATTACTCGAGAGGTGTGTTTCAGACGATCGGCTTGAAGGAATTTCATTCGTATTTGATGGCCAGCGATGAAGAAAGGAACACTAAAAAGGGCCAGAAATTATACGACAATGGAGTGGAGTTATTGAAAATTGCCACCATTAAATATTCCAAGTATCAGAACAGATACATTATGAATAAGTTCGTTAAAATTCCTGATACGAAAAAGGTAATTTATTTGCGAGCATATTTTTCTATTGATGATTGTATGATTGTAATAAGTGAAAAAAAAAAAATTAAAATTCTGGAGAATTTTATTTCAAGATTTTAGAATGTTACAAAAATTTTAAAATTTAATTTCAAAAAATCTTTCTCAAAATTTTCAGAATTTTCTATAAACTTGAAAAAAAAATTTAAAATTTCATTATTCTCAATTTTAGTATGTAAAATTACATATTTGTATAGATTTTTTTCAAACAAAAAATATTTAAAATTTTTTTATCAAATTTAAAAAGAAAAATTCATGAAATTTTCAGCACTTTTCCTGCGAAACGTCAAAAGAGTTTATAAAATTTTTACTAAATTCTTTATAAATTTTTAAAAAATCCCGTAAAGCTTTCTGCGAATTTTTTTTCACACGTTTAGAAAGGTTTACACCTCAGAAACTTTTCTCAAAACTTTTATTTGATTTTTCACAAACTTAGAAAAATTTTCTTCAAATTTCAGCGAATTTCTGCAAAAAAAAGTTCTCGAAGGGTAATAGGAAAATTTTTTATTAAAATTTTTCAATTCCCAATAATTGATGTAACGTGAAAATTGGAAAAACTCAAACAAAAGTTGTCCTTAACGTGCTCTTGTTTTTAAAAAACACTTCTAAGAAATTTGAATTTAAGACTACTAAGTGATTTTTATTATTTTTTATAATCCACAGGTTCCTTCAATTTTCAAATTAGACGGTACTGATTTGGACAAATGGCACGAAAATGTCGAAGCAAGAGCGTACAAAATCGTAGAAAATTATCTCAACGGTAATGAAACAATTTCATTGGAACATACGCCTTTATCTAGTCAAACAGCTGATCCTAATCGTTTCCAAGATGGAGAGTATTATTGCGAAACTTGTGAAAGAGTGTTTATTGGTAAATATTTTACGTACAAGTATTTTTATTTTATTTATGTACCTTACCTACCTACTTATTTGGAAAAATTCAATTCCATTGTTTTTACCTTATTAAAAAAATATATATTTCAATTCATTACAAATTTGTAATAAATTACAGGAGCTTTTCAATGGGAAGCACATCGTACTTCCAAGGGACATCGATCTGTATTGTATAAAAGGAAAGTAAACGCGTTGAAAAGGAAAATGGCCGGATTGAAAATGCCCAAAGTAGAGAATTCACCCGAAGAAGAAGATCAGAAATGTAAAAATAGGCACGAATTGCTTCCAATTACACGTTTATAATTTTTTTTTTCATGACAATGAATGGCATTGGGAACCCTAAGAAAATTTAATAATATAATACAAAATGTCAAAAATTCCACTTAATTTTTTTTCTTAAAATTTTGAATTCTTGAAAATTGTTAAATTATAATGATGTTATCTCTTTAAAAAATAAAAAAAAATAATACAATTTTTAAAATTCATAAAAAGTTTAAGCTTACCTAATTTAGAAGAAATATCTACGAAATGTTGAAAAATTTAAAGTGTAAAAATTACCAAAATTACAATTTCCATAAAATCTTGGAATTTTAAAAAATTCAGCATTTTTACGAAAATTTTGAAAATTTATTTCAATGCAAAACATTTTAGAAAAAAGCATCAGAAGATTTACGGAATTTCAAAACTCCATCCAATTTCAAAAATTTATTACTAAAATTTATTGTAACTTGAAAATTAGTAGATAGGTAAATAAAATTCAAAGATCCAATTACGTTTTTCAAATTTTCGCCCGATTAGGTTTTTTTTTAAACTAAAATTAACTTATATACCATTTTAGTACCTACTTTTTTCAATTTTAAAAATTTATTAAAATGTGGAATAGGTAACCTAAATTATTCTTTTCATACAATTTTTGAACTTTTTTCCCTATTTAAAATTTTTACTAAATTTTTTACACGATTTTAAAAATCCATCGCACTTCAGTTTACTTTTCAAAAATTTCAGAAACCCCGAATTTTGTAATTTGAATTTGAATTTGAATATTTAATAATATTGTTCCAAAAATTTGAAAATTACCAAATTTTAAAAAATTCTTTAACTTTTAGTGAAATTTAAAAAAAATTCCCAATTTTGAACATTTAAAAAATTTATTTAAAAAAATTGTTTTTTTTTTACAAAATTTTAAAAATTTAGCAGAATTTTAAAAATAGGCCCAATTTTAAAAATTGATTGAAATTTTAAAGGTCTATGTATTACATTTTTCAGATTTCAAATTTTTACGGAATTAAAAAAAAAATTAATTTCTTCCAAATTTCAATTATTTAAAAAAATTTATTAGGTAAACTACAAAAAATTATTTTTATAATTTTTCTGAATTTTTAAAATGGGTTTATTTTCAAAAACTTTCAAAAGTTAGAAAATTTACAAAATTTGAGTTTTCCTCGAACTTTGCAAACATTTACTAAAATTGAAAAATTATCGAATTTCAAAAATTGATTAAGTATTTTTAATAATATCTAAGTATAGGTGTGTTTTACTCCTAAAATGACATAAAATGAAATGAAAATGAATAATTAATTTACCTACTGTTTAAAAAAATTATACTTTCTTTTCATTTCGAGGTATTCAACGTAACAGTTTCTTCAACAAATTTTCTGTTGGTTTCAAATTTTTTTGGTCCTGCGAATGGAAATTGGAAGGGGAAGGAAAAATACAATCGAAATTTTTGTTGCAACCAAAATTATTCTAAAGATGTCTTATCTAAAATTTTTATTTGAAAATATTTCCAATTTGGATCTTACCTATAGATAGGGCCAGGTTTAGAGGGTCCGGGGCTTCCGCTAAATTTTTCACAGTAAAATTACTTTTAAAAGAGAGTATTTCTTGTCAATAAGAATAAAGATGTGATTTTTCAAATTCTAGGTAGACAGGGGTAGATCAAAAATTCGTTTGCTTGCTTAAAAAATCCAGCTGATCCCAATCGTTTCCAAGATAGAGAGAATTATTTGGAAATTTGTAATGGAGTGTTTATTGGTAAGTATATTACGTACATTTAGTATTGTTTCATTTATGTACCTAAGTACTCATTATTTGTAAAAATTCAATTTTATTGGTTTTACCTTCTTTTTAAAAAATTTCATTATAATTAAGATAAATTTGTAATAAATTGCAGGAGCTTATCAATGGGAAGCACATCGTACTTTCAAAGGGACATCGATCTGTATTGTATGAAAGGAAAGTAAACGAGTTGGCGTTGAAGAGGAAATTCGTCGCACTGAAAATGCCCAAAAAAGAGCATAATTGTGAAAACAGGCACGAATTGTTTCCAATTCCAATTACTGTGTTATAACTTTTTTTTTTGTGACAATGCATGGAATTTGAAACCCTAATCAACAAGAGATGTCATTTAAAAAAAAAGTTAAAAGTGAATTATTAGTAAAAAAAAAAACTTTTCCTGGTTTATTTTTTTGTAATTTCTTAATTTCTTTTTTTCTGAAACTGACACTCTGAAAATACCATTGATTCATCTCTTGTTGATCTCATTTTTTTTCCTGCCATACTCAAGTACTGTGTACGTAGAAGTAGTCAAGTAGTATATTATTTTATACGTAATACCTATACCACTTTTTCATTACCAGCCATTACAAATGATAGACTTGAACGACTTGTCAGGTCTTCGAATAAAAATTACCCATCGTAAGAATTTTTTATTCATAATTCGAGAAATTCTCATTTTTAACGGATAATTTTTGAAAATGTATTTTGGCCCTCAGGTGATTATTTTTAACGGTAGATAAAACACTGGCGTCGTAATAACACTCGACATTATCAGCTTTCAAATGTGACGTAAAATACGGTTTAGTGATCAAGACACAGTTCCAAGGAGTCCATTCTTCTCGTACGTTCCATCTAGTCACCATCCATTGATTGGTTTGCGACGATTCTTGATCATCTTGCGTAATCGGCGTATCTTTCCAAATATTTCGTATCAAATAGGTAAACTCCGAGGGTGTTATTTTAAAACAGACCGACGAGAAGCATCGGAAAATTTGGAATTCGTCATTTCGAAGGCGAGTTAATAAATTCCAATACACCTCTACGTCCGTCTTAGGTCCAGAGAAAGGGCTCGTTCTCGGTACATCGTAGCTGGTCCCATGATCAGCTTCGTCTCCGTCATCTAGACCGGATCCAGCGTATTGCAAAAAGTGGCAGATCCTTTGATGTATCCGCGACTGCAGAGCATTCATCCGGCCCAGTCCTCGATTCAGTAAATCGATTTGTTCTTCGAGCAAAGCGACAATTTCGGCAGAGAATTTGTCTGTGAGAATGGTCTGTTTGAAGAAACCAATCATGTCTCGAATTACTTGAATTTTGTCTACTCCTTTGACCGATTTATCGTTGTATTTGGCGTAGATTTCTTTCAATGCTTCGGCTTTCTGGTTGAATACCGTGTGCATTGATATTTTTGAGCCAGTTTTACTCACGAATGTATTCGGTTTTGTGTATTTGTCGAAGAGACGAGTTTGACCAGCTGATTGGATGTGCAATAGTTTAGATTTGAATTGATTAAGACGATTTATGAATTTAACGGTTTGATTAACGATTAACGTTCTTTGCGTTGCAGTTTCACGATCGTTGGGCGAATTATTAAGAAGAGCGTTCTGAGTCGCGTTCCATTTCTCGATTTCATCTCGTAATGGTTTCAACATCCGGATGTGATCAATTATCACAGGACTACGAGTGTTTTCGTCGATAGCTGAATTCGTATCTTCGTCAGTTGATTCGTTGCTGGCTTCGTTGACGTCTAAAATTGGTTCAGGTTCGGTTTGAGAACTTGCAATACATTGAGTCGACTTTGAAATAACGATACGATCGTTTTGGGAAGGTATGGAGAACATGAAAGGTGAAATTTGGATACCTTTGTTACTCGATGTGTTAGTCTGTCGAGTTTCCATCGACGTGGCCTGAGTTGATCGACTCACGTGAGCGGTATCGTCGTAAGTTTTCAGAGAATATGTCTGTGTTTGAGCGTGGTGATATTCTATCCGAGTTATCCGGTGACGATACCCTCCTAACCATGGTTTTTGGCACTGCTCGTCTTCGATTTCAACGACTAAATGTTTGACGAAATGTTTATTCTGCTGGATACGTACGGTTATCACGTCCAAGGTAGGAATATGCCCGTAGATCAATTCTTTATCCAGTTTACAAGCCGAGACTGGCGTTAGTTTTACGTTTAATTCCACCGTGCCCAAAATAGGTACTCCTAAGTTGGCCAGTGAAGTGTCATCGTACAACTCTAGATCGTTTCTTTCGATTGAAATGTGACGCTGGGGTATTTGTAAGAGAGACGTTAATTCGGATTTAATCGACTCCATCGTAATATTTCTATTGAAAGCTTTGGTAAATAATTCGTCGGTTTTGTCTTCGTAATTAACGTGGAATTTCACTGTGACAATTTCGTCGCTGTATGTTTCAATGGCCAAGTCGTCGTTGGTAATGGGGTTGTCTGGTTTAAAGGTTTCGTTACCTGAATTTTGCTCGGAAAATGAGAGATCGGAATAGTCGCTGTCTTCGGTTTCGATCGTGTCTATTGGACAACTTTCGGCTATGCTGGAATCTTCTGGAGGTGACCATTTCTCCGATGACCAAGATTGGGTGTCAGTTTGTGGTTGTTGGATCATTTCTATTTTTTTGAATTTTAAAAAACTTCAGAAAACTAGGAAATTAGGAATGATGATACTGAGCGGTTTGAGACAATTTTTGTAATTCATTGTTGAAAAGTCACCATGGTTACGTGATTGTGAGAATCATCATCTAGTGTTGAAAGGGTAATTTAGGTAGCTGATTTTTTTTAGTCAATTTAAATGTTGAATAATAAGGAGAATGATTGTTTTTCTTCAGAAAAACTAAAAGAAAAAGTTTGATTTTTACCCCTCGTTTTTTTTTTTTTTTTTTTTTTTTTAAGAAAGCTTCTCCCTCAAGCTTGAAACATAATGCAGGAATTTATTTCCCAAAAATGATTTCTTCTTTTTGAAAAAAAAGACATAAAATTAAGATTATTTTATTTAAAAAAAATAATAATAAAAAAATATTGACCTTTAAATTAAAAACAGTCGATAATTATTTTCCTCTGCGAAACATCAACTAAGAGTAGATACTAAAAACTGTGCCTTCATTTTCCAGTTTCACGGATGGAACCGAAACTATTTTCAACTTCTTCATATTTTGGTGCAATTTTTGGAAATCCTGAAAGTCAAAACACATTCTTTAGAAAGTTACAACTCAGTCCATTTTGTCTGACCAGTGGATCGTCGCAGTGCTGTCATTTTGGCACCATCGAAAATTTACGAAATCCAATTACTACATAGATACTAATTGAATTCAAAATTGAAGGGAAGGGAGGGGTCCAATCACAATTTTTGTAATAATTAAAATTATTTCCAAGATTTCAAGCTACAGATTTTGTTTGAATTTTTTTTCAATTGGACCCCTACCTCCGCCAGTTTTTAATAATATAATATAAGTATCTAAATCATATTATGTAAAATTCGAGGTGATGGGAAGATCTAATCGAAAATATAAAATCGGAGGAGAGGGAGGGATCCAATCGAAATTTTTGTAATCAAAATTATTCCTAGGACTTCAAGCTACAACTTTTGTTTGAACATTTTTCCAATTAGCCCCTTCCTTCCGCATTACTTCCATTTTTTAATTAGTAATATCTTCGGAGTGATATGCAAAATCGGTGGGGAGGGAGGGGTCCGATAAAAAAAAATTCAAGCAGAAGCTGTAGCTTGAAATCCAGAAACAGATCAACAGGTGAAATAGAAAAAATGATCGTAGAAAAAAATGATAGAATTTTTTCACGTCAACATGGAAAGTAATAAAATATTACCGGCGACGAACAAGTCATCATATCCTTCATGATTCTAACTGATTCTGGATGCATAGTAGTGTCGTATTTAAGGAGGGGGTTGAGGGAGTCAGAACCCCCTTGACGACGAAAAAGTTGAAAGAAAGATGAAATTTCAATTTTCATTTTTTAATGCCACTTTTTTTTAGATAAAAGTTTTCATTTTTTCGTTCAAGACTCCCTCCTTGAATGACTGTCTGGCTAACATGAGACATGGCAGAAGTGCCAGGAACCGATTGAAATGAAAACTTGTTTAAATTGTTGTACTACTCGAGTAAGTTACAAAACCAAAATTATATGTGCCCGTTTGCATTAGAAAATTTTTTATGAATTTTTGAAACTTAAAATTTTGAGGAAATCAAAAATTCAAAAAATCATTTTAAAAACTGTTTAAAATTGTTGTACTACTCGAGTAATTTACAAAACTAAAATTATAAGTGCCCGTTTCCATTAGAAATTTTTTTATGAATTTTTGAAACTTAGGATCTTGAAATAAAAAAAATTCAAAAAATCATTTTAAAAAATTTTTTGTACACCACCGGATAGAACTTGAAAAAACAAACAAAATTTATTATTACATCTTTTTGCCTATCTCTGAAATTGAAGGGGCTAGAGAGATTTTTTTTTTTTATTTCATTAAAGAAAAATCGAAAAATTATTTAAAATTATTTCCTTGAATTTGTGGCAATGTGTATCCTTTCCATATGTTACGCACAGCGCCTACGAAATGGTGGTATGCAATTTTTCGATCACATAACCAAATTCGTGCCAACAGAAAGGATACACATTATTATAAAATCAAGGAAATATTTTTAATATTTTTTTGAGTGAATTAAAATCAAATATTCCCCCTCTAGCCCCTTCAATTTCAGAGATGGGCAAAAATATGTAATAATGAAATTTGTTTGTTTTTTCATGTTCTATCCGGTGGTGTGCTAAGAAAATTTTTAAAATGATTTTTTGAAATTTTTTGATTTCCTCAAAATTTTAAGTTCCAAAAATTCATAAAAAAATTTCTAATGGAAACGGCCACCTATAATTTTGGTTTTGTCACTTACTCTAGTGGTACAACAATTTAAACATGTTTTCATTTCAATCGGTTCCTGACACTTCTGATGGTTTGTACATCTTTACTACTGCAAAGTTATGGTTCGAATTACCTGGTAACCGGTGAAAAAGAATGAAAAGTAAATTCTAGTTATTTTTTAATTTTGAACATGCATACATGCGTACAATTTACAAAAAATGAAAATAAAACTCCTATAAAGAGAATAAAAATATTTGATGTGACGAAGCCAGACGAAGAATTATCAGCTTTATCGACTTTGGTGATGTTAACCCACGGTCTCCAGTAATTATCATATTCTCTCGGGTCATAATTCGGATCATCTGTATGTTTTTGTTGAGGTACCAGCTCTTTTCTATATAAATTTATTTTACTTTCGAATTGATTACGTAAATTCTGTTCACTTTCCGATAGATCGGTGAACTCGCAAGGATCGTTTTTAATATTGAATAAACAACCTGGAAACAGATAAATAGGTTCTGTTTAATCTTGTTCTGTCTCAGTGCTGAAAAAAAAATGAAAATTCAAAAATATTTTCAATGGAGGTTTATATTCTATTGCATACCTGTTTGAAAACATGATAAATTAGCAAGATACTCGGTATTTTCCACGACCTCTATACGTTTTTTGCAACCGTCATCGATGGTGGATTTCAGTCTTAGTTGCAAGAATTGTGTAGCTGGGTCCATTGTGCTATTTATGGAGAATTTATTGAGTATGACATTAATTTCACTTTGTATTACTAGGTTCATATTGTACGTGTAGCTGCCATTTCGACCACTAAATCCTCTGTACTGCTTCGGAGTTTTATTGTTCACTGTTGAGGACAAAATATTAGATAGGAAAGGTACGTACTACCTACTAATAAAGGTGTGCTGGAGAAAGAAAAAAAACTCACATCGAATGTACTTCCAATCATCAATTATTAGAGCACTATCATTAGTATTTTCGTTAATGTTGAGTAGCATTTCTCGACGAGCTGATGAGTTTTGTTTGCCAGTCAAATAGTTCCATTGATTAAGGCCATCGATATCGCCTAATTTTTTTATATCTCCACCTGTTAATTATTAATATATTTTAATTGGAGTCTAGGCTGAATTATGTGTGCATAGACTTACCAGCGGCAGCGTAAAAGGTCGGTAACCAATCGGTAATATGGATCATCTGATTGGATACATTATTTGAAGTTGCATTTATGAGTGGACTCCAAATCGCAGCTGCACCACGCACTCCACCTTCAGTAAGAGAAGATTTCCACTATAGAGGAGAAAACGTAAAATTTGAGTTGAAAGGCTATAGCAAGAATGAGCATGGTGATTTGGACAACGATCCAGATTTTTAATTTTTGATCAGAATTTTTTCTACTTAAAAAAAAAAAAATTAATTAAAATACCAGAATGACACTATTTTGGGTACACAAAACCTCTTCTTAGATTTCCTGATGGCCTAAAATTCATATCTAGATTTATTTCAACTCGATCAGGAATTTTCAATTTTTTTTTCCTGACTTCGGAAAATTATACATAGATGGACAAGGAAGGTCAATTTAAAAAAAAAAAAATTCAATTCTGCAATTATAATTCGGTGTTTAGGTATAGTAAAAATTTCAACTTTGATCATAGATTTTTATCAGTTCTGAAAGCTTCTCATTTTTGATTTTTGTTCAATTTTTAATAATTCTGAAATTTTTGAAAATTTGAAATATTTCCCTCTTGCGGCGTATACATGGGAGGCTTGCCCTTTTGAGAAATATTTCAGCCCTGCTAATGAGAATGATTTTTTTTCTCCAAAAAATTAAAGAGATTTTTCCACCCTCAAAAATTAATAAATTCTCTTCTCCAAAAAATTTGACTTTTCTTCAAAAAAAATAAATAAATAAAAAATAAAAAAGGTTTTACCGGGTTTTACTAAAAAAAAAAAAAAAAATACTCAAGATAGGTAAACTAAGGGCGATTTTATTTCTCAAAAAATTTTTAAAAAGTTTTTTTCATCAAAAATAGAGATTTTTTCAAAAATTTTAGAAGTTTTTTACGCTGACTATGAAACAATCAAGTTCAGCTTTTTTCCAAAAGAATTAATTAAGAGATTTTTTCTCCAAAAAAATTCTTCAATACTCATTCTTTTCTCACTTATGTAGGTACAAAAAATTGAGACTCATCTTCTTCAAAAAATTGAAATTTGTTTTACTACCTAGTTCCTACTACCTACCTATATTTGAGAAATAGTTTTAGTCCAAATGAATTTAGAATCTTTTCTATTAAATTTTTTTTTTAAATTCTTGGAAAAAAAAAGAAAAAAATTTTCAAGGAAAATTTTTTTTTAAATATTTTTATTCGGACTGAAAAAATTGATTTTTTTCAAAAAAATTTAAAAAACTCTTACCTACCTAATTTAAAATATTTTTATTTAAAAGCAACTGGTGATCTTTTTACAAGTGAGTAATTTTTTTCTAAAAATAAAAAAATTCTTATTCAAAAAAAAAAAAAAAAAAAAAATTAAAAATTAATTTTTTCATGGAAAATTTTAGAAAAATTTTTACTTCAAAAAATTAAGAAACTTCTTTTTTCAAAAAAAAAAAAAAAAAAAAAAAAAACGTGATTTTTATCATCAAAAATAATTATTTAAAATTACAACTTACACCACGTAAAGGCCAGTTCGATGCGCTATTCCTTAATTTCACTTTGACCGTATGGTCTTCAGTCGCTCCTCCGTTATCGGAGATGAATAATATAATTGAATTTTCCAACATTTTTTTCTCATCCAAAGCTGCGATTACCTTACCCACAGAGTCGTCGAGTGCAGTTAGAACACCTGAATAAATATTCCAACTCGTTAAACGAAAGAGTCTATCATCTAATTAGAGAGCAAATCCAAAAAAAAAAACTCTTACCAGCGAAAGCTCTTCGGTGCGAATCTTCAATGTAGCCAAATTTCTCGTCGTTTTCTTTCAAATTTTTTACTTGTAGAACATTCTTATCGCAAGCATGCACCGCTAAGTGCGATAGGTCTAGAAATAATGGATCTGAAGTGTCATGACTTTTAATAATGTTTACAGCTTCTTCGGTAAATACGTCGGTGGCATATCTGCCATGAAATCTATCACCCGCTTTAGTATAATTATTCCAAGCATCGTATCCCCATTCATCTTGCTACAGGGGTAAATTTTTTTAAAAAACTGATTGGAAAAGGATTTGTGGTGAATATAGGTACTTACTTTCGAGAGTACACTGTCGTTATACCGAATCCAACCATTGTAGTATCCGAAATGCGAATCAAATCCTCTCTGCATAGGAGTAAATTCATACATATAATGGCCCAAATGCCATTTACCTATTAATCTTGTGACGTAACCGAGCTTTTTCAAAAACTACGGTGCAACAATAATGAAAATATAAATCAAAATTAAGTACCTTAGTGTTACTTGATATTCAAAATTGGAGGGGAGGGAGGGATCCGATTGAAATTTTTATAATAATCAAAATTATTCCAAGGACTTCAAGCTACAATTTTTGTTTGAATTTTTTTTTAATTGGACCCCTACCTCGACCTATTTTTAATAAAATAATAATAATATTAATATAAATATCTAAGCCATATTATGCAAAATTTGAGGGGAGGGAAGGGTCTAATCGAAAATCTCATAAAATAAAAATTATTTCTAAGACTTCAATCTACAACTTTTGTTTGAAAATTTTTTCAATTGGACCCTTCCCCCAATTTTGAAAACGTATCTACCTGATGTTACGTGAAATCGGGGGAGAAGGAGGGATCCAATCGAAATTTTTATAATAACCAAAATTATTCCCAGGATCTCAAGCTACAAGTTTTATTTGAAAATTTTTTCGATTGACCCCTTCCCCCCTCTCACCTTCAATTTTTAATTAGTATCTTCGGAGTATTATGCAAAATCTGTGGGGAGGAAGTATGCAATTAAAAAAAAAAATCAAACAGAAGTTGTAGCTTGAAGTCCTAGGAATGATAAAAATTTCAATTGGACCCCTCCTTCCCCTTCAATTTCGAATATCAAGTATCATGTAGTGTTGGACTAACACAACGAAAACGATCCACGTCTATGTAAAAAAATTGAGAAATAAGTTTCAAACCTGTGGTAAAATTGTCTCATTCAGTGGCAATCCTATTCGTGCTTTGGATGCTATAGGCATTCCCTGCAACCCTGAAAATAAATTTACTTTTCATTTTTCAATCGTCCAAAGATTAATCCTACGGATTTTAATTTCCCTATTTACCATATCTAATTGGATATTTTCCGGTAAGTAAAGCGGCTCTGGAAGGTGTACATGAAGGCATTGTATAATGGCGGTTTAAAATCAGTCCATTGTAAGCCAAAGCATCTATGTTTGGAGTTGGTATTTGATTTGATCCATGAAACCCCACATCATTCCAACCCTAATATGAATTGTAAGCAAAATTGCAAATCTTAAAATTGGCAAAAAATTCACATCATCTCTGTATTGATCATTTACGTTCAAAAGTAAATAAATAGGTACCTATATTTATTGGGACTTGAACTTACCAAATCGTCGGCGATAATAGTAATGATATGAGGACTTTTTGAATCGTTTTTGGTGGAAGCTGTTGCGTAATGTTGTAAGCATAATATTATTAAAACAAATTTTATAATCATCTTGATGAATGAACAAATTCTCTTCATCTTAAGAATGCTGCGGTATCCTTGGCTGGCGACATTAATCGAAATTGTTCAACGTAAATAACAACACTCAACAAATAACTGCAGAAGTTTAGTTACACCGGTATTGCAGGTAATATCTATGTAAATTTGTTTTTGTGATGCGACAGAATGCAATTTTAATACGATAACGAAACGTAAAAATATTTCACAGAACGATACTACTGAATACCGAAGAACATAATTTCTGTCTTATCGTAATATTTCGTACCAATTGGAATTACCTCCCTGGATTTATCAAATTTTACATTAAGGTTATCATACATTATTTTACCTCTTAAAATAGATAATTACATGCAGTGTACAATGTATAGTACCTGTATGAAGGTTGGTAGGTAACTACATAGATATTTATAACATGAACATGTTCTTGCATCTTTGTTATGTGAAAACCAGTTGAACAGGTGTTACCACTTCTTTTATCTAACTACACGTATATTTCGGATGTTCAAACTGTTTTTTTTTTTTTTTTTTTTTTTTTTAGCAATTATTGAAAAATTATTCATGCGGAGTGATTTATGATTAATTCATTCATGGTCAGAAACTATCAGTAACTCGAGTGAGGGATGCTCGAGCTATAGCAAACATTTCAAAACTGAAATGAGCAAACAAAAAAAAAAAAAAAAAAAAAAAACGAACAAAAAAAATTAGTAGGTAAGTAAGTAGAAGAAGTATACTGATTAAAATTAAAAATCTTTAAGTTTTTTTTGGAACGAAAATAATATTCCAATAATTTTGCAAAAAAGATACCTACAAAATTTTTTACCATTTTTTTCTTCTTTTTTTGACGAAAAAAGACTTCAATTTTTTAGAGTAAAAACAAATACTTTAAATTGATAATACTGGAAACTCAATGCTTTTGATTTGACTCCCAAGAAGAGCGCTCTCTAAGCGGCTCGGCATGAAACTAATTCCAGGTTTTCGACTAATCGTCGCGTGATTCGCCCTCTGATTGGTCGAAGACATGACGATCGGTCGAAAGTCTGAGAATAGTTTCATGCCGAGCCGCTAAAACTGCTAAAAGAGCGCTTTTGTCGGGGCCACTTTTCCCCATTGAAGTTTCCAGTATTATTAATTTAAAGTATTTGGTAAAAATATTTCTCAATAAAATTTTTAAATTTTCTTGGAATAAAAAATACCTATTTTTTGGATGAAATTTTTAAAAAAAATTTTCAGGAAAAAAGTTGTGTTTATCTGGAGAATTTTTTTTCAAACATTTAAGAATAGAAATTTATACTTTTAAAATTTTTGAAGATAAAAAATCTTAATTTTTTTTTGGAGAAACATTAAAAAATATATGGCTATAACTATTAATTGCGTACGTATGTAATTTAAATTTCTTACCTACATCTTTTGTTTCTCCTTTTCCTTTGAGATCTGGGTTTCGTTCAGTTTGGAAATTTTTCCTTCCCTCATACGTCATTTTGACGTCACATCAAAAATTTGATCATGAATTTTTCAATTTGATTGGCCAACAATTTGTTTGGTACTTGATAGTGACGTATGAGGGAAGGAAAAATTTCCAAACTGAACGCAACCCTTAATTTTTCAGATCGAAAAATAAAGAAAAAATATATCTTTCAATTTTTTGGAAAGAAGAAATTTTGTAGTTGAACTAAAAAAAAAAAACAACATGTAGGTAGATAATTATTCAAGCCCAAAAAAAAATGTAAAAACTCTGTTTGTTGGAGGGGGAGGAGGGAATTATAAAAGAAAACGGAAATCCAATTTTTGTCTCAATTTTTCTGATGACATGAAGGATATTCCCATTTCTTCAAAGAAAAAAATCTCCTTATTTTTTGGAGGAAATTTTTTTTCAGTTTTTTGCAGTGGAAAAAATTCTTAATACTTTTGTCTTAATTTTTTTCGAAAAAATGTTTGTTTTTCGTAGAAAAAAAGTTCTATTTTAAAATCTTTTAATTTTTTGGAGAAATTTTTTTTTTCAATTTTTTTTACCTATAGGTACTTACTGATAGTAAAAAAAGTGATACCAAAATTACAATTTTTTGGAGAGAAATAATTATCTGGATTTTTTCATTCTCATTGGAAAGAAATAGGTATGTTTTCAAGTTTATTTTCAAAGATCTTTTAATTTTTGGTAAAATAAGGAAATCTCCCGATTTTTAGGATTGGAAGTATATTTTCTTTTTTTTATTTCTTTCTTTTTTATTAGAAAAATCCGTTTCTTTTGAAAAGAGAAATTGTAATTTTTAAAAAAATAGATTTTTCAATTTTTTTGAGGAAAATTTCGAATTTTTTATTCTCATTGGTTTTGGGAAAAAATGTTTTGGTTTTTAAAGAAGAAAAAAAAATCCAATTTTTTTCGAAAATAAAAAATTTATTTCAGTAGATGAGAGATCTAAGTTTTTTTAGAGAAAAAATAGTCTTCAAAATTTTTGGAGAAATGTAACCTCAGTTTATTTTTTTTGGAATAAAAAATTTCTCATTTTTCTGGAGAAAAAATTCATTTTTTTTAGGAAGAAATCATATTTTTTTTGCGTAAGTTTTTTTGAAATGAATAAGTTTAGTATTTTAATTTTGTTGAAATGAAAATTGTAGGTTCATAATCTGAACATTGTACATTGTCGAGTCGAGCTTGTACGATAAGGTTTTGATTGCGGATCCATTATCTTGCATGTAACCGAATAGGTATTAGGTACCTACTCGAACGATCTACTTTCCTTTTAGACTAGTGTGATTGTACGAACTTGTCTCAATTTAGTAGATAGATAGGCTTGCTTGATTTTGAACGATTATAAAGATCTCGCTTACAATAATGAAGTTGGGTTGCCAGTGTCGGAGATGGCTAAATTATTTCATTCGATATTTCGTATCCACTGATATTCGTATAATGAGCATTATCCAAATTATTCGTGTTTAAAATCATACCTCATTTATCGAAGTGATGTCGGTTGCATATTGCTAGGGGCGTCTATAGGAATGGAGAGGTTATGATAGTTGAGCCTTCTGGCTGATGCCTTTAATTGTTGGTTTTCTTGCCTTTATATCAAAATTTGTCGAAGTTGAACGTGAGACTACTCAAGGTACAGCGAATAATTTTCATGACGAAAATTTTATTACCAAGTGTGAGATTTCGAATTCGAGCAGTGTTGCAATTGTGATGAAATAATATCACTTGATTTCGGCGATCGTGGGGTACAAATTGGAAAATCATTTCCTCAGTTCAGATTGGATGAAAGGTTACATAGGTTGCCTAACCTTCTGCCTGGGGCGTTTTTTTGTAATAATAAACCTGACAAAGATACTGTGGAAATTTTCTTTTTTTTATTTAAAAAAGCTCATTAGAGCTGATGGTGATAAGAAATCTTCCGATGTTTGTAATTTTGAGCCATCATCTGCCTACTAATAGTCATTCTGAAGGAAAGGAAGAGCTAATTGGGTGCTACGATTTCTGGTGTTGTTCGGGTCCTTGATCTACGACTGCAACGCAGAATCGATACCAAATATTCTTCTTCTCCTGGTTTTTTTACATTCCATTTTTTTTTTTAGGGAAATAAGCCACTTTCATGTCGAATTGGGGTGTGCTGATTTTTCATATTTGTATTATTTTATTTTACTATTTTGTCCCTCAATTCCTGAGATGGTTGGTTGATGTTCTGAAGGTTTTTTTTTTTTGAAAAGGCTGATTTTCATTTTATTTTAGCGTAATTTTGTAGTGTTTGGTAAAATTTCTCTCTGCATTGCCTTTTCCTTTAAAAAGGGCAAGGCAGCGACAAATTTTAGGGGCGATGTAGTGCGTACAAAATTACGTACCTACAAGTGCGTAAAATTATTAGGTCCAAATCTACTTTTATTCGGGTGAAATATCATCATTGTTGATATAGTTATTTTCGATTGAATAGGCATCTATTTTTGGAACAGAAATATAATGAAATACTCGATTAAATTAACCCTCGATGGTTTGATGCCTATTCTGTCGAAAATACTGTGTTCTTCTACGATCATGATATTTCACGCGAATAAGGTAGATTTGGATCTTACGGAACTCGAGTCAACAGGTTTGCTAGGTACCTATCTTGGTGGGTAGACAAAGGTAGGTAGGTACCTAGCAACATAAATTCGTCGATCCTTGGCCATTCCTTCTCTCGGTGGCTGTGCATACAATGGGTTTTGGCTTATCTCTAAATTGTGGTGGGGTGGGCTATCTCTTGGGTCTCGAAAAATGCAGCCATCGAGCGAAGTTTCAAACTTTTTTTTTTCGATCTCTTCTTCCTTTGACTACTTGTTCAATCTTATTCTTATTTCTACATACAAAATTTCTTTGGATTAATTGTGAACCATTTTTAAGTTGTTTCAATAATCTTTTTTCCTTGCATTATTTTTCTTAATATCTGCAAAAATATTATGTACTTTTAATACGTTGTCGTTGTTTTTTTTTCTCAATGTTACGTGTCAATTGTGTTTATTCAATAAAGAATGCGTATCCAAATTTTTGTCATCTTTACAAAATTACGCATTTCATTGGTGCCCCGGGTGAGGAGTATTCGTTAACCTCCTCGTAATCTTAAAAATTTGACTTATTGTGCTTTTGTAATCGAGGAATTTTTTTTTAAACGTGTTTTTTATCGTTCGTGTTTGATTCAAAAATTCGTGTACCTAACTTTAAAAATTCTGCGATTTCGAGTCCGTATATTTTATTGACCAAAGTGAATTTCGCAATCGTCAATCAAAGATCAATCTGTTATCCAGTGCCTACGATGTTTTGATCATGAGATGGATGTCGATTTGGCCTAGCTGTTGTTTGAGAAGCTGTAATTATTTATTAATATGGTTGCCAATGATTTCCCAAGTCCATCTTGGATATGGTTATATGGATGCTGTCAATCATTCCAAATGGTATTCGTCTGCCGCTCAGGATTGGTTCCATTTTTCGAGATTCTCGCCATCATCGTGGTTATTCTTCGATCATCAAGAGATTCCATCAGATTTCCACTTGGTATTTTGGTATTTATAGTTTTAATTTTACCCTCTCTTCAATTTTATCAAAACTTTTCATGCTCCAAAATTTTATTCTTACCCTCGTTACGATTACAAACGAAACCAATTTTCCGTTATTTGTTTTGATAAAATTTTGGTCTGAAATGATTATTTATTTTTGTGTTTTTTTATCCAAAATTATTATTTTTTTGGTTGATTTTCTTTTTTTAATTTTGTTGTTTGAGTTGAAATTTTGATTTTTGATATTGATGCATTTCGTATTATCGATTTGAATATTGTTGATTTTCTTAAATAATTTTGAAATATTTTTTTGGTGTTCAAAACCTATCACGTTTTTAGTACAATTTAATTTGAAATTGTTTCAAAGAATTTTTCGATAGTGACGAAAATATAGAATTTGGTTTTGCCAAATAATTTTATGATTTCTTGTTGGGCAAATAAAAATTCTTTTCTGAAACAAAATTTATGTTTTTGGTTAGATAAAATTGGTTTAATTATCCCTACGAATCTCTGTACTATTTTTTTTTCTCTTCTTCGACCCGATAGTTAATAATTTCGTATTTTGTTATTTAAAAATTTTTCCCCTTTTTTTTTTCCTCTCATAATTATTTCAAAATTTGAACTATTCGTATTCTGTAAGTCAGCTACAATAATTTGGATCTTCATTTATTTAGATTGATACCTATTTTATTTTCAAAAAATATATATTTTTTTATCCCCCTTAGATTTTGTTGAAGTTATTTTTACACAAATTTAATTTCTTAAGACTCTGCCTATTGAACATAATTTACTGGTATTTTGTTTCTTTTTGCCACAATATTGTAAATAGTATTCTGTTTTGCATTTTGTAATTTTGATTTTTGTTTTTTTTTCTGTATCTACACGAGTATTATGATATTTGCATCTATGGTAATGTTCTGCACTATGTATTGCCAATTTTATTTTGTTATTTCAATTTCTTTTATGCACTTTGTATAATGTCAATGTGTTAGGGTACAACCATAGTCTTCCTTTCCCTTTCTATAATTTCCCTATATTGTGCCTTAAAATTCGTATGAACCGACTGAGTTGATTTTAGTCATGAGCAAAGAATTCGCGTAAGCTATGTACGTAATAATTAGGTGATAATTGATGATGGTAATTAGGGATCGATGTACCTAAATTCGTCTCCTATCTTAGCTGGAGAGTGGAGCGTTATTTAATTAATTCTAATTTTTCTGGTCGTTGATGATTTGGAGGTTTCCCACTAGTTTGAAAATACGACTTGGTACAAATATTTGGTGGATAGGTACGTGAAATTAATCGTAGATTCGAAACGTAACGTATTATTCAAAGATTTTCGTCAAGTTTAAAATTGTAGGTTCATAATCTGAACATTGTACATTGTCGAGTCGAGCTTGTACGATAAGGTTTTGATTGCGGATCCATTATCTTGCATGTAACCGAATAGGTATTAGGTATCTACTCGAACGATCTACTTTCCTTTTAGACTAGTGTGATTGTACGAACTTGTCTCAATTTAGTAGATAGATAGGCTTGCTTGATTTTGAACGATTATAAAGATCTCGCTTACAATAATGAAGTTGGGTTGCCAGTGTCGGAGATGGCTAAATTATTTCATTCGATATTTCGTATCCACTGATATTCGTATAATGAGCATTATCCAAATTATTCGTGTTTAAAATCATACCTCATTTATCGAAGTGATGTCGGTTGCATATTGCTAGGGGCGTCTATAGGAATGGAGAGGTTATGATAGTTGAGCCTTCTGGCTGATGCCTTTAATTGTTGGTTTTCTTGCCTTTATATCAAAATTTGTCGAAGTTGAACGTGTGACTACTCAAGGTACAGCGAATAATTTTCATGACAAAAATTTTATTACCAAGTGTGAGATTTCGAATTCGAGCAGTGTTGCAATTGTTGTCGTGGATGCTCCAACGAGATGTGCTTTAGACTCCTCTTCTGGGGAGTAGTGCAGGAGATAGTCGTTCGTTTTTATGCATATTCATAACATTGTACATTAAAATGAAATAAAGTTTGTAAAGTTCAAAGTTTCAAAGTTTCATTTAAAGCATTCAAAGTTCATTTTAATCGTGAGCTACGCTCATGACATGGTAGCAGAGACGTTTCGATTCACATTGTGAAATAATTGCGATTATTTCGCAAAAAATACGTTCGTTTGTTCATCACGTGTTTCACACAATCCATCACACAAGCAGTCACAATGTCATTGTCAGAAATATTACACGCAGAGTTCGATCTATGGCTCGACAACCTCACCGCATCCAACACAGCACTATCCGCAGTTTTGGAGAAACCCGACGATATCAACATCAATGAGCTACAGGAGAAATACGACGAAATGTCAGTCGACTCCACTGAGCTAGAAAATTTTCGTCCTAGCACCAGTAAAAAAGCAGCAGCAATCACCTACGACTTCAAACACGCATTAAAACCGCTAGCCACCGCTAAACGCTTGTCAGCTAGAGCTGAGACCATCCTTGCTGCCCATAATAAAACCGCTAAAAAAGAAGAACCATCGTCGAAAACTCTACACACAACACGATCCATTCCTGAAATGAAGGTAGCAATTTTTAAAGGCGATATCACCGAGTATAACAGCTTTATGACCGCTTTTAAGTTGAAATATGGCAACCTTCCGATATCTGATAAAGAGAGACTTCAACATCTTAAAGAACATCTTAAATAATTACCTGGGTAGGTGCCGTATGTTTCAATTTCCCCAATTACCTATTTGTGTATTTGTATTTCCCAACATTTCAATTTCGTTTACCACATAGTATGTAAAAATCGATAATAAACTCGTACCTTACCTATCTATTTATGATAAGTTAATCATTCGTTAAAACGTTAGTGCCTAATAATAATTATTATACCTAGTAAAAATCGTATGCATAAATATTGTATAGATGTTTGTAAATATTTTTGTTATTTCATTTTTTAATCTAGTTTATTTTTGGGCTGTAATTTTTTTTTACAGAGTCTTATGTCTTCAAGCAAAGACTGCTGTGATGCTTATTCGTAGATTTTATAATGGGTACTGATCGATACCTACCCATATTTTATGAATGTTAATACTTTAAGCGATTTTTTATTTCATTTTATACTCGATAGAAAACAAATTATTAACAAAGATACGCGACCATGTTTTTAAATTTATGCCAATCTCAGTTTTTCTGATTCAAGGCCACAATAAATATAATTACACTGTTTTCAATTCTCACCGTTTTGCAAAAAGTTACATCAATGACCATTTATTAATTTTACACGTGCCATTTCGATTTTTTTCCCTTAAGTTTTTCTTTTTTGTGTATGAAATACAAAATTGTTAAAAATGTACTACATTGTTGGTATAATTTATTGTTTTTTAGTGTAAGCATTAATGATAGAGTGTACAACGTTGCGTCCTGCTGGAAGATCCTATCTGCAGGACATTTGTACACGGCTTCCGAGAGGACTGTACGAAGTACAGCTAGTAGGACAAGTCACTTTGCAAGTACTACCACGTTTGCTACTCAGTCCTCCTACAAGGACCGTTTTTCTATAGAAAAAATATTGACATTCTTTTTGAAATGAAATCAACTTTTATTCAAAAATAATTAATATTATACTGAAAATTTTTAATACAATATTGGTGTAATACTCCTTATATAAGATATATATGCGTGCATTTGAGGTCTCATTGCCCAAAGTAGGGGGTGGGGTGCCTCATATTCTCAATTTTGACTTTTTTTTTTAAATTACAGTAAAAATACTCATGAATCCGTACTCAAGATGTTTGAATTATATGCTCCTCAAATTCTAAAAATCCTTCAAAAATACCTATTTACAAGTTCGAGGTGTCGTCTTACCGAGTACGAATTTGCGAGTATATTTCTACTGTTAATTCAAAAAAACAAAAATTGTTCAAAATTGAGGATATTGAGGCACCCCCCACTTTCTCTCGATGAAGGGGTTATCAAAAAGCACGTTTATGTAGCTTATTTCACGCTTACCACACAAATATCGTATTAAAATTCAGATTTTGACAATTTCGTATGACGTAAAAGCGAAAAACCTCGATTTCAACGTGTTTTTTATTACTCAAGCCCATTTGGGGTATTTTTTATTTGGAATTTGGAATTTGGGGCACTTCTCGCGATCGAATGTTAAAAGTAATTACATATTTGTGTTCAGGGAAGTCGAAATATATACAATTGATCCCAAACATGTTGAAATTGTTCAACTTTGTAACACAAGGGGGCTGGTGCCTCGAAAATTTCTCTCCCGCGCTTCCTATGGAAAATTGAGGATAGTTCCCGTTTTATAAAATTTTGTCAAGGTCTCAAAGTTCATCATACCAATTTTCATGCTTCTATCATTTATTGCAGTATTCTATCTAAAATTGACAGTTCATTCTCTGCTCTGCTCCACTCCACTGAAACTTGAAAAATTCAACATGTCAACGTGGTTTAGTAAATTCACTAACTTTTGAAAGAATTAGTGGATTTAGGTAGGTTTTTTTACATTCCACGTAAAATTTTGTCGAGAATTCAAAAATGGTAACGTAATAATTATATAATCGATAGAAATTGTTAAAACGCAAGAAATACATTTTTGCGTTGCGGTTAAAACTCTCAGTTTCTCCGCGCATTCAATCGAATAGTTCAAATATACGAAGTTGACCGATTTCAAAAAAACGTTTTTTTGCAAAGCTCTACTTTTAACGCTGAATCCAATGGTAACATCCTCAGCCCTGCTAGAAGAACAGGAACCCCAATATTAACATTTAAAATGGTAGGACTTGGTAGGACGCATGTCCTGCCGGCAGTACGTTGTACACTCTATCATTAAAGCTACGTATTTATGTATTATTTTTACTTTATTTTGTGAAATAAAATTCCAATTTTGATTACTATGAAATTGTTTATGTACAAAAAAAAAAAAAAAAAAAAAATCACGATGGGTACCAATAATATAAGAACAGGGCTTCGAAACCGGAATAATATTTATTTGGACAATTTTTCTAATAAAATTGAATTTTGGGAAAATGTGAAATTGCCCATTGCAAAATAAACTTTTTTCAAAAATATAGGAATAATAATTGAAAACTCGTGAATTTTTTCGTCATAACCTCTCAGAATGGACCCAAATAATGAGAAAAAATTTTAATTGAACATATTTTCAAAGAAATTGTGAAATTTGGCATGTAAAAAGCACCGCGAAATTTTTACTTGGCAAAAATGGATTTTTTCCAAAAATACGAGTAATTGAAAAATTCAGATTTTTTTTATCATAACCTCTCAGAATGGACCCGAATAATGAGAAAAAAAAATTTTGGACAATTTTTTCCGAGAAATTAAATATGTGAAATTTCCCATGTAAATCTTTTTACATGGCAAAAATGATTTTTTTCCAAAAAAGCGAATAATTGAAAAATTCAGAATTTTTTCATCATAACCTCTCAGAGTGGACCCGAATGATGAGAAAAAAATATTTTTTTGCAATTTTTCCAAAAAAATTGAATTTTGGGAAAATGTGAAATTCGCCTTGTAATAAGTACCACATGGTACTTATTACATGGGTTAAATTAATTTTTTCGAAAAATGCGAATAATTGAAAAATCATGAATTTTTTCGTAAAAACCACTCTGAATGGACCCGAATGATGAGAAGAAAAAAATAGTTGGCAATTTTTCCAATAAAATTGAATTTTGGGAAAATGTGAAATTCCCATTGCAAAATGAATTTTTTGAAGCAGAAATTTTTTTAAATTTTTAAAATATAAAACAGTGCATGCTTACGATGACCAAACTCGTGAAAAACTAATAAAGTTGGACATTATTTAAATTTTAAAAATTGTTCAAATTTTTTTTCTTTAAAAAAAATAAAAAAGAATTTTTTAGAGCCAACATTTTAATTTTTTATTCATATTACGAAAATACATTGTTCGTTGAAATTTTTAAAAATTGTTTTGATTACAAAATTTTTTTTTTCCAGCGTAATTCTTTTTTAATTTCTTAAAAAAATAGTTTCTTCATTGAAAGTTAATTTCAATCAAAAAATTTCAGACCTGATTTAAAAAAAATTAAATAGATACCCACTTTTTTCTAATAATTTACAGAATTTTCAAAGGTTTGAAATGATTAATAATTGTTTTTAATTTCATCAGCCAAATTTTACATCATCGCTTAAAAATCTAGGCAAATCAGAGATCCATTTAAATGCTCAAGGAAATATTAATAAATCAACTTGAAGGAATGCAATAAAGACGAATGAGTTTTCATAAGATGCTGATATAGATAGAACATTTAATTTCATTTATCTCTCGAATATTCGATATCTTCCTTCTCCTTCCTCCACTTTTTTTTTTTCTAGAAAAATCATCCTCAATTAACCTGGTAACTTCGACGGCTCGAAACTGTGGTCAGTCATATTCGGTTCTAAGACTTCGATTTACGATTTTTTCTCGAGCGGTTGTTGAGTACGACAAATTCCTCTCAAAATTTCGAATTTTCAAGCAACCTGTATCTGAGGCCAATCAATAATTCGGACGGACTCTCCGAGTATTTTGATCAAGCCATCCGCTGCATGTAAGTGATCAATATTTTGAGTACCAACTTCGAATAATTAGTTACCAGTTCTGCTTTTTTTTTTTGAAAAAATCTCACCCGTTTGGTTAACCTTAAATCGAAAAAATTAAGGTCATCGCGTGAAAGGGGATTAGTTGGACTTTTTTTTTTGACATAATTATTCACTTTTCATGTAGGGTCTTTTGGGTAGGAGCTAGGGGAAAAACAAAAATGGTATCTCTAATTTGGTGCTTTTTCCCTTATTAATGCAATAAATTCGTCAATATTGATAACGCATACCAGCAGAACAAATCAATGAGAATGTTCAGAAAAAATATTTTGTTCCATCAGAACAGATAAGAACAATATCATCTGTTTCGTTCCAATTGTTCCCTTCCTGTTACGTCTTGCTTTTACCTACAAAATTTGTAAATTGAGAGATTGACTATATTTTTCCAATTCTTCCAAAATATGTTCGAAATATTTTTTATTAGACGGAATGTATTTTAGAAAAAAAAAATGTTTGTTAAAAACTCGGGAATAATCTTCATTACGTAACAATTTATTTGAAAAAAGTTTTCAAAAGAAAAATATGAAAAAGTACGACGAAGATTTTGAAAAATTTTGATTAAAAAAATAATAAAATTATTCAGATCAAGATAAATCGCCGGTATATTAAAAATGATAAGATTTCAAAATTACATACCGCAAAACTGAAACCTTCTTGTCTTGTGAATAGTTGTGAAACGTTCAACCTTGACCTACGAATGGCTAGAGTTAGCGATAGTGATTATATGTTCGCATTTGTGTAGTTAATTAATTATCAATTTTTTCACGAAAATTTTGCAATAACCTTAAAAAAAATTAAGGAAAGTAAAAAATTAATTTATTTGTATCAATATGATCCTTATATTTTATACCCCGGGCATATTAGGTTTTTTATTCGGACTAGATGGTATGAGAAATTTGTTTGCGGGATTCTCTACGTCTACAGTGAATGCGGTAGGTACTGAATTTTGATTGTGTTGTTTTTTCAACCCACGCTTCACGTAATTTACATTTTTGTGAATTAGGTTGAAAATCACCCATAGTCAAGAACAGTTCTGATTGGTTCTTACTGACTATGGTTTTTTTTAAAACAAAATTGCCGAAACCCTCAGTTTTTAGAAACTCGAAAAAAAAATGCCGGAGGAAACATTTTATTCAAAAATAAATTCACCGTCGTTTTTCTCCTGAAATTTTCTTTTCCAATATGCAATAAAAAAAAATCGTAAATTTTGACTATGGTTGTTTTTTAAACATACGCTTCAAATGTTCCATCTCGATTGGACGAAAAAATATAACACTCACTATAGTACGTTCGGCGAAAGATTGTACTTGGCAAATTTTGGCGCGAGAAAGGCGGAGCGAAAGTGAACCAATCAGCGTGCCAAAACGAAAAATTCTCGGCTTCTAATTGCTTCGTTTTCCACTGCGGCCCCATAGATAATATACTTTACATTATGTTTAAATAGATGGGAAACTATATGTGGCTGAGTAAGGTACATGAATTAGTTCTTCAATTTATCACTGCAGTGAACAAGCGCTACTGTCAATCCTTGTATTGTTTTCAGCTTACTTTCAATTTTATAATTATGTACATTAAAGCATCGAAGATGGAAGTCAAATTTTTTTCAACTTTGAGGTTTTTCATAAACTATAAAAATCTTGAAGTCGAAAAAAATTGAACTTCCATCTTTGGTGCTTTGGTGTACAGAATTTTTTATAATTTTTTAAAATATATGAAAATTCAAATAGCACTTCCATCTTCGGTGCTTTGGCCTACAAAATTTTTTATAATTTTTTTAATTTGAAAATGTACCTATTTGACGAGAAAATAAACCCAAAGATAGATGACAAACGTATATTACATTATTTTGAAGTAGATAACAAAAAATCAACTTATGATTTAAGTACAGTCGCGTCGTACAGAAAAACGTTCAAAATTTTTAAAACAATTAGGTACTTAATTTAGGTATTCGAGTTTTTACACATGAGTAAAAAATATAGACACGCTTACTTTTTGAAATGAGACAAAAATTCGGAGTTACTTTACGACATAATATATGGAAGGGAAATAATTAAAAATTATACACGAAACTAGATCAAAGAACTTTCACCATTGTATTAGACGCGAAATTCGAATATATCGCACATAGGTATTTCTTCGATAATAATTGTCGATGATTCGAACGATCAACCATTACATAATAATAATTTGCATTAGTAATTAATTTCCATGTTTCAACACGTTAAGTACCTTTATTAATTTAACTCGTATTATTCAGGTAGAAACAAAAAGACTAATCCCACGACGAAATGATAACAAAAAATTATTTATTTGGAATTTTTTGCAATTTTGATGAGTACTTTTGAAAACCACGTAATTTCAAATTCAATGAACAGCGCTAATAGCGATAAATTGAAGAACTATATCATGAGTCAGGAAAATTATCTATGAGTTCCCCGGCCCTGTGCGGCCCTCACTTTTTATTTTGCCAAGTACAATCTTTCGATCCGGCATGGTGAATGAAATTGAAAAACGTGGTGGCCATTATTGAAATTCTATTCATTCTTTTAGTAAATACTGCAAAAACGAAATTATTTTTTTTTCATAGAACAGCGAATTTTCAAATTACAAGACAATTGGGTAGCTTTCCTAATTAGGTAAAACCAGTCTGCTTAAAGTGCAAGGGATCATTGAGTGGGATAGGAGAACCTTTGTTTTTGGTCATTGCTGAAAATATCATTTCTTTTATTCGTTAATTTTTTTCACTTGAAAAAGAATCTTGTTTTTTTTTAGCACGACCATAATTTTGTGTGATTCACTATTTCAGTTTTGTTTTGAAATTGAAGAATGGTTTTCGTAATGATTTGGATCGTTCTTCTGAATTGGGTTTCTGGTACATTTGCCCAAACTGAAACGACTTTCAACATCCAGAACATCCTGAAAGATTTACAGTATATGAAAACGAAAATGGCAAAAATGGATGAGGACCTGAAAAAAACTAAGACGGAAATTGAGCGTACGAAGGTAAGCAACTGTTTACTTTTTTTTTTATTACTTTTTTCAGTTTTTTCCAGGAAACATAATATACCCCATAAAATTTTTCATTACGACATTTTTGATTCGAACGTGGAAAATAAAGAAGGTCGACTGTAATATTACCATGAGCAACATTCCTGATAACGTATAAGCCGAATGCGTACAGTTGGCAGCCAAATTTCGAAAAAGTGTGCGAATTCGGCAATGATGGGTTTTCAATGGCTTGAATATGTAGGTTTTTCAGATGAATGAATGCATGAAATGAATGATTTGAAGACCTATAGGTAGGTATTTTTTTTATTTTTCTGAAAAATGGACTTGAAATTCAGTTCCGGAGAAATTTATTTTCTCAAGAAATAACTTTAAATTCTAGATTCGAAAGTTTGGCTATCTTTTTAAGTTTTTGTATTTTTTTGAAATTAGGTGGAAAATATAAAATTGGGGGTATTATTTTTCATGGATAAAGAGCAATTTTTAATACGCTAAAACCAAAAAAAAATAATAATAAAAAAATAAATTGAAAATTTGACTTTTTTTGACTTTTTTTTAAAAGGGGAGTTGACTTGACCTCGCAGCCCGCATAACTCAATTCGACATATTTTAGTGCCTATTTTTTAAATGTACACGTATTACAATATCTCAAGTTTTTTTTTTCATCTAAGTAGGTACAAAGATCTCGGTCAATCATTTCGTGCATTCATTCACCTGAAAAACATCTATAACGCTCATTCAAGCCACTGAAGAACCATCGTTGCCGAATTCGCGTATTTTTTCGAAATTTGGCTGCCGACTGTACGCATTCGGCAATTTTTGGGCCAAATTTTGCCGAATGTGCGCATTACGCAATGGCGTTGCAGACTGCGTGCATTCGGCAACTGCGCGTAACATAGGTATACCCTTGCATTACATAATTACAATAATGATTTTTCATTACCACAGTGTGAAAAATGGCGAACCGAATTCGAAGCCGGCGTCGCGAATGTATTCGAATGCGTAATCCTGGTAGATCCACTACAAGGTAACAACGAACAAACTGCTTCTCATTCCATGAAACCGATCATCAAATCTCAAAAGAATCGAAAGTATGAAAGATCAACGCCGACCAGACCACCGGTCGCCACTCTAATGAAGGAGCAAGGATCGAAACATCGAGTAACCGCGATGTTGTTTAACCCCGATGTGAAAGATCCCGACTTTTCCTACATGAAGTCGTGGTTCCAAAATACTAGGGATCACATCTGTCATCAATCGAAATGCATGAAATCGGATCCAAATTTCTTCACTGACGAGATGGACCGATTAATCAACAGTACCATAATTGCGCAAGTATGTGAAGATAAAAAAATAAACGAATACGTCAAAAGTGAAGATCTGGACAAGATTATCAAAAAATTCGAAGCGTATAAACGAAATTTTCACCACAGTGGAGAATATTCACACAAGAAGAAAATCGTAAGCTTGCGCGCAAACAAGTGGCGAATCTTAAACCTACTGTGGAGAAGTAATCGGGTACGTGAAGTAGTGATAGAAAAATTCAACGAAATAGAAAAAGAACGGAAGCAGTGCTTGTTATAATTGAACCCTATAGGTACTAGGTAGATGCAAAATCCGCCAAGTCCACTTTTTTTCAAACACACTATTTTTTTGGCAATTCGTATACTAGATACCATACTCCAACGACCCATCACAACAAAATCCGCCAAATCTAGTTTTTAACACAAGTAATCTGCCATCAAAAATCACTCTTCCATTCAAAAACAGCCAGTTTTGGAAGGTTTCTGATTCAGTTACGAGACGTTTCTGTGACCAGACATCTTACCCGGCACTACTGCCTACAACATAACTCAATGCGTAAATAACAACCCATTTATATGAAGTCAAATTTCCACAAATCAAAAGCTCAAATTTACGTTTTTCGCCTCCCCTCAAAAATTTCAAAAAGTGGACTTGGCGGATTTTGCATCTATAGGGGTCAATTAGTCTATTTTAATTAATAATTCAACAATTCATTCTTGTGATTTTTTTTTGTTCATTTCTTTCAGAGAAGGTAGATAATTTTTTAGAAAATTATTTTTAAAAATTCAAAGAAAATTTTACTAATTTACATACTTATACCTATTTTAAAAAATCTTCAATTTTTTGAAAGAAGTCACTTTTTATGTAGAAAGAAGCTCTCATTTTTCAAGAATAAAACTTTAATTATTTCTCAAATATTTCGAAGGAAAAATAAAAAACTTGGGAATTTTGGAAAGAACACAATTTTTTGAAGAAGAAAATTTCCATTTTTTTTCATAAATAATACCCATTATTTTTGTTGAAAATGAAATCTGTACTTTTTTTGAAAAAATAGGTATATAATCTTAATATTATTATGGTCACATATTTTGGAGCAAAAAAATAATTTTTTTGTTTTAAAACAAAAAAAAAGTAAATGTTGAAATATGAAAAATTGTACAAGGCTTACTTTTCGAATGAATTTCTCAAAATATTCAAGTTGTTTTTTTTTCTTTCTTTCTTTCTTTCAAAAATTCCGAGTGTATGTCAGTTTTAGTCATTACTTCAACCTTCAGTTTTGATTTTCCAGTTTCAGATATAATACATAATATTATCAGCTTCAATTTCAGTTTTGGTCTTCAGCTCCACTTAATAGGGGAGAGTTAATAGGGGAGAGAGTGGATAGATGTAGACAGTGGGTTTTTCGTCCAGTTTGTTTGCACTTTAATAACCTTTAGTCGAATTTCATTTATGACCAAAACCAGAGTTATAGCTATGTGTTTTGATAAAATTTACCTAAGGGATTGATGTGGACAGGAACAACAAAATTATGCGAAAAACAGTTTCAAAGTCAAAATTTATTTTCTTCAATTTATGGTCATTTTTATAGAAAAAAAAAAAAAATTTCACGACCAAAATACCTCGATTATTTCTAAAAAAAAAATAATTTAAAATCAGAAAGGATAAAAAAATATTGTGCTAAAAATAATTAATTATTTTTCAAGAAAAACAAAAATATTTTGGGTGAATTGAATGTGCTGATGAATTTTTTTATTTGAAATGGGAAGAGGGAGTGCTGTCCTTTCGGTCCAATGAATGTCATTTCAGTTCTCAGTACTTAGAAAAATGGCATTAGCTATGTTTTTTTAACGCGGATTATTGCATAATCTGGATTTTGAGGGTTTGTGCTTTGTGAAAATCCATTCAATAATCTGCTTTAAGAGTAGATTATGAAGGTGAATTATGGATTCTACTGTGTTCTTATGCTTTGTTCTTGATAAAATTTTCAGAATAATTGATCAGAACATTTTCTAAACCTTGTTTTAAGAAGTAGATTCTTATAATCCATAATCCAGATTATGCATAATCCGCGTTAAAAAAAACATAGCTCTTATTTGACGTGTCCATAAATCATTAACCCACACTGTCCAAATCATCGTGCCCTTGAGAATGATTTGGACAAAAATCACGTTTTTTCGACCAATCAATTACTCGTTCAACATGAGAGCTAAAAAAATGTTTTCTGGACTCTACTTCTAAGAAAATTCATTCAAAGTTTCACTCAATTCAATTTTTAAGTCAATAAAACTCGAAAAACTCTTGGCTGTCCACATCACCCCCCTCTCCCCTCTCCTCTAAATAATATTATCAGCTTCAGTTTCAGTTTAGGTCTTAAGCCCCACTTCACTTTACTTTCAGTTTACTTGAGGTTGTTACAGTGTTTCTTAATAAGTACTATAATAAGTACGTAGATATTAAATTGATTCAATAAAATAATCAATATGAACAAAAACATAAAAAGGAGTTCAACTCAATCCTACCGCCCCACTGACCCGTCTTCAGTACATTCAATATGCGTACATTTAACTAAAATCGTGAATTTTTCTTTATAAATGTGATTTCTCCCAAAAGAATAATTTTTTTAGTGAAAAAATTTCAGTTATTATAGAAAATTCTGAACCTTACGGGAAATTTTTGAAGAAATTCTTTCAAAACTAAATTTTTGTGGAAAAAATGGTCTTGAAAGAAATTTTCCAAAAGTAATTTTGAACAATTATCAGAAATGCTAGAGCGAAATTTATCCATTTTTAATGTGAAAGAAAATAAATCAATGAAGTTTGGTTTTGGGTTTTAATTTCACTCTTTGTTTTGTCAACAGATGAATTTTGATTTCGATTCTGTATTTTGATCACGAAAACTTCTCAATTCGATTTTCAATTTCTATTTCACTCATAGATTTATGATTTCACTCCCGATTTTTGAAAATTTCACCGATTTTGAAGAGTTTCAGTTTCGATTTCGATTTCTCTCCGAACCTCGGGAAATACATCACCTATTTTTTTATAAGAAAAAATAATAATAGATACCTTGGTTTTTCTTTGTACCTACTACCTAGGTAGTTATTAAACATCTCTACTTTTCTGAAATGAAAAATTTATCAGATCTTCAAAAGTAATAAATCTTCAAATCTGTTTTGCAATAAATGATTTTCCAATTTTTTTTTATAGAAAAACTTTTTTTTGGAGTAAGTAATTTATTTAAAAATTATTTGAAGTAAAAAAAATTGGCTCTATTTCCACACTACGTTTGAAAGTAAGAAACATAGTATATGCTTTTACTCTGTGACAAAATGTCTAAAAGTCACGAATATTATTTTCATAATTTCCATGGAAATTTAAAAATCTCAAAAGTGTAATTATTAAATTTTTTTTCAAATTTCATAAAAAGCCTAAAAGCCATAAATTTTTTTTTAAATTTTCAAGTTTCAGAATGTCTGACAAAATTTTGAAAAGTCATAAAATTTATTTTAAAAATTTGCATGGAAATTTAAAAATCAAAAAAGTCAAATAAATTAAAATTATTATCTAATAATAAAAGTCATGAAATTTCAAGAAAAAAAAAAAAAAATACGTTTCAAAATGTCTGACATAATGTCTAAAAAATCGAATTTATTAAAAAAATTAAAAATCAAAAAATTCTTTAAAAATTTCTTTTAAAAAAATTAAAAAGTCTAACAGTTGTAAAATTTCTAAAATAATATCAAAAAGTCATTAAATTTATTAAAAAAATTCAAAGTTTCAAAATGTCTGAAAAAATGTCTGAAAGTCATCTTTCTATATTTATAAAAAAATTCCAAGTTTCAGAATGTCTGACATAATGTCTAAAAAATCGAATTTATTAAAAAAATTAAAAATCAAAAAATTCTTTAAAAATTTCTTTAAAAAAAATTAAAAAGTCTAAAAGTTGTAAAATTTCTAAAATAATATCAAAAAGTCATTAAATTTATTAAAAAAATTCAAAGTTTCAAAATGTCTGAAAAAATGTCTGAAAGTCATCTTTCTATATTTATAAAAAAATTCCAAGTTTCAGAATGTCTGACAAAATGTCTAAAAAATGTCTAAAAGTGATAAATTTTCAAAAAAATTTACAAGTTTCAAAATGGACATAATGTCCAAAAAATCAAATTTATTAAAAATTTTCCAAGTTTTTTTTATGACATCCGAACCTAACCTAATATAACCTAACTTAACCCAACTGTCGGATTTTGGGGTCATCTTTTTCTATTTTGGTCTCCGTAAAAGCATATTATATGTACTATGCTAATATCAAGTTTTTGAAGCTGAAAGTGTTTTCAAATCTTCTGAGTGCAGAAAAATCTTTCAACAAAATTGATTATTTGGATAATTATGAAAACATCATTCAATTTGCTCGTGAAAAGAATTTCAACCCCTCTCCCATTAGGGAAAAACTTCCAAGTTTCCTCGACCAGTGAAAATTTGGCGACTTTTTATAATTTTCCAAAATTTCGTCAAAAATCAGTAAAATGGCCGAGTTCTAACAAAGTAAGGCCAATTTTTCCAAAAATTACCGGATTTTCAGGAATTTTCCGATTTTTTTTTTGAAAAATTTTCGGCTGGGGGGGGGGGGGGGGTCACACTCACCCTTGTTTCGTCCCTGGCTGAAATTCAACACTGGGATATAATCATAATTCATAGGTACCCTGTAAACTAATATAAAGGAAAACAGGAACAAAATGTTCAGAAATTTAGTAGGTGTCATCGATAGGCAAGTGAGACCTCAACTTTCAAAGTCTCTCCGAACGTTTAGTCCGTTTCCATACCGGTTTTATTTTTGTTCTCACTCAAATGAATAGTGAATAGTGAGAACAGTGAGTATGTACTGTGATCATTCGAGTCACCTGTCTTATATTATTATTATTATTATTATTATTATTATTCGTTCTTGAATGCCGCATCTCCTTATCGATAAAAACGAATTCTTTAATTATTACTCGTTATCTAGGTACGCGCAGTGTATGTAGATGTACGAAAGGGATGTACCTTAATTATACCTAGTACCTATACCCACCATTACCATAAACCTTATGTTATGTCTAGTTATGTCATTTTCACTTCTACAAAAGGGTGTAGTATACCTGGTACTCATTTTTACTACACGTTATTAAATTTACGATGTTCTCTAGTTCTCCCCAACAGTATTGCCAAGGTACTTTACTTACTACTTACATGTTGATAAGCAATTCTTTTGTTTTTCAATTTCGTTTACCACAATCTGGTATGCATGTAAAAATCGATGATTAACTCGTACCTTACCTATCTATTTATGATAAGTTAATCATTCGTTAAAACGTTAGTGCCTAATAATAATTATTATACCTAGTAAAAATCGTATGCATAAATACTGTATAGATATTTGTAAATATTTTTGTTATTTCATTTTTTAATCTAGTTTATTTTTGGGCTGTAATTTTTTTTTTACAGAGTCTTATGTCTTCAAGCAAAGACTGCTGTGATGCTTATTCGTAGATTTTATATTGGGTACCGATCGATACCTAATTACCTAACCATACTTTATGAATGTTAATAGTTTGATGAGCGATTTTTATTTCATTTTATACTCGATAGAAAACAAATTATTAACAAAGATACGCGACCATGTTTTTAAATTTATGCCAATCTCAGTTTTTCTGATTCAAGGCCACAATAAATATAATTGCACTGTTTTCAATTCTCATCGTTTTGCAAAACATTACATCAATGACCATTTAATAATTTTACACGTGCCATTTCGAATTTTTTTTTTTATTAATTTTTTCTTTTTTGTGTATGAAATACAAAATTGTTAAAAATGTACTACGTTAATTGTTGGTATATAATTTATTGTTTTTTAGTGTAAGCATTAAAGCTACGTATTTATGTATTTTTACTTTATTTTGTGAAATAAATTTCCAATTTTGAATACTTTGAAATTGTTTATGCACAAAAAGAAATCCCGATGGGTACCACATATAAGAACAGGGCTCCGAAACCGAAATAATATTTATTTGGAAAATTTTTCCCATAAAATTAAATTTTGGGAAAATGTGAAATTGCCCATTGCAAAATAAACTTTTTCATTATACACGGTGCGAAAGTACTTACTTTCCCCATTGAAATCAGTAGGGAAAATAAAACTTTTCCTCGCAGTATTTACACGCGCTGCGCACGCAATGTAAAGTAACTTTTCATTATACACGCACTGAAAATTGAACTTATCATACGCGCCAATCGGGAGGGAAGAGTACTTTTTCAGTGGTATGTTATTTTCCAGAGCTGGCGCGACTCAAGAGTTTCGAGTGTGAGTCGCGAGAGTCGCATGCGAGCGACTCTGAGTTCGACTCTGAGTTCAACTCTTTTTCACAAGGAGTCGAAAAAAATTTGAAAAAATCGACTCATCACTAAGAGTCGAACATTAAACTGATTCACGACTCTTCTCAATTTGCGACTCTTTTGATTCACAACTCTTCATATCACGACTCTTTTCATCTCTCAAACTCCCTTTTTCCGCGATTCATGGGTAGTGCAACCTCGTGTGTTGTGTTAGTTTAGTTTTGATTTCAATTAATTTTCGAATTGTTTCAAAATCATTCAGTGATGAAAAACTTCGAAATCTATTTTAAACACACAAGATCTACAAAAGGCAATGATACTGTGGTAAATTATTGAATGGTGGCATTTTTGATTTTATGAATGTTCAAGAATTTTATTTCTTGTAGTTTTTTTTTAATATTTTAAATTTAAGATTAGATTACGAATTTACTGAGAGTTTACTCAGAGTCAGAGAAGATGTTTCTACTTTCTAAGTTTCTACTTACCTTTTTTTCAAAAATTTTTAGCTTTTCCTTTTTTTACGAGAATATGAAAGTTAAAATAAATTTTATTGATCAATTTATAATTGATTACTGTACTTGAAAATTGAAAAATAATAAATATGTCGCACTAAAAAAACAAAAAAAGAAATTAAATTACAGAACTAAATTTTATTGATCAATTTATAATTGATTACTGTACTTGAAAATATGTCGCACTAAAAAAACAAAAAAAGAAATTAAATTACAGAACATTTTAGTTTTTAAATGAAAATGAAATTTGAAAAGTGAAAAGAAAAATTTAGAGAAAAGAGTTGTAAAAGAATTGAGGGGGTAGGGAGGTGCCCTTCTCTCTTCCCCGCCGAGTGGACCTCGCGCGCACGCCGTATGCGCATCGACGACCGCGAGAATGGGAAGTAGGGATCGTGATACCTGCCGTCGCCGCTTGGAGCAGCACCACAGACCACAGCTTTATAACGAGCCGCAGACGGCGAGCTCGACACATTTCATCGGCAGCACGACCTGCCCTCTACAACGGCAGCAAGATCTGCCACAACCAAAAACCTACCAAACATACAACAACCCATGCAGAACATATAAAATAATCTCTCAACGAAACTTCAAATATTGAAAAATCCCTCTGCTATACCCGGAAGACTTGGACCAAATCCGAATACGCTACGAATTATCATAAGATGTTTGTATTTTGTATATCGTATTTATAGCACATGTGTAAATAAAATATAATACCAGGAAAAAATCTGTTTTTAATACCCCAATGAGTCTCATGATCTACGCTGTGGTGAACTGCGGTACATAGGAGGAGGAGGTGTTTATTTACCTACCCCTTCATTGGCGCACAACAAAAAGGACTTCGAAAAAATTTCCACGACCTGAGAAAACCTATCTACGAACCTATCAGAAAATATATCTGCGAAAAAAATAAACTACAACGAAAAAAGAAAAGGAAAAACTTCAAACATAAATACGGCGATTTATTGAGCATTCAAAAAAAAAAAAAAATAACAAATTACAAAAAATCAAACGATAAAATAATACATATTCGAACATTAATACGTTGACTTATTGAACAAATAAGACTTCGGAAATATAGGTAACATCAGACGTCGAAAATTCTTGGCAAAAAAACGACAAATCTGAAACAAAAAAATACGACTATCAGGGAATGTGCATAACAAAGAAGTTCGAATTGGACTTTAAATATACGCACAGACCAGCGAGTGGCGATTGAAAATACTATACAAACGTCACCGACGTACCTACTAAATTCTCTAGACCTAATACACGCCTATTAGAGAATTAGTGTATGAACAGTCACACAGAAAGTATACGAACACCAGAACCAAGAAAACTACGAAGCGAAAAAACATACGATACGACTAAAAAATACAAGCCAAAAAAACGAAAAAAGAGGAAGTCCAGTGGATTTAAAGGCTTCGATAGATCTGCAAGTAGAAATACAACGAAGATGGCGACGGCCGAAGACATGGAAGCGCTGAAACAAGAGAATAAACAGATGAAAGATAGACTGGAAGAATTTGAAGAAAAAATAACTAGATTAATCGAACAAAATATGAGCGACACAACAATATTACGAAACGATATCGAGAATAAGGTAGGTCAGTTGATTGAGGCTAAAATGAAGGAACTGACAGAGATCGCGACCACGGCGATAAAATCAACGATCAATAGCACGAAAATCACTACGAATGGATCAAATACAAACGAACAGATGTACCTAGAACTGTTCCTAAAAACAACAAAATCATTCGATGAAAAAAACAAACATCATCCTCATCGATTTATGGCACAATTCCAAAAACCTGACGTGGACATAAACTTAAGTATGTCGACAAAAAGACTCACATTCATAAGCTGCGTCAAACTGGAATCAGAGTCATGGCAAGAGAGAGCACCGAATGCAGAGTCGTTCGATACGCTGATGAATGTATTCCTCGACATCTTCTGGGACAGACCTTCGCAACTAGAAGCAAAGAATTTTTTTATTAACGAAAAAGCTAACGAAAACACAACCATCAGTCAATATATCGAACATGTTGGATTATGGTACGATACAATGTTAAAAATGGAAGGCCTAAGCGAACCAGAAATAATTACCATGTTATACAGCAAACTACCATATAAAATAACATCGAAAATCGTAAGCGAAGGAATTATTGACAAGAAAACATTCATCGCAAAATTAGAACATGCAAAGCAGATTAGCATTCACCAGAACACGAACGTAAGTGCTTGGGAAGAATCAAAAAAATCGTACAGGAATCAGGATAATTACAACTCAAACAACACATCAAATAATTACAACAAACCGAATAATACGAATACAAATCCGCGATACTTGGGAAATAGGTTCGATCCTAATTACAAGTGGAGAAATTACAATAGGTCACAAAACAATCAACAAGCTCAAAACAATCAACAAACACAAAATAACCAACGAACATACACAAATAGCAACAGCCAACAGAATCGAAACAACAACAACGACGATGAGTTTTATCGAAATGCAACTCCAAGCAACAGTAATGCGATTCCACTGCCCAACACTACGAATCGAAAAAACTAATCTATTCGGCGTACGAATTAGACGAGCAGCTCAACGCGGCGAAAATATCATTATGGGGAGAAGTTATAGATATCATCGGCGACCAAATATTAATCAACAAGGACTACCGACGAAAAATGTTACACAAACACTACGAATGCATCAAAAAAACAAAAAACTTTCAAACCATAGCAATAATCGCGGTAGGGGAATCTGAAATTAATGACGAAAGAGTAAATAATATCTATCGGGAAATATATTTTAAAAAAATAATAAGCAAAATCAAAAACAAAGGAGCCGAAAGAACCTACCTAATTTTCCCCATACTATACCCCCTCGTACGTCGAAGTGTAAACTTCAACAGGTACCAAAAAATGCGCGATATTTACAAGAAAGTGGCAGAGGAGACAAAATCTACGTTAATCACCGAAGTAGCAGACATATTTTTAAACAGATTACCAAATTCATCAAGATTACGAGTCAAAAATGGGAAAATAAAGCTACGCGAAGATAGGTTCGAGTCTAGGCTACGCGGAGATAGGCTCGAGTCTAGGCTACGCGGAGATAGGCTCGAGTCTAGGCTAAAACCTAGCTTTAAAAAAACTATCGAAAAGACGATAAAAAGAGAAGTCATGCGAGACTTGTGGCCTGAAGAATTAGCCGAATACCTACCCGAAGTATACGCAAGCGTAACATTAAAAAACAGGCAGGAAGAAGGCAGGAAAAACACAAGTCAAAATAATGAAACAAAACCGAAAAAGACAACGAAAAAAACACAGATTGATGTAACAAACAGTGGAAAAGTGTGGCGAAAAATCAAGTGGAAAACTTCACAAAAAAAAGATGCTAAGAAAAACATACAACGAGAGCAAACGAACACAGATGGGGCAAAAAACTATCAACTATGTACAATCAAAAATAACACAAACAGTCAACAATATGAAGAAAAAACCTACATCTACGGCGACGTTGAAATAACCGAATTGAACAACATATCGCTTGAGGAAAAGACTTCGGAGCATCCTCCGTCCAAGATAGCAGCCACAAAAATCCACAAACAACCTGAAAAAAGTAAAAAATCAACAAACACACCGAAAAAGAAAAATACAGAAAAACCAGAGGTTAGTCCAAGACCTGAAAAGCAGTCCAATTCGAACACGGCGAACGATACGAAAGATGGGGCAGAAAAACAGACAGCGGGCAAGCACAACGATAGAACTGAAGGCGGCGAAAATAGGTACGAAAAAACTCCAACACCTGAAACAGAGAAAAAGCAAGATAAAAACACATGTGTCATAAAACTTAAAGTAGAAAATGAAGACTACTTCTGCCTGCTCGACACAGGCGCAGAAGCGAACCTAATAAGCAAAAAAGTAGTCAGAAAATTTCGAAGAAATCAACCTAGCAGCCTAAAATACGAGATGGCAAAACACAGAGTAATAGTACAAGTCGCTAACGGGGCAAATGAATTAGCATTACCGTACGTGGCAAGAATAAAAATGAAAATAAACACGATTATAATGGAAGTACCATTTTTTATACTATCAAACTTACCAGCTGGTATAATTATGGGTAGAAAAACGATGCTGAAGGAAAAAATCGATCCTGAAGTGACCAATCACAGAGCCAGAATCGAAAAAGAAGGCAACATAGAGTATGCGAAATTCGTCCCAACACCAATTCACGAAATATACGGAGTCAACGCTGTAGAAACCAAAATCCATGACATGAAAAAATACCACGATCAATCCAATGAACCTGAAATGAAAAATAAAACAAAGTATCAAAGTTTTGACATGATTATAGACCAAATTAAAAAATCAAACTTATCCTGGTCCGAAAAAGAGCTCGCGATAGAAAGACTAGCCAAATTTGCTGAAGTCTTTAGAGATGAAGTTGGCTGCTGGAAGGGGCACGAGATCAACTTCAATTTCAAGAACGATCCATCCAAGCTAAAGTGGAGAGGTCCAAATTATTGTCCCAGCAAACTGTGATTACCTAAAACAAAAGAAGAATTAGATTACATGTTGAAGACCAATAAAATAAGATATTCAGATACGACATTTATAAATGGTGTATTACCAAGAGAAAAAGCTGACGGAAGCATACGAATATGTTTAAACTGCCCTGGACTTAACGATGAACTGGAAGACAATTACAACGAAGCAGCAACAATGGAAAGAATTGTACATGACAACGAAAATGCAATATGGCAGAGTCTGTTTGATTTCCTATGTGGCTACTGGCAAATGTCACTAGCCGAAGCATCTCGAAAATATACGGGTTTCCAAGTCGAGGGAGTGGTGTATGAATTCATGGTAATGCCATATGGCGTATCAGTCCCAGCTGCTGAGTTCATGAAAATGATCAACAAAATATTATACGGGATAAAAGGATGCGATAAATACGTAGATGACGTAAGAGCCAAAAACGAAAACTTCAACGAACACCTAGAAACCATATGCGAAATACTAAGGCGAATTAAAAACGCGGGACTTACACTAAACGCCAGGAAAACGAAGATATTTAAAACGAAAGTAGACCACTTGGGCCATACCATCGAAAAAGATAAAATCGGAAAGCAAAATTCAAAGATAGAAAAACTTGAAAAATTTAAGAAAAAACATTGGAGTAAAAAAAGGAATGGCGTAGTGCTACACAATGTAAGAGAAATACAACAGCTCACCGGTCTCACCATGCTATATTCGAAATTCGTGAAAAATTACCAACAAATATTAAGGCCAATAACCAAACTGACCCAAAAAGATGTAAAATGGGAATGGGGCGACGAACAAATAAAAGCTTTTAACGATTTATACGACGAATACGCGAAAGAGTTCCTGCTTAGAGCACCTAAAACAGGGCAAGACATGTACATCGAAATAGCAGCAAATGAAGACACTGTTAATTCAGTGATCACTGTTAATTCAGTGATCTATCAGAAAGGCGATGAAAGTGAAGATCATGTGGTAATGTTCATTAGCACGACTCTGAAAAAACATCAAAAGAATTACACATTCATCGAAAAACGCATTCTCGCCTTAGTAAATACCCTAAAAAAAGCGCAAATGTGGCTAATCGGGCAAAAAATTCATATAGCAGAGAGCATGAGGATGGTAATTGGAAAAATGAAAGATTTGGCGCAAATACACATCAAGGCAGCGTACTGGCTAACGATAATCAACTCATACCACATCGAACACACGATAAAAAGAGAAAAAAAGAAATTCTTCGACCCTCAGCCAGAGGAATTAACCATAAGAGTCAACGAATTTCAATTCACCAAACAGCCAGCACCAGTTGACTTAAAAAGAGCAATCGACGAACTTGAAATCCATCAAATGTATGACGAAGCGATCAACAGAATTCGAGAGGTGCTAATAAACGAACAAGTTGACTTGTACACAAGACACCGTGGCGAAAAAGCTGTAAAAAATAAGATAGAAAAAACACGAAAAAATTATAGCATTAAAGATGGTATTATTTACAGAAATGGAGGCGACTATCAAGTACCAAACGTACCTACAGCGCTCTTCGCCGACACGATCGAGTACTTGCACAGGTGGTATGGGCATCTGGGATCAAACAAATTGGCGACTGTTTTCCAAAGGACCTTCTATTATCCAGATTCAACGAGGCACATAAAAACTCTGCTAAACGCCTGCATCACCTGCAAACAAAATAAGGTATATGGATATAGGAAATACCCAGAGTTCGCCAAAGTAACTGCAGACGAGATAGGAGAAATAGTGTCAATGGATATATTTGGACAAATTGCAAACACCCAAGGGGAACCGAGGGCTGTAATCGTGGCCAAAGATGTCTTTAGCAAGAAAACATGGTTCAAGGCGGCGCCAGACATGACAACAACAAGTTGTATTGACTTGTTACTGCGCGTAAACGACGAAATAAAGGAAAAGGGATATAAACTACAACGAGTAACGACAGACAACAGCCCACAGTTCATAAGCGAGGAATGGAAACGAACATGCGCAGCCATTGGGGCAAAATGCACCCACGTATCTCCATTCAATGCGCCGGCAAACTCATGTGAACGGACCATGAGAGAGCTAGGCACATTGCTAAGGATCGCAATTAATGAAAAACACGAGGAAGGAGAAGAATACTCACACAAAGGATGGGACAGGCACATACGAGAAATTGAAAATACGATAAACACCCAGCCTACTGAATATGGCATAAGTGCAAACGAAATCTTTGGAGAAGAGGAAGAGACACCCGACATTGAATACAAAACAGAACAGATCAACATCAAAAAATTACATCAAAAGCAAAAAGAAAAAATAAAAGGAAAAATAAAACACGTGAGCTTACAAGAAATCCAACAATCTGCGCGAATTGACGACAAAGACCTACTCGTTGACCTATCTAACACGGTATGGGTCTCCGTAGATGGAGCCTGCACGCGAAACAGAGAAGAAAACGCCATCGCAGGCATAGGAATCTGTTTTATGCCAGAGGGCAAGTCAAACGTCAGCTACAGATTACCCAACACCAACGAAACAAGACACACCAACAATAAGGCCGAACTAAGGGCGATCGAAGTTGCATTGGGATTACTCCTAACAAAAACACCGCATCGAAAAGTCAAAATGATCACAGACTCGAAGTACGCGATAGGCACAATTGAAAGAGTACCGAGCTACATCGAAAAAAATTGGCGAAACTCAACGAAAAACGAAGTCTCGAATAAAACAATACTTGAAAAAATACATGAGATGAGAAAGGAATTCGAAACATTCGAATTAAAACACGTGGAATCTCACAAATATGACTGCGCAAATGAAATAGCCGACAGGCTGGCAAAGGCAGCGGTGTATGGAGAAGAAGTGACAAATCTCATCAATAAAGAACCACAAACAAGATCCGAGATGATAAAAAATTACATTCGGATGAGAAATTATGAAAAAATGGTTCAAGAGGAAGACGAATTTAACAAACACGACAACGCGACAAAGAGAATAGAAGTGGGTGATTTAGTCATGATTGCAATGCACAAACAGTCGGATTCGGCGAAACAATTGACAGGTAAATTATTCCCTAAACGAAAAGGTCCCTACAGAATAGTTGAGAGAATCGCGGAAAACTGCTATTTAGCAGAAACCTATCGTGACTCTGTAGAAAAAGACATAAAAATAATCAACTCTAGGCAGATAACACCATTTGTAAAAAAAGACATAATCCAAAAACTCGAAGATGCTGCCTGCTACAAATCGATGTTCGACCAAAGATCATGGAGTGAACGACTCGACAACAGACGAGCAATACGCGAGAGAAAACAACGAATTAACAAAGAAGACGGAAAAGAAGGCCCTGACGAATGTTTCCATCATCTAAAAGAGGAAGAAAGAAGACTAGTGAAGTTGCAGAACGAGCTGGAGGAGAGAGAAAAAGAAGAGGAGCAACGAACCTTCTTCAAGAACACCGGTAAATGGAAAAGCAAACTCGAGAAACCAAAAATGAAGTCAGACGAAATCCAAGACCAATTCAAAAATTTCAAAGAAATCAGAAAAATAATAGAGCAAGAACGATACCGGCAGAAACAACATAACAGAGACGCGGACGATCAAATAGTCATTTCTAACGAAATAAAAATGATCGCGACAGGGATACAAATAAACGACGAAAAAAAAAGTAAAACAATTACAAAAATCTGCCAATAAAATAGGTGGAAAAGTGTTTCGCGAGCTGGCATTCGATGTCTTAAGAGAACTCAAAAATGGTGAAGAAGCAAAACGCGAGATCGAGAAGAAGATAAAAGAAGCCCTCGAACCCGAAGACTTCGATGAAATATTCAAAAACAGGGAAAGGAAACTAGACAGACAGAACACGAGAAAAAACAAAAAGCGATGGGGGTTGATAAACGAGTTTGTCGCAATCTACGAGTTAAAATAGCTTAATAAAAAGTAAAGATAGGCAAAAACACGGCGAAATATAAATAAATAACCTAATCAAAAAGATACCTCTTTAAAAACACACCAATCAACAAGACGAAGAATCTTCAAAAATCAGCAGCTACGTAAGTCATGGGAAAGTTGAAACCTTCTTCGGAGCAAATCGTCCCAGGAAACAGTCCAGAATCGACAGAAAACCTCCAGCCACGAAATGAAACATCTACAAAAGAAAAAAACAGATAGAAACGAATGAGTCAGGAGTAAAGATACATAATGCAGGTAGAAGAAACATACCAGGAGCCGAGAAAAATTGCAACAAGTTGAAAATCTGCGAAATCGAAATATTGGTCAGCGAATAGCTATGTTGAGTTGGAAAAAAAATTTCAAAGTTGTCGAAAATTCCACTCTCGTTCACGAACGATTCTGTGATTTGTTCGGATCTGTGAACGATAGTTGGTATTTCGACTTTAATACTGTAGCTTCGCTAAGTATTAAACCGCCTACCCGTTGAACAGCTGATTTCTCACCCCGGTAAGAACCAATCAGAGTGCGACGACTCTGTACTACCCCTACTTCAACCTGTTTCATCATAACTAAGTAATTTCTCCTTTCCCTACTTTCTTCGCACTTTTAACTTCCCTCTAACATTATGTTTGATATTGCTAGTGCATTCTCTGAGCGTCGTTGTTATTTGTGTTTCGTTGTTGTTGTTTTTATTTGTCGTTTCTCTTGAACTTTTGCTTTCGTGTATAAACTGTCGAATCGGATATTCGAACCTACCTCTTATTATTGTTCCGCGGTTCGTATCATGGCATTTACGCGAAGTGCCGGTGGTCGCGGCAGAAAGAAAGCGCCTTTGAAAAAGGCGAAGAAGCGCCAGCGCCGGATGTCCAGCGCTTCAGAAGCGTCGGATACATCTTTAAATAAAGTGAGTGCTCGAATCTTTGTATAATATTTCCTTATCTAGTTGTTATACTCGCCTCGCCACCCGCCCGTCTGCTTGTATGTGTGTTTCGAAGAGTATGATCAGTTTGTTTGTATGTAGGTACCTACTCAAGATGGGTAGCGTACTTAAAGTTCGCTATAATTTGTGTGAAGGTTTGTCTATCAGTCTGCGCATTTGGTCGTCGTCGCTCTCTTTCTGGGTCCTTTGGGCACTCACTTAGTTTCGTAATGAAACTAACGAGCGCCTATTATTTTTACAGGTGGTCAAGGGAAGACGGACTCGGGAATTGCAGCCAAGAAAGAAAGAAGAGGAGGTTGAGGGGGTGTAGGATTTAGCTAGAATAGGCGCGTGTATATACTATATAGGTTAGCTTTAATTATTATTGATTCGCGATGTTTTTGTACCTTATTAAACTTTTATCTTCAAATGCTTTCGTTTTTAACTTCGTAAAAGCTTCCACTGCGTTAGTCTTTAGGTACCTGTCAAACTGCCCCCGTCGTGTCGTAATAACCGCCCCGTAGGTTTCTGCAAGTATAGGGAATTCGACTCTGCTCAATTTGATACAAATTACGACAATTGGTAAACAGAACGTTTAGAAAATTCACCCTCTAGGCTAGGCTCAAAAAATTCAAAATTTAGGTTACTAGTTAGAAAATAGAATAGGGAAATATCTCGTGTTAGGCTAAGGAAAATATAGTGCATTAAAATCAACGTTTAAGGAATTCGGCATACGTGCTTGGGTTGGTGAGCGAGGGATTATTTTGTGCATAACGCATTGTTTATTTTTTATGTAGTTCCAGTGGTGAAAGTCAGGGTCTCGGCTAACGGTACTGTACGTTATGCAAGGGCGAATACTACGCCGCTGGACTGGTTTCTATTGTAAGCACGCGCGCATCTACAGCTCTTACGAGGGTGGATGAAAGTCACCACCTAGTTATTGCATCAGCGTGTCGTGTCTGTTGGTTTAGTCCACCGAGCGAGCAAGTTTTTTTTCTAGGATGAATGACGAAGCACTGTGGGATTGTACTGCCACCCTTCACCTTCGCAATAATGTTACTTTCTATACAAGTTACATTTCTCCCTTGTTTGATTTTCAAAGATGATGTTTCAAACACATTTTTTTTACTAATATGATTCTCGAATACTACCTGAGATTTCGTCATTGGTTAGTGGCTATTGTTATTTTCCTAGGTTCGTTTTTTCAGCTCGGTGGATTTTTTTGCCATTAAAATTAAACCTGCATTTTGCCATGTTTTTTTTCCGCTGCTCTTTGTGTAGGCGTGTATGGTGCAGTCAGCTGTTAGTTTGTTTGGTTTGCGTATTATTTACGCATGAGTTTCACCCGTGTACTTCGTGTAATTAAACCATTCTTTTTAAAATCGCAAAGTGAGAATGGGCGCGAGTATATTGAGAGCTGAAACTCAAAATTAAAAATAAATGGAAGTCGGCGCCTAAATTTAGTACTTTAGAATTCTTTTTCGACCGTGACCCGGGTCCTAGGTTTCAATTTCTTTTACACCTACACTAACCTCACAAAGTGCAGAATTTAAGTACAGTGTTGACAATTATGACAATAGGTTATAAATATATTTTTTCCCAACTGCTATTTTCAGTAGTTGTGTGGTTTTGTTCGCATACAGCATTTCTTTCAAAGTCTCATTCAGTGGTGATACATTCGATTAAAGGCCACTATCATATGGGCTCTGAGAGTGAATCCTTTGAAAATGTACCTCGCCCTTCGTTAGCTGCCTCTTCACATTTACACCTGTGAGAGGTAGGAGAACTGTTGGCAAGTTAAGTTCGCTTGGCTTTGTGGATTTTTCTCCAGCGATTCCCTGCTAAAGTGGGAGTACTCCTCGTTGCCCTTGAGGCTATGCGAGAGGTGGGCGTAAACGGAGGTGTACTTTGGTGCATGGCTCTGTTTGGGTCGGTAGGTAGCCTGATTTGAATTAGATCTGTTGAGCTTCGGTTCCGGGTCTATTCAGATTGGGAAGGGTTGCCTACCTTGACCCCTACCTTTGAGTTTGTTCGTTCGTTTTCGTTTGGTCACACTTCGGTGGTCATTCGAGCCCCCTCTTCTCTGTAAGTGAGTTGAGGGGTTTACTTTGCGTGCTGTCTCCCCTTTGGGGAGGTAGTTAGACTGAGCAGTGATGTGTTCCGTGACCTTGGACAAGAAAGTTGCTCAGTATCCCGAAATGGCTGTGTAGCTAAATGGGAAGTCAAGCAGGGCCATTATGACCATATGTTCGTTGGTTGGCTCTGCGTAATCTGGGGGTAAGCTCGCCGCAGAGTAACCCACCAACCTGTTGGTGTAAACGAAAGAGATGTGCGACACATACATTGATGTCACGGCAATGGGTAGGCATTTATGCCGCCACACAACAGCATATTGGGTTATGGTGGTACCAGTATGTACGTCTACTGGTAGCAGTTGGAAGAGGTTGGTTGGTACCAACCTAACTAAATTAAGAGGTACCTCGCTATAAGTTTATTAGTTTGATGCGCATCACTGTCGACTTCCTACCTACGTCAGAAATACGTCACACTGCCTAATCTTTGAGTATTCTGGTACTCAATTTTGCATGTTCAATGAACAGATGCTCACAAATTCCATTTTTTGTTTGCTTTGCATGTGTGTTTGACTCATCTGTCACACTGGATGGTGCTCTCTAGTGCTGATCTGATGATTCATAGATTTATTTTAATTTTCGCCCATTGTCCCCTTTTAGGAGTTTGACGACGACACCTTCATTTCCGGGCAAATTAGTCTTCTTAGTGATAGAGTTGATGAGATTGTAGCACTATTGGATGACAAAGAGTTCAATAAAGTGTCTGTTCGAGTGAATGATTTCGAAGATATGTATGAAAAAGTTAAGGCTGATTTGAGTTCTGCAAACATTCCTCAATCACTCTCAACCAAGTTTCTCATTGAATTGGTCAAATTGAAATCTAAGTTAGAGGGCATTCTTATTTCGGCCCAAAAGATTTCAAAACCAAAAACACCTACAGAACCAAGGCTGAATTTTACACCACCGCAACAAGGACAATCCACTATGCCGTCCAACAACGTGCAGTCCATCTACAAGGTAGACACCATTCGTTTCCCAGTCTTCAAAGGCGACATTTCGAAATGGCCAGCATTTTGGCAGAGTTTTGAAGTCAATATGGTGCCGCATATGAATAAACAGCAGCTGGTAAACTATCTACACCAGCATACTGACGGTGAGCCGCAGGACATCATCGAGAAACACGACCTTCTTGACACGGAGTATGATAACATAGTCAATGACCTGCAGGAAGCTTATGGTGATCACACCAAGCTAACAAACACCTTTCATGACCAGCTGAAAGGGCTAAATGCCGCAACAACAGCAGCAGAAATGAGAAAAACGTTCAATCTCATAACCAGACTTGTCAGAAGCATGAGAGAAGACACTTCAAAGCCCCAGCCCTTCCTCCAACGAATAATTTTCCATAAATTTCCTGAGAAAACTTGGGATCGAGTACAGGACTGCATCATGCCAACAAAGAAAACGAAATATACGTTGAAGGAACTTCTTGAAGAACTAGACAACGTTATTGCCCTTGATGAACTCAAGGCGGAGAATTTAAGGCCAGAACCATCAATCAATGGGTTTTTGTCTTCTGATGCCCCAAAACCCAAAAAACAACCTGCATTTCATGCTCTATCTCAGCCCCCACAGCCTTTAGTAGCTGGTCTCATTGCTACTAAAGCCAAGTATGATAGTAAGGGTTGCGCTTTGTGTGATAAGAAAAACCATCTGGCAAAGGATTGTCATGATTATATTGGAGTGACAGTGAGGAAGGATAGATTGCGAGAGAAGGGTTTGTGTTTGTTGTGCGGGTTGGCTGGGCACATGGTGAGCGAGTGTGCAATGAGAGGCGGTAAATGCGAGCAGTGTGGTGGTGTAAACCACACTAAGCTAACCTGCATCGACCATATGACCTCCATAAAACGTAGATTGGATAACAGAGGAAGCAGGAAAAGGACTGGTACGTTCCTTGAAACCTTTTTGTGTGACCTCATTTTAGATTCAGGTGCCAGGGTCCCAGTAAGAGGCGTCATGGACTCTTGTAGCGCAGTATCGTTCATTTCTTGCGAATTAGTTAGTAATCTTGGTTTGAGTGTGCAGGAACCTTGTCAAATGAATATAGGAAGGTTTGGTTCTGATGAGCCATTTACAATTGAAACTGGTCATGTATCTCTCACTCTTGCCCCTCAATCTAAAAAGTCTGGTCCTAAAATTGATTTCATGGTCACTCCCTGTATTACAGGTGATATCGAAACTTGCCCCTCAAACAATGTTGTTAAATCCTCCTTACCTTCAACTTTCAATTATGCAGATCCTCAAATCTTTGATGTCCATAGGGAAAAGATCGAACTGACCATTGGTAATGATTATCAATTTTCTATTTTTACTGGTGAAAACAAGTTCCTCAAAAATGGTCTCACTTTGAGACAATCTTTGTTTGGTTGGGTTCCTTCTGGGAGTATCCATTCAACGGATACCACAGTCCCATCTCTTATGACAGCTCCAAGTTCGTCCATAGCTGAGCCTAGTCAAATTGTCAGTTCGTCTATTATTCAAACTTTTGATCCCAAAGCGACTCCTCTTGAATCTCTTTGGTCTTTAGAAGCGTTGGGCATCAAAGAAGCTGAGCTTACAAGCTCTGATGATCCAATGTTACGAAAGTTTCGCGAATCTATGTATTTTGAAGATGGAAGGTACGTTGTTCGTTGGCCTTGGAAAGTAGATAATCCTAAAATTGCGTCAAATCATCACATGTGTAAAGCTAGGTTGGAATCTCTTGTTGTAAAACTTAAGAAGGAAGGTTTGCTCTCTAAGTATGATGATGTGTGATCAAGGAACAGCTCAGTAAGGGAATTATTGAAATCGTGAATGATGGTCCTAAAGCTTCCACTTCTAAATTATCCATACCAATCCCTCCTAAACATTACCTCCCTCATCGTGCAGTAGTTCAGAAAGACAAGCTTCGCATTGTCTATGACGGCTCGGCTCGATCGGGAGGAAAATCATCAATTAATAGCTTCATGCATAAGGGTCTTCCTCTTACAGAGAACCTTATCGCATTACTGATTTCATTTAGACTCCATCAAATTGCTTTCACGGCAGACATCGAAAAAGCATTCCTCCAGATCGCACTTAATCTTTTAGATAGAGATGCTGTGAGGTTCTTATGGTTAAAAGACATCAATAAGCCTATCAATGACTCAAACATCATCGTTTATCGTTTTTGTAGGGTTTTATTTGGCATTGTTTCCTCCCCTTTCCTCCTGAATATTGTCCTACAAGATCATTTTGAGTCCAACAAAGAGCCCATCCGCAGATGGCTGCAGATGGTTAAAAATAAGTTTTATGTCGACAACCTCCTAATGAGTGTCAAGGATCGTACTACCGCTATCAGTATTTTCAAGGCAGTAACTTCTTGGCTTGCCAAAGCTTCTTTTAACCTGAGGGACTGGACCTCAAATGATCCAGAATTCCTAAAGGCTATTGGTGCCCCCCATACACATGAAGATCTGACTGAGCAGATTTCTGTGTTGGGTATCTACTGGGATAGGTTGAAGGATGCATTGTCTGTCAGGTTGCCTACAAATGAGCCAGATTTCCACCTAACTAAGAAACTTCTCCTCCAGTATTATGCTTCTATTTACAATCCACTTAGTTTCTTTGGTCCTGTTACTCTTCCCCTCAAATTGCTGATTCAGCAGTGCTGGAAAGACAAATTTGATTGGGATGAGTGCTTACCAAGAAAATTTATTGAAAAATGGCTAAAAATTCGAAGTGGATGTAACGGCATCCCAAATATTCCAATTCCACGTCGATATTTCAATTCTGTGCCCACCGGACCTCTGACCCTTCACGTATTTTCTGATGCTTCGATTGATGCCTATTCTTGTTGCGCCTACCTCACCTATGTGGGTCAGGAGAACACAGAAGACAGACCTTCTTTGATCTATGCAAAAGTTCGCGTCGCTCCACCTAATCTGAGGAGAAAGGACCAGTCACTTAGGACGGCTCCCTTAGAACAGGATAAAGGTGCGGACAACCAGAATCTTGCGCTAACAATTCCAAAATTAGAGCTCCTTGGCCTTCTCATAGGCAAGAGAACTTCCACCTTTTTGAAAACCCACCTTGATATTTCAAAAACTTACCTGTGGACTGACAGCTCAACTGTCTTGCAATGGTTGAATACTGACAAGGTCCTTCCTCCATTTGTTAGAAATCGTGTGAAGGAGATCCGGGAAACCCCTAATTTAACCATCAGTTTTGTACCTGGGCATATGAATCCTGCTGATGTTGCCACAAGGGGATGCAATGCTGACGAGTTAGCTAATAACCAGTTGTGGTGGCATGGCCCAGAGTGGTTAACTCAGGAGGAAAGCTGGCCCACTCTTCCAGAAAACACTGTGCAGTTTCATACTCCAGTGTTAGCCTTAATCTGTGGTAAGACCAAACCCCTTGATTCTGGCCTCTTACCTGACAAGTTGGAAAAGGAGCTTCCTTCTTGGGATGCTGCCATTGACCACTTTAAGGTTTTGAATGCCAGAGATAGGGACCCAGTTCTTACCCTTTCCAACTTAGAGATTCACAATGAGGCTGAAACATCACTCTTGCTCGAACTTCAAAAGAAGTATTTCCATCGAGAGATCAAGACGCTTGACAAAAACCTACAGCCAAATCGTGACCTAGGTCTATTCCGATTGGGCGATGGTTTGATCAGAACAAAAGGGCGTCTTCAAAATGCTTCTTTTAACTGGGACACCATCACTCCAATCCTCTTACCTCGTTGCAGTCGTTTGACTCGGTTATATCTAATCAAAGTGCACTGTGAAAACCATCATGTTGGTGCAGAACATCTTGTCTCTTTAGTTTGTTTGAGATTCTGGGTGGTTCGGATCAGAACTCTGGCCAATTCTGTTGTGCACCAGTGCAAGAATTGCCTTAGGTGGGAAGGTGGTCCATATCAGCTTCCTCTGATGCCATCTCTCCCTTTGGCAAGAGTTGCAGAAGCATCTCCCTTTCTTCATGTTGGGGTTGATTATTGTGGCCCTTTCAACATCTATGATGCAAGAAACACTCAGGAAGGTGTAAAGATCTATGTTTGTCTCTTTGTTTGTCTCGTTACCAGGGCTGTGCATCTTGAGTTTGCACAAGATTTATCTGCAGAAGAATTCTTTTTTGTTCTGGTAAGGTTCACCAACATTAGAGGTCATCCAAAGTTGATCTTGTCTGATAACGCCACCAATTTCACCTTTGTACAACCTCTTGTTGGTGAGAAGGTTAAAATTTTGGATGAGAAAATTGATCTCTACCTAAATACCCAAAAAATAGCGTGGAAGTTCATCCCCACCTATTCTCCATGGCAGGGTGGAGCTTATGAGCGTCTGGTGTCATTGGTGAAGAGATCCCTGAAGAAATCATACGGATTTCAATACCTTGATCTAGGTCGTTTCATAACCGCTCTCTCCACTATTTCAAATACCATCAATAGCAGACCTCTTACCTATACATCATCAAATGATATCATCGCTTCGTTAACTCCAAATCATTTTCTCAGTTTGAGAACTGTAAATGCTTTGGAGCAAATCGACATATCTGATGGTCCTATACCATCAACAGCCGCCAATCTCAGGGAAGCTTGGAAGGGTTTTAACTCGGCAATAGATTCCTTCTGGGATGTATTCCGAACCAAATACCTTGCTAACTTAAGAGAAAGGCATGTAGCTCAACATAAGCCTGTTAAAGGGTCTTTCCCATATACTCCAAATATTGGTGAGGTTGTAGTTATCAAAGATGCAGGTCTCCCTCGTTCCATGTGGAAAATGGGAAAAGTCTGCAGTCTCTCCAATCGTAACTCAGTTGCTACTCTGGATTCAGATGGCAAAACTATTTTTCGATCAGTAAATCAGCTGTACCCATTGGAATGCCCAACTGTTGAGACTCATCAACCAATCCCAAAGGCAAATCGCAAGCCTGATCCCCAGCCTGGTGAACCTTCTAGGAAGAGATCCAGGAGACGATAGTTTTCAATTTTCAGATACTGAGCTTGCTCTATCAAGCTCAGCTTTCCTGGGGGGCAGTGTCGAAAATTCCACTCTCGTTCACGAACGATTCTGTGATTTGTTCGGATCTGTGAACGATAGTTGGTATTTCGACTTTAATACTGTAGCTTCGCTAAGTATTAAACCGCCTACCCGTTGAACAGCTGATTTCTCACCCCGGTAAGAACCAATCAGAGTGCGACGACTCTGTACTACCCCTACTTCAACCTGTTTCATCATAACTACGTAATTTCTCCTTTCCCTACTTTCTTCGCACTTTTAACTTCCCTCTAACATTATGTTTGATATTGCTAGTGCATTCTCTGAGCGTCATTGTTATTTGTGTTTCGTTGTTGTTGTTTTTATTTGTCGTTTCTCTTGAACTTTTGCTTTCTTGTATAAACTGTCGAATCGGATATTCGAACCTACCTCTTATTATTGTTCCGCGGTTCGTATCATGGCATTTACGCGAAGTGCCGGTGGTCGCGGCAGAAAGAAAGCGCCTTTGAAAAAGGCGAAGAAGCGCCAGCGCCGGATGTCCAGCGCTTCAGAAGCGTCGGATACATCTTTAAATAAAGTGAGTGCTCGAATCTTTGTATAATATTTCCTTATCTAGTTGTTATACTCGCCTCGCCACCCGCCCGTCTGCTTGTATGTGTGTTTCGAAGAGTATGATCAGTTTGTTTGTATGTAGGTACCTACTCAAGATGGGTAGCGTACTTAAAGTTCGCTATAATTTGTGTGAAGGTTTGTCTATCAGTCTGCGCATTTGGTCGTCGTCGCTCTCTTTCTGGGTCCTTTGGGCACTCACTTAGTTTCGTAATGAAACTAACGAGTGCCTATTATTTTTACAGGTGGTCAAGGGAAGACGGACTCGGGAATTGCAGCCAAGAAAGAAAGAAGAGGAGGTTGAGGGGGTGTAGGATTTAGCTAGAATAGGCGCGTGTATATACTATATAGGTTAGCTTTAATTATTATTGATTCGCGATGTTTTTGTACCTTATTAAACTTTTATCTTCAAATGCTTTCGTTTTTAACTTCGTAAAAGCTTCCACTGCGTTAGTCTTTAGGTACCTGTCAAACTGCCCCCGTCGTGTCGTAATAACCGCCCCGTAGGTTTCTGCAAGTATAGGGAATTCGACTCTGCTCAATTTGATACAAATTACGACAATTGGTAAACAGAACGTTTAGAAAATTCACCCTCTAGGCTAGGCTCAAAAAATTCAAAATTTAGGTTACTAGTTAGAAAATAGAATAGGGAAATATCTCGTGTTAGGCTAAGGAAAATATAGTGCATTAAAATCAACGTTTAAGGAATTCGGCATACGTGCTTGGGTTGGTGAGCGAGGGATTATTTTGTGCATAACGCATTGTTTATTTTTTATGTAGTTCCAGTGGTGAAAGTCAGGGTCTCGGCTAACGGTACTGTACGTTATGCAAGGGCGAATACTACGCCGCTGGACTGGTTTCTATTGTAAGCACGCGCGCATCTACAGCTCTTACGAGGGTGGATGAAAGTCACCACCTAGTTATTGCATCAGCGTGTCGTGTCTGTTGGTTTAGTCCACCGAGCGAGCAAGTTTTTTTTCTAGGATGAATGACGAAGCACTGTGGGATTGTACTGCCACCCTTCACCTTCGCAATAATGTTACTTTCTATACAAGTTACATTTCTCCCTTGTTTGATTTTCAAAGATGATGTTTCAAACACATTTTTTTTACTAATATGATTCTCGAATACTACCTGAGATTTCGTCATTGGTTAGTGGCTATTGTTATTTTCCTAGGTTCGTTTTTTCAGCTCGGTGGATTTTTTTGCCATTAAAATTAAACCTGCATTTTGCCATGTTTTTTTTCCGCTGCTCTTTGTGTAGGCGTGTATGGTGCAGTCAGCTGTTAGTTTGTTTGGTTTGCGTATTATTTACGCATGAGTTTCACCCGTGTACTTCGTGTAATTAAACCATTCTTTTTAAAATCGCAAAGTGAGAATGGGCGCGAGTATATTGAGAGCTGAAACTCAAAATTAAAAATAAATGGAAGTCGGCGCCTAAATTTAGTACTTTAGAATTCTTTTTCGACCGTGACCCGGGTCCTAGGTTTCAATTTCTTTTACACCTACACTAACCTCACAAAGTGCAGAATTTAAGTACAGTGTTGACAATTATGACAATAGGTTATAAATATATTTTTTCCCAACTGCTATTTTCAGTAGTTGTGTGGTTTTGTTCGCATACAGCATTTCTTTCAAAGTCTCATTCAGTGGTGATACATTCGATTAAAGGCCACTATCATATGGGCTCTGAGAGTGAATCCTTTGAAAATGTACCTCGCCCTTCGTTAGCTGCCTCTTCACATTTACACCTGTGAGAGGTAGGAGAACTGTTGGCAAGTTAAGTTCGCTTGGCTTTGTGGATTTTTCTCCAGCGATTCCCTGCTAAAGTGGGAGTACTCCTCGTTGCCCTTGAGGCTATGCGAGAGGTGGGCGTAAACGGAGGTGTACTTTGGTGCATGGCTCTGTTTGGGTCGGTAGGTAGCCTGATTTGAATTAGATCTGTTGAGCTTCGGTTCCGGGTCTATTCAGATTGGGAAGGGTTGCCTACCTTGACCCCTACCTTTGAGTTTGTTCGTTCGTTTTCGTTTGGTCACACTTCGGTGGTCATTCGAGCCCCCTCTTCTCTGTAAGTGAGTTGAGGGGTTTACTTTGCGTGCTGTCTCCCCTTTGGGGAGGTAGTTAGACTGAGCAGTGATGTGTTCCGTGACCTTGGACAAGAAAGTTGCTCAGTATCCCGAAATGGCTGTGTAGCTAAATGGGAAGTCAAGCAGGGCCATTATGACCATATGTTCGTTGGTTGGCTCTGCGTAATCTGGGGGTAAGCTCGCCGCAGAGTAACCCACCAACCTGTTGGTGTAAACGAAAGAGATGTGCGACACATACATTGATGTCACGGCAATGGGTAGGCATTTATGCCACCACACAACAGCATATTGGGTTATGGTGGTACCAGTATGTACGTCTACTGGTAGCAGTTGGAAGAGGTTGGTTGGTACCAACCTAACTAAATTAAGAGGTACCTCGCTATAAGTTTATTAGTTTGATGCGCATCACTGTCGACTTCCTACCTACGTCAGAAATACGTCACACTGCCTAATCTTTGAGTATTCTGGTACTCAATTTTGCATGTTCAATGAACAGATGCTCACAAATTCCATTTTTTGTTTGCTTTGCATGTGTGTTTGACTCATCTGTCACACTGGATGGTGCTCTCTAGTGCTGATCTGATGATTCATAGATTTATTTTAATTTTCGCCCATTGTCCCCTTTTAGGAGTTTGACGACGACACCTTCATTTCCGGGCAAATTAGTCTTCTTAGTGATAGAGTTGATGAGATTGTAGCACTATTGGATGACAAAGAGTTCAATAAAGTGTCTGTTCGAGTGAATGATTTCGAAGATATGTATGAAAAAGTTAAGGCTGATTTGAGTTCTGCAAACATTCCTCAATCACTCTCAACCAAGTTTCTCATTGAATTGGTCAAATTGAAATCTAAGTTAGAGGGCATTCTTATTTCGGCCCAAAAGATTTCAAAACCAAAAACACCTACAGAACCAAGGCTGAATTTTACACCACCGCAACAAGGACAATCCACTATGCCGTCCAACAACGTGCAGTCCATCTACAAGGTAGACACCATTCGTTTCCCAGTCTTCAAAGGCGACATTTCGAAATGGCCAGCATTTTGGCAGAGTTTTGAAGTCAATATGGTGCCGCATATGAATAAACAGCAGCTGGTAAACTATCTACACCAGCATACTGACGGTGAGCCGCAGGACATCATCGAGAAACACGACCTTCTTGACACGGAGTATGATAACATAGTCAATGACCTGCAGGAAGCTTATGGTGATCACACCAAGCTAACAAACACCTTTCATGACCAGCTGAAAGGGCTAAATGCCGCAACAACAGCAGCAGAAATGAGAAAAACGTTCAATCTCATAACCAGACTTGTCAGAAGCATGAGAGAAGACACTTCAAAGCCCCAGCCCTTCCTCCAACGAATAATTTTCCATAAATTTCCTGAGAAAACTTGGGATCGAGTACAGGACTGCATCATGCCAACAAAGAAAACGAAATATACGTTGAAGGAACTTCTTGAAGAACTAGACAACGTTATTGCCCTTGATGAACTCAAGGCGGAGAATTTAAGGCCAGAACCATCAATCAATGGGTTTTTGTCTTCTGATGCCCCAAAACCCAAAAAACAACCTGCATTTCATGCTCTATCTCAGCCCCCACAGCCTTTAGTAGCTGGTCTCATCGCTACTAAAGCCAAGTATGATAGTAAGGGTTGCGCTTTGTGTGATAAGAAAAACCATCTGGCAAAGGATTGTCATGATTATATTGGAGTGACAGTGAGGAACGATAGATTGCGAGAGAAGGGTTTGTGTTTGTTGTGCGGGTTGGCTGGGCACATGGTGAGCGAGTGTGCAATGAGAGGCGGTAAATGCGAGCAGTGTGGTGGTGTAAACCACACTAAGCTAACCTGCATCGACCATATGACCTCCATAAAACGTAGATTGGATAACAGAGGAAGCAGGAAAAGGACTGGTACGTTCCTTGAAACCTTTTTGTGTGACCTCATTTTAGATTCAGGTGCCAGGGTCCCAGTAAGAGGCGTCATGGACTCTTGTAGCGCAGTATCGTTCATTTCTTGCGAATTAGTTAGTAATCTTGGTTTGAGTGTGCAGGAACCTTGTCAAATGAATATAGGAAGGTTTGGTTCTGATGAGCCATTTACAATTGAAACTGGTCATGTATCTCTCACTCTTGCCCCTCAATCTAAAAAGTCTGGTCCTAAAATTGATTTCATGGTCACTCCCTGTATTACAGGTGATATCGAAACTTGCCCCTCAAACAATGTTGTTAAATCCTCCTTACCTTCAACTTTCAATTATGCAGATCCTCAAATCTTTGATGTCCATAGGGAAAAGATCGAACTGACCATTGGTAATGATTATCAATTTTCTATTTTTACTGGTGAAAACAAGTTCCTCAAAAATGGTCTCACTTTGAGACAATCTTTGTTTGGTTGGGTTCCTTCTGGGAGTATCCATTCAACGGATACCACAGTCCCATCTCTTATGACAGCTCCAAGTTCGTCCATAGCTGAGCCTAGTCAAATTGTCAGTTCGTCTATTATTCAAACTTTTGATCCCAAAGCGACTCCTCTTGAATCTCTTTGGTCTTTAGAAGCGTTGGGCATCAAAGAAGCTGAGCTTACAAGCTCTGATGATCCAATGTTACGAAAGTTTCGCGAATCTATGTATTTTGAAGATGGAAGGTACGTTGTTCGTTGGCCTTGGAAAGTAGATAATCCTAAAATTGCGTCAAATCATCACATGTGTAAAGCTAGGTTGGAATCTCTTGTTGTAAAACTTAAGAAGGAAGGTTTGCTCTCTAAGTATGATGATGTGTGATCAAGGAACAGCTCAGTAAGGGAATTATTGAAATCGTGAATGATGGTCCTAAAGCTTCCACTTCTAAATTATCCATACCAATCCCTCCTAAACATTACCTCCCTCATCGTGCAGTAGTTCAGAAAGACAAGCTTCGCATTGTCTATGACGGCTCGGCTCGATCGGGAGGAAAATCATCAATTAATAGCTTCATGCATAAGGGTCTTCCTCTTACAGAGAACCTTATCGCATTACTGATTTCATTTAGACTCCATCAAATTGCTTTCACGGCAGACATCGAAAAAGCATTCCTCCAGATCGCACTTAATCTTTTAGATAGAGATGCTGTGAGGTTCTTATGGTTAAAAGACATCAATAAGCCTATCAATGACTCAAACATCATCGTTTATCGTTTTTGTAGGGTTTTATTTGGCATTGTTTCCTCCCCTTTCCTCCTGAATATTGTCCTACAAGATCATTTTGAGTCCAACAAAGAGCCCATCCGCAGATGGCTGCAGATGGTTAAAAATAAGTTTTATGTCGACAACCTCCTAATGAGTGTCAAGGATCGTACTACCGCTATCAGTATTTTCAAGGCAGTAACTTCTTGGCTTGCCAAAGCTTCTTTTAACCTGAGGGACTGGACCTCAAATGATCCAGAATTCCTAAAGGCTATTGGTGCCCCCCATACACATGAAGATCTGACTGAGCAGATTTCTGTGTTGGGTATCTACTGGGATAGGTTGAAGGATGCATTGTCTGTCAGGTTGCCTACAAATGAGCCAGATTTCCACCTAACTAAGAAACTTCTCCTCCAGTATTATGCTTCTATTTACAATCCACTTAGTTTCTTTGGTCCTGTTACTCTTCCCCTCAAATTGCTGATTCAGCAGTGCTGGAAAGACAAATTTGATTGGGATGAGTGCTTACCAAGAAAATTTATTGAAAAATGGCTAAAAATTCGAAGTGGATGTAACGGCATCCCAAATATTCCAATTCCACGTCGATATTTCAATTCTGTGCCCACCGGACCTCTGACCCTTCACGTATTTTCTGATGCTTCGATTGATGCCTATTCTTGTTGCGCCTACCTCACCTATGTGGGTCAGGAGAACACAGAAGACAGACCTTCTTTGATCTATGCAAAAGTTCGCGTCGCTCCACCTAATCTGAGGAGAAAGGACCAGTCACTTAGGACGGCTCCCTTAGAACAGGATAAAGGTGCGGACAACCAGAATCTTGCGCTAACAATTCCAAAATTAGAGCTCCTTGGCCTTCTCATAGGCAAGAGAACTTCCACCTTTTTGAAAACCCACCTTGATATTTCAAAAACTTACCTGTGGACTGACAGCTCAACTGTCTTGCAATGGTTGAATACTGACAAGGTCCTTCCTCCATTTGTTAGAAATCGTGTGAAGGAGATCCGGGAAACCCCTAATTTAACCATCAGTTTTGTACCTGGGCATATGAATCCTGCTGATGTTGCCACAAGGGGATGCAATGCTGACGAGTTAGCTAATAACCAGTTGTGGTGGCATGGCCCAGAGTGGTTAACTCAGGAGGAAAGCTGGCCCACTCTTCCAGAAAACACTGTGCAGTTTCATACTCCAGTGTTAGCCTTAATCTGTGGTAAGACCAAACCCCTTGATTCTGGCCTCTTACCTGACAAGTTGGAAAAGGAGCTTCCTTCTTGGGATGCTGCCATTGACCACTTTAAGGTTTTGAATGCCAGAGATAGGGACCCAGTTCTTACCCTTTCCAACTTAGAGATTCACAATGAGGCTGAAACATCACTCTTGCTCGAACTTCAAAAGAAGTATTTCCATCGAGAGATCAAGACGCTTGACAAAAACCTACAGCCAAATCGTGACCTAGGTCTATTCCGATTGGGCGATGGTTTGATCAGAACAAAAGGGCGTCTTCAAAATGCTTCTTTTAACTGGGACACCATCACTCCAATCCTCTTACCTCGTTGCAGTCGTTTGACTCGGTTATATCTAATCAAAGTGCACTGTGAAAACCATCATGTTGGTGCAGAACATCTTGTCTCTTTAGTTTGTTTGAGATTCTGGGTGGTTCGGATCAGAACTCTGGCCAATTCTGTTGTGCACCAGTGCAAGAATTGCCTTAGGTGGGAAGGTGGTCCATATCAGCTTCCTCTGATGCCATCTCTCCCTTTGGCAAGAGTTGCAGAAGCATCTCCCTTTCTTCATGTTGGGGTTGATTATTGTGGCCCTTTCAACATCTATGATGCAAGAAACACTCAGGAAGGTGTAAAGATCTATGTTTGTCTCTTTGTTTGTCTCGTTACCAGGGCTGTGCATCTTGAGTTTGCACAAGATTTATCTGCAGAAGAATTCTTTTTTGTTCTGGTAAGGTTCACCAACATTAGAGGTCATCCAAAGTTGATCTTGTCTGATAACGCCACCAATTTCACCTTTGTACAACCTCTTGTTGGTGAGAAGGTTAAAATTTTGGATGAGAAAATTGATCTCTACCTAAATACCCAAAAAATAGCGTGGAAGTTCATCCCCACCTATTCTCCATGGCAGGGTGGAGCTTATGAGCGTCTGGTGTCATTGGTGAAGAGATCCCTGAAGAAATCATACGGATTTCAATACCTTGATCTAGGTCGTTTCATAACCGCTCTCTCCACTATTTCAAATACCATCAATAGCAGACCTCTTACCTATACATCATCAAATGATATCATCGCTTCGTTAACTCCAAATCATTTTCTCAGTTTGAGAACTGTAAATGCTTTGGAGCAAATCGACATATCTGATGGTCCTATACCATCAACAGCCGCCAATCTCAGGGAAGCTTGGAAGGGTTTTAACTCGGCAATAGATTCCTTCTGGGATGTATTCCGAACCAAATACCTTGCTAACTTAAGAGAAAGGCATGTAGCTCAACATAAGCCTGTTAAAGGGTCTTTCCCATATACTCCAAATATTGGTGAGGTTGTAGTTATCAAAGATGCAGGTCTCCCTCGTTCCATGTGGAAAATGGGAAAAGTCTGCAGTCTCTCCAATCGTAACTCAGTTGCTACTCTGGATTCAGATGGCAAAACTATTTTTCGATCAGTAAATCAGCTGTACCCATTGGAATGCCCAACTGTTGAGACTCATCAACCAATCCCAAAGGCAAATCGCAAGCCTGATCCCCAGCCTGGTGAACCTTCTAGGAAGAGATCCAGGAGACGATAGTTTTCAATTTTCAGATACTGAGCTTGCTCTATCAAGCTCAGCTTTCCTGGGGGGCAGTGTCGAAAATTCCACTCTCGTTCACGAACGATTCTGTGATTTGTTCGGATCTGTGAACGATAGTTGGTATTTCGACTTTAATACTGTAGCTTCGCTAAGTATTAAACCGCCTACCCGTTGAACAGCTGATTTCTCACCCCGGTAAGAACCAATCAGAGTGCGACGACTCTGTACTACCCCTACTTCAACCTGTTTCATCATAACTACGTAATTTCTCCTTTCCCTACTTTCTTCGCACTTTTAACTTCCCTCTAACATTATGTTTGATATTGCTAGTGCATTCTCTGAGCGTCATTGTTATTTGTGTTTCGTTGTTGTTGTTTTTATTTGTCGTTTCTCTTGAACTTTTGCTTTCGTGTATAAACTGTCGAATCGGATATTCGAACCTACCTCTTATTATTGTTCCGCGGTTCGTATCATGGCATTTACGCGAAGTGCCGGTGGTCGCGGCAGAAAGAAAGCGCCTTTGAAAAAGGCGAAGAAGCGCCAGCGCCGGATGTCCAGCGCTTCAGAAGCGTCGGATACATCTTTAAATAAAGTGAGTGCTCGAATCTTTGTATAATATTTCCTTATCTAGTTGTTATACTCGCCTCGCCACCCGCCCGTCTGCTTGTATGTGTGTTTCGAAGAGTATGATCAGTTTGTTTGTATGTAGGTACCTACTCAAGATGGGTAGCGTACTTAAAGTTCGCTATAATTTGTGTGAAGGTTTGTCTATCAGTCTGCGCATTTGGTCGTCGTCGCTCTCTTTCTGGGTCCTTTGGGCACTCACTTAGTTTCGTAATGAAACTAACGAGCGCCTATTATTTTTACAGGTGGTCAAGGGAAGACGGACTCGGGAATTGCAGCCAAGAAAGAAAGAAGAGGAGGTTGAGGGGGTGTAGGATTTAGCTAGAATAGGCGCGTGTATATACTATATAGGTTAGCTTTAATTATTATTGATTCGCGATGTTTTTGTACCTTATTAAACTTTTATCTTCAAATGCTTTCGTTTTTAACTTCGTAAAAGCTTCCACTGCGTTAGTCTTTAGGTACCTGTCAAACTGCCCCCGTCGTGTCGTAATAACCGCCCCGTAGGTTTCTGCAAGTATAGGGAATTCGACTCTGCTCAATTTGATACAAATTACGACAAAAGTAGTTTATAAACAAAACACTTACTCTACAAACAGTGTACTCTACAAACAGTGCCAAAGTTCCAGTGAATAAGGGCGATTCTGACAGCAATCAGGACGGCGAAAACAATACAGGGAAAAGAAATATGGACACGTTGACACAAAGTTAGCAAAAGATGCAATTAATTAATTGCAATTAATTCGAACGCGAAGGACTGATTTTAGAAATAGAAACAATAATTTTGTTTGATAAAAATTTCACAGCCATGGTGATGTTTTCCTCGAAAAATGACAACAAAAAAATCGACCAATCAAAAAACAGCACGGATGTAAACACACGAAAACTGGATTGCGCAAAAAAACAAAAAGAACAAGAACATTGCTCGAAACTGGATAACGGGAGGGAAAGTGTTTGTCGGACTTGGAACAGGAACCAGTTCGCGTCCGCCGCAAACTTTCGGGGCACCCTCCCTATCCTCGATGGTCATCGCGGTCCGCGCGAAGACTCGACTTTGGGGTATCGTCTTCTTGTGGGCCGGTGGCAGTGAGGGGGTAGGGAGGTGCCCTTCTCTCTTCCCCGCCGAGTGGACCTCGCGCGCACGCCGTATGCGCATCGACGACCGCGAGAATGGGAAGTAGGGATCGTGATACCTGCCATCGCCGCTTGGAGCAGCACCACAGACCACAGCTTTATAACGAGCCGCAGACGGCGAGCTCGACACATTTCATCGGCAGCACGACCTGCCCTCTACAACGGCAGCAAGATCTGCCACAACCAAAAACCTACCAAACATACAACAACCCATGCAGAACATATAAAATAATCTCTCAACGAAACTTCAAATATTGAAAAATCCCTCTGCTATACCCGGAAGACTTGGACCAAATCCGAATACGCTACGAATTATCATAAGATGTTTGTATTTTGTATATCGTATTTATAGCACATGTGTAAATAAAATATAATACCAGGAAAAAATCTGTTTTTAATACCCCAATGAGTCTCATGATCTACGCTGTGGTGAACCGCGGTACATAGGAGGAGGAGGCGATTATTTACCTACCCCTTCAGAATCGTCTTTGACTATTAAACTATATGGACTGTGCGAATGATACTATGAGAAAGCCAACATCAACAAAACTGGCATAATAAATATCTTTGTGTTAGTGTGTATTTACTTGGCTTCTTGTGTTAGTGTGGTGATTATGCGCACTGACGAATGCGTTATGCCAATTTTTTTGGACGTTTGCGGTGTGTACGGGGAAAGAAGGGCCTCCTATGTTGGTTTTCGATTTTTATCATTTTTATTGGCTTGCGCACAGTCCATATAGTTTAATAGTCAAAGAGAATCGTATGAGAACAAAAATAAGAGTTGTGAAGGAGTCGGGGGAGTGAGTCGGGAATTAGTTGAAAAAAAGAGTCGCGAGGAGTCGGAAAAAAAGAGTTGTGTGGAGTCGGAAAAAAAGAGTCGCGAGGAGTCGGAAAAAAGAGTCGCGAGGAGTCGTTCATTAAAAGAGTCGGACTCATGAGTTTAATAAAATTTGTAAAGAGTCTCAAATTGAAAACTCTTCGACTCATCTAGCAAAGAGTCGACTCCCAAAAGAGGTGAGTCGCGCCAGCTCTGGTATTGCGCAAATTAAACAATATCAATGTTACCAACTAAAGATACAAAAAGTAATAAAATCATAACAGTTCTGTGGAAAATATTTAGTTTTACCGTAATTACTCTGTATTACTTTACGTAGTTTTAGATGATGCAATTGTATCGAGTGATCTGTGAGAATGATTCGAGATGTAACTCTGTACTTGTTCGTAAGTTGTTAATTATGTTTGATTAAACGGTTTATTATGCGTGTATTGTGATATTTCCTACAATTCAGAAGTGGTCCGAACTTATTCTCGTTATGTTCGATTTTTGAATGAAGTAGAAGTGTTCCTGACAAATGTTAAGTTTCGTTCAAGTTCGAGTAAGTGTAAATACGTTCTCGTGTTAGAATTGTGAAAACATGGCGCCCAAGAAGAAAACCGAGTCCGATAATCAAGTTCCGATGGTTCCACTCAACGCTTTCGCAGAGATGCTCCGAACGGCAAATAGCACCGTTACGCTACCAGATTTGCCAAAGTTCGATGGAGAAACATCCGCAGCGGAAGCGAAGGAATGGTTGCGAAGTTTAGGATCGCAGGCCATACTCGGTAACTGGACAGAAGAACAAAAATTCTAGTTTTTCATTTTATTTGATAAGATTCGTTTTGATATTTTTGTGTGTTTTGTGATGATACATGTCGAGTTGTATATTGTATTGTCCAAAGCTGTGTTTGTTTTGGGGGCGATTCATGTCGTGTTTTATTGTTTTGTCCATCCAAAACTGTGTTGCTATGAGAATTCATGTCTTGTTGTATTGAATTTCTCGGTTAGCTGTGTTGCTATGAGAATACATGTTAGGTGGAAGTGTATTGTTTTTCTCTAGCTGAGTTTTGTGTGAATGTTTGTATTGTGTGAGTTTTGTGAGCGTTTTTGTATCATTAATTTTAAGTTTATTTTTTTTTTATTATTCACGTTTTTGTTTTAAATTTTCCAGCATTGAGGACAATGCTGCTTGCAGAATGGCCGAATGTGGAAAATATTTAGTTTTACCGTAATTACTCTGTATTACTTTACGTAGTTTTAGATGATGCAATTGTATCGAGTGATCTGTGAGAATGATTCGAGATGTAACTCTGTACTTGTTCGTAAGTTGTTAATTAATTATGTTTGATTAAACGGTTTATTATGCGTGTATTGTGATATTTCCTACAAGTTCGTATTCGCGATATTTTATTTGAATGATTCACAATTAATTAAAGATTAATTATTCCTCGTATTCGCGAAATGATATTTTTTTTTGTTAGTTGATATTTTTTTATTTTTAGTTTATACACTTACACGTAATTTAACCTGCTCGTGGGTTTTTGATTCGAAGGGGGTATGTTGCGAATATTTGGCTACTTAATGTCCTGATATTCGTGGCTATCTCTCGAATCAAAAATCTCAAGATTTACCTTTTCTAAGACGATGTGAATTTGTTTTCAGCGTCGTCATTCGTTCTATGTATTTCGATGTAAAAAATATACTCGAATTATTTTCTCGTATTTTGCGTTCAATTTTATTACGTAGCGATTTTCGCCCGTATTTTTCAACAGATATATTGATAATAAAAGTGAAAAGAAACACGTATTTTTCCAGCAATTGTTCAGCTTTGATACTTATTAGGGGTATTAAACTTGAGATAAATTTATTTCTATCACTTTAATACATAATTTGAATGAAATATTAAAGTAGTAATTCAATAATTCAACAATTTCTGACTGTTGAAAATTTTCATCTTGTATTATCACTGCTATCACTGAAGACAGTTGATTTAAAGGGATATTTTACTGTCTGCGTGTAAACAGGAGAAGACAGTAATTTATGGAGCAAGTTTACTTGCTCTACTTGCCTAAGCCAGTAAACTGTCTGCGTGTAAACATAGCTTTCGAATGTGAAAATGAGATGTGATCGATTGATCGATTATATTCAGCTTTAAACTAAAGTGATGAAGTTGGGTTATGTTTTTTTACATTTGTGGGTGTGAAAATATTCTGTTGTAACGCGCTCTGTCGGTTCTCTATCAAACCACACAATGTTCTTCGTAGTGTTAATTCTTGTACTTTTAGATTGTGATATGTGGTGCAAGTTTACTGTTCATGATGTTCTCTGATTATTCTGTTTTATGTTCTCGTCAAGCTCTCGTTGAATAAAGTTATATCCAGAGCTGGCGCGACTCACCTCTTTTGGGAGTCGAACTCGACTCTTTGCTAGTTGAGTCGAAGAGTTTTCAATTTGCGACTCTTTACAAATTTTATTAAACTCATGAGTCCGACTCTTTTAATGAACGACTCCTCGCGACTCTTTTTTTCCAACTCCTCGCGACTCTTTTTTTCCGACTCCTCGCAACTCTTTTTTCCGACTCCTCGCGACTCTTTTTTCCGACTCCTCGCGACTCTTTTTTTCAACTAATTCCCAACTCACTCCCCCGACTCCTTCTAAACTCTTATTTTTGTTCTCATATGATTCTTTTACAACTCTTTTCTCTAAATTTTTCTTTTCACTTTTCAAATTTCATTTTCATTTAAAAACTAAAATGTTCTGTAATTTAATTTCTTTTTTTTTGTTTTTTTAGTGAGACATATTTATTATTTTTCAATTTTCAAGTACAGTAATCAATTATAAATTTATAAATTGATCAATAAAATTTATTTTAACTTTCATGTTTCATATTCTCGTAAAAAAAGGAAAAGCTAAAAATTTTTGAAAAAAAGGTTACCACAGTATCATTGCCTTTTGTAGATCTTGTGTGTTTAAAATAGATTTCGAAGTTTTTCATCACTGAATGATTTTGAAACAATAATTCGAAAATTAATTGAAATCAAAACTAAACTAACACAACACACGAGGTTGCACTACCCATGAATCGCGGAAAAAGGGAGTTTGAGAGATGAAAAGAGTCGTGATATGAAGAGTTGTGAATCAAAAGAGTCGCAAGTAAAAAAAGAGTTGTGAGTAAAAAAGAGTCGCAAATTGAGAAGAGTCGTGAATCAGTTTAATGTTCGACTCTTAGTGATGAGTCGATTTTTTCAAATTTTTTTCGACTCCTTGTGAAAAAGAGTCGAACTCAGAGTCGAACTCAGAGTCGCTCGCATGCGACTCTCGCGACTCACACTCGAAACTCTGAGTCGCGCCAGCTTTGGTTATATCGAATTCGAGTTAGCCTTATTATTCGTTATTATTCGTTTTAATCGTTTTTTAGCTCACAGTGGGTCCTAAGTGAGTTGTTTTTTAATCAAGTTGATCAAAAATTATTAAATGCTTAATTTTTATTTACAATTGACTAAACTGATACACCAAGTTTTCAAAAATCGACTGGAGTACCAATTTGTGACATGTGTGTCACAAACTGTTGCATGCTGAGTTCCAGTTTGTGACATGTCAAAAATCAGCTCATTGAAGCATTTTCAGTTCATATTAAGGTGTATTAGGTATGTTTTATTGAATTAATTGTGCTTAGGAACCTTCTAGTCAATAAATTGCAACAAAAATTATCAAAAACACAAATTTAAAAAAATGTACTATTGAAGCCAAAATCACAAAAATGAAGAATTATACAAGAATATTGATTTTTGGTGCAAAATTAGAAAAAATGTATTTCGAACTAAAAATTAATAAAAAAGAATATCTATTATGAAGAAGAGCAAGCAAAGTGTTAATATCTAATTAGATTTACTTTTCACTTTAATTAGCAATTTATTACTCGATTTTTGTACTGTCACAAACTAGTACATCATACGACACAAACTGGGGCATAAGGTGTCACAAACTAGAACTTTAGAGATTTTTGAAAAAAATGAACGCCAAAATTATTAGACGCTAGTTATTTTTGATATTTTTTGTATTTTGGAAACTTAATAAAATTCCTCATCCATTGAATATAAACATCACTACTTTTCAATACTTTGAAACCGCTTAAGATTGATTTGAAGTTGAAATTTTCTTAGCACTGTCACAAACTGGTACTTTTACCCTATATGGACAATTTTTCTAATAAAATAAAATTTTGGGAAAATGTGAAATTGCCCATTGCAAAATAAACTTTTTTCAAAAATATAGGAATAATAATTGAAAACTCGTGAATTTTTTCGTCATAACCTCTCAGAATGGACCCAAATAATGAGAAAAAATTTTAATTGAGCATATTTTCAAAGAAATTGTGAAATTTGGCATGTAAAAAACACCGCGAAATTTTTACTTGGCAAAAATGGATTTTTTCCAAAAATACGAGTAATTGAAAAATTCAGATTTTTTTATCATAACCTCTCAGAATGGACCCGAATAATGAGAAAAAAAATTTTGGAAAATTTTTTCAAAGAAATTAAATATGTGAAATTTCCCATGTAAAAATGATTTTTTTCCAAAAATGCGAATAATTTGAAAAATTCAGAATTTTTTCATCATAACCTCTCAGAGTGAACCCGAATGAAGAGGAAAAAAAATTCAGCAATTTTTCCAATAAAATTGAATTTAGAAAAAATGTGAAATTCGCCATGTAATAAGTACCACATGGTAGGTACCTACTTATTACATGAGCAAAACGATTTTTTTCCGAAAATGCGAATAATTGAAAAATTCAGAATTTTTTCATTACAACCTCTCAGAGTGAACCCGAATGATCAGAAAAAAAATTTTTGGACAATTTTTCCAATAAAATTGAATTTTGGGAAAATGGGAAATATCCCATTGCAAAATGAACTTTTTTCAAAAAATAATAGGAATAATTGAAAAATCATCAGTTTTCTTGTGATAACCTCTCAGAGTGAACTCGAATGATAAGAAAAAAATTTTTTGGACAATTTTTCCAATTAAATTGAATTTTGGGAAAATGTGAAATTCGTCATGTAATAAGCACCACTGGTACCTACTAATTACGTGGGTAAAATGATTTTTTTCCAGAAATACGAATAATTGAAAAATTCAGAATTTTTCCATCATTACCTCTCAGAATGGACCCGAGTATTGAGAAAAAAAATTTTTGCACAATTTTTCCAATAAAATTGAATTTTGGGAAAATGTGAAATTGCCCATTGCAAAATGAACTTTTTTCAAAAATAGGAATAATTGAAAAATTCAGCATTTTTTCGTCATAACCTCTCAGAATGGACCCGAATAATGAGAAAAAAAAATTTTGGACAATTTTTTCCGAGAAATTAAATATGTGAAATTTCCCATGTAAATCTTTTTACATGGCAAAAATGATTTTTTTCCAAAAAAGCGAATAATTGAAAAATTCAGAATTTTTTCATCATAACCTCTCAGAGTGGACCCGAATGATGAGAAAAAAATATTTTTTGGCAATTTTTCCAAAAAAATTGAATTTTGGGAAAATGTGAAATTCGCCTTGTAATAAGTACCACATGGTACTTATTACATGAGTTAAATGAATTTTTTCAAAAAATGCGAATAATTGAAAAATCATGAATTTTTTCGTAAAAACCACTCTGAATGGACCCGAATGATGAGGGGAAAAAATGGTTGGCAATTTTTCCAATAAAATTGAATTTTGGGAAAATGTGAAATTGCCCATTTGCAAAATGAATTTTTTCCAATATAGTGTGAATAATAATTGAAAAGTTCAGAATTTTTCCATCATAACCTCTCAGAAATGAGAAAAATTTTTATTTGAGCAATTTTTTCAAGAAAATTGAATTTTGGGAAAATGTGAAATTTCCCATTGCAAAATGAATTTTTTGAAGCAGAAAATTTTTTTAATTTTTAAAAAATAAAACAGTGCATGCTTACGATGACCAAACTCGTGAAAAACTCTAATAAAGTTGGACATTATTTAATTTTTAAAAATTGTTTTGATTACAAAAATTTTTTTTCAAGCGTAGGTAATTCTTTTTTAATTTCTTAAAAAAATAGTTTCTTCATTGAAAGTTAATTTCAATCAAAAAATTTCAGACCTATACTAAATTTGCCAACTTGAAACTCAAAAATAATCAAAATTGCCAACTTTTCGTCGTTTTTGAAATCTTTGATGGGGGGGGGGACGTCCCCCCTAAACCCCCACCCCACCCCCACCCCCGTACGCTACGCCCCTGGCACGTATATACCTAAGCTTGTTTTGATTGCAAAACAAAGATTTATGGGAGGATTATATTATCTACAGTTATATTATGTGAGGATGTGGAATAATCAGAAATGTTTACTTCGATGATTGAAAGATTGAAATAATTCGTCGCATTGCAAATTTCAACGAATTACTTATAGGAAGTTTATCGTACGCATCTTGCGAGATAGGTAGTGGGAAAGGGATATTCTTTTCTATCGCGAAAGAAATAGACAAGAGGTCAAAAAGTCGCGAATAAACACCCAATCGTATAAATGATTTAGTATTCGAAGAAAATCTTGGATCGATTTTGTAGAATAGGTATCTACTTCCTACTTCGGAGTTTTTGATATCGACTTCGTGAACGATTTTTCAATGTTGTAAAAATTCTAGAAAATCGTCATTTTAATTTTTTTCTTTCACAAAAATTGAATGATTATTCTAGATTGTTTTCTCGATTATCATGTTTTTCGATGATCGAACGAGTATTCGACTTTTCAAAAACTGAATAATAATTATTTAAATTTTTGAATTTTTGAAAATCGAATCGATTTCTCAATTATTCATTTTCTTTTATTCCATTCGATTATTTGACAATTTGTTCATTATTCATGGCTTTTTGAGAATATTAATCAATTCGATTTTTTGGAAATAGATCGATCATTCAATTTTTCGTACATTTTTAATATTTCTTGAAAATTGATTTTTTGAAACTTATCGATTAATTAACATTTTTTAAAAATCGATTCCTCGATTAGGTACTCTATTTTTCGATAATCACTCGCAAATATTCGAATTTTTCGAATTTCAATAATTAAATGAATATCATTTTTTTAAATTTGCCAATTACTTGGTTTTTTAAAAATTATTAGGTATTTTTTTTTTCAAAAATTGAATAAATTCTTTATTTTATTTTATTTTTTTTGTAAATAAGTAATTAATGATTTTTCTGAGAAACATTTGTGATTTTTTAAAAATCGAAAAACAATTCGATTTTTTGGAAGTTGAAAAATTATTCGATTTTTGGGATGATCGTTTTTTTCCTAAAAAATATGATTCGATTTCTTTTAGTAGATCCATTATTATTAATTTTCCAAAAATATAATAGTCCATTATTTGGCTATATTTGGGGGTGGAGGCAAATCGATAATTATTTTGCTTTATGATTGTCTGTGTATTTCTCAAGGAGGGAGAGGAAGAACAAATTTGAAAATTTTCATATTTCATTGAAGAAAAAAATAGCATATAAAACGGCTCTAATTGCAAGGCATATGAAGTACTATTAGGTAATTTTACAGACAATTTAAATCGAAGTAATCAAAACCAAGTCAGGAAGAAGAAAAGTTCGAATTTACCAATTATTAGTAGGCTAATTGATGCATAATTTATTGATCTTTTGAAAATCAGCTTCGTTGTTTTCAAAGAAAACACGTCTACGAATTTATCAATCATTTATTGATTTAAAGAATATTTTTCAGTGGAATGTGATTCTTTAATTAGTTGATTTTCAGATTTCATAACTTTTTTTTTTCGCTTAGACCCAGAAGGACAAATTCATAACTATTTTTTTGGAGGGGGAGAAGGGGGGGGGGGTTGACGAGAATATCTAATTATCGATTCTCGCACCTGTATACCAAGCTTTTGATGAAATTACGTTATATGGAGGAGAGATGGAGACAGGGGGGGTAAAAATTATAAAACATGTTTTTGGATTATGGCGATCTTTTTTGGAACCAATTTATTGCAATTTTTCCTCCATCGATTCCTAAATTTCACCATTAAATCTAAGTATATTGACGATCAACTTCGTGAATTTTGGTTCATCTGATTAAAGAAATTACTTTCGTCGATCCTGTTTAATAAAATATTATAAATTGGGTAACTCGAGTCATGTATCGATGTATTCCGAAATGAAACAAATTATCGAAAATTCAATATTTTTCTCCAAACGAGAACGACCAATCAGATTTTGGTTCGAGGAAAATTTTCTTATTGCAACACATCGTCGAATTTTATGTACATTGGACGACTATGCCTACTGCCTGCGTCTTTGCTCGATGAACTGGTTTTGGTGAAAAATGAATTTATGCGCGTTTGAAATTTTGGTAGCGTATTCGCATTTTTAGGTAATTTAATTTGCGCCACAAGCACCGCACGTCGCGCCTTGTCACGGCGGAAAACCAGTACAAGGCATTCGAATATCAGTGTGCATGTGTTCTTTTTCGCCAGTTCATATATGTATGCATACTGTATAATAACAAATACGAGAGTTTGTGAGTACTGAACGTAAGAGTTTTGCGAGTTAAGAAAAAAGTCAAACTATTAGCCTCGAAGGTCATGCCAAAAAATAATGTATCCATATAAACGTATAGCGTATAATACGAATACAAATACGAGTGTAATTGCATCGTGATGTAATAATTTGGAAATAATTTCAAATATCGTCACAAAATCGTTGAAAAATTGTTCGACAAATTTCAGATTATTTGTCGATAATGTAGTTTCAAATATCGCCACAAAATCGTTGAAAAATCGAATTCGAGGAATTTCATATTACTTGTCGATAGTATAGTTTCAAATATCGTCATAAAATTGTTGAAAAATCGAATTCGAGAAATTTCACATTACGTGTCGATAATAAAGTTTCAAATATCTTCACAAAATCGTTAAAAAATCGAATTCGAGAAATTTCAGATTATTTGTCGATAATATAGTTTCAAATATCGTCACAAAATCGTAAAAAAATCGAAATCGAGAAATTTCATATTACGCGTCGATAATATAGTTTCAAATATCTTCACGCAATCGTTAGAAAATCGAATTCGAGAAATTGCATATATTATGTGCCGATAATATAGTTTCAAATATCTTTACAAAATCGGTAAAAAATCGGATTCGATAAATTTAATATAATCTGTCGATAATATAGTTTCAAATGTCGTCAAAAAATCGGTAGAATATCGGAGTCGAGAAATTTCATATAATCTGTCGATAATATAGTTTTAAATATCTTTACAAAATCCTTAAAAAATCGAATTCGATAAAGTTAATATTCTTTGTCGATAGTATCGTTGACAATTATCGTCATAAAATCTTAATAATATCGAATTCGATAGTTTTTAGATTTTTTGCCTATGAAATTGTACCGATAAATCTTTATAATATCGTGAGAACATCTATAGATTTTCAAACGATTTTTTATCGATACGTTACATCTTCCGTTATTATCGATCGAGTGTGCCGCTCGGGTCTTAAGGGAAAAATCGGGCTGCATCCTAGAAAATTTCAAATTGCAGCCATGCAGCCCTTGATTCAAAAACATTTGAAATTTTTCAGCTATGAAAAAAATTCAAAATTAAATTAGGTACCTACATAGAAAAAAAAACTATTTTAAAGAAAATTTTCTGTAAAAAATTAAATACTCATTACTTTGCTGCTACTCTGAGTTGTAGAATTTGGTTTTTAAAGATAAATTTTTTTACATTGGAGGAGGGAGCATAAAATTTCTAAGATTTTTTGAAATCGGGTAAAACTATCTACATTTCAAAAATTTTCTTTAATTTTTTCTTAGAAACAGGTGAAGAACTTTACATTCGATTAAAAAAATCACTTAACTATTTCAGTTATTATGTATTCAATTCAAAATTATGTTCATACCAGTAGAATTCAGATTTCATCTCATCTTAAAAAGAAATCAGAGTCAGAGAAAATTTCAAGAAATTTCACAATTTTTTTATTAAAAAAAAAAAAAAAAAAAAAAAAAATAGAAAACTTTTAATCAAAATTAGTTTTTGAAGAATATTTTGATATCAAAAATAATTTATTTTTTCTGTCCTTGAAATAAGTGGTTTTTTAATCAAAATAAATGAATGAATGAATAAATAAATAAATAAATAAATAAATTAGGTAATAAAACGGTCTTTTCTTGAAAAAAAATTATGATAGTTTTTACCCGATTCCTGGAAATCTTACAAATAAAAGAAAATTTTATTCATATATTATTTCAAAAATTCAAAATATTTTTCATTTTTTCGCACCTACCAGCAGAATTCAGATTTCATCTCGTAATCGAAGAAAATTTTTAAATAAATTTTGACAGTTTTTCCTCAAATTTCAAGGAATTTCAAAAAAAAATTATTTAAAAGAAATGTAGAAAATTTTTTACTCGGCTAGTTTTTGACGAATATTTGAAATCAAAAAATATTTATTTATTTTGTAATGAAGTATTTCATCTCAGCTCTATCCTTCCTCAACATAAAAGCCAACCCAAATTTTAAATCAAAACTTCATCATATTTTACCTATACAATCATTCCCAGAAAATCTCAGGACATTAATTCAATCTGTAGACTCAAATACCTTATCTATTCACCACAATCCAATAAACCTTATACCCCCATGGCAAACATACAACCCAACAATTGACCTATCCTTGACTAAATTTAGTAAAAAAGAAACAAACCAAATAATCTTCAAAAAAAAATTTCAAGAATTATTACATAAATACCACGATTTTTCTCATCTTTATACAGATGGATCAAAAACTGAACATTCTGTAGGATGTGCAGTAATCCACAATGATACTACCATATCAGTAGCTTTACCTCACACTTTTTCTATATTATCAGCTGAACTGTATGCAATTAAAACCGCTATTATTTACATAAAAGACTTCTCATTACAAGACAGTATCATTTTTACAGACTCTCTTTCGGCTCTTTTATCTATAAATAACTTTAGATCAAAATACGCCCACCCCATATCACAAGAAATTATAAATCTTCTCCTTAATCAAAATAACACTATCATACTTTGCTGGATCCCCTCACACACTCAAATAGAAGGCAACGAAGCAGCCGATTCTTCAGCTAAACATGCTCACCGTACCCTTCCCATAGCAAACATTCATATTCCTCTATCAGACCTCAAACTATTTGTAAAAAACATGATGAAACATGAATTTCAAAATTTCTGGTCAACTATTCCCATTTCTAACAAATTAAAATTTATAAAAAACACAGTTGACCCATGGTATACTTCCGAACAACCTTCCCGACGCTCAGAAACAATTCTCACTCGTCTAAGAACGGGTCATTCTCTCTTTACTCACCAACACCTTTTTCTAAAACAACCTCCTCCGATATGTACTAATTGCAACGTTCCTATTAACATTCCCCATATTATATTCTTATCGATTGTCCTAAATATCACCAAGCCCGAAACACCTACCTCGACGGAAATCTACAAAACATCCTCTCAGATAACCAAAACAACATCGAAAAACTTCTCCAATTCATAAAAATCACCCATCTAAACAAACTTTTATAATTACCTTTACCTTAATTTTTAAGCATGTAACTAAATTAACTTCTAATATATACACTTAATACTTACATAATATCCTAATCTTAAGAATGTGCCTCTAAGCATAGTACTTTGTATATGGCACAATAAATGAATTAAAAAAAAAAAAAAAAAAAAAAAAATATTTTTTCGGTCCTCAAAATAAAGATTTTTTTATCAAAATAAATAAATAAATAAAGTAGTATTTTCTTGAAAAAAAAAAATCAAAATGAATATAGCTTTTACCCGATTCCTGGAATGTTACAAATTTCTTATACTACACCCCAACTTCAAAAGTTAAAAATTTTACTCATTCATTTCTTTGATTCAAAACATTTTTCGTACCAGTAGAATTTAGATTTTGTCTCCGCCTTAAAAGAAATCAAAGAAATTTTTAAAAAAAATATGACATTTTTTTCTCAAATTTCAAGGAATTTTACAAATTTTTTTATTCAAAAAAAAAAAAAAAAGGACGTAGAAAATGTTTTACTCAACCAGTTTTTAAAGAATATTTGAAATCAAAAAATATTTATTTATTTTTTAATCAAGAAAATTTATTTTTCCTGTCCTTACAATAAGTGATTTTTTTATCATAATTAATGAATGAATGAATGAATAAATAAATAAATAAAATGGTATTTTTTTTGGGGGGGGGGGGGGGGAGATTGATAGTTTTTACCCGATTCCTGGAAATGTTACAAATTTTCAACTTCAAAAGTAGAAAATTTTACTCATTTATTTCAAAAATTCAGAATTCAGATTTCATCTCGTAATCAAAGAAAATTTTCAAAGAAATTTTGGACAGTTTTTTTTTTTAAATTTCAAGGAATTTGAAAAATTGTTTTATTCAAAAAAAAATGACAGAAAATTTTTACTCAACTAGTTTTTGAAGAATATTTCATATCAAAAAAAATATATTTTTTTTTTAATGAAGAAAAATTACCTTTTCTGTCCTTGAAATGAGTAATTTTTTTAATAAAAAAAATAATAATAAAAAAATGGTCTTTTTCTGAAAAAAAAAATAAATAAATAAATAAAAATGATGACAGTTATTATCCGATTCCTGAAAATGTTACAAATTTCATACACCCCTCAACTTCAAAAATAGAAAAGTTTACTCATTTATTTCAAAAATTCAAAATGGTTTTCGTACCTACCAGTAGAATTCAGATTTCATCTCATAGGTATCTAATCAAAGAAAATTTTTAAATAAATTTCGATAGTTTTCCCTCAAATTTCAAGGAATTTCACAATTTTTTTATTCAAAAAAAAAAAATGTAGAAAATATTTTACTCGACTAGATTTTGAAGAATATTTGATATCGAAAAGTATTTTATTCATTTTTGAATGAAGAAAACTTTTTTCTGTCCTTAAAATGAGTGACTTTTTTTATCAAAATAAATAAATAAGATGGTCTTTTCTTGAAAAAAAAATCAAACTGATTACAGTTTTGACACGATTCCTGGTGTTACAAATTTCTTATATCCCACCCCAACTTCAAAAGTTGAAAATTTTACTCATTCATTTCTTTAATTCAAAATATTTTTCGTACCAGTAGAATTTAGACTTCGTCTCCGCCTTAAAAGAAATCAAAGAAAATGTTTTTTTTTTAAATATACAATTTTTTTTCTCGAATTTCAAGGAATTTTACAAATTTTTTTATCCAAAAAAAAAAGACAGAAAATTTTTCACTCAACTACCTAGTTCTTGAAGAATATTTCATATCAAAAAATTTATATATTTTTGAATGAAGAAAATTTGTTCTCATGCGCGGGCGTGGGCGTTTTTGGTGTGGTGTGACGGATATTTATTTTTTTTTCAACGCTATCTACATGAATGTTTTGGAAACGCATCTTTCACACGATTCATATGTTTTATGTTTTGACTAAAAGCAGGGCGAGACTTTGTTTACGTATGGGCTGGCCGGGCTGGCTATCTATCTTTCAGACTCCAGACACCCGTATAGTGGATATCAACCAAGTCGGGAAAACGAAAAAGTGATTTGGAAAAAAAATCACTGGCGGATTCTTGATCGAAAATTTACAAAAAAAATTTCTCGAAAGATCAAACGATTTTATCGCATTTTTTCATTGGTAAGTTAATCTAAGTATACCGTCGTTAATCTATGTATAAAGATCTCTCAGGCTCTTTCCTACTTTAGATATTAGCCCTCGCGATGAGATAAAAATTTCAGGAAATTCTGAAGCATCGAGTACTGCGAAAACACGTTAATTAAAAAATTCGTAAAGATAATCCGTTAAAATAATTTCAAATTCAATTACCCATGAGTAAATTGAGTATGGCAGTTTATCATTTCCCTACCCGATTAAAATTTTAATAAAATCATAATATACAGTTCGCGATGTGCGTTTTTATCAAAGAAATACTTTTCATCATTATGATGTGGCTACCTATAGGTACCCGATGATTTTTCCGTACGCTCGTATTCGAAAATGATCCTCTTGTTTGTTGTAAAAACTTGTAGCTAACTAGCACGAACTGCCTTCTTCATTCGTTCGACTTTACTTTTTACGTGTCTGTCGATAATTTAACGTGCCTCGCTTTTAACTTTCATCAACATTTTGTGGAACCAATTTTGCTTACATCGCATACAGAGTAAGTTTTTCTGGCTGATATTAAACATATTTATATAAGTATGCAGTAACTATGTGCTTCTACTTACCAATAAATTCGGATTTTCCGGAAATTTTGTTAAAAAATTAACAATTCTAGAAAGTAATTAAAAAATTTTCCAAATTGAGTACCTAGTACCGGTACAATTTCTTTTGGTGAATGAGTGCTCTATAGTTTTACGAGTATACATAGAAGTTCAAAAATGACTGTGAAAAAATGTTCGCTCCTCGCAATGAGAAATATGAGCCAGTGTAAGCGGTTCGCGAATTTTCACATTTGGTGCAAAAAAGAATTCGATATTTTATAATTTTCACATTAGGTATAAAATATGGACGTTCTCGCGAGGTTAAAGGGAATTCTCTATACTATAAAATGAAAATCTGATTCTTTGCCCGGGCATCGTGTCGTTCGACCCTGTCGCGCCGATTTGCGTAAAATTTGCGCTGTACCTCGACACCAGTTCCTAGATGGTTTTTGTTCAGAAAACTTTTTTCTACGAGCCGCAATTAAATTTTAAAATCGTCAAAAATATGATGGCAGGGTGAAAGGTATCGCACTTCACTTTCTTTCAAGAGCGCCGCGTTTGAGTGAAGGTGGATGCTGGAAGTGGGGTGGTCTGAGCTCAGTCATTTTTCAATTTTTGTTCTACATTAAAATATCCCCTCTGTATTCAGTGTTAGCCACAGTACCCCTGTCTGAGTTTTCTCATATTATTTCAAATTTCTGATGAATTTTTTGAGCGAAATTTTTTCGTAAAATTTCATTTTATTTCAGTTGTATATTTTTTGAAGTTGACTTATACATGTTATATAAATTGGGATTCGGTTTTTTTTTTTTTTTTTTTTTTCAGTTTATCACAAAAATTACAATAATAAAGATCATATCTTATAATTTTTTCCCCAACCTGATGTAGATAATCACAACACTTGATTTTTTTTTAAAAATTTATTCATAATAATATCGTCTGTATTCTATTGTAGTTCAGATCTGTTTTTGATCGATTCCGCCAATTTTGGTTTAATTTCGCAAAAATTTGAATTCTATAGAACTTGACAAGTATTTTTTTCTTTTCTTATTTCTTCAAAATACAAATTAATGATGAAACTTTTGGTAAAATAACCGAATGAAATGAACCAGAATTGAAGTAATCTTTGAAAGTATAAATGCAACCTATTTACACAATTTAATGACATTTTGAGATTTGGTAGGTATAGTTTGAAAATTTAGAGATAATAAATTTTAAAAGTTGGATAATTTTTTAAATTTAATAAACAAAACTAAAAAACTTCGATGTAGATTTAGTTATTTTCACAGCCTTTAAAGGCCACCTTTTCTCAGTCGAGTAAATCATTATGGGTATAATTTATGAACAAAAAATTACAAATGAGATCGAAATTTAATAGGGTATGGGCGATTAAGATGGGTGATATGGGCCCGGAAACTGATTTGGGACAAACCTACCCCAAAAAGGTCGATCATAATGAGAAAAATTTTTACAAAAATTTTAGACCTCCAGCGCAAGTATTTTTTGGGTGGGGCCTCAAAACGTGTTTCTTAGTCTATATTTTTTCGATTTTTGCCCGGTCAAGATAGAAATTTCGCGTTTTTTAAAATGGATTCTATGTTATTAGGGAAAGCTACAGAAATTTTTTCGATTTTCCCAGATCATTTTTCGTCAAGTTATAGCATTTTAAAAACTTTGAACCGCAATTTTTTATTGAAGTTTCAGTTGTACAGGACTAAATTTTTTAGTGAAAATGCGTCATGTACCCCAAAATATACTGTAAAAATTTGGAGACGTTTGAAGTGGTATAACATTGTAAAAAAAATAAAAACTGACGACCAGGCGTCAAAAATACCCATTAGGTATATCCGGTATAGTATTGCATATGTACATTGTACGCTAGGGTAGAATGAAAAATAATTAGAAAAGCAAATCTCGGGTTGGTCATATTTAAGGGAGTGGTTCATTTGAGTTGAACATCGCCCAAAAAATTTTTAGTCAATTTTTTCAAAATTTTCGCCCTCGCTTCGCTCTGGCAGCACGTGTCATTCTTATTTAGACCCTAATGCTTTCATGAATTTTTTAAAAATCTTTTATTCATGAGAACAGTGTAAAGTTTCTTTCAAAAGTTCAAGGCCATTATTGAAATTCTATTCATTCTTTTAGTAAATACTGCAAAAACGAAATCATTTTCATATAGAACAGCGAATTTTCAAATTACAAGACAATTGGGTAGCTTTCCTAATTAGGTAAAACCAGTCTGCTTAAAGTGCAAGGGATCATTGAGTGGGATAGGAGAACCTTTGTTTTTGGTCATTGCTGAAAATATCATTTCTTTTATTCGTTAATTTTTTTCACTTGAAAAAGAATCTTGTTTTTTTTTGGCACGACCATAATTTTGTGTGATTCACTATTTCAGTTTTGTTTTGAAATTGAAGAATGGTTTTCGTAATGATTTGGATCGTTCTTCTGAATTGGTTTTCTGGTACATTTGCCCAAACTGAAACGACTTTCAACATCCAGAACTTCCTGAAAGATTTTAAGGATACGAAAACGAAAATGGCAGAAATGGATGTCGACCTGAAAAAAACTAAGAAGGAAGTTCAGCGTACGAAGGTAAGCAACTGTTTACTTTTTTTTTTTTTTACTTTTTTCAGTTTTTTCCAGGAGACATAATATACCCCATAAAATTTTTCATTATGACATTGTTGATTCGAACGTGGAAAATAAAGAAGGTCGACTGTAATATTACCATGAGCAACATTCCTGATAATGTATAAGCCGAATGCGTACAGTTGGCAGCCAAATTTCGAAAAAGTGTGCGAATTCGGCAATGATGGGTTTTCAATGGCTTGAATGATCGTTATATGTAGGTTTTTCAGATGAATGAATGCATGAAATGAATGATTTGAAGACCTATAGGTAGGTATTTTTTTTATTTTTCTGAAAAATGGACTTGAAATTCAGTTCCGGAGAAATTTATTTTCTCAAGAAATAACTTTAAATTCTAGATTCGAAAGTTTGGCTATCTTTTTAAGTTTTTGTATTTTTTTGAAATTAGGAGGAAAATATAAAATTGGGGGTATTATTTTTCATGGATAAAGAGCAATTTTTAATACGCTAAAACCAAAAAAAATAAAAAAATAAATTGAAAATTTGACTTTTTTTTACTTTTTTTTAAAAGGGGAGTTGACTTGACCCCGCGGCCCGCATAACTCAATTCGACATATTTTAGTGCCTATTTTTTAAATGTACACGTATTACAATATCTCAAGGTTTTTTGTTTTTTTTTTTCATCTAAGTAGGTACAAAGATCTCTGTCAATCATTTCGCGCATTCATTCACCTGAAAAACATCTATAACGCTCATTCAAGCCACTGAAGAACCATCGTTGCCAAATTCGCGTATTTTTTCGAAATTTGGCTGCCGACTGTACGCATTCGGCAATTTTTGGGCCAAATTTTGCAGAATGTGCGCATTACGCAATGGCGTTGCAGACTGCGTGCGTTCGGCAACTGCGCGTAACAGTATACCCTTGCATTACATAATTACAATAATGATTTTTCATTACCACAGTGTGAAAAATGGCTAACCGAATTCGAAGTCAGCGTCACGAATATATACGAATGCATAATCCAGGTAGATCCACTAACTGGTAACAACGAACCAGCTGCTTCTGATTCCAAGACATGGAAACCAATTACTCCTGTTTTCATGAAACCGATCACCAAAGTTCAAAAGACTCGAAAGCCTGGAAGAGCACAGCCAACCAGACCACCGGTCACCACTCTCTTCAAGCAGAAAGGATCAAAACATCCTGCAACCGCGATGTTGTTCAACCCCGATGTGGAAGATCCCGACTGTACCTACATGAAGTTGTGGTTCGAAAATGCTAGGCATCACGTCTGTCATAAATCGAAATGCATGAAATCGGATCCAAATTTCTTCACTGACGAGATGAACCGAATAATCAACAGTACCATAATTGCGCAAGAATGTAAAGATGAAAAAATAATCAAATACGTCAAAAGTGAAGATCTGGACAAAATTATAAAGAAATTCGAAATCTTTAAAACTAAATATGCATCAACATGGGCATTTTTCGCAAAAGAAGAAAATCGTAAGCTTGCGCCCAAAGAGGTGGATAATTTTACACCTACTGTGGAGAAGTAATCGGGTACGTGAAGTAGTGTTAGAAAAATTCAACGAAATAGAAAAAGAACGGAAGCAGTGCTTGTTATAATTGAACCCTATAGGTACTAGGTAGATGCAAAATCCGCCAAGTCCACTTTTTTTCGAACACACTATTTTTTTGGCAATTCGTATACTAGATACCATACTCCAACGACCCATCACAACAAAATCCGCCAAATCTAGTTTTTAACACAAGTAATCTGCCATCAAAAATCACTCTTCCATTCAAAAACAGCCAGTTTTGGAAGGTTTCTGATTCAGTTACGAGACGTTTCTGTGACCAGACATCTTACCCGGCACTACTGCCTACAACATAACTCAATGCGTAAATAACAACCCATTTATATGAAGTCAAATTTCCACAAATCAAAAGCTCAAATTTACGTTTTTCGCCTCCCCTCAAAAATTTCAAAAAGTGGACTTGGCGGATTTTGCATCTATAGGGGTCAATTAGTCTATTTTAATTAATAATTCAACAATTCATTCTTCTGATTTTTTTTTTGTTCATTTCTTTCAGAGAAGGTAGATAATTTTTTAGAAAATTATTTTTAAAAATTCAAAGAAAATTTTACTAATTTACATACTTATACCTATTTTAAAAAATCTTCAATTTTTTGAAAGAAGTCACTTTTTATGCAGAAAGAAGCTCTCATTTTTCAAGAATAAAACTTTAATTATTTCTCAAATATTTCGAAGGAAAAATAAAAAACTTGGGAATTTTGGAAAGAACACAATTTTTTGAAGAAGAAAATTTCCATTTTTTTTCATAAATAATACCCATTATTTTTGTTGAAAATGAAATCTGTAATTTTTTTGAAAAAATAGGTATATAATCTTAATATTATTATGGTCACATATTTTGGAGCAAAAAAATAATTTTTTTGTTTTAAAACAAAAAAAAAGTAAATGTTGAAATATGAAAAATTGTACAAGGCTTACTTTTCGAATGAATTTCTCAAAATATTCAAGTTGTTTTTTTTTCTTTCTTTCTTTCTTTCAAAAATTCCGAGTGTATGTCAGTTTTAGTCATTACTTCAACCTTCAGTTTTGATTTTCCAGTTTCAGATATAATACATAATATTATCAGCTTCAATTTCAGTTTAGGTCTTCAGCTCCAATTAATAGGGGAGAGAGTGGATAGATGTGGACAGGTGGAGGATGTAGACAGTGGGTTTTTCGTCCAGTTTGTTTGCACTTTAATAACCTTTAGTCAAATTTCATTTATGACCAAAACCAGAGTTGTAGCTATGTGTTTTGATATTTACCTATTAAGGGATTGATGTGGACAGGAACAACAAAATTATGCGAAAAACAGTTTCAAAGTCAAAATTTATTTTCTTCAATTTATGGTCATTTTTATAGAAAAAAAAAAAAATTTTCACGACCAAAATACCTCGATTATTTCTAAAAAAAAAATAATTTAAAATCAGAAAGGATAAAAAAATATTGTGCTAAAAATAATTAATTATTTTTCAAGAAAAACAAAAATATTTTGGGTGAATTGAATGTGCTGATGAATTTTTTTATTTGAAATGGGAAGATGGAGTGCTGTCCTTTCGGTCCAATGAATGTCATTTCAGTTCTCAGTACTTAGAAAAATTGCATTAGCTATGTTTTTTTAACGCGGATTATTGCATAATCTGGATTTTGAGGGTTTGTGCTTTGTGAAAATCCATTCAATAATCTGCTATATGAGTAGATTATGAGAGTGGATTATGGATTCTACTGTGTTCTTATGCTTTGTTCTTGATAAAATTTTCAGAATAATTGATCAGAACATTTTCTAAACCTTGTTTTGAGAAGTAGATTCTTATAATCCATAATCCAGATTATGCATAATCCGCGTTAAAAAAAACATAGCTCTTATTTGACGTGTCCATAAATCATTAACCCACACTGTCCAAATCATCGTGCCCTTGAGAATGATTTGGACAAAAATCACGTTTTTTCGACCAATCAATTACTCGTTCAACATGAGAGCTAAAAAAATGTTTTCTGGACTCTACTTCTAAGAAAATTCATTCAAAGTTTCACTCAATTCAATTTTTAAGTCGATAAAACTCGAAAAACGCTTAGCCGTCCACATCACCCCCCTCTCCCCTCTCCTCTAAATAATATTATCAGCTTCAGTTTCAGTTTAGGTCTTAAGCCCCACTTCACTTTACTTTCAGTTTACTTGAGGTTGTTACAGTGTTTCTTAATAAGTACTATAATAAGTACGTAGATACTAAATTGATTCAATAAAATAATCAATATGAACAAAAACATAAAAAGGAGTTCAACTCAATCTTACCGCCCCACTGACCCGTCTTCAGTACATTCAATATGCGTACATTTAACTAAAATCGTGAATTTTTCTTTATAAATGTGATTTCTCCCAAAAGAATAATTTTTTTAGTGAAAAAATTTCAGTTATTATAGAAAATTCTGAACCTTACGGGAAATTTTTGAAGAAATTCTTTCAAAACTAAATTTTTGTGGAAAAAATGGTCTTGAAAGAAATTTTCCAAAAGTAATTTTGAACAATTATCAGAAATGCTAGAGCGAAATTTATCCATTTTTAATGTGAAAGAAAATAAATCAATGAAGTTTGGTTTTGGGTTTTAATTTCACTCTTTGTTTTGTCAACAGATGAATTTTGATTTCGATTCTGTATTTTGATCACGAAAACTTCTCAATTCGATTTTCAATTTCTATTTCACTCATAGATTTATGATTTCACTCCCGATTTTTGAAAATTTCACCGATTTTGAAGAGTTTCAGTTTCGATTTCGATTTCTCTCCGAACCTCGGGAAATACATCACCTATTTTTTTATAAGAAAAAATAATAATAGATACCTTGGTTTTTCTTTGTACCTACTACCTAGGTAGTTATTAAACATCTCTACTTTTCTGAAATGAAAAATTTATCAGATCTTCAAAAGTAATAAATCTTCAAATCTGTTTTGCAATAAATGATTTTCTCATTTTTTTTTATAGAAAAACTTTTTTTTGGAGTAATTAATTTATTTAAAAATTATTTGAAGTAAAATAAAATTGGCTCTACTTCCACACTACGTTTGAAAGTAAGAAACATAGTATATGCTTTTACTCTGTGACAAAATGTCTAAAAGTCACGAATATTATTTTCATAATTTCCATGGAAAGTTAAAAATCTCAAAAGTATAATTATTAAAATTTTTTTCAAATTTCATAAAAAGCCTAAAAGCCATAAATTTTTTTTAAAATTTTCAAGTTTCAGAATGTCTGACAAAATTTTGAAAAGTCATAAAATTTATTTTAAAAATTTGCATGGAAATTTCAAAATCAAAAAAGCCAAATAAATTAAAATTATTATCTAATAATAAAAGTCATGAAATTTCAAAAAAAAAAAAACGTTTCAAAATGTCTGACATAATGTTTAAAAAATCAAATTTATTAAAAAAATTAAAAATCAAAAAATTCTTTAAAAATTTCTTTAAAAAAAAATTAAAGTCTAAAAGTTGTAAAATTTCTAAAATAATATCAAAAAGTCATTAAATTTATTAAAAAAATTCAAAGTTTCAAAATGTCTGAAAAAATGTCTGAAAGTCATCTTTCTATATTTATAGAAAAATTCTAAGTTTCGGAATGTCTGACAAAATGTCTAGAAAATGTCTAAAAGTGATAAATTTTCAAAAAAATTTACAAGTTTCAAAATGTCTGACATAATGTCCAAAAAATCGAATTTATTAAAAATTTCCAGTTTTTTTAATGACATCCGAACCTAACCTAATATAACCTAACCTAACCTAACTTAACCCAACTGTCGGATTTTGGGGTCGTTTTTTTCTATTTTGGTCTCCGTAAAAGCATATTATATGTACTATGCTAATATCAAGTTTTTGAAGCTGAAAGTGTTTTCAAATCTTCTGAGTGTAGAAAAATCTTTCAACAAAATTGATTATTTGGATAATTATGAAAACATCATTCAATTTGCTCGTGAAAAGAATTTCAACCCCTCTCCCATTAGGGAAAAACTTCCAAGTTTCCTCGACCAGAGAACAAATCATTGTTTAACGTTGTGCCTATTTTCAACATTGAAGAAACTAAAGGATTTAAAAAATTTACCGTCCTCTAGTAATTTCCAAAAACAAATTTTCCAAGATTTTTACCAACTTACACTTTGTAATCAAAGAACAATACCTAATAAGGTAGACTAATCTTGGGTCATCAATGTAGAAGATAGGTATCACATAGACCCGATGAGTTATCGCTGAAATCAAAGACGATACTTGAGTAAAAATCTGGGGGGATAAAATGAGAAATTTTCCGAATTTGCCGACTAAAATAACTTCTTTTTTCGTTTGACTTTTTTTTTTTAATTTTCGGGGGGGGGGGGGGGGGGGGGTCACACTCACCCTTGTTTCGTCCCTGGCTGAAATTCAACACTGGGATATAATCATAATTCATAGGTACCCTGTAAAGTAATATAAAGGAAAACAGGAACAAAATGTTCAGAAATTTAGTAGGTGTCTAGGCAAGTGAGCCCTCAACTTTAAAAGTCTCTCCAAACGTTGAGTCCGTTTCCATACCGGTTTTATTTTTGTTCTCACTCAAATGAATAGTGAATAGTGAGAACAGTGAGTATGTACTGTGATCATTCGAGTCACCTGTCTTATATTATTATTATTATTCGTTCTTGAATGCCGCATCTCCTTATCGATAAAAACGAATTCTTTAATTATTACTCGTTATCTAGGTACGCGCAGTGTATGTAGATGTACGAAAGGGATGTACCTTAATTATACCTAGTACCTATACCCACCATTACCATAAACCTTATGTTATGTCTAGTTATGTCATTTTCACTTCTACAAAAGGGTGTAGTATACCTGGTACTCATTTTTACTACACGTTATTAAATTTACGATGTTCTCTAGTTCTCCCCAACAGTATTGCCAAGGTACTTTACTTACTACTTACATGTTGATAAGCAATTCTTTTGTTTTTCAATTTCGTTTACCACAATCTGGTATGCATGTAAAAATCGATGATTAACTCGTACCTTACCTATCTATTTATGATAAGTTAATCATTCGTTAAAACGTTAGTGCCTAATAATAATTATTATACCTAGTAAAAATCGTATGCATAAATACTGTATAGATATTTGTAAATATTTTTGTTATTTCATTTTTTAATCTAGTTTATTTTTGGGCTGTAATTTTTTTTTTACAGAGTCTTATGTCTTCAAGCAAAGACTGCTGTGATGCTTATTCGTAGATTTTATATTGGGTACCGATCGATACCTAATTACCTAACCATACTTTATGAATGTTAATAGTTTGATGAGCGATTTTTATTTCATTTTATACTCGATAGAAAACAAATTATTAACAAAGATACGCGACCATGTTTTTAAATTTATGCCAATCTCAGTTTTTCTGATTCAAGTCCACAATAAATATAATTACACGGTTTTCAATTCTCATCGTTTTGCAAAACATTACATCAATGACCATTTAATAATTTTACACGTGCCATTTCGAATTATTTTTTTTCTTAATTTTTTCTTTTTTGTGTATGAAATACAAAATTGTTAAAAATGTACTACGTTAATTGTTGGTATATAATTTATTGTTTTTTAGTGTAAGCATTAAAGCTACGTATTTATGTATTTTTACTTTATTTTGTGAAATAAATTTCCAATTTTGAATACTTTGAAATTGTTTATGTACAAAAAGAAATCACGATGGGTACCACATATAAGAACAGGGCTCCGAAACCGAAATAATATTTATTTGGAAAATTTTTCCCATAAAATTAAATTTTGGGAAAATGTGAAATTGCCCATTGCAAAATAAACTTTTCATTATACACGGTGCGAAAGTACTTACTTTCCCCATTGAAATCAGTAGGGAAAATAAAACTTTTCCTCGCAGTATTTACGCGCGCTGCCACGACCCCCTTCACTTAACAGGCCAGGAAGGCTCACTTGACAACGCTGTAATATCTCGACGGCGTAGGCTGACTTTTTGGATTCTCCATAAGACACAATGCTAATTCATAATGCAATAACTCGAAAACTATCAATTTTACAAAAAAAGGTCAAAGAGACCTTTTTTAAAGAGAATTAAAAGAGCTTTCCATTCATATATAAATTTTTTGAATTTGAGTGAAATTGACGAAATTGGCATTTTTCACTTTTCACTAAAAATTTCACCAAATCCAAAAAAATTCTATATCAATAGAAAGCTAATTCAATTCTCTTTAAAAAAGGTCTCTTGGACTTTTTTCGTAAAATTGATATTTTTCGATTTATTGCAATTTGAGTTAGCATTACATCTTATGGAAAAACCAAAAAGTCAGCCCACGTTGCGACGTTGTCAATTCTAGCCTTCCTGGCCTGTTAAAGTGTAGGGGGTCGTGGCGCTGCGCGCGCAGCGAGATTTTAGGGAGGGTGCATTTTACACTGTAACACAATCATCCTAGCGCGTTTTACCGAATTATAAGGGCAAATCAACTCTTTTGCTCGCCATAGTCCCACGTCCGTAAAATGGGTAATGCTAATGCAGTGTATTTTACCAATTCCCATTATCGCATATATGCATATTCACGTTATATCAAAACAATGGTTATCATTTGCATATTTTTTACGAGCGTTTTCCAATTTTTTATTACTTTTGAAATTTGAATGCATCAAATTAATTTTCTTTCCTCACGCCGAAATGGCTGTTTGTCATCATTGTGGATCTGCATTTCTGTACCATAAAGCACCGATGATGGAAGTCACATTTTTTTCAACTTCGAGGTTTTTACGTTTTTTGAATTTTGGACACTTGTAGGTTCATAAACAATAAAAATCTCGGAAGTCGAAAAAAATGGACTTCCATCATCGGTGCTTTAGTGTACAGATTTGCGCACAATAGTAATTTATATAGGCATATTCGCGGAGTACACAAGCTTAAATGGCCTCTGAAAAGTACTATTAATGCTACTGCAGCAGAGAAAACCCATCGCGGCCAATGTTCGGCCACCTTTAATAACAGAACGTCGTTAAGTAGACATCGAAAGAAAAATCATCGCTAGGATGGTCATCAACAGGATGGATTAATTCCTAAAAATACAAATCATGATACAAATACAATAGATATATAATAATTTTAATTCGATAAAATGGCATTAATAATATATTAATATTTGTTCGTGATGGACTCGAAATCGGATAATATTATGGAGAAGTTTTTAACTTGCGTCTATGGACACTATGAATGTGTCAAGTCCAGCACTTGTCACTACGTAGCTACTGGATATCAAAATTGGATTGGAGGGAGGGGTTCAATCAAAATTTTTGTCTCAACTAAAATTATTCATAAAACTTCAAGCTATAACTTTTGTTTGAAAATTTTTTCAAATGGACCACTCCCTCCCCACCAATTTTGGATAATGTAACTTGGCTTAGTCAAAATAAGTTACATTATCCAAAATTGGTGGGAAGGCAGGGATCCATTTGAAAAAATTTTCAAACAAAAGTTGTAGCTTGAAGTTTTGCGAATAATTTTAGTTATAACAAAAATTTTGATTGAACCCCTCCCTCCTCCCCAATTTTGATATCCAGTACAGATGTAGTGACGCGCGCTGGACTTGGTAAAATTCAAGAGTTGCGAAAAGGATCAGTTCGCGAACGTTCGTCGGTCGTGAGGATGATTGTGTTACAGTGTGAAATGCACCCTCCTTAAAATCTCGCGCGCACGCAATGTAAAGTAACTTAGCGTCACCAAATACTTAATACTGGAAACTCAATGCTTTTGATTTGACTCCCAAGAAGAGCGCTCTCTAAGCGGCTCGGCATGAAACTAATTCCAGGTTTTCGACTAATCGTCGCGTGATTCGCCCTCTGATTGGTCGAAGACATGACGATCGGTCGAAAGTCTGAGAATAGTTTCATGCCGAGCCGCTAAAACTGCTAAAAGAGCGCTTTTGTCGGGGCCACTTTTCCCCATTGAAGTTTCCAGTATTATTAATTTAAAGTATTTGGCGTCACATAGTAACACACACAATGTGACAAAGTGTTAAAAGTTGAAAATAATATCGATATCAGTGTTTTAGTTCTTTGATTTTCAGTTCATTCGCACCGTTTATAATAAAAATTACATTACTTAATAGGGTGCGAATTGAGCTATTCCACAGTAAGTATTGTTTGCTTAGCTCGCCTGGCTCGCTACGCAAACAATTTTTTCTTCACTCGCCTTCGGCTCGTTCAGTAAAAAACATTTGCCGGACTCGCCTGCGGCTCGTCCAGCAAATGTTCCTACTGTGAGGAAAAGGTCAATTTTCGCACCCTATTAAGTAATATACTATTTCCAAAAATATAGGAATAATAATTGAAAACTCGTGAATTTTTTCGTCATAACCTCTCAGAATAGACCCGAATAATGAGAAAAAAATTTTTTGGACAATTTTTTCAAAGAAATTAAATATGTGAAATTTCCCATGTAAAAATGTTTTTTTTTCCAAAAATGCGAATAATTTGAAAAATTCAGAATTTTTTCATCATAACCTCTCAGAGTGAACCCGAATGAAGAGGAAAAAAAATTTCAGCAATTTTTCCAATAAAATTGAATTTTGAAATAATGTGAAACTCGCCATGTAATAAGTACCACATGGTACCTATACTTATTACATGGGCAAAACGAATTTTTTCCGAAAATGCGAATAATTGAAAAATCATGAATTTTTTTGTGATAACCTCTCAGAGTGAACCCGAATGATCAGAAAAAAAAATTTTGGACAATTTTTTCAATTAAATTGAATTTTGGGAAAATGTGAAATTGCCCATAGATACATGAACTTTTTTCAAAAATAGAAATAATTGAAAAATATTTTCAATTTCAATCATAATAATTTTTTGAGAATAAAAAAATTCTTAATTTTTATAGAATACATTATTTCAATTTCTTAGAGAGTAAACATTTGAAAAATTGCAATAAAAATCTTCTAATTTCAATGTAGAAAATGGTTCAATTTGCTGAAAAAGGAATTCGTCGTTATTGGAGGATTCCTAAGTTTTTATGTAAAAAGAATCTGAATATTTCACGATAAAAATTCCTCATATTTTTTGAAGCAATAATTTTCATGCAGAAATTTTTTTAAATAAGGAATTCATTATTTTTATAGGGATAAATTCTCTCAATTTTTCTGATAAAAAATATCAGTTCTTCAAAAAACAATATATAGGTATATTGTTTTTTGAAGAACTGATATTTTTTCTCAGAAAAATTGAGAGAATTTATTCCACTTTCAAAAAAAAACAAAAAAAAACGACTTGTTCAGACGAAAAAAATCTTTGTCTTGGTAGGTATTTGGAGCAGAAAATTTCGATTTTTATTTTTAGATAAAAATACTTTTGAAATCATTGTAGAAAGATGAATTAATTAACACAGTGCAACGCATGCTTTTACGATGACCAAACTCGCGAAAAACTCCAATCATGGATTTTAAAAATTACTCAAAATTTTTTTATTCAATGAAAATTTTTCAAAATATTTAAAAACAATTTTTTTCAATTTCCTAAAAATAATTATTATTAGGTATTATTATAGAGCAAAAAAATTCAAATTTTTGCAATGAAAAAGTTTCTAGCCCTAAACTTCTTCTATAAGAAGTGCAGTTGTTAATGGATTTTTTTTTTTTTTTTAAATTACAAATACATTATTCGTTACATTTCTTTCAAATTTTGTTGATTAAAAATTTTTTTGTTCAAGCGTACCTAATTCTTTTTTAATTTCTTTAAAAATGGTTTCTTCATTAAAAGATTTAAAAAATCTAAAAATCTCAGACACGATTTAAAAAAAAAAAAATCAATACTTTTTTTAAAATTTCGTCCAAAACTCGTTTTGAAAAATTTTCCACTTTTCGTTTAGGTAATTTCAAGTGATGAAACCCTCACCCTATCTAAAACACCAAACTTTAAAAAAGGTCAACTTAATGGCTATCATTAGAAGCTTATATTCTCAAATTTTAAATTTTCATTCCTTTTGGTAATTTTTTCTAAAAAAATTTGTTTAATTTTTTTCGCAGATGTCTTATTTTTTAAAGAATAAAGGGAACCGCATTTTCATTTTTAATTTGAAAAATTTCTCAGTTGTTTGAAACCTCTCAATTTTTTGGAATGAAGGTATCTCTCTGTTGGGGAAAAATATGTTGATGTTATTTTTGAGAAAAAAAATTATGATTTTTTTGAAATAAATCTCCAATATGTGCCTCTAGTCTTAGCTGCTACATGATGGCGCATTAAAAAATCTTTCTATTTTTTCAGAGAAAAAAAACCTCAAACTCTCTGGGAATAAAAAATTTCTCAATTTTTTTGTAGTGCAAAAAAACTCTGAAATTAATTTTTTTCTTTTTTTCTTTAGGTACCTAATACCTATTTCCCCTCATTTTTTTCGAAAAATATACCTATTTATAATTGATTGAGTTACATGCATTTCAATTTTCACGGATAGGAGATCTTTTCATTTTTTTTAGAAAGAAAAAATATTACTTTTTTTGGGAGAAATAAATCTCTGGATTTTTTTGGCGTGAAAAAAATTCTCCATTTAAAAAAGAATAAAATTATTGAAGATGCTTTTAACTTCTGCCGTTTTTGAGAAAAAATCGAACACATCCTAGAAAATTGCAAGTGCCCACTGCTCAGCCCCGATCGCAATCAAGATGTTGTATAAATGATTTTATAAAAATAAAACATAATTTATTAAGTTAAAAAAAATGTTTCATATAAAATTTGTAAATACAACTAAAAATATAAAAATTCTAATAAAAATACTTTTTTGTTCAGTACGTTTCTCCGGCATATTACGTAACTCATAATAAAACGCCACATAATCGTAATGTCAAGTACCTACAATATATGTATGTACATATAAAACTCAAAGTAATAAGTGTTTAAAACTGAAAAAAAGAAATTATATAAAAATACGTAATATAAATTCTCAAAATAGGTAACTCGTTCGTTGATTCATTTTTTCAACAAAATTAAAATTCGATCAGCAAGCGAAAATATACCGGGTCGGTGAAAATAAAATTAATGGCATTTGAAAATTTTCGGTCAAAATTATTACCTTGAGTGTAAAAATAAATTTTAAATTACATAAAGCTTAAAATATTCGTAAAAAAAAATTAAAAATTATTTCATGTTGAATAAATTAAAGCTCCAACAGAAAAAATTTATATCGAGTTTGTACCCTGATTCGAGTTGCGAGGAACAGTTTTATAGATTTGGATGGTACATTAATACTTTAGTTACCAAAGCACGATCTGTTTTTGTTAAGTTTAATAATATACAGTGGCGTTAAAAAAAAAAAAAAAAAAAAAAGATTTTGCGTATCAAACGCATGCTACACATTGGGGTTTTCAAAAACAATACGTTAAAATTAATTACGAACTAAACGACATTATGTAAAAGTTTAGTTTCAGTTTCACATTTAATAGTTGAACGTAAATGCCAATAAAATCTTTCAGCTACGCACGACGCAGTTATTCTAGCATCCGATTCCGCATCCCAGCATTCTTCAATTGTCTCGCAAATACCGGATAAAAGCTGAACAAAATAATTACTTTGTAAAGAAACACTCATGTAAAGCTAAAGCAACCTTAGAGGTGCACTTACCGGATGATTAGACCACGATTCTTTAATCTCTGGTCGTTTTTTCTGATTGACTACCAACTCGAACATTTGTTCGACTGATGGATGTTCGCCAACTTCTTTTTCGAAAGGTAATTTGTACTTCGCGGTGGCTTCCTAAAATATAAAGAATTACTTCACATGAGTCCATGGTACTCGGGATATTAAAATAGAATACGAATCCAACCTCGTGAGCAGTGCATCGTGATAAGATCTCCCACAAAACTAATCCGCACGCGTACATGTCTATATGTTGAAAAGACGATGTTGAGAAATTGATCGATCCTTCTAATACTTCCGGTGCCATATAACGTGTCGTGCCAACCTATTAATTAAAATAAAATTGAGATTTTTCCCACATTCTGAATTTCTGATACTGCGATATGAATTACCTGTCCGTGATTACTATCGTCGAAATTACTATTCTTGAAAATTATCGCCAATCCGAAATCAGCGATACAAGCAGTAAAGTCATCTTTCAAAAGAACGTTGTTACTCTTGAAGTCTCGATGAGCCATTGGAGGTTTAGAGCATTCGGGTAGTTTGGCAATGATTTCATCGTGTAAGTAGTCTAATCCTCTGCACAAGAGAAATTCAATTTGTAATTTTTTTCAAACGTTAGGAAGTAGCACTAGTGGAAAATGTTACCTCGCCATGGTATATGAAATGGAGCATGCTTGCTCGTATGTAACAGTATTATTTCTCAAATGTTCGCATAAAGAACCCCTTTCATGAAAAGCAGTAATCAACCAGTACTTGGGCTGTGAACCATCGTAGTGTTTTTCAGCTCCGTAAAACTGCAGTATATTTTCATGACTCGACTGAAGTGCTTTGAATACTTCTAGTTCCGTTGACCAAGACTGCTTAAACTAAATGTAGGAAATAAGTAGAAAAAGTATTTTTTCAACTGTATAAAAATTTAAAAAAATAATAAATGAAACATACTTGAGCTGGTACAATCTTTACAGCAACTAATTCATTTTTAGGTTTGTACATAGCTTTCCATACTTCGCCAAATCTACCTTGAGCCTTCACCGATATTAATTCAATAGGCAGTAGTTTTTCTAGAGAAGGAGATGACGAATCTGTCTGAGATCTTTGATCGAACTGTGTACCCTAAGACAGAAGTATACGTCAGTCGCTCATACATCGAAATACAATTGTATTAGTGAAAGTAAGGGTAGCTTACTCCTTTGTAGTAACACAGTTCACGTTTTCTAACCAAATAAAATAATACTATGAAGAATACCGAACACGTTAATATCAAAAATACCGGAATCACAACTGGAATCGAATCTGAATCACCTGAAAAGGAAAACAAATCAGTTTAGGGTAGTAAGTATATCTATTTTAAATGAAACTAAATTCAGCAAAAAAATCAAAATAATCACTTTCGTCATAGTTGGTTATCTCTTCTTCTAAAGAAGAAGGATCAGTGAAGAAGTCTGTGTTGCATAGATCTTCGGAGCAACAGCAGTAAATCAAATTGCGCACTTTCCGGCTGCCAATACATTTCGAATTATTGCAATTAGTGTTTTCAGTAAAACAACCCTGTAAAATGCATAAATTAAATAAAAACGCTCATCGAAATTATACAAAATATTTCAATAATATTATGTCAACCCGTCAAACCTTTTTTTTAACGGTTATTCGACCGAAAGAGTCGTTCGACCATAATGCAAAACAATAGTTCGATTGGTTAGGATCGCATTCTATAATTTTAGCACCTGCTGAGTTTTCTTCATCACTGAAATGAAAAGTATTTTTACTAAATGCTTAACGATGTGTAACAAATTACGAATTATTTACTTACAGTTCATCATTTATAGTAGAGGTACAATTATTTTCAGGATCTGTACAAACTTTTTCATCGTACTCTTCACATTTGATGGTGTTTTCATGTCCGATAACACTACTCGTTACGTAGGTCTCTGTGAAATGTAAAAAATTGAGGCATTATTGGGTTTGAAAAATAATGAGTCACGAAGAATTGATAATATAACTCACGAATAATACTAATTATCAAAAGAAGAAATGCCTTCTGAAGGAATTCCATATTAGGTTCGGTTCATCGTTAAACTGTAAATACACATTAAAAGCAATTTAATTTGATGATTAAACGATAGTTCTGTAGTTGAAGAAAACATCTAAAAAAACATTTATACTTACTAAATTCAAACAATAAGGAATCTTGGTAAGGGCTTTTCGAACACTGATTTTTATCAAAGATTAACATTGTTGAAGAACAAAATAATAAGAAAACGAGAAAAGAATACGATACCAGAATATTTACCAAGTTACATTTTCTTGAAATTTAAATTGCTTGTTAATTAGATATAAACACGTGAAAAATTTTATGAATAAAGATAACTTTTTATGATTATCTTTACCTAATCTATGATCATTCTAGGTACTGGCGGATATTTATTTCCTTTGCAGATTTGAGATTACAGAATACTGACTGAATGGTCCAGCGGATGAGTTGAGCCAGGAGGGGGTGGGAGGGACCACAGTGCCGCCGCCGCGACGCGTCAAAACGCGACGAGATGAGAGAAGAGGGAAAATCATCACAGAATAAAATTTACTCCACATGCAACAGTCCAAACTCCAAAGTACGTAAATTAGCTTCTGGTCAAAAATTCAAAATGGCGAAGATCGTTCTGAACATTTTAACTGTGAAAAGTTTCATTGTTTTGAAAACTTGGCAACGCAGCTGCAAATTTGTAATCAAAAAAGATGGTTGATTTGTTATTTTAATTTTTCTGTATCGAAGTGTTCTTTTGTTTTAATTAATTAATGCGAATTATAATTACTTTATTTCGTATTTTCGCAATCGACAGGAAATTTAAAAGTTCTTAATACTTTTGTTGTTACGAGACCAGTTCCTGTTTGGTAGTTTCATCTCCGCTCATCAATTTTTACGGTGGTTTTGAAGACACCTTCGACAAGTCGAATATTTACATGGAAAATTTTCACTCGATGTGTTCTTCATCAATGTAATTACTTTTATTCGTCGTTTTCCCGTTGCTGCAAAGATTCGTTTTTTAAATGATATTGGTAAGTGAAGGTGATGCTTTGTCTGATGAACTAGAAACCTGGACTTTGAAAATACGAAAAATAATATATTTGCGACTGTAAATATATTCTCGATAGTTGATTTTTACAATAGTTTTCTTCGGCCTTTAGTTTTAAAGTTGAACGTTTATTTCTGAAAATATGAACCGATTTTACGTATTGAACTTTTTAAAGACTAAACGTAACTGTTTTGTGTACAAATATGATAAATATCCGAGTGAAACAGGTATAACGTAAACGATGTTTTTAAAATGTTATTCGCGCGTCTCTCAGTAAATGGAATGGACTTCATTTCACTTCCCAATTGTGTGTGGTGTTTCACCAATTTTTTGAAATTTAAAATTGCTGAAATCACGTCGGTGTTATATGTTATTTATTAATGTCCTGATATACTCGAAACGGTGAGTATTACGTTTGTTTTTCGACATCAGTAACTTACTGTTTTGGAAAAGATACCAAGCTACTATCGTCATCAATCTGCGAAGTTGTACGATTACAATATTATTGTAACGAAACGCTTTTGAATGTAATTTTTTCAAAATAGGTTTTTGGTCCTTGGAAAGTAAGTTATGTAGGTAACTGTGCATGGTAACTTTTAATAATATCACATATTTTAATTATTATCGATGCCGGTAATTCGTATAAAATATTATAATATTTTGCTCTTGTGTAATAGTAAAAGCAGAGTTGAACGCTTCGTCAGGTTATTGATTAAACAACATTATGGATGAAGAAAATCAACCCATGTCGGTGGACGAGATAAAGAAAGAAAAGGAAGAAGACGACGAAGTCATCGATCGCGACGATTCACGAAGCATCGACCGGTCCTTTGACAACGAATTGGAAGAAACATCTTCCAATAAGAACGAATCCATCGACAAGGATATGTCAGAAAATGCAAAATCAGACGACGATATGCAAGGGTAAGCATTTAAATGGAAAAACACTTTGCAATATTATTCGATCACTCGATTAATTGAAAATTATATCGATAACAGGTACGATACCAGAAGCGAAGTAAATTCCACCGTTACAAGTGATTCCGAAAGTGGCGACGACGCTGTTAGCTCTAAATCATTCGACGTAAAGCGTAAAAGACACGACAAGACATCATCGACCAAAGTGAATTCGTTTCAAGAGAAAAAACGAAAACCCGACTCGATCTCGCCGTTAAAAAGGAATTCCGGCGAATACCTCAGTAAATTGAACTATTTGTTTCGGGATGCTCGATTCTTCATTATCAAGAGCAGTAACGCGGATAATATAGCGCTATCTAAAGTGAAAGGCGTTTGGGCTACGCTGCCTCAAAATCAAGTCAAGCTTTCGGAAGCGTTTCGCAGTTCAGAAAATGTGATATTGATTTTTTCGGCCAAAGAGAGCGGTAAATTTTCCGGATTCGCCAGACTAGCGACCGGAGTCGATCGTAGTATTTCTCCGGTGCCTTGGATAGTACCAGCAGAACTAACGCCTAACTTATTGAAAGGTACTTTTCGCATAGATTGGATTTGCAGAAACGATCTACCCTTCACTTTCACAACTACATTGTATAATCCGTGGAATTGCGGCAAACCAGTGAAAATAGCTCGCGATGGTCAAGAAGTCGAGCCACGAATCGGCGAAAAGCTCTGTCGAATGTTTCCCGAAGACGACGGTATCGATTTAACTCCTATTTTAAGGAAATCCAAAGACGAAGCGAAAACTAAACGAAGTTCCGATTCCATCAAATCTCTATATACTTCTAAAATCCGATCCAAGATGTTACAAAATCACAGACTCATGGGTGACTCGAAAGGAATATTACATCGTACTCGAGATGATAATAATCGTATCGTTAAACATTACAAAAACAGACCTATTTCCTTACCTAAAAATTTCCACGATTTGCAAAACAAAGCACCGCTACGTGGTAGAGTGATGACCTCGATTGAATCTTACGTAAAACGATTTAACCATTCCTTAAGGCCTCCGCTACCATTTTTACCTCCACTTCCACCTAACGCAGATATGTTTTCGTCACCGTTTGGTCATATGCCACTACCTCAACCACCAGTTTTACCTCGTTATTACGATCCTCTTCCAGCCTTTCCTCCGTTTCCAAAACTACATCCTATGCCTCCCAATCAGCATTTATACGATCGTTCAGTTGAAGAATTCTTGCGTAAAACCAGAGACAAGAATTTTCAACCGAGGAAGAAAGAAAATCGCACAAAACGCAAAGAAAACGATAGAAGAGGAAAACATACTCACTATCATGATAAATACAGAAATTGAAATTGGTTCGATCGTCGACGCATGAGTTACGTACGCTGTGTTATTTACGTTTTTCTATCAACCGAAGTGAAAATTCCATTAAGGCTGAATTAGTCTGGTTAGGTTTGCACAAATGTATATTTGCAAGTGTCCAATATACCAAAGATTGTTTATACAAGTGGAATGATTTTTCCGAAGTTGATTTTTTTTTAAACTTCATTACCTAACTATTTGAATTGCAACTTTTTTCTATCTATACAATGTAGATTATTCTTTAATTTTTATGTACAAAAATATGTCCAACTGCTGCGTTAGGTGCACAAGCACTGGACAGGCTGTTCGCGAATGCTGCTTGTCTTTTATATTAGTTAGGTAATTTTCAATATGCGTTTGTAATTTGAAACTTATTAGCACTTAAATGATTACAGGAAGCAATATTGACCATCTTCAGTGCACTGTTCGATCAAATTGGTCTCTGATTTCTTTTCATGCATATTTTTTCATGCTTACAATTAATTCAGTCAGTTGTTGTTTGTTCTTATTTATTTGTTATCCTTTGTTTAGTTTAGCAAACAAAATATTGAAAAGAAAAAAAAAGTGAAGAAATGTTGGGAGTGACATGTTTGATATTGTAAAAAAAGGGTTCGTTAGTTTATTTTAATAGTTATGTTTAATTTTGATCTCATCTGATTAAGTTCAAAATAGAGTGTTTATTTTATTTAAACAATTTGTACATGATATTAAAACTGGTTCTGTAGAATGAAAATTTCACATTTCAACTTTGAATTTTGTAATAATAAAATAAATACGTCGAACTGTAAAAAACTCTTGATAATCAGAAGTGTTGAAATTTTTAATAATATTTGGGTATCTTTTTTTTTGGTAAATACGTCGATGGCGTATCTGTCCAGAAATATGCACTTCGCCAGCTTCAGCATAATTGGACTCTACGTATAATTAATGATTTAAATTCCATTTATCCACCAATCTTGTGATATAACTGAGTTATTGCAAATGCTGCAGTGCAGCAGTGATGAACTAATGAACTTATATTATATCAAAATCAAAATTTGCATATCCCCCAACCCAACCCTTAAAATGAATTTACTTTACAAAAATCCTTAAATAAAACCTAAGGATTTTCATTTCCTAATAAAACTAGACAATGTAGAAAATTATACGGAGTGGTAGATTGGCAGTATTAGAATTATTTTGTAATTAATTATAATTATAATTTTGCCTTGCCATCACTAAACTTGTCAGTTGTCACTGTCTACTTCCTCGAAAGGCTCGAAAAGGAAAATTTCAGCTTCAGTCCTCCAGCTGATAACAGAACACTTACGTTGACGTTCACAATACGTAGTAATTAGTAGAAATATTTGGGCTAAATATCCCTTAAACCGTTAAACCTTCCCTCGTCCATTGATTAAATTATTTTTCCCGGGGAATAATTAAAAAAAAAAAAAATTTCAAATTCAATAGCGAACCTGGTGAGTGCGTAAGTTACTAGACTAATTACGCCAATTTTCTTTTTCCAGTTTTTCCTGTTGGTGGTAACATTGCGTATTTAATGGAACGTAAAAAATGTTACCAACATTCCTTGACAGAGCAAAAAAGTAACGCTCATTAATAATTTTTTGATTTTTCAGAAATTCGAATTTCTTCCAAATCCAAACAAAAAATTATCAAAATCCGCCAATTTGACGATCAAGTGATTTCAAATTTTGGACGATTTCGTCTTCGTGTATAACTTTTGTGTTCTTGAAAACTAAATAATATTGAATTCATTTAAAGTGTTCGCGGAACAGCAATTTGTTATCATGATTGTGTGAATGTGTTAGTTGTGACCATTTTGACTTCAATCCAATATGTATTGAACAATTCGAATTGGTTGAATCATAATTCTAACTTTAATGTATCGGGATAAGCATTTATTCAGAAATGAAAAAAAAGAAAAAGTTGTCTGCTGTGCTGAAGTCTAAGAAATTTTTCATACTGTTGAAGAATCATTCTCTCTATCCGAAATACGAAACCAAGTTGAAATCTCTCGGTGCTGTGAGTATAGTATTATCTCTGTCATGGAATAATGCACGTTAATTTAAAAATTATGCTAGTTTGTATTCGTCATTGCACTACAACATTAATCATTTGTTATAGTCATGTGTATTCTCCGGTTCTGCTTCATGAGTCGTATGACGCCTTGGAATTTTTTATTTTTAGGAGTGTTTTTCATGAGGCACTATGAAAATGATTCTTCAATTTCAAAGTATCGTTCTATGTTGAAGTCGTCTACACCTTCATTGGGCATCTAAGGACCTAAATGTTTCCATAAAATGCTAACATATGTGCATACTCTATCGCTATCCTGGTATACAATTTCCTTCGATTTTGATTGAGATCTTCAAGTTTAATTCTGTCAAGTGGCGACGTGGGGGTGTTTTATTTGTCTGAGAATTTTGATGTGTTTCAAGTTTGAACAGGCATATTTGATTGGTAATCAAGATTGAACGTTGAATTTTGGATTTATTTTCGCCACGAGTTACACCCAACAAATTTGCCACAACAGCTCATTCTAATCGTATTCTCGTATCAGTTGGTAAATTAATTTGAAACGAGTCGACGATTTCGTCTTCGTCGTCATACGAGTTATGAAGCACAGCCGCTAGGGAATTTGTTTCCATTCCGGTTTTCCGGTTCGTTGTTTTTTTGCAGTGTTATCGTAATTCCACGATTCATTTATCGCTTACTTGTTAGTTGTTACTTTGTGTAATGTCGATTAATCGCCCGTAGACGTATCGTATTGCTCGGAGGAAATATTAAATCGTAATTTAATTAATTAGTATTTCAATTCTGCGATTTTTTTCATAAACGTGAATGCGATCGTAGATTTCTATTTGGGTACATTTATCGTCGCAATGTTGGCAACATTGCTCGTCTAATCCCAGTTAACGACCATCTTGCATTATATTGTACGTTTCTATTGCACTTTTGTTTATCTTAAGATTAATCGAAAATATATGAATTTTTATATTTTAAAATGGTTTAAATATATTAATCGAATAGTGCTACACTAATGGATTAGTTGGTCTACCTGTTAAGTGATAGTTTTAGCCGTTTCGTCGCGTAATAAGGTCAACTAAGTAATATCCAACCATCAAAATGGTTGCCTCTTAGAATTCACACAGTACGATTGTATTCTGTTTACAATGACATAATTCGTTCGATTCGGAACTGATTTTTCCATTAGAAATTATTCATTCTCGTACGTGTAAACGTTAGTACTTCAACGTTCGCTAGTTTCATTTATTATTAAGAATTTCTCGCGTCGAATCTGGCTTCGAGTTGGTAGCTGGTTTTGTTCTACATTTGGGTGAGTTCTGTTTATTTTTTCTACGCGAATACTCCCTATTCGGAATGTTCTACGCAACGTAGCTCTAATAACAATTCTTCGATTGTAAATATTTTTGCAATGGTTTAAGATGGAAGGCGAGGTTTTTCTCGAGCTGGTATTTTTATTTTACTCGTACCCAGTGAGAATTATTCAATTGGTTAGGTATATGTGAAATTGTTTTGTTTTATGAATGGATTCATCTTTCAAGTGAAGTCGATGAATGAGTTGTGTAGAAAATATAATACTCCCTTATTCGCGAGCTATTTCTTAGGTTGCCTGGAACGTGGAAATATATTCACTTCTTATCGATTTTTTTCTCACCTCAATTTAATAATGTTATCATACTTATGTTTTTATTTATATTCGTCAGATTGTTTTGTTAGTAGGTATTCATAAAGAATAAAGTGACCGATTTGTAATTGTGCTGTATTTTCTAGGTTATATCTCCGTTCTTAGATAAAGAAGTAAATTACGTTTTAACCGATACGCCTGGCTGTAATGGGAAAGTCTCATTGACCGCAGAAACATTAAATATTTTATCACCATCATGTTACTCAGTATCGCCGGCTACTCCGGTGTCAGGGGACGATTGTTGCGCGACGAAAAAAACTGTAAGTGTGCAAACAAAACCATACGTACGAAGTGAAACGTCCACAATATTCACTATTCTACGTAATATTAATTGTATGTTTTTTTTACGTAGCGGACGCGGGCCGAGGCTATGCTTGAAAGAATTCCAGCTCAAACGCAAACGGCATCATTGAATCCGATCGCTGACGCAGTTTCTTGGAATATTCCAGTATATTCGATCGAATTCGTAAGTATTGAAAATTACTAGTCCACCAGTAATTCGAATATAGATTTTAAATACGTTTGTATTCAGTTTCAGAAGTGGCTGGATAAAAAATTATCCCAGTTTCAAGCAGTCAACGAAAAAACCGACTCGAGGAACGAAACCAATGCGAGAACTTTTGAGAAAAAGTATTTAAAATTAGAAAGCGTTTTCGTCAGAAATTACCGTCCAGAATTCAAGGAGGTTAGCAAGTGGCCTTCTATCGATATCAACACCCTGGCCGGATCATATCCTTTCGATACGAAAGTTTTCAAGAAATCTGGAAAAAAGGAAAATGAAAATAAAAAAAAGGAAGGTGAAAGGTACGTTGTTATTTTTATCGATCGAGAAAGAAAAGTAAGCCTGGTTTTAATCGAGTTTTTTTCCACTTGTAGAATGAATCGTACCTGTAATAAAACAGCGAACGACGCTGGGTATTGTGAAATATGCGCTGTCCATTATAGCGATTTATCTCAACATGTCGCCTCCAGTTCTCATATAAAATTCACCTGTGACGACAAAAACTACGCCGATATAGATAATTGTATAAAAACTCGTTCAGTCGAAGCGTTCTTAGCTGCTCATAAGTAAGTAATCGAGTGAAAGTTTAATTAATCTTGGAGTGGATTGAATTTCATTTTTTTTTAAATTCAAACGATGATAGGTGGAAAATTGTTGATTTTTCTCAAATCCGATTTATGAAAATTTGACCCTCTTGTGACAGTAAATATTTCTCTTTCTCATAAATTTTGTTTGGTTGCGATTTTTTTTTTTTTTGATAGCATTATTGTATTAAAATTATCTGTATTTACACAATATATTTGAATTTTTTTTTATATTTTTAGTTTTATTATTTCTTGTGCCTAGTTCCGGTGGCAGTAATTCTCAGCCGAAAGAAACCAACTCGAACGAAGCAATGGGAAGAAATCTAAGGAAAGCTGTATCGCTACATTTGAACAACAACGAAAATTCCACCGCAGTTACCAGATCACTCACCAATGCGAAATTACTCGCTGATGAGTCATTGAAACAACCGTTGCAGGTATAATTGACACCATACGTGGGTTACATGGCGCACGTTGTTTGCTTAAGACTTATACTTTCCAACATTTAAATTGTGACCTGTCTTAATGAAACCAGGTTTTAGTCTGAAAGACAAATTTTACAGGAAGGCAGCTTAAAATTTAAAATTCTCACAATGTCCATTCTATTCATCTGATCCAGTCTATTTTTGGGACATCACTCAGTCAACTCCAAGTGAACCTAAATTCACTGCGTAGGGCGTTTGAAATTTTTTTTACAGGCAGTGTTGCCATTCTTAAACCAAAAAATTTCTAATTTACTAAAATTTTAAATTTTCCAAGTCAGGATATAGGCTCAAATTTTGAGCGAATCAAAAAACCAAGACTAATACATGGTAGGAAATAAAATTTCTTACAAAAAAGGTTCTCTTCACTTTTTTCCTATCTTCAAAATTTTAGGAGTTTACATCTATAATTTTTTTTGATTTTCTCAAATAACTCCTGAAATATTGAAGTTAGGCAAAAAATGAAGAGAACCTTTTTTGTAGGAAATTTAATTTCTTACCATGTTTAAGTCTTGGTTTTTTGATTTGCTTAAAATTTGAGCAATTATACAAGATGAAAAGTAAGAAGAGTTGATGTTTTCACTTTTTGCTTACAAAAAATTTCATAAAATTGTCACAGACCACTCAAGAGTAAGCCGGCCAGGTTGTAAAATTGTATGTAGACACTCTTAGAAGTACCCTCCAATAAAAATAAAAATAATTTTCTGAATAGATGTATTGATTTTTCTCTGAATTTTCAACTTTGCTGTGTGCTCGAACAAAATCGTTTGAGTACGTTGTCTCCATGATAAGTGAAATTACCGCCAAAAGTACCATTAATATCAACCAAAAAAAAAAAAATTTACGAAATTTTTTTTTGGATCAAAACTTGGTTTTCTTGTGACAGGTCACAATTAATACTTATTTGAATTTTTTTGAAGTGGCTTCGAGACCTTTTTTTTTTTTTAAATTGAATTAAACGACTAAAAAATAAAATATCAATTTTTAAAATGATTAAAGAAGTGTAGATGATTAATATTTTTCATTAATTTCGCAGGTTCAATGCAATGGCTTCACCAATTACCACCTTCGTAAAACGTCGACGAAAAGTGACAGCGCCATAATCAAAAGTCCTAACTACTACGGCAGCAAAGATCTTCTACGCGAATCGCGCAAACCATACAGCTCGTGTCCGGACGGAGGTGCTGTACCGTCAAACAAAGAGTCACACAATCAGCTTTCTCCAGCAACCAAAGAAGAAAACGTGCATCGATTGCGGTCTCGTAAAAGTCTATTTTTGCCCTCGATATTACTAGGCACGACAGCCGAAGACGGTCCGAACAAGATACGAGCAGGCAGCTCTCCCCAGACGCCGACTTCAAATCACTTCCTACGTTCTTCCGCTTCGCCTAAGTCATGCCAGGGCCATTATGCGACCCGCAGTAGATTACCAGGCGCGCCTAATAGCGCCGAAGATGATATTCGAAAAAGCTCGGTAGCTTCACCGGGCTCGATGAAGTGCACCGAGCAGGCGAACGCCTCTGGTATATATTTTACCCGGAGTAAATTGGGTGGTTCGCCTAACGATGCTGAAGGTAAGAGGCATTCTCGAGGGTCGGTCTCGCCTCGAGATGATAATCGTGGCGTAGGCACCAATGGACGTAAGAGGAAGCTGAGCGTTGCCACGTCCGACGACGAAGAAGGCGGTAGTGCGTCCGCGTCGCCGCGTAATCTACTTGGTTACCATACGAATAGGAAGATGATGAAGAATAACGCTTGTAATAACGATGCGGCCCAGATGAACAGTCAAAAGAAACGATTATCGTGCGAGGAGAAATTCCTCGAAGATAATCGCGAGTATTATAAAGTGGAGATGTTACGCACTAAACTCAGATCGACTGAATTTTATTGTAATCAAGAGATCAATCAAACGGTACCGGTACCGGATACCTTGAAAGAATCTGATATGAAGCTAGAACCTCAAGAAGGTGCTGGCGACGATGGCTCCAACGGCGCTGTCGACGACGAAGTCATCGAACAACAAACTGAAAACGGCGAACCGGTCGTTATGCGGTTTAAGAAAATCAAACAGCGGAAATCTGCTTTGAGCTTGTTGAATCTCGAAGCTGAAAATTTTCTATTCGGACCTCCGAAAAAGATGGACACAGATGACGAGTCCGATTCCAGTCCCGAGCAGAATGGTGACGACACAGAAATGCTGAATGACGTCGATCACCGTAATAGTATCGATGGCAAGAAAACTCCAAATGCTAAACATCCGAATAATCCTTCCGCTCGACGAACGAAAGCGAAAAAGCGTCGAACTCACGCCGAAGTTTTCATACACGATAATCTAGACTATTACAGATTCGAAATCAGCGGTTCGAGATTGAGGCATCAAAACGCCGATGGCACCGAATCCACCGCATCCTCCGTTAAAAACGAACCCAACGAAAAACCGAACGATTCGGCGCCGACGCCTTCGTGCAGCACGACGCCCGCCATTCGACAGGTCAAAGTGAAAGAGGAAAGTGTTACCGACGAAGAAAACGATAGCAAATTACCGCCTAAAAAACGAGGCAAAATTCGACGAAAAAATACGAGCGAAATGGACAAAGAACCCGAGCAGGTTAAACCGCCGCCTGCGTCGGAGCCAACGAATGCCAGCTCGACGGAGAAAGAACCTGAAGAGGGCGCCACTCGTATCGAAAATGTTTGCTGCGTTCGTTCCATACCAGCGGAATCGTTGCATTTCTCCTTCGAATCGGTGCCTTCAAAAGAACCCTGGTATAAGACTTTCGTCAGATACGATACGTGCAACGAAAACTACATTCCGGTACCGAACACCATCAGTAGGTTTCAAAAAATATCCAATATCAAACCTGCGCCTACACGGAGTTCGGCTACTCCATCAGCAGCAGCTGCTGCCGCCGCTGTAGCCGCCAGCGAATTGAATTTATCGCCTCTACAGAGACGTAGACGACGCTCGAAATTGGCTCGAATTATAGCCGAGAGTAAGCCTCGTAAGTCGCCTCGATGTCACGCTTCCACATTAGCAATTTTATCTAGTTTAACCAACCATAGACGAAGATCGCGTAAAATCCACGCCGCAGAGACTCGTCGTAGCCAAGGCGAAAGCAGAGGCTCGTCGTCCAAACACGAAACCAGCGAGACTGGTCTAGCGAATAGTTCGACGGCGACTGCCCCGAAGGCCAGTGCATCATCGCAGGCGAATTCGACGCTGGAATTCGAAGCCAGACTGAAAGAAGCCGTCACTATGCTGGCCAAAGACGTGGACGAACATTTCATCGAAGTATTTAGCAACGAGGACTGCCGCGATAAGTACTTAAACGTAGTCCGGCATCAAGATCAAAGACTACCCAATAGCGAGCACCAGCAAACGAACGATACCGCCACCAACGCAGAATTCGCTCACTGTTGCATGCAACTAGACGAAAGTATTTTCCAAGATCAAGATTTTCTCAACTGCTACGTCGACGGCACATCAGACATCATTGTAGACGACATGGCTACCTTTATGAACGAAGCCCAGCTTAGTTGTAACAGTATGGAAACAGCCCTAGACGAAGAACTAATCATCCCTCGATCGAACGACCTGCTCTCGAGATTATGTCGCGAGAACGACAACTCGTGCAATAGTTCCGATTGCGGCGCCTCAAGCACCTGCGAATTCCTCGGATTCGCCGACGACGGTCGCACCGTTAGCCGCAAACGTAAACGTAAACGTCCCAATATGACCGGATGGCCTCAAAACAGTACTCGCCGAAGAAGACAAATACGCTTCGCCGATATCGTCCAACGTGGTGCTAACGAATCTCCCAGCCGGCAATCGACCGCCGGATCCGCTGATACCGGTACTGATACCGAAAACGTCAGCGAAGCCGATTCCGAATGTACCGACGATGACATGCCCCTCAGCGAGATCGCGTCCAAGAAGAGAAGACGCGGCGCGAGCTCGTCTTGCGATACATCTTCGCCGGCGCCCAAACAACCACACGATACGTCGAACGAGAAAAGCGCTGGTCGTGCCTCGTCTCGACGTACTAGTAAAACACCTAGTCGTCCGAATTCGTTACCGCATAGAAGAAGAGGCAAGAGGGGCAGGAGAAGGATATAAAACGTTGATCGTTTTGGTTTTTCTATCTTTCAAAGACGGTTTCTCTTCTCGCGTTAGGTAATAGTTGATCGTTTTTGCATTTTTTTTTCAAATGCCTTTCTTAAATTTCTATTTATTTTTTTTTACCGATGAAAATAGTTTTAATATTTACGACTGTGCGAAGTATTACTGACCAAAATTATATTTTTATTTTTTAGCGAGGGTTTTACGGTGCACCTTGATGCGAAAATCACAAAGAAAAAATACCAACTACATTTTTCTTCTTTTAACTAATTTTAAATTTATTAAGCTCCGTTTTGCCTCGCACAATCGCACATTACTTAAGGGTTCTTACCATGGTAGTGCTTATCACAAATTAAGTACAAAATTTCGCTTCTTGTCTTCTGTTTGATTGGTACCTATACTTATTCCAATAATACAGGTATCGCGGGGAAATCGAATCAAAAAAAATAATGCAAATAGTATTTTGAGCTAACAAAGATATTTTAATTTTAAAATATTCATTTCGGTGTCCTGATTGATCACCAAAAAATCCCTTAACCTCACCTCTCGATATGTCACCAAAAATGGACCAAAAGAGATCCCCTTTTCGTTTTTTGCTTATAACTCGATAAGTATTCGTTTAAATGAAAAAATCTTCATAACTAAAATTAAACTACATTGAATTTGCAGCAAAAAAGGTTATATAATTTTTTTTCTAAAAGTGAACGGGTGGCGCAAAAACACGCGGGTGGAAAAAGTGTTCCTAAAAATTTTTTTCCTGTCGATACTCGGAAGTGTGTAGTAAGACTGCAATGCGTTTAAACAAAAAAATGATCATAACTTAAATTAAAGTTCAAAAAATTTGCAAACAAAAAAGGTTGTATTCATTTTTTCGAAAAGTGAACGGGTGGCGCAAAAACAAGCCTCAAAATATACAGGGTGAAAAAATTTCTCCAATTTTCCACGAATAATTTACAATATTGCTGTTAACTTGCATTAAGAAATGATTAATGTGATTAAGTGGTAAATTTAACGCACTCCCACATTTATTTGGACTGTTTTTTTTTGATTGGGCACCGTTCAAAAGTTGTTGACTTATAAAAAATGGGTAGGTTCACAGGTGTTAACATATCTGGCACCTCGTGGGGATTTTTTTGTGTTCTGCGATGTGTCATAATTCACAATGAAAAACCACCTCAGAAATTCCATCATTTTGTGGAAATTGGGGGGAGGGGGGAGGACAATTATTCTTTTTCCACACTTTATATTTTTCGACGCGTGTTTTTGAGTCACCCGTTCACTTTTCGAAAAAAATGAATATAAAATTTTTTGTTGCAAATTCTATGCACTTAAATTTTAGTTATTATCATTTTTTTGATTAAATGCATATTTAAGGAGTTATGAGCGAAAAACAATGAGGAGGTATGTTTAGGGCCCTAATTTTAGGGACTTGTCGAAAGGTAGGTCAAGGGGACTTCTTTGTGATTGATAAGGGCACCGAAAAGAACATTTTAAAAGGGAGAAATGTTTGGTAGCTCAATATAAAATTTTATTTCCTCATTTCACCGGGCTAAGGTTCCTATAAGAAAAATTCTCGATAATTTTTTTTAATTTTTTGTACAAAAAAATATCCCCATTTTATTTTTTTCTAAATTTTTCAAATAATAGCAACGATATTATTCGAGAAAAAGCAAGAATAATCTTTTTCACCCTCCTCTATAATCTTTTTCACCCTCCTCTCTGCTCTAGAAGAAACACTTAAAAGTGTTTTAACGTGATCGTTGAAAAAAAAAAAAAAAAAAAAAAAGGGGACACGAATAAGTCTAGTGGATTCTGGATAAATTTCTTGCTACGTAGATAGGACTACAGATGAATACGTAGTTACGTACGCTCTTTCTTTTTTTTTTTTTTTTCTTTTTCAAAACTATAATTTGTAACGATAAAACGAGAGTGTACTTTACCTAGTCGTCCACTAGAACGTGAAAAAAATTATAAAATCATTATTGAAGATTTCCCTTTCACTTTTTTTTGCCTTAGTATGAAACTGAGAACTTCTTCGGTATCATAATTAGCTTGGCTGAAGTTCAGAAACTAACTAGAATTAATTTTTAATTTTTATATTTTGAAAAAGAAACGATTAAACGATTAACGGTCTCGCGGGGCGATTATCGTAACTGCAAAGAAAAAGAAAAAAGAACTGCCAGTTAAATTATAATTATTACCTATTCGCGTGTATCGATTTTTTTCTTCTGTTTTCCTCATTGTTGATTATTATTTTACCAGTTATTTAGAGATATTGTACGATATGATATTGAGAAACCATATTCTTACTTAAATGTTCTTTTTTTTTTTTTTGTGAATGTGATGAAAATTATTTAATTCCCCCCTCCCTCCTTATTTAATTCATACCTATGTTGGAATAGCGCGTGCGCGGTTGTATTTATGTGTATCTAGTGTTTACATTGTAACTCTTGATTATCTATTTCCCCCCATAAAGAACCAAATAAGGCTGCTACAAACTAACAATAAATTTAACGTTATGTACATAGAGTGGCTTTTGACAGAAATGTTACTGCAAATGCATTGGGTATTGTACACGTGTCAAGGGTTTGTGTGTGGTATTTTTTTTCTATAATTAAGAAACGAAGCTGTTCGCGTGTGGACATTCCATTGGTGTATGTAAAATGATTATTTTGATGAAATCGACGCGTCGAACCATTCGAATTGATTATTTGTTGTTGGTTTTCATTATTGCTGAGATGGCATGTTCGAAGGTACTGATGACATGTTTGATATTTTTACTTGTCATTTCATAGTACGTCGGATTACGTGGATTTGGAAACAGATGCGAATGTTTCGAAGCGTCGATTAAGGTAAAAGCAATGTATAAGGTTTATCTAGTTTTGCACGACGTCTTGTATTTATTTTAACCAAAGATGAATTATTAAGGTTAAGATGTAGTTATTATAATACTATTATTGATTTGGGTTTAGTATGTTTAGCAAAATGAATGGTTATCTATGTTTTTTGCATGGTGTAATGCATATACTACTATACGGTTTATTATTCTTGTGATCGAATGTTTATAATATTTTTCTCCCTTGGTCGGATATTTTACATTAACCAAATATCAAATTATGCGATTCAGTATTAATTATATTATGCTAGACGACTCTCGATTAGCGCGATTTAGAAATTTCTAGTGTTGTTTTTTTTCTCTTTCTTTTTTGTCATTTTTTATTCTATCGGGTTTTTAAATTAATTAAAACAACCCCGTTTCGAATGTTCCAAATTTTATACTGTGATCAATGAAGTTATATCGTGTGTACCAATGTAAATACAGATGTGTATAAATTCGGGGTTTTCCCCGCCCCACTTATCTCTTTTTTTTGTTATTTTTATCATATCAGAAAAGTTATGGTTTTTTGATGTTGCCTAATTTGAGATTTAATCTCCGTGTTGTAGGTGTGAAATTTCCATTAGGTGGGGTGGTTTTTCGCCTGCGTGGAAATGCATGATGTGGTTTTTTCTCTCTTAGATTTTAGAATTTTATGCGTTTTGCCCCTTATTGTATTTATTTCTCTTCTTTGTTTGTCTTACTTAAGACTGAAATATTAGTTAAATTATTTATTAATAGTTAATTTGTGGTTTTTTGTATATATACCTACGTTCTACGTGTGTATATTATGTATCCAATGTGTCCTAAATTATGTTTATGTAAAGTTTTATACCTTTGAAAAATAAAAATGTAATACGAATCGAGTGGTTTTTGTCAGGTTGTCGGTATTGTGTTGGGTGTTTGAACTCCATAGTAGGTACTAAGTAGGTCTAGGTAGTAGGTACCAGGTACTTATCTGTGCCAAAAAATTGACAGTATTTTTTCTTCAGGAAAATTGGCATAATTTTTCTCAGAAAATAACATGATTTTATTCTACAAAAATGTTATGATTTTTTTCGACAAAAAATTACACGATTGATATTTTTCAAAACAAAATTGAGGATTAAATGACTTTTTTCTTTTAAAAAACATCGTGAGTTTTTCCTTGAAAAACATTGATTGAATTTTCGTTTAAAAAAATTGATTGCAGGAAGTTTTTAATTTTTTTTCTTCAAAAATTGTCAGATTTTTCAAAAACTTGATAGGATTGCTTGAAAGAAAAGTGTCAAAGTGACCATGACAGTTTTCTCAAAAAAATAAGTAGGTAGAATATATTTTTTTAAATTGTCAGAATTTTTTTCTTACGAAAAAAAAACCAAGTACTTACTTACAATATTTTCTAAAAAATAATAGCAAGCCGATTTTTGCAAAAAAAAAAAAAAAAAATCAACTTTTCTTTTGAAAAAGCATGAACAGAATCTTTTTCCAATTTTTTTGAAATTGTTAGATTTTTTGTTCAAAAAATTAAAAGGGTACCTACCTAATGAAATTTACAATATTTTGTCAAAAAATAACAGGCCTATTTTTGCCAAATAAAAAAAAAACATAACACTTTTTTCCAAAAAAAAAAAAAAAAAAAAAAAAAAAAATGACAGAATTAAAAAAGAACAATCGACAAACTTTTTTTTTTGAAAAGAAAAAAAATAGTAGGCAGAGTATTTTTTCCAATAAAATGACAAAAATCTTTTCAATTTTTTTTCTCAAAATAACGTGATTTTTTTCTAAAAAGTATAAGCAGTGGGTAGGTATATTTTTTTTTGTTAGAGTTTCCTTTTTCTGAAAAATGGACAGATTTTTTTTTCAGTGGTCAGATTTTTAAAAAATTGACAAGATTTGATTTTTTTCAAAATAGACTATTTTTTTTTTTTTTGGAGAAGATCGGCATACCTAATTTTTCTCAAAAAATGACATGATTTTTCCTAAAAAATAGGAAAATATTTTAAAATAATTGCCAAAATTTTCTTTCCCAAAAAATCAATGAAATTTTTTAAAAAGAAATTTAGGTAGGTACGACTTTTTTCTTCAGAAAAAAGAGAATTTTTTTCTTAAAAAAATTGGCAGAATTACATACAAAAAAATTACAGAGTATTTTCTCAAAGGATAACATGTCTTGATAATTTGTTTATTATTCTATAAAAATACAGAAAAGTTTCAAGATTTTTTTTTTTTAAATCACTGAAGTTTTTTTCTTGAAAAAGGAAGCAGATTTTTTTTTCCCAAAAAACTTCGGATTTTTTTTTCAAATAAGTAAATCGGCAGCATTTATTGATGAGACAGTGACGAAATTGAGTGAAAAGTTTGTTTCAGCTTTGGTTTCAGCGTTTTAGACGTGAAAATCCGTTAATCACAAAATATTGCGTTGTTGTAAGATAAGTTGCATATCCAAAACATCTGCAGGGGTAAACTTGATCTATAAACCAACAAGAATTATTGGATGGAAGGAGAACGGATTGGGAGGGGGAGGGGGGGGGGTCAAAAATTAGACTTATGATTTTTTTATCGTCAAAAATTTAAAAAAAAAGTGAAAGTACCAACCTATGAAAAAATTATTTAAAATGAGTAGATAAGTAGTAAGTACCTACGTAATTTTATACCTCAAAAAAGTGTTTAAAGAACAGTATTTTTATATTTTTCGAAATGTTGGGGTTACGGGGAGGGGGTTCAAATTTTCAAGATTTTTTTTTCAATAATTGAAAATTTTCTAATAGATAGGTAGGTATGTGCGAAGATAAATTTACTCGAATTTTTATTTTTTATTTAAAAAAAAATACTTGATACCTACCTGTTCTTTAGAACTTTATTGAGTAAAAATATTTTTCAAGTTCCAAATTTTTTTAATACCATTTTTTAAGAAGAATTTTAAACACATCTAATTAAATTTTTTATTTTTGAAGGGAGAGACAAAAACCAGGTTTTGGTCTGAAAAATCGTTTTTTTTCCTGTTGATTTATTTAGAATTATTCTTAGAGGCTAGTTCAAATGGTGTCTACGTACAAATTTACAGCCTGATTGGATCAGTTCTGAACGGTCTGTGACAATTTTATGAAATTTTTTATAAGCATAAAAAGTGGAAAATTCAACTCTTCTGACTTTTCATCTTGTATACAGCTCAAATTTAGAGCAAATCAAAAAACCAAAACTGCTTCATGGTAGAAAATTACATTTTCAACAAAAAAGGGCCTCTTCACTTTTTGTCTATCGTCAATATTTCAGGAGTTATTTGAGAAAATAAAAAAAATATAGATGTAAACTCCTGAAATATTGAAAATAGGCAAAAAGTGAAGAGAACTTTTTTTGTTGGAAATTTGATTTTCTACCATGAACTGGTCTTTGTTTTTTGATTTGCTCAAAATTTCAGCCTATATCCTGACTTGAAAATTTGAAATTTTAGTTAATTTGGAATTTTTTTGTTCAAGAATGGCAACACTGCCTGTAGAAAAATTATCAATCAGCTAAGCAGTAAATTTGGGTTCACTTGGAGTAGCTAAATGATGCCCCAGTCCAAAAATCACTTGGATCAGATGAACGGAATGGACAGTGTGAGAATTTAAACTTTATACCTACAGCTCTTTTGTAAAATTTGTCTTTCGGACCGAAACCTGGTTTCCTTATGACAGGTTACAAATACGTAAGTACTTCCTCAAAAATAAACATCTTTGGGTAGTGAGATAAAATTTTTTTTTTAAAAAGTCTCAAAGTGAAGTGAGTGGCCTCCCTAAAATGCAATAATTATGCATACTCGGCAAGTTCTGTCGTCGTAGCTGGGTTAGGTTTGGTTCTTTTGAATAAATAATAAAACAACTAGGTACTACCCACCCTACCTACACTGTATCATGTAGTACAACATAATCAGAAGTACCAACAGTACCTACCAACACATTTGATGGTGAAATACGTACACGAGCGATGATTTTTACACCAAAAATTAGACCAATAAATTCAACATTACCATGAAAGAGAAAAGCATGCAGTAGCAGTGGCATAGCCTGGCAGTTTTCATTTTATACAACATTTTAGTTACGACTACCAGTGTTACGATCCCTTGACAACGCCTTTTCCAACGGCGTGTGACGCAGGCGCGTATCGCCATCTCGCAGCTGGAGCTTTCCCTTCGAAAGGCTGCAAAAATTATTAAACTTTTTCCGCAGTTGGAATTAAACTATATGTAGAAGCGTTAGAGTTATCGACGAATTGTACCTTTTTTTAAAAAAATCTACACTGAATTTTCTTTAAGTTTATTATTCGCGATACCGCTTTATTACAACGCGTTATTATTATAAATGTGTTCGGTTTCGTATTCGGATTTTTGGTGCGAGGCTTTCGATCTGTGTACGTATTTATTTCGACTTGTTCGCATGTTTTCTTTTCGCCGTATCGATTGAAAACTACTATATGATTTTTTTACGAGTATTTCTAGTTTTCTAATGACCGAGTGTTGTTTAACGTTGACTTGTTGACTTTTTAATGTTAAGTATTCGCCGTCTTCCATAGTTAAGTTCCTGCTCTTTTTATATATTGCTCGTTCGTTGAAACCTTTACGTTCAGGTAAATTTCAAATTCATACCTTGTGATATTTTATTAATTCGTAAATGATTCGAGTGTATGTGAATCTCCAGCACTGACAATCTGATATTATTTTTACGTTGCGGATACGCGAACATGGTTTCAAAATAGGGTGTTGCATAACACGAAGTAAACAAAAGGTGATGATTTAACTATACCTACGTCAGTTTGGTAGATATATCAATGGCGACTAACCCTTTGAAGAATTCAGGGTACTTTTTTCCAACTCGAAGGGCCACACTGAATTTCGCGATTCCGCATAAATCATTTTTGCCAACGTTGTACAAAGTTTACACCTACACTTACGAGTTTTCCTTTTGCACTGTCAATGCGATGAGCTGAAGTCGTAGAATAGGAAAAGTTGTAAAATTTATAACCCTTAATAACCATACGCCAGTCTTGTTTTCCCATTTGAGTTCGCACGTATGAGCTATGCCATGAGATTCGGATTAGAGATTGTAAGAATATTACAGCTTTATTAGGTAGGCACAGCTTACATCGTGTCATGTTACTATTTTTCTGTAAATTCTTCAAAAAAACACCTCCTATATAAATTATTTCGTGTCAATGGAGTCATTTCCAGAATGAAGGTGGATTTAGCATGGAAAAAAAGGTACCGGTGCTGGGATATTTATACGGATGGCTGAACGTAGCTTTCCCTAAGGAGTAGGAATTTCCATCGCGAGGTACATTTATATTCATTTACACATTATTTTTTGCTGTCGTTTATGCATAGGTATTACAAAAGGCTCATTTTGTATAAAAAGCTACCGGCCGGAGTTACTCAGGTTATTTTTTTTTTCTCGCGAGTTTGAATTCAAATTGAGTGTTTTTTGTTGTCTTTCTCTTTACAGTTCGTTTTGTGTTCAGCGTAGGTACATTATGGCGATTAGTTTTTTTTTTGTTTTGTTTTATTGATATTGGTAAATAACTCGTCGTAAAAGAATAAGCAGCCCGGTAAACACACTGTATGCGAATCGCGTACTAATAGAGCGCTAAATTCGCATTTATCGTATACGAATAGCATGCGAAAATAGCGTACTATTAGCATATCAAAAATGTCCGCTTTTTTAGCGGCTAATTTCGAACGCTAATAGTACGCGAAATTAGCAGCGAATGTAGCGTTCTATTCGCTGTTAATTCGCTTGCGATTAGCGTTCGGAATTCGCCTCTAAAAAGTAGGCAAATGATTTTTGACGATTTCCACTCAGCAGTAAATTAATTATTCGAAAATATATCATATTTGTGATCGCAGATCTGTGGAAAATGAAATTATGCCGAATCGTAAAGTTTTTGGAGTACCTATCAGTGGCATTTGATAAAATAATTTTTAGGAAAATCAAAATTACTACCAAGATTTCAATCTACAACTTTTGTTTGAAAAATTTCTCAATTTGAGTTAGTCCCTCCAATTATGCCCAATACTACGTAGATAGATAGATAGATTAGATAGGTATAAAAACGTATATTTATTACTCTGAATTGTGAGAGGGAAGAAGGGCTGTCCCGCAGTCCCAAATGAAAATTTTTTCAAACAAAAGTTGTAGATTGAAATCTTAGAAATAATTTCGATTATTACAAAAATTTCGATTTGACTCTTCCTTTCCTTATAATTTCGCATATTACTGCGTTCAAATTGGAGAAGGAAGAGGAACAATTGAAAAATTTTATAGCACTGATAAGACGTCTAAAATTTTTACGATTTGATAAAATTTAATTTCACACAAATTCACGCGATCACAAATAAGATATATACAAATACTTTACATATATAATACTGGAAACTCCAATGGGGACAAGTGACCCCGACAAAAGCGCTCTTTTAGCGGCTCGGCATGAAACTATTCTCAGACTTTCGACCGATCGTCATGTCTTCGACCAATCAGAGAGCGAATCACGCGACGATTAGTCGAAAACCTGGAATTTAGTTTCATGCCGAGCCGCTTAGAGAGCGCTCTTCTTGGGAGTCAAATCAAAAGCATTGAGTTTCCAGTATTATATATGTAAAGTATTTGATATAAATTCAAAATAATTAACTTACTGTGAGTGGAAATCGTCCAAGAAATTCTGCCTTCATCTCCATTCTTATCACTTTGAAATCAAATCATTGGCGTTTTTACTTAAAAAGAAGAAAAAACATCAAACAAAACACAAAATTCCCCAACAAAATCAAAAAACCCAGAAAAAACTTTATTTTATTGTTTAAATGTCACTGCAATACATTCAAGTACACGTTCATGTTTGAAACTGACTTCTCTCATTTGTAAAACGTATTGAAAGAAGTTGTAGTGAAAATCGCATGCTATTCGCTAGCGAATATTGCGCTAATATCGTAAGAAATATCTGCACGTTTTCCACTGCGATTTTAGCATACGATTCGTATGCGAATATTGTGCTAGTATCGTAAGAAATATTTGCACGTTTTCCACTGCGATTTTAGCATACGATTCTTATGCGAATATCGCGCTAATATCGTACGAACTTTTTGCCTGTTTTCAATGTGATTTCAGACATGCGATACGCAAGCGAATATCGCGCTAATATCCCACAAAACATCTACAGTTTTTTAAATACGATTTTAGCATGATATTCGCTCACGAATAGTATACGAATTTATCTGAGAAAATTTTCTTCGATTTTTGCTTTGATTTCGCATTCTATTCGTATGCGAATAGACCGCGATTTTCGTCTCGTGTGATTTTAGCATACGAATAGCAGGCGGTGTGTTTACCGGGTAGCTTATCGTGATGGAGCTCGTTGGCCAAATTACGAAGATTGGTTGCAATTTTTTTAAAATTATAAGGATATAAAAAATCTAGATCAAGGGTGATAGCAGTTTGAAAAAGAGAAAAAAGTTGAAATCACATTGGGATACTTATCTTTGAAATTGAATGAGTTATATGTATGAATATGAAATTCCTGTCGAAAATATTGCCTACCTCAGTTTTAATTACTGTGCACTGGTAATACACGAAAACGTCAAAATTTCATCAAAATAATACGTGGAATAGGTGTAATTTTTTTAGAGGAATAAAAAAAAGTTATGTGAAGAGTTTGCCTATCTTTCAAAATGAAGGCGTTATGGAGCATTAAACTTCGAGTCCCTTCATTTTCAAAGATAGACAAATTTTTCATGTAACTATTGTTGTGCCTTTCAAAAAGTCACACCTGTTTCATGCATCGTCTTGACGAAATTTTGAAAATTTTGCAGACCACTGCCCCTTCAAAATCGAGATAGGCACCTTGCATACATGAACTTTTTTTTAATGGTACTTGATTATATCAAAATTTCAAGTTTGGCAGACCACTTGCCGGACACCCTGTATAGGCCACAGGGTGTCCGATGAGTGATGGCAAACGTGTTGGATTTGGATATAACAGAATCCAATTGGCTTCCCTTCTCTCAGTTCTCTGGGAAGTCATCTTCCTTTTCAAAAAATCTCTCTAATTTTGTACGTGCTTCCAAGTTTCAACTGTAATTTTTATTTTTTTTATTTTTACAAAAAAAAACGTTTTAAATTGAAATCCTTTGAATAATTTTGGTTATTACAAAAATTTTGATTTGGCCTCCCCCTCCCTCAATTAATCATAGATAGTACGTATAAAAATTACCAGGAGTAATTTCATGTCAATTCAGCCACGTTTTTGATCTTAGGTCTTTCCATTTAGCTCAGATTTTTTTTTACGAGCTGTTACCGTTCCATAAAGTAAAAAAAACCTTCGTTGTTTCACCCCCACTCCATGAGAGTTTCTCAAGGGGGCTTTGTTGTTTTCTCAATTTGCAGATTTCTTGTTGTAATATCCAAGTTTGGCGGAATGTAGGTCAAGAACCAAACCCTCACGGCTACTCCCCCAATTTGGAAAAAAACATTTACCAAGAGTAGGGCGTTTTGGACGAGTGGATCACCGTCTTTTTTTTTGGGGGGGGGGGGGGAGGTTGGCACAATTTATTATATACTCAGTAACCAAAATTATTTCTAAGACTACCCGGTAAACACACCGCCTGCTATTCGTATGCTAAAATCACAGAGACGAAAATCGCGGTCTATTCGCATACGAATAGAATGCGAAATCAAAGCAAAAATCGAAGAAAATTTTCTCAGATAAATTCGTATACTATTCGTGAGCAAATATCGTGCTAAAATCGTATTTAAAAACCTGTAGATGTTTTGTGAGATATTAGCGCGATATTCACTTGCGTATCGCATGCCTGAAATCACATTGAAAACAGGCAAAAAGTTCGTACGATATAGGCGCGATATTCGCAAAAGAATCGTATACTAAAATCGCAGTGGAAAACGTGCAGATATTTCTTACAATATTAGCGCAATATTCGCTAGCGAATAGCATGCGATTTTCACTACAACTTCTTTCAATACGTTTTACAAATGAGAGAAGTCAGTTTCAAACATGAACGTGTACTTGAATGTATTGCAGTGACATTTAAACAATAAAATAAAGTTTTTTCGGGGTTTTTTGATTTTGTTGGGGAATTTTGTGTTTTGTTTGATGTTTTTTCTTCTTTTTAAGTAAAAACGCCAATGATTTGATTTCAAAGTGATAAGAATGGAGACGAAGGCAGAATTTCTTGGACGATTTCCACTCACAGTAAGTTAATTATTTTGAATTTATATCTTATTTGTGATCGCGTGAATTTGTGTGAAATTAAATTTTATCAAATCGTAAAAATTTTAGACGTCTTATCAGTGCTATAAAATTTTTCAATTGTTCCTCTTCCTTCTCCAATTTGAACGCAGTATTATGCGAAATTATAAGGAAAGGAAGAGTCAAATCGAAATTTTTGTAATAATCGAAATTATTTCTAAGATTTCAATCTACAACTTTTGTTTGAAAAAATTTTCATTTGGGACTGCGGGACAGCCCTTCTTCCCTCTCACAATTCAGAGTAATAAATATACGTTTTTATACCTATCTTATCTATCTATCTATCTATCTATCTACGTAGTATTGGGCATAATTGGAGGGGGGGGGGGGGGTGCTCAAATTGAGAAATTTTTCAAACAAAAGTTGTAGATTGAAATCTTGGTAGTAATTTTGATTTTCCTAAAAATTACTTTATCAAATGCCACTGATAGGTACTTCAAAAACTTTACGATTCGGCATAATTTCATTTTCCACAGATCTGCGATCACAAATATGATATATTTTCGAATAATTAATTTACTGCTGAGTGGAAATCGTCAAAAATCATTTGCCTACTTTTTAGAGGCGAATTCCGAACGCTAATCGCAAGCGAATTAACAACGAATAGAATGTTACATTCACTGCTAATTTCGCGTACTATTAGCGTTCGAAATTAGCCGCTAAAAAAGCGGACATTTTTGATATGCTAATAGTACGCTATTTTCGCATGTTATTCGTATACGATAAATGCGAATTTAGCGCTCTATTAGTACGCGATTCGCATACAGTGTGTTTACCGGGTACCTACTTTGATTATATATAATATAGGTATCTAAAACATATGATACGAAATTGGAGAGGATGGGAGGAAAGGGTCCAATCAAAAATTTTATAATCACCAAAATTATTACCAAGACTTCAAGCTACAACTTTTGTGTGAAAATTTTTTCAAATGGACCCCTCCCCCTATTTTGAAAATGTATCTACCTGTTGTTATGCGAAATTAGAGGAGAGTGAGGAATCCAATCGAAATTTTTATAATGACTACAAAATTTTTAGGATCTTAACTTACAACTTTTATTTGAAAATCTTTTCAATTGGCCCCTTTCTCCATCAATCCTCTAATTTTTAATTAGTATCTTTAGAGTATTATGCAAAATAGTTGAGGAGGGAAGGGTCATATTGAAAAATTTTTCAAACAAAAGTTGCAGCTTGAAGTTCTGGAAATAGTTTTGGTTATCACAAAAATTTCGATTGAACCCATTCCTTCCCTTCAATTTTTAATACAAGGATCTACGACCAATTTTCAAACCTTTGCAGTCCCTTCACTCACAAAGGTAGACAACAAGTATACATAAATCTCACCGAATGCCCAAAAGTTTCTAACGTTTTTTGGTGAAATGTTGGTAGAATTAGGTAGGTAAGTAAAACCTACATATTCCTTTTGAAAAAAATGAAACCGATTTATCAATCTCGGCGTGCTTTCAAAAGATAGCCTTTCATCTTGAAATTCTCGAGATTTTTGAAAATTTCCCCCTTGTGCTCAAAATCCTTTGTTTTCGTTTTTTCATTAAGTAGGTATTAAATTAGGAAAAAATTTGATGAAAATGTTTACTTTTCACTTTAAGCTTTTTTCCTTTCTTTTTTTTCGGTATATTTACAAAGAAGTACGAGTAGATCTTTCGAATATTTCCGGATTTTAAAAAAATGTAAGAAAATTGTTTTCATTACTTCATTTTTTATTTTTATTTTATTATTTCGACTTTTCATCCCATAATGAAAACTGGAATTATTTCAAATTATAAACAAAGGACATCCTGTTACTGCTACAGCGCTGTTGTTCAGTCATTGAACCAATATGCTACTTCATAGATTTAGAAGCTCATTAAAATATAGATACTTATTCTGAAATACCCAATTATAACTCTGAAAAATTTGAAAAAATAAATTTACAGATATGATGGAGATAATTGGTGGAATTAACTAAGATAAATTTTACTACTTAAAAAAATAATAATAAGAGGTACATTGAACTATTCTATTTGCCATTACTTTATACCTAAGTATACCTACTTTCAACTTGGTACCTACTTTTTTATTTTTTATTTTTTCATTTTATTTTATTTTTTTTAATAAGAAGTTTATTCAACCTATTCTTTGTACTATTACGTGATAAAAGCAATAAAACTAATTAAAATGGTATTAAGCGTTAAAAAAGGACGATAATGAAAATTCGGCAAGAAATTAATTTATACTTATAAGGAATGGAAATCCGGCCCAATCAATTAGCTCTTTTATGGGAAGAATTGTGAGCCAAAAGGGTGCAGTAGGAAAACCGCGGAATGAATTTCAGCATTTCGCCGACCACACCTTATACTATAGTATTTTAAGCGGGTAAAATTATCATAAATTGACGCCTAGCCTAGTGAGAACGACAGGAAAAAAATACTTGGCTGGAAATTCTCTGGAACATATTATCGGAGGAAGATATACTCGTATACGACGATGGAATGATTATTTTTCATCGAAGCTACCTATTATTACCTTTCAACTTCGAACCGTGGTGCGAGTTTTAAATAACTCTGTCCGATCCCCTTTCTTCCGTTCTAGTGATTGATTTCTGTTCAGCTAACTTCCCTACAAAAATGTTTATTATACTTATCGATCCGATGGCGAGAAAATTTTCACGTCGAATATTCATACGCAAACGAGCATATACAGGGTGTCCCAATCATGTCTTCCCGTTTTAAAGTGGGAGATAGGTGAACGGGGATGGGACGTTTGAGATTTTAAATACTTCGAAGTAGAATATTTAAATTTGTTAATTAGGCTATTTGAATTCATTTTATGGAAGACTTTTTAAATATTCTATTTGAAAGTTATTTTAAAATAATGTAGTTAAATAAGTTTTTGTAGGTATATTTTCGTATTTTTAAAACGATTTTTTATTTCATTGGTGAATAATTTTTTTTCAATTGTCTGTCTATCTTAAAAATTTTTCATTTTTCAAAATATTTTAATTTTTTTTGTAATTTCTCAATTTCCTTAATTTTGTATGGCTTTAAAATTCTCCACTTCGTTATTTCTCAATTATTTCAAGTATTTTTTTCAATTCTCATGATAATATTGATTAATTTTTTATGATTTTTAACTTTATAAAATTTTCAATTTTTTCGAAATTGGTAGACAATTTTATGTAATTCGTAATTTTTCCAAATATTAAATTTGTCACTTCTTTGTCGTTTCTTAATTTTTTCAAAAATTTACGTAAACCCCATATTTTTAATTTTTTGATTTTAAAATGTTTTAGTTGGTTATAAATTTTTACAATTTTTTTTTCTCGAACATGTTGATTATTTATCATTTATTCATTTTCCGCAGAATCTTCAGTTTTTATAATTTATGGTCATTTTCAACTATTTGTTACCATTTCCAGTTTCGAGATAACCTAAAACTTTAAATTTTTTCAATTTTTTCAATTTTTCAATTTTCTCGATTTTTATTGAATCTACATTTTACAATTTCCGAATTCTACGTGATTTCCAATTTTTTTTAAATATTTGCTTCCAAAAGTTTCTATTTTTCTATATATGATTAATCATTTTTTTCTTCAATTCTTATGTCATTTTATTACTTTTTTTAAATTCAATATTATTTGATATTTCAATTTCCTTCAATTGAATAATTTTTTATGAATTTTTGATTTGTCTAATTTTATTTTATTTTTACTACCTATACTTTCAAATTGATAATTTTTTGTTATTTATAATTTTTCCAGACCATTCAATTTTGTTTTTGACGGACCTGGGACCACCTTCAAGTTTCTCACTTCTATTTAGATTTTCATTTTTTTAAATAATCATTATTTTTTTTGTTTTTTAATTTGTTTGATATTTTAATTGGTTATCAATTTTTTCAAATTTTTGCAAACATTTTGACTATTAATAATTTTTATTTCATCAATTTTTTTAATTTTTATAAATTTTATTTTTTTAATAAGGTATACTTACTCAAAATTTTCCGATTTTTGATGATTTCCTTATTTTACCACATTTTTGAAATTATTTTGGTATTGGCAATTTGAAAGAAAATAATTTTTATTTTATCAAATTTTTCAATTTTCATAGATTTTATTTTTCTACTTACTCACTCAAAATTTTCCGATTTTTAATGATTTCCTTATTTGACCAAATTGAAATTTTGTATTGGCAATGTGAAAGAAAAATTCTACATTATTTTGAATAGGCATTTTGTTTGAATTTTTTTTCTGTGTCATTTTCACTTTTGGGGAGTCCAGGGGGGTAGGTGCTAAATTAAAATTATCGTTCTATGGGAAAGTTTTTGAGAAACATTTTTTGTTCTTTACGAATTTTTTTTGTTTGTGAAAATTTTCGAGTTATTTATGAAAAACATTTTTTCTAAAATTGATTGATTTGCCATATCCCCCCGGCGAGGCTTGCATTGAAGGACGGGGTGCAATGTATGGTATAGTATGTAGAATTTTTCTTTGTAATTTGCTAAAAACGAAAGTTGGGGCACCATCTTTAACTTTATTTTTAGAAACCATCGTTTTCCTAATTTTTTCAATTTTTCGTAGTTTTTGAAAAATTCTCAAGAGTATGAAAAAGATGTGAAATCGCTGTAAATTGTCTTTTTGGGCAAAACTGTGTATGTTAAACCCATATTAATTCCAAATTTTTTTTTCCAATTTTTAATATATTTTTTTCAACTTTTTTTTTTTTTTAAAAACGTAAAATGTGACATTTTTTTAATGTTTCATAAATGCGATTATCTGATGAATTCTCGATTTTTTATCAAGAAATATTAATAATGATGATAATATGTACTTGCCAACCAAAAGGCATAAAACCCATTCTATAACATTTTGGATTTTTTAAAAAAATATTTTTGATTTTTTGTTTTTGCAAATTTTTAATAATTTGAGGGCTCTTGCGCGATCGGAAGATATTATTCAATTAAAATTTTTTTTTGTTTTTGTGTAAATTTTGAAAATCAAAAATTTTTGATTTTCGATCCACCCTATAATAATTCATGCAATGGTTTTTCAAATTTTTGACGAAGTTTTTTTAGGATAACTTTTCAATTTTTGAATTTACGAAAAAAAGTTTCATACAAAACTTGTTTCTATTTGAATTCTCCATAAAAAAGTATTCTTTTAATTTTTCTCTCAGACGCATTGTTGAGGCGAATTTTCTTCCCAAAGTACATGTTATGCTACCACACAACATAAGAAGTTTTTTACTCCAGTGTGACTTTCCCCTCGGACAATTTGAACCATTTACCTACATCATTGTGGGAGCATGTCAAATACTCACCTGTCTCCTGGTCTGGGGTCAATAAACATTATCGGGACACCCTGTATAAAACGCTGAACTCGTAATAGTACTTTGTATACTCGTCTACGAAACGACGATTGTGTGCTGCATGGCGGCATTTAATCATAGTTTGGAATTCATTTCCATGTTGAAAAGTTCATTAATTCGGAACACCAACCAAACGAAACGTTTCCGATACGACGACGAACTTCATTTTCGTACTGAAGACGTGTTAAACGTTTCAAAGTGTTACGCGATTCCGTTTACGAAATACCAACCCCCTTTCGGGTTCCTTTTTCCAACATTCCGATGTATTTAGAGAAAGAGAGACGTTCTGCAGTAAAACGGTTGCTGGATGTTCTAGGGCGATGAAACATACTACTTTAATTAAAAAATATTATCCGCCATAGTCGGGTCGATGACGCTAGAATAAATTATCCGCGGCGACCAGATTTAAAATTCAAGCCTAATTTCTCAACCTACGAAGAAATTTTATTTCTCGGCAAAAAGTCACGATACGATTGGTTTCGTCGAGCACGCAAAAGTCTCCAAAATAATCTTAATTAAGCTGAAAATTTCCCCATCCAAAGTTTTATTCGAGTTTTATTCGAGCGGAAAACTATTGTCAATATTTTGTAATGTCTTTGTTGCGTCGTAGCTCGATAAATACGAAGAAAGGAAAACGTTACGCGAGAAAAATGCATCGATCGTTGCCTTGGTGCTTTTTTTTTGTTTGGAAAGTTATTAAAAAAAATTTCGCCAACCTTTGAACTGGGCGGCGAGGCGCGTAAAACGAAAATAGTCTCGACGAGCCAACAATAGAGGTGGGAATATGGCGGGCCCGAGAGTCTCTTATATTATAAGTACCATTAATATATTCGAACGATGCGATGCGCGTCTTTTTCGAAAAAAATATACAATTTCGTAGGTTCCAAAGCAGAGTCCCGAAGAAAGGGTGGTCGCGGTAGGGTGCGGTGCTACGATAATTCGCCCATCGCCCCGCGTTATATTTTCAAAGAACATGACGTCATCGAATCCCTCGCACGTCTGTTGAACCGACGAACTGCAGTTCGAGCTTCGACCCTTTTCTCTTGCGAATGATTCGAAAAACGGGGTGCATATAATGTAATATCAGTCAATCTAAACTGTCCGAAACGAAAGCAACGAGTAATAATTGTCGAAGTTGCGGCATAGCTCGATGCCGTACGCACGTATATGCCTAGAGAGCTTATGTTTACCAATATAGTACTTCGGCCTATCCTCGTCCTTACCTACCCCTCGATTTTCTACCAGAGTGAGGGAAAAACTATACGCAGGCTGTCTCTCTAGCTCTATAGTTGTTTTTATAGTAAATTACATCCTGTTTTCCATTCAATACGTGGACTTGTTTTTAGTAAGGGATGTTCCTCAGACCTCAGACAGTCGTCAGCAGCCATGTTGTCTTTTCAAGCGCCTCATCCTGAGTCAAAGTGCCAAGTTGAAACGAAATTAAAATTTTCAAACCTTATTTTCCATACTTAAGAGACGATGTCGTTCGTCGTCCTGCCTTTTTCGTCGAATAAAAAGGTACTCGTAAAATGGCTATACATGGTGTCCCTGTCCTCGTAACTGGTAATGACTTAATATTTCACCATTTCGCCGCCCCAGCTCATGACTGAAGTGATTTTCTCATGCAATGCCCCCTCGCTGCCCCGGTCACTGCAGTCAAAGCTGCGTGAGAAGTACGAACTCGTTAGGCGCGATTTTTAATTCTTAAACGCCACTCTTCACTTTAGCATTATTTTCCTCATTCGTGTTGGGTACCTTTCGTTCGTTCGTCGTAATTAAACGATCAATTTAAATTTCGGCGTGCGTTTTTTTTTTCTTTTTGCGTTGTTGGTTTTTTTTTTCTTACTTAGTTTGCGATTGTAGGTGGTTATTTTTTTCCTGACGCTGAGTTTTCATTTTCTATAGAACTTAAATTTTTAAAACGAGGTTTGTTTTAAATAAAAGTTTTCTAGTGGGCGGAATATTTTTTGAAAATAATTTTTTATAATTTTTTCATTTTTTTCAAAACCGATTTTAGTATAGGTACCAATTTGCAAAAAAAAAATCAAATCAATAATATGCTCTTCATATTTTCTACTTATACCTTGAGTACCTATGGAATTTTAGAATTTTTTCTCTACTTTAGAAAAAACGAATCAAAGATTTGCTTACCAACATTTTTTTCCAATTTTCTCAAAAAAACATATTTTTGAACAGATTTCTTTATTAAAAGTGGTAATTAATTTTCACAATAATGTTAGTAAGTAAGGATTGAAAAAATAGATAAACTTGTAAAAAATCACTTCAAGAATAAAGATCTTTTGGTAAATGAATATTCTAAAAAAAAGAAAGAAAAAAAAAAGATATACCTATTAAATTTACTTACTTATTTTAAACCTTAAAAAAATTTTAAAGAAGGAAGTTCTTTTTAAAGTTTCTATGAAAATAATTCAAAAATCCTAGGTACCTATTGATTTTTTTTTTGCTGTGTTTAATTACTAGATTATTACACCCAACGACAAATTTTATTTTATTTTTTTTTAAATTTCTGTTTGCAGAAAGTTCTAATTTTTTTTTTAGGAAAATTCAAAAATTCTTTCAAAAAAGTAAAATAAAATTTGGGTCCAAAAATCATTACGAGAATCATTTTGATGAAAGAAAATATTTTATGCTTAGTTGCGTTTGAAAATAGTTCAAAACATCCTGTCAAAATTTTTCAAAATTAAAAAATTCTCTCAAAAAAGTTTTTTGTAATTTTTTTTTTGAAAATCATGTTTTGAGAAAAATTTGCAGAAAGGAAATATCCAAATATGTTTGTGAAAGATAAATTTTAAAATCTATAATTTTTTTTAAAAATTCAAAAATCCTTCAAAATTTTTTTTTTAAATTTGGCATAAAAAATCTTGAGAAGAAATTTGCAGAAAGGAAATATTTTGAAATTTTTGTGAAAATGTTATAAATAAAAGCTACAAAATTATAGAGACTTCCAATCACGTGATTTTTTTTGTTTGTTTACATTTCGCTGGTAGGAATTTTTCATCAATTTTCCCAAAACGTCGATCTTTCATTGGAAGCTCTAATATAATATCGTCGAAATTTTGATAACCAATTTCATGCCAATTTCCTACCATCGAGAAATTTGACGTCACTTTCGGAAGTCCCTATTTCAGGAAGAAATTTTTAGCAAAATAATATTTTATAATTATGTTTTTGAAAATATGTAACTAAAAAGTTGAAAAAATTCGAGGTTTTTCTCAAAAAAAAAAAAAAAAAAAAATTCTATCATAAAATTTATTTGAAAAAAATTATTTAAAAAACTACTTGTCTTGAAATTCAAAATTCATATGTATACTGTATAGGTACTTAAATTTTTCTGATACAAAACATTTGTTCAAAGATTCTGTCAATAAATTTGCAAAATATTTTATCAAGTTACCAAAAAGTTCATATCAAATTTTTTTTTTAAAATTGAGAAAAATTCAAAAATTCCTTCAAAGATGTTGCAAAATTTTTGTTACAAAAAAATCATTGTGAGGAGAAATTAGCAGAAATAAAATATTTTACATTTATTTGTGAAAATAATTCAAAAACGTTGTCAAAAATTTAAAAACATTTTTTTACAACGATTCTTTTCAGAAAATTTTCTTGAAATTTTTTCGAAAAAAGTTAAAAAAGAGTACCTAAAAGGAAATATGTTGAAGTTTTGTGAAAATTATTCAAAAATCCTGTTAATAAATTTTCAAAAAATTTTATCATTTTTCTTTTTTTAATTAAGAAAAGTTCAAAAATTCCTTCAAGGAAATTGGAAAAATTTTGTTACAAAAAAATCAACTTGAGGAGAAATTAGCAGGAATAAAGTATTTTACATTTATTTGTGAAAATAATTCAAAAACGTTGTCAAAAATTTAAAAACATTTTTTTACAACGATTCTTTTCAGAAAATTTTCTTGAAATTTTTCGAAAAAAGTTAAAAAAAGAGTACCTAAAAGGAAATATGTTGAAATTTTGTGAAAATTATTCAAAAATCCTGTTAATAAATTTTCAAAAAATTTTATCATTTTTCTTTTTTTGATTAAGAAAAGTTCAAAAATTCCTTCAAGGAAATTGGAAAAATTTTGTTACAAAAAAATCAACTTGAGGAGAAATTAGCAGGAATAAAGTATTTTACATTTATTTGTGAAAATGATTCAAAAATGTTGTCAATTCTTGCAACGAATTCGTTTCGGAAAATTTTCTTGAAATTTTTTTAAAAATTCTATTGAAAAAAGTTGAAACAAATTCTGGTACTACAAAAAGTCACCGTGCGAAGAAATTTAAAGCACTTAAGGAAAAATGAAAATTATTCAAAAATTCGGTAAAAATAAAATTACAAAAAAATCTGTTAAAAAAACTTATGAGAAAAATTCTTAAAACGTTAAAAAAAATTGGTACAAAAAATCATCATGAGAAGAAATTTGCAATAGAATAATTATAGATATTTTATAGGTAGGTAATATTTGTAAAAATAATTTTAAAATACTGTCATTTTTTGACATACCTATAAGGTATATTTTTTTATCTTGATTTAAAAAAAAATTAAAATTAAAAAATTCTTTCTACATAATAAATTGGTTTTTTTGGGGGGGGGGGGGGGAAGTAGCCTACAAAATATTCTCTTGATTTCATTTTTTTGATAAAAAATCAAAAAAAATTGTCTTACAGTAATGCAGTAAGTACCTACATATTATTTTTAATTTTTTTCCCAATTTTTTATATTTTTTCAAATGTAATTCTTTTGAATAGAAGATTTCTCAAGGAATATATAATTTGTGAATGTGTAGATATTCAAACCTTTGTGATTTAAGTGTTTTCTCTTTTTGCTAGAGTTCTTTTCTAGAATGATTTTTTAAAAGTTTAGTTCAACATCAACATTTTAAATTTGGGAACATACTTTTTCATTGAAAATAATTTTGTACGATGTTTAGCTAAATATTTTAAAAACAGACTTCGCCGATAGATAGTCAAACATCTCTATGCTTCAGCCTGTTTATAAAAAGAAAAATTCTAAAAATATTTTTAAAAGAAGTAACTATGGAAATATTTTGAAAACAATTTTTAAAAAAAAATTTAATTACCTTTTTTTTCAAGCATGAATTTTACGCCTAGAAGATTTCTCAAGGAATAAAAATTTACGAATTCATTCCACCTCGAAAATTTTCCATACTGGAATTTTGGTCGATTTACTTAATCTGAAAATAAATAGAATTACGAAGTTAGCAAACTCGTTTAGTAAAACGAACAAAACTCCTTTCGAGACGGAGTTGTTGCCTATAAAAAATATCGAAGGCGAAAGCATTAAGACGTGTGGAAATTTACAGTCAGCTCGTTAATGTTTAATGTTAGCAATTAGTTCGGTGGATTTTTCGTCGGTTCGTTTTGTTAGTCGGAGATGGAGAAAGACGTTCCGGGTCATCAATTTCTTACCGTTTACTTCTTTCCTTTCTTTCCTCTTTACCAGGAAAAAAACAATCAGGATTACTCGTAATGAACTTTGTTAATGACGACGAATTGAAACGATTGATTTTCGTGGAAGTTTATATCGTGTTGTTTTTCATTCCTATAGTCGTTGAAAATAAAACCTCGCCAAAGTCTACCTCCGCGTAAAAATGAAATAAAAGAAATTACCAGCTACGTTATGAAATTAGAAAAAAAAATTGGGTTACTAGCCGGAAGACGTATGTACGTGGGGGGGGGGGGGGGGAACGACTGCACAAGTGGCAACAAAACGTACGAAAAATCCCCCACGTCAAGTACGTTCTTCTGGCAAATTGTTAAATGTTTTATAAGGAGTTTTTTTTCTCCTCCCTCTAATTTCTCTTTATTTTTAATAACTTGAACGAGACGAGGCGAAAGTACAATGAGAAATTATTCTAAACGCGACGAGAAATTACGCGAAATGAAGTGATAGTGGAATAGGACCGGGGTTCGCAGGGACCCAGAATGGAAATTTAAAACGACATTCGGGGAAAATTTTTATCGTAATTACGGTACAATTCCGTGTAATAAAACACAACCGCGGAAATTCGTTTTTTCTACTGTTTTTCTTTGTTTTCTTCTCGGTAGTCTTGTAGTATTAATAGTGTTATTATCATCGTTCGTTTAACGATCGTAAACCGAGATTACCGAAATGTAATTTCGAAAAGTTGTAAACTTAATTCGTTATTGTTGATGTTGCGAGTTGGTGGCGATATTGTGCGCGAAAATGAAACGCAGCTTAGGCGATTTCACTTTAGCCAGGATGTTCGAATGTATTCTCCATGTGTATGATAAATAACGTACTTGTAGCGAATTATAAGGGTTTAAGGGTCGCTCGTGCTAAATAAAATACCATTTTTTAAACGAGACCAGATCCAGGATTCTAATTAAGCCTATAAGAGTATTAGCCAATACGAGCGCGTTAATTATTTCACGGATGTAGAAGCTTTTACACTCCTTATGGTTTTCAATCGCATGTAAAAGTTCATTCACACGCTTTCGTGATACAGTCGATAGATGTCTGGCATTGGTTATGTTCTTTATCGAGTATGACATAGCTTAACGAAAGGGGGAAAAAGACTTTGTTTATGGTATAGTAGTACCAACTTTGTGTGAGCAATGTTGCGCCAGGAGCCTCGATTTTTCATTCTAACAAGGGAACCTCGCTAATTCGTCACTTCCGATTAAGCTGAAATTTGGCTCACTGAAAGAGCGGCCCATCCAGACCTTACAACCAAATTTTTAGCTGCCGAAATTGATTTTACGATTTTTGGCGAATTTTCAAAAATGGCTAAAACCGCCTCAAAAAACATTTTTTGAAAAAAAATTGTAGATTTCAAGATAGAATCCTGAAAATTGATTTATACACCAAAGTCGACCTCCCGAGTCGATTGGCACCATTTTCAAAGCGATCTGGAGCCTCCAGAAAATGTTGACTTCTGCCGTCTGGAAAGATTCCAGTGTGCTGGAGAAAAGTCAACTTTTTCTGGAGGCTTCAGATTGCTTCGAAAATGGTGTCAATCGACTCGGGGGGTCGACTTTAGTGTACAAACCAATTTTCAGGATTCTATCTTGAAATTTACATTTTTTTTCAAAAAATGTTTTTTTGGAGGCGCGGTTTTAGCCATTTTCAAAAATTCGCTAAAAATCGAAAAATCAACTTCGGCAGCTAAACATTTGGTTGTGAGGTCTGGGTGGCATGCTCTTTCAGTGAGCCAAATTTCAATTCAATGGGAGGTGACGAGTTGGCGAGTTTCCCTTGTAAGCTGAGAGTGATGGAGGCAGATACGAATGAATCAATAGAAATTTCAGAAAAAAAATTAAACAAAATTTAAAAAAGTGGAAATGTTTTTTTCTTTCAATTTTTGAATATTTTTACATTTTGAAACAAGAAATGAAAATTTTTATGGTTGTGTATCACAAGAAAAAAAAATCACCGAAAGAAAAAGAATTTGCCAAGGTGAAAAATGAATCCGCCCACAAGCTAAAGTATTAACCTAGGGACCAAAAAAAAGGTTCCAAGGGCCAAAAGTTACACTCATGGGAAAAAATGCATTCAAGGGCAAAAATAATTCACTCGGGAGCAGAAAGAACTGGCATAGGAACAAAATTAATTCGTCCAGAGGCAAAATTAATTCACGCTGGAAAAAACAGTCTTTCAGGCGCAAATTATAATTCATTCAAGGGAGAAAATAATTTGCCCGGCGGAAAAAGAATTTCTCAAAAAAAAAAGAATTTACCCCAGGGAACAAAGACCACTCATGGGACAAAAAATTCACGCAGGACCGAAAAGAATTCGCCCAAGAGCTAAAGAGTTTGTTCAGGGTTCAAAGATCATACTCATGACTCATGAGCAAAAATTCATCCAATGGCGAAAGAATTCGCCCAGCAGCAAAAGTTAGTTGCCGTGGGGCAAAAAGAATTCCTCCTGATGCACAATAACTTCGTCCAAGCACAAAAAAATTCATCAAGGGGCAAAAAAATTATTCGGGTGCAAAGATTCCCCTAAAGGAAAAAATAATTCTTCTTCAAAGAAAGAATTTACCTTCAAAAAGAATTTTCTTGGAAAAATAAGAATCGACCCAGGCAGAGACGATTTGAGCAAATTTTTTTTGGGGTGTAGATTGAAAATGCCGAATGAAAATCTTTAAAATGCCGAATGAAAAAATTTCAAAAATGCCGAGTGAATTGTAATTTTAAATTTTTCAAAGTTTTGTCGAATTCGTGATTCGGAAATACGGAATTTCCCAAAAATTTACTGAATTTTTAAATTGTAATTCAAAAATTTTCAAAACTTTACCAAATGTTGTAAACGTACCTAATTTAATTTGTCGAAAATTTGCCGAACAAAAACTGACTGGGGGGGGGGTGTTCCACCCACAAACCCCCTCTCGCACCGGCTCTGGACCCAGGGGCCAAAAAGAATGCACTCAGGGATGAAAAAAAATTGCCTGAAGACAAAAGAATTTACCCATGAGCTAAAGAATTTGCCCAATAATTTTGCCCTGGGACAAAATTAATTCTCCCGGCACAAAAGATTCACCAGGGACATAAAAAATATTCAGGTACAAAGAATTCTCTCAAAGGAAAAAAGATTTTTTCTAGGGAAAAAGAATTCCTCCCCAAAGAAAGAATCCCCCCAAAAGACTTTGCCTGAAAAAACAAAAAATTGCCCAGGAACTAAAAGAATTTACCCAGGGGCCAATGACCATGTTCATGAGCCAAAAAAATCACTGAGGAGTTGAAAGAATTTGCTCATTTCTAAAGCTTAGTACCCAAGAAATTAACTCAGGGGCATGAAAGATTTTGTCTAGGAGTCAAAGATTACTATTATAGGGAAAAAATTAATCCATTGGCAACAAGAATCCGTCCAGGTGCAAATGAAGTCGTCCTAGAGCAAAATGAATTTGCTGCAGGGCAGGGATAAAATATTTTTCTAGTCCAGACGCCAGTGAAGTCGTCAAGGGAAAAAAGAATTCGCTCAGTCAGGGAGGGGTAAACACAATTTGCTCAGAGAATTCGTCCTTAGGAAAAATTAATGTGGACAAGGGCAAAATGAGTTTTCCCGGCCGAAGAAAATTCTTGTAGGTTATTTTTGTTCAGGGATTTTAAATTTTCAAATTTTTAATAATTTTCTGAAACTTTAAGCGCCTAGCGGACCAAGAAAAATTCGATAGGTATTTCTTGACCAAAATTTGTACCCTTAATTTCCACTTTAAAAACATAAGAAAATCAACTCTTTGCGTTTTAGAATTCGAGAAAAAAATTTTCATTCCATCATCATCTGATATTCCTTTCAATTCATCTTTGAACATACTCGTACCTATAGAATTAGAAATGAGATTCAATCAGTGGAAATAGATGTGTAGAGCGTTACATAAGAACATATCATTGTGAAACATGCATATAGTATGTACTACTCCACTATAGAATGCTTGTCATGTTTGGTAACATTTCCTTAGAATTTTAATGACAAACTGATACCGATGAAAATGTGTTTCCCGTTCCCTTGCACTAACGACAGTGCCTTATACGTATGAAAGTGTTGAGAAATGTGGATACATGTGATAAAAATATTCATTTCTTTTTTAATATCGACTCGTGAAAAATAATTTTCTGTCAACTTCGAGCAGTAGGTGATTTTCATCCACCTCCGCTTGTACATTTTTTCCTATCATATAAGTTCAAATCACACTTAAATATAGCCGCAGAGAAATTCGAAACGCGATTCAAGGTTGTTATAAAAAAAAAGATTTTCCCCCCAGGTGTAGGATGTGAGAAAATTATTTCGCAAGATCACCATATCGTTTGGTTTTTCACAATGATCGTGCCATTTCTCTCGATGTCACGTTATAAAAATTACATTCGGAGTGCTTTCACCACCCTCGTATCATGTTCAAGGGTTATTGGCATACATTTGTCAAGGCATAACTGCAAGCCATAGCGAAGGCGCAGGCGGCATGGTGCGAACACGTATTATAAAACATTCATCGATACACCACATTTCTGAAAGGATCAAGTCGGATTACAGAGGTACTTGCTCGTCCTTGCTTCCTTCGTCGAAGAATACACATATTTATACGCAAAGCTGGAGTCTGGAGTATTCCCCTCAGAAAACGATAGAATAAGAATGGTATATGAGTAACGAATCCATTGTAATTTGAACCTAAGTATATATCGTTATGAGGGGTTTGCTCAGCTCTTCTTCCTTCGTGTGGTAGCGATTCTTTTTCACTACTTTTCCAGTATTTTATACATTACAAATGGCAGCTGCTCTTCTTCTACATGGTGTTTCATAGTTGATGTAGTTCCTTCTACGAGGTGAATAGGCAACCCATAAAAATGTTATATGCAAGTGGCGTCTACCTTGGAAAATGAAGGCACAAGGAAAATAAAATTGAGAAAAATTAATTTCAAATCAGGAATATGGATTGTATTAAACAAATGAATTCTCTTTATTTTTGACATTTCTTGTCTACCTCTAAAAATGAAGGCGCTACAGAGCTTTAAATTTTCAAAACCGGTTTTATGATTTTCAAAACTCTGTAGCACCTTCATTTTCAATGATAGGCAAAAAATGTCAAGAGGAAAAAGAGTTTATATTTTTTAGAAACATTCATAAGCTTGATGAAAAATTAATTTTTCTCAATTTCATTTTCTCTTGCCCATTCAGTTTTGAAGATAGGCACCGTGTACTTATTATAGGGTGGTTCTTATTTTAAACTTTTGAATTATTTTGTCTTTTTACCTAAAATCGTTTCACTTTATAAGGAAATATTTCCTTACTTCTTTATATGCCCCCAGAATTTCAAGTGGCCTCTCGCCCCCGCACCCATTAACGTGGAGAAATGAAAAAATTATCTGGTCTTCAAAGCCTTGCCTTTTCTGTTATAACCCATCAACGTTTTCCCTTTTCACGAGAATGAATTCTCAATTTTGTATTTTCCTCCAAAAGTTGTAGATACTCGTACTAAGTGAGTACTTTTGAACGCTCTCAACCCCCCCCCCCCTCCCCCCGATAAAAATTCAAAACTAAAAAAAATCAAAAAAATTTCTTGACCTATAACTTAAAATTGTTCCTTTTTATTGGAAAATAATTTCCTTATTTTTTATTTTACTATAACGGTATTTCAAATGATGCCATTACCCCCCCCCCCCCCCCCCATAAATAAAAAATCTAGTTACTGAATTTAGTCGTCCTCCATTTTGAAAAAAAATGAAAATCATCAAATGTTTCAAATTTAGCATTTTTTCGGTTTTAATTTTCCCCCTAATTGAATTATTAACAAAAAAATTCAAAAAATTGAAATTTAATTTTTTTCAATTTTTTTCAACAAAATGGTCACAACGTTGGTACTTTTACCCACCAAAACCATTTTCGGTGAGTTTTCATCTTTACCCCTGTTTTTAAAAGGACATGCCTATTTTAAAATTAAGTTTTTTTACGTTTTTTGAAAAAAAATAATTAAAAACACCCAAGTTGGAATGGAAAAAAAAATTGAATCAAAGTGGTCTTAAGTTCTTAACCTACTCGTAGGTAAATATTTGCATAAAAAAAAAAAACATTTATTTATGGTAATTTTTCAAATTTACCTCAATTTTTAGCAACTGCATGAACTGCGCCATTCTTCTAGGAAGATAAAGTTCCTGAAAACTGAGATACGAGTAAAGTTGAAAAATCGCCATAAATGGGTTTTTGGGTAAAAATATGTATGTAAGAACACTTTGATCCAATTTTTTTTTAATTTCAGCTGATTTTTAATTTTTTAATTTTTCAAAAAACTTGAAGGAAGTTTTTTTTATAACCCCTTTAAAACAGGGGTAAAAGATGAAAAATCGCCTAAAATGGTCTTGTTGTTGAAAAGTACCTATGTAGTGACCATGTTGTTGAAAAATTTTGAAAAAAATTCAATTCAAATTTTTTGAATTTTTTTTTGTTTTCTTAAAAAAAAAGGACTCTGCGCCTCCACAAAAATTGATTTTTTGAAGAAAATTTTAGGGAGTTGATCATCCCGAGCGGCACACTCGATCGATAATATCGGAAGATGTAACGTATCGATAAAAAATCGTTTGAAAATCTATAGATGTTCTCACGATATTATAAAGATTTATCGGTACAACTTCATAGGCAAAAAATCTAAAAACTATCGAATTCGATATTATTAAGATTTTATGACGATATTCGTCAACGATACTATCGACAAAGAATATTAAATTTATCGATTCCGATTTTTTAACGATTTTGTAAAGATATTTAAAACTATATTATCGACAGATTATATGAAATTTCTCGACTTCGATATTTTACCGATTTTTTGACGACATTTGAAACTATATTATCGACAGATTATATTAAATTTATCGAATCCGATTTTTTACCGATTTTGTAAAGGTATTTGAAACTATATTATCGACAAATAATCTGAAGTTTCTCGAATTCGATTTTCTAACGATTGCGTGAAGATATTTGAAACTATTTCCAAGTCTGGAAGTACTAAACTGCCTATTATAAGCGTTTTATTGCTAATTCCTCAACGATAAGGTATGGCATAGTGGTTAAGGAAGAGGATTACCATGCAGGAGGTAGATGATTCAAGCCCCACGGGTGGCAGATTTTTTATAATTTTTTTTGACTTTTTCTGAAATGATCCTCTTACCGCAACATGAATAATGTGTTTAGGCATAGTTTAATGTATTAATTATGCTAATTAAGGATTTTTAATTATAGAAAAAAGCTAGTAAAAGACGAAAAATCGGAATAAAAAATCGATAAAAAATCGACAGAATATCGAATTCGATAAAGTGTCGCAAAAGTTCCGCCTAAATCGTGAAATTATCTTTCGATATTATAGATATACTATCGATAAAATATCTTACTATAATCTCGAAATTTTTGCTAACTATAATTCGTCGATAATCTATCTATATATCGAAAGATAATTTCACGATTTAGGCGGAACTAACGCGACACTTTATCGAATTCGATATTCTGTCGATTTTTTATTTCGATAATTTGTCGATTGTGCTGCTCGGGATTTGAGCTTAAAATTATCAGTGGACATGATTGGAAAATGGTAACTGCAAAATTTGTCAAGATGTTACATGAACAGATGTAACACTTTGAGATAAGAAAAAAAAGGTGATGTGGTGAATTTGCCTATCTTCGAAAATGAAAGAGTTACAAGGATTTGGAAATTGGAAAACCTGTTTTTTTGAAAGTTTAAAGCTCTTCTGAGCCTTCATTTTCAAAGATGGGCAAAAAATGTCTAGAACAAGAAATTTATTTATTTATTTATTTATTTTTATTTGGTACTTACTATTTATTTGCCCAATCAAAAAATTTTTCTCAATTCAATTTTTCCTTGTCACTTAAATTTTCAAGATAGGCAACATGTTTTTTTTTGGTTCCTTATGGGTTGCCTATTCATCTGGTGGAAGGAACTCAGTGAGCTATGAAACACCCTTAGGTTGCTTATTCATCTCATGAAAGGAGTTACATCAGCTATGAAAGTTGAAACACCCTGTATGTACCTATAAGTACATATATTCTCTCGTATGTACAAATAGAAATTTATGCTAAATGAGAAAATAACGTGATACGTACAATCGCTACGACGTTAGTTAGCTCATCCTCGCAATCAACGATAATTTTATATTCGATTTAGTGTGTAGAAAAAGCTAATTAGAAAAACATCCCCAAACGATATTATCTTCATTTTATTAACCTGTCGAAAATACACTTCCACTTTATACTATTTTTGGTTGTTATTGCGAATAGTGCAAATTCGGTGTTTTTTTCCCCTCGAAAAAGATATAAAAAGAAGTTAAAAAAAGTCGAGTAAAAAAATTACCAAACAAATTGCTATTTTATTATACAAACCGGGGCGAGCACTTTATCGCTACGCGAACGAGAATTGCAGCATGAAAGACATGCGAAGGGAACACGTTAAAAAACGTTCGGTTTGGTTTTCGCGTGCGAATAAAGAAAATAATAAATTCTAATATCGGAGGACTATAAACGCAGTATCTTCATGGTAGAAAGGAATCCCCAACGTTGGGCACTGTTCCAAACAAAATCACCGAGAAAAGGCGATGGCGAAGGCGATAAACAGTCAAAAACTAATATTGTACTTTATCATCGAAACATCTTCGGGTTATTTATTTTTACGGTTAAAAAGGACGCAAAAAAATGTCGACTTTGTCTCGACGACATCGACAATGACCGAAGCACAGAAAGACGGAATTACCGAAGGCGAAGCAATCGAGAGTAATTTTTAATCCGTATAAGGTATCCCATGGGAGACCAGAAAGGGTGATAGTTGAAAAAGTATAAATGACTAAGCAAAATAAACCCAAAGACTGCGTTCAGACTGGCGTTTAGATAAGGGTGGGTTAATATACGCTGGCAGGTATCTGGTATATGCCACACCGCACCATGCCCTGTACTGAAAGCACAGACCATACCCAAGTTACCAAAGTTACTGATCGATAAGCGCGATCCTGCGTTCTGATGTTCTTCTCACCGGTCTTCCTTCAACTTTCTGATGCTTTTACCAAAGTCTTGGCGTTCGTTTACGTGCACCTACCTATGTCTGCGTGTCGGCTCGACTCGGCTCTGTCGTGTTCATGAAAACCGCGCCTTGTATTCCTATTCCTAACCCACCCCTACTCCCGTCCACGTTCGACATTTGATCTCGCCGAATATCAAGTCTTCGATTATTTTTATCCAACAGGTTTGTGAGCTTTGCGTTTAGTCTTACGTAGCGATGAACAACCAAAGCGAAACAATTAGCGGGCTTTTCCTTTAGCTCTTTCTTCCTGTTGTCGAGTTACCGCTTACGTACCTACTTTTCAACGAGCCAATTAATTTGGTGACGTGGATTTACTCGAAATAAAAGTGGCATTTTCTCTGCTACGGGTTGTTTCCTCCTTGTGCTGAAAAAAAAGTGTTTTGTGGGATTTTATACCTATACGAAGGTAGTTCAGATTATTCTCAATTTCTTCGAGTGGTGTTTTTCACCGGCTTATTCGCACTTTCCAGTGAAAAGTCGTCGTTTTCGTTTTATTTTGTGTTTCGACATTTTTTGGCTTTAATCGAAATACAGACTTGAAGAGAAGGGAAAGAACTGCAGGATTCAATGACTCCAGGTCCAGATTTTTTAGAGGCACGAACTTTTGAAGAATTATTTCAGATTTTTTTTTAACCATTAAAAATTTCAAAAGGTTGTTTTAAATTTTCTGAAAATTACTTTAATTGTTTATTCAAAGTTGATAAACTGCCAAAATTGTTGAAAAAATTTTTAGAATCCGTTTTAAAATTTTAATACTTACATTCAATTAAAAAATTTTCAAGAATGAATCTAGCAAAAGTTTTTCCCTTCAAAAATTAAAGGAAAAAAATTGCAAATCACTTTTACGTTTCGAAATAAAATTTTTGAAAAATATTTTTGAAATTGTCCTTGCGAAAAATTGTGAAAATCACACAGTTTTTTTGTGAAATATTCAGAGTTGTGACTTTGAGGAAATTTGCAAAAATTTTAGAAGATGCAGAGAATTTATTTTTGCAATTACTCGCGATAATTTTCGCCTTTAAAAAAATTGTTGGAAATGCAATTTTGTGAAATATTCTTAGAATATTTCAAAAATCTTTTTTTTTTTGCAAAATATTCACAATGGCCTAAAATAAATAGATAGGTAATATTCCCGGTAAACACACCGTATGCGAATCGCGTGCTAATAGAATGCTACATTCGCATCTATCGCATACGAATAGCATACGAAAATAGCGTACTATTAGCATATCAAAAATGTCCGCTTTTTTAGCGGCTAATTTCGAACGCTAATAGTGCGCGAAATTAGCAGCGAATATAGCGTTCTATTCGCTGTTAATTCTCTGCCGATTAGCGTTCGAAATTCGCTTCTAAAATGCAGCCAAATGATATATTGACGATTTCCACTCAGCAGTAAGTTAATTATTTCGAAAATACATCTTATTTGTGATCGCAAATCTGTGTAAAATGAAATTATGCCGAATGGTAAAGATTTTGACCTACCTAGTAGTGGTGTTTGATAAATAAGTAGGGCGTAGGTATTTTAATTTACAACTTTTTCCATGAAATTTTTTATGGACCCTATACCTTCTTCTATTTTGAATAATAAATATCTACGTAGTATTAGATGAAATTAGAAGGGAGGAACGAACGAACGAACGAATGAAATAATTTATTTTCTCAACAATTTTTGACAATCAAATAGAAGAATAGGAAGGAAGGAAGGAAGGAAGGGAGGGAGGGAGGGAGGGAGGGGTCCAATCTTAATTTTTATGAAAATCAAAATTATTTCCAAGAATTCAATCTACAACTTTTGTTTGAAAAATTTATCAATCGTGAGAGGGAAGAAGGGCTGGCCCAACTGAAATTTTTTTCAAACAAAAGTTGTAGATTGAAATCCTAGAAATAATTTCGATTATTATAAAAATTTCGATTTGACTCCTCCTTTCCTTCTAATTTCGCATAATATGTACTTATACTGCTTCAAACAGGAGAAGGCAGAGAAACAATTTTATTGAAAAATTTTATAACACTGATAAGACGTCGAAAATTTTTACGTACGATTTGATAAAATTTCATTTCACACAGATTCACGATCACAAACAGATATACATTCAAAATAATTGACTTACTGCTGAGTGGAAGTCGTCCAAGAAACTCAATCTTCGTCTCCATTCTTGTCATTTTGATCAAATCATTGGGATTTTTATTTAAAAAGAAGAAAAAACATCAATCAAAACACAAAATCCCCCAACAAAATCAATAAAACTAGAAAAATATTCAGTTTGTTGTTAATAAGTCACTGCAACAATCTCAAGTATACACGTTCATGCTTGAAAATGATTTCTCTCGTTCATAAAAAATATTGAAAGACATTGTCGCCAAAATCGTATACGATTCGTAGGCGAATATTGCGCTAATATCGTATGAAATATCTGCACGTTTCGCAATGCGATTTTAGCATACGATTCGTAGGCGAATATTATGCTAATATCGTATGAAATATCTGCACATTTTCCAATGCGATTTTAGTATACAATTCGCAAGTGAATATAGCGCTAATTTCGTACGAAAGAAGTACGTATTTTTAAATGCGATTTTAGCACGATATTCGTTCACAAATAGTATACGAATTTATCTCAGAAGATTTTCCTCGATTTTCACGTTGATTTCGCATTCTATTCGTATGCGAATAGACCGCGATTTTCGTATCTGCTATTTTAGCATACGAATAGCACACGGTGTGTTTATCGGGATTGTGCTGGTCGAAATCGAATTATTGATTATTTTTGTATTCATTTTCATTCGTATTTGCCTCCCCTCACCCCCTCAAAGGTGTTTGGCTAAGGATTCAAAATTAAAGAAAAATCGTCAATTTGCACTCTGAAAAAAAAAAAAAAAAAAAAAAAAGATGAAAAATTTGATACATCAACTTCAGGGCTGGGAAAAGTATGGGAAAAAAGTGTTTAAACTTGGAAAATATTTTAATTTTTTCAATTTTTAAAAAATTTGTTTTCCAAAGAATTTTTTCAATTTTTTTTTAATGTTTCCATTTTAAAATAATTTAAAAAAAATGAAAATGGCATTAATTTTTTTAATTTTTAAAGGAAAAATTAATACCTACCTTCGTAAAAATTTTCGAAAAAAATTCTAATTATCTGAATTGTTTTAAAAATTTCACATTCACCTTCAAATTTTTTTGAAAAAAAATCATACCTATACGCTAAGTAAAAATCTTGAAGTTATTTTTTTGAAGAAATTCTTGCATAAAAATTATCTTCAACAGTTTTGTTGGAAAAAATCATTTTAAAAAAATCCCCAACAGATTCTCCATAAAAATATTGATGAGAATTGAAATTTTCCATTAATAAAATATTTTTGCAGAAAAAAGTAAGTTTTTGATGAAAAAGATTAGGTATACCTACCTACCTATTTTGAAAAGTATTTGAACTAATTTTTTCACATAAGAATAAAATCTCTCATCTTCTCAGGTCCTCTTTCTCTAAAAGTCTCCCACTTAAAAATTTTTTTTAAATCTCAAAAAAAAAATTTTTGAAAATTTTCCTTCAATGTTTTCAATTTTTCAAAAATTCATGCATCTTGGAATTGAATTTTCATAAAAATTTTCTTAAAGAAATGAACGTTTTTTATTGAAAATTCTTTCAAAAAATTCCAGAAAAATATTTCTTAAAAATCGAAAAGAAGAATTTAAAAATTTATTAGAAATGTGGCGAATTTTACCTATTGAAATTTTGTTTTTGAAAAATTGACTTCTTTGTGGAAAAAATGGAAAACTTCATTAAATATTTTTTCTACAAATAAACTTAATGGAAAAAAGTGCATCTAAAAAGTCGTTTCAGAAAAAACAAACATCACAGAAAAAGTCTTCCAGGGGAAAAGTCGTTCCAGAAAAATATTTCCTTGAAAAAATGGACTGAAAAACTCTTTTAGGTACTAAAATTTCTCACAGAAAAAAAGTTCTCGAAAAAAATAATTTTGAAGAGGATATTTTGTTGATTTTTTCGCAAAAACAAAAAAATTGTTTTGGAACAAAATGTGCAGAGGAAATCTTTCGGAGAAAAATTGTATCAGAAAAAAAATTGTCTTGAAAAATATGAAATGAAAAATTAATCAACAAACTTTCCCTTCAGGAAAAAAATTGTTGTGAAAGAAGACTTGGTTGATTTTTGTTTTTGGAAAGAAATCTACATGGTGCAAAAAGTACTTAAAAAATGGTTTCAATAAAAATTCACTAAAAAATTTTTTGGGAAAAATTATTTTGAAAAAAAAAATGACTCAATATTCGTTTTACAACATTTTTTTCCGCAGAAAAAAGATTCGCAAAAAATGTTGTTAATTCTAAAGAATATGAAATAGGTAATATTGTGTTGTTTTTTTTAAGAAAAGACCTGCAATGGTCTTGCATGGCAAAAAATTATTTAAAAAAAATTGTTTTAGAGAAAAATTGACGAAAATAAATAAATAAATTGTTTTAAGGGAGAATTTTGTAATTTTATTTTTGGAAAAAGTCTGCAAATTGTATCGGATTTTTCTTAAAAGTAAATGCTGTGAAAGAGGACTTCATTGATTTCTTTTAGAAATAAATCTGCATGATAAAAAAGTGCTCAAAAATCATTTCTTTAAACATTAATTAAAATTTTTTGAGGAAAATTGTTTCAATTTTTTTTTTGAAAAAAAAATAGGCTCAAAAATTGTTTTACAAAATAAATATTTTTCCTAAAAAAAATTTGCGAAAATATTGTTTCTTAGAAAAATTTTCACTGTCGGCTTTAAAAAAAAGTTCACACTTTTTTCAGAAAAAAAATCTTTTGAAAAATATTAGTTGAGAATTATTTTAAAGCAGATTTTTTTTTCAAAAAAAAAACTGCTTGAAAAATAGTGCTAAATGAAAGTTTTTATAAAAACCCAAGCAGCACAATCGACAAATTATCGAAATAAAAAATCGACAGAATATCGAATTCGATAAAGTGTCGCGTTAGTTCCGCCTAAATCGTGAAATTATCTTTCGATATATAGATAGATTATCGACGAATTATAGTTAGCAAAAATTTCGAGATTATAGTAAGATATTTTATCGATAATATATCTATAATATCGAAAGATAATTTCACGATTTAGGCGGAACTTTTGCGACACTTTATCGAATTCGAAATTCTGTCGATTTTTATTCCGATTTTTCGTCTTTTACTAGCATTTTTCTATAATTAAAAATCATTAATTAATACATTAAACTATGACTAAACACATTATTCATGTTACGGTAAGAGGATCATTTCAGAAAAAGTGAAAAAAAATTATAAAAAATCTGCCACCCGTGGGGCTTGAACCATCTACCTCCTGCATGGTAATCCTCTTCCTTAACCACTATGCCATACCTTATCGTTGAGGAATTAGCAATAAAACTCTTATAATAGGCAGTTTAGTACTTCCAGACGTGTTGGACTTGGAAAAATTTTCACCAATTTGGAAATAATTTCAAATATCGTCACAAAGTCGTTGAAAAATCGTTCGACAAATTTCAGATTATTTGTCGATAATGTAGTTTCAAATATCGCCACAAAATCGTTGAAAAATCGAATTCGAGGAATTTTATATTACGTGTCGATAATATAGTTTCAAATATCGTCATAAAATCGTTGAAAAATCGAATTCGAGAAATTTCAGATTACGTGTCGATAATATAGTTTTAAATATCTTTACAAAATCGGATTCGATAAATTTCATATAATCTGTCTATAATATAGTTTTAAATATCTTTACAAAATCGTTAAAAAATCGAATTCGATAAATTTAATATTCTTTGTCGATAATGTAGTTTCAAATATCTGCCCAAAATCGGTGGAAAATCGGAATCGATAAATTTAATATTCTTTGTCGATAGTATCGTTGAAGAATATTGTCATAAAATCTTAATAATATCGAATTCGATAGTTTTTAGATTTTTTGCCTATGAAGTTGTACCGATAAATCTTTATAATATCGTGAGAACATCTATAGATTTTCAAACGATTTTTTATCGATACGTTACATCTTCCGATATTATCGATCGAGTGTGCCGCTCGGGAATGTTTTTGTGAGAAAAATAATCTTGAAAAAATGAACTGTTTTTTTTTTCAAATTTCACAAACATGTCTTTAGGTTTACCAACAACAAAAATACGAAAACATTTTTCGTGAAAAAATATTTCTACTGAAGACATTCTTTATAAAAAAAAACTACTTACAAATCTAGGCTTTATCAGTAAACAAAACAAAAAAGTACACGAAAGCTTAGAAATAATCAACAATCAAGTTCAGTATTATTTACATGTTTCATCGTTCAAAATGTAGAAAGAAGCTCGAAATGAGTTTTTTGGAAGATTTTCAAATTTTCCAAAACACGACTTCATCAATTCGTCATTCATGTCAGACTGCATCGATCGGTTCATTTTCACCAGTCATCTCTTTTTCACTTGAAATACTTTTTGAAAAAAGGTCTGAAACAAATGAAAAGAAAAAAGGAAAAAATTAAACATTTGCATCCACAAAACCACCGCGCTAAAAAATAAAGAAATCGTTCAAAGAACCACTACAGGATGAAAAAAAACCGCTGTAAAATATTCCGTTTTAGAATTAGCCGCATTAAAATGTTCTGGCGTTCGGGTAGGTATTTAATATTCACAGTGTGCGGTTCATTCAGCCTTTAACATAAGTTAACGAAACTGAGCTCTGCAGCAAAGTAGGGAAAATGGGAGATTTCATATTGAGAAAGAAGTCCACATCGACGTTATACGCGCCACTATTGCGCTATAAAAAACGGTGCCGAAAATAAAGGGATCAAAAAGGCCAACATTCAAATGCGATAAAAAGCCGACGAAATTGGTAAAATATACGTCGGGTTAAAGTTATTATCAAAATTAACCGACTTAATGGCTGGCGAAAGATCATTTCGAAATGCATTAATCAAATTGCGCTTCAACTTGTACGAGCTTCGGTAGCTCTGGCCAAAAAACTACCCGAACTCGTAGTAAAAATACTTGCACGATTTATAACTACAGGTGGTCGAAAAAAAACCTCGGTATGAAGAAATAAATATAGTACGAGAAAGTTTAATGGAAATGATAAAAATCGAGCTGCGTCGCCACAGCGCAATGACACTGTGTAGTCGTTTTGTCTGAAAAATTCAGACTTTGTGACTGTACGAGGCGCTTTATTGGTATACTTTTATGAAAAACTATCGCCGCCGTTTTTCTACCCAGTTGTGGGCGTTCGTAGCGGGTTGAAAACTTGAAATTAATCGCGGCCGTGCCTCTATGGAATGCCACATTGCGGTAAAAGTTTATTCGATTTTTTTTTGTGGCTTTGAATATCGTCGTCGTTTGGAAATTAACGAAGCGAATGGTTGAGATTTTGCTTTAATTAATTTTTAATAAAGAGATGGTAATTTTCAATTTTACTCGGTCGTTATTCTTTCTTATTCGCGAATAATAATTTATTCTTTAAAACGACAGAAAACGCGGAAAGCTGCTCTAGTTCTTATCAAAATAAAAGATTACGAGGTGTTTTTTTCTATCGTACCTGCTCATCCATGCATACGCATAGGTATGTTTTCACGTTTCGCGAATTTAATAACGAAAAGCTGATTTTCCACTTCAACCCAATATGCCCCGGTTTAAGTGTGAAAATAAAACGGGGAAATTATAATTTACCAAAACGTCATCGCCAGAGAAACCATGGGTACCTACCGTGGGTTATTATAGAATGGTCTTGGGGTTTTCAACCGTCCAGATCTCGTTGAAAAAAACGCCTTGTTGGTCGATGGGGTATTTTTAATGAGCCTAGTTTTCAAATACTGCGTGCACAGCTGACGAGGCCGAGTTACCGGCATATCTACCTATTTAGAGTTTTACAGTTGATAATTTTATAAAAAAAATTAATAGGTAGTCGCCTGATCGGATTTTAGAAAAAAAAAATTATTTTCAAAATAATATACCTAGGTATAGAAATTTATTATTTTTGGAAATAACTACTTAGTTGAATTCCCATGAAAAATTTTCAAAATGTTTTCTGAAGCTAATTAAAAAAAAATCTATTACATTACAATTTCTTTTTTTAAAGTCTCTCTGAGAAAATTTGAAAATGTGATGCTTTTTTAAAAAATTATTGAATTCAAGTATTCAAAAAAAAAAAAAAAAAAAAAAAAATGGAAATTCAATTCATGAAAAGATAATTCAAAAGTTGGATTTTTAAAAATGTTTGAAAGTGAATTAGGTACCACCTATCTTGTTTTTCAAGTACCCGAATTTTAAAAAAATTTCATTGGTCAAAAAAATCTGAAATACGAAATTCGTAAAAGCTTTTAGAAATTAAAAACTTTTAACAATCTTATAAAAATGAAATTTAAAGAATCCAATTCACACAAAAAATCTAAATCGAACTTAAGAAAAGTTAAAAGTAGAATTTTAAAAGATGTTTTGAAAGTAGAATTTAAAAAAAATGAATTTCAGTATTTGATGAGAGCTTTAATTTTTGAAAGGTTTTTAGAAAAGAAATCAATTAGATAGGTAAGTGTAGGTACTCAAAAATTTGGATTTTTTTTCAAAGTGAACTTTTCCAAAAAAAAACAAACTGAAAAAGTCAAATTATTGAAAATTTAATAAAAGTTGAATTAAAAAAAACTTGGAACCCAATTTTCCAGAAAAATCAAAAGTCAAATTTTAAAATAATTGAAAGGCGAATTTAAAAAAAAAACTAGAAAATCAATTTTATAAAATTTGTTAAAAAACAGCATTTTTCAAAAAGAATAGAAAAGTTGATTTTTCAAAAAAGTTTTATCAGGAAAGTATTAAAAAAAAGTTGATTTTTCAAAATTGACACTTTTAAAAATTAATAGGTAAAAGTTGAATTAAAAAAAGTCAATTTTTTTAAAAAGTTTAAAAAAGTTGGATAAAAAAAAAAAAAAAAAAAAAAAATACTTAATGGGAAAAAAAGAAAATAGTAGCCAAAATATAACCCAAAATATAAGCTAAAATGAAAATTGAATTTTCAACAATAGGTAAAAAATTTAAAAGTAGAATTTTTGATAAGTAATGTTTTGGAAACTTGAATATTTTACAATATTTAAAAAAGTTTATTCTTCAAAAAAACTAATGAAAGACAATTTTCTGGAAAAATTAAGAAAGTCTATTTTTCTAAATTCTTCAGTCAAAATTGAGAAATTGAAGGTAAATTTTCAGAGAAAAATTGTAGTCAGAAGTCAGACGTTACAAAAATACAAATAAAGGTCACATTAAACAAATTCCATTTTCAGAAATGAAAATTTAAAAACGGAATTTGAAACAGAAACTAAGAAGTTGATTTTTTTTAAGCGTTTAAAAAGTTAAATTTGAAATAATGACTAGTTGGTTTTAAAACTTTTTAAACACGTGCCATAAAAACTCCATCTAAAAAAAATGAAAATCGAATACAATTTTTAAAAGAAGTTTCAAAATTTTTGAAAATGTTTTGAATATTGAAAGTGAAATTTCAAGAAATCTTTCACAAGCCGAATTTCCCAAATATTAATTTTTTTTTAAATTTCTAAAAATTGTTCAAAAGTTGAAATAATATTTTTTTTGGATATTTTTTGGCTCAAATCATTTTTTTTTGCTTAAAGCATCTTTTTGCTTAATGATTTTTTTTTCTGCATTTTAAAGCATTGTTTTTCGCATTAAAGCATTTTTGAGAAAAAGTGATTTTTTCTTTGCACAAAGCAAAACGCTGTTCTTTGCAATACCTACAGAATTTTTTTGGGTAAAGCATTTTTTTGGATTAAAGAAAGTTTTCTTCATTAATGCATTTTTTTTTTTCGTTAAAGTATTTTTTTGCATTTAAAGCATTCTTTTTCATTAAAGCATTTTTTTGCATTATTCAAAGCATTTTTTTCGATCATTAAAGCATTTTTTTTGCATTAAAACATTTTTTTGCAACAAAACATTTTTTACATCATTTTTTTTTTGCTTAAATCATTTTTAAAACAAGTTTTTTGCATCAAAGCATTTTTTTTGCATTAAAGAATTTTTTTTGCATTTGAAGCATTTTTTTTTCATTAAAGCATTTCTTTTTTTCATTGAAGCATTTTTTCGCATTAAAACATTTTCTTTTGCAATAAAGCATTTTTTGCATTACAGCATTTTTGTTGCTTAATTTTTTTTTTTTTTTTTTTTGCTTAACGCCCTTTTACTTTTTTGCTTGAAGCATTTCTATCAAGTTAGATGTACGAAAAAAACCTGTTAATTCTTCAAATAAATAACTAATAATGCAAAATTTTACAAGTAAATTAGGTATGTCTCTCACAAGTCGAATTTTCAGGGAAAAAACTTGGAAGTTACTTTTTAGAAAAATTTTAAGCAATAATTTTGAGAGTTTTTTTTTGGGGGGGGGGGGTGTTGAATTTAAGAAAAAAATAAAATTTGAAAGAAATTGAATATTGAATTTTCAAAAAAGAGACATTTTTTCAATTTTTGGAGAGGTCAAGTTTTAAAATTTAAAATCTTTCAAGATTTCAGTTTCAAAAAAAAGGAAAAAAAAACCATTAGGTAAAGTCAAATTCTCAAAAAAAGAATATTCTGAAAGGTTGAAAATTTTAATTTCCGAAAAAAGTTTGAAAGCCAATTTAAAAATAAAGTTTTTAGGTTAGATTTTTCAAAAATTTTAAATGGTAAAATAAAGGAATAATATTCTAATTTTCCAAAAAAAAAAAAAATGAAATTAATTTTTGAAAATTTCTCGAAAGTTGAATAAAAAAAATATTTCAATCTTAAAATGTTTGAAAGTCGAAGTAAATGCAGATGTGTTATTTACACATAAAATCTCAGGTTTTTATCCGCAGATAATGTTCATACTCAAATCAAATAAGTAGTGCAGCTGAAAGTCATTGATGTTCAGAAAAGAAAATATAAGGTCATCAACTACGACTATGGCGTAAAATGGCTCAAAATTTTACCTACACGTAAAGAAAAATACAAAAAAATTCTTCGAGAAGCATTGTGGTACCCTTCTCCCTTGTTTCCACTCTAGCACAATGCTCCGAATTTTATTATATTTGCAAAAGGAATAAACGAGATTTCAAGCTGTTAAATAAAAACTTGGAAACTAGTAACTCTATACCCTCGCGAACCCTACAAACGAAAATCTCTGTAGGTAATCAACTCGTACTGTAGTAGTAGGTATTTTCCATGCAGGAAATATGAAAGTTCGCATCTGACCTGGTTGTGTAGAGTTTTACAGTCACATGTCTGGTGAAAATTTGTGTATAGATTTGACGACCATCTCTGTGTAACACCAGCACAGCAGCTGCACAGCTGTTACGTGGATGGAAAATTTCCGTCAAACTGTGCCACTGCCATTCACACCCGAGACCCATTAACCACACCCGGTAATTTACGATTACGCTTTTAATATTATAAATTCGCAAATTACGAACTATGATTCTCAAATTTGTATTTTGCAGCACGTCGCGTCACAGGTACGAGTCGGTACGAGTATGTACTTTACCTGGAGTTCGACTTCGATAGAGATACAAACGTACGCGTAAAGTAGTCCGAGCTTTTTTCTATGACCAAATAATGCGTCTAATGGAATTGAATTTTTTTTATTGATCGTTGGTGGGTTCAATAAGCGTCGTGTAGTTTTTATGTATTTTTTATGACGCCTCTGACTGATACATCAGAGTACGTGAGCTCGTTGGGTCGAACCAAAAGATACTTTCGAACGTGTATGAAGCTAGCAATCGCATTCGCATAGCCGAATTTATCCCAAAACAAAAGAACACGCAGATTGTTCGGGTCTCTTTTAAAAGGGGGAAAGACCAGCTTGGCGAAATTTATCGTTCGAGAGAGTTCACTTCTAATCTCGAATAAATGCTGAAACGTTGCAAAATTAAAAATTTATTTACACCGTAATTTTTGCTTCTTTTTTTATTTTTAAAAAAGGGCGTTCGAAATACTCTTCCCGAAATACCCTTTAAGAAATTAAGAAAATACGATTTCTGGCGTCTATTTTAATGGGCGAAAAAAATATTTATGAATAGAGACCGAATATTTCGCTGGAAAAAGTATAATCTATGCCAAAAAAGTTCTAGAAAAGAAACGCCTTTTTCGAATGAAGATTTCGTTTCCTTTTGCTCAATTACCAAATAAAAATGTTTTGTTTTAAAATCTCGCGTCTTGATTTTTAAATCATCGTGGCGAATAATTATTGTACCGAAGACTTTTACGTATAAAGTTGTACACTAGGAAATTTATTTTGAAACGCAAATGAGTCGAGGTTTTAAACAAAACTGGCGAGTTGCGAAAAGTGCAAAATTCAACGTTACGTATTTAATGTGAAGAGAAATATACGATAAGTTTTCAAAGTCCAAACTTTAAAAGTATCTTTGTCGAAAGGCTTTAAATTAAAAATTTCGTTAATGCTGTCTTTATTTCGCGACTTTTTTGGAATGAATAAATACTTACTCAATGGAGGGTGAGGAGAGGAATATTGCCGCAGTTTCGTGGTGGAAAAGCTAATTTTTTTCAAAGAATTAAAATTAAGTAAGTCACAGTACTACAATAAAAAAATTCTAGTTGAGAAATTTATTTCTAATAGCACGTGTTTGAAAAATACGAAATTTCTAATTTGATGCGTTTTATTTTTTCTACAGGGGTGGAATGTATTTTTTTCGTATTTATTCTTCTTAATTTTTTTCGAAACATTGCAAAAAATCTCAATATTATTGGAGTAAAAAAAATTAATTTTTTTTTAGAGATGGAGATTTCTCAATTTTTGGAAAAAAACTCTTTTTTTTGAAATAGGTAAAGGGGGTTCTAATTTCTTTGAACTAGAAATATTTTTCAATTCTTCTAAAAAAAATCTCAATTTTTTGAGGAGAAAATCTTTGTTATTGGATTGAAAAAAATTATCAATGATTTTGAAGTAAAAATAAAATTAATTTGCCTACAGTAAAGAAATTACTCGTTTTTTAGAGAGAGAAAAAAACTATACCTATTTTAAAAATTCCTAATTTTTTGAAAGGAAAATCTCTCAATGTTTCTTGACAAAAATTCCTCAACTTCTTTAGAGTATAAATTTTATTGAATTTTTAGAGAAAATTGTTTTCATTTCTTTTTTGGGATAAAAAATTTTGTGGTCAATTTACTTATTACATAGGAATGAACAATTTCTCAATTTTTTGGAATAAAAATAGAATAAAAAATTTTCTATACTTCTTCTACATGAAAATTTACTTTTAAGAATTTCGATAGGGTGGTATAAAATTTTTTAGTTTTGTTGGAGTAAAAAATATACTTTAAAAAATTTTTAAATCTAAATTTTTTGGTTGAAAAATTCATTACTTTTTTAAGAATAAATTTTTTTTTTAAATTGAAAATTTTTCAACATTTTTGAGACAAAAGTTTGGTATTTTAATATTTTTTTTGAATAAAAAAGTTTTGAAATTCTTTTAATTAGCCTACCTAAAAGTATTCTTCAGGTATTTTCCGAAAAAAATTTCTTGACTTTTTTTTTGGCACAATATAAAAATGAATATTTTTTGGAGTAAAAGTCTCAATATTTTTGGAGATTTTTTTTTTCTTTTGGAGGAAAAAATATCTCATTTTCTTTGGGGAAAATAAGATTTTTCAAATTTTTGAAGAATTTTTTTTCACGTTTTTATAGGTAATTTTTTTTTGGGGGGGGGGGGATTACCAGATTTTCAATTTAAAAAAAATAAAAGAATGAAAATTTGAAGGAGGTAGGTAGGTAGGTAGAATATTTCTAATAAATATATAAAAAAAAAAATAAATGTTTAGAGAATCATTGTATTTTCTTATTTTTTTTTATTTTTTGAGAAAAAAATCTTCATTCGTATAAAAAATTTTCAAAAGTTTTGCAGAAAAAAATCTTTCAATGTTTTTGGAAGAAAAGTTGTCATTTTTTTACAGTAAGACATTTTAAAAATTGTTGGAAATTTCATTTTTTTGGAGAGAAAAAAGCTTTGCTTATTGAAGAAAGAAAGGTCTTAATTTTTTGGGGTTAAAATATTTCTCAAAATTTTTCTGGAATAATTTTTTTTTTAAGTTTCTTGGAATAAAAAAGGTTTTAATAGGTAGGTATCTAATTATCTTTGAAATTTTTTCAAATATTTTACATTTTTTCGAAGTAGAAATATTTTCAAATTTTTATGGAAATCCATTTTTTTTTTTTTTTTTTTTTTTGAGAAAAGAAGTTCTCAATTTTTTGAGGTTTTTGGGGTTGAAAATATTTCTAAAAATTTTCGATAATTTTTTTCCAAGTATTTTTTTTTCAAGTTTATTAGAATTAAAATGTGTTTGATTTCCTTCAAGTACCTATACCCAGGTAAAATTATGTTTTCAATTTTTTGAAAAAACTATTTCTTTGGATAAAATTTTATGTTTTTTGGAGGAAAGAAGTTCTCAATTTTTCGAGGTTAGAAATATTTCCCAAATTTTTTTTTGGGATGATTTTTTTTTTAAAATTTTGAAATAATAATTTAGAACAAAAAATGTTCAAACTTCTTCAAAGTAAAAATATTTTTCAAATTTTTGCAGAAAAAACTGAATTTTTCGACAAGTTACAAAATTTGTAAAATTTTTGAGATTTTTAAAATTTTTGGGGTAGAAAATCTTTGTTTTTTTTTTTAGAAAAAAAAAACTCAATTTCTTTTTGAGAAAAAATATTATTACTCACTATGTCTCTAAACGAATCGTCTATAGTTGGAAACCGAATGTTTCAAATGGGGGTACAGTTTCTTTGTGAAGATAGGCATGAACTGAAACGCACTCTGGCTTGGCTTTGGGTTATATTCGTCCGAATCTTAATAAACGCTGGAGTAATAATTTGTATTTTAAAAAGCATGCGGAATCCTCACGTACTTACTCGTAGATAGTCAATTTTAATTATTAAAAAGCAAAATTAGTCTTGTGCAATATTCGTGCATTAATGTGAAAGCTCCGGTTGAAGTACCTAAGTAAATCCATTTGAGCTTGTCCTTTCACCACGCGTTGCTTTGCTAGGTATCTGCGAAGTTTCCTTTGCATACATTTATGTAGATTGTAGGTATGTACAAAACCATGATTCATTTCCCTTTGTGTACTTTTTCGTATTGATGATTCGCGATCGAGCCATTGAAAGCTTTCTTTTCGCAAATGAGCAACGAGAAACATCCAATGGTATAAGGGATGAATGAAAGCAGCAGCTGCCATATTTCGCATTCGTCCTTGCTAAACGAATGTTACTAAGGGTACTTCGTCTTCGTTCTATTCGACTGTTGATAAATATTGATTACGAGTGTTTGGCGAAGTATACTGTTTAAATGCTCGATTTAGTGCCTCCGCTTATCTACATAATTATATTTACTTAGCAGTGGTGGGTGGTGCATTGATGAAGTTCTTTGTGGTATTGAGGGAGCACTGATTGGTGATATGGAAATTTGCTCGACTGCAGACTGCAGTAAGAACCGGAGTCACCTGGTTAATCTACCCTTATTTTGCTCGGGAAAAAATGGAAGTTTCGTTTATAGTAATTTTTTACATTTCGAGAGAATGGATTTTTTTACGCTCGAAACAATCCCGAAAACATGCTACTTTTGTTCGAGCACGATACTTTTTATCGACGAGTATCAAATAATTTTTGATAGGAATTTTACGAACGTTTGTTTTTCGTTGGAATTTTGTTTTTGTTACAAAACAAACTTGATTTCTTTCTGCATTTTATTCGTTCCTCGGATGAATTAATTTTACTCTCCGCTTTAATATACATATATTTTTTTTCATCACTCATCAAGTTTTCAATTTCCTGTTTAATCTTTGGATTTTGTCGATTGATATTTTTGATGAATGAAATTCAATTCTACGACCAAGTCGATCAGGTTTTACGATATATTTTTGAAGGTAGTTCGTATTTTTGCAAGTTCTATTCATATTCGCAACGTCTCTGGAAAATTCTTCATAACACGTCACACCCGATTGGATTTCATTTTCTAGATAATTATTCTCGTATAATTGTATTCTACGAAGCGCGAACGAAATCGAAAACAGCTTGGCTTCATTTTCTTATTCAACGAACATCGACTAAAGCGAATAATGGCTAAGTTGTGGCTGAAATTGACAAGTATTTTCATCGTGGTAAGAATCTGTATAAGAAGTGCAATCTGCGTCATGGATTCTTTTCGTTCTTCTCGCGTTTCGCCGCGAGGATATTTTCAAAGGATAAAAGAAAAGTTTTATTTAAAAATATATATAATTATAGGATAACGTTTTTATACGCTCGACCGTCTTAACCAAAGTATCGTGTGTTTTTCCTTTCAAATCGACGAGCTTTTACGAGCGAAATACACGTACCTACGAAGCGGAGTATGAAGAGATTGATTTTCTCCAGAAATTGTACTCATATATTTTAAATAGTGAAAGATGAGAATTTTTTCAATGACAACGTCATCAATTTTCATTTACAACTGAGAACTGATTTAATTTTGGAAAAAGGTCATTTTTCAAAAATTAATTTGGTTTTGTTTGGTTTATCTCCTTTTTTCGAGTAAGAATATATAGATACAGGGTGTCCGGTGAGTGGTTTGCCAAACTTTAAATTTGGATATAATCGAGTACGACTAACAAAAAAGTTTATGTACACTGCCCAAGTTTGAAAATGAAGGAGCTACAAAAGTTTGAAAACCTGTATTTTACCTGGCGAAAACGATTGCCAACACTGCGTTAAAAAAAATTTTCAACACCGGCAGTGGATAAATCTTCAAAAAAAAAACAATAAAAGTTGTAATCATTTGGGTGCATATCTTTTAAATTGAAGGGGTTACTGCTAGCAACGCAAAATCCCAGTCAAAAATATTGCCTACCTCAATTTATTACGGTGCAGTGGTGATACATGAAAATTGCAAAATTCGGTCAAAAAATAAAAAATATCATTACACGAGCAATTTTTAAGAAAGTAAAAAATATTTTTTCGCTCAAAAAAATAAGAAATTTCATTCTGCAAAAAATTGAAAAAAAAATCCAAAAAACGGTAGAATTGTTCTTTCCGCCCCCCCCCCCCCCCCACAATCCAGAATTTTTTTCAAGTGATCCAAAAAAATTAAAGATTGCTTTCTCAAAAAAAAAAAAAAAAATTAGGAAAAAATTATAACATTCTTTAATCCAAACTTTTTTTACTAAAAAAAGTATTCAAAAAACTCGAATTAATATTGAGAGATTATTTATTCATTTTTTTTCAATAAAATTGAAAGACTTTTTATTGAAAAATAAAAAAAATGGAAAATAGAAAATTGCTCTACCTATGTAGGTATTCCAAAAAAAAACAAACGAGAATTTTTAAATGTTCCAAAAAATTAAAAGATTTCTCATTCTAAAAAAAAAAATGAGATTTTTTTTTTCGAAAAAATGAGCAATACTTTTACTCTAGAAAAATTAAGAAGTCCGTCCCTCCAATTTTTTTTCAGTATTCAAAAAAATTGAAAACATTTTTTATTCCCAAAAATTAAAAGATTTGTTAATTCCAAAAAATCGAGAAAAAATGTTTCTTAAAAAATAAGAAATTTCTCCTGTCGCAAAATAAAGAAATTTTTTTCTCTAAAAAATAGGAAAATTTTCAAAACGCAAAAATGTTTTTACCTACTTCCAAACAAATAATAAATTTCATTCTGCAAAAAATTGAACAAAAAAAATCGAAAAAAATTGTAAAATTTGTTCTACCCACTCTTCTAAAAAAAAAACCAAAAAAACAGGATTTTTTGTCAAGTGATCCAAAACATTAATAGATTGCTTTCTTAAGAAAATTTAAAAAAAAACACGACAATTGAAAAAAAAAAACTGAAAACATTCTTTAATCAAATTTTTTTACCAAAAAAAATTGTTCAATAAAACTCTAGAAATTTTTATTTTTATTTTCAAAAAAATTAGAAATTTTTTCTTTATTAGGTATTATTGAGAAATTTTTGTTCTTTCCAATAAAACTAAAAAACTTTTTATTCAAAAAAAAAAAAAAAATTGGGAAAATAAAAAATTTCTTTACCTCGGTAATTAAAAAAACGAGATATTTTTCCAAAAAATTGAAAGATTTCTCATTCCAAAAAAATTAGAATTTTTTTCTCGAAAAAATGAGGAATACCTATTCCATAGAAAAATTGAAAAATATCTCCCTCACAATTTTGTAAAGTACCTATTAAAAAAAATTGAAAACGTTCTCTATTCCAAAAAAATCAAAATTAAAAGAGATTTGTTATTCCAAAAATCGAGAAAAAAATGTTTGTTAAAATGAGAAATTTTTTCTATATAAAATAGGAAAATTTTTCAAAATGCAAAATATTTTTACTCTTGAAAAAATAAGAAAAAGTTCGCAAAAAATTGAACAGAAAAAAAAATCAATAAATTGTACTCAGACTCACATCAAAAAATCAATTTTTTCAAAGTGATTCAAAAAACAAATTTTATTTTTAAAAAAGCGTGGTAAAAAAGCACGACAACTTAAAAAAAATTGGTAACATTCTTTAATCCAAATTTTTTTAACAAAAAATAAATAAATAAATAAACCGAAAAATTGAAAAAAATTAAAAATTGACGAATACTTATACTCTAAATGAGCAATCTCTCCCGCTCCCAAATTTTTTTTCAAGTATTCAAAAAAATTGAAAACTTTCTTTATTTCAAAAAATTAAAAGATTCTTAATTCCAAAAAATCGAGTAAAATATATTTTTTTTAAAAAGTTACCTACTCTTGAAAAATACAGAAATTTTTTTCTCCAAAAAATGGTAAAATTTTTCAAAATGCAAAATATTTTTATTTCCTGCCAAAAAATAAAATATCTTATTCTGCAAAAAAGTAGATTTTTTATTCAAAAAATTGCTTCGAATGGATACTTCGTCCATTAATTTTCATTTTGGCATATTTGAAATAATAAAATTTGGCACCCAACTTCGATTTAGGGTCCAACATCAAGAGGGTCCCTATTGCAGCTGCAATACTGCACCATGTCTCTGGGCGTCTGGATTATCATAGCAACTTAATTAACAATCCATACTCACTCATTTTTCAACTTTACGATAAATTGACAGCGGTGTAACACCGATTTATTATTCATCGTGTGAGACCGATTCAACATCGACTTTTCGGCGCTCTCAGCAGTCAATTAAGCTCGGACGTTTCGTGTCAATTGTAAATAATACGCCACGACGAAATTTAGAGTCATCAAGCAAAAAACATACGCCATTGAATTGGCGAGCATTTCAAAAACCGGCAATATTAGGTGGGCCATATTGGCGAGCACTTCAAAAACTGACAATATTAGGTGGAAACACTGGTGGAAATGGCAAAAATAAAAATTAAACGTAACTAAGTACGAATAGAGATAAACGACGATACAGTTGAACATTATTCATCGCGGTGTACCACCATATGACTGAAAAAAAAAACTCTCAAGTTTTAACCTCTTCCATATTTCATGCACGAGCAGCCGAACAGGTGCAGCTGTATTTTGAAAAAAATGTGCTATCAGTGGAGATAAGTGGAAGATAAATACGAAAAATTTGTATTTACTCGAGTCTCTCGTTTATACGCGATATAGTTTCGCAATTCTGCGTACCTACTATTTATTTTGTCCCGTTAGTCGGTGTGTACAACTACATTTTATTGGTTTTTTTGTGCCGCCGATAAATGGAAGACTCGGGTAATGAGATGTGACAATGAAACAATTGCCCTAATGAATATTCAAACTATTGCCAAAGATACGATATTGTACATGTAGATACGTATTTTTACTTTCGATATCAACCTTGAATAAGGTCTCAACGGTGCGGTTTCATTAACAAAGTAATCTGTTTCGATATCCTGTTCATTTTTCTCATGTTACCTACTTTTGCATAGCGTAATCTAGCCTGTATTTGATCGTACATCTAATCTTTAGGGACTCAATTCTCAATTGAACCGAATGAAATTGCTATAATTTTCGTACAACTTTTTCCATTATCTTGTTTTGAAAATTTTTTCCTTCGGATAAAGACCCAAGTTATGGTTGTGTTTGACTCAATATGGGCAAGGCTTAAAAAAAAATAAAAATGGCCTTGTTAAATTTTTGCCTACCTTTGGATGAAGAAGAAGTAGAGAGACTACATTCACACGCATAGATATTTACTTGCTTGATGCGATGTGACAAAAAGTTTTCTTATTATTAACTTATCTACAATTTTTGGCGAATCGAGTTTTTGACATCGGATGATGTCTTAGGGCTCGTTGGATAGAGGTTGATTTACATAAAAAAGCTCAACTATTTTTAGAGTTATACACGGTGCAATTTGGAAAAAGGAGAGAGAAGATGGACCATAGAACATCAGCATAGGCGTAACTTGGGGACAAGGGGAAATTTGCCCCCAATATACAGGGTGTTTCATAGCTGACTCAGATCCTTCCATAATGTGAATAGACAACCTATAAGGAACAAAAAATATTAAGTATACTATAAACATGTTGCCTACCTTGAAAATTAAAGGGACAAGGGAAAATTAAATCGAAAAAAAAGTTTGAATAGACGAATGAATAAAGCTTTGTAGCTCTTTTGTTTTAGAAGATAGGCAAATTCATAACATAACTTTTTTTTCTTATCTCAAAGAGTTACTTACACCTGTTTCATGATTGTATCATCTTGCCGAAATTTTGAAATTTTCATATCTAAGTACCTTGTACTTGTACCTATTTCAAATTATCAGGATACATCCAAATACTTTACATTAATAATACTGGAAACTCAATGCTTTTGATTTGACTCCCAAGAAGAGCGCTCTCTAAGCGGCTCGGCATGAAACTAATTCCAGGTTTTCGACTAATCGTCGCGTGATTCGCCCTCTGATTGGTCGAAGACATGACGATCGGCCGAAAGTCTGAGAATAGTTTCATGCCGAGCCGCTAAAAGAGCGCTTTTGTCGGGGTCACTTTTCCCCATTGGAGTTTCCAGTATTATTAATGTAAAGTATTTGATACATCATTGGAAAATGAAAATTGAAAAATTTGTCAAGATGTTACCTACATGAAACCGGTGTAACTCGTTGCAGGGTATATTATACGGGAAATTTGGAGTTGCACTAACGTAACGCCATTTCCAGCGCTATGTATGTAAATATGGGTATTATGAGTGTGTGGTCGGGGAGGGGCGAAACCGCCACTTGTAAAATTTTGATGGCTTTTCAGCAAATTCCAAAGTTTTTGTAGTACAATTTCATGATTTTTCGAAAGATTTTGATGAATTTTCGACTAGAGCCATGTTTCACATGGGTTTTTGGTGGCGGAAGTGTGACCCCTACTTGGAAAATTTTGAAGCGTTTTTGGCAAGTTTTGACGCTTTTACATACAGGGTGTTACTGGACCAGTGCATCCTCTTCAAACCAATGATGCAGCTACTCAAACTACACAGGTGTATGCATGTTTGCCGACCCTAAGATTTGAAGGGGCAAAGTTATGTACTTGTAATGGTCATTTATTCAGAATGTCGTAACTTTGTTGATAATGAAGATAGACAAAATATTTTGTTCAAAACTTTTCTGTTCTACAAAATTGGTTATATATTCATGTTTTTGCCTAACTCAGAAATCGAAGGAACTACAACCATTTGAGAAATGAAAAGAGAAAAATTTGGAGTAAGCTACCTATCTTTCCTATATAAAAATGAGATTTTTTTTCTCTAAAAAATTTAAATTGTCTTCAAAAGTGGAGAGACGTATACATATTTAAAAGTAGGTACGAGTACAATAACAGATTTTGACAAAAAAATAAGATTTTCAACTCGACCAAAATATGACGTTAAAACCAGAAGTATCCAAAACTACATGATTGTAATCTGTATCTGTTGCAGTATAATCATTTATCACAACCTTATACATTTACCTAAAATAACGTACCGGGTGACCAAGTATATGTTGTCCATGCACCTAGATAACGATCAACGAATCAGGCCAATCAGATAACCATTTCTAGTTACCTGATTGGCTGATTCGTAGATCGGTGACGTAGGTGCACAACATAATTATTCTTAGCCACTCGGTATTGTGACATCATGGATATGACGTCAATCGATAGCAGACGCATATCTATTCAAAAGTAGAAAAACCAATTTCGACAAAAAAAAAAAATAGATTTTTACTCTACTTATAATAACCGTAAAAAATAAAATAATGAATAGATTCAAACATTTATTGCCCCAGTGATCCTAAAAGTTCAAATCTATTCATATCAACAGTTCCCTAGTGATCCTGGGGAAATATTATCCCCACCACTTTTTAGAGTGAGTGAAATAGTATAAATACAGGAGCTCTGGGCTCTAGGAGTCATTGTTTCACGATGGCTCATCTGACTAACATCTTTAATGAAATTAATAAAGGAAAGAACTTTGTGCACTTCAAAGACTTCCCTGAAAATACTGATTTCAAAGTTGTTAGGTTCTTTACATGTACCACTAAATATGGAAAATCAGTTGTGGTTGAGACCGATGAACATCTCCTCCACATACCTAATCGATTCATCAAACTTTTCGATACCCAAGAAAAAATTGACGAATGGAATGGGATTGAAAATCTACATTTAGTGTACCTTGGAATTAAAGGTACAACCATTTCCATCAACATGGTTGTACCAAACAAGTAAGTATTATTTTTTACATTTCTTTTTTAAAAAATTAAAAAATTAAAAAAAATTAAAAATTAAAAAATTTCCATAGTGTACTTGAGAACACTTTTTTATAACACACCACTTGAATAAAAATAATTTTTTGATACAACACACATTTTTTAAATACACTCGGACATTGTGCCCTTAAAAAAAGTGTGCTAATCCTTTTTTGTTGGGTCACTTTGGCACAATTTCTAAAGTGACCCATATACTACTAATATCTCCAACGCTTTGCTATCTTTTCGAACAAATTACGATTTTTTACTTCTTTTGTAAAGATTTCGCTCGACATTGCTGTAGGTAGCGAGAAACGACGAAATGTTACTCGCAATAAAAAAAGCTGGTTTCAGCGATGTCATTTTATTATACGACAGTCTGCGTAATAATTTTGCAGGTTGGCATTTAATGGAGTAATGCTAATAATGTCACCGTATCCACGAATAGGTACGACATTGTCGAGAAAAAAAAAGCGAGGCAAAAAATAGTCTTACGTGATGCAAAAGGGAAATTTCTTCACGGTATTGTTTGTTCTCATTAGTAAATCTCCTGTTACCTATATATAGAAAAAAAACCAACGTCAACGACAATGTTTCCTTCGTGTTTGCTGCTTCTACGTCCTTAATGCGAAAATTTCATAAAAGGACGCTCGTTAAACCATAATGATAACAAATGAAACTGTTGATTTTTCATTTCACTTTACTTTTTCAATTAAAACACATCGAGTAAATAAGTCCTGCGAGTACGTGCTTGCTTTAATGAAATACGACCAGAAGGGTCGTTTTAGTTTTTCTTATTGCGTTCATTTGACCATGTTTGTGGTGTTGATATGGATTTCGCAAAAGGGTGGATTTTTTTTCAATTTCAACCCAATCAGCGTTTTGATAGTTAATTTTGAGGAAGAATGAAGAAAAATAAATCGAGTTTGGATGTTGACAACTAGATAAATTTTTCTCGAAAGGGTAGTGCAATGAAGGGTTGATATGTTGGATGTGAAAATGATTTTTTTTTTTTTTTAAAACAAGGGATTTTTTCCATGAACTTGAAAATGAATTATCAATGTCATATTTTTTTACTCCCAAAAAATTGATATATTTTTTATACACCAAAAAATTATAATATTAGGATTCATCCTCTAAAAAATTGGCATTGTTTTCTTAACCCCCCCCCCCATTCTTTGTACCCACAGAATCAAAAATTCACTTCTCCAAAAATTTTAGCTCCTAAAAATTGATTCTTTTTCATTTTAAAAAATTGAAAAAAACTTTACTCTCAAAAAATTGACATCTTTTTTACCTCTCTTTCCAAAAAAAAATTGAAAATTTTTTCCCACATTATCCACAAAAAATTGGAAATGTCATTCTTCAAAAAATTTAAAAATTTAGTTATGTACTTCCTAAGAAAATTTTTACTTCAAAAAATTTATTCTTTTTATTGTGATTTTTTTTTCGAAAATTAAAGAAATATACATTCCAAAAAATTTAAAAATATTTTTATTCCTAAAGAATTGATATGGTTTTTACCCCTCCCCCCATTCAAAAAAAATTGAAAGATTTTTCCAGTGCTGTTAACCCGAACCGAACCCGGAACCCGGACCCGAAAAAAATCCGATCATTTTGATGGAACCCATAAGAACCCGAACCCGGAACCCGAAAACTCAGACCCGAATCCTATACCCTGAACCCGAACGTTTTTCAGGTTCTTTGGGGTTTTAAGTAATATTCTATAGTACGTTCGGCGAAAGATTGCATTTGGCAAAATAAAAAGTGGGGGCCGCAGTGAAAAAACGAAGCAATTAGAATCCGAGAATTTTTCGTTTTGGCGCGTTGATTGGTTCATTTTCCAAATTTTTCCAAGTGCAATCTTTCGCCGAACGTACTATAGTAATTACTGCCGAAAGGTTTCTTTACTCAAAAAATTCGTTTTCCCCTGTTTTTACCACTACACATACAATTTTATTTTTTTTTTTACATGAAAAAAACAAGTGATCAGTAGATTGATTGTGTTGTGGGGATCGTGCTAAATGCAGATGACTTCAGCTACACGACGTCATCTTACTGTATGAAGGACTTGGAATAATTTTTCTACAAAAATAAAAGTGATGTGATTTAAAGGAAAGGGAGGGGCTCAATTGAAAAATGTTTGAAACAAAAGTTGTAGATGGAGATCTGAAGAATAATTATGGTCATTATAAAAATTTTGATTGGACCCCTCCCTTGCGTCTGATTTTGTATTATACTACGTAAATACTTACATTATTCGAAATTGGAGGAGAGGGAAAGGGTCATTTGAAAATTTTTTCAAACAAAAGTTGTACATCAAGATTCAGAGAATAATTTTGATTATTACAAAAATTTTGATTGCACCCCTCACACCCCTCTAATTTTGAATTATAAGTATTGAGAATTCAAAAAACGAAAAATTTGTAAAAACACAACTTCGACAAAAATTTACTGAAAAAACGAAAATCTGATAAAAAAAACAACTATGGCAAAAAATAACATGAATGACAAAAAATAATCTAGATGAAGAAAATATCTGACAAATGGTACGACAATACTTACCTTAATAATACCTCTGACAAAAAAATATTAAATTACTCGATGCCAAATAAAAGTTACTCAAATCATTCACCACAGATTGAATCCTTCGAATTAAAACGATCGCAGCTTCGATAGAAACGATTTAATATCAAATGTAGCACCGAAAGAAATTCGTCATTGTCTTCGATGATTAACGACGAAAAGGAGATTCGCTGACATTGCTAAACCCTATCGCAGCAACAAGTACAAAACTGTCTACATAAAATACGAATCCATCAAACTATTACGCAGCCTATCACGGCTGTCAAAACATCCGATCTATATATACTTTGCTCGAATTTAATTCCTCGTTTACATACATGACAGTCGTTTAAATTTAAATATTCTTCCGTATGTTACAGATTTAAAAGATCAGCGTTTAAATCATGAAAATGCGATAGAATTCCACTCGACGTACCAGCTACATACTACGAATTTCAGTATGGGAGCTGCTTCGAACTCGAAGAAAAACCACAAGTTCCCATGGCATTGATGCGACGTCTTTTAGTTGATGCTCAGGTAACTAATTGAATAAACTTAAGCCAAGTTTATAAAGTTTCGCTCGTGTCTCATTAAGCGTAGGTTACGTCGAAAATGCGACGACAGTGCGAAATGACGTGACAAATGAATATTGGTTATTTGACGTAACCATGTTGACTTTGGTTGTGTTGCTTTTGTTGACGATGGCGTATTTCTTAGTACACAAAACCAGCTGAATTTTGTTTTTGAAAGAGATGCCTGCAGGGGGTTGAGCTTTCTCAGGATCGATGGAGAATTCCTATTTGATTTGTTGACACGTAATACAGTCAAATTAGGCCAAAAAAATGTCTTTGCCCAAACAAATTGAATAAAGATTTTTTTTTCTCGTAAAGTTGCTCATAAGGGTGTCCTAATTAACATAGGTATAAGAAGGCGCCTTTTCGGTGATTCATGTAAATGAATCAGAAAAACAATACGTAAGCTTCTACGTACGTATGTAGGTACTACAGTCAGTTTAAAGTTTTTTTTGTTTTTATTTCTTTGTTTTTCTATAAGTTTAGTTACGTGTATAAATTATATAGGTAACACGACGTGATAGATTTATGCGAAAAGTCATGTTTGAATGTACCTAAATTCTCAAAAAATTATGCATCCTCAAAAAGTGGATAATTTTTTGAAAATCATTTTTTTTTGGAGGGGGGGGGGGTACTTACCGGTTTTTTGGGAAATTTTCAGTTTTTAAGAATTGTAGCATTTCTTGAAAATAACCTTCAATTTTCATAAAATTATCATTTATCAATATTCAATAAAAATTAGAATATTACGTATCAATTTTTTTTTGAGAATCAACAATTGTTTGGAAATTATCAATTTTTGTAAAATTACGCATGTAGGTGCGTATCGATTTTCAGAAAATTATAAATTCTAAAAACAGAGACGAAACTTGGGTAAAAATTTGGAGGGGTAAAGTGAGGAATTTTCCGAATTTCCCAACTAAAATTTGAAAAAAATTACGAATTTGCCGACAGAATAAGTACCTATTATATTAATTTCTTCTTTAGCTTTTTTTTTTTTTTTTTTTAGCGAACGAATTTTGATCTCGGTGTTGGCAAACCAAAATCGCGAAAATTTGTCGACTTTTTAAAATTTTTTGCAACATTTAATTGCACCAAAAATTACTTAGTGAAATGACCGAATTTTAACAATAAAAATATGCCCAATTGTTCCAAAAACTGCCGAACGTATTTCAGTGGGGAGAGTGGATCACTCCCACACCCCCTTGTTTCGTCCCTGTCTAAAAAAGTTTTCACTTTTCAGGAAAAATCAGAAAATGAACCATTTCAAAAAAATTAATTGATAGGGTAAAGTCACCAGATTTTGACACATCTCCAGTTATTGACACCCCCAAAAAAATATGGCTTTTTTTGTATGTGAGAGTTTGTTGTGGCAACCCTGGTTGCCTTTAAAAATAAGTTCATAACTTGCTTATAATGGACCATGACTTTTCGCCCGCTACAGCAACGAGTGTTGTGAGTGTTATCATTTCTTAGTTTACGCATGAAAATCTTGATATTTTCTTAAGAAAAAATTTCGAAGGTAGTTTTCACCAAATACTTTACATATATAATACTGGAAACTCTGTGCTTTTGATTTGACTCCCAAGAAGAGCGCTCTCTAAGCGGCTCGGCATGAAACTAATTCCAGGTTTTCGACTAATCCTCGCGTGATTCGCCCTCTGATTGGTCGAAGACATGACGATCGGTCGAAAGTCTGAGAATAGTTTCATGCCGAGCCGCTAAGAGAGCGCTTTTGTTGGGAGTCACTTGTCCCCATTGGAGTTTCCAGTATTATATGTATATGTAAAGTATTTGTTTTCACAAATAATTTTATAAATCGAAAAGTTTTTGTAATATTGAAAAATGGTTGACACTTGCAAAAAGCTAATGAAATACAGATTCTATTGCGCATATTGACATTACTGTTGGCTCTTTTTGTCCACGTGCTGATCACTATGTCAATAATTGGTACAAAAAGCTGCTCCTCAGCTAGTTTTTGACATATCATTTTTATTTTTCTAATAGGTGAATTTTTTTTAGATTTACTATCAAAATGTCTCATTCTAAACTACAAAAAAAATTAACGAATATGAGATGCAGCAAGAGTTTAATAGACTAAAAAAAAAAAAAAAAAAAAAAAGTATCAAACTCTTGTTGCATCTCATCTTCGTCAAATTTTTTTTTGGAAGTAAATCTGAAAAAAAAAAATTTTTTTTTTTAAAATGTTTACGTATTTTTTATGGGTGTCAATAAATGGGGTGTCAAAAACTGGGGTATGTCAATAACTGGAGTGTCAAAAACTGGAAGACCCATGTCAATTACTGGACCCAATTCATAAACGCATTAAAAATGCAATAATAAGTTCAATTATGAATAAAAATACACGAGGGTTACATTAAAATGAAGAGGAATACTTGGCCTTTATAAAGCTTCAACCATTTGCAAAAATATTAAAACCCAACGGAGAAAAAAATTTTCAAAAAAAAAAGTCCCTTAGGTAGGGCTGTTCGAGTACCCGGGTACGTGGATTCGGATATTTTTACCTATGGAACCGGGTACCCGAATCCAGACCGGTTCCTTATCTTAATCGATATTATTCATAAAAAATCGTGACAAATTGTCGAATTGCATAAATGTGGCTAATTTTTTATTTTTTCATAACAATTTTTTTTTGTCTAAAATTGGTCGAAAACTCAGAAAACTATAAAAAACACTTCGATTAATAAAGTCGAAGCCAAATTGTATATAAAACAATAAATTTTGATTCAAAAATCAAGCATACCACAGAAAATTTTCAAGAACCGGGTAGGAATCGAGTACCCGGTTCCATTTAAACGCCGAATCCGATTCCGAATCCCCGATTCGGACCGGGTATCCGAACAGCCCTACCCTTAGGTATGTCAAAATTTGGTGACTTTACCCTATCTACCTAACAAATCGTTTTAAAAATTATCTCTTTTTAGAAAAATTGCAAATTTTTGGAAAAACTATAATTTTGGTCAAATTAGGTACCTATACCTACCTGCAATTTTTGGAAAAACTATCAATTTTCAAAAAATTATAAATTCTTGAATCAAAAAAAAATTGAATAAATTTTGATTGATTTTAAAAATTTATCAATTTATGAAAAATTATATCAGAAGAATTGACAATTTTGGATATAATTTTTAGAAAACCATGTAATATTGATTTTCAGATACATAGTAATTCCTTACCTACTGATTTTTTTGACAAATTATCTAAATTTTGAAAAATTGTCAGTTTTTCATAAATTATTCACACTTTTGGAGAATTATCAATTTTGAGAAATTTGTAAAATTATCAATAAAAATCAATTTTTGAGAAGTCTTTATTATGCCTATATAGGTATATATTCCAAAAACCAAAAATTTTTGAAAAATTAGAAGTCACCAACATCCAAAAAATTGTCAATCATAAAGTTACCAATTTTTGGAAATTTATAAATTTTTGGAAAATATTGTATTCTTAAGATGATTAATTTTTGGAAAATTATCAATATATTTTGTAAAATATTCAATTCTTAAAAATTATAATTTTTTGGAAAGTTTTCATTTTGAATTTTAGGAAATTTGATTTTATGAAAATTTTTCAAATTTTCAATTTTTGAAAAATTTTCAAATTTTTGGAAAATCTTCAAATTTTTGGAAAATTTTCAAATTTTTGGAAAATTTTCAAATTTTTAATTTTTGGAAAATTTCCATATTGTGATAAATTTATAAATTTTTGGGAAATCAACAATTTTCACTAAATTATCAATTTCATAAGCTGAATTACGATATCTGTTTTCAAAAAATGATAGCTGTACCATTTCTGAAAAAAATTAAAAATACTATTTCGAGGATAAATAATTTTCGAAAATTTTCAATTTTTCAAGATTGGTAGACTCATTAATAAAAAAAGGTAGGTAATTAATTTTTATTTTTAAATTTTCAAAAAAAAGTTTTATGCGATGAATTTACCTATCTCCGAAAATGAAGGAGCTACAGAGCTTTTAAAATTGAAAAAATTGTTTTTTTCTTCAAAGTTTAAAGCTCTCTTGCGCCTTCATTTTCAAAGATATGCAAAAAAATGTCTAAATCAAAAAAGTTAATTTTTTTAGTACTACCTATTCATTGGCTCAATCAGAAATTATTTTTTCTTATTTTAATTTTCCCTTGCCCCCTCAATTTTCAAGATAGGCAACATGTTTATATAACATTTTTTGTTCCTTATGGGTTGTCTAATTATCCGGTGGAAGGAACTCAGTCATGAAACACCATGTATACGTATATTGATAAGGAAACTTTTACGAGCAACTTTATGAAAAAATAATAATTTCATCCTTTTTTAGGCGGGGGGGGGGGGGGGATGTTTTTTGGTCCAATTTGAATAGACGTCCTAAGTAACATATAAAAAGTCCGCTGAAATCCGAGTGGAGCTTCGCCACCAAATATCCACATTCTTGCGCCCTAATTTTTTACCCCCACTTTATTCGAGTAAGTATAATTATCTCAGTTTCATGTACAGAATTAAATATTCTTCCAAATTCGTCATTTTCAATTTTTTGGTAGGAATTTATGATATGTTGTAACGCCGAAAATCGACTTCAAAGTTGGACACCTTTACGAGCAACCTCAAAAAAAAATTTCTCCAATTTATGTGTACAAATAGCCTGATTTTACTGTATCTACTAATGGTTTTTCATACATGTAAATAACTAAGTATAAATGCTCAGGCAAATAAACATTTTGAAGCTGGTATTTGCAATAGGATCGGTAAAGGAGAAAAAATGCCGGTGTTTTTATTTATTTGCAAAGTACATCGAGTATACAGATATTGGAAAGGTTATTATATTAAACGAAGCAAAGTATACAAGACTTATGGCAGTTCCAAAGGCGAAGGGAGAAGGTTAAACATTAAATGTGAAACATTTTCCTCGAGGGGTTGAAAAGTTTCCAGTTAATGGAAAATGTTTTGGTTTTGGAAATAAAACGACCAAAATATCGTATTATCCGAGGGTACTGTAAAGTATATTCCTCTGTAGCTCGTCGCTTATCCGATTTGTTAACGAAAAATATCTTCGAAATGCCGCTATATTTTATCGCATACACATTGCGGAGCAGATTAAACAGTACAACTTGCATCATATCAGGTGCCGCTTTTTCTTCGGTTTCTCGATCGTTTCGATATTTCGTTAAAATGACCCGGGTCTTCGGAAATAAACACGCAAACGATTTTACAACCTTTGGAGACAATGTCCATAATGTTTATCTCGTTTCGCATTTTTTCTTTCTCCCAAAAATATAAACTATACTTTTGGCTTTTTCTTTTAACTTTATTGTGAAAAGTTTAGATTTATTAGTTTGGATGATTTCCCTTAATTCCCATTGTGACGATAAGTTTTTCGCCGCAGATTGTAAAAATGTATAATTTACAGTTCCTGCGAACTTTTTACATCCCTTTTAAAATGTTATCCTCCCCCTCCCCCCTATTTTCCGCTTCTCCTAATTTATACTCTGTTGCGACGACAATCGAATGGAACAAAAGTATCGAATAGATTTTTCATTGTCTACATTAAAAAGTCGTTTTTGTTTGCATTTTTTCCCTCCTTTTTTTTTTAGCTTTGTTTAACGACTTGATTGTAAATTACAATCCACCCCCCCCCCCCCTAAATACACGCGTGTGCTTCATAAATCATCGTAAACTGTTCGATGAATATATTAAAAAATCGTAGACCCGAAATATAATTTCGTTTTACGCCACCTAACTCATACTTTTTTTTGTTGGAAATTTTGCAGGCGAAAATACGTAAAATGGTCGAAGAAAACCGTCAAATGCCCTCCCGTCTTGAGAGTGACTTGCACAACCCTCACGACGAAATGATCTCGTTAAGGGACGAATTGCTCGATACAAACAGAAGAATGGAGCATTTAAATATCAAACCGCTCAATACCGATCCGAAGACTACATCTTGTGGAATCTCTTCGGTTAATCCGGAAAATTCCAGTTCTTCTAAGAGCAGCAAGAGTTCGAAAAATTTCGACGACGTGTCTCCCATCGCTACTCATAAATTTTTAAACACCAGCAGTCATAGGAAATTTAACGCTTATATAAGGGATAATTCTTCGAGTAGTAGCAATAGCAACGGTGGCCCTTGTTTGGAAGGCAAGGATTCTAATCTGATAGTCGACGATACCAATTACGTCAATCGTAGGAAATCTAAGAAATCTAAAAGTAAACATTCGAGAAGAAGGACTGATTTAGATTTTCACGAAGATACCGAACCGCCTTCGCCGACTCCGGGCCCTAGTAGCAGAAATGAATTTGGTGAGTTGAAAAGAAAATCTGACTGATTTTTATTATCAACTTGAAAAAACATTTTGGTTAATTTGGGGAAATTTTAAAAGATATTGAAAATTGAAAATTTGGGAAACCATAAAAATTTAATTGAGCTTCAAAATTTTATATTCATTTCAAATTTTAATACATTTTTAGAATTTGGGTTAACTTCCTAAGATTTCTTTAAACGTCAATTTTTGAAATTTTTGGTAATTTTTTTGGGGAGGAGAGAGAGTAGTGCTTTAAATTACCAGAATAATTTCCCAAAATTTTTTAAAAATTTGCAGAGTATTTTGAATTTTGACAAATTTTTACAGTTATTTTGAAAATTTGGCAAAAATTGACAAAATTTCGAAATTTAGCCAAATTTTCCAAAAATTTTCACCACTTAGTTTTATAGATTTCCCCAATTGAAATTTGGCCATTTTAAAATTGTAATAATTATATTTTCAAGAATAGAATCAATTTTTAAAGTTTACACTTTTTTTTAATTTCAAAAATTGGGTAAATCTTTAAAATTGAAGCATTTTTAAATTGTAATTTTTTTTAGAACTTTACTTAATTTCCTAAACTTGAAAAAATAAAATTTTTAAAATTTTTGCAATTTTCTCAACTCAGTAGGTAAATTTTTTTTTTGAATAGAGCGGGGTAAAGCTTTTAATCATCAGGATCACTGCCCCAAAGTATTTGAAATTTGATAAATATTTTGAAAAATCTTTGCAATTTAGACATTTTTAATTTGGATAAAACTGGTAAAAGTTTGATTATTGTACTTTGATAAGATTTTGCAATCTTCAAAATTTGGTTATTTTAAAAAATTTGGAATTAACTAAATTTTTATGAAGTTAAAAGAATTTTTACAACATCAAAAATTTGAGAAAAATCTGAAATTTGAGATAAAGATAACCCTTAAAAAAATCAAAACTTCCTAATTTTCTGTGGTAAAAATACTTCATTTTAAATTGAAAGTTGGAAAATGTGCAATGGAAAAACCATTTAAGCTCAATTTTTAAACATCAAAAATTCAGCCCCCTTTTCAAAAAAATTTAAAATACTAATTCTAAAAATCGCAAAAAATTTAAGAAAACCTTTAAAAAAAAATCAAAATTTTCTAATCTTCTGTGATAAAAATCTATTTTAAAAGAAAATTGAAAGTTGGAAACTCTTGCAATGAAAAATAATTTTTTACAATTTCAAAAATTTTAGACAAATCTGAAATTTGAGAAAACCCTGAAAAAATCAAAATTTCCTAATCTTTATGCGATAAAAATAATTTTTAAAAGAAATTGAAAATTGGAAACTCTGCAATCGAAAATCTAAATTGCAAAGATTTTTCAAAATATTTATCAAATTTTAATTATTTGGGTGCAATAATCCTGATAATTAAAAGTTTTACTCCCCCCGCCACGAATTCAAAAAAAAATTTACTGAGTTGAGAAAATTCCAAAAAAATCATTTTTTTAAATTGTAGGTAGGAAGCCGAGTCAAGCTCTGAAATTTAAAAATGATGAAATTTGAAAGATTTACTCAGTTTTTAATATTGTAAAAATGTGTCAAACTTTAAAAATTGATACAATTTGAAAATCTTGATTTTTCAGTGATGTGCTGTATGAACCTAATCAGCTTTTTAAATTAGAAGAATTACCTACTTAATTGAAATTTTTCAAAATTTACTAAAATAAAAGAAATAAAAATTGGAAAATTTTTACAATGTTGAAAATTGAAAATTTTGAATTTTGATAAGTTTTCGAAATTAAGGAATTTTTAAATTGCAGTTAATCATTTAAAACTTCATGTATTTTTAGGTATAAATTGGTAAAAATTTGAAACATTGAATTTTGCCCGAGCAGCACAATCGACAAATTATCGAAATAGAAAATCGACAGAATATCGAATTCGATAAAGTGTCGCGTTAGTTCCGCCTAAATCGTGAAATTATCTTTCGATATATAGATAGATTATCGACGAATTATAGTTAGTAAAAATTTCGAGATTATAGTAAGATATTTTATCGATAATCTATCGATAATATCGAAAGATAATTTCATGATTTAGGCGAAACTTTCGCGACACTTTATAGAATTCGATATTCTGTCGATTTTTTATCGATTTTTTATTCCGATTTTTCGTCTTTTACTAGCTTTTTTCTATAATTAAAAATCCTTAATCAGCATAATTAATACATTGAACTATGCCTAAACACATTATTCATGTTACGGTAAGAGGATCATTTCAGAAAAAGTCAAAAAAAATTATAAAAAATTTGCCACCCGTGGGGCTTGAACTATCTACCTCCTGCACGGTATTCCTCTACTTTAGCCACTATGCCATACCTCATCGTTGAGAAGTTAGCAATAAAACGCTTATAATAGACAGTTTAGTACTTCCAGACGTGTTGGACTTAGAAAAATTTTCACCAATTTGGAAATAATTTCAAATATCGTCACAAAATCGTTGAAAAATCGTTCGACAAATTTCAGATTATTTGTCGATAATATAGTTTCAAAGATCGCCACAAAATCGTTGAAAAATCGAGTTCGAGGAATTTCATATTACGTGTCGATAATATAGTTTCAAATATCGTCACAAAATCGTTGAAAAATCGAATTCGAGAAATTTCAGATTACGTGTCGATAATATAGTTTTAAATATCTTTACAAAATCGGATTCGATAAATTTAATATAATTTGTCGATAATATAGTTTCAAATGTCGTCAAAAAATCGGTAAAATATCGAAGTCGAGAAATTTCATATAATCTGTCGATAATATAGTTTTAAATATCTTTACAAAATCGTTAAAAAATCGAATTCGATTAATTTAATATTCTTTGTCGATAGTATCGTTGACGAATATCGTCATAAAATCTTAATAATATCGAATTCGATAGTTTTTAGATTTTTTGCCTATGAAATTGTACCGATAAATCTTTAGAATATCGTGAGAACATCTATAGATTTTCAAACGATTTTTTATCGATACATTACATCTTCCGAAATTATCGATCAAGTGTGCCACTCGGGTGGTAAATTGTAATCAATTTTTTAAATTTGAATTAATTCATGATGTTTGTCAAATTTTTACAATAATTTTAAAAATTTCAAGGTGTTATCCAATTTTATGCCAAATTTTTTAAAAATTGAACAAATCTTAAAAATTTAGTGTGAATTTTGAATTAAAAAATTTTTACACTTATTTTTAATTTTGGTTGGTAAAATTTTAAAGTTAGACAAAACTTTGCAATCTTTAAAATGACGTACCTACGTAAATTGAAAAAATGTAATAATCTTAAAAATTTGGTAAAAATTTGAAATTTTGGTTGTTTTTAAATTTTAGTAACTTTTAAAATTGGACAATTTTTTAAGTTTGATAAATTTTTAAGATTTTACAAATTATGCGAATTTTAAGAATGTGATTAAAATGTGAAATTTCGAAGTTTGGTTATTTTCAATTTATAAAGGTTGCTGAATTTTTACAATTTTGAAAATTTGGTAAAAATTTGTAATTTTATAAAGCATTCATGTTTGGTTATTTTTGAATTGTACGTACCTTAAATTATTTTTATAATTTCAAAATTGGGCTAAATTTTTTCAAGGCGTCAATTTTTTAAATTATTGTCAAAATTCGGTGAATTTTTAAATTTTAGTTGATCTTATAATTTGGTATGAATATTTCAAGAACCGGTTCACCGATTTTGCTCAAAATTATTTGGCTGCTATTCTAAACATACCCTGACCTCTCATATTTTTACAATGATTCCAATGCATACCTAATCGCATACAATATACGAGTACTATTACATATAACAACCTTCATCTTCGTGTCTCATGTAGGGTCAAATTCAATATGTAGATGAGTTTTCGAAAATCAATAAGTAATCAGCTGAAATAGATATTTTTCGAAGTTGAAAATGAAATTCCATCATGTGCTGAATAAATTGCCTACCTTTTTCCTAAAACTATTGAAACTACAATTTATTTTTATTCTGTATGATATACCTAAGTATTTTTTTTTCCACTTCGATATAGGTAAATATTAATGAAGTTTTTTTTTTTTGAATTTTAATTTTCCAGGACTCTTGGAAAGCAATAACCGATTAACCAGCGGTTTAAACGGCCACGCCATGAGTATAACTTTGGAAAACGAACGTTTAAAAAACGAAGTATACGAGCTTCGTAGGATGTTATCGATGCAAGATAACGCAATTTCCTCCGATACATCTCGCGACGATGTCATCTTACAACTACACGAAGACCTCGACGGTCAAGAAAGAGTCGAAGCTTTAGAAAAAGAAATCATACGTGCCAAAGACGTCGTCGACAGTGAGTAGATCTAGATACCATTTCCCATTTCCCACGTAACTTTTTCCCATTCAGGTATTTTTAACACGGTAACAAGATAGTACCCGCTTAAAGGAAACCTTAAAATAGTTTTTTATTATGCGTGTACCATTCGTTTCGAGAGATCTTTTTTAAACAACATTTCAGTAATAAGAGGTTTAAAAAAAAAAAAAAAAACGCTCACTACGTAGATGGAAAAAAATCGTACACCGTGCAACGTTTGGAAAAAAAGTTACACCATGATTTTAAACGAGCAATTTCATTCGCTTCGTGTGTAAAATCTCATTTAGGGGGGTTCAAATAAATAAATAGCTTGGTAAATGAGTTCTACGAGCGGGCAAAAAGTTTAAACAAACTTTCACTCTATACGAAGGTAGGCACAATTAATTGAACCGTGTCATGCGAATAATTTTAAGAACAGGGTAATTTGTCGTGAATGGAAAACAATCGTTTGAATTTTCGAGCAAAAAATACCTCCGTATTCGACTCGGCATTTACTCGTACCTACGTTAATGTAATTGAAAAAAATTTACCAATTTGCAAATTCTTAGTTTAAAGTGAATATTCGTTTTGCAGGTGCCAAAGCCGAAGCTAATAGATTGAAAAACGAAAAATTTGAACTCATCAACGAAATGAAGGAATTGTACGAAGCTTTGGATGATAAAGAGAAGCAGCTTCGAGATTTTATTAGAAATTACGAGCATGTTAGTATTCATTAGTATTTATTCGTTCGAGTTGAAGCCGACGAGTAATACAATCTGTTTACCAATTTGCGATGAAATTAAACAAAGCCGCATTATCTAATTAATCTAATTTTCAAACCGGAGTGATAAATTCGTTGGATTTCAGCGGAATGCTTTTGCGGCTCGATTTCTAAATTGGTGTAATTTTTTAAAAGTGTCTTTAAAGAAAAGAAGGTAATTCTTCATTTTTTTCAATTGCAGAGAATACGAGAAAATCACGAAATGCTCGCTCAAGAACGAGCTGAAAGGGAACGCGAAAGGTGGAGTTTATTACGTCATGCTCGAGACGAAGCAGAAAGAAGTTTAGCATTAGCCGCTCAATTAGATATCAAAGATCAGCAACTCAACGAGGTTCATACCTTTAGAGTGTGTTACTATTTTCAATATTTTTCTATCATTAAGTTTAAGTAGCTATTTTTAGGTTTAATTTGGTTACCTACTTATGAGGAAGCGCGATTAGCTAGGTAACCATTGATTTTTTCATCCAACTGCTTCCCTAATTCTTTCCCTTAGTAGAGTCTCAACGAGGGACTTTTGAGGCAAAAGCCCCTTTGTGTAACAAGATTGAACAATTTCGACGTTTTTGTGGTCGATTGCATACAGGGTGTTCCGAATTGAGAGTAAAGCCTTCCAACTAGTAACTATGCAACTTATGTTGAGTCGATGTAGGCCTGTTTGCCTAACCTCCGAACTGCAGGGGCTAAGTTATGATTATCGAATTTTTTCCCGTTTTGGCAGAGTTTTTTCAACCTTACACTTCTCGACAACTATAATAGTTAGAAAGTTGCGCTTTGCGGCATCAAATGGCAAATGTTGTCTAAAAATTTTTCATGAGACTGGTAATTTTTACAAAAGTGGACAAGGAAATCTATACCAAGAAAAATATTTGAAAAAAAAAACATTGTAAAAAAGTGACAATTTTAACTTATTTTTCTGTGATATAAGTTGTCCTTTGACTAAGCTATTATTATTAACTTTTCTAGATGAAAAAATGCTGCTCATTTCAATGGCTCAACTCCCACTCCTCTATCTCACTCCAATCAAAAGTTATGAACGAATAATTTGTTGAAAAACGTCGGAAAAAAGCATAACTTCATAATTAAAAAATTTTCGATTTATTTCTTTTAAATACTTTTTTCAGATGTTTTTCTGAAAAATAAACTGCTCATAACATTTTATACAATAAAAATAATTATTTAAGAAGAAAAATTTTAAAAAATTTTCAATTATGAATTTTTTTTAGACTTTTTCAACAAATTATTCGCTCATATTAGTCATAACTTTTGATTGGAGTGAGATAAAAAAAAATCGATAAGCATAACGCATCCCCTGCAGTCCGGAGGTTAGGCAAACATACCAACATCAACTCAACATAAGTTGCATAGTTACTGGTCGGAAGGCTTCACTCTCAATCCGGAACACCCTGTATATTTCGACTTCCCTAAACATGAAAACGTAATTAAATTAACACCTAATTGCGGGAAGTGCCCCAAATTTCAAGTCGAAAACACCCCCATTTAGTGAAGATTACAAAAAATATGTAAAAATCGAAATTTTTTGCCCCTAAATCGAAGGGAACGTCTTAACATAATTCGAACACCTTGAGTACGAATTAATATGGGTATTTTTTTTTACTGTACGTTCAAAAAAATTAAAGCAGCCCCTCCTCCCCACTATGGAGGGTTAAGTACCTAGAAAGCTATAATTTCGAAATGTTGAAAAAATAGGTGATTTCAGCCCTTACATGTTTCGATGCAACATAAAAAATTACCTACTTACTCTCTCCATAAGGAGCCACATCCTTACGTTATGAAACTTTCTGTCAAAAAATATGTAGTTTCTGTTTGTTTGTAATTTGATTGTTAGTAGGAGAAAAGACATGCTACTTGTCGCCTTTAGAAAAGGGCGCAATAAAGATAAGAAATTGGTTGGGGATAATTTATTGCGTGACTATAAAAACTTAGAAATAGGACTTGTAATCTTTATTGCTCTCGCCATTGATTTACTATTCTTTTGCTACTTGGTCAAAGCTCCGAAGTGTATACCAAAAAATCTCGAATTTCATAAAAATGCCCCTTTATTATCTCGTTTTATTTTTCTTGGAATTTTTCGCGCTTTTTTCTCAGAAATAAACTTTGATCATCGTGGATGACTGGGTGAACGATAGAGAATATTTTAGATTTGGACATAATAATTGAGCCTAACTAACAAAGAGTGTCTATCACCGTATCTCGATTTTTGAGGGATAGAATTTTGCAAAAATTCAAAATTCAATCAAGAACTCAAAACAATACATAAAATAGTGTAACTTTTTGGGAAGCAGAATAAAAAAAGTTGATACTTATGTGAAAATTTTTTCCTGCCCTCGAAAATTAAAGGAAGACAAAGTTTTGAGAAATGGTATTTCCAAAAATTCCCTTCCTTCCATTTATCAAAAATAAATTAATCATTTATGATTACTTTTCAAAAAATTGGCCATTTTTTACAAATTGGTCATTTCTCAAGAAAATTACCTATTCTTACATATTGGCCATTTTTCAAAACATCGTAATTTTTTAAAAAATCGCGATTTTTCAAAAAATTATAAATTTTTAAAAAATAGTGATTTTTAAAAAAAATAATACTTTTAAAAAAAGTCGTGGTTTTTTCAAAGTGACCATTTTTCAAAAATTGACCTTTTTTATAAATTGGTCATTTTCCAAAGATTTATCATTTATTTTCAAAAATTGATCGTTTATCAATAACAACTGATTATTTTTCAAAAGTTCGTCGTTTCTATTCCTAAAAAATTCATAGTTTTATGATAATGTTCAAAAATTGATTATTTTTCAAAACATTATACGTAAATTTTCAAAAAATAGTAATTTTCCAAAAAAATAGTAATTTTTCAAGAAATTGTGATTTTTCAAAAATTGTCGTATTTCAAATTGATCATTTTTTACAAATTGGCCATTTTTCAAAAATTGATCGTTTATCAATAACAGATTATTTTTCAAAAGTTCGTCGTTTTTATTCCTAAAAATTCATAGTTTTACAAATTGATTATTTTCAAAAATTGATTACTTTTCAAAAATTGAGTTATTTTTTTCAGTTGCTTGTGAAAAGGGACCTTCAAAAAATACTTGATTATATCCAAAGGGTATAACCGGGTAAGATAGGGTGATTTGCCCCCCAGAGCGAATTTTGAAACCAACTAGTGGAAGTTGGTCCTTATAGTCTAAAACCCCCGTGACCAAATTTTTAGGTCGCTACCTCACCCCCACCCCCTCCTAGGGCGAAAAATGTGATTTTTCGATTATAATTTTTGATTTTGACAGTTTTCAACTGAATTTTTTCAAACTCAGGTAGATGTTAGGTATACTCAAGGGTCATCCATGGAAATTTTTTCAAAATTTTTCAAACCTATCTTCATCGTGAAATTCGTGTTTTAAGTTTTCTAACGGCCATTTCGACAAGTTCTTTCAGAGGTGCAATAGTGGAAAAAATATATATTGTACACCTAGTCTGGATGTACAACATATATTTTTTTCAGAATTTTTTATATAGGTGGAAGACCTTCAAATTGTCGTCCTAGTATATCACTAAATACGTAGTTATACACCATCAACTCGAATTTGGATGAAATTCGTTGATTTTTTCTATTTTTTTCATTTTCTTTTAAATTAACTGAGTGACGCCATTTTGGGAACCCCCAGTGTCCCTCGAGGTGTCTGGAGGGCCTAAAATTCATGTTTGGACATGTCTCAAGTCGATATTTGTTATAAACAGAAATTATTGCGAAATTGAAAAAATTTGATTTTTTGCTCACAAATATTTAAAATTACACTTTTGACTTCGAAAACAAATTGTTCTCACAATCTCTCATACCTGATAGTTGAAAAAAATGAAATTTTCTCAACTTCACGAAAATTTCTGTTTATGACAAATACCCTTTCAAAAATTCTCTACCGCTTACCAGACTCCTTGTACCTATTAATAAATCGTGTTTTTTTTTTGTTTTTTTTTTAGAATTAATTTTCTCCCTATTACTTTAGTTATTTCAATTTCTGTTTCACTTCGCAGGCCAGACGACAAATATCAACTGCGGGCTATTTATCCGATCAAGAAAGCATACATTCCGTATCACTTGGAACGCGTCCGGCCAACGGTCGAGTAACTCCGAGCACCGGTAGCGGAATGGTAACCGTTGGCGATAGAGGTTCATGCAGCGCTGACTCCGGTGTCAGAGGTAGCTCAGATAGAGAATCAGGTGCTACCTCAGCTGGCGGTAATTTATCTGACTCTACTGCTGATGGTACGCTTTACCGCCCTGCCCTTTCATTTTCTCAATATTTTTTAAAAACTAAACTTCTCATCGTAGTACAGTTTGTTTCCATTTTGATGAAAACGCCATTGATGATTTCCTCTGAGAAAAGGTGGCTTTTGCTTAGCAGCCTTCGTGTTTCTTTTCTATTCTATCGCTTGTGATATTTTTAAACTATAAAGAAATATTCATTTTTCAATAGGGACATAATCTAAAACTAATTAATTACGCTTCGTATGCGTCATTAAATGATGCACAATGCGAATTTTAAATACTCGTATCTTTTATTAGGATACTTACTAAATACGCTGACATAGCGATTTACCTACTTATGCTGGTATTTAACCTATTTCAGTATTTCTACGTATATTTCTTATACCTATATTTTTCATAGCTTATAAATTACCTACGCTTATTTTCGATGTTACGTTTTTATTATTTTCTTTTGCATGCGTTCGTATGATTATTATTTCTGTAATTCTGCAATAGTTATACGTGTTGTAGGAACCCCTACAATTACCATAGATAATGTACACAAGCACCGCCAACATCACTGCTATCCTGATGCTGATTCTATTTCATTAGTTTCTTCTACCGCAGTACCGCATATTTATCAATGTAAGTACCTACCTTTATTATTCTGTTCTTGTATCACACACCAGCACCCAATTTATTTTTCCGTTGCCATTTTTAAACACGCTGAATACCGCACCGTGAAAAGGTCAATACGCTTCGATGAGCTTAGTATAGGCGAAGAAGAGAACATCAAAAATTTATTACCCACCATGTCAATATTTTTTTGATAATTTTTTAAAAATAGGTATCGATTAATACCCACATCTTTATCGAATCGAAAATAATATAAGGTGATTTTTATTTTCAGCGGTGGCTACTCCAAGGGACTGCAGTAGTCCGTCGTTATCACCAATGAATTCGCAATCTTTCATCAGGTCTTTGGACAACGCGTTATTATCGAAGTAAGTTCTTTTCAATGTAGTGCTGTGAGTTTTTGGAGATTTTTAAGTTTTGAAGATTTACTTACTGAATTCTTAAGACTTACTCAAATGAAAAAATTTATCGATCGAACTGTGAAATTTAACATTTCAATATTAATTGAAAATTTAGGAACAAATAAATTGTAAAAAATGACGAAATTTTTACAATTTATTGAAACATAAAAATTCTCAACTTTTGAAAACAAACTACATTTCAATTTTTTTTGGAAATTTTAAAGATTTACGACATTAAAAATTTAACAAATTGTAAAAATTCATCAAACTTTGAAATTTGATATTTTGATAGTGTTGAACTTTATACATAAAAAATGATAAAATTTTAAAAATTATTTAGGTATTGAAATTTTGAAAATGGACAAATTTTTATTTTTTAATAAATTAAACTTTTTTAAAAATTTAATCAAACTTTAATTTATTGATTTTGATTTTTTTTTTGGAAAATTTATCTGACTTTTAAAATTTTATAGACGTACAAAAATTACCAAAATTTGAAGGTTCACTAAATTTAAAATATTGGCATTTCACATAGAGAATTACGTTCAAATATTCAAAATTTCTATAAAATTCTAAAAATTGGCCTGATTTCAATAAATTTAAAAATACCTAACAAAATTTCGAAGATTCAAAAAATGACTAATTTTAAAGATTTACTGCAATTATTTGGAAAATTGTAAAAATTTATCAACCTTTGAAATTTGATGTTTGGCTGAAATTTAAAAATTGTGCCCATAAAAAAAAATCATCAAATTCTTAATTTTTTTTTAATGTTTAAGAATGAAACTTTTAGTTAATCTTGAAAATTTTCACGAAAAGTTGATCGAATTTTAAAAACTGACCGAATTCTCTTGAACTGATTTCAAAAGTTTAATGAAATTTAAAAATATCGAATGTTGAAGATTTACTAATTTTAAAAAATTCACCAAATTTGAATACTTAATAATTGCGTTTTAAAAAAATTCAAGAAATTGTGAAAATTGTAAATTTATTCAACTTTGAAAATTGCGGTGTAGCTGAATTATAAGAGTTGTTCAAATTTTAAAAAATCATTGACAAATTTTTAATTTTTCAAAATTTATGAATCTTTGAAATTAAAAAAAAAAAAAACTTATTTTAAAAATTGATGTATAATTTATTTATTAAAACCTGAAAAATCCCATTTTTCAGGTTTTTAAAAAATTACAAAAATTGACCCCCTTAAAAAATTACAAAATTTGAATTTTAACTAAATTTCGAAGATATACCAAATATCAAAAATTCACCAAAATTTTAATGATTGGAATGCATTTTTAATAATAGCAAAAATTGTAAAAACTTATTAATAACTTTCAAAATTTAATGCGTAAGTACCTAGCAGAATTTTTAAAATTGTCCAACTTAAAAAAAATTAATACTTACAAAAATAGTGAAATTTCAAAGTTTTAGGAGGTATCAAATTAAAAAAATCAAACATGATGTAATTTTGAAAATTTTTCTTTTTTTTGAAAACTAAGCTTTATTTTAAAATTATCAAATGCATAATTTTTACTTTTAGCACATTATTTTTAAAATGTTAAAAATTAAAATCATATACCTAATCTTGAGGGTTTACTCATTTTTAAAAGATTTACAAGCATTTAAAAAATTCCCAAAATTCTAAAAATTTACTGCGATTTTTTTTTTTTTTTAAATTCAACATTTAGATGAATTTTACAAATTGTTCAAAATTGAAATTTCACCAAGCTTGGAAAACTAATATTTTAATCTTATTTTGAAAATCTGAATGAATTTTGCAAAATTGGCTTAATTTCCAAAAATAGAAAGTACCAAATTTTTATTTGAAGACTTATTAATTTTAAAAATGTTAAGCATTTTACTGGATTAAAACATTTAATAGGTAATTGAATTTTAAAAATTTTCCAAACTCAAAAAATTTGTCATTTAGCTAGGTAAATTTAAAAAATGCTTAGATTTTAAAAATGATTAATTTATGAAAGAAGCTAGGAGAATTATTTTCAACTTTAAAAAAAAAAAAGAATTTGAACCTAATTTTAAAAATTGACGTTGCAAAATAACCCAATTAAAAAACATTACTTATTAAAATTTGAAAAATGCCAATTTCCAGGTTTTTATCAGGTAAAATTTAAAAATACCTAGTAAAAATTGATCTTTTAAAAATTTCTAAATTTTTATTATTTATAAATTTTTAAAATGCACAAAATTCTGAAAATTGCAAACATTTTGCAAACAATGTTCATAAAGTTGGTGATGAACATTAGCTGACTCTTGATATCTTGTAAATTTTATTAATTCATTCTTTTATTTCAGATCCGTAGAACAATTAAGTGGCGTACCTCCCGATCTAGAGCCAATTAGAAGGAATAAAAATTTACGATCATTTAGCAGTCGTAGCGGTGTAGCGAGCACTTGGGGTAGCATATCGCGAGTTTTCTCGAGAACCAGACACCGGAAAGCTCACAGTCCTAGTAGTCACGATGGTGAGTATATTCGAAATTATTTTTCTACCAAATATAAATTTTTCCTCTCACAGCATGGTAAAGTTGTAGGTAACCAGGTATTTCAATAAGGCTTCGCTGTATACTTGATGCTATTTTTTTCGTCGCAGTTGGTGGTATCAAAGAGAAAGGGGTGGGGGTGCTGATAGCTTTCTTCAATATTGACGGGTATTTTGGTCGTTTGGAAATACTTACCTATAACCCCTGGTATTGTAATCAGTGACGAAATTTAGTCAAAAATGAGGGGGAATGAAATCAAAAATTTATACATTTAAATTTTCTGACTTAAGTAACATTTTTTCTTTTTTTTTTTTGGCGAAAGAATTTTGCACTCGACACTTTCGAGCTATAAATTTGTCGACTTTTTAGTCAATTAGCTGAATTAATGAGGGGCGAGACGCCCCCTTACCCCCTAGTTTGGGACGTGAATATTACGAGGGTAAAATGAATTTATTTTCAAGTACACCTACTGCTGGTACTGCTGTTCCTTGGGATTTTGAAATAGGCAACATGTGTTGTCCACCAACCACAAATGAAGTTTTTCTTCCCCCTTCGCTGACAATTCTCCTGCGACCGTAGATGTAGTTAATTATTTTACTATTTGATTGTATATAATGTATCATAAACAAATTGCTTTCTTTAGAATAGTATAATAGCTGTTTAAAAACAGGTGACTACGAAAGCTTTAGTCGCAGTTATTCTCCTCTTACAGAAGAAGGGTACACGGAGAAATTACGCCTACTACGCGAAGCTGCCCATATACCCATGGAACGCTGGAGAGCTCCTACTGTCTTAGCTTGGATCGAAGTAGCCCTCGGCATGCCCCAATACGGGCCTCGGTGCGCCGAAAATATTAAATCTGGCAAGGTAATGGAAAATTTTTACGAAAATTATTCGTCGTTGGGATAAAGTGACTATAGTGTTTTTTTTCCACAGGTGTTACTTGAAATGAACGATACAGAATTGGAAAGTGGATTAAGGATAACGAATCCGATGCATCGTAAGAAACTTCGTCTCGCTATCGAAGAGCAGCGTAATCCTACGCTCATTAGGTATCCTTGTATGGCTCAGCTAGGGCATACGTGGGTATCCAACGAATGGTTACCAGATATAGGTTTAGCTCAAGTAGGTTGTTTTTCGAGCATTTTTTCAATTCGCTTGGACAGTCTATTTTATACTTACTGAGCTGTGTTTTTTGCAGTATGCCGAAAGTTTTTCTAAAAATATGGTCGATGCTAGAATGCTAGATCATCTAAGTAAGAAAGAAATGGAGAAATATTTAAACGTAACTAGGAAATTCCATCAAGTTTCTATTTCTCACGGAGTACATTTACTTAGAATGGTGAAATATGATAGACAAGTAAGAAATAAATTTTATCAATTTTTCTCATAAGTGTAACTGAACCTTTTTATTATATTCTTGTACCAGTTTTAGGGCCAGTTATTTCGAATTTTTAAGGATGTATCTTGATTTTTTTTTTCGAAATGATGTGAGAGGGAGTTGGGGATAAAAATCTTTCTTGTCCAAAAATACAATTTTTTTATTCAAAAAAAAAAAGGAAAGTTTCTTATTTTAAAGAAATTAAAATTTTTTCATTCCCAAAAAATTGAGATTTTTTCTAAAAAAAATAGATAGATTTTTTATTCTATAAATAAGTGACTTTCATTTTAAAAAATCTGAGAAAATTTAAATTTTTGTTCTTCCCAAAACATTAAGGTTGAAGATTTAAAAATTTTTCCTCAAAAATAAAAAAAAGGGAATTAATTTTTTCCTGTACAAAAAATTGGAATTTTTGTATCCATGCATTGACCCCTCCCCTCAAAATTAAGATATCATTCATTTCAAGAAAATTCAGAAACTCACCTTCCCCCCCAAAAAATTGAGACATATTTTTACTCTTAGAAAATTGAAAAGATTTTTTTGTAGATTTTTTTCTCCAAAAAATTTACAGACCCCCGCCCCAAAAAATACAGATTTCTTCAAAAAAAAAAAAAAAAAAAAAAAAAAAAAAAGAAAGAAAGAAAGAAAAAGACGGAGATAAAAAAAGGAAAAAAATTAGGGTTCCCTATTCTAAGAGAATCAAAAGACTTTTCCCTCTATTCGGACCACGAGCGCGGAGTGGCTGAATTCTATCGGCAAAACTGAAAAGGTTTGAAAAGGTGCACCATAAATGACCATAAACAAAAATTTGCTTATCACTGAAATTTTTCAAATGTTATCACGACTTGATCACGACCAAATCATGACGAAAGGCACCTTTATTAGTTGAAATTAGGGAAATCATCACAACACAGCCATCTATTTTTAAGAAAAATAAACAAAGGTGCACCTTTTCAATACCTACTTGATAGTAATGCACACTAGCGCGCCATACCTATCCTAAAAAATCTCAAAAAATTAGAGGTTATTTTTTCAAAAAAAAAGAAAAAAAAAAAGAAGTTATGCACTGAATTTCTCTACACAAAATTAAAACATCCACATTATCAGGAAAATTCTAAAAAAAAAAAATCTCCGAAAATTTGAAAGTATTTTTGCTCTAAAAAAATTGAACATATTTTTTCCAAACAAACAAAATTGTTTCCAAAAAAATTTTGAGATTAAAAAAAATTGAATGTTTTTTTCAAAAATAAAAAAAAAATTATTAAAAATATATAAAAATTTAAAATTAAAAATTTTAAAATTTGTTTTTTTCAAAAAAAAAATTTTCTTTCAAAAAAATTTTAGTACACCAACCTCCCTCTTCTCAAAAAAATTATTTGGAATTCCCCCCAAAAAACTTGAGAAATATTATTACCTTGAAAAAGTTTGAGAGATTTCTTTCCGCAAAACGTTCATTAGGTACATTGTAGGCACTTCAAAGAAACGAGAAATTTTTTTCTTCAAAAAATGGAGTAGTTTTTCCCAAAAATATACCTACCTAGCATTTTTTTCTCCCAAAACCTGAAAGATTTCTTTTAAAAAAAGAAAAAAAATCATGCACTGCACCTCGCCCCCAAAAATTAGGATATAGGTATCCTCATTTCAAGAAAATTCAGAAATTAACTCTCCAAAAATTCCAAAAATTCCAACAAAAAAAAAAAATACTCTAAAAAGTTGAGCAGATTTTTTCCAAAAAAAAATTGAGGTAAAATATCAATTTAGTTAGAGTAAAAAATTGAAAGAATTGAAGAAAAAAAAAATTAAAGAAATTTTAATATACCGATCCCCTTCCCCTAAAAAAATCAACTTGGAAATTTTTTCTTCAAAAATTTTAGAAACAGTTTTATTCTAAAGAAATTGAAGATAATTCTGTCTCTATTTTTTATTTTTTTTTATTTTTGTAAAAAATAATTTGAATATTTTTTGGTCCAAAGGAATGAGAATTTTTTGGAAAAAATAATATTTTGTCCCAAAACAACCTTGATACGTACAGCCTGCAGTTACGCCTATGATTTTTCTGTTTTTATTGAAACTGTAAATGGCCTATTTTAATTACCTATTTTTATTATAATTTAGGCTTTAGCAATCAGACGACTGCAATGTGAGAATACTGATACAGATCCAATCGTATGGACAAATCAAAGATTTATTCAATGGGCTAGAGATATTCATTTAGAAGAATACGCTGATAATCTGAAAGGTTGGTACTTGATGAATAAAGCATTAAAATTTACCACTTTGTTTTTTATTCACGTTTTTTCCCCCCATTTTTTTTCGCAGATTCCGGCATACACGGTGCTCTGATCGTACTAGAACCGTCAGTAAATGGCGATACAATGGCTACAGCACTCGGCATACCACCTTCTAGACAAATGATTCGAAGACATTTAGCAGCCGAACTCGAACAACTAATTTTACCAGCTAGGTACGATGCGTTTTCGCAAGCTGAGCCTATCTACGAGACACCTGTATATCGAAACGATAGAAATATTCAGCAATAATGGTTACCACGTGTAAATTACGAATTTTCATTGATTTAGACTGTCTCTGCTAAATTATGTTAATTATTTATTACTATACACGATTCCTTTCATTTTATTTGTACATAATTATATAACGCAATAAATTTACGTTTTCGAAGTCATCCCCCTTCATCTCCTACCTTAACCGTTGCTAGACCTAAAAAGTCGAAGAATTTCTTCAACATTTACGAATGAATGGATGCTTTAGAACTTATACCAGCGCAGATGGATTGTTCGTCTGGGATTCAGAGCTTTCTAAAGCTTAAACACATACACGTGAATGCTAACAAGCATCAATTTTTTACTGCCTACATCATTAGAGCAGACTTATACGAATATGTAGTGATTAATTATTATGAAAAAAGTCTCGATAAGAATTGATGTCCGAAGTTTTCCAAAAATAAATTTTTTAAAACGATTTTTATGAAACAAATCAACATTTTTCGTGCTTCACATTTTATATTTTTTTATTTGCAAATTCCCGAATGCGTTTTCATTTCAGTGTGATATACGTTTATATGTGTTTTCCCTATTTATTCTCGTAATTTGAGAGATTTTATTCTTTATTTTTAAAATTATGCGTAAGCGGTATTGTGTTTGTTTTTTACGTGTATGTAATAATACATTGGATGTTTAATTGTGTCAGTACGTAATTATACGTAAATGTTTATGTGTTTATATAATTATTTATTGTCTTATTCTCATGAAAAAAAGTTACCCAGAAATTTGTATTTACATATCTTTCATGTATCGACGTGTAATTTCGCTGTAATAGCTTTTCTTATATTATTATTGGCCTATTTTATTTGAAAAATTGAATGTTTATAACGACATACACATATTTAATAGACAAAATTACATAAATGTGTTTAGAAATTGGAGGTTGCATTTTCTTTTCTCGATATTTCACACGAAAACGAAAGAAAAATATTGAAAAATAAAATAAAATAAAATAAATGATTGAACTTTAAGCGAACCTACTGCATTTAAAAAGTACTAAAATGAAATTAGACATTTCCACTGCGCGCGGATCTTCATCTGAGTGTGTTATGGTGTTTTGTTGTGAATTTAGAGGAATTTTCAAACATGTGATTTGTAGATTTTTGTATCACTTTTTATTTTTCGCCGCATGACAAGTTTGCGGGAATTGCGGCGTGTTTCAATGGTTTTCTGATGAACTTTGAATAAGTTAAAGCTTGTTAGGAAACTTAGCAGTATTTTTTTATCTATAAATACTTCTAGTCGTACTCGAGTTCCGTTTATTCAACGATCACAAGTGTTCGATTCGGTCGTTCATAGTTTTAATTTATTATCTTCTCCCTGTGATAATCATTTCAACATCATGACTTGTGCTGTACCTTATAAAGTTGGTGAGTATTAATTTCTCTATACAGACAGCAGTTTAGATATATTTCCATTTTAGAAAAGTACTTGATATCATGAATTTTCTGTTTCCTCCTTTAGCTGATATTTCTTTAGCCGAATGGGGAAGAAAAGAAATCGCTTTGGCTGAAAACGAAATGCCAGGTTTGATGGCCCTTAGAAAGAAATATGGTCCCCAGAAAGTCTTGAAAGGCGCTCGTATTGCTGGCTGCTTACATATGACTTTGCAAACAGCTGTACTCATAGAAACCCTTATCGAATTAGGAGCTGAAGTAAGCATTTTTTTGTACTGAACACTTCTGAAGTGTTTTATTTTTTCAGAATTCCATTCCATTTTATATGATCATAAAAGGAATACGAAAATTTTTCTAGATTTTAATTCGTACTCGTATTATAGTATTACTGCTTGATTGGAATTTAATGTTTGGAAAACTTTTCTGTCAGCCATTTTACCGTCAAACAAATTTTATTTTTTTTAAATTATGTTTTATCAGTTACATATAAAAATTTTATTATAGTTTATTTCATATTTTTCTCACGGTGTCTTAATTTGAAAAAAAAGTTTTACAACGAAAGGTGAAAAAAATATAAATCACAGAATGCTGACTATTGAACAATTCGAAATCTTTCATGAAAAACCGTGTTTAAAAATGAAAGATCGTATTGTCAGGAAGTTGTGTATGTACCTGTGCACGTAATCACGAGATAAGAGGAGGTGAGGCGATGGGTTGCTCGTGCGAATCCACATCGAATGATTTTATCTGAAAAATAATTACCATTTTGATAAGATTACATAACAAGTTTTTAATCGTTTATAAAACGGCGCGTTTCCTATCTTATGGAGCATTAAACTACTATATGACTAAAAATAAATATTTTTTCAGGTCAGGTGGTCCAGTTGTAATATTTTTAGCACTCAAGATCAAGCAGCTGCTGCCATTGCGGCCAAAGGAATTCCAGTTTTTGCTTGGAAAGGTGAAACCGAAGAAGAATATAATTGGTGTATAGAACAAACACTAGTCTTCGCCGATGGAAAGGTTGGCTAATCATGGCACTTTGTGTTATTTATTCTACTCCAAATACGTAATTGTGAAAATATATTTCCAGCCTTTGAATATGATCTTGGACGATGGTGGCGATTTGACTGATATAGTTCATAAAAAATACCCTCAATATTTAGACGGTATTCGTGGTATTTCCGAGGAAACGACCACAGGAGTTCATAAATTATACAGAATGGTTAAAGAAAAGAAACTCAAGACGCCAGCTATCAACGTAAACGATTCGGTGACCAAGGTGAAGTATAATAAGTACCGTATTTGCATGACAATTACTTCTTTTTATATTTAATTTTTAAAATAAACTTTCAGAGTAAATTCGATAATTTATACGGATGTCGAGAATCGTTGGTCGACGGTATAAAACGTGCCACAGGTGTTATGCTTGCTGGTAAAGTCTGCGTCGTTGCTGGATATGGGGATGTTGGAAAAGGTTGCGCTCAGTCTTTGAGATCCTACGGTGGAAGAGTGATTATTACTGAAATTGATCCTATTAACGCTTTACAGGCTGCCATGGAAGGATACGAGGTAAACAAAAAAAAAAAAAAAAATAGAAAAAAAAATTCAAAAATATGACGTTGAGAAATAAAATTTTCTTAATTTTTTTTGTAGGTTACCACGATGGACGAAGCTAGTAAAATCGCTCAAGTTTTCGTTACGACTACTGGCTGCAAAGATATCATCTGCGGAAGACATTTTCTTAACATGAGAGAAGATTCTATCGTTTGTAATATTGGTCACTTTGATTGCGAAGTGCAGGTCGATTGGTTAGAAAAGAATGCTACTGAAAAAGTCAATATTAAACCGCAGGTAAACTAAAAAATTTTATCGAGTTGAGATAATCAATTTTAAAACCGATTAATAATTTCAATTTTAATTTCAACAGGTCGATAGATACACCTTGCCAAGTGGTAATCATATACTTGTCTTAGCTGAAGGTAGATTAGTGAATTTAGGATGTGCCATGGGTCACCCCTCGTTTGTAATGAGTACATCATTCACTAACCAAGTTCTCGCTCAAATTGAACTTTGGACCAAACCAAATGATTATAAAATTGATGTTTATATGCTTCCTAAAAAAGTAGGTACTTTGAAAACCATTTTTTTCCTGGTACTAAGTTGTATCTAATTTGGTTTTAATTTTTCAGCTTGATGAAGAAGTAGCAGCTTTACATTTGGAGCAGTTGGGAGTTAAATTGACTAAATTGACTCCTGATCAGGCTGAATATTTGGGTGTTCCGGCCGAGGGACCATTCAAACCAGATCATTATCGTTATTAAGAATTTTTTTAAAGTACATACTTGTACATTTTATGATTTTTTTTATCGCCCAATGTTTCGCTCGAGTTTCATTTTATCGAATGATTTTTAATAAACTTGAAATTTTTTTAAATTGCATGTCTAAGAAGTACCTTTTTAATTTTTTTAATAATCGTCAATCGATCATTATGATACTTTTGAAATTTTTATCATTAATTTTTTCCAAAGTGGAATTTTCATTTTCAAGCAGCACTTGTCGTAAATGTCAATCACGGTTGAAGATAATATCGACATAATATTTTTGATAAATCATTGTCACTTTAGAATTTAGTTCTTTTTGTAAATGGATAATCATTGTGTTAAATATCATTATTTTGGAACAGCGAATTGTCTTGATTTTTTTTTATGATTCTCGTTTGTTAAAAATGAGAATACAATACCATGGAGTAGAAATTATGAAATCATTGATCATTAGCTACTTTGAATAAAGTTGTTTAGGCACGATGAATGAAGTTCAATCTTTGTGGAATTGTTACCAGGTAATTATTTCCTAGAAGAATTCAAAAATAATAATTTCATTCGAAGATGAAGGTATTTTTTAATAAATCGTATCTCATCTCTTCATTGTTGAAAAAAAATGAAATAATTGATTCATTATTTCAATCATGATCTAAGGATCTCGATTGATCAAATTATTCTGTCATTCGATCGTTGGGTACCCCGCCGTCGTGCCTCGCAGTCGCAGCCCGCAGCCCACCACGCAGGCTCGCACACCGGTCAACCAACGGTCAACGCGCATGCGTTCTGCTTATGTTTATTTCTGACATGACTGATAACAGTGATAAGACTCGTTTCAAAATTTAGTTCTCCAAATTATTTCAGTCAAAATTCGTTATATTTTTATATTTTATCACGATGGGAAAACAAAAACCAGCTTCGAAAGGTGATTCGAGTAAATCGAAATCCACTGAAGATTCTAAAGCATCCGGAAGTAAAGAAAAAAAGGGTGGTAACGCCGTCAAAGTAAGTTTCATAAAATTTTACGTACATAGTACATACCTATTATATACAGTCTTTAAAATGTCTAACATCTGCTTACAATTCTCTTCGAACTTTTAGGTCCGACATATCTTATGTGAAAAACAATCGAAGATCTTAGAAGCTTTAGATAAACTAAAAAATGGTGGAAAGTTTCCCGATATAGCTGCTCAATACAGCGAAGATAAAGCGAGACAAGGAGTAAGCTGATACCTACAATTACAAACGTTTAATTAGTTTTCCATATAATTTATACATACTTTATTCTGTATTAGGGCGATTTAGGTTGGCAGATTCGAGGAAGTATGGTAGGACCATTTCAAGATGCTGCATTCAGTTTACCAATTTCTACCGTTGCAAATCCGGTCTACACCGATCCACCGATAAAAACCAAGTTTGGGTATCATATCATCATGGTCGAAGGAAAAAAATAATCTCGAAATCGTATTGGTGTGCTGTTACTGGCTAATTTGTTTTTTCGAAATTGTAACTTGGAAGTTCGAAGTTTTATTATCGCCGATAATTATGTGAGATGATTTTTTTTCTTAAGTCATTTAGGTACTTCTTGTAATTTTTAAATCGATTTATAAGTTCCTCGTGTAGGCGATGTATGCATTTTTTCATTAAATCGTTCAATATTTTAACAACGACGATGAATTTTGTGGGGTTATCTCTGTTTGTGTTCTCTTTTTCTGAGAGAGTCATTGAGTTTCATACTTGCCGTGGAGTGTGAAAGAGGAAGTCGTAGAAGTAAAACTCTTAAGTAGGAGTGAAAAATCATATTTTTAAATTTGAACTCTCGAAATTAAAAAATTTTATGTTTGGAGATGCATTAGGTAGGTACTTGGATAGGTAACTTCAAATTTTACTTTCTGAAAAATTGAATATCTGTCACTTATAAAAAATTTAAAAGTAGTGGTAAATTTTTCAATTTTTTCACAATAAAAAAAAAAAATTAATCTCTTGTTGTGTACTTTTTCATGGAGAATCTCAATTTATTATTAAAAGTTCGTTCTCATCAAGGGTTTCCTAAATTCTCAAATCTGAGGAAATTTTTGTTTTGTTTACTCAATTTTTTTTTATTGGTCAATATCTTGGGAAAAAAGGGTTGTATCGAAAAACGTTCTCTCTAACATTGATTGTAAATTTCTCGATCTACAATTTTGATTATCACGAATTCTTTGCTAAAAGGCTAAAACCAACCTTTGGTGAGAAAAATTGAGAAGAATCCCATTTAGAAAAAGATTGAAAAGTTAGTAGGTACTAGGTAGCATACCCGCCCTTCAATTTACGAAGTAGGCAAGAAACCCGCCACTCGTCATCTCGTCTCAATACGCGGTTGAGTCATGGTTGAGTGCGCGCAACAGCAAGTACTCTGGAAGCATCTGGTAGCTGGAACTCTGGAAGTGTGGTGAGGTAGGTTGTCATCCAGCCGCTTCCCCTTCCAAAAAATAATGTTAAAATGTTTCATTCACTCGCCGGTGAACTTCACGGAATGTACCTCCACCATGCAAGGGTTCCTGACGCCATCCTTTAATTTTATAAATTATTTCTTCAATTATTATGGCTAAGGTTAGGGCTCGGGCCATGATAAATTAATTGCAACTTGCAAGCATCTTCATTGGCGAAAGGAGAAATGAAAACCAAATGTCAACCAATCAGATGACGATTTCTGATCATGTGATCAGATGACTTGATGGCCTTGATGGTGTTTCCAACTTTGTTTACATTTTTTTTCTTATCAACTTTATGGCCCTAAGGTATAGACAGTAAAGAGGAAGACGGAAATCTTCGTGCTAGCAAATCCGTACCCAAAGTTGTCCCGTCCATGTAGAGCGCGCTGCTTGTCAAACTCTCCCTCGTACTTCATGCGTTTTATACGCGTTTATATTGGGAAGGATTTGAAAAACACGTAATTTTTCATTTTTTAGGGGTTTAATTTTTTTTTGAGATTTTTTTTTCTTCAAATATATTTTTAATGCAATGTATACTAGCATTTACAGCGGAAAACTCATTAAATATGATTAATTTGTACATCTATATCCGTATTAAACAGTACAATACTACATAGGTAGGTACTTGATATTCAAAATTAGAGATGAAGGACGTGTCCTATCGGAATTATTGTGATAACCAAAATTATTTCTACGACTTCAAGTAACAACTTTTGTTTGAAAAGTTTTTTAATTGGACCCTTTCCTTCGCCTATTTTTAAAAAAAATAGCATATAAAGTATCCAAGGTCATGTCTATTATCAAAATTGGAGGGGAAGGAAGGGTCTAATCGAAAATTTTATAATAACAGAAATTATTCCTAGGACTTTAAGCAACAACTTTTGTTTGAAAAGTTTTTCAATTGGACCCTTTCCTTCGCCTATTTTTTTTTTAAATAGCATATAAAGTATCCAAGGTCATGTCTATTATCAAAATTGGAGGGGAAGGAAGGGTCTAATCGAAAATTTTATATTGACCAAAATTATTCCTAAGACTTCAACGTATAAATTTTGGTTGAAAATATTTTCAATTGCACCTCTCCCGCTCTCCCTCCCCACTGATTTTGCACAACACACCGAAGATACAAATTAAAAATTTGGTGGTGGGAGACAGGGTGGGTCCAATTGAAATTTTTTCAAAGCGAAAGTTGTAGATTAAGGTCTTGAAAATAATTTTTGTTATTATAAAATTTTCGATTAGACCCTTCCTTCCCCTCCAATTTTAATAATATCAAATATGACATGATTATGCATACTAATTATCTACAATATTATGCTACTAAAAATAAAAATTGGCGGAGGGAAGGGTCCAATTAAAAAACTTTTCAAACAAAAGTTGTTGCTTGAAGTGCTAGGAATAATTTTGGTTATTATAAAATTTTGGATTAGACCCTTCCTTCCCCTCCAATTTTGATAATAGACATGACTTGGATACTTTATTATATGCTATTAAAAATAAAAATTGGTGGAGGGAAGGGTTCAATTAAAAAACTTTTCAAACAAAAGTTGTTGCTTGAAGTCGTAGGAATAATTTTGGTCATCACAATAATTCAGATAGGACATGTCCTTCATCTCTAATTTTGAATATCAAGTACCTACCTATGTAGTATTGTACTGTTTAATACGGATATAGATGTACAAATTAATCATATTTAATGAGTTTTCCGCTGTAAATGCTAGTATACATTGCATTAAAAATATATTTGAAGAAAACAAAATCTCAAAAAAAAATTAAACCCCTAAAAAATGAAAAATTACGTGTTTTTCAAATCCTTCCCCATATAAACGCGTATAAAACGCATGAAGTACGAGGGAGAATTTGACAAGCAGCGCGCTCTACATGGACGGGACAACTTTGGGTACGGAAATCAGTTATTTCTCCCATATAAGATTTCCGTCTTCCCTTCACTGTCTATACCCTAAGGCTTAAAGCACAGTGAATCCAGCACGTGAGTGACTAAATCCACAACAAGTAATCACGAAAATGAACGAACGAGAATTCATCGTGATTCATCTCATATTCTTGTTTGAAATTTTTGAATAATCGTTGTCGTGGTCGCGTTTGTCGTCATTGCAAGGTGGATTTCATCGAAATTGATTTTCACAAAATTTTCATCGAGATTTTTCCACTACCTAAGTTTAATTTAATAAAATATTAAAAAATTTTCCAAGTTTTCTATTCTTCAAATTTTCTATTTTTTTTTTTTCATTTTCAATTTTCATTCGATTTTTGAAAAGAAATTCTTGAAGAAATTAATCATCATTCATCAAATACTTAATTATTTATTCCTATTTTTCCTCAAATTTTTCATCAATTTTTTTCTATTTGTCGTTTAAAAGTTGAAACTTTATTTTTAATTTTCCAATTTATTCATTCAAACTTGCCAATAATTTTTACAATTTATTTTTTAAAAACTTTTAAATGAATATTGTTACCTAATTAAATTTATTTTTAAATTTTCATTTAGATTTTTAAAGATTTTTCATCAAATTTTCTCATCGAAATGCTTCGAAATCTCTACCATACTTTTCAAATTTTTCTTTTGAAATTTTTTTCAAGTAAATTTTTTATTAAGTTTATTTTTGAGGTTTCTATCTAAATTTTTCCCGGCCTTTTTTATTTATTTTTTTCAAGATAATAATTGTTCTTGTTCATCACCCCTCCCAATTTTCCAATAAAATTGTCAATTTGGAATTTGATTTCAAATGAAATTTGTCATCAAAATATTCCTATTTCATTTCCCAACTGGCAACTTAACTTCTCATTCGAATTTTTCCAATAATTTTCATCAAAATTTTTCTTCTAATTGAGTAATTTTTAAATTTTTTCCAGTAAATTCCAATTTTCCTTCATGTCCTTGGTCCTTCAAAAAATATTTTCAATTTTTTTTTCTTCAAATTCACTAAAATTTTAATTTTTTCAAATTTCAAAATTGAGTAAGTACTCAACTACAATACATTAACTACTCAATACTCATTGACTTGTTGAAAAAAAAAATTAATAAAAAATTAAAAGTTAAAACATAAAAAAAATATAAATACAGCATCCTTGCATCCTACCCAAAATGAAAAACATATTTTTGAGTATTTTGTGAAAGAATAGATTCGTTTTAAATAAAACACCAAAGTTTTCAGAGGAAAACTTGCAAAAAAATTGGTTGAACTTTGAAAAAAAAAACTTGTACAAAAATGAAGAAGATGAATAAATAAAAATGTAAAAATTTTTTAAAAAACCACGCGTTTATTTAAAGTTGGTCACTTTGTAAAATGTTATTCATAGGGAAAGAGTAATGCCTTAAAAAACAAAAAATAAAATTTACTTGAATACAAAAATGTGTCATGAAAATTTTTTTTTCAAAAATTTTAATGATGAAAATCGTGGTGGGGCGTTAATCGAAAAGGTATTCGTTTGCTCCTCGCACACCCCACCACGCTTTTCATCATTAAAATTTTTGAAAAAAAAATTTTCATGACACATTTTTGTATTCAAGTAAATTTTATTTTTTGTTTTTTAAGGCATTACTCTTTCCCTATGAATAACATTTTACAAAGTAACCAACTTTAAATAAAAGCGTGGTTTTTTAAAAAATGTTTACATTTTTATTTAACTCTTTTTGTCGTTGAAAATATTTTAATTTCATAGTTTTACTATGTTGTGATTTTCTGAAATTTTCAAAATTGAACCCCCTCATAGGGGCTCAATTTGGGGTCGGGGGTAAATTTGAGTTCGAAAATCGAATTCAGCGACCTCGAAAACCCCTAATGTGAGCACTATGTTCTTTCAATTCCAGTAAAATATTAAATGAGAGAGGATTGGTCGAAAACATACTCTTGGTTCCATGAGACATACAAACAAACAAACATACAAACAAACATACATACCAAGTATATAAAAGCGTGGTAAAAAGAACGACATCACCCTTACAATGTGATTACTTATTGTGGATTTAGCCACTCCCATGCAGCACTGGATCCCGTACGGCATCAGGCAGTTTTATCACATTTTTAAAAAAAAATTTCTTCATTTACCAAATAGCCATTAATATCTGAATGCATGTACGATCGGAAAAAGCTCGTACACGTAGTTTATATTTATATTCTCTTTGTCCAGTGCTGCATTAACTGTGCTTTAAGCCTCATTCCTTTGATTGCTTCACAGTTCACGCACGCTTTAATGCTTCAAGTTCAACCTGTTGTTCTTTGATTGATTGCCTTTAAATTTGAAAGGCTGTACGGTGTGCAGATGCACCGAATCTACCATGTTTCACCGAGGAAACTTCGTCAGGCGAATGAAACGCCTCTATTCAGCGTGGAAGGTATGTTTGTCTTTTTTGAATCTCTCAAACTAACGTAATTGCAACTCTTGGAGTTGTCCTCACTCCTCAGTCTTGCCTCAGTGCTTATTATCATACATTATGTTGTGATTTACGTGTCATTATTGAGTAAATTTCAATGTATTATATGCAGGAAGGAAAAACAGAATGCGGAGAACCATTTCCACCAGTTGATTCAATTGTGATTGCTACCGGTGCACTTGATGAATATGAGTACGAGGCGTTCACCACTCAAGTAAAGTATACCTACGTAGCACAAGAAGTTTATCTTCATCATTTTAATTAATCGTGACTTTACGCAGATCTGGCTGTTTGGATTTTCCCTAAACGATGCGATAATAATATTGACTAAAGATGCCTGCCACATTTTGGGAGATAAAAAGGAAATCGGATATTTACGTCGAAATATCAAAAATAAAAAATCCATTGTCCCGTTTCCTTTATACTTGTATGTAAGAAACGAGAAAAGGAATTTCGGAAAGTTGATTGCCACGTTGAAGGCCAGTGGAAAAGGGAAAACCCTCGGAATTTTCGTCGAGGATGAATTCTCCGGCCCTTTCATAGAATCGTGGATCAGAACGCTAAAAGAATATAGTTTTGAAAACGTATGTATTTTCATCTGTCTAGACATACTCGTAGGTATTCATTAGAGTTAATAATTATCATTTCCGGGGTTGCCCAGGTCGATATTACTAACGCATTGGCAAGTTTACAAAGTATAAAGGAACCACAGGAGCTGGCACTTATAAAGAAAGGATGCGAAATCACGGTTGACGTCTATTACAAATACTTACTTAATCAGATTATGGATATTATTGATTCGAACAGAGTAAATAGTGTATTTTCAGTTTTGACGACTTCCTAGCAGATTGCTCAGTATCGCTGATTTTTTTTTTTTTATGGTTTACAGAAAGTAAAACATTGCGAATTGGCCGATGGCGTAACAAATGCCATTACTAATAAGGACTACGTGGGTAATAAAGTGAATACGGCTGAATTGGTCCCATCTTATCAACCTATTATTCAAAGTGGTGGTCATTACAGTCTGGAATTCTCCGCAAAAAAGTAATCATCGGATATTTAATCAATTGTGCTGTGTACTCGATATCTTAATTTCGTTATTGTTTCAGTGATGAAAGAAATCTTCATTTTGGAATAATTTTATGCTCCTTAGGAGTTCAAAACCAACTGTATTGCTCTAGTATTAGCAGAACTCTGCTAGTAAACCCCAGCGACACTGTGCAGGTTGGTAAAATATCGAAGAATCACTCAAGTATCTAACCAGTGTTTTAGTTTTTATTTCATTTTGTTTTATTGATTTTACTCTTTTTCCACAGGAAAATTATAACTTTTTGGTTGATCTACAAGAACATTTGGTAACTGTCTTAAAATCTGGCAGCAGATTATGCGACGTTTATAAAAGCGGTATCGAGTTCACTCGAGAAAATAAACCGGAAATGATACATAATTTGACCAAAGATTTCGGGTATTTTTTCTTCGCAATTAGTTTTAGGTCTTTCTTTATTCCTCTTCGAATAGATTAATCCAATTATCATTTTTAGTTTCACAACTGGTATCGACTTTCGTGGAACCCTTTTAATAACAGCGAAGACGACAGTTTATGCTAGAAAATCGCAAGTTTATAATCTATGCGTCGGACTATCCAACCTTATCGACGAAGAAGCTGACAGTGAAGAGAATAGAAATTATTCTCTTTTTATAGGAGATATGGTAGTTGTAAATGAGGTAAGGTTACTCGTATGGGAGTCAATTTCTTCTGCTTAAGATGAAATGGTTTTTAAAATCTCTTTTTTTTGTACTTTGATTATTACAGCAGGATCCAGCGACCGTGCTCACGAGTACTGGATCAGAAAAAAGGCTCATGATGTATTGGCAACCGCAACCAGGTATGGAAACCGATTGAGCACAGTTCGTTCTTTCAGGTTGGTTGGGTTTTTCGAAGTCAAAAGTCAAAGAAATGGATTGGAGGTTTAGGAGTAGTTTTTCTATAGTTCTTCGTTGTTTTTATTATAATAATTGATTTAAATGAGTAATATTGAATTCAGACTTTTAAAAAAATATATTTTTCACATTTTTAATTTTTCGAAATCTAGTAAATTCATCTTGCTGATAACTTTCCAGGTAATGAACAAAATGCAGAGTTGGAAGAACTAAATCTGTCATTAAAATTGTATTCAATTGTGGATTTTTAATCAAAAGACAATTTAAAAAAATTCTAGAAACAATTTCGATTTTTTCACATTATGTTCTAAATCAAATAAAAACATAAAAGCGAGGCAGTCAATTTAATCTTAGAGCGAGCCTTGAAAAGTTAAAATCTTTTCTAAAAAATTAATGAATAAAGTAACTAAATCCTCGTTTTGAAAGTATCGATTATAGCTATTTTTAAAATTCAAAATCACGAGTTCTGAACTTTATTAGCAACCAACTCGCCTTCCTCTATCACAGTGGATTTTTTCTTATTTCGAAAACCTTTTTCAATCTCTTCCAAAGTTTTATTCTCGGTTTCTGGTAACGCGACGTACAGATATATGGTTCCAAATCCGCCGATAAGGGCGTAAAAGAAGTACAAATATGGTAATCCGAACAACGATTCCATTTTGAAGTAGATTTTCACCAGTACGAATATCATCAGGTAGCCAGTAGTTGCAGAAATTCCGCTCGCCATTCCTCGTATTCTGTAAAAAAAAAAAATCGATTCCAAGCGATAATTTTTCAATCAATACAGGGCAGCAACTTGCAATTTTCTGGGCCTGAGTATTAATATACTACTACAAAAAAAATGTAGCTCAATTCTTTCCTGGAGGGGGGGGGGGGGGGGCAGGGGGTGAAATTTTTCCGATGTTGAATGTGAGATTGATTTTTTCTCTATAAATTGAGAGATTTCTTAATCCAAATAAATTGAAAAAATTTTCCATTCTGAAATATTTACCTAGTACTCCTATCATTTTTATTCCCAGAAATTCTAAAAAAAAAATTCCAAAAAAATAAATTGAGAAATTTTTCGCTCTAAGAATTTGAAACATTCTGAAAAAATTGGAAATCCAATCTTGAAAAAATTAGAAATATTTTTTATTCCTTAAAATTGATAGGTACCTAATACCTAAGTAACTTTTTACTCCAAGAAAAAAATTAGAGATATAACTCGAAATGAATCGAAAGATTCTTGTGCTCCAAAAAATAGAAAATATATTTTATTCTAAAAAATTGTATATTTTTTTCAAAAAATTGAGAATTTCCACCAAAAATCGAAATATTTTTTCATTTTAGAAAACTGAAAATAAGTAGGTAGGTATTTTATATTTTAGAAAATTGAAAATATTTTATATTCTTCATTCCAAAAAATTGAGAAATTTTTTACTTGAAAGAGTAAGAAACCCATAAAAAATTCAGTAATTTTGTTCTTCCTAAATATTGAAAAAATTACTCCAAAAAACGAAAAAAAATTTCATGTCAGAATAGAAATTTTTTCATTATAAAAAATTGATTTTTTTTTATTCTTAGAAATTAAATACCTCCTCCTCCCTCATTAAATTGAGAATTTCCTTCGATGAATTAAAAAAAAAAAAAAAACTTCTACAAATTAAAACAAATTTACTCCGAAAATTGAGAAATTTTTTGTACAGTAAGTTACTTTTTCTTGAGAAATATTTTCCGAAAACAGAAAAGTTTTTTATTTTGCTCCAAGAAATAAAAAAAAATTAATTACGAGAATTCCAAAAAATTGGAGACTTTTTAGTTTTTACTCCAAAAATTAAGAGATTCGCCCTTCGAATGATTTGATACTTGAATTTTTTCTAACTCCAAAGCTGAGTGAATGATCAAAATGCTTACTTTTGCGGATAAAGTTCACCACAAATGTACCAAGGCATTCCACCGATTGCGTAACCGGTAAAGTAATAAATGCTTGTGAAGATGACGTATAAAATCCAGCCTTGCTGGAATCTATAAGTGGTGTAAAGAAAGGTGTATAATCCAAATAATGCTAAACAGATCGAACTACCAGTAAATGTGCAAAATATTAATTTTCTTTTGCCCATCGTGTTGATGGTCAACAACATTGTAATCGCTCCTAGTATCTGAACAGCGCTCGATATAGCCTGAAAATACATCATAGAAATAAGAACTACCTAGATAATTTTAACGATTTATCTTAATGAGGTTAATAATATGTACCTACGAGAATTCTACTAGGTTCGATTTCTTTTTCGAAACGCTTTAGTACCATCATTAAATAAGGTTTGACCGTTTTCAAACTTAGTATGTAGCTAAGGAAAAATGTCGCTGTGACTATTTTATATGGCTGCAGAAATTCACGCGTTGGTAATATTTTGAACCCTTGCCATGTTTTGCTTTTACCAGAAAATTCTTCTTTTTCTGAAACTAAAATACAATAAATTTTAAAAACTTGAAAGTTGATTATTTCTTTCAATGAATAACAAGTTTTAAAATTAAATACATTGTAAAGAGCTGTCATGAGCCAACCACCCTCCCAAAAAAATTGACCAAAATGCCGAAGGAGTGAACGAAATGTTCGAGATTCTCATGCAAATGAACTGATTTAGTTTCCAATTCCAAACTTCATCTTGCTGAAATTTTTTCAATTTTTTGAAATACATATTAATCAATTTTTTTCTGACATTGAGAGGTAACTGGATACATTTGATCTTAATTTGTACGAAATTCTTAAAAACCAGTTCAAGTAGGTTTTCTTTATGATGTATTTTTACCAGAAATTTTAGAAGAAAATTATCCAATTAAAAAGTAAATGTATTTATGGACTTTGTATTTTTTTTTGAAGATTTTATTATCATTTTTTCAGAGTAACTTTTTTTTTCAAATTCAGTTTGATAACGATTTTATCAAATTCGGTTTGGAATACATTTATTTTTAGAATTTATATTAAAATAGTATATTTAATTACATTTTTCAATTTTCGTAGAATTTTATTTAAAAATTAATTTTTTAATTTTTTTTTTTTTTTAAAGATTTGGTTTATTTTATTTGAAACTTTTGTCTTGCATCATGAATCATTTTTTTGGTTTATGGTCATTTGTTCGGTACATCAAACGCTCGGTACGTCAAATTCTCGGCACAAATAAAGCCGGGTTTACACTGCCAAACTTTTGGAACTGGTGGTTATTAAAGGAGCACTCGCGCTTCCGCGCTCGCGCTGTTCGTCGGTAAGCTCGGCGGGTAAGGCCGTCGATGAGGATCGGCCCTCACGCCGGGGGTTAACAAAGGAGTGCTCGCGCTGCCGCGCTCGCACCGTTCGTCGGTGAATCTGGCGGTAAGGCCGTCTCATTCGGGGGAAGCACTTGCTCGGCACCTTCGGCGCCGAGCGAGCGACGGCCAGTGATGTCAGTAACGAAATTTTTTTTCCGTTACGGTATTCGTTCCGTTACTGTAACTAAAAATTCTGAATTTCGTTATTAGTTACGTTACTTGGAACGAAAATGGTACCGCCAGGGCCTTGTAACGTTATTTTTCAAATAACGTTATTTTTTTCCGTTCTGTTCCGGTTTTTTCGTTACAACGTAATTTTTTCCGAAATAGCCAGAAATCATAAAAAAATTGCTATCTTCATTTTTCAATGTAAATTAATAACTATCAAGTCCAATAGAATAAAATAAACATCAAGAACTAAGAAGAAAATAATACAAGTTTGGTGGTGTTGCTACCTACTTTCTGAAAAAATTACGCTGTAAAAAAAAAACCGGAACGGAACGAAAAAAATAACGTTAATTGAAAAAATAACGTTACAAGGGCCTGGCAGTACCATAGTACCTACACATAAGTGTAAGTGAAATTAAGATTTTTCAAAAGTTACAACGAACCAAAAGAACATTTTCTGCGGTTGGCAGTGCAGGCAATGCAAAAAAACTGAAAAAAAATAACGAAAAAAAGTAACGGAACGTAACGAAATTTTTTCGTTATTTGTTACGTAACATAAAGACCATTTTATTGTAACGTTATTATTTCGTTACACAATTTCTGTTCAAAAATAAAGTTCCGTTACAGTTCCATTGCTTGTAACGAAAAAAATTCCGTTATTTTTCGTTTTTCGTTACCGTTATCGTTACGTTCCGGCATCACTGGCGACGGCTTACAGCGTTCGCGTGCTCGGCGAATCTGTAGATTTGTCGCGCCTGCGGCGCGACCCTTATCAATATAATTATATCCTCTTCGATCTGAGATGAAAAGTCGGCTGTCTGAAGCTCCGATATGTCATCGGCGTTTGTAATCGGATAAAAAAGGTGAACAGCAGACACAAAAATAGTAAAATAACTTATTTATTGTTCCATTTGTGCCCCATCAGTTGATAACAATTCCGTAACCGTGTAACCCCGGCTTTATTAGGACCGACGTTTTGTTGTACCGAGGGATTGACGTACCAATAGAATGGGTACATCCCCATTTTTTTCATTTTTTTTTTTTTTAGTTTTTTAGTTTTGTTTAAATTTATTTCTTAAAACTTCATTTACCTATGTACATTATTTTTCATTTTTTGGAAATTTGTTTTTTCAATTTTCTAATTTATTCCAAAATATCCAGTAGGATTTCATTGGAATTAATTATTTTTCTTTTCTTATACCTACAAATTCAGTTTCATTTTTTTAAATATTTTATTTTGTTTTGCTTGAAATGGTCTTCCATTGGAAAATAGGTGGTTACTATAATATTATAAATACGCGGTTTGATATAATTTCCTCGATAGTGTACGATTTCGTTTTGTTTGTTGTTTACGAAGATTATTCTTTTTGAAGACTTTGATGCATTATAGACATATTGAGATTTCTTGTTTCAGTTTATTTCTTATGTGGAGATTTAAAAAAAGGAGAAGTTGAAGAAAATTTTATGGTGATCGAATTGATACCTATTGATAAGTCGAGAAAAGCAGCTAATTAAGTGGAAAAGTAGTTGAATAACTAAGGAGAATAGATGAAAAAGAAGATAATTATGTAGAAAAGTAAGTAGAAAAGAAGTGGAAAAATCAGAAATCTAAAGAACAAGACGTTTAGGAAGAAAGAATTTTTGGAAGTTTGCCAGTTCAAAGGAATTCATAAAGAAGTCTAATTTGTTTAAAATTTTGCTTATAATATTTTATTTATTTTACAGAGATGTTGTGGACTGAAAAGTGATGGTTTGTTGATACGATTTGTTTTGATGAAATTTTGTTTGGATTTTGGATTCTTCAGATTTACAGTGAAAATTTTGGAATTATTTGGAAGTAAAATTTGGAAGTGATTCTGGAAAGTGAAGTCTGGATATGATTTTGACTAATTTTGGAAAAGAGTGCTGAAATTTTTACGCGTTAATGATAATTATTTACGTTTAAATAAAATTAAAAAAAAAAAAAAAAATTGGGGGAAGTGTCAGAAGAGAAATACGCGGTTACGTTAATATTAGAAATGTGTGTACAAAGATTATCAAATATAAACAGTTGAAGTATGGCAGTTGACGATTACATATCTTTTTTTATTTCACTAATTATAATTCTCAATGGTTAAAGAAAGAAGAACAAATACGGTGATGTTTTAATGTGTAAGCAGAGATAGAAATACGTAGGTAGTATTTTTTGAAATTATGACGACTTGTCGTGACGAAAATTTACTGAACGAAATTTGAACGATGAAGCTGAAAACGATGTTTCAATTTTGAAATCTGTAAAAGTACGATAAATGACGAAGAAAATGATGATTGTACGCATGTATATTCAATGGAGAAATATGGAGTATTTTTCGAAAATTTTGAACAATGATTTAAGCACACAAAAACAAGTAGAATGATGAAGTACAAGGTGCAATATTGAAAGTTGAATACGAAAAATGTATTAAATGGAGACGGTGAAATTTGAACGAAATATTGAAGTGTTGTTGAACTTGAAAATCAAAAATTTATCGAATGGTGAATACAAAGATTATTTATTGAAAGCTGTTGAATTTGAAAATTTTTTTGAAATGAAATTGTGGGAAAATTTGAACGTTTGTTGGTTTTGAAAAATTTATTGAATGAAAACGAAATGAAATTCAAACGGTGCGGTGGGGTGTATTGAAAATTTTATGAATGGTTGTAGAAAGGTTGCATATAGAAGTATGTTAATCATGAGAATGTACAATCGGTGTAAATTTTTTTTTAATTCATGTGTTGATTGAGAAAGAATAAATTTACGGTGATTTTGAAAGAAAAAGTTGAAGAAAATTTTATGGAGATTTCAGATGTTTTCACATCGCTAAGTTGAAAAGTAGAAAAATACGTGGAAAAATTGCAAAACTGATAAAGCAAATTGTACGCTTAGAAAAACTAAATTCTGAAAAATTTGGAAGTTGAAAGGAGTTTATGAAGAAGTTTATTTTTTTTAAAATTTTGCTAATACTTTTTATTGATCTTACAGAGATGATGCAGATGTGGACCGAAAAGTGATGTGGTTTGAATTGGTGAAACTTTGTTCGATTTTGGAAGTGGATGTGGAGATCATTTTGGTGATTTTGGACGATGCTAAAATTTTAAAAACGTTGATATTTTTGTTAAAAAAAAAAAAAATAAAAATAAAAAAAAGCGAGAGAAGCATTGGAAAATAGGTGGTTACTATAATATTATAAATACGCGGTTTGATATAATTTCCTCGATAGTGTACGATTTCGTTTTGTTTGTTGTTTACGAAGATTATTCTTTTTGAAGACTTTGATGCAATATAGACATATTGAGATTTCTTGTTTCAGTTTATTTCTTATGTCTTCCTAAGTTTTCTTTAATTAAATGATTAAATTTTTCATTTTTAAAAATCACCAGTTTTTTTAAATTTTATACAAAATCAGTTTTTCATTTTCTAATTAAAATCAGTTTTTTTTCAGTTTTTAATTATTTTTCTTGAGTTTTGTTTAATGTTACTAAATTTTATTGAAGTTCATTGTTCAAATTTTGTTTGAATAAAATATTTCTTTTGAGATTTGCCACAAATCATTCTGTTGGAATTTTGTTGAATTTGGGCACCTATTTGTATATTTTTCTTTCTTTTTTTCAATTCAATTTTCTCATGTTTTGTTTGATATATGTAGGTATTTTTTTAGATTTTTTCTTCATTTCAATTTTTGTTACCATTTTTTTTTTTTTTTTTTTTTTTTACAAATCATTTTCCGTTTTTTTTAAAATTATTTTTTTAAAATTTTATTTGTTCAAAATCATTTTTTAAAAGATTTTTAACATTTTTTTTTTCAAAATTAATTTTTATAAAATTTTAAAAAAAATTTCATTTTATCAAATTTTGTTTAAAATCAGCTTTTTAAAATTTTATTCAAAACAAAATTCGTAAGTTCCGTGTAAAATAATCAATTGAATTAAAGAGATTTCATTAGGTAGGTACAGATTTTTTTCATTGTTCTACTAGTTCTACGTACAATGATTTTTTTCGAAATTTTGTTTGAATTTCTTTTTAGTTTTATTTAAAATCACATTTTTTAGTATTATTTTTTTTTTCAAGTTTTTATTCAAAATCCATTTCTAGATTTAAAATCTATGTGGATAGTTTTGAGTAGTAGGTATGTGTACTTATTATGGTAAATGAAGATTTATACATAATATACCATACGTATAGGCAATTAGGACTATAATATACCTACTCTTATGATGTGGAAACTGAAAAGTAACAGGTTCCGCGTGGAATTACCTGATTTCGTTGGAACCGGAAGGTATTCATTTTTACTCTTGCCCAGTTCTTTGCTATCCTTAATATATTGCTGTAATTTTAAAAATTCTTCGGTAACTAAACTGGTTGGTGCCCATCCACGGAGCCAGCTTAAGGATTCTAGCGCATCTTGATGCCTACCTTTTGATAAAAGCCACGATGGCGTTTCAGGAATCTACATCAGTGAATACCATAGATGAATTAACACTCTCATTCTCACATCTAGACATTAAAAAATATTAAAATTTTACCAATAATAAATAAAACGTAGCAAGTAGCGGAAATGCTGTTGAGATCAATGCCAAAGTCCTCCAGCTTAGGTACCTTTCAAAGAAAAACAAAAACAATGCGCCCAGGCCATATCCGAATTTTGTAAAGAAGAAAAGTCGACCTCTAAATTTGCTACTGGCAGTTTCACTGATATAGGTTGTCACCGGTACTTCACCCAGAGCTGCCCCGATTCCTACTAATGTCGATGAAAGATATAAATGCATTGGGCTCGAGCTGCAATACAGTAAGTAACACCCGATTGCTTGTGGGAGTGAACTTAACATCATAGTTTTTTTGCGTCCGCAACGTTCTTGTAAATATCCTGCTAATAGGCTCCCGACTATGTGCATTAAGCTGTGTAGACTACCTGGTTAATTCGAAGGTATGGTTAAATTTTAATGATGATACAGCTTTCATATTTTGCATCTTTGCATATGGGCTTGGTACTTACTATACCAGGAAGTCTGCTCTTTGGTCATGAAGAATGTTTCGCGACTATTTTTCTCATCCAATTTACTATTGACTACGCTCATTAAAGCATTTGTTTGAGCCAAATTAAACATTATCACCGCAGATGATAACGCTGCCAAAATCTGTATAAAAGCAAAAGAAAATAATTTGTTTAAATTGTTTAAATTAAAACGAGGTAAGTGAGTGTAAACGTACAGGTCAAATGAATTTGAAAACCATCATGGGTCTGTTCATTTCCGAAACATTTTATTTTTTTTGCCAAAAAATAATGTTTCTCCTTTAAAAAACTGTAAATTACTTACAAAATTATTAAGTTTTTTTTTTTTTTTTTTGGGGTGTTTATAATTACAGGATTATTACACCCATCGGAAGAATTTTTTTAAAATTTTATTTGTGAGGTTGAGTTTTTTAATTAAGTTTATGAATTTTTGAATTTCGGAAGGAATATCTGGTATAACTGGGAGGATTTCATTTATTTGTAGGGTTAGTCTCTCTTGTTTTAACTTGGTTCATTCGAACAGGATATGTTGGATAGATATAAGTTGAATAGTACAGAATGGGCATAGAGGTTTTGGAGTTTTTTGGTAAAGATAATTGTGAGTAATTTTTGTGTGTCCAATTCTTAGTCTGGTTATAATGATTTCATCTTGTCTATTTAATTGTGAGAGGTTTTTCCAAGGGTGCACTGTTTTTTTATGTTGGTATAATTTATTGTTTACTTGTTGGGACCATAAATTTTGCCAGCTTGAGTAAATTTGTTGGGTTAACAAAGATTTGATGTCATCTGTGGAAAGGGTAGAGAGTGAGGAGGCATTTATGGCAGATTTTGCTAGTGTATCGACAATTTCGTTTCCTTGAATTCCTATATGACTGGGAACGTATGATTTTTTCTAAAATTAATAATTTATTGCAAACAACTGATAACGCTAAAAATTGGGTGTTGATAGTTTTTAAAAATCGATCATCTTTCAAAAATTGGGGCAGGTAGGTATTTGAAAATTTACAATTAAAAAAAAGGGTTTTCCCCAAAAAATCGCAGTTCTTTAAAAACTGGTCGTTAATTCTTTAAAAAATTGACCTTTTTACAGTGTTGGATGTTTTTTAAAAAATGATCGTTTTTCAAAAATTAATACTCAACATTTAAAAAATAAAAATTGATAGTTTTCGAAAATTTTTAATTTTTAAAAAAAATTGATTTTTCCAAAAAGTTTGGTGTTCTTCTAAAACTGGCCGTTCTTCAAAAATTATACATTTTTTAAAAATTATGATCATTATTTGTCAAAATTTATAGTTTCAAAAAATTTATAATTTTTTAGGCATCAAGTATTACGTATATATATTTTTAATTAATCGTTTTTCAAAAATTAATAGCATTCAAAATTTGGTGATTTTCGATTATTTTCAATTTAAAAGAAAAATCGATTTTTCCAAAAAGTTTGCTGTTTTCCAAAAACTGGTCGTTCTTCAAAGATTACTCATTTTTCAAAAATTGATATCGTTTGTCGAACCCAGTGAAAATTTATAAATTCTTCAAAAACTGACTCTTTCAAAATTGATTGTTTTAGAAAAATTTGTAATTTTTCAAAACTTGATAATTTTCAAAAATTGACAATTCTATAAAAATTGGTAATTTTTCATGAATTTTGATATTATTGTTCATAAATTGGTAGATATTTTTCAAGAATTATTTATTTTTTTTAAATTTATGATTTTTTGATAAGTAGGTCATTTCCAAATTAATTGATTGTTTTCAAAAATTGATCGCCTTTCATTTTTTTTTTTTTTTTTGAAAATTGATTTTTCCCCAAAAAAGCGCTGTTTTGTGAAAAGTGGCCGTTCTTCAAAAGTTATTCGTTTTCAAAAATTGATTCTTTTGCAAAGTTATTAGTAATTTTTTCAATTTTTTTCCTCGAGAATATTGGTTGTTTTTCAAAAAAAACTAAAATTGATAATTTTCAAAAAATTGATCGTTTGTCAAAATTGATAATTCTGTAAAAATTGATAATTTTCCATGAATTTTGATATTACCTATTGTTCAAAAATTGATCGCCTTTCATTTTTTATTTTATTTTTGAAAATTGGCTTTTTGCCAAAAATTTGCTACTATTCTTTAAAAACTGGCGCTTCTTCAAAAGTTATTACCTAGATAGTTTTCAAAAATACTTAATCGATGATTTTGGAAAAATTATTGGTAATTTTTTCAAAAGTTGTTTTTCAAAAAAATGTCAAGAATTTAATACCTAATAATTGTCAAAAATTGATTTTTTTAAACTTGATAATTTTCAAGAATTGGGGATTTGTAACCAAGCACCAGGAAAAAATGCAATGAACTACTGAATACTTTGAAAAAATGAATTTTTTACCGGATAGGTACAAGAAATGAGACCAGCGTAGTGTGGAATGAGCCATTTAAACTGGGTTTTCAACAAATCGGCGAGCAATAATTTTCTGAACTTAGTTGTTAGTCATTTATTTCATGAGTTCACCAATTTTCAGAAAAGGAGCTAATTTTTTGTTGTTGTTTGAATAATATTTAAAAAAATTATTGTTCTAAATTTAAAAAAAAAATGTTTTCCAAGTTCCAATTCCCAATTTTTTTTCAACTGAAAAATTCTTCGAATTTATTGATAAAAATTAAATCAAAATTTCAATCAAAAGTCCAAAAAACTTGGAAAAGATGAAAAACGTGACATCATTTTTGACCACATCTTGACTTGAATTATTAAAAAAAGTATCTGTATTCAGTGAGTGTTCGTATGTCCACTAAGTACTGAGTAGAAATTCATATTTTACTTTAATTGATAATTAATGGCTCACCTGCGTAATTAAGGAACGCAATTTATCAACTTTAGGCTGATTCAATCCCTCCATGTTTTCCATGTCTTGTCTTGTAGATTCTACTACTGAAAGATGAAATTACCCGCTAACTAAGTATAAATAATTAGTCATGTCGTGTGTAAGCTATAGTTTAAGCTATTGAGGCGAATGTTTCATCCATCGAACCTGTTCCTGTAACAGATCACACGATAGAAAAATATGTAGTTCGAGGTGCAGTATAACGGATAAAATTAGAGTAATCTTCAGATATATCTAATTTTTGTTAACTGACATACGAGTCGGTAAAATTTACCTATATGTACCTTCCAATTCATCTCATATTAGTCATTAGTGTAGTCTTACGTCTTACCCAATGTGTGTTTATGATCAAGGCCGACAACCTAGAATTTCCGGGGGCGTTCCTCGATTTTTTCCCAAAAGAATGGGTTAAGAATTTTTAAATGAGCAGCAATTTCAAATTATATCTCACTCTGGTTGAACGTTGATTCTTATCAAAAACGTCTATTTTTGGCATTTTTTTAAACAATTTTTTTTTTCAAACTTGCAGGAATAGTAGACAGTACCAGGGGTGACCAGGTACCACTTAAAATTCAGTTAGAAGAAAAATGATGTGAGGCGAGACTCAAAAAAAAAAAAAAAAAAAAAACGGAAGTCCAAAATAACCCGTGTAGCAACGTCGATGCTAATTTCGATATAAATGTCGACACATCGAAAAGTGACCGATTTCGATGTGTCGACATTTATATCGATATCCACATCGACATTTGCAATGGTGAGATTTTGAAAAATATGCTAAGTTCAAATATTCAATATAAGTATATATTAAAATTACACCAAAAATAGTGTTCAAGCCAACATTTCGACATTTTTTGTCAAATATGCGGCATTGAGGCCACATTTGTAGCTGGACAAATGCGAGTGTCCAACTAACATAGAGATGATTCTTAGACCTTATGTACTAATTCACAACACACTTTATCTGCGAGTATCACAATCACCCTCAAGACGTCGACAGTCAAGTCGATGCATTATTCGACCCTCGACAATTAGATCGACATTAACTCGACTTAAAATTCCTCTGGTCAACACTGTCGACAGTTAAGTCGATGCATTATTCGACCCTCGACAATCACATCGACACTATCTCGACTTAAAATTCCTCTGGTCGACACTGTCGACAGTGAAGTCGATGCATTATTCGACCATCGACAATTATGTCGACAATAACTCGACAAGTCGTTGTATTATTCAAAACTTAAAAAAATAAGAAAATTTTGTGATTCTTTCAAAAATTATTTATTCCTGAGCTTAAAATGTTCCTATTAATTGTTTTTAGTTCTTTTTAGATATAAAATTTGTAAATTTAATTGGCAGAAATTGTCGACATAAATGTCGATGCGTTTATCGAGTATCGATTTTTACATCGACTTGTCTACGTAGAAAAACAACGTTTTCTAAATTATAGGAAAATACTGAGAAAAATTCAAAAATTTTGATTGAACAGTTATGTTTAACATAGAACATTACTTTAAATCTCAAATATCATTTTTAATTCATCGTTAACCGAGAAAAAAATGTGTCTGAATTTTGTCGACATAAATGTCGATGTCGACAATTGCTACACGGGAAGTATCACTCTATTGTGCACTATTTGATGCAATTACATTATTCAATTTTTTTGAGTAGGTATAGTGATAACATTTTCAATTTCCAACGAAACTTGAAAATATTCTTCATGCCAAAATTTTGATAAAACCGTGTCTCGAAGTTATCTTTTCTGAATGGTAGGTGCAGACACCCTCTCATTATTTGTATGAAAAATGTCGACTTTGTCTCCATGTTACTATTAACACTTTTTTCAAGTACAAAAAAATCGTAAATCAAATTCAATTATCTACTGATTTGAAAAAAATAATTAAAAGCCTATGGAAATACTCATTTTTTTTACTCAGTTCGTCTAAAAAATTTTCTAGTATTTACAATATATTTTTCAAGAAAGTATACCTAAAGCACATGGTTTCATAAGGGGGAAAAAAGAATGACTCACCTTCAAAATAAAATTTCGTATATTCAACACTTGTTTCACAATAAATTGTTATCACAGAATAATTCGAATTGGCATTTCATCATTAATACATAAGGAACCACATGATCACATTGAATTATAAAAAAATCGCGGACTAAATCTCTCCGTTAAACGAAAAAATTAATGTCCGTTCACATCGAAATGCCGAATGCTACTTAGTAAGTATATTTTATTCTATAGTTCTTCATGAAACGATTCTTACCTAGATAGTGAAGTATTAGTTGACCGGTTCATATTTCTTAACCGTGTTTATAATATGTAACATTAGAAATGGTGAGGTAGTCCTGAGAAGATTATATTTACGTCATGGTATAATTTTTCAAGTTAAAGTTAATAAGATTAAAAGAATTATTTTTATGTGGAGCAACTGAGCAAATATTTAATGATAATATATTGATTGAAAATATGCCTACCTAAAAATTTTATCTTTGGTGTATATCCTGACTTCCGCGAGTATTTAATATACCTGTTTCTTGAAAAATTTGACCAGATGAACCACTGGACCAGTCTACGGACCGTCGGAAATCGCGGATTAACTTCGGAGTAACTCTAACCCTTCTGGGCATATCTCTTATTTATATTAAAAATTTACGTGATTTTAACAATTTTCGTGCTTCTGATTATTGTTTATGTTTTACTTATTTTGCTTAATCTATTCACTTTCTTTCACGCTCGGCCTTCGTTCGTGTCTCGCGTCTAAATATCGTAAGTGTTCTTTTCTCATACAACACACTGGTCTAAAAATAATTTTTCTAAGTTTTTCAACGGTAAATTAAAAAAAAAAAAAAAAAAAAAAAAAGGCTGCAATTCAAAATTACTTTGCGCAATTTTTTTTTTTTTTGGTCAAAATACTCCAAAAAATTGATTTTTGACAAAAAAAAATCTTCAAAAAATATTTTTTGACAACAGATCTTAACATTTTTTTTTGACTGAAAAATCTTTTTAAAATTTTTAGGGTCTTTTTGTCTTTTAAAATTAATTTAACTTTTTAATTAAAAAATTAAATTCATTATTTTAATTTAATAAAATAAATTTTTTATTTATTCATTCATTCTATTATTCAATTAAAATACAAATTATTATGCTACCTTTGTACAGTTAATATACTGCAGCTATGAAAACAATTTTGAACCATAATTAAAAGGTCTTGAAAAAAAAAAAATTTTATCAAAATTAAAAAAAAAAAATATTGAATAAAAAGGTCGCCCAATATTTTTGACAAAAAATCTTTAAAAAATACTTACTTACCTACAATCAACATTTTCGGTCATTTCTCCTTCAAAAAAAAAAGTAAGCAAATTAAATATCATCCTTGCGCTTGGTTGTCATCTTAGACCGTCGCAGGCGCAGGCGTCTGTTTCTGGTGTTGATGTTGGATAAAATTCGTTCTCCTACTTGAGAATCTAACGTAAGTATCGTCGATCAACATCTTCTACAAGGTGTCCGGCGAGTAATCTGCCAAACTTGAAATTTGGATATAACCGACATGGGACATGTCAAAAGTGCCAGGAACCGATTGAAATGAAAACATGTTCAAATTGTTGTACTACTCGAGTAAGTTACAAAACCAAAATTATATGTGCCCGTTTCCATTAGAAAATTTTTTATGAATTTTTGAAACTTAAAATTTTGAGGAAATCAAAAAAAAAAAAAAAAAAAATCAAAAAATCATTTAAAAAAATTTCTTTGCACATCACCGAATAGAACATGAAAAAACCAACAAATTTTATTATTACATGTTTTTGCCTATCTCTGAAATTGAAGGGGCTAGAGAGGGGGGAGGGGGGATTTAATTTTAATTTACTTACTCAAAAAAATTCAAAAAAATATTAAAAATATGTATTTCCTTGATTTTATAATTTATAATAATGTGTATCCTTTCTGTTGGCACGAGTTTAGGTATGTGTTCGAAAAATTGCATACCACCCTTTCGTAGGGGCTGTGTGTAACATACGGAAAGGATACACATTACCATAAATTCAAGGAAATAATTTTTAATAATTTCAATTTTTTTTGAATGAATTAAAATAAAAATTTCCTTTCTAGCCCCTTCAATTTCAGAGATAGGCAAAAGTATGTAATAATAAATTTTGTTTGTTTTTTCAAGTTCTATCCGGTGGTGTGCAAAAAGAACAATTTAAAATTATTTTTTAAATTTTTGATTTTTTGAAGTTTTTTTATTTCAAGATCTCAAGTTTCAAAAATTTATAAAAAATTTTCTAATGGAAACGGGCACTTATAATTTCAGTTTTGTAACTTACTCGAGTAGTACAACAATTTAAACAAGTTTTCATTTCAATCGGTTTTTGGCACTTCTGATGCCATGTCCCATGCGAGTACCACTAACAAAAAAATTTATGTACACATGGTGCCTATCTCGATTTTTAAGGGACAGTGGTCTAAAAAAAATTCAAAAATTTGTCAAAACAGTGTATGTATGAAACAGGTGTAAATTTTTGAAAGAAACGAAAATATATGAAAAATTTGTCTATCTTCGAAAATGAAGGGGTTACTAAGCTTGGAAAATTGATATTTTCGAAGTTTGAGGCTTCATAGCGCTTTAATTTTCAAAAATAGGCAAACTCTTCACATAACTGTTTTTGTTCCTCTCAAAAAATTACACCTATTTCATGTATTGCCTTAATGGAATTTCGAAGTTTTCGTGTATGACAATATTTTTGACGGGAATTTCATGTTCCTATAACTCCTTCAATTTTAAAGATAGGCATCCTAATGTGATTACAACTTTTTTTGCTTTTTCAAAGTGTTATCAACTGCCGGCGTCGGAATTTTTTTGGACGTACGACGTAGTGTTGCCAAGCAGTTTTGCTAGGAAAATGTAGATTTTCAAAGTTTTGTAGCTCCTTCATTTTCGAAGTTAGGCAAAATGTGTACATAAAGTTTTTTATTAGTCATACTCAGTTATGTTCAAATTCCTCGTGATGGAACAACAATCAATGACTCGAACGCGATTAAAATCTCGTCCAGAGGCAGACGTTTATTTAAATGTCATAAAACTAATTTCAAAGGCATGACAATCGTTGAAACGCTTTCCTACATTTAGTTCTTTTACAATGACACCTCATCGCTAGGTAAAAAAATATCTAAACACAGTACTTTTTTCAGCGAATGAAAGTGTGAGTGTTGTTTTTTTTTTATCACGATCGTGAGAATAAAATCAGGAAGCTCTATACAAATGATTGGCTATAGCACAGATACCGATACAAACACGTTTGTGAATTTTTTCTCCTACGTATGTATAGACTAATGACACTAAAACGTCGCTCTTATGTACGTTTTGTGTTAATTTACACATATTTCCAGTAGTAACATTTATTTATACCTTTGAAGTGAGCTGAATACAAATTCAATTGAATTATATTTTGTACGGCCTATCTGTTTTTGTTGAGTTTCTGTTATAAAATAAAATACCTATATTTTTGACAGATTCGTTGGAATTCATCAACTTATACTATATTATACTTATACCGACTCATTCTCATTACTTGCATATTTCTAAATTCTAATATGTATTATATACATTTCTCGATATTTGTATCTCAAAATATGATACTCGTATTTCGTATGGGTTTACTTACTTGATATGCAGAAAGAAGCCACATCGAACACAACATTTTTGGTCACGATGGGGAAAGGGGATGCAAAAGGTGCACTTGCACCACGCCCGAATTTTCCCCGAGGGCCCGACCTTCTAAATTTTTTTTTATTCCACACTTGAAACCAAAACTATGATATTTTTTTCTCCAAAAGTAAACAAATATTTCTTTATCAAAAAAAAAAACTGAAACAGAAACAGATTTTTTCAAATAAAATCTAAAAGATTTTTACTACCAAAAAAAAAACTAGAAGATTCTTTTTTAAAAAATAAGGGATTTCTTCCCTAAAAATAAATAATTTAAAAAAATTACAGATTTTTCCCGCAAAATTGAAAGATTTTATTTTATTTTTTATAAATGGATAAGACGAAAAATAATTGTTTTTTCTTCAAAAAAAAAAACAAAAAAAAAAACAACTAGACTGTAGTTTAAAATTTGAATTTAAAAAAAAGTGAGAAGTTTTAGGAATTTTTCTTCAACAAACCTAAGAGAATTTTTTAATAAAAAAAACAAACACTAACGATTCTTGTTATTTTTTCAAAAAAATATGAACGAAAATTAAGTATGATTTTTTTTTCTCCAAAAGTCAAAATATTTTTTCTGAAAAAAAAACAGTTTTTCCCGTTTAATAACGCTAAGTGTAGTTATTTGTTATTGAGTAAAAATCAAGAAATTTTTTTCTGAATAAATCAGCAAAAATGAAGAGATTTCTTGATTCAAAAAATTTATAGATTTTTCTTCATTAAAAAATAAAAAAATAAGAGAAGTTTTTTCACTTCGAAAAGCTGAAAAATTTTCTACTATAAAAAAATTTGGGATTTTTTCCCCAAATAAGTGAAAGTGAGAGATTTTTCCTCTATTAATAATGTTGAGAGACTTTTTTACCCATCCCCCAAAAAATTAAAAGAACTTTTTTCAAAAAAAAAAAAAAAAAAAAAAAAAAACGTTCACAAAACAAAACAAAATTACTGCATAAACTCCCAAAAAATAAAATACTAATACTACCTATCTTCTTTTTAAAGAAAATTGGGAACAAAAACCGTGAATTTTTTCAAAACAAAAAAAAAACACAAAAGAACAAAAAACAAACTATCTTTAAAAAATTTATATAGAGATCCCCAAAAAAACTGAATGGGCAAAGAAGAATAAAAATATGTTAAAAAATTGATTTTTTTTCTCTCCAAAAAATAAGAAGTTTTTTCAAGTTGATTTTTTAATCCCAAAATTTAGGGATTCCTCCCTGCAAAGAAATGAAATTTTTTTCTACAAGAGTTTTTCAAAGTATTTTTATTACAACATAAGAGAAAAATTTTTCACTTCAAAAAAATTTTAATTTTAATTTAGGTAGGTAAATAAAAAATTTAGGTTTGTTTTTCTTTAAAAATAAGGGATATATTTTTAAAAAACAAAGATTTTTTACTCCAAAAAAATGTTAGTAAATTTTTTTTGAAAAATGAGGATTTCTTTTTGAAACATGAGAATTTTTTTAGAAAATTGTGAAACTGAAAAATTTTGAATGATTCCCATTAGAGGAAGTTCTGAACTGAGCAAAAAGGTCCTCAAAATTATTGCACTGACGCCCAACTCAGCTCTCTCCGTCACTGACGATGACATCAATAAAGAGGTGTAGGTAGAGTGTAGAAAGAACTCGTATTGGTTTTGTGACCTTTAAAGGTCAACTCATCGCCTCTTCTTCCATCCTGTGATCTGCGATCAGCGTAATTTCTCACCCCCTAGAAAAAACACAGCAAAAAATCAGAAAATTATTACCTATCCGAAAATACCTACTAAACCTATACCTAAACATGATTCAAATTCTCACACTTATAGGTATACATCTATACATACATACGTAATGCGTAAACGGTCATTGGAAAACGCATCCACCTATAATTAAAAAAACCTACCGCAAACCCGCACTTAATAAATATTTTACTTTCTTTAAATATGTATTTAATTAAATTACTTTCTCGAAAAAAATATTGAGTTATATCGGTTTTAACTCGATGATCGTTTCAAATGAGAAAATCGAAACTTCATTTAAATTCGCGATGCGTTTTGTCGTGACCGTGTACATTCAGAGATCACCAAAGGTCGCAAGGCCATTGTCGGTCTTCCCCATATTATAGGATACATTAACTATCTTGAACTTTTTATCACTGTTATTACCCGACACATTGATAATATGTAAACAGTATACGCGAAACCTGTAACCGGCCTAGCATTTCTCTGCATGAGTCGTTGTTCATGAAAGTGGGCAATGTCAAGTACAGTAGGATTTATTTTTAAAGACAATAAGCCATCGCCTATACAGACTGTTCGAAAGTTTTGCAGATTTTTTTTTCATCTTCGTTAGACCAATATTTTTTTCCCTATTGTTTTAAAAATCATTTTAAAGCACTTACTTATTTTTGAAAAAATAGAAAAAAAAATGAGCAAAAAGTACATTGTTAACAATATAAAATGAAACAAGTTTTTTAATTACATGTTTTTTTTTTAATAATTTGTATTCAACCGGTTTATTTTATTCGGTTATTCTATAGTGGAATTCTTCTTCTTCCAGACGTACAAATAGACGTGTGATTTACATCGTATGAAATTAGTCAGCTCAACGATAAGATTTGTTTCGAAGTTTAATATTGCTCGAATCGTTTAATTTTTTTTTTTATCTGTAAGATATCTTTTTTCCACCTCATTTTTCAAACTGAATAATTAATAATTTGAAATTTCTCTTTGTATTCGCTGCCAAGTGGTTTCACAAATCATATTCGATTTTGTACGAAGAATTTTGATTAGATTATCTGGTTCTAGGTACACATTCCTTGTTTCAATTCGAACGTGCAATGAAAGTAAATACAAAAATTTGATTACGAATAATTATTCTTCAAGAAATAAATGAATTGAACTTGTCTACCTAAAGATGTAGGTAAAATTCGATAGCTTGAGTTGATCAAAAAATTAAAAAAAAAAAAAATTCATTCATCACAAAAAATAATTTTAAAAAAATGATATTTTTTCCAAAAAGAAAAATATTCGATTACTTACCAAACGACCTTCAAAAATATTGCAAAAAATAATACGAGAACTTTTCGAACAACCTACCTGTAGAAACGGTACCGCGAAGCAGTAAGTAAGCTCATGCTTAGAATAAATCGCGACCAGTGATTTATCGACGATTGCGTTTTTATAACATGGAAATGCAAATATTTGTGTAATAGGTAATAAGAGAAAGTTTTTCCAATATGTATGCTACAAAATGACTTTCTGTTTTTGGAAAAATATTTTACAGCAAATAGCAATATCGAGTGAGAATTTGCACAGCGCATCTTCTCATCATATACAGTATGCACATGTACCTACACTGTACAGTCTTCATTACTGCATACAATGGACCTGGTAATGTGATGTAGAAAATCCAAGTACGGGATCAAGCTGAACTGTCATGAATTGAAGGATAATCTCAAAGTTAGTATTTCATACATATGTTTAACCTGGCATAAGGTCGAACTTACACGTAAATAGATAAATCTACTGGTTTACTTGGTACGTATATAAATTGATACTAAACAGTAAACAACAAAAGGCTGCGCAGGAATGACTTATACTTTGATAAGTCGTACAGAAAGTTGAAATGAAAACGGATACCTGTATTTTTTTCTAGTGTTCTATTCAGCGAAAGATCTATAGGGTAAAATTTCGCTACAAGTTTTGAGAATTGTCTATTTTGAAAAATCGTACGATTATAGTAAACTTTTCAAAAATCAATAATTTTTGAAATAGGGTTTTCAACTTTTTTTCAATTTTTAATAAACTGAACTTTACTATAAGTTATAGCTAATTTTTGAGAATCGTCTGTTTCAGAAAATTGTTAGTTTCTTAAAATTGTTGGTTTTTGAGAAGAAAAAAAATGCCAGCTATTTGAAAAAAATAAGCAGGTGTTTTGCAATTTTTTTAAAAAAGTTTCGTGAGAATATTCAATTTTTGCACCTTTGTTAAGAGTTTAAAACGTTATTTTTCGGTATAAATGGGGTGATTTTTTAAAAACTATCGATTTTTGAGAAATTATTTAAAAAATGATGGGTAAGAAATTATTGGTTTTTGAAAAAATACACCATTTTTTAATAATTTAAAAAAATCTGTAGAAGTTAGGAGTTTTTTTGAATTTTTAATGTTTTTGAAATTAGAAAGTATAATATACCCGTGTAGCAACGTCGATGTTAATTTCGATATAAATGTCGACACATCGAAATCGGTCACTTTTCGATCGTACATGTCGACACGTTTGTGGATGGTTTGTCGAGCTTATTATCGACATATTTGGACGGTCGACAAACATGTCGATAATAAGCTCGACAAACCATCCACAAACGTGTCGACATGTATGATCGAAAAGTGACCGATTTCGATGTGTCGACATTTATATCGACATCCACATCGACATTTGCAATGGTGAGATTTTGAAAAATATGCTAAGTTCAAATATTCAATATAAGTATATATTAAAATTACACCAAAAATAGTGTTCAAGCCAACATTTCGACATTTTTTGTCAAATAAGCGGCATTGAGGCCACCTTTGTAGCTGGACACATGCGAGTGTCCAACTAACATAGAGATGATTCTTAGACCTTATGTACTAATTCACAACACACTTTATCTGCGAGTATCACAATCACCCTCAAGACGTCGACAGTCAAGTCGATGCATTATTCGACCCTCGACAATTAGATCGACATTAATTCGACTTAAAATTCCTCTGGTCAACACTGTCGACAGTTAAGTCGATGCATTATTCGACCCTCGACAATCACATCGACACTATCTCGACTTAAAATTCCTCTGGTCGACACTGTCCACAGTGAAGTCGATGCATTATTCGACCATCGACAATTATGTCGACAATAACTCGACAAGTCGTTGTATTATTCAAAACTTTGAAAAATAAGAAAATTTTGTGATTCTTTCAAAAATTATTTATTCCAGAGCTTAAAATGTTCTTATTAATTGTTTTTAGTTCTTTTTAGATATAAAATTTGTAAATTTAATTGGCAGAAATTGTCGACATAAATGTCGATGCGTTTATCGAGTATCGATTTTTACATCGACTTGTCTATGTAGAAAAACAACGTTTTCTAAATTATAGAAAAATACTGAGAAAAATTCAAAAATTTTGATTGAACAGTTATGTTTAACATAGAACATTACTTTAAATTTCAAATATCATTTTTAATTCATCGTTAACCGAGAAAAAAATGTGTCTGAATTTTGTCGACATAAATGTCGATGTCGACAATTGCTACACGGGTAGTTCTTGGAGAAAATTGTGATTTTTTTATTATTATTATTATTTTTTTTTTTTTGTTAAATAGATACCTAAGTATAAAATTTTGAGAGTTCTTGAATTTTTGAAAGTACCTACATATCTATAAGTTTTCGAAAATTATCAGTTTTGATTAACTTATAAATTCAATTATCAGTTACAATACCTACCTATTATTTTTCAATGAAAAATTACTTTCTTTAAAACCATTTTGAGAAATGTGAGTTTTTACGGGTTGTCGATTTTTTAAAAATTATGAATATTTTAAAAATCAAAAGTATTTTTAAAATTACAATTTTTAGAAAGGAAATTTTTAATTTTTTTTTTCAATTTTAGACATTTTTCAGACATTTTTTTATATTTTAATAATTTTTTCAATGAAACTGACTCTTGGACATCCAATTGATGACTCTTAGACATTTTTCAAATGAAATTCTGAAACTAATAAAAAATGATGACTTGGACTTGAAATTTTTTTTAAATTTTACACATTTTTCACTCATTTTTAAATATTGATTTTTATTTTATTTTAAATTTTTCAATTTTTAATAATAAATTATGATTTTACGACACTGACTTTTAGAAATTTTGTCTGACATTCTGAAACTTATACTTGATAGGTACTTTTTAATTTTCCTAATAATTAAATTTCCATGCTATGTTTCATACTTTCAAACGTAATTTGAAAGCACCGAGTTCAACAAATTATCAATTTTGAAAGAAATGCCAGTTTTTGAAAAAAAAAAATGATGTTTTAGTAAAACTTTTGTATAAACTAGGTAAGTATCCATTTTTGAGACCTCGTCATTATTATTATTGCAAAATCATCAAGTTTTGCGAAATTCTCATTTTTTTTTTTTGCAAAATTATCAATTTTTGAAAAATAATCATAGTAATCTACGTATACTCGTAAAGAAATCTTTTAAAAAATTATAAATTTCTGAAAAATTACAAAAAAAAAAAAAAAAATTGACAGAATTTTTTTTTTATGAACCAAGTACCCAAAAAATTATAATTTTTTTGAAAAATCTTTTCAGAAAAGAAAACAATATGTACCTATCTTTTGATAAAAATTTATTTAAAAAAAAAATACTTTTTGAAAAAATACCTACTATTTTTGAATAAAAAAATCAATTTGTCAAAAACCACTTCAAGAATTGCGATTCTTTGAGAATTGTTTCATTGAGGAATCTCAAGTGTTTTTTTGGGAGGGGGGGGGGGGTATTATTTTTTGGTAGAAAATATTTTCTTTAAAAAAAGTAGAATTTTTGAGAATCGTGTTTTCCAAAAATTATAAAAATAATTATATCTATCATATTAGTTTTTTAATTTTTTTTCAACTTGATAAAATATTACTACTTAAACTTATTTTAAAATCTATTAATGTTTTGAAATTTTATGGTTTTGAAAACTACAATTTTTTGTAAATCATCAGTTTTAGAAAAACTAAGTAAAACTATTACGTAATTTTTGAATTTTTTTTTTTTTTGTTTTGGAGAATTTCCAAAACATCAAAACAGAACTGTGGTATAATTCTATCTTCATTATTTTTTATTTTTAGAAAAATTTATTGTTTCTTTTCAAAATCTAACACCTTACTGAATTATACAAATATTTCTCAACTTCAGTAGAAGGGCAGAGAGAGTAGGTGAAATTTTTTGATTTTGCAAAATTTCAAACAACTGGAGTTATAACCAGCAAATTCACCAATTTCACTAAGTATACGTCTTTTTTTTCTTCTTATGGATGAGGTCTACCATTGTCTTAATCTCCCACCAAGCAATTCTTTAAAATTATAAATTCGTAAACAATTTATTAAATTAATAGCTCTATTTAGACCACTAATTCTACCGTTTATTTATATTTTTTACATCAGAACAATGTGTGTATGAAAGTCAATTATTATTAAGCCCGTAGTTTATCGCAAGTATATTTTTCCGAGCAGCCTTAAACCACGCACGTAGATATTAATTTATTCAAAAAAAAAAATCCACCTGTGGCGCGAATTCTCGCTAACCTAAATCTAACGAGATAAACGCCATTGCGTCACATAATAACGCCATTCTTATAATCTTCTCTAAATCGCAAGCATATACTCTTTAAAAACACTTATCAACAACATTTCTATATCTACCTAGCTACTTACTACCTACCTACTGCATACTCGTGCATATATGTATATTGTATATACTCATTAAACGAAAAAATCAAAATTACAATTTCTCTGGCGAAAATCTTTTGTCGAACAATACATAGCAAATTGAATTCTCATTATAAGCATGCAAATTATCTACATCGAAAGTAAATTTACCCAGGATAAGTACGTCTATACCTAGCAGATACCTACTTAAACTCGTAATAAAACATTATATTCGTATTTTATGTAATTCAATAAGTACCTCGCAGCATCTTTTACCCCATAGTACCATACATAACTCAATCTTGAAATAGATGAGTTCGATTATACGATCGGTTTGAAAAAGAGACAGAGCGAGAGGAGGAAAAAGAGTCTCTGTAATCTGTATTAAGAAAAACATACCGAGACGATGAAAAAGAGAAAGGTGAGGAGAAGAACTAGAATAAACGGTAAGAAATGATAAAATAGCGGAACGAGACATATGCGCAAATGGAATTAACCACCTAACAAGTAATTACAAACATTGCCATAAAATCATCAAGTTACTTAGGTACGCATTCGACGAGCAATTTTTAATTTTCAAAATACCAGGGCAATTTTTTATTTCATAATAAATAATTTTCATCAGCTCTGTACTAATCCGAATTTGATATAGTTTGCATAACATTTTCGAGTAGGTAATTCCAGAGTCAATATTTGATTATCCAACGTCGCCGCTTCGTCCTTTTCCGCATGTATAAACATACAAATTCGAATCGTTGTGATTATTTTTATTACCTAAATAGTGATTGCAAGAGAGTTTGGATAATATCAGAATTAGATATTTTGCATACGTAAGGTAATTTAAAGGAAATTTCAGGCGTACGCAGGATGTGGTTTATTTTAGAGGATTTAGTAGATTTTCAATTTTAGAGAAATCCATATCTATCCAGTATCCACTCACACTTAAAAAGTAGTTTACATTTATCTACAGGAATTCCGAGAGTTCTACGAAAACGAAAAAAATCTAACAGCATTACAATTAAGAAACAAATATTCCCTAGGACAGTGATTTTTAAACTTTTTTGAACTATGCCCCCACTCATTTTCAAAAAAAAAATTTTAAATGAATTTTTTGAGAAAAAAATCTCGATTTATTTCTCAAAAAAAAAGTACCTATTCAACTTTGAACACACAATGTAAGTATTAAGTTTTTAAATGAGGTTTTTGAAAAAACATTTTTTTAAAAATAATTTAAAATAACTAAGTATACAATAGCTATACTTACTAAAATTTAAAAAAAAATTAAAATGTAGGGTATTTCTTTTTAAGCAAAATTTAAAAAAGTACATAAAATAAATGCAGTCAAAATAAAAACCAAGCAAAATTGAGCAAAGAATTAATTATAGAGAAAAATGTAAAAAAAATTACTTACAAACAATTTTATTTCAAGGAAAATTTTAAAAGGACGATTTTTCAAAAAATTAAAAATATTAGCTAATTTTTGGCAATTTTGAAAGATTTTTGCCCCGACTCAGAATTTGAAAAAAATGGTTTTTGAGAAAATAACAGAATTTTGATTTTTTTTCCTATAAAATTCTAAAATTCAAGTATAAATATTTTAACCAAAGTTCGTTTCTTTTAAATTCTTGGCAAAATTTTTAAAAATTCATCAAGAGTAGAATTTAAAAAAAATGTTAGTGAAAAAACGAAGACAATAAATTTAGATCAAATAAGCAACCCTTAGTCAAGATTTGAAAAAAAAAAAATTTTTTTTGAAAAAATTTCAAGAAAATATACCTACCTATATTTGAAAACAAATTACAAAAAACGAGTTTGAAAAAAAAAACTATAAAAATTTGAAAAATACAATTTTGAGAAAACAATTTACATAACTTTAGGTACTACATAGTTATTTTTCAACAAAATTTAAAAAAAAATCAGCTAGTCACAATTACCTACAAAAAAAAAATGATTTTTACAGAATTATGAAAATTTTGATTTTTAAAAACATTTGATTTTTTACAAAATTGGGAAAATGATTTTGAGCAAAATTTTCATAAAATGCACCAATGTACAAAAAAATTAGTTTCAACAAAAATTTTTAAAATTCATTCTTGGTTAAAATGATATGAAATTTTTTTAAAAGAAAATTTCTAAAAAATTCAACTCGAGTCAGACTTCAAAAAAAAATTATTTGAAAGCATATTTTATAGTTTTCAACAATTTTTTTCTTCAAAAAGTTGAGTTATATTTTAAAAAATTGACATTTAGTAAGAAAGGAGAAAAATCGTTTTTTTGATAAAACTGGGGCTTTATTTTGAGCAAAACATGGGAAAAAATCATCACAAAAAAACGTTGAAAAAACACGTTTCAGGCAAACATTTTAAGAAAAATAGTTGAGACAAAATTACAAAGCATTTCATTGTGGGTAAATTTTTTTAAAAATTGCCTTGAGTGGATCAAAATGAAAAAATTGGTTTTGATGAAATTGAGAAAAGAAAAATTCTCAGCAAAATTTTGAAACCATTTTTAATTTTTTTTAAAACCAAAATAAAAAACAAATTGAGTAATACGTATCTTGAATGAATGTTTTTAAAACAATAATACCCGAGCAGCACACTCGACAAATTATCGAAATAAAAAATCGACAGAATATCGAATTCGATAAAGTGTCGCGTTAGTTCCGCATAAATCGTGAAATTATCTTTCGATATATAGATAGATTATCGACGAATTATAGTTAGCAAAAATTTCGAGATTATAGTAAGATATTTTATCGATAATATATCTATAATATCGAAAGATAATTTCACGATTTAGGCGGAACTTTCGCGACACTTTATAGAATTCGATATTCTGTCGATTTTTTATCGATTTTTTATTCCGATTTTTTGTCTTTTACTAGCTTCTTTCTATAATTAAAAATCATTAATTAGTATAATTAATACATTAAACTATGCCTAAACACATTATTCATGTTACGGTAAGAGGATCATTTCAGAAAAAGTCAAAAAAAATTATAAAAAATCTGCCACTCGTGGGGCTTGAACCTTCTACCTCCTGCATGGTAATCCTCTTCCTTAACCACTATGCCATACCTTATCGTTGAGGAATTAGCAATAAACGCTTATAATAGGCAGTTTAGTACTTCCAGACGTGTTGGACTTAGAAAAATTTTCACCAATTTGGAAATAATTTCAAATATCGTCACCAAATCGTTGAAAAATCGTTCGACAAATTTCAGATTATTTGTCGATAATGTAGTTTCAAATATCGCCACAAAATCGTTGAAAAATCGAATTCGAGGAATTTCATATCACGTGTCGATAATAAAGTTTTAAATATCTTCACAAAATCGTTAAAAAATCGAATTCGAGAAATTTCAGATTATTTGTCAATAATATAGTTTCAAATATCGTCACAAAATCGTTAAAAAATCGAAATCGAGAAATTGCATATTATGTGTCGATAATATAGTTTCAAATATCTTTACAAAATCGGTAAAAAATCGGATTCGATAAATTTAATATAATCTGTCGATAATATAGTTTCAAATGTCGTCAAAAAATCGGTAAAATATCGAAGTCGAGAAATTTCATATAATCTGTCGATAATATAGTTTTAAATATCTTTACAAAATCGTTAAAAAATCGAATTCGATAAATTTAATATTCTTTGTCGATAATGTAGTTTCAAATATCTGCACAAAATCGGTGGAAAATCGAATTCGATAAATTTAATATTCTCTGTCGATAGTATCGTTGACGAATATCGTCATAAAATCTTAATAATATCGAATTCGATAGTTTTTAGATTTTTTGCCTATGAAGTTGTACCGATAAATCTTTATAATATCGTGAGAACATCTATAGATTTTCAAACGATTTTTTATCGATACGTTACATCTTCCGATATTATCGATCGAGTGTGCCGCTCGGGTACTTTAAAAAATGATTGCGACCAAAATTTAATTACCTACTTACTTTTTTTTAACATTAAAAAAATGTTTAAATCAAAAATTATGCAGCGTAAAATTTTACAAAAATCTCCCAACGAAAATTCTTGAAAAAATCTTCATAAAATCAAAAATGTTAGACAAATTTGATTTCAATATTTCAAAAAAACAAAAAACAATTTCGAAAAAAAAAAAAATTAATTATGTGGGAAATCTCATTTTAAAAAAAAATACTTAATGGAAAATTTATATACTTACTTGAAAAAATCTTTTAAAAAAATATTAGCAAAAAATTGTCAAGATTTATCGAAAATAAATAATTATAAATGTGTAGGTACGGTGCCTATTTCTTCTTCAAAAAAAGTCTGTTTTCACTTCTCAATAAACATTTTTGTTTGAAAATTTCAAGATAAAAAATTTGTTTTAAAAATTTTTTAATCTAATTTTATCAATTTTTAATAAAAATTGTGATTTTCTGATTTATTTAGGTACAATTTAAAATTAAATTTTTTAGTCGCTTCATAACCCACTGTCTTATGGTGGACAATACCTTCACTGCCAAATTCTGTCAAAAAATTGTCCATTTCGCCCATTACGCAATTAACAAACACATACTACACAACATACTCGTACGCAAATAAAAAATACTCTTCAATTTTCGAATTAAACAACGAAACGAAATCCAGTGGTTACCTATTTAACACCGTTGAATTTTTTAATTCACTAATAACAGCGAATGTATGTAAAGCACGCACGTACATAGGTATTAAATACTCGCGTATACAAAATGGGCGGCGACCTTTGCTATAGTATAATCTTCGCAATCATCTTTCGATCGTGATTAACCATTGATACCGCTTCACCATCCTATTATTTAAATTGCAACTAGCATCTAGCAACATAGGTATACCAAACAGGATATTGGTGCTTACTTTGCGAGTTTAATGAAATCAATACGTACGTCGCCTGCCTTACACACGTTTTCGAAGAGCTTTCAGAAAATCAACACGCACATCTGAGTAGAAATTTTTTTCTCGAATCTCGATGTAATCATTTGCAAGTAAAACCTCGTCCACGGAGCGGAGTCGCGTCGCGACGGTTTCAATTCTTCAGCAGTTCAGCTCATTTAGAGACGTCTTAACGGTAATTATCATATCAGAGCGAGTCAAAAGCATCCTAGCGTGAGCTTCTGTATTGGTCTCTATTTGTATATAGAGTACTAGCTTATTTTAATTCGCGTGAAAATGTCGGTCAGTATTTTATTATGACCTTGAAAAATACTTTTATTGATCTTGAAAAAAATCAGTAACTAGATTGCAGTGTTCCTTTGCCATACATTCGAGAAATATCGATTTTTGATCTCAAAAATATCGATCAAAAAATGTATGATTTGATAAGACAGATAATTTGGGGCAAAAAACAAATTTGGGTCAAATCTAGTCCGAAAATATATATATTAAAATTCAACAAAAAAATCAACCAAAAATAATTCCATAAAGCAAAAAAAGTAAAAATCTGACAATCTGCTGTACAAACAATTTCCCTGAAAAAAATCTTGAAAAAATATTTTCTGGCAAAAATCCACTATTTGAACTCCAGAAGAAAAAACTTGCAAAAAAAGCTATTCTAGAAAAACATAATTTGTATAAAAAAATATTTTGTCAAAAAATTTTACTGTACAAAATTTTTTCTGCAAAAATAAAAATTGGGAAAACACTTTTTGATAGAAAAATGAAAAACCTTTACCTACAGGGGAAAAATTTTGGAAATGAAATTTTCAAAGAAAAATATTCCTTTTGAAAAAAATACATTGCACTAAAAAATTGTGTTTTTCCCCAGATATATTTTGCCAATACTAAAACATGTTTAAAATTTTTTTCCAATTTTTTTTTTTTTTTTTTTTAGAAAAAAAAAATAGAAAAGGACTTGCTAACTGTTAAGAACGTCTTCAAGAAAAAAAATTGAAGCAATTGTTTTTCTGAGAGAAATAGTCATGAAGAAAAAATTTTTTTGAAAAAAAAAACAACTTTTGCAATAGAAAATATAAAGAAACGATCAGATACTTTTGCTCTAATTAACATAATTTAAAAAATTACGCTTAAATCGTGTAAGTTTCTAATTCAAGTCTAAATTTACACCTATAGAAGAAAACCCACGAAGGTGAATTTTTACAAATCCGATCACCATAATCAAGGTGTATCTGTATTCTGGATACAGGTGCATAGGAAGTTAGGAACTACTGTTTGGGTTATATTAACGCGTGCGAACGTACGAGAATACTCGAGAGAGTGTAAGTATACGAGAGACATAGAGAATACGAGGGGGGAAGTGCTCATTTCCCTCGTCCCATAACATTTACCTAGACGGTGTTTATAGTTGAAAAAACATTTAATCGACACTTCGTAGTAGACGATATCGACAAGTGGAACGAACGTTTTGCGCGTTCTTTTTTTCATCTCACCGACGACGAAAACCTAAACGTGCGTGTACGATAGTTCGAATTCATCTCAGATAGAAAAATATCGCTCGTTTTAGAATAATTTTATTTTGGTTCGGAATTTGAGTGCGGTGCAGTTTCGATTATAGTGTGTGTTTTTTTTCGAAAACTTTTTCGTGTTTGGTACTTACGTTTAGTTGGATATTTGTTCGACTCGTATTTATGATTCATCTGATTTGGAGTGATTGACCAAACGAAAGGTGAGAATTTGATCATTGTTAAATTAGCCTAATTTGTAATTTAATACCTATAATGGAGAAAATTCGGAGCATTTTGATTCGCTTTTGATACTTCAAAAAAGACTTGAGAAAAATTGTGTTACTTTCGTATTTAAATGGTTATTTCAGTCTATTTTCATTTTTGAACATATCGTGGTTCTTTATAAACCGCATTCTCAAATACGTACGTATACTCAATTTCACTACTTTTCCCATTGATAAACCTACCTATACTTACACATAGAGTGGATATACCTATTTACTTTTTTAAAAAGTGATGAAATAATGAAATTAACAATAGTAATAACAGTAAAGAAAATTGAACAGAAATCGCTTCACAAATTTTTAGTTAAATTAATAGCTTTAGGATTTTCGTAATTTTTCTTTTTTTTCAATTTTTTTTCCTTAATTCTAGAAATTTTTCAAGAAATGGATTGCTAGAGAATTTTCAGAATTCTGCTCTAAAGAGTCACTTTTGAAACTTCTTATTTTTTTAGGGAGAGAGAACTAGTGAAAATTTTTATTAAAAACATAAAAAAATTGAAAAAAATACTCAATTACTTTCTCCAAAAATCGTACTTTGATTAAAAATAATAGGTAACAGAAAAATTTCCTGGAAAAATCCATTTTCAAAAATTTTCAGGTAACCCCCTCCCCCGGAAATGAATTCGAATGTAATTGTATAAAATTTCCCCCCAAAAAATTAAAAATCTCATCAAAAAAATGTAAAGATAGTTTTTTTTACAAAAAAAAACTCTCAAAAATGTTTTATCAAAAAACGCTTTCAAAAATTACTTGGAAAATATTGAATGTTCTATAAAAAAAAATGAAAAATCTCATCAAATGACACAAAAAATTATTTTCACGCGAGAAATTCTTTAGAATTTTTTTTAAATTCATTTATTGTGCCATGTACAAGAACTAAGCTTTTATTCTTGAGGAAATTTTAGAAACTTCAAAATAATGTTTGAAATATAAGCTCAAATCCATACCTTACCAAAAATTCATAAAAAATTTACAAAAAATTCAATTTTGAAAAAAAAATAAGTAGGTATATAAAAAAAATTTAAAGTCTCTGTAGGTATAATGTTTTTTTTTGACAAAAACAAACAAATAAACAAACAAACAAACAAACAAAAACAAACAAACAATATTTTTTCACCTTATTGCATTTAAAGTCATTCCTTTTTGCTAGAAAATAATTCTTCATTTTTCACTTTTCCTCTTACTGAGTTCTGCTCTTCGAAAATAAAAAATAAATGTAAAATCATCACATTTTTAAACATTTTCATGTTTTTGAAAAGTATCAAAATTGTTCTGTTTTGTCTCGAAAAAAAATTCGAAAAAGGTTTAAAATATTCAAAAATTGTTACGAAAAATTCAAAAAAATATTTCTACACAAAAAACCTACTGAAAATTTAATTTCTTCAAAAAATGTTTGAAGAAAACTATTTTTGGTGCAAAAATCCTTTTGAAACAAATTTTTCAATGAGAATTTTTTTTAAAATAATAAAATTGAAAAACACTGTTAAAAAATTTAAAACCACATAAAAATATTATTTTTAGGTATACAAAAATTTTTCTTAAATCTTGAATTTTTTTTCAAAAAACAAAAAAATAGAAAAAATAGAAAATAAAACTACCTAAAAATTCAGAATCAAATTTTCAAAAACGTAAAAATATTTGGGTAACTACTTACCTAGTTTAAAATAAATTCTCTTGAAAAAAATTCCGTAAAAAATTTCGAAAATTCAAAATTATTGTATAAATATTTTTAATTTTTTTTTGGTTTTAAATACTTAGTTACTTATTCAAAAATCCTACATGAATTTTTTTTTTTTTAAATCAAGTAATAAGCTTAGTACTTAAATGAATTTAAAAAAAAAAAAAAAAAAAAAATCATCTATCTACAAAAAAATATTTTCTTGATTTTAAAATTGTTTTTTCAAGTACCTAGAAAAATCTCTTAAAAATTAGTAGAAAAAATGTAAAAATATTCATTAGGTAATTTTTTCAAAAACTTCAAATAAAAGAAAAACTTTTTAACACTTTATTTTTGAGAAAATAAAACATTCTTTCAAAAAATGTATGAAAAATATTTTTTGATGTAGGCCTATAAAAATATATTCTTAAAGAAAATTTTTCAATAAATTGTCCAAAAATTCGAAATTGTGAATGTTTAAAAAATCTATAAAAACATTTTGTTTCATAATTTTTTTTTTTAATTTCTCCATTTAAAAAAATGTTACCTATTTTTCGAAAATAGGAACTCCTGCCTTATTAATCAATAAACTGCTAATATGAAAATAAAAATCGAAGTTTCATCAGCTCGATGATAGAAGCATTCAAGCACAAGTGGATAGGTACCTAATTGAAAAAAATTGTTCACTTTCAACTGATGCATTTTTTGAATGACTTTTTTCTTTTGAAAAATTATGCATTTTCTAGAATTACCTACGTTAGAAAACTACGAAAATTGCAAAATTTAGTGAAAATGACCAAATATGTCAATACAATTATGCTAAAATATGCATTACATACACCTAAAATATGCAAAACTATGCCCTAACAAATGGTGTTCAATCGGCTTGGAAATGCATGAAACGAAATTTTCTTTTACACATATCTCATTTAGAGAGCGTTTATAAAAAATCTTAGAACGTACTCGTGTACGTTACATACATGAAAAATATCAAGATTTTTTTTACCTTTTCAACCAATTTTTTTTTATTCTTTTAGACGAATGAAAATCATTAATTCTTAACAGGAAAATTTTAATTTTTTTTAATAGAAAAAAATCTACTCACCTTTTAAAATTTGGAATTCATAGGCGGAAAAATAGAAACCCCTTGTAACAGATATTATGCATCAAATCTCATGAAATTGAAGAAAATTAATTTGCTGATAAGGAAATTCCTCCATAGGAACGTTTCAAATTTGATTTTTACGAGTTTGAGTTCACTTTTTAATTTTTGACAATATTTGAAAATTTAAAAAATACGAATTGCCTTAATTTTCAAAAATAGGTTAAAGTTTTATTGATCATCTAATTTTTAAATTTTTTATTTATCGCGTACTTTGTGCCTAGTGCCTAACTGCCTACCCAATTAAATCTCACTTTTTTTTCCACAAAAAAAAAACACAACATTTCGCTTTCTCAAAGTTACACTTCCCGTATGTGATTTTGGGCAGCTGAATAGACGAATAGAGAGACCATTATATAACAATTTGAGGCGGTCAAAACAGAGCTACCCAAATACCAATACACATTACAGGATCACTCGATCATTAATCCAATTAATCTTTCACACGACTCCACCTTTTAAAAAGCTAACCATTACGATAGCATTTCACTCACTCGACTATATACTTTTCACTTAAGACGACGACATAAGGAAATGCCCATTACAGAAAACCTTCATTATATTTCAAAACCATATCCAATACACGTATCTTTTGGTCAAATAGGCAGCGGCAGGTAGATGTTCCAAAACATCGTAGTAGGTATTGCTACGTACGAGTATAATAATTAATCAAAATACGAAGCTAATTTCAATTAGGTAATTATATCGCGTTCTATACAGGACAACGTAATGTGTATTATCGCCTACAATACGATATCGAGACGATTACTTAGTGTAGGTAACTCCAGACGCATATGGCTTTCACCGCATCCTAGGTAAGGCAGACCGTACGAGTTAATTATAAAAATACATAGGTTTTTGTGAGTCTTAATTGGTCGTTACACTATTAAGCGCGTTTACTATGGCGTTTTAGAAAACGTCAAAATGTCCATTATCGCGAGCACTATTAAATATAGTCCGGTCGTACTACGTGTTGCAAAAAAGATGTTCAACAGGCGTACTATTAGGTTGGGTATCTTACCTTAATATACTATACTCCTCCATATACAGGGTGTCCGGTGAGTGGTCTGCCAAACTTGAAATTTTGATATAACCGAGTACGACCAACAAAAAAGTTCATGAACACATATTGCCTCAGTTTGAAAATGAAGGAGCTACAAAGGTTTGAAAATCGCTATTTTACCTTGCAAAATTGATTGGCAAAACTGCGTTTAAAAAAAATTTAGAAACTGGCAGTGGATAGATCATCGTAAAAGCAATAAAGATTGTAATCACATTGGATTGCCTATCTTTAAAATTGAAGGAGTTACAGCAAAGCAAAATGCCAGTCAGAAGTATTGCCTACCTCAATTTATTGCGGTGCAATGGTATACAGGAAAATTGCAAAATTCGGTCAAAAAATACATGAAACAGGTGTAACTTTTTGAGAGGAAAAAGAAACGTCATGTGAAGAGTTTGCCTATCTTTGAAAATTAAGGCACCACGTAGCCTTGAATTTTGAAAACACCAATTTTCAAAGTATTGTAGCGCCTTCATTTTCAAAGATAGACAAATTTTTTACATAACCATTTTTGCTCCTTTTAAGGGGGGGGGGGGCAATGAAATTTTTCTTTCGTTGAATGCATAGCGTTGACAAGCGGAATTTTCTAAGACGTATGTATGACGCCATTTTGATTTTTCATCTATGCAATTTTGAAGAAAAATTGGAAAATAAATATTCATCTTGCTTTTTTTTACAAAAAGAAAAATAATTTTTGATTTTTGAAAAATAAAGTGCTTGTTGTTTTCAAAAAAAGAAAATTATTTTCATTTTGCATTTTGATGGTGTCATTTTGCAGAAAATATTGATAGATTTTTTGGAAAATGAAAAATTTCAAGTGTCAAAATTGAAGAAAAAAACGATTTTTGCTTAATGCCCCGTTTTCAGAGAAACTATGCAACCCACAATATTTTTCCAAGTTTATTCGGTAAAATCTGGTCTGTAGTCTGGCGAGAGGGTTTTGTAAAATTTTAATTTGCTAACGATTTCTTTCGAGTTGACTGGAATACTACGATGAAAATTATGAGAAAGTTTGATAAAATCGGAGGGAAAGTAGGAATTTTCCAAAACCCTTTAGTCAAACTACAGGCCAGACTCTACTGAATAAAAAACATTCTTAGAAAAGTCTTTAGGGTTGCCTAGTTTCTCTGGAAACGAGGCATTAAGCAGAAATCGTATTTTTCTTCTATTTCGACACTTGAAATTTTTTATTTTCCAAAAAATCTATCAATATTTTCTGCAAAATGATACCATCAAAACGCAAAATGAAAATAATTTCATTTTTTTGAAAACTACATGCATTTTATTTTTCAAGAATCAAAAATTAATTTTTTTGTAAAAAAAGCAGGATGAATTTATTTTCCAATTTTTCTTCAAAATTGCATAGATGAAAAATCAAAATGGCGTCATACATAACTCTTAGAAAATTCCGCTTATCAACGCTATGCATTTAACAAAAAAAAATTATTACCCCCCCCCCCCCCCCAAAAAAAGTTACACCTAAAATTTTGAAATTTTTGTACTACACTGCTCCTTTAAAAACAAGATAGGCACCATGTGTACAAAAAGATTTTTGTTAGTGGTACCAGGTTATATCGAAATTTCAAGTTTGGCAGATCACTCAGCCACTCAACGGACACCCTGTATACTGGTTCCTATCATATTCAATTAAACAATTGAAACATTTTAAATAACTTTCAATAATTTCAATATTGTACTCGTAACTCGAGTACATAGGATCTTGTATAGAAATTCATTTCAGGCGTCGCGTCCAAACCGAGAGTCGACTAATTACGTATCGTAAATGTAACGCTATTACGACGATTTTCACGCGATATATAGGTAAGGTGTCACACGTGAATAAAAAAGATGACCGCTTAAATACGACTAGATGGGATTTTTCTACGGAAATATGTCACTTAAGAATTCTTATTTTCATCACATTACGACCCCACCACAATCTTGTCATCTATGCCTAATATAGTTTAACAGTTTATGCGACGTCGTGTCCTATCCTATCCTATCCAGATCCACAGTTCGACTCTCAACCGTAAATATTTTTCTTTTACTTTGTACGAATTTCATTAACTTTCGGCTTCGAGTCCGTATCGCGCGAAGAATTACCATAAATATATATAATCTGTCACACGAATAAAACTCCAAACTAGAGATCCGTACAAACGGCTACCGAAAAAATTAAAATGTCTACTGGAACCTATATTTGTCAAAGTCACCAAAAAAATATTTTATAAAACAAGAAATTTGTAGGAATGAATTTTTAAGAAAAAAACAGCAGCTGGCGAATGGGTTAAAATTTCCATATATAGGTGATCATAATTTTCCCCATTTTTTTCTTCGCTTCTTTTGGTCCGCTTATTAAAACATGGAAAACGGAAGGTGAAGGTATTAATTATAAATTCATATTGTACGTATCTGGTATCACTTTAAATTAGAAATGGCCCAGTGTGCGCAAAATGTTGCCCGAATATCATACCGAGCACAGCTGACTAATTTTTAACGAATTTATTATGTTTATTTTGTATTGTCGACATGGGTTTTGTAGGCCAACAACTCGTCAGGAGTTTGAATATAATTTTCGGCAATTTTTTACCCCGCTGTTTTGGGTGAAAATTTTGTATAGGAAAGGAAATTTATTGGTTTGTTTGTTTGTTTGTTTTAGATGATGCTGATACATCGTTTGGAAGAAATTGCGAGTTGAACATCGACCACTGTTGCAGAAATGTTTGACATGAAATCATATGCGATAGAATTTTTCCTATTATCGATATGATACATATGTCGGTAATTGTAATATGGCTGCTTGCAATATCAAAATTAGTTTACGGTGAGTTATTTTTATTTAATTTTATAATAATGTAGGCTAAGAACTAAAGGCTGAAAGTTGATTATGCTGTTTACTTAAACGAATTGATAAAAAATCGAACTGACTGTTACTGACTCGATGGAATGATGATAAAATTAAAATTTTGACAAAATTGCCTTAAAAATATAAAAATTGATGGATTAATAGAAATCGAATACCTACTTACTTCATTGAATTAACAATACCTACCTATGAGAAAATTTCTCAAAAAATTGGTCTATTCGACGTAACATGAAAAATATTTAATTGGTTTATTGATATCCTAAAATTTATTTATTTATCAAAATAACAAGATCAGACACGTACGTAGGTAATTAAACGATTTATCAAAATCGAAAAAAAAAATGAATCGATCTCATTCAATTTATTTCAATTTCTAGATTTATCAAAGTCAAAAAACTGATCAATTCCATCAAAAATTTAAAATTGAAAAATTAGAAAAATTCACTAAAATAACAGAATCAGAGAAATGATAAAAAAAATCGATTTAGCCGGAATCATTTTTTTGTTGAAATTATTGAAATTTTCAAATCTATTGATTCGTCGAAATCAAAAATGGGATCAGTTCAATCGAAATCAAAAGATTATTCGAATTAATAAAATTCTCAAATAACAAGATCAATGTTTTTTTTTGTTTTTTTTTTGTGACCAAAGTCAAAGATTAATTTGATTAAATAAAATACAAGAATTAATCGATTTATCAAATTCGAAAGATTGATCGATTCATTAAAGTAATAAACTAATAATACCTAATAATTTATTAAAATAGCGAGAAGAAAAGTGACCAGACAACTGATGGATTTATCAAAACAAGATCAAAGGTGATCTAAAAATTGATCGATTTATCAAAATTGAAAAATCAACAAATTCAATAGTAATCAAAAGTTATTACTTGAAATTCTTTTAAATCTACAAATCAATCGATTCAAACAAAATATGAAGATTAAATTTTTGATTGGATAAAATTCCAAAATTTATCATTCCATCCATCAAAATCAAAAACTAACAGATTTCATCGGATTCGAAATCAAAATATGAATCAATCGATTTAATAAAATTTCATGGATTTATCGAAATGAACAAAGTTGTGACCAAAGAGCTGATTGATTCATGATTTTTGGCTAAAAAATTATTTTTCAAAAGTGACCCTGCGACTTATTAAAGTACAAACAGGTTGAAAGTTGACGAGAAAACCAAAAATTACAATAAATTTCTTTTAGTGCCTATTTCTGAGCATTTTAAACCTGAAACTGAGTCGAATTTTTGAATATTTTCACAAAAATATCACGCAACTTACCAAAGTGAGTTAGAATTTCGCAAAAAAAAAAAATTAAAATGAATTTTTTTTTGAATTTTTTTTTAGAATTTTGATCCTGAAATTGAGTCGAATTATGAATATTTTCTCAAAATATCACGCGAAAAAATCAAAAATTACAGTGAATTTTTTTTTTGAAAATTTTGAATCTGAAATTGAGTTGAATTTTGAATATTTTCACAATAATATCTCGCAACTTACCGAAGTGAGTGAAAAATTCGCAAAAAAAATACAAAGAAATTTTTTTTGAAAAATTTTTCAGAATTTTGATCCTGGAATTGAGTCGAATTTTTAAATATTTTCTCAAAAATATCACACGACTTATCAATTGTTGGTTAGAATTTCGCGAAAAAATCAAAAATTAGAATGAAATTTTTTTTGAGAATTTTGAGCATGATATTGAGTCGAATTTTTTAATATTTTCACAAAAACATCAAGTGACAAACCAAAGTGGGTTAAAATTTCGCGGAAAAATCAAAAATCACAAGACATTTTTTTTGAGAATTTTGAGCCTGATATTGAGTCGAATTTTTCACAAAAATATCACGTGACGTAGGTACCAAAGTGGGTTAAAATTTTGCAAGAAAATCAGAGATCTCAGTCAACTTGTTTTTGAGCATTTTTTGAGCATTTCGAGCCTCACATGAATCTATTTTTGGATATTCTTGCGAGAAAATCAAAAATTGCAATCACCCGTGTAGCAATTGTCGACATCGACATTTATGTCGACAAAATTCAGACACATTTTTTTCTCGGTTAACGATGAATTAAAAATGATATTTGAGATTTAAAGTAATGTTTTATGTTAAACATAACTGTTCAATCAAAATTTTTGAATTTTTCTCAGTATTTTCCTATAATTTAGAAAACGTTGTTTTTCTACATAGACAAGTCGATGTAAAAATCGATACTCGATAAACGCATCGACATTTATGTCGACAATTTCTGCCAATTAAATTTACAAATTTTATATCTAAAAAGAACTAAAAACAATTAATAGGAACATTTTAAGCTCAGGAATAAATAATTTTTGAAAGAATCACAAAATTTTCTTATTTTTCAAAGTTTTGAATAATACAACGACTTGTCGAGTTATTGTCGACATAATTGTCGATGGTCGAATAATGCATCGACTTCACTGTCGACAGTGTCGACCAGAAGAAGTTTAAGTCGAGATAGTGTCGATGTGATTGTCGAGGGTCGAATAATGCATCGACTTAACTGTCGACAGTGTTGACCAGAAAAATTTTAAGTCGAATTAATGTCGATCTAATTGTCGAGGGTCGAATAATGCATCGACTTGACTGTCGACGTCTTGAGGGTGATTGTGATACTCGCAGATAAAGTGTGTTGTGAATTAGTACATAAGGTCTAAGAATCATCTCTATGTTAGTTGGACACTCGCATGTGTCCAGCTACAAAGGTGGCCTCAATGCCGCATATTTGACAAAAAATGTCGAAATGTTGGATTGAACACTATTTTTGGTGTAATTTCAATATATACTTATATTGAATATTTGAACTTAGCATATTTTTCAAAATCTCACCATTGCAAATGTCGATGTGAATGTCGATATAAATGTCGACACATCGAAAAGTGACCGATTTCGATGTGTCGACATTTATATCGAAATTAGCATCGACGTTGCTACACGGGCAAATTTTTCTCTGACTATTGATCAATTTCTTTCTTCTCTTGGACTGTAGACTATCTTTGGTGACTTGTGACTTTCAACGATGATTTTGTAACTCAGTTTATAAAAAGAGCCCACGACACATTAAAAAAAATCGATTTTCACGTAACCTCGCCTCATGTACCAAATTACTCGTACTATGATGAAAAATAAAAATAAAACGCTTTCGATTACTTAATAAAACTAGATAACTAGTCCACGATAAAAGCCTCGAATTGTTTCGATAATATATTTAATTAGGCCCATAACAATTAATGCAGATCTAAGTGCCTATAAATCGAGCAAAGGTATCCGTATCTACAGGTACAATCGCAATCGTATCCTATGAGCATAATGGTAAGTTTACCAACATCGTAGGCCGAATTACCTAAAATAAATACTGGTTACTAGGCTAATTTTAATTTTATGTGTAGAATTAGCGAAACGATGAATCGGACGCGTTACCATATGCATTGCATACGCGATTTTATATACTTTACATACCTCTAAAGCTATATACCCGAGCAGATAATTACTTTAAACGCACACACTATTATAAATATATTACGTGTAATTGTGGCACGCGTCGCTTACTATAACGCCATCCACTGTAACACATTTAAATGTTGAATATTTTATTAGCTTTAAAGTGAAGCCGTTCACGGTTCGCTGACTTGTTAATTTAATCGCGATCATGAAATTATTAAACAGATTACGCGTACAGGTATTATAAAAGTATTAAAAAACTTGGGAGATCGATACGTTGCCCTCTCCCCCCCCCCCCCCCCCCCTCCATCTAGTTGTTGTTTTTGTTGATATGAACAATTTAACACGAATTCAAAACATCCTAAACCTATTTAATTCGTTCGAGGCAGAACCAGTCGTGATTTATTTGTTTAAAAACCAGAAACAGAATATCGCAGACGAAGACGCCACCAAACCGAAATCTTGATAAATGCTTTGATGAAATTATTCGACTATTGGTAATTTATTTGTTAAGCTCCCGGTGACTTTTTTTACTCTGGGTATATAGATAAATTACCTACTATGTTCAAGACGTAGCTGTAGTAGAACTTGGCTAAAAATATTTTATACTTGGAACAAATTTTTTTACATAAGAATCCCAAAAATATTGGTACCTACCTAATTATTTTTAGAAAACAACTTTCTATCTCGTGCTGGCTATTTTTACTCGCACGTACACAATTTATATCTAATTAAAAGCCGACAGTAATGGATTGAGGTATTCTTACTCGAAAGATCAAATCGAATGGTTTTTTGGAAGACCGCTATAGGTATAGGTTAAATAGAAATTTCAACGGAAACACTAAGGGTCAATAGTAATTTAAATGTAAAATTCAGAAACAGGTGAGCTCGCGCTACGAATTCTGAACAAAATTTACGATGCTACGATAAATTTGTAACTTGACAAATACATACCAAAATACTAATAAGGGTTGCAGGTATTTATTGAATACCAACTTTCACTGCAGTTGGGTAATAAATCTTGCACTGATTTTATTTTTGAAAATTGACCTACATAATTAAAAAATTATACCTAAGCGTTAAAAAAAAATATGAAATTTTCGATACGAAAACAGAATTTCTTTTTTCATTGAACAAACCAATTTCTTTGGGGTTGGAAAAAAAGAATTCGATAGGCTATTTTTCGAAAATATTATCTAGGTATTCTGGGAGAAAAAAAATTAACACACTTAATTGTTACAAATTCATTTCTCAATGAAACTTGTTCTTTACTTTTACATAAAAACTTTATTTTTATTTTTATTTAAGAAAATCAAAATTGTAAAGTGTAGTTCATGAAAAAGTGTAATTCTCAGATAAGAATTACGATTAGAAATGTCAAAATTTATGACATTTTTGTACTTAATTTTAAATCAAAATTGTAAAGTTTTAATCAAAATTGTAAATTATGCCAAGTTACATATAAAGTTTTGTAATTTTTAAATCAAAAAAATAATTTGTGTGAGAATCATAATTTTTGAATCAAATCACAATTCATGTCGAAAATGAGAACTTTTTAAGTTAAAATCATAATTTAGGTGAAAATATACGAGTAATTGTGATTTTTGTAATTTTAAAATTAAAATCATGATATATACCAAAATGGTAGTTTTTTTTTGCTACTTTAAAATCAAAATTTAAAAATCTACCTTACTCAAGTTTATTAAAATAAAAATAAAATTAAAATTAAAAAAGTTTCACAACGAAAACATGAAGTTTATTATCAAAATGATGATTTACGCCAAAATCGTAATTCTCTGCAAATAATATAAAACAATTGTAATCGATGTATAAATTGCAGATTTCTAAATCAAAATTGTGATTTTAGTCAAAATCACATTTATTTTTATCAAAATCACGATTCATGTCAGAATCATACCTAATTTGTGTGATAATCCTAGTTTTAAAATCAAAATCACGATTTATATTAGAATTGTAATTATATGTAATTTTCAATCAATACTGCAAAATGAAATAAAACTTAAAAGATCATAATTTGTGTAGATATATGTTAATTTTTTAATTAAACCATGCAATTATTATGCCAAAAATCATGTTTGTATTTTTTTTCTCGTTATTCTTGAATCAAAATCATAATTTTCTAAATCAAAATAACGATTTATGTGAGAATTGTAATTTTCAAATCAAAATCAAGATTCATGCCGAAATTATGATTTATGGATATTTTAAAATTAAAACCATACTTACCTAATGTAAAATAGAGAAATCATAATTTTTAATCAAAATCACGAATAATGTAAGAATTGTGATTTTTGTAATCTTTAATTAAAATCACGATTCGTGCCAAAATTGTGACATTTCCTTATTAGTTAAACATGTAAAATCACGATTTATGCCCGAATCACAATTTTGTTAGGTATTCTCCCTAAATAAAAATTGTAATTCATGTGAAAACTGCATGCAAAATTTTAAATCAAAATCATGATTTATGTCAAAAATGTAAATTTTTGCAAGGTTTAAATTAAAATCATGTATTTTGTCAATACTTTTTGTAAAAACCGTAATTTCATAATAAAAATCACAATTTATGTCAAAACTGTAATTCTAGAATAGATTTATGTCAGAATTGTGATTTTGGTAATTTGAAATCGAAATCTTGAATTTTTTAAATCAAAATCATAATTTGTGTAAAAATTGTAAATTTTTGCTAGGTTTAAATTAAACCATGATTTTTGTCAATAATTTTGTAAATTTTATGTCAAAACTGTAATTCTAGCATCAAAATCATGATTCATGACAGAATTGTGATTTTAGAAATCTTAAAGAGAAATCTTGAATTTTTTAATCAAAATCATAATTTGTGTAAAAATTGTAAATTTCTTGCAAGCAAAGGTTTAAATTAAAACCGTGATTTTCGTCGAAATCGTGAATTTTATGATCGAAATTAAATAATTTTGAGTTACCTAATCGTTCTATGAAAAAAATCAAAATTGATTTATATCAGAATCATAATTTTGTCATTTTAAAAATCTGAACGTGATTTTTTTTTTTTCATTTAAATCATGAGTTGGGTAAAAATTGTAATGTTTTATAAAGGAACTGTAAAATTAAAATCATGATTTATGCCAATGCTGTAATTTTTTTTTGTTATTCTGAAATCAAAGATTATGAGTCATAACAAAATTGTAATTTTTTGTTGTAAATATTAAAATGATTAAATTCATGATTCATATGTACCTACCTACCCAAATATATAGGTTTTTTTTCCAAATCAAAATTATGGCTGGATTGAAAATTGTGATTTTTTTAATATAGTAAATTAAAATCTCAGTTGTTTGCAATTTTTAAATCGAAATCGTAATTTTTAATATTTTCAAAATTTTCAAGCCTTATACAAAAATTCCCGAGCGGCACACTCGATCGATAATATCGGAAGATGTAACGTATCGATAAAAAATCGTTTGAAAATCTATAGATGTTCTCACGATATTATAAAGATTTATCGGTACAACTTCATAGGCAAAAAATCTAAAAACTATCGAATTCGATATTATTAAGATTTTATGACGATATTCGTCAACGATACTATCGACAAAGAATATTAAATTTATCGATTCCGATTTTCCACCGATTTTGTGCAGATATTTGAAACTACATTATCGAAAAAGAATATTAAATTTATCGAATTCGATTTTTTAACGATTTTGTAAAGATATGTAAAACTATATCATCGACAGATTATATGAAATTTCTCGACTTCGATATTTTACCGATTTGTTGACGACATTTGAAACTATATTATCGACAGATTATATTAAATTTATCGAATCCGATTTTTTACCGATTTTGTAAAGATATTTGAAACTATATTATCGACACATAATATGCAATTTCTCGAATTCGATTTTTTAACGATTTTGTGACGATATTTGAAACTATATTATCGACAAATAATCTGAAATTTTTCGGATTCGATTTTTTAACGATTTTGTGAAGATATTTAAAACTTTATTATCGACACGTAATCTGAAATTTCTCGAATTCGATTTTTCAACGATTTTATGACGATATTTGAAACTATATTATCGACAAATAATCTGAAATTTGTCGAACGATTTTTCAACGATTTTGTGACGATATTTGAAATTATTTCCAAATTGGTGAAAATTTTTCTAAGTCCAACACGTCTGGAAGTACTAAACTGCCTATTATAAGCGTTTTATTTCTAACTTCTCAACGATAAGGTATGGCATAATGGCTAAGGTAGAGGAATACCATGCAGGAGGTAGATAGTTCAAGCCCCACGAGTGGCAGATTTTTTATAATTTTTTTTTACTTTTTCTGAAATGATCCTCTTACCGTAACATGAATAATGTGTTTAGGCATAGTTTAATGTATTAATTATGCTAATTAAGGATTTTTAATTATAGAAAAAAGCTAGTAAAAGACGATAAATCGGAATAAAAAATCGATAAAAAATCGACAGAATATCGAATTCTATAAAGTGTCGCAAAAGTTCCGCCTAAATCGTGAAATTATCTTTCGATATTATAGATATATTATCGATAAAATATCTTACTATAATCTCGAAATTTTTGCTAACTATAATTCGTCGATAATCTATCTATATATCGAAAGATAATTTCACGATTTAGGCGGAACTAACGCGACACTTTATCGAATTCGATATTCTGTCGATTTTTTATTTCGATAATTTGTCGATTGTGCTGCTCGGGTTGCGATTTATTCTGATTTTAAGCCAAAAATCATACTTTTTGAATAAGAAACAGAAACAGAATTTTAAAAAACAAGTTATTTTTGGATAAAAATCTTAAAATTTTCAAAAACCGACAAATGAGCTTCAAAAGGTGTTGACAACCTAAATGGATTACTCAACCTTCCCCATTACATAAAATTCAACAAACACCCAAGTAATTTCCTCATCCAAATATGCACTTAAAAGGCGAGCTCATTAACCTCAGCCAACAAAGTACCTACAAAAGATTAAATAATCTCAATTTGTATGTCAATAAAAAGTGTACCTAAACATTCAAAACAAATGTCACCTCTATGTACAACTCAAATACAAAATATAGAACACTAAAATAGACAAGCTCTCGATGCATTATGATTCGACTATAGCTTATATCAACTCTTTTTTTACACTCGATGGGACACTTCAGCAGCAACACTTCCGCACACAGAATGACACTTTAGACCAAATAGATACATGATGACCAAACGTCATCCGAATTATAATGCGACAAAAAAATTAACCGATGTAATTTCTCTTTCTTCGACACACAATTAAATACCTACTTAAGAAAGACATAACCGATATCCATAAAAATTGACAGAACTCACTTAGATGCTAAAAACATTACCGCATTTTTTTTTTTACTCAAGCTGTAGGTGTTAATAGTATCCTAGATAATTGCGTAATATAGCGTTCTTTGGTTTTTCCATAATACTTTTCAACTTTGGGCTAATCTGTATCCCAACCAAGTTAACCTTCATCCGGTATAGCGATTAAATACGCTAAATGGAAATGGCATAACTGTTTCTACACATCGTAGTTCCGTACTGGTCAGTACTACTACCAGTAGGTAAATGTATACGAGTTCATAGGCCTAATTAAGAATTTCCGTGCTGCAATATCTCACAAGAGTCGCTGAAGACAAGGGAAGTTCACCATTACAACTTATAATGCAAACGCGTTTCTACACGATGCATCATAATTTTTGTACCGTGAAAAACTACATTTATTTCTTACAAAATCATCAGCGGCGATCGCACACACCTCTCTCGCGATGCTCGTCGAAGGTACCGTTGACAGTAATTATGAATTTCGACGTATTAGCATATAACGTACGTGTAAAAGGAAGTACCCGACTTAAATTAAACGAAAAATACGATTTTAAAATCCGTTTTTTTTCCTCAAAGAGGAAGCTTTGCTTAACCCAGCATGTTAAATCTGATACAGAATGCGAGCAATCGTTCGGGTTATTTTTTTCCAATGGATTTCACTCGAGTTACTTTCAGCGATAACCGCGAATCCATGCTGTAAAAAATATCATCTTCGGTCTCAATTAATTGCGCCACCACTACTAGTCGGAAATATTACTATAATAGCAAATATTTATAAAACGACAACCGCAGTTAGTCGAGCATTAAATTCTGCATAGTTTATGTAGGTATATGCTATCTGATTGTCATACGCAAGAATGGGAGAAATTATTTACTTCTCATTTTTGCACTTTGCTGGCTTTTATTATTAAATAATTATGTCGAGCGCACGATCTAACTGAAAATAAGTATAACGAGAGTAGTGAAATTATATTAAATCGTCGTTTAATTTAGAGGTAAAAATTACCTTTAGGTAAATTGAAGTACCTAGACCTGTAATTTAAAAAGTTAAAATAAAATGTCGGATATTTTATTCAATTTTTTTTTGCTCGATATTAGGTTGCCAATTTTACCCAGCTGGGGAATATCTACGCTTTGTCAGGATACCAGAAAACATGCCTGTGGGACATGAGGTCTTACAGATTGAAGTACATCCTAGAAGGAATTTAAGCTTGCAGCCTATTGAAAAGGTAAGACTCGAAGTATTAATTATTGTAATTTTATCGTGATTTTGATAAAAAAAAAAGAATAGAAGTCTTGAAAAATTGTGATTTTCATTATAAAAAACATAAGAAATGTCACAAAAATAAATCCTGATTTTGATTTTACGAAGTAGGTATAGGTAAATCATGAAAAGTTGAACTAAAAAAATAAAAATAAAAATAATCGTTCGATATTTTGATGTACGAGTAAGTAAATATTTATGTCGATTTGAAAATCGCGAAAATTACAATTTTGGCATATCTAAATGATTTAAGCCACAGAAATTATGATTCAGACATGAATCGCAATTTTTGTTACAAAAAAAACACTCACAATTTTAACATAAATTATGATTTTGATTCAAGATTTTTACAAAATTCAAATTTTGACGTACCATGTACCAAAGTCTCGGTATAATTTATTCGCTGTACTGAAAATTCTTTTATTATTTTATTATTTATTTATTTATTTATTATTTATTTTCTATTTATTTATTTTATTTGTTTATTTATTTTTTTCAAACGAAACAATGTAAAGAAGGCGAATTGCTTTAAACTACAAATAAATGCTTTTACTTTACTTTACTTTACTTCGAAAGAAAAATTCATGAATTTAGTCCAAATTACGATGTTGACATAGTTTCGTGGTTTTGATAAAAAAAATCAAAATTTTAAAATACATCAATTTTGATTGAAAAATTACAAAATTTTTTGAATTTGACATAAATCATGATTCTGATTCAAAACATTCAAGAAACACCAAAAAATCACCTAGAATAAAGATTTTAATGCAAAATATGATTTTGATTCAAGATTTTAAAAAAATTACAATTTTGACATGAATCATGAATTTAATTCATAAAATGAGTGTGGTTAAAAATTAGATGAATAAAAACGATTTCGACATTAATCATGATTTTAATTTCAAAATTCATGACTTCGATTAGGAAATTTATGACTTTAACTGAGAATTACATAAAATTACAATTTCGGCATGATTTATAATTTTCATGAACATTTTAAAAAAGGACATTGAAATAAATCATACTTTTGTTTGAAAAATTAAAAAAGAATTTTAAATTTGAGATAGATAGTTAATTTGATTCAAGACCTTTGAAAAATCCCAATTTTGACATAAATCAAGACTCACATTTTTGAAAAATCAAGATTTCTGTTAAACCACAAAAGATTAGGTACAATATTTTGACATGAATCACAAATTTCACTGAAAAATTCACGATTTCAGTTTATAAAATGATAAAGAATTGTGATTTTGACATAAATCATTATTTTGATTGAAGAATTCTCAATTTTATTTCAAAATGATTATTGATTACAAAGAATTATAATTTTGACATGAATCATGATTTTGACGACAAAATTCACAAAGAATTGTAATCATGTTTTCTATTGAAAAATAACAAAAATTTTGTTTTGACATAAATTATTGATTTTAAAATCATAAAAAAATTGATTTTGAGATCAATTACGATTTTGATTTAGTATTAGGCCTACAAAAATTTAATGTTTCACATGAATCATAATTTCAATAGAAATTTCAAAATAATCGTGATTTCAAAATACCAAGCACATTCCGACATTACGTCATGGTTTTACCTTGAGAGATTTTATTAAAAATTCAATCATGACATAAATCATGATTTTGATTTAATATTTTTAAGAAATATCAATTTTTGTAAATCATGATTTTTCTTTAAAAATGACTTGGAATTAAATCTTTTACTTAAATCATGACTCATCTGATTAAAAATTAAGAATTTTGCTTAAAAATGACAAAGAATTACCATTGAAACAAATAATTATGGTTTGGATTCAAAAATTACAAAATTTTGATTTTGACATGCATGATTTTGATTTTAAAAATCATTACCTTGGTTTAAAAAAAATAAAAAATAATAATAACGATTTTGACATAAATCGTTATTTTTTTAAAACTACAAAAAGCTTCAATTTTGATTTCAAGATTAAAATTATAATTTTGACATAAATCATGATTTTGATTCAAGATTTTTAAGAAATTAACATTTTGGTACAAATTATGATTTTCAATTTAAAAATGATGCAGAACTGCACTTTTTACTTAAATCATGACTCTGATTAAAAAATACAGAATTCGATAAAAATAATGAAGAAAACGATTTTGACATAAAATAATGATTTTGTTTATAAAATTGATTTCAAGATTAATAGAATTATAATTTTGGCACAAATCACAATTACAACTTGAAGAGAAAAAAGAAAATTTTTGAAAAAGTCATTATTTTGATTAAAAATTGTAGAAATTTTGACTTGAACGTGAATCTGCTTTAAAAACAACAAAAATTTTGATTTTGACATGCATTATTTTGACATACTTACATACAAATAATTATTCATTTGATTACAAAATTTATGAACTGGTTTAAAAATAACAAAGAATAGGTAGATATTACAATTTTGATTTTTATATGAAAATAAATTATTATTTTGAAAATTTTTTCACTGTAACATAAACTACGATTATTATTTCGGAATTACAAGTGGTTAGGTACGATTTGGATGTAAATCGCGATTTCGATTCTAAAACTTAAAAAATAAATCTTTACATAAATCATGATTTCAATTTGGAATATTACAAAAAAAAAAAAATCGCAATTTTGAAATTAATCATTATTTTATTTTGATTTACCTACAATTTTTCTTTCTTAAAATTATTATTTTGACATAATTTACGATTTTTATTTTAAAATTATCTAAGTATAGTTAAAGAAATTTAATTTTGACCAAACATAATGATTTTGTTTGAAAATTTCAAAAATAACAATTTCAACATGGAGCAAAATATGATCTCTACCTTATGTATCTACTAATACCTAACTACTAACTTGAACATCATAAAGTATTATTGTAATTTCGATTTGATTCAATGAAAATCACAAAAAAATAGAAATCTTGACATAAGTAAATCATAAATTCTTCTTGACAACGAAATTTTTTTTTTTAGAATAAAAAAAAATCCATAAATTTTGAGCAATTAAGAATATATACTTAACTCTAATCTTGTAAACTTATATTTTTCTAGGCCAAGGATGTAGAATACTTCAAATTCCGAGCTGTAAACCAAAGCGTAGTATCGGTCAAACTAGCTAAACCCCTGGATACTCTAGTCGATGGTCCGAATTCTCAGTCCGTTTTAAAATTTCAAATGATTTGCGATTACGATGACGGAAGCGATACGGTAATTTTTAGAAATTTTAAACCAAATTAAGTAACTAGTAGATATTTTTGTAGCAATTTTTATTCACTTTCCTATCATTTAACTGCGCTGGACTCATCAGTGGATGGAATTTTTCTGTACAATGGTATTTCAGCGTAGCAGGTGTTTTATATTTAAATCATATAAGATCATCCAAGTCTTAAATTAAAATTACGTAACACGAATTATCTAAACAGTGCATTTTGCATAATACATTTTATACTTTTAATGGAAGAAAACAAAAATTTATTAGGACATCTCGAGTAATATTTTTCTATAGGATCACTCGCAGCGCAGTAGGAAAAATTCAAATATGATGTCCACGCAGTAGTTTTATACATTTTTGTATTACAATGTATCTATATTATTTCACACGAATTAATCATCCATTATTCGCTTGAAAAAATGAAAAATATTACTTCAACTTCCCATATCAAATAAGTAACTGACGAATTAGTAAGGCATCATTTGGAGCAATATTATTATAACATCTTTCGCATTTCTACTAATCCATCATAATACAATTACTAGTATATCCAACAACTTTCCATCCATTTAAGAATAATAGTAGATCGTCGCCAGTACGTAAATTTGTATATCAGTAACCGATACGATGCGTTGCCTTGTACCATATAAAACCGATAGGTAATTTATTTTAGTACCTAGATGTAGGTATTTGTCACTTGAAAATCACACGATGGATACTGCGTTAAAAAGACGGAACACGACTATTTTGGTTAGAATTCCGTTTTGAATAGCTCGTCTTATTAAAATACCATTCATTATGTAAATTTCAAACTATATGACAGTTTAGACTTCATACTTCTCTTTCTTTTCGTGTATACGGCTACCAAAGACGATATGCATCGTCTGCCAAAATAATGCAATTTTTCACACCTAAATCGAACATGAAATCATAACTGTCTATACAAACATCGGCCTCTGAGATGTTCGTTCGGGTATACTCTGTCTAGAAAAAAAAATCATCGCTTCCGTATAAGTATGTATAGAATACGAGTATACACAACGAATTGGCGACTCAGACTATTTCCCATTTGGAAAGCCGAAGCCGAAACGAACGAATGCCTAACGTAAGCTTTTGTCTGAAGCGGAAGTCATCGCGTAGAGATTGATAATGATACTTTAAGTGTAGGTGTTCGTTGATTTCATTTTTCTCCGTCGCAAATTACGAGCTCGTACGCTCGCCATAAACATCGCTGAGAAAATTAGCTCGATGGATACGGTGTTATGACACCACACAGGTGGAGTGACGTTTAGGTACATTCGTCCAAGTTTAATTTCTTCTTTAAATTCATCAGAGGCGGTAACTTGGAATTTTCTGTGGCATTAGCTCGGTTATTTTAAGATTGGACAAAATTTGAGAGAGGGAGCGTCATTATACAGGGTGTCCCGTCACCAGTTGACACCCCTTCACCAGCGACATAGTCAACTCAAACTAAGCTCATGTATGCATGTTTGCCGACCCTGTGAATTGAAGAGGCAAAGATATGCTCAACTGAAAATTTTCATTTTTCAGTTTCGTTTCAGATTTTTAACCATGCGCTACTCGACAGCCGAGATAGGTAGAAAGTTGCACTTTGCGGCGTTGGAAAGGAAATTTTGTGTAGAATTTTTTAGTGGGGTTGATAATTGTACTAGGTAATCAGGGGGGTCTGTACTGCATTAATTATCTTAAAAAACGTGTTCAAAAATTGCGATTTTTTTGGAATTTTTGAGGAAATCTCAAAAAAGTTTCATCATTTGGTATTATTATTATGGTTTCCCTTGGATATGAAAAAAGTTTGACCTTTTGAATGCCGCAAACCGGACTCTTCTATCTTTCTCGGTTAAAAAGTTATAGCAATTTCAATTTCAAAATCTTAGCAGAAAAAAAATTAATTTTTTGAAAAAATTTTAAAATTCCTTTTTATGTTATTTTTGAAACTTGATACCTAACATAACTAATGATTTTGAGTGAAACTCGATGTTTAAAATAAAGTAAACAACATTTTAGAAAAAAAAATTTTTTTTGAATTTTTTCATTTCTTTTTTTTAGACCTGATTTTGAAATTGAAATTGCTATAACTTTTTAACGAAGTGAGATAGAAGGGTCTGGTGTGCGGCATTCAAAAGGTCAAACTTTTTTCATCCAAGGAAAGCCATAATAATAATACTAAATGATGAAACTTTTTTGAGATTTCCCCAAAAATTGCAAAAAAATCGCCAATTTTGAACACTTTTTCAAGATAATTAGTGCAGCACAGACCCTTCCTGATTACCTAGTTCAATGATCAACCCCACTAAAAAATTCTACACAAAATTTCCTTTCCAACGCCGCAAAGTGCAACTTTCTACCTATCTCGGTTGTCGAGTAGCGCATCGTTAAAAATCTGAAACGAAACTAAAAAATGAAAATTTTCAGTTGAGCATATCTTTGCCCCTTCAATTCACAGGGTCGGCAAACATGCATACATGAGCTTAGTTTGAGTTGACTATATCGCTGGTGAAGGGGTGTCAACTGGTGACGGGACACCCTGTAGATGTCGTGTTGTATGAACAATTTTTTATTGAAAAATTCATGTTTCGGCTATCAAGATCTCCAATGATTTTTTGCAAAATTGCACAAAATATTAGCAGTAAATTTTGTGACATTTCAACTACCTACCTATTTTTCCTAGATCTCTTACTAAGCCTCAAAATAAAATTAGGTAACTATTTGAAGAAATTTCGAAATTTTTAAAAAATTGAACAAGATTTTAAGAAAATGTGTTTCAACAAAATTTGAAAAATTCTTTCACAATAGGTAGTTAACATTCAAAAATTACTTTCCACCAAAATGTTTTATTTTTTTCAAATTTCTACGTTTTTTATTAAAGAATTATTTGAACAGCATTTTTTGAAAAATTTATGTTTCAGCAAGGATCTTTTGTACATTTTAGCAATTTTTTTGAAAAACAACAACATATTTTCTTGTTTTATTATTTCGACGATTTTTTTGACAATTTAACCGGAAATAATAATTCTAAAGAGAAATATTTCCCAATAAATTCAGAAAAAATTATCCTTTTTTTTAGAAAATTTATTTGTAAGAAGGTATACTTAATAATTTTTTTTTTGATTATTGTGAAGAATTTTGAAAATCGAATGAAAAAACAAATTAAAATTCTTCATTCTTATTCCATTTATTTTTATTTAAAAAAAAGTTGTGTTTCAATATTTTTTAAATGTTTTTTTTTCTTTTTTGGCGAAATGAAAATTGCAACAATTTTGGGGATATCTTGTTTTTCAACATTCCAACTGAAAATAAAAAAGTATTTTCAGGCAAAATTACGTAAATTATGTAGTACAGTGGACTTCCAATTATCCGAATTGCCATATTATCTGAACCACCCTCCGGCTTATTTTCGAACTTTAGATTATCCAAAAAAAAATAAACTATGCCATCCAAATCTGCCAGAATTTTTCAAAATTACGATGAATTCGATCACTCCATCCCATATTTATTGGAATGGAGACTTTAAAAAAATTCGTTTAAAAAGATGTGAAAAATATTTTTTTGAATAATATACCTACTTTAAAAAAATTTTGGAAAAAAATTGCAAGAGTTTTCTTTGAGAAAAATATTTGAATAACTTAATTCCCCAATTAGTTCGGATAATCGAAAGTGCGCTGTATACTTTCTGAAAAAATTGTTAGAAATTTATGAAGAAAAAAAATTTTTATGACTAAATTTCAAAAAATCCCAAATATATAATTAGGCTATATATTTTTTAAAATTATGATGTTTTTTTCAATTCCAGTTATATTTTCTTTTTGGAAATTGCAATTTTATTTTGTTGATATATTTTTTAAGGATTATTTTTGACAAATCAACTGGGAATTATTATTTTTTTAAATGTACTTACATGTTGTTAATTTTATTTTTGAAAATTGAATCGGCTCATGCAAAAACAGGTTAAAAGTCACATTTTTTGAAATTTTAGAGGAGACAAAAAAAACGTGGGCAATATACTGTTTTTCTGCCTCCTGTACATTTTCGATGACATTTTCAAAAATGTGACTTGATCTATTTTTTGCATGAGCCGAAATGTCCAATTAATCATTGTTTTTTCATGCTAGAAGACGTTCAAATAGACGTTTTTGAAAAGGTTGTGTTTCAACGGTTTAAAATATTTTTTTGACATTCAATTTTTTTTTGGGGGGGGGGGGGATTACAATAATTTTTGGAACATTTTATACTCGATCAGTTATATGAATTCTTTAATTGAATGTTTTCCAACAAATCAGATTTTTTTTAAATTCTTGGAACCAGATTTCAAAAAATAGGTATCTTAGTACATATTTTAGCAAAATGTAAAAAAAAGTTAGAACAAATTTTTTGAAATTTATCGGCTTGTATTTTCCAATAGAATTTTGAAAATTTCAATTTAAAAATAAATAGAAAATTGCGCTTTGAACATATTTAAAACTAACAAAATTTTCAAAATATCAAGTTGAAAAAAAAATTGAATAATTTACTTATTTTTTGCAATATTATTAAAAAAAAATGTTTTTAATGAAAATTTTTCTTCTTCCCTCCTAATAAAATTGTTTTCCAAAAAATAATTTTAGACGTTATGAAATTTTTTTAAAATTGTTTGATTTTTTTTTTCAAAAAGGTTATGATTTAAACAAAATGTAATTGTTAAATCAAGTTTTAAAAAAAATTAGAAATTTAATCGCGATAATTTTCTTTCAAATTCAGTAGCATATAAGTTTTCTATTTTTTCTGTCTAAAAAAAAGTTTCATAAAAAGTAGGTAAATAATTTTATTTTCCAACTTATTTTTTTGTTCAACTTTTAAAAATAATTATTTTTTACTTGCTGAAAAATTTCTGGAACAAAAATTCTTGGAAACTATGTTTCAACAAATTGTTTTTTTTTTAATAAAATAAAAATAAATAAAAAATCTTTTCATTTTTTTTGTCAGAAAATTTGTGATTGTGATATGGAGAAGTTTAAAAAAATGATGATTTTGATTTCAATAAACTTTTAAAAATATCGAATTATTGCAAAAAATAAATAAATAAAAAATATAGGTAATTATTTGCAATAAATGTACTGTTTTTTTGTTTTTTTTTTGAATGATGAAAATTTTACTTTTTTTTCAACGAAAATAGTAATTTTTTAATTGTTTCAGTTTTCTTTTTTAAATTTTTTTTCTTAGCTCTTGAAATTATTATGTTTTAAATTGAAAAATTGTTCAAACAAATTTTAGAAAGGAATTTGTTTTTTAAACAAAATCAGAAAATATTTTTGAATTTTGATTAGAGCAACATTTTAAAAAGTATCTACTCGTATTTTGGCATAATTTCGAGTTCCATTTCGACATTTTTTTGAATAGTTTTTTAATTTTTTTTTTTAGGAAGTGCAGAGGTTTTTCTAAAAAAAACAAAAAAAAATGTTTCCCAATAAATCCAGAAAAAATACCCAATCAACTCTTTTAAATCAATGTTGTTTCAACAGGATTTAAAAAAATGAATATTTTAAAATTAAAAAATCTTAGATACTTATCTAGTACGAACAAAATTTAAAAAATTCAGTGTAAAAATGAATGTAAAAAAATGGTTTGAACAAGATTTAAAAAATACCTAACTGTTTTGGCAAAATTTGAAAAATAAGAGGTTGATCAATATTTCATAAATTATTTTACAATCATTTTTTTCAAAGTTGTACGTACATATTTCAAAATTTTAAAATTTCCCTACTCGTGTTCGCAAAAAAAAAAAAAATCAAAAAATTAAAATAATAGATGCGTATGTTGTTATGTTGTTTTCAATTTTTCATTTTCCCCCTAATGTCATGTCGTGCTCACGCTCAGCACCTTCATTCAATTTCAATCAAACTAGCAACATGAAAGTTGTCGCCAGTGAAATGCGTAGGGCACGAGAAACAAGACGAGAATAAAACCCTGGAAAATTAATCTAATTACTCCGTATAATCGACTAATTCGTCCACGATCAAGTCGGAAGCGACGCGAGCTCGTGGTTGTCAATAAAAATAATAATAAGAAAAAAAATGTGTGTAACTATTATAACGGACTGTTATTTCCAGATTTCTTCGTATTTATCAGTCAGCGTTTACGTCGAGGATATAAATGATAACGAACCGGTATTTGTTGACGCACCTTACACGGTGACCGTAGATGAAGTCACGGCTACAGGTAAGAATCAGATGATTTTTATGAATTCTTTAATCCGATATGAACCGGTTACCTATATAATAGTCTGGCCGTCGGACAAGTGATACCGTTTCTGTATTAAAAACTAGTGTAACAACGTTTGTCAATTTTTATATGCTTGTTTTGGTCACTCCGCTTGTAAATACACTACACTTGTGTGTCTCTGAATGCAAGTCTGAGTCTGCATGATTCTCATATAAGCCCTTGTGGCTGTGGCTATGGCACATTCCAGGTTCAACTATTTTCAACGATATACTAGCCAGAGATAATGATAAGCCTAATACGCCGAATTCGGATGTGCATTATTCCATAATTGGAGGAAACGAACGTGGCAAATTCTCACTAGAAGATACCAACCCGGCATCTTTACTGTTGCGGAATCCATTAGATTATGACGCTGGAGATACGCACTTCGTATTGACTATTTTAGCATCGGTAATTCGTCAAGTTTCTTTATATATTTTATAGATACTCGCAGGCACATTCTTCGCTCTAGGTAACTATTCTTTTTTCTCTCTCTTTCTCTCTCTTTCTCTCTCTCTCTCTCTCTCTCTACCTTTTCTTCATACCGCGTAGGTACTCGCCTATATTCATCTAATATATACATCTCGAGCTCGACGAAACTCGATATGTAGTTTGTTTACACCTATTTTAAGGAGAGAAAAAAACAGTAAAACACAAAAAAATACCCGCTTTTCTAGTTAATGTATGATGTTCTCATAACGGTACTGAAAAAAAAAAAAGTTAGGCTTCAATAATTTTGTCGTGAATAACGTACTAAGGTAGAAAGTGAGTTAAATGTCGTTCTGCAACAATGACGTCATTTGACATTGAATAACACTATCTTAACGTTATAACGAAATCATACCTACACGAGAGGAATTACACTCTACTCACGAATAGATGCGATGAGTGTAAGTCTAAGTATCTCTAGATGCAGCCATGATGATGATGCTACCGCGTTTACGACGCGACGTGATGAAACCATCATCTTACGTTAACCTGTCTATCGCTTTGGCAAAATTAATAAAAAATTATTACATTATTTTTATAAACAGCAGCCACTTAGATAGACGAATCGTGTACCGATTGAAATATAAAACTGTGTTAATGATGCCACCGCTGGCGTAACAATTTAAATCAACCGCTGAAAATGAACACGCTTTTCCGAACATTCTAGTATACGCAATGTTCAGTTATTAAGTTTACGAACACTTGTAGGTACCCTTGTACTGATTTCTTCTTGAGGGCTTTTCGGAACGATTTTTCTGGAGGCCGAAGGGTGAATAGTGCGGTATCTAGTCGTGAATAAAAATTGTCAATTTCAAACGACTCATTCTAAGAATTATAGACAGCGATGGCGAGAGAAGGAGGGGTGCAAAAAGTGCACTTGCACCGGGCCCGGATTTTCCCCAAGGGCTCGAGCAAACGATTTTTACTTTAGGTACTTCAAATATTTTGGAGATTTTTTTTTTCTTCAAAAATTTGAGAATTCGCCTCTTGTCAAAATTTACTCCATAACAATTTTGAAAATTTTAACTCTAAAAATTGCGATCTTTCCTCTTTAAAAAAAATAATAAAAAAATAAAAACTGAAATTCGGAGATTTTTCTTCATAAAAATAGATCTTCATCTCTGTAAGTAAAAGGATTATTCCTCAAAAAAAAGGAGAAAATAAACTTTACTTTTTGAATAAACTCAACAGTTGAAACAATGTTTCAGTCAAAAAAATTGAAGTTTTTTAAAATTTTTTTATTTAATTTAGACAAATAAAAATATTTGTTTAATTTTTTCCAAAAAACAACAATTCTTTCCACTTTAAACAAAAATAAAAAATTTTCAGTGCAAATAAATTAGAGGTTTTTCTAAAAAAAAGTACCCTTTTTCGAATGAACTCAGTTCAAACAACTTTTTACTAAAAAAAAATGAGATTTTTTTTTCTCAAAACATTGAAGTGTTTTTTTCAAAATTTAAATCAAAAAATATTTGTTAAATTTTTTCCAAAAAAATAAAAAACGTCTTTTTACCTACTTCCAAAAAAAAATTAATTTTTATTTTAAAAAAATGTAATTTTACCCATTGGAAAAAAAATTTAAATTTTTATTCAAAAAAATTTAGGGATGTTTTCAAAAAAAAAAAAAAAAAATTACGTATTTCTGAAATCAAAACAAAAAAAAATCTGCATTAAAATAAAGTGCCTTTTTGACTCCAAAAAAATTAAAGATTTTCTTTTTCAAAAATTTGAGATTCTCCAATTTAAAAGGTAAAAGACCTCTTTTAAAAAATATATATAATTATATGGTTTGCACAAAAATAAAAAAAAAAAATAAAAGTAGGTAAATAAATTTTTTTGCTCCGAAAACCTTTTATGAAAATGTGCAAAAAAATGAAAAAAATTTCGGATGAATTTTCTCCAAGTTGTTATTTTTTATTATACTTTTTTGGCACAATTTTTTCTTTTGATGATTTCTGTATGCCTATAGGTCAATTAGTTATCTTTTTTTATTTTACTGAAAGATTTTAGTAAAAATCTTTTTATTTTCACGCAGAAAAAAATTTATGTTCTCCTTGAGAAGTGAATTTCTAATTCCAAAACTATTGTAGAAAAAAATATCAATTGATTAGAGGGAAAAATCTCTAATTTTTTTGAAGTTCGAATTTTTTTTTGTGAATTTTAGGAGGGAAATAAATCTTACAATAAATTCTTTCTTTTGGAAAAAAAAACAAATTTTGAAGCTACCTTTTTGCGGAAATACCAATAAAGAATTTTTGAAATTTGAAAAATATAGTTTTTTTTTGTACCTAATTTAAAAAAAAAATTGTAAGATTTCTGGTAAAAGTTATAGATACTTAATATTTTCAAAAAATTTAACGTTTTTTTTTTTGAAAAATTTTCCTTAAATTTTGTTTTAGTGGATTTTTTTAATTTTTGGAAATAATGATGGGATTTTGATTTTTTTCCTAAAAAAAGAGAAAGAAAGAAAGAAAAAAAAAACAGAAAAAATTCAGAGTAGTACCTATAGCTACTGGAATTTGTACAATTAGAATTTATTTTGTGATTTCTTAGATAACACAATTTTTTTCTCGTTTAAAACCATACTAATCAATTTTTTATTATTTAACAGGACCGAGGAACACCTCAAAAAAACAAAACCACAACAATCGCCATAAACGTACTCGATAACGACGACTTGATACCAAAATTCACCCAGGAAATGTACAGAACTCAAGTATTTGAATTTTATCCGGCAACAGTAAGTCTCTAACATTACGTATCCAATAATAGATAGTTAGATACACACAATCGATATCCATATTTACTCTTCTTCTATAGACATGCACAATGCACATACCTACAAATAGTATTTACGAATTATACTCGCATACACGATTCGCTATTATTTAAAAAATTATACCATTTCGAGCGAACAATACACACGTAGCGTAAGGTAGATTATAAGTATTCGAACAGTCGAACTGAGCCTTTAGCCAATGATATTCTTCCTGCTTTTCACAGCAAAAGGAAGCATTTTCCATCTGATACGGACACCAATTACTTAAGAGTTGGGAAAAAATCCTCACAAATCGAATTTACAAGTATCTTGGCTTTTATGTAATCGCAAATCGCGCCGGTGTAACAAGTGTGACCAACTTGACCTAATTCAATCTAAGACTGACATACATTTCACAAATGCATCGTCCTTTTTTTTCGTCCACCTCCCACTTGGTTTGTTATGATGTAGTAGGTCTCTCCTCTATGCACATAAACACGTCACTCGTAATCGAATTTGTTTTAGCGTTTTCAGCTCGGTGTTGTGGTAACCGAGTTTCATTGTTTTGATGATGAAGACACGCGGCTTATTGAGTGTTTTTTTTTTCATCGATACGCCGGTTAATCGCGAATTAGAGTATCGAAGATAATTTTAAATAGGGGATTTGGATTTCGTATCAGAGCACTTTATCGTCTAAATGACGATCGTCTATTTTGTCCACAACTGGCTGGCTGCATCACTTACTCGTCCTTGAATTTTGAGGTCAATATACTACTACATACATATTTAATATTCAAAATTGGAGAGGAGGAAGGGGTCCAATTGAAATTTTTGTTATAAACAAAATTATTTCTAGAACTTCAAGCTACAACTTTTGTTTGAAAATTTTTTCAATTAGACCCCTCCCTTCTGATTTTACATAATACTTTGTAGATAATTATTCAAAATTAGAGGAGTGAGGGAGGAAGGGGCCAATTGAAAATTTTTTAAAACAAATATTGTACGTAAAGGTTCTAGAAATAATTTTGGTTTCTATTAATTTTTCGATTAGACCCCTCTCTCCCCACCAATTTCTGATAATACGACTTCGATACTCGTATTATTTAACACAGCGGGAAGTAAGGGGGGTCCAATTGAAAATATTTTCAAATAAAAGTTGTAGCTTGAAGTTCTAGTAATAATTTTGGTTATAACAAAAATTTCGATTAGACCCCTCCCTCCCGTCCAATTTTGAATTATAAAGTTTCTATGTACTTTAGTATTGGACTTACCTACGAGGGAACCTTGCCAATTCGTCACCTCCGATTCAGCTAAAATTTGGCTCACTGAAAGAGCATGTCACTCAGACTTAAGAACTAAATTTTTAGCAGCCGAAGTTGATTTTTCAATTTTTGGCGAATTTTCCAAAATAGCCTAGGTATTAGCAGGTAAATCAACTTTTTACAAAAATTGTAAAATTTGAGATGAAATTATGAAAATCGGATATTACACTCAAGTCGAACCTCCGAGTCGATTACGACCACTTTCGAAGCGATCTGGAGCCTCCAGCAAAAATTGTTTTTTCTCCAGTAGGTAGGTACACTGGAATTGCTTCTGTACTTATCACAAAACATAAAATTTTTCCTTGTAGGCAGGCATGAACCAATATGAAGATATTATCCCGGTAAACACACTGTATGCGAATCGCGTACTAATAGAGCGCTAAATTCGCATTTATCGTATACGAATAGCATGCGAAAATAGCGTACTATTAGCATATCAAAAATGTCCGCTTTTTTAGCGGCTAATTTCGAACGCTAATAGTACGCGAAATTAGCAGCGAATGTAGCGTTCGATTCGCTGTTAATTCGCTTGCGATTAGCGTTCGGAATTCGCCTCTAAAAAGTAGGCAAATGATTTTTGACGATTTCCACTCAGCAGTAAATTAATTATTCGAAAATATATCATATTTGTGATCGCAGATCTGTGGAAAATGAAATTATGCCGAATCGTAAAGTTTTTGGAGTACCTATCAGTGGCATTTGATAAAGTAATTTTTAGGAAAATCAAAATTACTACCAAGATTTCAATCTACAACTTTTGTCTGAAAAATTTCTCAATTTGAGCCCCCTCCCTCCAATTATGCCCAATACTACGTAGATACATAGATAGATAGATTAGATAGGTATAAAAACGTATATTTATTACTCTGAATTGTGAGAGGGAAGAAGGGCTGTCCCGCAGTCCCAAATGAAAATTTTTTCAAACAAAAGTTGTAGATTGAAATCTTAGAAATAATTTCGATTATTACAAAAATTTCGATTTGACTCTTCCTTTCCTTATAATTTCGCATAATACTGCGTTCAAATTGGAGAAGGAAGAGGAACAATTGAAAAATTTTATAGCACTGATAAGACGTCTAAAATTTTTACGATTTGATAAAATTTAATTTCACACAGATTCACGCGATCACAAATAAGATATAAATTCAAAATAATCAACTTACTGAGAGTGGAAATCGTCCAAGAAATTCTGCCTTCGTCTCCATTCTTATCACTTTGAAATCAAATCATTGGCGTTTTTACTTAAAAAGAAGAAAAAACATCAAACAAAACACAAAATTCCCCAACAAAATCAAAAAACCCAGAAAAACCTTTATTTTATTGTTTAAATGTCACTGCAATACATTCAAGTACACGTTCATGTTTGAAACTGACTTCTCTCATTTGTAAAATGTATTGAAAGAAGTTGTAGTGAAAATCGCATGCTATTCGCTAGCGAATATTGCGCTAATATCGTAAGAAATATCTGCACGTTTTCCACTGCGATTTTAGCATACGATTCGTATGCGAATATTGTGCTAGTATCGTAAGAAATATTTGCACGTTTTCCACTGCGATTTTAGCATACGATTCTTATGCGAATATCGCGCTAATATCGTACGAACTGTTTGCCTGTTTTCAATGTGATTTCAGGCATGCGATACGCAAGCGAATATCGCGCTAATATCCCACAAAACATCTACAGGTTTTTAAATACGATTTTAGCATGATATTCGCTCACGAATAGTATACGAATTTATCTGAGAAAATTTTCTTCGATTTTTGCTTTGATTTCGCATTCTATTCGTATGCGAATAGACCGCGATTTTCGTCTCTGTGATTTTAGCATACGAATAGCAGGCGGTGTGTTTACCGGGTATGTTTTGAAATCTTATTCAAGAAAAAAATTGAAAAAATTTCCAGAAACTTTAATTGAATTGTTAGAAAATTAAAAATTAACGAAAAACGTGTTTTTTTTGTCAATTTTTAATGTTTTTGACCATATTTCACCCTCCTAAGGGGATCCAAAAAATGATGTACCTTTTTCCTAAAGATATAACCAAACCTTTGCGGGGACGGTCGTGGCCTTTTCTCTCTCAAATTTTAACAATTTTTTGATATTTCCAACCTCCGAAAAAACCAGGAAAATCCAGAAAAAAAATTGAAAAAATTCTCATACGTACCCTACATAGTGTCCGTTTTCTGTGAAAATTTCAGAATTTTTGGACCACCCCCTTCAGAGATAGAAAATATTGAATTTTCGGTGTATAGGGGGCAAAATCTGGAGAAAGGGTAGGGGTAAGAAGTGTGAAAAGAATTTGGAAGGAATTTACACCAATACCAACACTTCATGTGACTGTTGTCCTGATCGGCTCGGGTGCGGATTTCACCATCTTACCAGGAAAGTCTCTTTACTGAAATTGAAAAAAATTGACAGATTGTTGGATGAGTACGTGATGCAGTCAGCGAGTTGTGGGCGAAATAGGCGATCGTGTCTAAGTGTAACACATATCACTTTGATACGGGCCTTCAATGCCTTCATACCAGAGGCACAGACGTATTGTAAATTAAATCGACAATTTCTACAAACGTTCCATACAGCACCTCTATTTCAATCACAAATGAAACACTTATAATGCTCTAGAATTAACTTTCTTTCGGCGAGAAAAATTCCATTCCCATAAACCTACTCCTACACCATGTAAAGACCTAGCATTCTTCTTTAAAAACAAAACAAACAGAGATAGTAGTTTTTTTTAAATGAAAAATTCTAATGTCACCGATATGTAATAAACTGACATGTAACAGTAGCAGTTACACTTTGAATAGTCATAAACGACAATGTAAACAGTGCATGGTCAAATCGTCTCGTCGGTCATTATTGCACTTCACGTTTCGGTCGTCGTGTTCACGTCTAGGTAACAATATGATTTGAAAGTACCCAGTTCCTATTCCTAATTTCCTATTACTCATACATCATTTCTGTTCAGTTATGGAAATATTTGGGCAGACGTGTTCGGGCGTTCTAGATTACGATAAAAAAGCATCATAAGTACCTGCCTATATACCTATTACCTACAGTACCTAACGACACAAAAATGCTTAGGCTAATAATTGAAAAAACAGATTATACTTAGATATATCGTTTTCACTTTTGTTTACACAAAACTCGTGCCATAATCTAGAGATCGCAGCATGACTACGGAATAATCTGGCTAGATAAAGTTCTCAAAACGTAATATCGTTCGCGATGAAAGCGAAAATTTCCCTTCAACGTTCAGAAGCAATTTTTAGCTGCCGAAAACAGAACAGAGGGAGACACGTTCACGTCGTGAAGTTCAGTCTCGCTACCAGTCACCTACCAAAATTGGTCTTCGGTAGTGTGTAATTTATCTACGTGCGTGTTGTCCTCCACAGAACAGTATCTGCTATAGCAGTCACCTGCTACGTAGATATAGCTGTTATACATTTAATTGATTGCGGTTGTAAAATATTATGTCTCCAATAGCGAATCGAATGCGATCTACGACAGTGAATCCGTCAAATTTGTCATCGACACTACGCTGCTTGCACTGTTTACTTTCACTGCACTATAGGCAAATGCTAAATTTAATGAAGCGACAATGGAATTATTGAAATGTATCTCTTGGCTCGTATTCGCGGTAGAATTTGAAGATGTGGTTCTTCTACGAACATAATACTTGGAAATATCGTTAAAAAATACACATATGTGCCATTCAATATAAAATTCAGTAAACTAAAAGACGTGTTCAATTTTTGAGGAATTTTTGGAAGAAAATAAATTTTCCTTAGAAAGCTTTTCGTTAGGAAGATTTTTCTTTTGAAAGGATTTTTTTTTTCAGAAAGGATTTTTCATTAAAATGTTTTTTTTTTCTTCAATAGAATTTTTCGATGGAAAATTTTTTATCAAGAGAATTTTTCTTGCATTTTTTTTCCAACTTGGAAATTTGTTTATTTCACAAATTTTTAACAAGATTTTTTTTGAAGGGATTGTCAACAGATTATTTTTTTCAAAAATAATTTTTATGCTAATACGTTTCTTTTTTTTGTTTTTTTTTTTCAAGTTTTTGCTCATTTCAAAAAACTTTTTACTTCGAAATTTTTTTCAAAATTATTTTTTTGATTCTCATATGTCATTTTTTAAAGAATTTTGTCAACTTCAAGAATATCTTTCTTCCAAAAACATTCTTTAAAAATGCTATTCCTTCAGAAAATCTACATTTAGGTGCCTACCCGGTAAACACACTGTATGCGAATCGCGTACTAATAGAGCGCTAAATTCGCATTTATCGTATACGAATAGCATGCGAAAATAGCGTACTATTAGCATATCAAAAATGTACGCTTTTTTAGCGGCTAATTTCGAACGCTAATAGTACGAGAAATTAGCAGCGAATGTAGCGTTCTATTCGCTGTTAATTCGCTTGCAATTAGCGTTCGGAATTCGCCTCTAAAAAGTAGGCAAATGATTTTTGACGATTTCCACTCAGCAGTAAATTAATTATTCGAAAATATATCATATTTGTGATCGCAGATCTGTGGAAAATGAAATTATGCCGAATCGTAAAGTTTTTGGAGTACCTATCAGTGGCATTTGATAAAGTAATTTTTAGGAAAATCAAAATTACTACCAAGATTTTAATCTACAACTTTTGTTTGAAAAATTTCTCAATTTCAGCCCCCTCCCCCTCCGATTATGCCCAATACTACGTAGATAGATAGATAGATTAGATAGGTATAAAAACGTATATTTATTACTCTGAATTGTGAGAGGGAAGAAGGGCTGTCCCGCAGTCCCAAATGAAAATTTTTTCAAACAAAAGTTGTAGATTGAAATCTTAGAAACAATTTCGATTATTACAAAAATTTCGATTTGACTCTTCCTTTCCTTATAATTTCGCATAATACTGCGTTCAAATTGGAGAAGGAAGAGGAACAATTGAAAAATTTTATAGCACTGATAAGACGTCTAAAATTTTTACGATTTGATAAAATTTAATTTCACACAGATTCACGCGATCACAAATAAGATATAAATTCAAAATAATTAACTTACTGTGAGTGGAAATCGTACAAGAAATTCTGCCTTCGTCTCCATTCTTATCACTTTGAAATCAAATCATTGGCGTTTTTACTTAAAAAGAAGAAAAAACATCAAACAAAACACAAAATTCCCCAACAAAATCAAAAAACCCAGAAAAACCTTTATTTTATTGTTTAAATGTCACTGCAATACATTCAAGTACACGTTCATGTTTGAAACTGACTTCTCTCATTTGTAAAACGTATTGAAAGAAGTTGTAGTGAAAATCGCATCCACTGCGATTTTAGCATACGATTCGTATGCGAATATTGTGCTAATTTCGTAAGAAATATCTGCACGTTTTCCACTGCGATTTTAGCATACGATTCTTAGGCGAATATCGCGCTAATATCGTACGAACTGTTTGCCTGTTTTCAATGTGATTTCAGGCATGCGATACGCAAGCGAATATCGCGCTAATATCCCACAAAACATCTACAGGTTTTTAAATACGATTTTAGCATGATATTCGCTCACGAATAGTATACAAATTTATCTGAGAAAATTTTCTTCGATTTTTGCTTTGATTTCGCATTCTATTTGTATGCGAATAGACCGCGATTTTCGTCTCTGTGATTTTAGCATACGAATAGCAGGCGGTGTGTTTACCGGGTACCTATACTTATATTTTTTACCCAATTTATTTTTCAAGAACAATCAAATTATTTTTTTGCTGTGAGAATTTCCCTGGAAAATTTTTTTAAGCATTTCAAGTTCAGAAATTAGTTCCAAGAGGATGTTTCATAATCATTATTTTTTTGCTTAGTGCTTATTGCTCAATCTCCAAAACTTATAAATTTCTGAATTTTTACCAAAGTTTAAAAATTGTAAAAATTTAATAGGTATACGTACCTATACTTGTAGGTAGGACAAATTATTATCATTTTTTTTCAAAAATTATTTTCTTGCCAACATTTTATTTTGTCGAAAGGTAATTTTTGATAATAACTTCAAGAGAAGTTTTGTTCCAAAAGAATTGTTTATCTCATTTTTTCCCTCCAAAAACATTCTTTTGACATTCAATCGACAACAAAATAAATTATTTTTTAAAAATAATTTTTTGGCTTTGATGATGGAGGGCTGTTTTTTTTTGTTTTACAAATTTTTTTCTTAGTAATTTGATGAAAGGGCTTCTTCCAAAACTAAGTTTGTTTAAAATTTTCCAGATTATTTTTTAATATATTTTTTTTTCAACAAGAGGATTTTTCAGCTCGCAATATATTATATTTTGCTTTGAGGACATTTGTTCATAAATTTTTTTTAAACGTTCATTTTTTTTGTTGACTAAATGTTTTTGCCTTTTTACTAATGTTTAGTTCCATTTTTTTTTTCAAAATGATTGTTTATTGTCAACGAGATGTTTTTTTCGGAGGAGTTTCCCTTTCAATTTTTTTTTACTTCCTTCAGAAATTTCTCCGAGATTTTTTTGTACATCAGAAGACTTTTCAACTCATTAAGAATTGAATTTTTTAATTTTGAGAATTTTTTGTAGAGAAAATGTTATTAAAAAGAACTTTTTTTTTGTTTAAAGAATTATTTCTGCAAACATTAATATGAAAATTTTTCTTTCAAAAATATTTTTTTATAAATCTTTTTTTTCGCCAAAATAATATTTTTAAAAACTTCAAGAAGACCTTTATTTCAAAAAAAAAAAGAAGAAGTATTAACTATTTTTTTTGGGGTACATTTTTGTGATAATTTTTCAAAAATATTACTTTCGCCGAGCGAAGATATTTTTCAAAAAAAAAAAAATGTTTTGCAGCTTTTGAGAGAGGGTTTTCACTTTTTTGTACCTACTAAAATATTTTTTAGAGGATTTTTAATCTTTTATAATTATGTAGTTAATAATAATTAATTGATGTATTTTCAAAAAAAATCACATATGAAGACTTTTTTGGCAGAAAACTTTCTTCAAAAAGGCTTTTTACGTATAAGTTAGATTAGGTACCTAACTTTATTTTCCCAAAGTGACTTTTTTTCATTGGGAATTTTTTCAAAAATATATTATTGCAGAGAAATTTTTCAAGATTATTGAACCAAAAAAAAGTTATACCTACCTAGGTACCTATAATTTTCAAAAAATTGATCAACTTACAAGATATTTTTCAAATTTTTGAATCATTTTTTTGAAGAACTGTTTTTAAAAGGATTTAATTTGTTAAGATAATTTTTCTTCTACAATTTTTCTTGCAAAAATTCTCTTCAAAAATGATCTCATTTTCTAACAAAATTATTCATGTAATGCCAACTTGTTTTTTTTTTTTTTTTTTTTTTTTTTTTTTAAATAGCTAGGAATTTTAGAAAGGATTTCTTTGCGCCTTTTTTTCAGACAAGATGTTTAAGATTTTTTAGGCAATTTCAAGAGAATTTTTTCACATCAATAGGTTTTTTATCACTACTTTTTATCAATTTTTTTTTTGTTTTGACCAAGAGAATTTATCAACTGAGAAGACAATTTTTTTCCTGAAAAGATTTTAAAAATGTACCTAATAATGGATGTCAAAATGTTGAATATAATTTAAAAGATTTATCAAACGGGAGAAAACTACAATTCAAAGCTTTTCTACAAGGAGAAAAACTGTGATCAATTTTTCACCCAAGTTTTTAAGAAATCCCACGCACGTGCGATTCGAACATGAAGCAATTATTTCAGCATGGTCCTCAAATCTAATATTAAAGCCTGGCACAATTAAGTAAATAAATCAATTTGAAAAAAAGGTTTAATTAAATTATAAACATTAGTGGGGCTTACACGCACGATTTTATTCGATTTCTGCGTGTTACTAGGGTAATTCGCGTGCCCGTCATGCTCGGATAGGTAATTACTCGTACTCGTACATCTGTGTACCTTACTTTTTCCCGCCGTACGTTGGTGTATTCGACTCGGACCCACATATTAGGTTATCTATGCGACAAATACCGACACAATTAACATTTGAAGCGGCTTCGTCTTCAATTGTTTCGACTGCACGGTACTTAATCGTCGTATTTTCTAGCTAATTATCGCGTCTAATTGGAGGTACACGCAGGCTTATCAGTTCGCAAACAAAACCAATATCTTTTACGTAATCGTAGATTACAGATTAGGTATGAAGATGGTTGAAAAAAAAAAGGTTTCGGTAATTAGTGGTTTTAAACGCGACGACGGTTGCACTTAATGACGGAAATGCAATCATTTACCTATAGAGGTACTCTGATAATAATATTTTGTTATCCTATAGCGATGGATACTTATTATAATATTCAGATTTGGGTACAAACGGGTACCACGATTAAAAAAAATTCTATTCACGTGATATTTATCAGTCCAGTCAAATTAGGCCATATGCTCAAACAAATTTGAAGGAAGGATTATTTTTCGTAAAAGAGCCAAAATGAAAGATATCAAAAAAAAATTCAAAAAATCTTCCAACTAAACTAATGAAGAATTTGCCAAAAACTCTTCAAAATTTTCCAAGTAGAGGTCACACTTCTCCCACCATAAATCCGTATGAAACATGACTCTGGTCGAAATTTCGAAAAATCATTAAACTGTGCAGTGGTGTAACTAGGGGGCGGTCCTGGGTTGGCCAGGTTCTTTCAAAAAATAGTTCAGACCTCTCAATTTTAAATTGTGTTTTTCTCTTTTTCTAAAAATAACAGATTGTTTCTTCAAAAAATTAAAATATCTATTTTAAATTCAGATTAAAAAAAAAAAAAAAAACCTAAATATTCTTCTTACGTGAAACAAAGAAAAATATTTCTTCTATAAAAGTATCTAAGCAATTTTTTTCAAAAAATTTGAATGTATTTTTTTTTCTTTGGAAATTCAAGAAAAAATTTTAGGTTCTCCAAAAAAATCAATTTTCGTGATTTTTTTTTAAAACTTTTAAAAATATTATTTTTATATTTCAAGGAAATTGAGAAATTTCTTTCTTCGAATTTTTTTTCGTTTCTTTCTTTCAAAATAGTGATTTTTTTTTATCCAAAAAATCAAGCAATTTCACGCAAAAAATAAAATAATTTTTCCTCTAAAAATGAGAGAGAATGTCTCCAAAAAAGTGTACCTATTTCGGTATATTCTTCCGAAAAAGCTCCTTTATTTTTTCAAAAAATTAAGAAGTTATTAAATTTTTCTTTGGGTTTAAAAAAATGAGTTATTTTTAGTTAGGTATACTATGGGTAAAAATCCAAATTTTTCTTTTCACAAAAAAAAGCATTAGGTAGGTAAATATTTTTTAATCTGAAACAAAAAAAAATTCTTCTATAAAAGTGAGCTTTTTCTCAAAAATTTGAAATCTTTTTCTCTTTGAAAATTCAAGAAAAAATTTTAGGCTGTTCTTCAAAACGTTGAAAAATATTTTGTACTTCAAGGAAGTTGAGAAATTACTTTCTCCCAAATTTTTTTCATTTTTTTCTCAAATACAGTGATTTTTTTTATCCAAAAAATAAAAAATAAAATAAATATCTTTTTCAAACAATTTTAGCCAAAAAAAAAATCAAGATTTTTTTCCTCTAAAAATGAGAATTTTTCATAAGGTCTTCTCTGGACACCCTATACAGTACGAATTCAATGTTTGAACTCTTCTATCTCTAAAAATCGATATTCTGACAAAAAAATAATAATTCCTCGTTTAGTACCTATGATTTTTTTAGGCCATGGCATGGCATATAAAACTAGTACAGATCACGTTAATCCTGATAATTTACCTTAGACGAGTATTTCGTTCGTAATAATATAGTAATTTCCTTAAACGTTCTTCTTCCTCGTCTACATTACACATGATACATTTTAACCAAACGAAAAACAAGTGTTTTGAACTGGTTCCTCGAATAAAGAGTATCTATCATTAATAACATTTCGTTCTATTATGGTTTAAAAAGCATATACCACGATGATACCGAACACATGTGACACAGAAAAAAGAATACACTTACTCGTATAAGACACGTAATAATCGTTTGTCGTTTTAGATTAACATACTGGCGTACCTAGTTACATTTCAGCAAATTTACATTGTCGAGTTTCTTTAACGGAAAATTGTCCTTATACGTATAGATAGATGTTCAATTGTACATACTCGTAGTTGCATAAATGGGTATATACAATATGACGCCAGACTTACTCGTACTTCAATCTCGCAGATGAAATGCTACTATGATTGCTCCGTTATTCGTTTCATTATGTATTTTCTATTAATTACCCATAACGAATAGAAACTTGGTACGCATACTAATCAAATACTTACCATCCACCAGTACCCAGTATCACTTTCACACATATTTTTCACCTTGGGTATTCACTATAATATAGGTTTGGATGTACCTTTGAGAAAGTAAACCCTTCTCCCCTCATGTCCCTTTTTAAAAAGCCATTGTCATCAATTCGACCACTGAAATGAATACTTCCTCAATCGATTAAACGTTTTAATTACACAAATTTTCATCGAACGGACATTAAGCCAGGTTTGCGGTGGAAATGGAACCGATCGAGTTGGATGATGATTGATATTGTTTTATTCGCGTCATTTCGTATTTATTGTGGCGGATTAACCACTTAGGTGCAAGCTGGAGTGAATAACTGTACCTAAGTACACTGAAATAATAAATTAGATCGATGAAAATGAAAATGAAATGTGTATTTGAAATCGAAAAAGTATAAAACCATGATACGAACGTAACTGGAACAAATTGTGAGAGAACTAGATCATCATTCCATGCTTAATTTCCTTGAAACGTTCGTTTGTCGAGAAAACTTCAGATAGTAAAATTTACAGAATTTTTACAATATTAACAATTTCTTTGAAGAATGTACAAAATTTTTTAATAAATCAACTTTGATTTAAAAATTTGATAAAAAAAATTGGCTCAATTTTCCGAAATTTGTTGGTAAGTTTTTAGGAATTTCGTCAGTTTTTCGACTATTTGTGAGAGTAGTTTTATCTCATTCGTAGAGCTCGCAATGATCTTTGAAATCATTCTAATACCCAGCAAAATAAATCAATCAAACAAAAAATGACAAACAATGATTAATTTTTGAGAGAAAAAAAATCATCAAAGTGTACGTATAAATATTATTAAAATAGTTTTATTTTATTTTTTATTCGTTCTCGATAAATATTTTTGAGAAATTTTACTCAAAAAAAATATGAGTAGGTAATTTCAATTGAAACAACTTTTTTATATTTCTAGATGTTATTTATACACTTCAAGAAAATTACGACTGGCATAATTTCTTAATCCAAAAAAATTGAGAATTTTTTTTCCTAAAAAAAAATGAGAAATAGGTACCACCTACTTTCATTTCAGAAAAAAATTAGATTTTTTTACTTAAAAAATAGAGTATTTTTCCAAAAATCCAAAATATTCTTCAATTTAAAAAGTTGAATTTCAAAAAAAAAGAATTTTTTTAATAAATGAAAAATACTATTTCTGGTTTTTGGTCCAAAAAAATTGGAAATTTTTTTCTTCTAAATAAAAAGAAAATCTTATTGAAAAGTCTGTTATTCAAAAAAAATAATGGATTTCTTATTCAGAAGATTTTTCACTAAAAAAAATTGATTAAATACCGTTTTATTCCAAAACAGAAAATTTTCCTAAAAAAAAAAAAAAAAAAATTAAATAAATAAAAAATAAAAAATACGCATACTTATTCATTTTGGAAAAATTGACTATTCCCAAAAAAATAGAAATCCTATCCTACAAAAAATTTGAAAAAATGTACAGAATATTGAATGATTTTTTACTTGACCAAAAAAAAAAAAAAATAGAAACACTTTTCTGAAAAAAGATTTTAAAATATTTTAAATTTTAATTCCAGATTCAAGAAATTTTTTTCTCAAAAAAAAATATAGTTTTAATCACGAAAAATTGAATAATTTTCCCTTCAAGAAAATAGAAATATTTTTTATTTTAAAAAAAGTTCATCCAAAGAAAAAAATTAATTAAAAAAATTATTAATAGTATGCATTTTCTGAATAAATGTTAAAATGTACAAATTCAAGTATTGCACATAATTATGTAGTTAGAATTAAGCTTCCATTGTAGTCACAAATCTCCCTCCCCCGAAATCTTCGCGTACCCTTCGAGGTACAATGATACATGTACCATCATTTGAGAAACACTGTAAGGTATACTCGTTGAATTAATCATTTCCTTTCTTTTCTTCACAGAGTCGCAGAATCCACCAAGAGCTAAAATTCAACCCACCCATTCAAGCACTAGATCAAGACATCAGTATAAATTCCCCAGTTCGTTACGACATTTCAGCCGGCAACGACAGAAATTTATTCGCCATAGATCCCCACAATGGTACAATATTCCTAGAACGAGAGTTAGATTTAGAAGCTCAATCTTCGAACGTTTTCGTACTACAGGTAACCATCTGAATCCAAGCCCGAGTAAATAAAACACCACCAATGTGTGCACAAATGCAAAATATTTCTTCTAGTATGTAAACATAAATTTCACATCGTGTACTTATTTCAGATTCAAGCTACCCAGACTGATAACCCTTTGAAATACGATACCGCAAAAGTGGAAATTGAATTATTAGATATAAACGACAATCTACCGCAGTTCGAAGTAGATATTTATAACATCAGCATAGTAGAAAATTTACCTAACGGTTTTAGCGTTTTACAAGTTGTCGCCACGGACCAGGATCAAGTAATTATTATTATATTCGTGAATACTTATACGAAAACAGCGTATAATTTTGTTAACTCTGCCGTTTACTTTATTTAGGGTGAAAATAGTAATTTCGTGTACCATTTGGTTGACCCGAGTCAAGCTTTCAATATCGATGCAAAGAGTGGCTGGCTTTCGGTGCGTAACCAAGCTAAATTGGACAGGGAACAAAGGTCCAGCCTTTCGATGAGGGTTTATGCCAAAGAAAAAGTCCACTCTGTACTCGGCGAGATAACGTAAATTCGCATAAATAAGTTTAAATTTTAATTAGGCATTCAACTACCTTACACCACAATTTCTATTTTTCAGCGATCCGTACACTACAGTCGAAGTGACTTTGCTCGACGCCAATGATAATAATCCCATGTTCCTTCCTAGTAATATATACGATTTTAATGTTCCTCAAGATGCAGCAATTGGTCATATGATAGGAAAAGTAAATATCCTGCTATAATCTCTTCATCGATTCCTCACGTCTTATGTACATATTTAACTTATATATCTGTTAAAATTCAGGTTGAAGCGAAAGATCCAGATTTAGGTCGAAATGGTCAAGTAATGTACACGATACAAAAGTCTGCAAACGCTACTCTAATCAACGATAACTTCTTCGCCGTTGATTCTCACTCAGGAAATATAGTAATAGCCAATAATCCATTACCAAAGGGAAAACATACTTTATTCATAGAAGCAGCAGATCAACCTGTTAATCCAACTGAACGTCGATTTTCATTGGCTGTGGTTACCATTCACGTAATATCATTGGGTAAGTATTCAAGGTAAAATAATGCGAACGAAATTGAAATCAAAAATTAACATTTGGAAATATTTCCAGACGAAAATCACCACCCCGAATTTATCGGAGCTCCTTACGAATTCTGGGTGGGAAACGATGCTCCTGTAGGCACCAGTATTGGGCAAATTCGCGTCGAGGGCAATATTGAAAAGGAGAAAGTACTCTACGACTTATTACACGGATACCACGAAGGAGGTAAGATGAAAATCTTTTTTAGAAAATAAGACTAAAAAATAATTCGCTATTTTTTCCTCACAGTTCCTTTCGCAGTCGAAGAAAGATCGGGGACGATAAGTGTGGTAGACGAGATGAATAAATTTGATCGAACGGTGTATAATTTCGAAGCAGCAGCTACCAACGATAAATCGTTATCATTGAGTGCAAACGTAACAGTGCACGTTGTGGAATCTGACGCCTCTGCAGTCAACAGGTATGCCTACTTTTAACATCTGTGTAGACTGTAGAGTCATATGGGAGAGGAAGGAGGCACGTGAAGAATGAAATTTACGACCTTTGCATACTTATGGTTCGCAGGAACAACGAACCAGTCATGTTTTTATTCCGTGTGCGAGAAAATCAAGCTGGTGCGATGGTAGGTCAGTTGATTAAAAAGAATTCCGGACGTCGTATTCAGAACCATTTCGACTCGGTTTTGGGCCAGCGAAATCAAAAGTTCGTAATTGTAAATCATCATGAAGCTCAGAACAAATTCGCCGTATCTCAAGATGGCACCATTTATACCCAGCAACCACTAGACAGGGAAGAAAGGGCGAATTATCAGTTGACAATTATCACCGAGTCGGGCAAAAGAGTCATTAGAAGTTTGTTTCACGTGAGTAATGAAAATGGGCATTTGTTATACGATTAGCCTAGTTTTTCTAGGATGCAAAATAAGTTGCATACTGCTACTTTTGAAGGCATTTAATCTTCGAATATGATTGACACGAGTAAGTAGGTGCATCAGGGTTGAAAATATTTTTCAAATTTTTCCCCAAAGTACAGAAAATTAAGGTTTCCAAAAAAATTAACCTCCTCAAAAAATCTGAATCCATACTACAGAAAAATAGAATCTCAATGATACCAATGCAAAGAAAAAATTAGCTATTTTTGTTTATAGGATAAAATTGATTTTTTGATTTAAAATTTTGATTTTTCCAAAAAACATATTTTGAATAAACAAATTTCTTGAATTTTTTTGAGAAAATAATAACCTTAGTAACTATTTTGGTATTTTTTTTAGAGAAAAATATTTTTCAAATTTCTACAGATTTTTTTTTTTTGGGGGGGGGGGGGGTGAAATACATATAATGCTCAACATAATTATGTTCATTTTTTTGGAATCAACGTAAAAAATCTCATTTTTTGAAAATAATAAAAAAATACGCGAGGGAAACCTTTAGTTTTTCAAAAAGAAAATTTTTTCTGAAAAAAAATTATTTTGAGTACTTGATTTTTTTTTAAATACTTACTTAAGGAAATTTTTCATTTGTTTTGGGAGAGAAATGTAAAAAACGATTCAGTTTTCTCTGAGAAAAAAAATATTTGAAAATGTATGGGAGAACTTAGTGGGAGAACCAATCTTATTATTTTTTGGAGGGAGGGGGGAGAGATTGTAGGTTTTCTTATAATAAAAATTAATGCTGTAAGTATACTGCATGAAACACCTACGGTTGTAATAATTTTTTTAAAGAAGTCTTAATAAATGAGAAAAACCATCATCCACTTTTTTGGAAGGCTTTTCTATTTTTTTTTAATTTTTTTTTTTGTAATGATATCTCGTATTTATCAAAAGAACGAATAATCTTAAATTTTTCAAGGAAAATTCCTATTCCCTAATTTTCTTCTTTTTTTATTTTTGTTAAAAAAAATAAAATAAAAAATAATATTTTTTAGGGTAAACTTTCCCCCCAATGTTTTAAATTGGAAAATAAGTCAATTTTTTGGAGAAGAAAAATCATCCTCACTTTCAACCCTTAAAAGTTTTCAATTGAACATCCTTTCAAGAAAAATTGAGCAACACTATAGAAAATTCAAAGTTGACGCTTCTAAAACTTGCACAACTAAATTTTTAAATAATTGACTTCCGAAATAAAATTTAAAAAAAATTTCAATGCAATTGAAAAAAATCTGAATAATTTCAAAATAATTTGCTTCTTATTAAACAAAATTTTAAACAGTATTTTCGAGCAAAATTTAATTTTTTTTTAAATTCATAATTCATGAAGAAATTAAGAGTGAAAATAACTATTTTTGTTCATTATTTTCAATGGATATTTTTGTCTAGTAGGTAATTTTAATTTTAGCATACCTATTTTGAAATAATAGAATTTAGGGGGTTACCTGGGATTAAGGGCCCCAACATCGAAATGGCCCCTATTTCGGCCGCAATACTACATCGTGTTTCTGGACACCTCTGAATGAGGCCTAATCATAATTACAACACTAAGTCCCACTTAATAATAATATCCATTCAATGACGTTTATCTGATTTTTAAATTTCTCTAATAATATTATACTTAATTTTTTAAATGGATAATTTATTTTAAATTTCAAAAATTGATTTTTCTGCATAAAAATTATGATATTTTGCAGAAACAATTCACCTATTTCAAATGATCTTAAAATATCTCTTTAATTATTAGGTAAACATAACTGTGGAGGATGAAAATGATAATCCACCCGTATTCGAGCGTCACGCGTACGAAGGCAGAGCAGAAGAAAATTCCCTACCAGGGACAGAAGTACAGCTAGACGCACCTCTGAAAATTACTGACGCTGATGCCGGTGTCAACGCCATCTTCATCGTCGCAGTTAAAGGAAATGGTAGCGAGGCATTCATGATTGATCAAAAAACTCATAAAATAACAGTCAGAGATGGTAGCATGCTGGATCGTGAATTAAAGGACACCTACCATTTACGATTAATTGCCAAAGATAGAGGTAAAATTGATTACACCCCTGCCCCTATTGTAAACATTCCAAATTCATAAAGTTGTAAACACAAATATCTTTACTCTAGGAAATCTCAGTTCAGAAGCCAAACTCACCATTCGAATCGACGACGTAAACGATCACACTCCTAAATTCGTTCAAATGGTTATCCACCACAGAGAAGGCATCGATATATCACCTTCGTCGCGAAACAAACACAAAGGATTGTCTAAAAACCACACAGATCCTCGAGATTCAAAAGATTTACCAATTGTAATTGTGCCTGAAACTACTGCCATTGGAACAGCCATAATTCGTCTTCGAGCTGCCGACGAAGATATCGATAACAATGCCGCGGTAACGTATCGAATTGTAAGCGAAGCTTTCATCCCTGAATCCGGTACTGTAACCAAGGCATATACGACTCCTCATTTCAACATACACCCTTTGAGTGGCGAAGTAAGCGTAGCCAGTGTGCTGCCACCGGAGACGGATTTCATCTTGAATATTACCGCCACAGATAAGGGCGGATTAGAAGGTCGAACTTCTATTAAAATCCATATCAAAGATGTCAACAATCATGCTCCACATTTTGAAAAAGCCTGGTATGATTTTTCAATACCCGAAGGCTTATATCACGAGCATACGTTGGGTCAAATTCAAGCAACAGATGATGATTACGGTATCAATGGCAATATCAGCTATTCCATTGTACAGAAAAGGGATACCAGTTCTGATTTCCCATTTAAAATATTATCCGACGGGTCCCTAATGGTAGAAGGTGAGCTTGATAGAGAGCTTCAGGAGTTTTATTCATTTAGAATCGTCGCAGCAGATAAAGGTGATAAACCTCTCCACACTACTGTTGATGTCGATGTCAGGATTTCCGATTTAAATGACAACTACCCAGTATTTTACAATTACGATAAAATTATACAAGTAAGTGCAAAATGGACTTATGCCTCAATTTCCCATACAACTATAATAATGTGGACTTACCTCGTTTCAGGTCCAAAGCGGAGACTTCGACGATAAAATGTTTGTAAAAAAAGTATTAGCCAGGAAGGATTTCCTGATACCAGTCTATTATGCATCGGTTCTGGAAAACAACGGTTCTGGTGTACCAATAGCACGAGTTTACGCCAACGATTCCGACTTGCAAGCCAATGGAAACGGACTGGTGTTATTCCACATACCTAGAAAACGCAACCAAAGAGAATTATTTACCATAGATTCCAAAGAAGGTATAATTACAACGTTGAATTCGTTGGATTTCGAAGAAGAACCTGTCCATAACATAACCGTATTAGCTTCCGATTTGGGTAAACCTAGTTTAACCTCTACGGCCCTAGTCATTGTTGATGTCGTAGATGTACAAGAACGAGTCGAAGAATTATCTAGTCCAATATTTGCTCATAGGTATTATGAAATGGAGGTATGTACCAACAATTCCACTGCCATTTGACATACCTATCAATTTTTCAATTTTATTTTCAATCACAAAACTGTGATTCAACAGGTTGAAGAAAATTGTGCCATACCAATAAATCTTCTAGCGTTGAACGTCAGCTCTGAATACAGTAACAAAAGATTTGGAAGTTTGCGGTTTGGATTGATACCAGGCGAACATAGCTCCTACTTCAGCGTCAATTCTGGCAACGGCAGTGTACATTTGATTAAAAGTCCTGATCGAGAATTGACACCAACATTAAAAGCCAAAATTCGCGTCGATCGGTTATCGAAGAAAGGAAAAAGCGTCCAAATGATTTACCCGATGCAACCCGATGCATTTGTAGATTTAGGTAGGTGTTTATTAAAAGAAGATATCCGCAATCATAATTCTACGTTTAACCTATAATTTCTAAAACTTGCAGCTCCTAATGAAGTAAAATTAATCGTCCACGTCTTGGATGAAAATGACAATTCGCCAAAATTCAAGACCATTGGACGACCAATAGTGGCAGCTATTCCAAACACTGTGTCATATGGCTATCCAGTTACTAAAATTCAAGTAAATACATCCAAAACTTTCAAATTTTATACCTACCAAGTAAGAATATTACTAAATTTCTATTTTGACAGGCTGTAGATGACGATATAGGCTTGAATGCTGACATCAGATATCAAATCTTGAGCAGAAGTGATGATGACACTCACAAATTCATCATCGACCCTGTCTCCGGTCAAATAAAAACTGCCACTAGTTTTCTTTACAACTTAGGCCATGTATTTGGATTTGATGTGAAAGCAACAGATAGAGCAGGAGGAGAAGATGGCAAATCAGCTATTTCTAATGTTTTTGTAAGTGCGTTAGAAATCTCTAATCTTTCAAACCCTTAAAATTCGTATTTTACTGGAAAATGAAATGAATTGATTACAGGTTTTCATTATAAGCGACCTAGATAAAATTATCATGACAGTGGATAGAAAACCAGAAGACGTAGAAAATAGGATGGCAAATATTACTCAGTGAGTTATCAATTTGTTAAATAACTTCATGAGCTGAATGATGAGCTTACATTTGAGGTTCATATCTTGAAAACTTGATAACATTTTTCTAGGGTTTTATCGGGAATCAGTGGTTTAGATATCAAAGTTAGAAAAATAGAGCCACATTATGACAAAGACTCTCAAAACGTCATAGCGTAAGTAACTGCCAATTTTCAGATGTATTTTCATTAGTTTGTCGAGCCATTAATTTTTTAAATAATTTTTTCATATTTACAGGACTGATTTATACTTATATGCTGTAGATACTTTAATGAATGCTATCATCGATAGTGAAATAGTTAGTCAGTAAGTATAAAATTAGTACCACATTTATGGAATATCTTCAGTGAAACTGATTGATACTCAAAATATTCAAACTAATCCCCAGATCCCTCAAAGATAAAGAAATAGAAGTGAAGTCAGCCTTAGAACCAATAAAATTACTATCTTTAACTTCAACATCTGAAAATGAAATCCGATCGCAAAAAAGTGAAAAAACCATACTATCAGGGATTGAAGCAATGACCATTATTTTAGGCTGTGTAATATTCTTGGGTGCATTCACTGCAGCCATCTGTGTCGCATGTTTCAATCGCAAAAAGTAAGCAACTCTCTGAAAACCCTACAACATCATTAGGTAACTTTATAAACCTGTAACTCTATTTCCTTTGCAGATCGAAGTACAAAAAAACCACCAACTTGTTCCCAAACCTAGACCCAGCCGATTTGCCATTTAGTTTATACACCGGTACCAAAAGCATGACCCAATTGTCAGCTTGCCGTCCTCGTTCCTTATTTAATCCACTTTCATTCATCGAGGACTCCACAGATAGCTATACAGATACCGAATGCCATCGACGAAGAATGAGCTATCGACATAACCCATCGTGTAATCGTAACCACGATAATAAATGTCCGCAGCAATCATTGATGAGGTCGCATAGCTTAGGGATGCTAGGAGCGTCCATGGTGTCTTTACATTCGAGTGGTAGAGATTCCGGGATTGAGGCGCATAACAGACGAGTCAGCGCCAGGTGCCAGTGCAGACATGGGGCGGTGTTTTCATCTGGGAACAGTAGCAAGTAGGTAAATACCATTTGAAAATTCATTGCTTCTTAATTATAAGATTAGAATCATTTAGCCGAATGGGCGAATATTTCTACTCTGATATGCTTTAAAGCATTTTATTTTGGTGTAAATTTCTCCAAATTTAATTTTTTTTTTGTCAATATTGAATTCGCAATTTCAGCGGAAGTTACGAAGATTCGTTAAAATCTTTGCAACCCAATCATACCAGCAGCAGCGACGAAGCAAAAAATGGTACGAGTAGACTGCTACGAAATGAACGTAATCATTTCTCAAGATTACCACGAGTAAGACATTCGATTTCGCGTGTAAATATTTAATTTTTTTTTTGTCGTTTTGTATAAATTATTATAAACTTTCTCTGTAGATAATTCGTAATTCACTTTGTGTTTTTTTCCCCAAAATATATTTTTATTGAATCGTTCATTTTTTGTGTCATTTCTATAGTAATATACGTGACAGGTAGGTAATCATGTGGAATTACTCAAAGATCGAAAAAAATATTGAGATCTTAATAAAAATTTGAAATAATTTGTAACTCCAAAAATTGAAAAATTAAGTTCGATTAAAAATAGACAAAAATGAAAAATTCCGATTGAAAAAAAAATATACTTGAAAACAAAATGAAGTAGGAGTAAAAATTTGAAAATGTAACTGAAAAAAATTTCTTTAAAATAATAGAAAAATAAGAAAAATTCAAGTTTAAGAATGTCTGACAAAAAGCATAAAAGTTATAAAATTATTAAAAAATTTCCATGGAAATTTAAAATTAATAAAATTCACTATAATATAACAAAATGTCTAAAATTCACGAATATTAATTTCCATGGAAATTTAAAAATTAAAAAAGTCTAATAAATAAAAGTCACGAATATTATAATAAAAATTTCAATTTTCGGAATGTCTGACAAAAAACCTAAAAGTCATAAAATTTTTAAAAATTTTTCCAAGTTTCAAAATGTCTGACAAAATGTCCAAAAGTCATAAAAAAGTTTCAAAATGTCAGAAAGTCATCCTTCTAAAAAAATTTCCAAGTTTCAAAATGTCTGAAAGTGATCTTTCTAAAAAATTTCCAAGTTTCAGAATGCCTGACAAAATGTCTGAAAGTCATCTTTCTAAAAAAATTTATAAGTTTCAAAATGTCAGAAAGTCATCTTTCTAAAAAAAATTTATAAGTTTCAGAATGTCTGATAAAATGTCTAGAAAATGTCTAAAAGTCATAAAATTTCAAAATTTTTTATAAGTCAAAATGTCTGACATAATGTCTAAAAAGTCGAATTTATTGAAAATTTTCTAAGTTTTTTTTATGTCATCCAAACCTAACCTAATGTAACCTAACCAAACCCAATGGGGTCGGATTTTGGGGTCGGATTTTCCTGTCGGATTTTGGTCTCGGATTTTGGTTTCGTTGTTTTCTATTTTGGTCTCCGTAAAAGCATATACTATGCTAAAACTAGAAAAAAAAATGAAAGTATTAAAATAAGTAGACCGGTAGACTAATTTGAAAAAAAAATACAATTTTAAAAATTAGGAAAAATTAAAATATTTAAGAATTTTTAATTTATTTTATTCAAAAATGAATGAAAAAAATTTACATTAAAAAAAATAAAATTTAAAAATGAAACTCAAAACTGAACAAAAATTAAAAGTTGAAATAATTGAAGGGAGAAAAATAAAAATAAACAATATTTTATCGAAATAATGATTTGAAAAAATTCTCATTTAAAAGAATTGAAATTCACCATGAATTCATGAATGCGCTCAGAATAGGAAAAAAAACAATGAGAAAGACGTAATTTTGAAAAATCATAAATTAATAAAAATTCAGTACCCAGGTGAAATTGGAAATATTTTGTTTTTCTCGCATAGCCCCTAAAACATCGAACATAGGCAAAAAGTGAAGAGAACATTTTTGATTTGAAATTTCCAAAGAAGAAACGCGGTGAGTATTACTTTGTAAATATTATATTCTAATACCTATTGTGCGAAATTTTTCAAAAATTTAAGAGGTAATTAGGGCAAGTATCTGCATCAATATACGAGTATGTATGCGTTTTATTGTTTCAAAAAATTATAAAAATTGTTTCTAATAAGATCACAAACGGAATAAATTTCAAATTGTATGCAATGAAAATTTCGCCTGAAAAGAGTTCATATTACATAGGTAGAAACAAACGAAAATAAATTGTTCATTGAAACATCAATTACGTGCAGCTCGAATTCTCCGACAGAAACAAATTTTACAACAGGCTATAAAATTGTCATAAATACTCAATAACGAAACAAGTAATGAGTTCGGTACGTACTACGTGAAATAAAAAAATGAAAATTCTCATAAAATTTTCGTTTTTCAACATCGATACATGTTTACAGAGTTATAATGCGTCGAATAAGTGTTTTGTTGGCGATTTTTGTTCAGTGCTGGATTTGCGGATGTTGGTCAAAAGTATGGAATGAGGAAAGTAAGTTCTATCAATGATTTGTTTTCATAAAAAAGTTCGTACAGTAGGAAATCATATACGAGTAAATAATGTATTCATGTTGTTCATGTATTTTAGCATGTTCACTAGATGTTGATTATGGATTGATTAAATCTAAGCAGCCTTTAATGGTTGTATACGATGGAAAAGAGTATTCATTACTTTCACCTGAAAAAATTGAAACTGATTCGGTAATACAGCTTCCAAACGATTCCAAAGTTACTCTAATATGCCCAGGACCAGGCAACGAGCTGAGTTTAATCCATAAGGATACTGTTGTCACAACGTGTCAGAAAAATGAACTACAAACCGGTAAAGGGAAGCATATAATCAAAGGCACCAATAAATTTCATTGCATGAAACATATTACCCCACTGATACAAAATACTGGGCAAAAATGTGGAGAAGAAAATTCACAAGCTACAATTTACGATATAGGATTCTCAGTAAAGTGAAAAATGAACTTTTGATTTATACCTGTATCTGCCATATTCCTACATTTTCGTAACACCTATTTCCCCCTCAATTAGGCCGATCAGATAAACACTTGGATTTCCATGTTGACCATTTGTCACGATGCTGTCAACATGAACACTCTATATTCCATCAATACCATAGATGGAAAATCGATAGAAGCTCGCCAAAAAAACATACCTCGAACGGTAGATTTTATGGAAGGTAACTTGGCAGAACTTTACGAAGGAAGCTCGCCTAATAAATATTACATGGGGGTACGGCAATCAACATTGAAATTGTCAATAAGTGAAGGTTACAAACCAGCATAAATTGGGTTCATTTTTTTTCTCCAGAAAAATCAACTTCAAAAATTTCAGAACCTATTTAAAACAAAGAATCTCGATAAGTATTTAAATCTTAACGAAAAGAAATACTTATCGAGAGGACATTTGACCCCCGATGCTGATATGGCTCTTCAAAGCTGGAAAGTCGCCACCTACATGTTTATCAATGTGGCTCCACAATGGCAAAATATAAACGCTGGTAATTGGCTCAAAGTTGAAAATAAAGTTAGAGATGCTGCAACTTGGGTAAGAGATCAATTAATACAGGGTGTCCCAGTTCAGAGGAACTTATAGACGTGAGATTTGCGTATAACTAATCACCAGTAACAAAAAACAATATGTACACCAGGTGCCTTTCTTGATTTTGAAGGGGCAATTGTAAATTAAAATTTCAAAATACCGCCAAGATAATGAAGCAGGTGTGACTTTTTAGAAGAACAAAAAAGTTTTGTAAAAAACTGGACTATTTTTGAAAATGAGATGAAGGGCTACAAAGCAAGAAAATCGGTATTTTAGAAGTTCAAGGCTCTGTAGCCCCTTTACTTTCATTTTTTTGCTTCTCTAAAACAGTTAAACATTTTCCATGCATTGCCTTGATTAAATTTTGCAATTTTCATGTTCATTCAGTGCCCTATGATAAATTGCAGTACCTATATAGGCAATATTTTTGACTGGTAGGCAACCGAATGTGCTTACATATGTTTGAACTTTTTTTGCCTTTTTAAAGTATTATCAACTGCCGAGGATGAAAAAAAAAAAAAAGGTTTGAAAGCAGTGTTACCAACCAATTTTGCCAAACAAAATATCAATTTTCGAAGCTTTGTAGCTTCTTCACTTTCAAATTTAGGCACCATGTGTACCTAAAGTTTTTTTTTAAATGTTCCTTGGATACAACTTGTATCTAAATTTCAAGCCATGTTACTCATTACCGGGACACCCTGTATATGAGCAGATAATGAAAATGATGATTTACCACTGACTGATAATTTTTTTTTTTCAAATTTCAGTCGAAGGATATTTTTACCATAATTACTGGTACCTACGGTGTAATGAAGTTACGTATTGGTCAAATTGAGCAGGAAATTTATTTAGCACCTGAAAATAAATTAAGAGTGCCAAAATACTTCTGGAAAATCGTCTATCATAAAAAAACCAAATCAGCCATTGTTGTCATTACTTCGAATAATCCCTACAAGGAGGTAAAACCTCTGTGCAAGGACATTTGTAAAGATTTCCATTGGTCGCATGAAAAATTTCAAGGAAATGAAAATATAGATAAAGGAATAACCTACTGGTGCACGTATGATGATTTCCGGAAAGTTATCAACTATGCACCATCACTCACGGTAGAGGGAACTTACGCAATGCCAAGTAAGTGCGAATTTTTTCACGTCAATATGTCTCAGAAATTAAGTATTTTACGCTGATTCTAATGACTTATTTTTTCTACAGAAAAACCACCAATTTTAAGATTTCGTTCCGCTATTAAAAAGGTGATAAAAAATAATGGTAACGGAACGTGGAATGGAAGGCAGAAAGAGAAAAAAGATTGACGCCGTAATACTCGTATTAATTTTCCTCGATTTCAAGTGTGAAATTTTTTTTTCTACTCTGTTTATTTCAAAAAATAAAAAAATATTGCACTTCACAGGTTATTGGTTAAACAATATGTAAGCACGTTCAAGTTAAAATTAATATTGTCATTTTAAGGAAGTAAACTGATGGTAATTTGTGAAAGAATTTTCAAAAAAAAAAAAAAACATTTTAAAATATTGTTTTTTTTATCAAAATAATTTTTCAGTGATTTTTTGAATAAAAATTTAAGGGCAAAAAATGATAGTGACTGACAAAAGGGTGAAATAATGACAAAAAATGGCATTCCCTAATTTTCAAGTAATAGAGTAATTTCAAGTAAAATTTTTTGTATGTTTTTCCTCAAAAAAACAACTTCTTCCATGATTTCGTTCCACTATTAGATGGAAAGTTTATGAAAAATCATGATAAAAAATTGTAGAATTGGAGGCAAAAAGAAAAAGGAAAACTCACTGTAATATTTTTTCCCATATTCGAAATTACATATTATTATAATGAATTCTTTTATGCTTGATTTTTTTTAAGACACATATTATTATTTCACTGCTTGAATATGTAACGTTTTTTCTGAACACAGAACAACATGAAATTTCCGTCAAGGTACCACTGTCATTATTCAAGATTTAGACACTGTTTACTTAGTGTTTACCTACTTCAAAACATATCTATGCAGAAACACCTGTTTTTCATTTCGTCGCAGTCATGACAAAAACATTTTCGGGCACAGTGGAATCCGTCTTCTCATTTAAGCGTTCCATAACAATGATAATTTTGCGATGGTCAATTTTGCTTTTTTTAATCATAAAAGTTCCAAATGTTTGGTGCTTAGGTTTTGAGAAATGTTTGCCTTTCGGACTATGCGGAAAGTGGTTGAAAATTGAGGTAAGATGTTATTTGTTGTATTGCTGCAAATTCACATTCAGTATACGTTGCACTTCTTTGAAAAATTTCAGACCTTCAAAGAGCCTTCAGAAGATAAGAAATATAACCCATTGTACTTGATTGGTAAATATGGTTCTTACAAATTAGCGATACCTCAGGCACTGGAGACAGGTAATGAAGAGAAAATCAAAGTTGAGGTACACATCACCATCAATCAAAAACTGATCTACGCTTGTTCCGAAACACAAGAAGGGGATCTAAGAGAGGAAAATAGTATAAAGGTATCCTCAAAATCAGAAGTAGTAAATGAAGTTTGCAGTAACAAAATCAAACCGACTATGAGGAGTTTGGATGAACGATGTGGCAATAATTTAGTATCACCTGTAGGCGAATTTCGTTTATATGAAATCGGCTTTAGAGTAGGCACAAATCGAATTCTCATAAAAATATCGAAATATTCCACTACATATCAGCTTATGAAAAAATTATTTTTCTTACAATTTAGGTTTTCATAAAATACAGATCAATAATGGATTGGCTCAGGTATTTTACCAAACGCGAAGAAACTGAGGTAAGTATACCTAAGTTAAATTCTTCCTTAAATCTCACTCGTCTTAAATTCATAATAATATATTAACATTTCAAAAATTTATTCAACAGAGGGATACTTGGCATACCTTATATAGAGTTTGTCACAATACCAAGACACGCGTTACTTTATACACCATTCATACTTTACATTGGAAGTCTGTAGATGTAAGCACAGCAAAATTTGACGGAACATTTCGCGACATTAAGCATATCAAATCGAAGGATCGAACAGAGGTCCAGGAAACCATTGATACGAAATCTGTACAAATGAACGAAATATTTAAGAAAGTTAGTTGAATTGATTTCAAAAATTAGCCAAAGTTGTGCTTCGAATTAATGACTTTTTAAAATTAGGAAAACGTCAAAGCATTATTCCAAAAGGTTTTAAAACAAGATGCGAAACGTTACTTTAAAGATAATAATAGTGATTATCTGGCCAGAGGCCATCTGGTTCCTGATGCAGATATGACCTTCATTCCTTTGAAAAATGCAACGTATCTTTACACAAACGTTGCACCAATGTGGCAATTTTTAAACAATGGTATTTGGAAAGCTATAGAAAATAACATTAGGAAATTGGCCAAAGAGGTAATAGATTTCTTTCTTTTTTTCTTTTTTTTTGAAATGTGGGTTTCTGGTGAGTGGGGAGCAATATTTGAGATTTATTTGATACGATATAAATAAAAAACCGATGCCACCCATTTGTACCAATTTTCATCATTTTGAGAGAAATTTGAGCCAGTGCCTCGTGAAAATCAGGGACATTTGCGCCACAGCCACGGGTTGGTATCCCATTTGCCTAATGGTTTTTAGAACTTTATTTTAAAAAAACTCAAATGCGCCATTGATAAAACGTTCTGATGTGCAAATCTCTATGAAGTGAGTATTTTCACCGACATTCAAAGACCAATTTAACGTACCTACTCTACTGTTCCCACTATTTGAAACACGACAAAAATTAAAAATGCAAAAATCAGCGGGAGGAAGAAGTGAATCGGTAAAAATCTTTGACTATATACAACATGGACTGGTAAAGCCCCATAAGAGCAATGTTAAATTTTTGATCCGATATGCCGGCGTTTTGATTATGCAATTTCATAAGCAGAGTGGAAAAAAATCTTCTGCACATGCGCGAAATCACAGTTGAGAATCTTTCGGCTGCCATTATGTGCCTTGATATTTTTTTCAAAATTTTTAAACTCAAACCAAATTCAAATTTTTTTATTGCATTCGAAAGGTTTTTCAATTTTATACAAAAAATATCTCTTGACATTTTTTTGCTAAACTCGTATTTTCAGAGTTATGAGCAAATATAAAATTCAATAGTACGCAAAATGGCGGACCAGCATACCTGTACTAAAAATTTTTTCCACTCGTGATTTTTGGGGTTTCTGCTAAGGAATTCCAGCTGCTTTACCAGTCCATGTTGTATATAGTCAAAGGTAAAAATACAAATCGAAAAAAATCTCTCGAACGGAGCAGCGAACTAAGTGAAAAAAATGCTTTACATCAGCTGGTGCATTAGGGTTGGTTACAGGATTGGCGCATGTCCCACTCCAAATTGACGTAAATGGATCATTTAAGAAAAATATATGTAGCTCAAGTGAATGGCTGCCCAAAAAACTATAAGCTAGGGGTATACCTATCTCTATTTTTTAAGGGGCAGTGATTTAAAAAAAAAATCAAAGTTCTGTCAGAACAATACATAAAACAGGCTATAGCTTTTGAGAGGTACGAAAAGAACATAGGTGAAAAATTTTCTCATCTTTGAATATGAAGGCGCTACAAAACTTGAAAATTGAAATTTTGGAAGTTCGCAGCTGCACCTACAGACTTGAAAATGCGCCTTCATTTTCGAAGATAGACAAATTTTTCCCCAAACATGGTTTGCTCCGCTGAAAAAGTTATTGATACCTGCTTAAAAGTAGGTATGTGTACCTATCTTTTTAAAGAAATTTGACAGTTGTGTTCAAGTTCACGCAAAAACTCATGAACGATTAGTGAACGACTCATTCATGAACTGAACTCGGCCCAAGTCTGCCAATGACAAAAATTTCTTGTTGCTGTAACTCCATCCCCATGAAAAAAAAATATGATCAAAAATGATCAAAACACCTTTAATCAAATTTGATCACAAAAATGTGAACATCACTTTTGATCAAATTCTATAGAAATTGATACAATTTGATCCAACTTGATCAACATGTATATAACTTGACCAAAGTTGATCAAAAGTGATGTTCACATTTTTGTGATCAAATTTGATCAAAGATGTTTTGATTAATTTTTCATAAGTAAACACATACCAATAAAAATTTATTTTAGATGAGTATGAAGGAAGGTACTCTGTAAGGGATCTCACTCTTCTTCTCTCAACTTCCAACCAAAAATCAACTCCAACATAAACTTTTGAGTTTAGTAGGTATGACATGTACCTATGTAATGATGGTAAACCTGTAAATTCAGGCTTATTATATTTATATTTTTTGGCTCCACAAGTTACCTAAGAGTAGCAACTGCTACATTAATTTGATCTATTTTAATAAAATTGTATAAAATTTCATCAAAAGTGATCAAATTATATCAAATCTGGTGTAGTTTACTTTGGTGCAATTTTTACTACTATATCCGATTTGGTAGCAACATGTGAAATTCGATACAATTTTATCAAATTCGATAAAATTTGATCAAAATCGATCAAATTATGTCTCATTGGGTATACATAAACTTTGGTGCGATTTTTGTCATTATATCTAATTTGTTAAAGACCATAAAATTGTATAAAATTTTATCAAAATTAATCAAATTATATCAAATCAGGTATGGTCAACTTTGGTGCAATTTTTGCAACTATCCCGAGCAGCACACTCGATCGATAATATCGAAAGTTGAAACGTATCGATAAAAAATCGTTTAAAAATCTAAAGATGTTCTCACGATATGATACAGATTTAGCTGTACGATTTTATAGGCAAAAAATCTAAAAACTATCGAATTCGATAGTATTACGATTTTAGGACGATATTCGTCAACGATACTATCGACAAAGAATATTAAATTTATCGAATCCGATTTTCCACCGATTTTGTGCAGATATTTGAAACTATATTATCGACAAATAATCTGAAATTTCTCGAATTCGATTTTTTAACGATTTTGTGAAGATATTTGAAACTATATTATCGACACGTAATCTGAAATTTCTCGAATTCGATTTTTCAACGATTTTGTGCAGATATTTGAAACTAAATTATCGACAAATAATCTGAAATTTCTCGAATTCGATTTTTTAACGATTTTGTGAAGATATTTGAAACTATATTATCGACACGTAATCTGAAATTTCTCGATTTCGATTTTTTAACGATTTTGTGACGATATTTGAAACTATATTATCGACAAATAATCTGAAATTTCTCGAATTCGATTTTTTAACGATTTTGTGAAGATATTTAAAACTTTATTATCGACACGTAATCTGAAATTTCTCGAATTCGATTTTTCAACGATTTTATGACGATATTTGAAACTATATTATCGACACGTGATATGAAATTCCTCGAATTCGATTTTTCAACGATTTTGTGGCGATATTTGAAACTACATTATCGACAAATAATCTGAAATTTGTCGAACGATTTTTCAACGATTTTGTGACGATATTTGAAATTATTTCCAAATTGGTGAAAATTTTTCTAAGTCCAACACGTCTGGAAGTACTAAACTGCCTATTATAAGCGTTTTATTGCTAATTCCTCAACGATAAGGTATGGCATAGTGGTTAAGGAAGAGGATTACCATGCAGGAGGTAGAAGGTTCAAGCCCCACGGGTGGCAGATTTTTTATAATTTTTTTTGACTTTTTCTGAAATGATCCTCTTACCGTAACATGAATAATGTGTTTAGGCATAGTTTAATGTATTAATTATGCTAATTAATGATTTTTAATTATAGAAAGAAGCTAGTAAAAGACGAAAAATCGGAATAAAAAATCGATAAAAAATCGACAGAATATCGAATTCGATAAAGTTGCGCCTAAATCGTGAAATTATCTTTCGATACTTACTATAATCTCGAAATTTTTGCTAACTATAATTCGTCGATAATCTATCTATATATCGAAAGATAATTTCACGATTTATGCGGAACTAACACGACACTTTATCGAATTCGATATTCTGTCGATTTTTTATTTCGATAATTTGTCGAGTGTGCTGCTCGGGATATCCAATTTGGTAGCGACTTGTGAAATTCGATACAATTTTATCAAAATTGATCAAATTATATCAAATTAGGTACAATGACTTCGGAGGTCAATTTTCTTTTTTATCCAATTTGATAGAAATTAATGAAATTTTATACAATTTTACAATTTTCTATGAAGTTGAATATAGTTGAAATAGTTCCACCAAAGTTGATTATATCTAATTTGATATTATTTGATCAATTTTTATCATGTTTTATAAAATTTGATACAACTAGATATAACTAGACGAAATGTGTCAGATTTAATTTGACAGAATATGGTAGAATATGATGAAATATGATGGAATTTGATAGAATTACATCAACATTTTGATCAAATTTGATTAAATTTAATCAAGTGTGATCATTTTTGATCATATTTTTTTTTCATGGGTCAGTTTCAAAGATATATTATTCCAATTTGATTAGAACTTTTTTGTACTTATATGTATTTGAAGCGCTATATCCACTGTCAGGACAGAAGCATGTTTTGAATACTTTGTTGCCACTCGATTTTGCTTAGAAAATAGTCAAAATACCAATTTTCAAAGGCCTGTAGCACCTTTATTTAGAATGATAAGCACCAGCTGTAAAATCTTACGTTAGTGATGCTCACTCAATTTAAGAGTATAATTGTACAAATCTCAAATAATGTTCACCACACCTGCACATTAGAGTGGAGTGAAAAAAATCGATGGTATTCAATTTCACCTACTTTTGAATAATGTTGTTTATTTAGAGTTGAAAACTCTCCATAATAATTTTTAGCTCCCTAGGTCACTCAGGAGGGAAGCTATGATGTCTCAAAGATGGACCATCCTCGAAAAAACGTGGTTTTTGCGTTTTTGACACCAAAACCTCCCCCCTTCCTCCCTAAACAAAAGCTGTAACGCGGGTTTTTAGGTGCAATTTAAAATTTTTCATCGACCTGAAAAGTTGTTTTTTAATTTTTATTTTTATTTGAAGCTATTTTCTTTTCCCCACCCTAGATTTTCTGTTTTTCAAAATCATTGTTTTCGCCTAAAAGTAAAAACTACACTTTCTATGAAAAAAGGTGTAATGACCAATCTTGTAGGGCATGAAATTTTTCATCCAGTATATGTCTTAAATTTTACGTTAACTCGCTATTACGAGAGAAAAGAAATTTTAATGTACCCTTTTCTTCATTTCATCTTTTTTTCTTTCTCGTAATATCGAGTCAACGTAAAATTTAAGACATGTACTGGGTGGCAAATCTTATGCTATACGAAATTCTTATTACACTTTTCATAAAAAGCATAGTTTTTACGTTTGGCGAAAAAAATGATTTTTCGACAATTGAAAGACTCTGATCAGCAAACATAAAATCGAGGGTGGGGAAAAGAATGGCCTTCAGGTTGATGCAGAATCTCAAACTGCACCTAAAAACCTGCGTTACAGCTTTCGTTTGGAGGGGGTATTGGGGTCAAAAACTAAAAAAAAAACAAGTTTTTTTCTTCAAAAAAGACTCCTCTTTGAGACACCATAGCTGCTCTCTTGAGTGACCTAGGGAGCTAAAAATTGATATGGAGAGTTTTAAACTCAATATGAACAACATTATTCAGAAATGAGAAAAATCAAAGACCATGGATTTTTTTCGCTCCACCCTACCGCATACTCGCCATAAAGACAATACCTAAAAGATATTTCATATCCACAGTCCAAGCAAAACCTGACCATATACACAGGTGTATATGAAATTTCATCCTACCCGATGAAACAAATATATCTTGGTGGTGTAGGTACAAACATAATGCCTGTACCGTTATTTCTTTGGAAAGTTGTTCATAACGAGAAGAAAAATCAAGCCATAGCTTTTGTCGTTATCAATAACCCATATGAAGGAAGCGAAATCCGTTGCCCTGAACACCAGTCCGATGTATGTGGCAAGAAAAATGGATGGCCCGAAACTACCTGTGAAGCAGATAAACTCGGTAGGGAAAAAATTCTGTGTTGCTACGAAGTGGAGAAGTTACGCGAAACCATACCTTACGTTCCCATGATAAAAAACGCTGGAGTACTGCGAAATTCAACAGAATTATAGTAAGTTTAATGATTAAATGGTAGCAACATAAAATATTGGGGTGTGGCTCAAATACGGGAGAATTTCATTCTTTTTTAAATTTTCGAGTGCAACCCCCAAAAAGTTTCCTTTTACTGTAAAAATACTAAATACACTTAAGAAAATTGACGCCTTTAATTTCAAATAATATAGTGGACATTCCAATGTAATCAGAACTTTTTTATTCTTCAAAGTACCTACAATCTACTGGCAATGCCGGAAATTTTTTTGAATGCCATGTTGACAACCGATTGGGTTTTAAGGCTTTGTTGCATCATCGTTTTCAAACTTCTTTTTTCCCCCCAATTTTATTTTTCTTCACCTCTCCAACTTTTGAGCAAAATACCATGTGTATTATGAAATTTTTCACAAATTTATAAAAAGAATATCCCACTTGAAGACATCAAAACTTATGGCTAACCTAACTCATTTATTTAAAAAATACAAATTCATGACTCATGTATGTAGGTAAACATTAGACAGGTACCTTCGAAGTGTTATATAATATGTATAATATGCATTGAAATTTTATTTGAACAGCACGATGTGCCTCATCGACACGGATTACAAATTGACGCAATAACACAGTCAAAATTTTTATTTTTATTTCGCTTTCAAGTTTCAACCCAGTAGGAAAACCAATGATTCCAAGTTTAAGTTCATTTTCACAATAACTACAAATTACAAACAAGTATTGGGTACCATCTATTGGTTCGAATTCGAACATAATTTTTCAAAAATATTTCGTAGAGCTCGCTGTTGATAAAATTTGAGTTCTGTGAACAACAGAGAACAAATTTTACGCACAACAGCGAAGAATAAATTCACCCATAGATGTCGTTCCTACACCACACAAAAAATATATATTTTTAATACCCCGAACGCGGCAAGCTTTCGCGTTCATGTCAGATATTTAATTTCCTCTCTTCGTAACGATTTTACAGATTTCAGCTCTAGTAATTAGTTAACACCTTAATCACACGAACGCGATGAAAAAAAAAATAATTTACATTTTTACGAGAAAAAAATGTTTCTTGGTTGATTTAAAATATTCAATTTTTTCATTGGTAGAAAAAAAAAAGGAAAAGACAATTTAAGCAAAAAGAGTTTTTTATCGACATACTAATGAGGGATTTTTATCAAATGAAATGATCACGTTTCAATTTTTTTTCCAACTAGAACGTAAAACTGAATTCCTTTTTTTTTTTTTTTTTTGCTAGGTAATACTTCAAGCAGATGGAAAAACTCTCTAACAATTTTCTCTCTACTGCGCTAATAAACAACTTCTCTGATTCTCTGACGATTTGCCAAGAAATAACGGGTGATTGCAAAATCCTATTTTCCGAGCGAAAAAATTTCACCATATACGATGCAACAATAACATTTTTAATTGCAATTTCGTTAAATGTCATTAGCGCTTACTTGTCCCAAGGTATCAACGTTTATGAAAATAATATTGATACTTTTGAAGATGATTTTTTATACAGAAATTTTAATGGATGTATATGACTAAAATTTTTATAATTCGTATCATTTTGTAATACCTAAATAGCGTTAATTTTTGATCCTTTTTAAAAATGTAAGAAGTGTACATATTATATAAGTACAAATTAATTGATGGAAGTATTGAAATTCGTTAATATACTTTATGTTAGAAGATTTCACAAAGTCTCGTAATTAAATATTCATACAAGCAGATAATAGATAAATACGTACATATTTTATATACAGAAAAATAATTTGTGAGATGAAAAAGAAATTGATTGAAATTTTTTCTTTTAATAGTAAAACTCTTATATTTCTTATCTATTTATTTAATTAATTATCGGGACTTAAAGTACCACTATTCCATTCCATATTTGATTTTGAGGGTAGGTATAGCATGTCACCCAATTGCGCACTAATTTTTGTGAATTCGTACAATAAATTTTTTAAACGGTGCAACCACTTTTCTCGAGATGTCCTCAGTTAAATTCTAAAATGGCATAAAATTATTTTGTACCTACTTATTGTATATAGAAAAAGAAGTTTGCTGTTTTTAATTTTTTTTTTTTTAATAATTGGCTGCCACCACCTAAATTGAAAAATAAATTCCTGTGGAAACGGTTTAAAATCACAGAATCTTCAAATTGTTTCGTTTTGAACAAAAAAATAAAAAAAGTAGGTAGTATATCTTTTTTGCGAAATTTGTCTCAATTCTTCCACAAAATTTCCAATACACTATTTTTTTCCAAATAGAAAACTTCAATTATTTTCAAATCAGTTTGATAATATTTTCAGATGTTTTGGAGAATAAAACACAATCAACTTGAAAATCCCGTATTTTTAGAACCAATCCAAAAATTTAGTTTTCATTTTTCAATTTTTTTTCAACAACAAATAAAAACTACTGAAAAAGTATAAAAATTAACGTCAACGAAATAATTTTGAAAAAATTCATCTTTAGAGAAAATAAAACACATCAACTTGAAATTTCCATTTTTTTCAAACCCCTTCAAAAACTAAATTTTCAACTTGAAAGTTTTTTGGATTGAATAAATCTTTGGAAAATCTTCTTTCAATGCATTCAATTCTAATGCCGTGAGTTTTTTAAAATGATTTTTCAAGAAACACTGTGTCCAATATAAATATTAAACTCGGAGGCTCTTGAAAGATAGGTTAATTCTATTTCAAAAATCTGAAAAAATTCTTGAGAACAGAAGAAGTAATCTAAAGAGTGACAAGGAAGAGTTTCGAAATTTTTCAAAATAACGGACACTATTGTATACAGAGTTGTGTAGTAAACCAAGCGTTTTCAACTTCCCCCTTATTGATATAGAAACATACTGATGCCAATATTCCCCAAAACATATCGATATTCGATAATATCGATCAAAAAATAATTATGTATATTGATTTTCAAATTTGCTTTAAATAATTACCCTAATTTACTATCGTGTTTGAAGTTTTATTTCAAAATTTTCATTCTAAAAAATTACTATGTCCAAAAAATTTATCAAAAAACCGGAGAAAAACAGCTGAAAGTCGTCATAAAAAAATTAAAATTTTCAAAATAGTAATGATTTTTGAGAAATGAATTTTAAGCCATGAAAATAGCGGTTCAGAGAGAAAAAATATCGATACCTCAGAAGAAAAAAATATCGAATGTCCAAATATCGAAAAAAACTATATTTTTGGTCAATATTATCGATATTCCGATATATTGAAAAAATATCGGCACCATTTCTTTTCAAATTGAAATTTTGGGTTCTAAATTCAAACTTTTTTCGGTACAGGGTTTACTGTCTTAAATTTTTTCCCAAAAATTCTACATCAAAAAAACAAAAAAACAAAAAAAATCAAAAATTTCCTTTTATTAACTACCTATCCAAACATTTTAAAGCCAAAAATCCACTAGAAGAAAAATGCCGGAAAAGATTGTATAAGTAATAAAAAAAAAAAAAACTTCTTGAAACAGAAAAAAACTCCAATAGAGTCAACCTGAGGAAAATAATGTAAATTAAAAATTTTGATTAAAGATGTCTTGTAATTTCGTCGAGTTTTTTGTTTTAAATTTCATTCTAAATTATTAACAACTATTCTGTTTTAATTTTTTTTAAATTTCCATTTTCTAAAAAAATTCTCAAAATTGCGATGAAAATCATTTCAATGATATTTTTTCCCCTGAAAAAACAATGAATAGATATTAAAACCACTTCACGACAAAAATTCAAAGATTGTTAAAAGCAATTTACAGACTGAATATTATTTTAGAAGTCTATGACGGGAAAAATGATCCGGGAAGACTTTTTTTTAAATCTCCGCTTCGTAGACAGTTCGCTCCTTTTCGTGGAAGTCTTTTTTCTCAGTCCCTAAGAGCAATACTGAATTTTTTTTCAAATAATAGTTGTACATTGAGATCGTAAAAATAATTTTGGTCATCACCAAAATTTTGATTGGACATCTCTCTACCCTTCAATTTTGCATCATACGTATGAAAAAAACAGCACTTGACATTTTTTACATAAGTTCTAAAAGGCCATGTCCGGGTTAGGCAGCGAATCGGCCCCAGTGGACTTCAGGGTCAATACTTTTTTGGTGCATAGGTGCCGCCAAGATACTTCAATTCCCAGAGTTTTGGACCTCAACTCTGAGTGGTTCTTGGGTAATGACTCAAAACTTGAAATTGGTTTTTAAATTTCTGCAAATTTTTTTAATGAATTTTCATTTTAAAAAATTATAATTTCCAATTATTTATTTTAAAAATACTTAATTCTTTTGATTTTCAAAATCATAAACTACATTTTCAATCGATTTTTAAAATTTATACCTAATTTTTCATCGATTTCTCAAAAATTTAGTTTTTAAGCAATTAATTTGCTAGTTTTTTGATCAGTTTTCATAGTTTTGAATTTCTGACCAAATTTTCAAAATAATAAAATTATTATCAATTTTTTTAGAAAAATCAATAGAGTTTATGAAAAATAGTTTTAAACAGAAATTATGGATGGAAACAAAAGGACATGAATTTATTACTACTTTTCCTTCAATTTCGGAGGTTGATTAGATATGATTTTTTATTTTCTTAAATGGATTGAGTCACCCTCAAAATCGAGTATGAGAAGTCTAAATGAAAATTCGTCCTCATTTTCATGTTTGGAGTGTTCGATTCATATGCAAACGACACCCATATTGCCAATCTCACCTTGTCCTCAAGATGAGGTGAGGTGAGGGGAGGGGAGAGGAGGGGGCGCTCCAATCCCCCGAAATTGACCCTTATGATAGATTACGCTCCAAGACATATTTATTATCCATAAAAGTAAACAAAATATGTCAACTATCGAAGCAATTACATCAATAATAGTCATAAGTATAAAAAAAATTGCCTTAATACGGCTGAGGTGGGGTAAGTTTTTCTCGAATTTGACCACGGCGCACCCGAGTTAAAATTTTGGAAAAATTATATGTTGTTCTATAATCAATAGCACATCCAAAAACGATTTTTTGAAAATTTTGCCGAAAGGCCTTCATGGGTAAGGAGGCCCTCAAAATATTGAGTTGACTTTTTAGAGGGGAAAGGGGTGGAGGGGTGAGCTGTTTATTTTTTTGTGAAAAGCCCTTAGGTACACCTACGCTTATATCCAAGTTTGAAACAAATCGGTTAATTCAATCCTGAGATATAAAATATTAAAAACCAATTTCAAGTTTTGAGTCATTACTCAAGAACCACTCAGAGTTGAGGTCCAAAACTCTGGGAATTGAAGTATCTTGGCGGCACCTATGCACCAAAAAAGTATTAACCCTGAAGTCCGCTGGGGCCGATTCGCTGCCTAACCCGGACATGGACATGGCCTTTAGGCTCTACAGACCAATAAAAATTGAAATTTCAGAAGTTTGAGGCTCCCTAGTGCCTTCATTTTTGAAGATACGAAAATTCCTCACATAACTTTTTTTGTTCCTCTCAAAAAATTAGCTACATTCATTTATTGGATGTATTGATAAGTGTAATATCACGATTTTCAATTCTCGTCAGTACCCCTTCATAATTCAAGCAAGGCAAAATTTTTGACATGCGATTTCTTTTTGCTTTATTTCATTCAATTTCAATAACAGACATTGCATTGTAATTAGAACTTTTTTTTTCTTTTTCAGAGTAATGTTCCTTGATGTGTTCAGAAATTTTTTATAATGCTGTGTTACCATATAGGTATCATTTATTTTTAAAATGAAAAAGCTCGGTATCGCCTTCATTTTTTAACTTAGGCAAAAAATGTTGAGAGTAAAAAATGTGTATTTTTTTAGTACTACCCATAATACCGAACCAAAAAAAATTGTCTCTTAATTTTATTTGTCAAACTTTCTCTCGCTCCTTTAATTTTCAAGATAGGCAAACGATTTCAAGAATAAAAAATGTTTTTTTTTTAGTACTATCCATACAATTGACCGAAAAATCTTTTCTCTCAACTTTATATGTTAAATTTTTCCATTCCCCTTCAATTTTTGAGATAGGCACAATGTGTATAATATACAAAGTTTTTCCTTAGTGGTACACGATTGTATCCAAATCTGAAGTCTTGTACAGTGCTCCCCGTACACCCTATATGTATTACTAGTAAGTATGTGAAACTGGAGTAAAGGAAGGGGTCCAATCAAAATTTTTGTAATGAACAAAATTATTTTTTGTATGATCTCAATCAACAACTTTTGTTCGAAAATTTTTTCAAAAGCATCTTCAGGGACAGATATAAGAGACTTCCGCGGAGTGGGGTAAATTGTCAAAAAAGTGAAGCCTAAAAAAATTTGTAGATGTACTTATATGCTCATTGTTTTATAGAATTTTCTGGTAAAATTACAATCGAATCGATTAGGTATAAATAATATTTAGTATTTACAGAACATATTTTTTTTAACCCTTGGTTGCATTGCAGCAAGCCAAAGTTACATAAGCGACTGCAATCTACACAATTCAAAATCAAGAGTGATTTTTTTACGAATTATGTAAAATTGGAAGAAAGAGAGGGAGGGAGAGGTTTATCTGGATTTTTTTAGTCAAGTACATAATTTTTATGTGGATTTTATTACATTTAAAAACGATAAAAATAATTTTTTTTTTTAAATTAGGGCCCGAGCAGCACAATCGACAAATTATCGAAATAAAAATCGACAGAATATCGAATTCGATAAAGTGTCGCGTTAGTTCCGCCTAAATCGTGAAATTATCTTTCGATATATAGATAGATTATCGACGAATTATAGTTAGTAAAAACTTCGAGATTATAGTAAGATATTTTATCGATAATCTATCTATAATATCGAAAGATAATTTCACGATTTAGGCGGAACTTTCGCGACACTATAGAATTCGATATTCTGTCGATTTTTTATCGATTTTTTTATTCCGATTTTTCGTCTTTTATTAGCTTTTTTCTATAATTAAAAATCATTAATTAGCATAATTAATACATTAAACTATGCCTAAACACATTATTCATGTTACGGTAAGAGGATCATTTCAGAAAAAGTCAAAAAAAATTATAAAAAATCTGCCACCCGTGTGGCTTGAACTATCTACTTCCTGCATGGTATTCCTCTACCTTAGCCACTATGCCATTCCTTATCGTTGAGAAGTTAGCAATAAAACGGTTATAATAGACAGTTTAGTACTTCCAGACGTGTTGGACTTAGAAAAATTTTCACCAATTTTTAAAATTTGGAAATAATTTCAAATATCGTCACAAAATCGTTGAAAAATCGTTCGACAAATTTCAGATTATTCGTCGATAATATAGTTTCAAAGATCGCCACAAAATCGTTGAAAAATCGAGTTCGAGGAATTTCATATTACGTGTCGATAATATAGTTTCAAATATCGTCACAAAATCGTTAAAAAATTGAATTCGAGAAATTTCAGATAATTTGTCTATAATATAGTTTCAAATATCGTCACAAAATCGTTAAGAAATCGGAATCGAGAAATTTCATATTACGTGTCGATAATATAGTTTCAAATATCTTTACAAAATCGGTAAAAAATCGGATTCGATAAATTTAATATAATCTGTCGATAATATAGTTTCAAATGTCTTCAAAAAATCGGTAAAATATCGAAGTCAAGAAATTTCATATAATCTGTCGATAATATAGTATTAAATATCTTTACAAAATCGTTAAAAAATCGAATTCGATAAATTTAATATTCCCCGAGCGGCACACTCGATCGATAATATCGGAAGATGTAACGTATCGATAAAAAATCGTTTGAAAATCTATAGATGTTCTCACGATATTATAAAGATTTATCGGTACAACTTCATAGGCAAAAAATCTAAAAACTATCGAATTCGATATTATTAAAATTTCATGACGATATTCGTCAACGATACTATCGACAAAGAATATTAAATTTATCGATTTCGATTTTCCACCGATTTTGTGCAGATATTTGAAACTACATTATCGACAAAGAATATTAAATTTATCGAATTCGATTTTTTAACGATTTTGTAAAGATATTTAAAACTATATTATCGACAGATTATATGAAATTTCTCGACTTCGATATTTTACCGATTTTTTGACGACATTTTAAACTATATTATCGACAGATTATATTAAATTTATCGAATCCGATTTTTTACCGATTTTGTAAAGATATTTGAAACTATATTATCGACATATAATATGCAATTTCTCGAATTCGATTTTCTAACGATTGCGTGAAGATATTTGAAACTATATTATCGACACGTAATATGAAATTTATCGAATTCGATTTTTTAACGATTTTGTAAAGATATTTAAAACTATATTATCGACAGATTATATGAAATTTCTCGACTCCGATATTTTACCGATTTTTTGACGATATTTGAAACTATATTATCGACACGTAATATGAAATTTCTCGAATTCGATTTTTCAACGATTTTATGACGATATTTGAAACTATATTATCGACACGTAATATGAAATTCCTGGAATTCGATTTTTCAACGATTTTGTGACGATATTTAAAATTATTTCCAAATTGGTGAACATTTTTCTAAGTCCAACACGTCTGGAAGTACTAAACTGCCTATTATAAGCGTTTTATTGCTAATTCCTCAACCATAAAGTATGGCATAGTGGTTAAGGAAGAGGATTACCATGCAGGAGGTAGATGGTTCAAGCCCCACGGGTGGCAGATTTTTTATAATTTTTTTTTGACTTTTTCTGAAATGATCCTCTTACCGTAACATGGATAATGTGTTTAGGCATAGTTTAATGTATTAATTATGCTAATTAATGATTTTTAATTATAGAAAAAAGCTAGTAAAAGACAAAAAATCGGAATAAAAAAATCGACAGAATGTCGAATTCGATAAAGTGTCGCGAAAGTTCCGCCTAAATCGTGAAATTATCTTTCGATATTATAGATAGATTATCGAGAAAATATCTTACTATAATGTCGAAATTTTTATTAACTATAATTCGTCGATAATCTATCTATATATCGAAAGATAATTTCACGATTTATGCGGAACTAACGCGACACTTTATCGAATTCGATATTCTGTCGATTTTTTATTTCGATAATTTGTCGAGTGTGCTGCTCGGGTCTTTGTCGATAATGTAGTTTCAAATATCTGCACAAAATCGGTGGAAAATCGGAATCGATAAATTTAATATTCTTTGTCGATAGTATCGTTGACGAATATCGTCATAAAATCTTAATAATATCGAATTCGATAGTTTTTAGATTTTTTGCCTATGAAATTGTACCGATAAATCTTTATAATATCGTGAGAACATCTATAGATTTTCAAACGATTTTTTACCGATACGTTACATCTTCCGATATTATCGATCGAGTGTGCCGCTCGGGGGTATTTAAACAATTTTTTTTTTCTTCCTAATAAAATAATTAGAGAACATTTTGTCTATCAATTTCTGATGAAGTTCCAATGCATTTAATTAGATTATTGATTGAAAATCGTATATTTTGACAATTTCGAAAATTAAGATATTAAACTAAGGCCGAAAATTCTTTTCATTAGAAATGGTGGTGCATATAAGGTATATACGATAAAATTACATCACATAAAAGTGGCTTTAATAAGGCATTACATAGGTGCGTGTTTCTGATATGATTTCACGATACCTATACATATATATCTCATCCTTTGCGCTACGTTGAAAGACGACCTAATTTTCCCTCATAATAAATTACGTATTAGGCCTACACACAATAGAGCACCTATTAGAAAAGTTATTTATTATGTAAGGTAGGTACCTGGCAAAGGATTATTGAACAAATTACCAAGTCATAAAGCAATTTTTTAAGAATTACGTATATTTTTCTACATTGCGAATAAATAGAGATTATTTATAACGACAATGTATCATTTTTGTTTTTGTTTTTTTTCCTTCTTCTTTTTCTTCTTCATCATTTCTCCCAGATTGTTTCTTCATTTTCGCACAGTTTGCCTGAAACGTGCGAAAAGAAACCAATAGTTTTCTCGTTCAGTTCAGCACGGCGCCGTGCGCGAATTGACGATATCATAGAGAAACATGAAAGACTCGAATAGGTATCTTCACACCTTTTCAAGCACAGAGAAAAGAAACCATCCGGTATCTGAAACCTATTTAAAATTTGACCAAAAATTTTCCGTGTTTACGCGCTGCAAAGTAATACCGCACATTTATACTCCATTATCAAATATCATTTCCTGCGACAATACGGAGTTTACTAAAGAGGAAATTACGAAAACATCGCACAGACGCTGAAGTAGGTATCTCAATCGAGAAAATTGTACGAGCCTAAGTCGAAGGCGCGCCAGGCGGCATGCGGCAGTTCAAATTAAAATGGAAAATTATATTCAATACGGTGCTGGAAATTTGTTGTACGTTTTTCTTTTCTTTTCGGTATTTTTCTTCTTTTTTTTTTTCATTCGTCGTTTCAATGTCAACGTGCATTCGATTAAAAATTTCTTCATTATAATTTCTCGCGTAAAGAGAAGAATAAGAAAAACCAGGGGAAAAATTATTATTCAAAGCATCCGGCGACTATTTAACTAAGGATAAAAAATATAAAAAAATTTAATATATTCCAGCAATTAAAGGCTTTTCTCCTTAAGAAGATTAGTTATGAAGAGAGAAACCGAATTTTCTCTCTCCTTTCGCATCGTCCTGCCAGATCAAATGCAAATGAATTTAAGGTAAATTATTTCATAATGGCTGCCGCCGCACCGGAGCAAAATAATGAAAGTGGAAGAATTTCATCTCCAAAAAATGCGCGACCCATATTTCTTTATTGGGTCACTAAGACAAAGTTCGCGTCTTTGAAATTATAGACCCGATCACACCTCTTTACCGTATTACCTATCTCCGATATATTGCGAAAATAACTGAAATTCAAGAATTCCCATCGAATGCAGTATACAAGGAATTCACAATGTGCGAATGAGAATGAAATCGAATAAATTCCAACAAACAGGAATATGCACCAAGTTAATGATTCTGATTAGCATTGGGAATCTTGCGCCCTTCACTTCGAACATCCATACATAATACATTACACGTGATGTTGACCTTTACCGAGCCACGCCACGTTATGTCGCGTCCCATCGCCTTCTGTCGAGTCGTCAAGTTTTCAAAATCAAAGTTAAACCGTACATGGTTTATCCACATCTATGTCAGCCGAATGTTTTTTATTTTTCAAATACTGATAATATAATCTAGATCAACTAAATTTTAGGGCCGTATTCATAGACGTTACTTAAGTGTCACTTGGCCAAGTGTCGAATTTTGAAGCAATTTTTTGTACTATTCAAAGCAAATTTTATCTTTTTTAAAATATGAAATCACATACTTCAGACCCTGAAGTATGTGATTTCATATTTTAAAAAGATAAAATTTGCACCTCTTAATACGAAAAATTGTTTCAAAATTCGCCACTTGGCCAAGTGACACTCAAGTATCGTCTATGAATACGGCCCTTAGACACTTACAAGTGCCTCAAAATAGCCATCGAATCGTGGAGTGAGATTTATGTTTCAATTTCGTCCCCCAAAAAATGGCTAAAAATTGAAAAAAAATGAGCAAAAATTTCAAAAAATATTTTTAAAAATTCCATAAAATTTAATGCAATTTTTTTCCTCATTTTATTTATTTTTAAATTTGAAAAAAAAGGTCAAAAAATTAAAAAAAGGGAATTTTTATACACCATTAAAAAAGGGCGAAAAAAGGAACACAAATTTTCAATACACAAACTTCAAAATTTCTATAGAACAAAAATTTCTAAATCTTTTTAGGCTTTTCATGCTCTGATACAATCTGATTGGTGGATCTGCATTCCTGTTGAATTTTATTTCAACAAAAATATGAATAAATATAACACGTTTTGATATACTTAGGTAGGTACTTGAAAAAGTAGAAATTTTTTTCGAATATTTGACTTTGAAATTTTTTCAGTTTTTCATTTCATAAGATGAAAAGTTAAGAAAATTAACTAAACCCGAGCAGCACACTCGACAAATTATCGAAATAAAAAATCGACAGAATATCGAATTCGATAAAGTGTCGCGTTAGTTCCGCATAAATCGTGAAATTATCTTTCGATATATAGATAGATTATCGACGAATTATAGTTAGCAAAAATTTCGAGATTATAGTAAGATATTTTATCGATAATATATCTATAATATCGAAAGATAATTTCACGATTTAGGCGGAACTTTCGCGACACTTTATAGAATTCGATATTCTGTCGATTTTTTACCGATTTTTTATTCCGATTTTTTGTCTTTTACTAGCTTCTTTCTATAATTAAAACTCATTAATTAGTATAATTAATACATTAAACTATGCCTAAACACATTATTCATGTTACGGTAAGAGGATCATTTCAGAAAAAGTCAAAAAAAATTATAAAAAATCTGCCACCCGTGGGGCTTGAACCTTCTACCTCCTGCATGGTAAACCTCTTCCTTAACCACTATGCCATACCTTATCGTTGAGGAATTAGCAATAAAACGCTTATAATAGTCAGTGTAGTACTTCCAGACGTGTTGGACTTAGAAAAATTTTCACGAATTTGGAAATAATTTCAAATATCGTCACCAAATCGTTGAAAAATCGTTCGACAAATTTCAGATTATTTGTCGATAATGTAGTTTCAAATATCGCCACAAAATCGTTGAAAAATCGAATTCGAGGAATTTCATATCACGTGTCGATAATATAGTTTCAAATATCGTCATAAAATCGTTGAAAAATCGAATTCGAGAAATTTCAGATTATTTGTCGATAATATAGTTTTAAATATCGTCACAAAATCGTTAAAAAATCGTTCGACAAATTTCAGATTTATTGTCGATAATGTAGTTTCAAATATCGCCACAAAATCGTTGAAAAATCGAATTCGAGAAATTTCAGATTACGTGTCGATAATAAAGTTTTAAATATCTTCACAAAATCGTTAAAAAATCGAATTCGAGAAATTTCAGATTATTTGTCGATAATATAGTTTCAAATATCGTCACAAAATCGTTAAAAAATCGAAATCGAGAAATTGCATATTATGTGTCGATAATATAGTTTCAAATATCTTTACAAAATCGGTAAGAAATCGGATTCGATAAATTTAATATAATCTGTCGATAATATAGTTTCAAATGTCGTCAAAAAATCGGTAAAATATCGAAGTCGAGAAATTTCATATAATCTGTCGATAATATAGTTTTAAATATCTTTACAAAATCGTTAAAAAATCGAATTCGATAAATTTAATATTCTTTGTCGATAATGTAGTTTCAAATATCTGCACAAAATCGGTGGAAAATCGAATTCGATAAATTTAATATTCTTTGTCGATAGTATCGTTGACGAATATCGTCATAAAATCTTAATAATATCGAATTCGATAGTTTTTAGATTTTTTGCCTATGAAGTTGTACCGATAAATCTTTATAATATCGTGAGAACATCTATAGATTTTCAAACGATTTTTTATCGATACGTTACATCTTCCGATATTATCGATCGAGTGTGCCGCTCGGGAAATTCGAAAATAATTCAATTATTTGGATATAATTTTCACGAGTGAATTTTTTTCAATTTGAAAATCAGACTATGGAATTTGTGAAAAAAAGAGCAAATTTCGATCAACAACATGACACATTTCACTATAGGTAGGTAAATTATAAGTTATTTTATTATTATTTTTTTTTCATAACTTTTGATAATATTTTGAAAATTTTACATTATTTAAAAAACTTAACAAAATACGAAAAATAACACATTGTACTGCATTAACGAGATTTTGTTTCTTTCGAAAATTTGACTTCAAAAAATTTACCGATGGAAAATATAAAAAAAAAAAAATATATAAAAAAAAATACAGAAAAAATTCTTAAACTTCTTCTTTTTTTTTGAATAAAATTCTTTTGATTTTTTGCAGTAGAAGAATTTCTCAATTATGAAGATAAGAATTTTCCATTTTGAAAGAAAAAAAACGCTAATTTTTAAAGAGAAAATATTGTAAATAGGTGAAAAATATTTTTCTAATCATTTCCAAGCAAATATCTCCTTTTTTTGGAATTTTGGTGAAAAAACTTTAATTAGTATTTGAGTAAAAATAATTAATCAATTTTTTACAGAACAAAAGATTTTTTTTTGAGGGATGAGTTTTCTGTTTTCAAAAATTCGAATTTTAAAATTTTTTATGAAACATTTTACTTTGAAATTATTTTAAAATTCGACTTTTGAAACTTCTTTTTTGATTTTTTTTTTCTATTAATCTTAGAAAATTTGAAAATCGACAAAATTAACAAAAATTGCAAATTTGACTGCAATTGATGAGTTGAAATTCTTAAAAAATTCGAATTTTACCCACATGAAAATTTAATTTAAATTTTTTTCCAGAAAATTTGAATTGATGAATTAAATTTTATACATTTGGAAATTTAAAAAATTGAATTAATTTCGAAAACAAGCAAATTTTGCTGCAATTTACCTAAAAATAGTTTGTTTTCCTAATTCAAATTTAAACTTTTTTGAATCTATACCTACTTAAAATTTTTTTCACAATTTATTTTGGATTTTTTTTTTGGAAAACTCGTATTTTATGCTTACGCATGGAAATTCAATCGAAAAATGGTACACTTGGTTTGACTGCAATTAACGAGATAAAAATTTGCTCAAATTAAAATTTTTCAATTCAAATTTTCAGAGAACTTTTTTGTTAGAGAAATAAATATCAACTTTTTACATTTTTTAAAGTAAATAAGTAAGTAAGTAGTTGATTTTGATTTTTTTTTAAAATTTGACTGGAATTAAAAAAATAAAGTAAAATTGAAAAAGTCAAAAAAATTACACAAATTTCAATAACTAATACATTCTCCTATCAAAAAATTACAGAGTTGAAATTTTTCTAATCACCTAGGTACCTACTTATTTTTTTAAACAACTTCAAATTAAACTTATTTTTTTTTAAATTCAGCTTTTGAAATAAAAAGAAAAAAAAACACATTTATAATCGATATTTTTTTGAAATAATTTTTTTAAATATCCAAAATTGACAACTTCTTCTTTTTCAAATATGATTTAAATTTTTTTTCGAAAATATTTTATTTCATACACTTGAAACTTTCAAACATATAGGTCAAATTTTGAAAATTAACTCATTTGACTGCAATAATCTAGGAATTGAAATGTTTTGGTATTTCAAGTAAATCAAGTTTTGAATTGTTTTGAAAATTTTATAGGCTTTAAAATCATAAAAATGTAGGTATTAATTCGAAAAATAACACATTTTCTGGTATTTCAGCAATTTGCAATTTTCCAAAAAATCTACCATTAAATATTTTCTTAAAAATTTTGCGCCCTTCGAAAACCATGAAAATTAGTCGTAAATTCATTATGAAACATCGTTTTACCGTCTGAGAGCAAATCATTTAATAATTTAAAATTTTAGAGTAATTTCGTAGACGATGTCTTCAGACCGCTAATCTCCTTTCCCCTCTAAATGAATCAAGCACTGCAGATACTTATCGCGAACCATGGCAGTTAAATCTTTAATTTTTTAAATTCCGCATTTTTTCCCAATCTCGCCGGAGCACGATGACAAAATATCATTTCTTTTTCCGCGAAACCAAACGTAGCTAATTCTCCGTTTGCTGATTCGAGAACTATTTTCATTGCTTAAGAAAAGTTGAGAAATTTCAAAATTCCACGAGACAAACGACAAAAATGAGAGAAAAAAACTTTGACGCATTTTTTTTTTGCCCGTTATAACGAGTTATTAATTCACTTAAGACTATATTGCTTCTCACTGAGTGCGGAAAGTTGCGCGGGTAAAAGTTTAATATATTTAATCGTCGTTGAAAAGTTAACCAAAAACAAATATGAACTCGACAAATACAAACATGGCATGGCGAAATTTCACCGCCACTGTCATGCCATGCCAGTTGTGCGAAAAAGCGAATGAATTCAACAGTAACATTCATCTATCGCAACAATTTCATCTCCAAGTTAGCCAACTTTTTAAAAATAATGTAAACTCCAGATAGTAGTGTATTTTTCGCTTGAAAACAATTTTCAAAATAAACCTCGTGTAAAGACCATAAAGCATATCACTCTTTCTACTATAAACGTTTCTTGACGCTTGCGGTTATATACGTTGTCGTCGTCGTCGACAACGACAAAAAAAATAAAATTAAAATTTGAAAATTATTTTTGAAAATTTTTCATACACGTAACAAAGTCTTGTACCGTGTATACGCGACCGCAGCAGTGGCCTCCGCCATGGCGAATGTACACATTACCTATATCTCCGACCAAAGGGTTGTTTTAATTTAATTTCCAAATCAAATTAATAAATCTTTCACCGGAAAACGTTTTGAACACCACTGTAATAAATATTAAGGTTGGTGGATAACCTTTTTAAAGCACTGTAAGACCAAAACGAATAATAGACCTTTTCCGCCGCAGTTTTGCCTTTAGCGAAGAATGATAACAGAAAATTAAAGGTATACCTTATCGACCGGATTTCAGAATACAAAATGGAGAAGAAAAAAACCAAAAGGTCAAGGTTCAACAGGAAAAGGTCTAGACATGTAGAAGCTTCAAAATAAGGTTGAAATTAAAAAAAAAAAAAAAAATCCATCCGTGCATGTTTCATAAAATCTATACTACAACTACGAGTATGCAGTCCACATACATATGTAGGTAGGTAGGTATATGGCGCATTTATACTATATCTACCACTCCAGGTATACCGTACCTAACTCAATAACAAAATTATGCCAATTACATGTCGCCTGTTTGGGTAACATTTGAATGAAATTGTTTTGCAATCGTCATAAATTTACATTCATCACAAATGCTATACGACGATTACGCCGTAATTTCAGTGCCAAAATACTTTTGGCTAAAAATTTTATCAATCGGGCCAAAAAAGTAGGTATGCGATATTGCTTATTAACAACATTACAACATTTTTTTTTTTTTTTAATGGAGAGGGTTTAAAAATACACGAAAATGGAACAAATGTACCTTACGTGCTGTGAACGTAAAATTGCCTCATTATAAGCTGTAAATAATTTCCCGGTTCTTTATATTATTATAACGGAAAACGTTACCCTTTAATAACTTTCCGTTAAGTTATCCGGAAATGGTTACATTCGGGTTGGAAAAATTTGACATAAATAAATGGACAAAAGGTCATTATAAAACAAATATTTAATAGTAATGTAATGCAATCAGAATTTCAGAATTAATGTAAAAAAAATTATGCCAAGATTGGCCAAGAAAAAATATCAAAATAATTCACTGATCTGGTAAAAACAGGCAAATTTGTTCATTTTCAAGATTTTCAAAAAAAATTCATGAAGTTATAGCATGAGTAATTAAATATCAGATACACAAAGCCGGATTAAGATATTTGCAGTTCTGCGCCAGGAGGACGTGCTGCAAGTTTCATTTTTATGCCCGATATTTTTCCCCATAGAATTTTTTAGCTGTTTTCTCATAAATTTTAATACTTAATTTTTGTTATAGTACTTTAACAACATTTAAAAAAAAAACAAGTTTATTTTTTTTTCATTAGGAAATTTTTTACTTTTTTAGAAATCATTTTTAATTTTTTTTTTTTTTTTTTTTTTTAATAGACAAATTTTTAAGAAATTCAAAATCAATGCTCGGAAATGAATATTTTCTTGCAAAAAAATCCTTAAAAATTCCATCAAAAAATTTTCATTGAAAAAAATTAAAATTTTTACCTGAAAAATTTTCCTGAATAAAAATCTCAAACCTCAACTTTTCCAAAATAATCAAAAATCGTTTAAGGGTTTTTTCGAGTCGATTGTCATTTTTTTCATAAATCCAAGTACATAGAATTTCTTACAAAAAATTATTTCGTTAAAAATTAGAAATGACAAAAATTTTCTTCAAAGACCCGAGCAGCACAATCGACAAATTATCGAAATAAAAAATCGACAGAATATCGAATTCGATAAAGTGTCGCGTTAGTTCCGCATAAATCGTGAAATTATCTTTCGATATATAGATAGATATCGACGAATTATAGTTAGCAAAAATTTCGAGATTATAGTAAGATATTTTATCGATAATATATCTATAATATCGAAAGATAATGTCACGATTTAGGCGGAACTTTTGCGACACTTTATCGAATTCGATACCCTGTCGATTTTTTATCGATTTTTTATTCCGATTTTTCGTCTTTTACTAGCTTTTTTCTATAATTAAAAAATCATTAATTAGCATAATTAATACATTAAACTATGCCTAAACCATGACCGTCTACATTTAACAGGCCAGGAAGGCTAACTTGGCAACGTCGCATTTTTTGATTAGCGTAGGCTGATTATTTGGATTCTCCATAACACACAATGCTAATTCATAATGCAATAACTCGAAAACTATCAATTTTACAAAAAAAGTCAAAGAGACCTTTTTTAAAGAGAATTAAAAGAGCTTTCCATTCATATATAAATTTTTTGAATTTGAGTGAAATTGACGAAATTGGCATTTTTCACTTTTCACTAAAAATTTCACCAAATCCAAAAAAATTCTATATCAATAGAAAACTTATTCAATTTTCTTTAAAAAAGGTCTCTTGGACTTTTTTCGTAAAATTGATATTTTTCGATTTATTGCAATTTGAATTAGCATTACATCTTATGGAAAAACCAAAAAGTCAGCCTACGTCTTGACGTTGCCAAGTTTAGCCTTCCTGGCCTGTTAAATGTAGACGGTCATGCCTAAACACATTATTCATGTTACGGTAAGTGGATCATTTCAGAAAAAGTCAAAAAAAATTATAAAAAATCTGCCACCCGTGGGGCTTGAACCATCTACATCCTGCATGGTAATCCTCTTCCCTAACCACTATGCCATACCTTATCGTTGAGGAATTAGCAATAAAACGCTTATAATAGGCAATTTAGTACTTCCAGACGTGTTGGACTTAGAAAAATTTTCACCAATTTGGAAATAATTTCAAATATCGTCACAAAATCGTTGAAAAATCGTTCGACAAATTTCAGATTATTTGTCGATAATGTAGTTTCAAATATCGTCACAAACTCGTTGCAAAATCGAATTCGAGGAATTTCAGATTACGTGTCGATAATAAAGTTTTAAATATCTTCACAAAATCGTTAAAAAATCGAATTCGAGAAATTTCAGATTATTTGTCGATAATATAGTTTCAAATATCGTCACAAAATCGTTAAAAAATCGAAATCGAGAAATTTCATATTACGTGTCGATAATATAGTTTCAAATATCTTCACGCAATCTTTAGAAAATCGAATTCGAGAAATTGCATATTATGTGTCGATAATATAGTTTCAAATATCTTTACAAAAGCGGTAAAAAATCGGATTCGATAAATTTAATATAATCTGTCGATAATATAGTTTAAAATGTCGTCAAAAAATCGGTAAAATATCGAAGTCGAGAAATTTCATATAATCTGTCGATAATATAGTTTTAAATATCTTTACAAAATCGTTAAAAAATCGAATTCGATAAATTTAATATTCTTTGTCGATAATGTAGTTTCAAATATCTGCACAAAATCGGTGGAAAATCGGAATCGATAAATTTAATATTCTTTGTCGATAGTATCGTTGACGAATATCGTCATAAAATCTTAATAATATCGAATTCGATAGTTTTTAGATTTTTTGCCTATGAAGTTGTACCGATAAATCTTTATAATATCGTGAGAACATCTATAGATTTTCAAACGATTTTTTATCGATACGTTACATCTTCCGATATTATCGATCGAGTGTGCTGCTCGGGGAAAAATGACCCACCCAAAAAAATTTCATCGTGAAAGTTTTCAATAAAAAAAATTTGAAATTTCTACCTGAAAATTTTCCACGATAAAAATCTCAAACCTCAACTTCTTCAGAATCATGTTAGGTAGGTATTTATTAAAAAATCGTTTTTAAGGACTTCTTTCGAAAAAATATTTGTATCGGAATTTTTTTTCTTAGCAAATCGCTTTTCATTTTTATAAAATTCCACACGAGGATTACTCGCAAAAAATTCCAAAATGCAAACATTATATTTTTCTTGAAAAAAAATATAAGGTAAAAAAGTCTATACATACCTAATCCCATCGAGAAAATTTTCATTGACAAAAACTTATATTTGATAAGCACCCCCCCCCCCCCCTCCAAATACCCTCGGCCTCGTTAGTCAACTTTATCCACCATTTCATTTGTAGAAAAATTCATTTATGGAGTATTTTGAGAAAATATTTTTTCAGGAAAATTTTTCTTATTTAGGTATAGGTATAATACGTAGAAATTTTAATAAAAAAAATTCTCAAGAACGTTTAGCAAAAATTCTCTGGAAAGAAAAATTTGTAAAAAATACATTGAAAAAAATTCTGTTTGAAAAAATATGTTTTCCTCGATAATACTATCTACTCAACTTTTCTATAATTTTTCAAACCAAGTTTATTTACAGAGTTCTTTTGAAAAAATACTTTTACCAAAAAATTTTCATCGTGTTTTTTTTTTCATTTTTAAAAATGTTTGCAAAAATATTCTCATTATAGGTAACTATTTCTCAACAAGACATTTTTGTTCATTTTGTTCTTTGAAAGATTTTTTTTTAAGAAAATTTTTTCATCATAAAATTTTCATCTTGATTTTTTTTTAATTTTACAAAAAAATATTCCTTTTTTTTGAAATAGATGGATATGAATTGCAAAAAAAAAAAATTCAAGAAAAATTCTTTTGAGAAAATTCTTGTTGAATTTTTTTTTTTTTTTTTTTTTCTGGAGTGAGAATGAAGAATATAATTTCTTATATGACTCAACTTTTTTGTTCATTTTATTATTTTAAAAAGTGTTTCCGAGAAAATATTCTAGGACTTTCATAAAATTTTCATCTTGGCATTTTTTCATTTTTAAAAAATTTCATAAAAAAATAGTCGTAAAAAAATCTTTTGAAAAAATTATGCCTAAATTGCGAAAATTTTCTTACAAAAAAAAAGTAATTTCTAAAAATTTTCATAATAAACGTATCTAGCTAAGAAAAAATATTTTACTTCAATATATTTAGGGACATTCAAAATTAAGCTCTGTTTAGTTCATTTCATTTGTAAAAAAGCAGTTCCAAGAGAGTTCTTTCGAGAAAATACCTATATTTCCAGGAAATGTTTTGCTAATCAATTTTATTTCATTTTCAAAAGATTCGCAAAAAAATTATCGCTCACGAGAAAAAACTCTTACAAAAATTCCAGTGAAAAAAAAATGAACATGCACAGTTTTTTTTTTCAATATATACAAACCTGGAAACTTAAGTATATTTTTTTTCGAAAAACATGTAATACGGCGATACCTCTTAATTCGCAATAATTGGTTATTCGACCTTGCGAATCAAATTAATTAGAAAAAATACTCCATCGATTTACCGTCAGTCGGTTCGAATAAAATGTTCATCAAATGTTTCGAGATATGAAGCTGCGGCAGGGAAATTTAATGGAAATATGAAATTTGAGAAAATTGCTCGTAACTGGAGCAGATACCAGCAGATATTCGTTGGAAGATTAATAATTGTTGACACGTCGAGTTATGTATTTGTTACAGCCATTTAAAATCAATATGAAAATTCCATACGAGTGCGAAGTTGAGCTTTAAAAATTATTCAGCTCGTTCGAGGTTCGCGTTGATTTTATAAAAATAACCAACAAAGCGAAGCTGTATTTTTGTGCTGGGTATCAGGGATTGAAAATTTATCGCGAACTACTTGCATTCGACCTTGAAATAGAGTATATTTTAATTAAATAAGGAACTGATTATAGTGTAGATTTATCGTAGTTGATTTTAGCTTCGAGATGGAGCATGAGGATTGAGGAAGTAAAGAAAATGGCAAAAGTTGTGTAGCATGTCTATATATAGACAAATATACGTTACCATAAGTGTATACTGGAGAGTATTTTTATACACTAAATCAATCGCTTGTTTCATTAAAGCCAACTATTAGCCTAGAATGTCAGAAAAATCCTCGGTATAAAGTTTTTAATTTTTGTACTCGCACCATGTCTCGTATAAACCGATTTAACGTACTTGGATACTGGTTATTTCGATGAATAAATCTTCATAAATCAACGACAGCTTTTGAAATTCCGCTACAAATCAGTTTTCACTTTAATAAAGTTTTTACGAGCTTAATTTGTTGCGGAAATGTTGAAAGTAAAGGATTTAGCTGTGAAGTTGATGCGACGAATTTCAACATACGTGTTGTTCTGTTGTAGTTATTTCTCTCGTGCGAAGGAGTCAGTGTATGCATATTGACCTACGTACAAGTATACAGGGTGTCCGTTGAGTGATCTGCCAAACTTGAAATTTGGATTTAAACGAGTACGACTAGCAAAAAAGTTCATTTACATAAATTGCCAAAGTTTGAAAATGAAGGAGCTACAAAGGTTTGAAAATTGGTATTTTTACCTAGAAAAATAGATTGGCAACACTGCGTTCAAAAAAAATTCGATACCGGGAGTGAATAAATCATCGAAAAAGCAATAAAAGTTGTGATCATATTGGATTGCCTATCTTTGAAATTGAAGGAGTTACAGCAACGCAAAATCCCAGTCAATGATATTGCCTACCTCAATTCATTACGGTGCAGTTGTGATACATGAAAAATACACGAAACAGGTGTAACTTTTTGAGAGAAACAAAAAACGTCATTTAAAAATTTTTCCTATCTAAGAAAATTAAGGCGCTACGGAGCCTTGAATTTCGAAAATATAAATTTTAAAGCTTTGTAGCGCCTTCATTTTCAAAGATGGGCAAATTTGAAATAACTATATTCGTTCCTTTTAAAAAGTTACACCTGATTCATGCATTATTTTCACAAAATTTTGGAATTTTTGTATACCACTGCCCCTTCAAAATCGAGATAGGCACCATGTGTACATGAAGATTTTTGTTAGTGGTCCTCAGGTAGGTATATGCAAATTTCAAGTTTGGCAGACCACTGATCAGACACCCTGTATAGAAAAAACATGTAGGTATATTTGAAGTGTTCTAGATGAGCTTTGTCGTCCTGAGTCAATTGCAAGCTATTGCGGAAACCTCAGACCACATTAAATACAAAAAATCGCGAAATTTCTGTTTAAGGAACTTTTTCAAAGGCTCTTGCTCCCACAAAAATGTGACTATTGCAATTTCTGCCTCCTGTCACACATTTTAAAGGTCAAATGAAGTGTTCTAGATGAGTTTTGTCGTCCCGAGTCAATTACAAGCTATTGCGGAAACCTCAGACCACATTAAATACAAAAAATCGCGAAATTTCTGATTTGGGAACTTTTTCAAAGGCTCTTGCTCCCACAAAAATGCGACTGTTGCAATTTCTTCCTCCTGTCACACATTTTAAAGGTCAAATGAAGTGTTCTAGATGAGCTTTGTCGTCCTGACTCAATTGCAAGCCTTTGCGGAAACCTCAGACCACTTTAAATACGTAAAATCTCAAAATTTCTAATTTGGGAACTTTTTCAAAGGCTCTTGCTCCCACAAAAATGCGACTATTACAATTTCTGCCTCCTGCCACACATTTTAAAGGTCAAACGTATATCGCAATCAAATGCTATTTTTATTCACTCTGTAATTATATTATGGGAATAAAAGAATCCATTCTTGAAAAAAGTTATAACGTTCGAGAAAAGAAAAAAAAACTGTTGATTCGAATGATACAATTTATAATTGTTCGACATCAAAATAGCCCTAATTTATTAAGATTTTGAAACAAGGCGATGAAAACGAAAATGGAATTAACAACGGAAAGTGACAGGGGAAAAGTTCTTTTTCTTCTTTTTTTCTTTCTTTATTATATCTGTGATTAAAATGGGCGTTATCGCTTGGATTTTTGCCATAATATTTATGCCCTCTTTTAACGAATCATTTGTCCGAATTAAAAGTCTGCTTGCTACCGGGTACCACGAAACTTGTAGGTGTTGTACAATACGAACAAAAGTAATGAAACCCGAGACGAGATTCCCCTTTTCATTCGCAAATTGTTTTTTTATAAATTAGTAAACTCAGAGTGTCTCGGATTAACAGAGTCGTGAGAACCATTGTGACATTCACTCGAATATTCATTTATTAACTCATTTTTGTAAAGTGAACTTAGATATTTTCTCGAGCTTGAAAATTTTGAATTGTCTAAATCTAAAAAGAACATTCAAAATTATTTGACTTACGATTAAATTATAATCAATTATTATCTATTATTTTTATTATTGGAGATTAAAATAAATAGAAAATAAAAACATGAATTTAAAAAATAATGTCAAAATTAATTTAAATTCAACACATTATCCCTCGAATTAAGCTAAATCACAAAGCGCAGCTTGGTCCAAAGTTTTGGCAAAATCATATGAAAATCCCAAAATTGAAAATTATTCCAATTTATTCTATACATTTTTGATAATTTTAGATTTTTTTTTTTTTGGGCTGGGTGTTCGGTATTTTTTAGGCTTTTGAAATCATAGTTATATACATTTAAAAAAAATTGATCCAGTTTAATATTTCGTTGGACTTATGAAAACAAATTTTTATAAATTAATCCAATTATTAGTAAATATTATTTTAGACATTGGGTAGAAAACCAAAAAAAAAATCATTAGGTAAGTATTCCATCCAACAAAATTTTTTAAAAAATGTTTCCGTTTTATATGAGATTACGAGATTTTCCTCTACAGAAAATTTAAGAGATTCCCCCCCCCCCCCCCACAAAAAAAAACTTTGAAAAATATTTTTCCCTCAAAAAAACTCGGAATTTTTTTCTGAAAATGAGAGATTTTATCCTAAATAAAGAAGAAATTTTTTCAATATTTTTTCACTCCAAAAATTGGAGAAATACTTTCACTTCAGAAAAAAAAAATTGTCCAGAAAATTTTGTTATTTTTTTCGAAGAATTGAGATTAATTGAAAAAAATTCCCCGAAAAATGAGAGATTTCATTCCAAACAAAAAAATATTTTTTGATCCAAAATATTTGACAATAATCACAATTATTTTCTTTAAAAAAATTGATTTTTTTTCTCAAAAAATGAAAGATTATTAATCCTAAACAAAAATGAAGATTTTTTTTTCTCTAAAAAATGTAAGATTCTTTTTTTTCTGTATAATTTTTCCCCCTAAAAAATTGAAAGATTTTTTATCCAAAAATTTGAGAAGCATAATTTCAGAAAAACTGAGAAATTTTCTTTCCCAAAAATTTTATTTTTTTCAATAATTAAAAGATGTTTTTCTTCAAAATGTTTGGGAATAATTGAAATTTTATTTGTCAAAAATGAGAAGAGACTTCTCTCAAAAACAAATTTTCCCCCTATAAAAATTGAAAAATTTTTTTTTTTAAATTTGAAAATTATCTACTTTTTCTTGGAAGAACTGAAAATTTCAAATTTTAGTAAAATGGAACCTATTTAGGTACTTATATTTTTCACAAACCAAAACGAAAATTTTCATTTTTAACGAAACAGAATTTACTACGTAGAATTTTTATTTTTCACGAACTGGAAGTCCATTCCGAGTCGTTCCGGCTTAATTCGAGCACTCAGCACTGCACGTTATTATAATTAAAATTATATTCCATCAATAATGTAGGTGTTATTATTATTAAAAATATTATATATCATTATTTTTAGATTTAAAATAATTTTTTCAAATAGATTTTAATGAGCGTTTTACGAGTATAATATTAGATTCCCGAGCAGCACAATCGACAAATTATCGAAATAAAAAATCGACCGAATATCGAATTCGATAAAGTGTCGCGTTAGTTCCGCATAAATCGTGAAATTATCTTTCGATATATAGATAGATTATCGACGAATTATAGTTAGCAAAAATTTCGAGATTATAGTAAGATATTTTATCGATAATATATCTATAATATCGAAAGATAATTTCACGATTTAGGCGGAACTTTTGCGACACTTTATCGAATTCGATATTCTGTCGATTTTATGTTGATTTTTTATTCCGATTTTTCGTCTTTTACTAGCTTTTTTCTATAATTAAAAATCATTAATTAGCATAATTAATACATTAAACTATGTTTAAACACATTATTCATGTTACGGTAAGAGGATCATTTCAGAAAAAGTCAAAAAAAATTATAAAAAATCTGCCACCCGTGGGGCTTGAACCTTCTACCTCCTGCATGGTAATCCTCTTCCTTAACCACTATGCCATACCTTATCGTTGAGGAATTAGCAATAAAACGCTTATAATAGGCAGTTTAGTACTTCCAGACGTGTTGGACTTAGAAAAATGTTCACCAATTTGGAAATAATTTCAAATATCGTCACAAAATCGTTGAAAAATCGTTCGACAAATTTCAGATTATTTGTCGATAATGTAGTTTCAAATATCGCCACAAAATCGTTGAAAAATCGAATTCGAGGAATTTCATATCACGTGTCGATAATATAGTTTCAAATATCGTCATAAAATCGTTGAAAAATCGAATTCGAGAAATTTCAGATTACGTGTCGATAATAAAGTTTTAAATATCTTCACAAAATCGTTAAAAAATCGAATTCGAGAAATTTCAGATTATTTGTCGATAATATAGTTTCAAATATCGTCACAAAATCGTCAAAAAATCGAAATCGAGAAATTTCATATTATGTGTCGATAATATAGTTTCAAATATCTTTACAAAATCGGTAAAAAATCGGATTCGATAAATTTAATATAATCTGTCGATAATATAGTTTAAAATGTCGTCAAAAAATCGGTAAAATATCGAAGTCGAGAAATTTCATATAATCTGTCGATAATATAGTTTTAAATATCTTTACAAAATCGTTAAAAAATCGAATTCGATAAATTTAATATTCTTTGTCGATAATGTAGTTTCAAATATCTGCACAAAATCGGTGGAAAATCGGAATCGATAAATTTAATATACTTTGTCGATAGTATCGTTGACGAATATCGTCATAAAATCTTAATAATATCGAATTCGATAGTTTTTAGATTTTTTGCCTATGAAGTTGTACCGATAAATCTTTATAATATCGTGAGAACATCTATAGATTTTCAAACAATTTTTTATCGATACGTTACATCTTCCGATATTATCGATCGAGTGTGCCGCTCGGGTTCATTTAATTAATTTTTTATACAATTATTTTATTCAATCTAGAGTTATTTCTTGGCGCTCATTACTTCCTACACCGTACGATAACTCGAGTCGAAGTTCAAAAAAGAATTACATTTTGCCGACATTTAAAAACGCTAGAAAAACATACTGTGAAAGAAATAATGTCCCCCGTCAATATTGACAGCTTGATTAATTTCCTGCCAACTCACCTCCCTATCCAACTTACTCGTTCCCCTTTTTAAGTTGTCTTTTTATAGCGGCAAAAAATACGGAATTACATTATATCAAAGACAGGAATCAAGAGGACACATACCATTACTTTTTTATTATAAAACAAAAATCTGATTTGAAATTCGAATAACTTTTCACAAAAATTCAATATAAACCTTCCAAATTCGAGTTTGTTGCGCTTTGAAAAATTTCATAAAGATATTGCCGCGTTAATTTTAAACGAACGTTTAAAAAATATGGACTTTTTTTTGTAGATTTCATAAAACTGTATAGTTATGTATTCTTTCCCCCTTTTAGTGTATTTTTTTTGTGATGTGGTTTTTTTTATCTGGCTGCTCGGGGTTTGAGGGTATTGTTTTTTTTCTTCTTTTAAATTATTGTGGTAAGAAACAGATTTGATGAAGAAACTTACAATAAGAGTTGAGTTACTTTTTTTTTTTTTTTTTTTTTTTTTTTTAAATTCGAGAAGATTTTAAACTTTTATAGTTTTTACTGGTCAAAATATCATTCTTTTTGTGTTAATATTGTTCCAGAGAATTTTTATGTATTCTGTTTTTCATATTAATTTTGTCAAGTTTTTTGGAAAGGATCGAATTAAAGATATTTTTCTTCTGACAAATTCCCCAAAGGTGAGTGTATTAAACGCATTTTCTCGGGGGGGGGGGGGGGGAGGGGGGGGTTATAGATTTTTCAACTAAAATACAAACATTTTCTTTCATTGCTGACCGAATTTCCAGTCAAGGACCGGAAGCTACATTTTAGAAAATTATTGAAATCATTATAAATATCCAAAATCTTCAATTTGCCAACTTGTTACTCACCAACACCTTTTTCTAAAACAACCTCCTCCGATATGTACTAATTGCAACATTCCTATTAACATTCCCCATATTCTTATCGATTGTCCTAAATATCACCAAGCCCGAAACACCTACCTCGACGGAAATCTACAAAACATCCTCTCAGATAATCAAAACAACATCGAAAAACTTCTCCAATTCATAAAAATCACCCATCTAAACAAACTTTTATAATTACCTTTACCTTAATTTTTAAGCATCCCGGGAAAAAATCTCATGGATCAAGTCATATCTATTTGGATAAAATCTGATCAGATTTGATCAAGTTTGATCCAAATGTTGATCTGATTGGATAAAATTTAGTCAAATTGGATCTAGTTATATCAGAGAAAATCCACTGATATCTAAAATGATTATATCAAAATAGATCAAAACATATCAACTAGATCAAGTCATATCAGTGAAAATCCAGTTATATAGAAATGCTTATATCCGAATGGATCAAATTGGATCAAATTAGATTCTCTCATATATAATTTGATATTATTGGATCAAGTTGAATCTGTAAAACTCCAGTTTTATCCAAAATGGTTGTATCAAAATAGATCAAATCATATCAACCAGATCTCCTCATATCTACTTTGATATAATTAAATCAAGTCATATCAGTGAAAATCCAGTTATATAGAAATGGTTAGATCCGAATGGATCAAATTGGATCAAATTAGATTCTCTCATATATAATTTGATGTTATTGGATCAAGTTATATCTGTGAAATCAAAATGAGTCAACCCAGATTCATTTCAAAATTTTAGGGGTTACGAGCAGTGCCAGAATAGGGTTCCATCAAAAAAGTAAGGCAAAATTCGGAGTAGGCACTATTAAAAATGTAACAAACGACATGCTACATGCTTTTTTACATTTTTTTCTGGATTTGGTCAAAAATTTTGGGGCGCAGTGCCCCCATGGGGTCCTGAAGGTATCACGACAAGAATCATTTCTGAATTTAAGTTGAAATTATCTACTCACAGGAATTTTTCCTGATACTTTTAGTTATACAACCTTGAGTAATTGTTATCTTTGATTGTGTGTCACATAAATACAATTAAACTGTCTTATTATATATGAAATGGTTCGTACCAAGTTGAGTGCACCATCATTGATCTGATTGGAAAAGTTAAGCAGCTTCGGGTTTGGTTACTACTTTGATGGGTGACCGTTGAGAAAAATTTGGGATGGGTCTGGTCAGATCTAACCATAATAAATGGGAAATGTACCTATCAAATATGATCCAATCATATTTAATTTTATCTCATCATACATCATTGGATCAAATTGTGTATAGTTTGATCAAATTATATACCCGAGCGGCACACTCGATCGATAATATCGGAAGATGTAACGTATATCTATAGATGTTCTCACGATATTATAAAGATTTATCGGTACAACTTCATAGGCAAAAAATCTAAAAACTATCGAATTCGATATTATTAAGATTTTATGACGATATTCGTCAACGATACTATCGACAAAGAATATTAAATTTATCGATTCCGATTTTCCACCGATTTTGTGCAGATATTTGAAACTACATTATCGACAAAGAATATTAAATTTATCGAATTCGATTTTTTAACGATTTTGTAAAGATATTTAAAACTATATTATCCACAGATTATATGAAATTTCTCGACTTCGATATTTTACCGATTTTTTGACGACATTTTAAACTATATTATCGACAGATTATATTAAATTTATCGAATCCGATTTTTTACCGATTTTGTAAAGATATTTGAAACTATATTATCGACACATAATATGCAATTTCTCGATTTCGATTTTTTAACGATTTTGTGACGATATTTGAAACTATATTATCGACAAATTATCTGAAATTTCTCGAATTCAATTTTTTAACGATTTTGTGAAAATATTTAAAACTTTATTATCTACACGTAATCTGAAATTTCTCGAATTCGATTTTTCAACGATTTTATGACGATATTTGAAACTATATTATCGACACGTGATATGAAATTCCTCTAATTCGATTTTTCAACGATTTTGTGGCGATATTTGAAACTACATTATCGACAAATAATCTGAAATTTGTCGAACGATTTTTCAACGATTTTGTGACGATATTTGAAATTATTTCCAAATTGGTGAACATTTTTCTAAGTCCAACACGTCTGGAAGTACTAAACTGCCTATTATAAGCGTTTTATTGCTAATTCCTCAACGATAAGGTATGGCATAGTGGTTAAGGAAGAGGATTACCATGCAGGAGGTAGAAGGTTCAAGCCCCACGGGTGGCAGATTTTTTATAATTTTTTTTGACTTTTTCTGAAATGATCCTCTTACCGTAACATGAATAATGTGTTTAGGCATAGTTTAATGTATTAATTATGCTAATTAATGATTTTTAATTATAGAAAGAAGCTAGTAAAAGACGAAAAATCGGAATAAAAAAATCGATAAAAAATCGACAGAATATCGAATTCGATAAAGTGTCGCAAAAGTTCCGCCTAAATCGTGAAATTATCTTTCGATATTATAGATATATTATCGATAAAATATCTTACTATAATCTCGAAATTTTTGCTAACTATAATTCGTTGATAATCTATCTATATATCGAAAGATAATTTCACGATTTATGCGGAACTAACGCGACACTTTATCGAATTCGATATTCTGTCGATTTTTTATTTCGATAATTTGTCGAGTGTGCTGCTCGGGTATGATTTGATCAAATTAAATATGATTAGATCAAATTTGATAGGTATAAAATTCATATATGGTTAGATCTGACCACTTCATATATGGTTAGATCCAACAGATTTTTTCCCGGGCGCATGGTTAAAAGAAATTATTGTTCATCAAATTAAATACGATGATTTTCAAAAATTCGTCGATTTTTTCCAAATTTATTATTATTTTGTTTCCAAATTTTTTTATCCGATTCATTTTTTTAAAAAAATTTCCAAATGAGGTGATTTGAGCTAATTGTGAAAACTTGCACAAATCAAGTTATTTCAAAATATTTTTTTATTCCTATAGACATGAAACTATAGCCAAGTGGGCTGTCAGTGGAAACTGGAATGGAATTTTTCACTCAATACTTCTGGTCTGTTTTTTTTTTTAATAATGTTTTTTTTTTAAATCATTTTGATTGTGTTTGGTTAATTTCCTTAATTTACACTGCTAAATTGCTTTTGAATTTTTTTTTATAATTTGTGTTATCAGTTCAAAAAATTTACATTAATTATTTTAAAATAAAAAGAAAAATTTTGGTGGGTGAGACTACAAAAAAGCCCGAAATATGTATCACTCTAAAGTACTTACATAAAATAAAAACCAAAATCAAAAAATAACTACCCAAGGTTACCTAACATTTTTTTTTGAAAAGAAAAAAAAATCGCTGTGACAAAAAATTTACAAAAAAAAATCTTCTAAAAAAGTTCTTATGTTAAGAAAATGCTTTTACTATGTTTGTAAAGTTACGTCTGATTCAAAAAGTAATTCTATGATTAGATTTATTTTAAAAAAACATTTTTTTTTTTACATTCAATTACCTACCTAATTAAAATATTTGAAGGGAAATATCAAGTAAAAAAAAAAAAAAAATATGTTCAACTTTTTTTTCAAATCCAGGTTTCAGAATGTTTGACAATAAATGTCTTTAATCGAAATATGAGAATTAAAATATAATGTCTAAAAGTCATCAAAAAAATTAAAAAATTTTACATATACATATAAGGTTCAGAATGTCTGATAAAAGTCTATTTCATAATACTTACTCTATTTAAAAATTATCTCATTTTTAGAAAATTTTGATATGTTTCAGAATGCCTGACAAAATGTCTAAAAGTCAACAAAAATAAAAAAGAATTTCTATAAAAATATAAAAATTGAAAAAAATAATTTTGAAAAAAAAATTTCAAGTATCAATAGGTACGTCTTAAAATGTTTAACAAAATACCAAAAAGCCAATATAAGTCAGTTTCCTAATTATTGAAAATTGAATAAAAGAGTCGAACAAAAAATTGAAGTTTAGAATGAAAAATTTCCATAGAAATAATAATAACATTAAAAATAATTTTTTTTCAAGTTTTAGAATACCCAAAAGTATTTTGTCTGAAATAAAAACATAAATTTGAAAAGACAGGTCATTTTGCCAAAAAGAGGAAGTACGAATTTTGGCTTTTTAGTCACAATTGTGTGATTTCTACGCCTGGTCCAAATTATCCCCTACGATCAAAGTAACTTATGATTTCTAAGCACGGTAAAAAAAAAACACCAGTACGACTTTTGGATTTTTAGTCATAATTGGGTTATTTCTAGACCGAGTCCAAATTACCTCCTAAGTCCAAATTACCCCTTAAGACCAAAGTAACGAGTGATTTCTGAGCATGGTCAAAAATTTCCCAGTACAATTTCCAACTTTTAACTTTTTAATGCCAATTGAGTTATTTCCGGTCCTCGTCCAAATTACCTCCTAGGTTCAAATTACCTTCCAAGACCAAGGTAACCAGTGATTCCTCAGTATGGTCAAAAAATACCCCAGTACAACTCTAATTTTTAGTCATAATTTAGTTATTTCCAGGCCTGGAACCAAATTACCTCCTAGGTCCAAATTACCCTTCAAAGCCAAATAATTCCGCGTAACGAAAAACGTAACGAACAATTTTTTAGGATGACCCCCATCCATAAGACATCAATATTTTTGAGGAATAAATATCTTCAAAGGAAATTTTTTCTGGAGAAAATTCTCCAATACAAACATATCTTTTTATTTCAGAGTATTTTTTGCATGAAGTTTTTCTAGTATTGTAATACTTTCCAAAAAAAAAAAAACTCTTCAAAATAATTCTTTAACAAATAATAAGATACAATTAAAATAAGTTTTTCAGTCTATTTGGAACAGATTCATATGTACTAATTTTGAAAGCTGTCGCCGTTTGAAATTTGGAAATAATCATTTCATATTATCAAATTACTATAACTAACGCAGCGTACATACTTGCAATAGCGAAGGTTCATATGTACCAATAGAATTTCACAGGTAATAATTACCTATAACCCTGGCATGGCATAAGTTATAAAAACAGGTGTGGTCGTTAGGGATAATTTTGTACGGTAGTATCATTGATTCGATACCTGCAGGTAAGGAGAAAAATTGGTGATAAGTAAAACGAACAAGCCCCAGAAAATGATTCGATTTACCAAACAGTGGCGGTTTTTCGCCGAGATACGAGTACTTGGCTGGTAAAAAAATCCAGTCGCGAAATAATTCGATAACATTGTGTACTAATTAATAACGTCGAAGTGATTCGAAAGCAATACAAACAAAATGGTAAATCTGTAAAGGCGGTATGGTGGAAGGTGAAAAAAAAATTGAAGGACGAAATTGGGGTGGATCTAATTCTTCGTTTTGAAAATAAAATGAATTTTTTCTAATATCCGCGCGCCGCTGAAACGCTATAGCAAAAGATTTAAATGACCTACCTGCTGTTCCCCTATCTGACCTAGTCAGAGGATCCCTTCTACGACTACCTTCTCTTATACTTCCCTCTTCGTTTTACCCGGCAACTGTCGACCGTTTTCGCGAGTGTATTTCCCGGCTCCCAACCGTCTATCCTTCTCGTAGTCCGTATGTCTTCCGTTTACGTTTGTATAATGTAGTATTCCCCGTAAAATACTCAAGCTTGCGCATTTCTCGCCGTAGTAAAAACTACCCGAAACGTGCAGTCTGAGGGTTTTCTGGGTTTTGGACGCGGCGGCGGCGGGGTGGAGGATATCCGAACATGCGACCCGTTTTGTTTTTCGTAGCCGAGTGTGTACAAATCGTCCAGCTTCTGTCGAGGTTAGCTGTAAAAATCGCCCGCGATCGAACCGTGTAACAGGTATTAATTTTCTTCAAATTTGCTTCTCGTCGAAATCCTTCGAACCAATACGGTAAGTAATGTATTTCAAAAACAACCGAAACAAAATTACGTGATTACTCTTCGTGTTTTGTGTCGTTCGCTCGTAAAACGGTCAAAAAAGTAGCAGTAATAAAAAATTTAAAAAAAAAAACGTGATCGAAGTGGTAATTGGGCTTTCCTAAAGTTTTGTTTTACTACATAACGGAAAGTGTTCTGTTCGAATTCGCAAACTAAACGCGATCCTCTTCCTTTTTTTTTTGCTCCTTCGTCGATGCACAGTAATCAATAATAATTGTTTGCGCAGAGGTCCAATATTTTTTACTTTTTTTGCATGATCTTCGTTGTATTACTTGTACGTATGGGTAAAGCTTTTCAAATTATTTCACAGCTGATAGAGCAAGTTGAACGTGAACCTATGTCGAGCTACACCTATATGCTAATAAACTTTACGTTACGATAAAATCAAGTAGTTGACACGCTTTTCTTTCTTCTCTCTTTTTTATTTCACCTTTCCTAAATAGAATTACGCACACGACGTCCTATTCCACAACCTAGCACCAATCTAGTTCACAAACATGCCAACGTCTGTTTACCAACTGTTCACCAAATCATCGAAGTGAACTTTTCGTAAACAACCATTGCCTTAAAATTCATTTGCATGTTGTCGTAAATCCTGAGTAGGTGTTTTTCCAAATGCCTACTCATTTCCTAGACGCATACTCGTATTTTTTAGGCTATTTGTTAGTTATTTTGGTAATTTTTACATTGGTCGTAGTAACTGGTATGAAAATTGTCCATTTTTCATGTCAAAATGTAATCCATTTGAACTCAATTCAAATATCTACTAAATTTAATGATACGTAAATACCAATCTGATTCACATCGATTTCAACTCAATCATGTAATCATGCAAAATTAACTTTTATTTTAATCAGTTTGATTCATTTTTGGCTCAAATTCATTTAATTTCTGATCAATATTCACAAAATTACGAATTCTCAACTTTGGCCCAGACCAAACTTCCCTTCATAAAATTGAAACCAACAACACAAATATTATACCAACAATTCGATCCACTTTTATTTTAATTAGTTCGATTCATTTTTGGCTCAAATCTATTTCACTTCTGAACAATATTTACAAAATCACGAAATCTCAACTTTGGCCCAGACAAAACATCCCCTCATGAAATTGAAACCAACAATTCCCATCCACTTTTATTTTACCTCATTAGTTTGATTCATTTTTGGCTCAAATTCATTTCATCTCTGAACGATATTTACAAAATCACAAATTCTCAACTTTGCCCCAGACAACTCCCCCCCCCCCCCACTTATAAAATTGAAACCAACAACACAAATTACAGTAAAAATTCGATCCACTTTTATTTTAATTAGTTCGACTCATTTTTGGCTCAAATTCATTTTCCCCTCATGAAATTGAAACCAACAACACAAATATTATACCAACAATTCGATCCACTTTTATTTTAATTAGTTCGATTCATTTTTGGCTCAAATCTATTTCACTTCTGAACAATATTTACAAAATCACGAAATCTCAACTTTGGCCCAGACAAAACATCCCCTCATGAAATTGAAACCAACAATTCGATCCACTTTTATTTGACCTCATTAGTTTGATTCATTTTTGGCTCAAATTCATTTCACTCCTGAACAATATTTACAAAATCACAAAATCTCAACATTGCCCCAGACAAAACCTTCCATTATAAAATTGAAACCAACAATTCGATCCACTTTTATTTTACCTAATTAGTTCGATTCATTTTTGGCTCAAATTCATTTAATTTCTGATCAATATTCACAAAATTACGAATTCTCAACTTTGGCCCAGACCAAACTTCCCTTCATAAAATTGAAACCAACAACACAAATATTATACCAACAATTCGATCCACTTTTATTTTAATTAGTTCGATTCATTTTTGGCTCAAATCTATTTCACTTCTGAACAATATTTACAAAATCACGAAATCTCAACTTTGGCCCAGACAAAACATCCCCTCATGAAATTGAAACCAACAATTCCCATCCACTTTTATTTTACCTCATTAGTTTGATTCATTTTTGGCTCAAATTCATTTCATCTCTGAACGATATTTACAAAATCACAAATTCTCAACTTTGCCCCAGACAACTCTCCCTCCCCCCCCCCCCCCCCCACTTATAAAATTGAAACCAACAACACAAATTACAGTAAAAATTCGATCCACTTTTATTTTAATTAGTTCGATTCATTTTTGGCTCAAATTCATTTTCCCCTCATGAAATTGAAACCAACAACACAAATATTATACCAACAATTCGATCCACTTTTATTTTAATTAGTTCGATTCATTTTTGGCTCAAATCTATTTCACTTCTGAACAATATTTACAAAATCACGAAATCTCAACTTTGGCCCAGACAAAACATCCCCTCATGAAATTGAAATCAACAATTCCCATCCACTTTTATTTTACCTCATTAGTTTGATTCATTTTTGGCTCAAATTCATTTCATCTCTGAACGATATTTACAAAATCACAAATTCTCAACTTTGCCCCAGACAACTCTCCCCCCCCCCCCTTATAAAATTGAAACCAACAACACAAATTACAGTAAAAATTCGATCCACTTTTATTTTAATTAGTTCGATTCATTTTTGGCTCAAATTCATTTTCCCCTCATGAAATTGAAACCAACAACACAAATATTATACCAACAATTCGATCCACTTTTATTTTAATTAGTTCGATTCATTTTTGGCTCAAATCTATTTCACTTCTGAACAATATTTACAAAATCACGAAATCTCAACTTTGGCCCAGACAAAACATCCCCTCATGAAATTGAAACCAACAATTCCCATCCACTTTTATTTTACCTCATTAGTTTGATTCATTTTTGGCTCAAATTCATTTCATCTCTGAACGATATTTACAAAATCACAAATTCTCAACTTTGCCTCAGACAACTCCCCCCCCCCCCCCCCTTATAAAATTGAAACCAACAACACAAATTACAGTAAAAATTCGATCCACTTTTATTTTAATTAGTTCGATTCATTTTTGGCTCAAATCTATTTCACTTCTGAACAATATTTACAAAATCACGAAATCTCAACTTTGGCCCAGACAAAACATCCCCTCATGAAATTGAAACCAACAATTCGATCCACTTTTATTTGACCTCATTAGTTTGATTCATTTTTGGCTCAAATTCATTTCACTCCTGAACAATATTTACAAAATCACAAAATCTCAACATTGCCCCAGACAAAACCTTCCATTATAAAATTGAAACCAACAATTCGATCCACTTTTATTTTACCTAATTATTTCGATTAATTTTTGGCTCAAATTCATTTCACTTCTGAACGATATTTACAAAATCACAAATTCTCAAATTTGCCCCAGACAACTCCCCCCCCCCCCTTTTAAAATTGAAACCAACAACACAAATTATACCAACAATTTGATCCACCGCATATTCAAACTTTCCACATACAGATTTTTCAACACCTTTAACATTTTGCCCTTTAAATTGATCCGTAGATATCATAGCAACAAAATATACAAATATAAATTTCAAATCTCTCGCTGAAGTTTCGTACCTTACATAAAATAAATATATATTACGCCAGGGTAGAACAAATGAAAGGCCATATTTCACTTAGGCGTTACACGTCGTGGGAGTAATCATCTTTAAAAATTCTCTTTCAACGAGTTCAACTTGGCCTAAATATGCTTATCTTTAATATACTTACCTATGATGAAACGCCATACTTGGTAAATCCGCGCGAGAGATTTTCACCATTATTTTTATATACCTGGGAAAATTTCTCGTCGAAAATGCTATAACGTAACGATGGAGAAGTATTAGGGATTAGCTTGGTGGGTCCATAATATCTATCTACCATGGGATATTTCCTAGTCGTATTCCCGTTTGGTATTAATCAAATATTAGCTTAAGAGGTTAGCGTCGTAATAATTACAGGCGGGGTTAATTTTGAATGATTTTCTTCGGTGTGGTTTGGAAAAAAGCACATGAATTATTAATTATTACATCTTGCCTAGCACTGTTGTATACGTATTTAAATCAGCTGATTTCGGCGATCAATAGGGATGCACTGTTGAGCAGGGCTGTTTGGGATTTTTTCAAAATTTTTACATATTCTCAAAAATTGGCACCCAAAACTGACGATTTTAAATGAAAAATTAGGCTTTTCAAATCTAGCTGAACGAAGAATAAAAGAGAAATCGAAATTTTTTAGCTCTGGGTCCTGAATTCGATTAATAAGGCCTGTCTCAAAGGCTCAATTTCCAAATTTCCAAGAGCGGAACTATTTGGGAAGAATTGATGGTGAATGGACCTTTGGCTGGGATTTTGAAATCAAATGGTAGAAATTGGCACTTGGAGTCTAAAAGCTTTGATATAAAATTTTTGGCCCCTATCTTACTCCCGCACTCTCTGGGGGGGGGGGGGGGTCAAATGCATTTTTTCGAAATTTTATATTAAGTACATTTAATAAGTATATCCATTCTATAATATGTATGTCAAAGTAAGTATATTTTCTCAGAATTTTTCAATAGACCCAAAAAACCCTCAAAAAAGCGAAATCCCTATTTTTGTCAAAAATTTTTGTCCTCTAAATGGGTATTCTGGATCTAAATTTTTTCTTCTTAAAACATTCAACATTACAGGCACCTTATACAATCAACCTGAATTTGCACCAAATTCGTTCATTTTTTTCATTTTCCCCAAAAGTTTCATTTAAATTACACAATCGTCTCCCATAAGTCTAGAGATCTAAATAACCCGGGTTCTAATTGAGATATTAATATGAATTGAATATGAGCATGTAGCCCAAACTTTTACAAAAAGGGTGTCCCAGTTCAGAGTAACCAGACTCAAGGTTTGGGTATAACTGACTGCCAGTAACAAAAAATTTTATGTACGCCAGGTGCATATCCTAATTTTGAAGGGGCAATGTTATACAAAAATTTAAAAATACTTTCAAGACAATAAATGAAGCTGGTATAACTTTTTAAGAAGAACAAAAAAGTTATGTAAAAAATTTGCCCATCTTCGAAAATGAAAGGGCTACAAATCTTCAAAAATCGGTATTTTTGAAGTTCAAAGCTTCATATGGCTTTCAATTTCAAAGATAGGCAAATTTTTCACATATATTTTTTTGTTCCTCGCAAAAAGTTACACCTGTTTCATGTATCGTCCTTTTGCAATTTTCATGTATCATAAGGGCACCGTGATAATAATTGAGGTAGACAATATTTTTGACCGGAATTTCGGTTGACTATAACTCTTTCAATTTCAGAGATAAGCAACCAAATGTCCTCAAAACTTTTTTGTTTTTTCAAAGTTATTTCCACTGCCGGGGTCATTTTTTGAAAACAGTGCTACCAAACGATGTTGTTTGACAAAATACAAATTTTCAAAGCTTATAGCAGTTCCTTCATTTTCAAATAGGCAACATGTGTACATATATAGTTTTTTGTTAGTGGTACTCTTTGTCCTTGAAATTGATTTTTATTTGATCTGATTTTTTTTTACTAATATTTAACATTAGAACACCTAAATACTTATACAATCGACCTGAACTTGGGCCAAATTCGTTAATTTTCTCATCCACCCTCCATTTTCATTTAAATTATTCAATACTTTCGAATAAGTTTATTCTAGAGATCTATAAATAACTCCCGTTCTAAATGAGATACTGATGTGAATCAAATAGAAACATGTATACCAAACTACCTTCAAAATTGGCATATTTCTGGCAATCATGGTTTTTGAGGTACACGTGAAAATTTGAAGGTCATAAAAAATGACTCAAATTTAATTTTTTTCAAAAAAAATATTCCACCCTTCGAGGATCGCATGTTTGGACTGCCTACTTCAATCCTAGCCAATAATATCATGGGAACCACACCCATGAGTGGAGAAATGTCCGTTATTGGATATGATTTTGTAAATTCTTAAACAGTCCTGCTTGCTTGATTGCAATGTAAAAGTAGAATGTGATCAAAATTTCAACATTTTTAGGCCAATAATGGTTTTTCAATAATCACGTGACTAACCAAATTTGTCGTTAGGTAATATTACTAAGTTGAATTCGTACAATAATCATTTTCTACCTAATAATTTCATACCAATGAAAAATTCATCTTTATAAGATGGACATACATTTATGCACTACATCCTTCAATCATAATCATTTGTACAGAAAATTTGCGAGAAAAAAAATCAATACCAGTAAAATTCATCATATTTGTAGGTACCTACGCAATCGATTTCTCTTCAATTTTAAAACACTCTTCGGTATTTTACAAAACTACGCACTGCTTTTGGAAAAAAAAACTGGGAAAAAAGTCTACGCCATTTATCAACCAAAGGGGGAAAAAATTAAAACAACAAAAACATACCCTAGGTTCAGGGCCGTAACGCTGTCGTTAAATCGATATTTCACAACAAACGATAGTAAAATGTCTAAAAAAAATGTACGAGTATCGTTAATATCGTTGTTGTTGTTTTTGTCAAGCCCAGTAACCTCATCAAATCATTTTTAACGATAACCGTCGAACGCGGCTGTAAAATCGCATTTGATGGGGAGAAAAAAGAAGAAAAGATATTTTCGAACTTGTAGACTTTATTTATCTTTTGTTATTCCATCTATAAAAGTATCTTGAAAAATGAAAAATTAACAACAACCTGTAGGTATACATGGAGCTTCTTTCGCTCTCTTATTAATTTATTGCTTTTATTATCGGGTATTCTTTTTTAGAAGAAAAAAATCTAAAATTATGACTTTTTCCTTTCAATCAGATATATCAAAATTGAAATATTTCCTAATAACGAATGCAGCGAGCCTAAACACGAAAACAGTACATCGATAAAATAATAAAGGCTGCAATCTTTCGATGAGATAACTTTTTGAATAAATTTATACCTACAACGATTGTTCGCAGATTTTCACCCTCAAATGAAACAATTATTTTCGTCAAACTTATCGAAAGTTTTAATAGCCTCCGAAGCGGTACGAATTCGACTGGAAAAATTGATTTTTTACGTTATCCAAGTGATCGTTATAATTTACCGTTTATTTCAAAACCAGGTGTATTGCAGGTAGCGTGTGTAACCAAAATTTTCCAGCAAAAAAAGTTCCTAGATTTGTATAGAATTTTTACTATGTATAAGGTTAACCTACAATCAACCTCTACACCACAAAGTAAATTGAGAGGAGAACTTATTTAAAACACAATTTTTTGAAACATCTTCAAACAAGATCATTTTTTCAAAAAAATTTAGAATACAAAAATGTTTGCTCAGAAAATCATAATTATTATAAGAATAATGTTTTTGACGAAATTGAAAAAATTCTAATATTCAACACAATTCTTAAAAAATTTCCTAAACAAAATGTAGGTACCTATAAGGAATTGTTAATTTTTTTCGGGAATTCGTTTTTCAACAAAACTGAAAAAAAGATAACTTATTTAGAAAAAAATCAAATTGTTGTTGTTCTTTTAATTTCAAAAAAAAAAAAAAAACTTTTTCTAACAAAAATCAAAGAAGTAATTTAAAAAAATGCATTTGAAAAACTTCTTCGATTGAAAACCTAGAAAAATTATTTACCTATCAATTTTTTTTTAAACACCGTTAAACAAAAATGGAATTGTGTTTTAATTTTTTTTTTAGCAATAATGAAAGAAAATCTTTACTGGCCAAAATCAAAGGAATCTTTTTTCAGAAAACCTTTTTAAAATTTTTTTGATGGCATTTGAAAAGAAAATTGTATTTTTTGAAAAAATTTGAAAACAATAATCGCTTTTAAGAAAGAATTAAAAACAATTAATTTTAAATAGAATTTTAAAGAAATATGTGTCTAAACAAAATTTTAAAAAATAAGGTACACCGATAATGAGAGAAAAATGTTCTTTAGCAGAAATGGGACAAATCCTTTCAAAGAACCTATTTAAAAATTCAGGCATGGTAGATGTACATGTACATACCTATTTAATTTTGAATTTTTTTCAGTGATTTTAGTGACATTCTTTAAAGGAATATAGGGACATTACCGAATTTTTAAGGAAAGGGAGCTTAGTTACTGATCAAAATTAAAAGTTAGTACACCCCCCCCCCCCTTAAATCATAAGAAATTACACTAGGTTTTAAGAAAGAAAATATTATAAATTTTCATTGCAAAATATTTTAAAATTATTTTAAAAAACACCCTCATAAAAAATTTTCTTCAAATGAAAATATTTCAAAACTCCTCTGATTTTTTTTTGTTAAAAACTTGAACCATTTCTTGTGAAATGTTTGAAAATATATTCAATAAAACTTCTGAATTTTTCAGAAAATTCTCGAAAAATTTCCATTGAAGAAAATTTTTAGCGGATTTTTTTTGTGAAATCAGTATTTCAAAATGGTTTGATGAATCTTCGGATTTTTAAAGGAATTTAAAAAAATATTTTCTCCAAAAAATGGGATATTTCTGCGAAAATTAAAAAAAATTCCAACATATCATCTGAATTTTTTGAGAAAAAATTTGGTAAACAACATGGGCATTTTTTCTCAAAAACATTCCTAGACGATTTTTGTAAATTTTTTTGCTAATTTTTTACCTATAGATTTTGTTTTTTTAAAGAAAATAATTTTGAAATAAGTAAAAAAAAAAAGAAAGAATTTTATGGGATTACAATACATACAATACCCACCTATGTCAAAGTTGTTGTTCAAAATTTTTTGAATAAATCTTTGAATTTTTTCAGAATAATATTGAAAAATTTTTGTGTAAAAAAAATTTAAACGATTTTAATTGGGATAAAAGGAACTACTTTTAGTTAATTTGAGCGAAATATAGTGACAAAAAGTGACAAAGATGTGAACGAACATGTCTGAAAAATTAAAAAAAAAAAATTGTCAAAAGTTAATAAAGATTAATTTTTAATGGACTTTTTCAACGATAACTCAGAATGAAATGAAAGAGGTAAATATAATTTTATACCGTCCTATTTTTACAAAAAAAACAACAAAAAAAAAACATGTTTGGTAAAAATCAAAGAAATTGTTTTTTTTTTAATTTTATAGGTAGGTACCTATACTTTTTTGCAACTTTATGACAATTGTCCTTGATTAAAAATTTCAACTAAAAAAAACGAACAATGTTAATATTTCAAATTTTGAAATGAAACATAAAATTATTATTTGAATTCCACGTGAAAACAGTAAATTTTTTTGTGCAGGTCACTTATCTTACAAATCATTTAGCAAAATCGTTTTTTGATAAAATATTTTTCGAATAAGATCAAGAATGTTTTAAAATATGCACTGAGTTTTCTTATTATAACCCTAATTAAATGATGATAAGGAAATCTTGAGGAAAACTTTAAGCCTGAGCCTTAACAAGCCGAATGAGGATAGATGACTTCTTACCAATTTCATCATCACCTAAAAGGCCTTCCATGGTAAGATGGTGAAATCGGCCCTCGATCGAAATTGGGTCTAAAGTGGGTCAAAATGTTACTTATGATGTAAAAACACGCCACAAAAATTTTTGACCCCCTACCCCCTCCCCTTTCCGAAAAATCTCGTTATAACTGTCGAAAAATCAAAAAATTCTAACTTTGGAGGGGGTGGATGGAAATTTTTCATTTTTTCACAGATTATAGGTATCATATAGGGGTACATGTGGTAAAATTTTGAAAAAGATCGGATCACAATTTCTTTGTTTTTTGAGGGGTTGAAATTTTCAAAAAAAAATTTAAAAAATATTTGGGGGGTGCCATGGCTGGAAATTTTTTTTAAATCTTCGTAATATGGATAAGTATCACATATATATTTTTTTAGGGTGCCAAAAGGGGGGTGCAACATGGTCAGAAAAAAATAAAAACTTCGAAAAAACACACATTTTCAGTTTTTTTTTGTATTTCTCGAGGGTACCTGAAGCGGGGAGTTGAAATGTGAGCAATTAAAATCGTAATAAATAATATCTGGAAAGAGTGAGGTTGATGCGGGAGATTTGTGGTCACATAAGTATGTGGACGAATGACAGGGTGTGTTAAAAATAAGGAAAAACGAGTGATGAGCGCGCTAGGGTAGCCCTTTTGGACTTCGGATATTTTCAATGTCTTAGCCACCAAAGTTTTTTTATTTCATGAGAAAGTAACTTCTTACTTTTTATTTTTGCCCTAATTTAATTTTACACGCCCCCCCCCCCCAACAAGAAAAAAATGAGAAAAACTAACTGATTTTCTAAATCTCACTTTTTGTTGGTTTTAACCCATCAAAGTTTTTCTTCTTCGTGAGAATGAATTCCAAATGTTTTATTTTTTACCCAATTCAATTTTAAGCGGTACCTTGATGCGCACCCAACTTTTCAAAATTGAAAAAAAAATTAGCAAAAATTTTTCAATCAGCATTCTATAACTTATTGTATTTTAGGTATCAAAAAATATTTCACAATTTTTCAATTCTCTCCCAACAGAATATGAAGTTATATCACCAGGCCCCCCATTCCGAAAAATAATTTGAAGATAACGAATTTTTGAACTTGCGTTTTTTTTTTATTACCCACTTTTAGCTTGTGTTTTTTTTTTCAATATGAAACTAATTCCCATTTCTTAGTTTTACCCTAAATGAATTTTAAGTGGACTCTACTGACTCTAGTCATTCCCTTCTTTTTCAAAAAAATTGACCGATTTTCAAAATCTCACTTTTTTGTTGTTGTTGTTAAAACCCATCAAAGTTGTCCCTTTTTATGAGAATGAATTTCCAATTTTTTATTTCCTCCTCAGCCACATTTTAAATGGTACCATGGGGCGCTCCCAATTTAAAAAAAAAAGCAAAAACAAAGAAAACTGGTAAAATTTTTTCACCTATGGAATGAAGAGCTTCTATTATGCAATAGAATATGTACTCACTAAGCCTATCCCACTCGGACCGAAAATCTTCGATTCCTCGTACCAGAGCGAAAAATACACACATGTTGGTGTAATAAAATTACGATAAGGAGCAAAAATTTCCTTTTTTCAATTTTTCTCAAACTGAATTTCAAGTGGTGCCACAACATAGAAAAGGTGAAAAAAAAATTCAATTTCAGTATAAGGGGGACTGGTTCCACTACTTAAATTTTAGTTAGGGGAAATATTTTTTGATACTTACAATACAATAAGTTATAGAATGCTGATTGAAAAATTTTTGCTAATTTTTTTTTCAATTTTGAAAAATTGGGTGCGCATCAAGGTACCACTTAAAATTGAATTGGGTAAAAAATAAAACATTGGGAATTCATTCTCACGAAGAAGAAAAACTTTGATGGGTTAAAACCAACAAAAAGTGAGATTTAGAAAATCAGTTAGTTTTTCTCTTTTTTTTCTTATTTGGGGGGAGGGGGGGGGGTGAATGGTGCCGTGTAAAATTAAATTTGGGCAAAAATAAAAAGTAAGAAGTTATTTTCTCATGAAATAAAAAAACTTTGGTGGCTAAGACATTGAAAATATCCGAAGTCCAAAAGGGCTACCCTAGCGCGCTCATCACTCGTTTTTCCTTATTTTTAACACACCCTGTTATTCGTCCACATACTTATGTGACCACAAATCTCCCGCATCAACCTCACTCTTTCCAGATATTATGTATTACGATTTTAATTGCTCACATTTCAACTCCCCGCTTCAGGTACCCTCGAGAAATACGAAAAAAAACCCTGAAAATGTGTGTTTTTTCGAAGTTTTTATTTTTTTTGACCATGTTGCACCCCCTTTTGGCACCCTAAAAAAATATATATGTGATACTTATCCATATTACGAAGATTTAAAAAAAATTTCCAGCCATGGCACCCCTCAAAAAATTAAAAATTTTTTTTTTGAAAATTTCAACCCCCCAAAAAAAAGAAATTGTGATTCGATCTTTTTCAAAATTTTACCACATGTACCCCTATATGATACCTATAATCTGTGAAAAAATGAAAAATTTCCATCCACCCCCTCCAAAGTTAGAATTTTTTGATTTTTCGACAGTTATAACGAAATTTTTCGGAAAGGGGAGGGGGTAGGGGGTCAAAAAATTTTGTGGCGTGTTTTTACATCATAAGTAACATTTTGACCCACTTTAGACCCAATTTCGATCAAGGGCCGATTTCACCATCTTACCATGGAAGGCCCTTTATGTAATTTTTGTAAATTACAAAACTGCGTAGGTCTAGGTACATGAATTCGGATTTATCGTAGGCCACGCTTTTAGTTTCACTACCATAATTTTTTTCCCAACATTGTGCTATTTACGAGTATGTAAATAGGTATTTCGAGTAAATTTAGTAACCTAGTACAATGTAAATTTACAAGCTTTTACACTTGCTCGAGATTAGCAATTTTTTTCCCTTTCATCGAAAGCGAATATTATTCCTTATCACAACACGTTACTATTTTCTTAATTTTATTAAATTTTACACGGCATGGCATTCGGATTTCTCGAGAAACACTTTTCTATACGCTCACGACTCGCGAGAGGCAGGACGCAAGACGCAATTTCAATCGTCGAAATAATAACGCTATACCTTTGTACAATACGAATCGCATTCCAACGTGGGATTCGTTTATCGATGCTAAGCTATCAATAAACCGAAAGTTGATGATTTTTTCATCTCGAGTCTAACCGAAGTGGAAAGTTTCTGTTTATAATTCAGCAAGCGTATAGATATACGTATATAGAGGAGCACTAAAAGAGAGATTTTTATAAGTGAACTTTGGTCGGGTACCGGGGAAAATATGTATTGAATCACAGGGCCATTGAATTTCGGCGAAGAAGAATGCTAGTGACATTTTATCGTATATACGAATGGATGTAATCTCGATGATTTCCATAACGCGCGTATATATAAGAATACGAATTTTAGGTTAAATATTTCGGATGGTTACCCATATTCATTCTGTGCGGCGTTCGCGTCACCGTATATCGCTTTTGAAGCCTTCTCGCAGAGTACTTCATACACTCATATAGTTACTAATCCATTTTTGCGTTTTTTTTTCTTCTTCTTTTCCATGGCCCAGGAAGATCGAACGATCACGCTGCGACGGTTTCGTTACCCGATGTATTTGGTAGTAGAATTTGGCTCAACTTTCAACCTGGCCGGTATTTCATCAATCATGAATTTCGAATTACCTGGCATACAGGCGACAAGGCTCGACTAATTCGCACCCTCTGCGAGCCTGGAGTCACGGTTCTGGTCACCTATGATGGGTGTACACCGTTACAACTACACCGATAACGAGCAAATGGAAACGTTGCGAAATCTACGTTACAACCAGCAGACCTCGTCCAAGGAAAATTCTGCCATGGTCAGCAACTACAGCTCGGCTGTAAGTCCGCAGGTCATCATGGAGCCTGGCGGCGTTGTCGATCTCGTTCAAAATGTCATCACGCATTTGTCCCATAATTCGACCACGTTCGGGTATACGCTGGATGCGACCTTAACCACGACCATGATACCGGGCAAGTTGAATAACTCATCCGAAGACGGTTACGCTGAAGCAATATCGGATTTTCGGCATTCTTTACTAGTAACAGTATTATTTTGTGTCGCTTACGTATTGGTTTTTGTGATCGGAATTTTCGGGAATGTGCTCACCGTAGCTGTCGTTTGGCGATTACCAAGAATGCGCAGTGTTACCAATTATTTTATTGTTAGTTTGGCTGTAGCGGATATACTGGTGCTGGCGCTGTGTTTACCCGGCACACTCATGTCCAATATATTTGTTCGTAAGTATCTAGCTCGTATTAAACCAATTTATTCATTTATAGATGTAGAAATATTAACCTAATTGGGAGCCTAGTGCAACCTCTACCTTTTTACTTTCCGAACAGCGCGTAGCGTTGTAAGGAAAGTATTGTTTTTTTCGGTGCGAAATGCGTTTTCACGAATATTGCACTTAGACAAATTTTGACTTCGTACAAATTTGTTTTGAACAATTTCCAGATGATGTTCTGTATGTATGTGTGTGTGTGTGTATGTGTGTGCAGAAAAATTTGTTAACACGATTCCAATCGCCCTAATTGAGATATCTCGTTGAAATTCGGCGATGAGAAGTGGTTTATATAAACGAAGGCTACGCAAGAATTTGGGGCCTTTACGTTGAATAGAAAAAATTTTACGAGCGATTTATGCGAAAAATTTGTTAACACGATTCCAACCGCCCTAATTGAGATATCTCGTTGAAATTCGGCGATGAGTAGTGGTTTATATAAGCGAAGGCTACGCAAGAATTTGGGGCCTTTACGTTGAATAGAAAAAATTTTACGAGCGATTTATGCGAAAGATCGTCGAGTTTCACATTTGTCGCGTTTTAGATGTCGATAAAGGGAACGGTTCAAGTGTTTATCTATATCCGGACATGTCCGCGGGTGTACCGGTTTGCTCTCCTTTCCCTAACATGCGCATTGCGCAATGCTTTGCATTTTTGTCTTATTCATGATAAGATGTACGGGTATTCGAATGGTTGTTTTGTTTACATCATCATGATATTTTTTCACGATTAATAATAATGGAGCAAGTGTGATTTTGCCGAATATTTTTGTGTCATGTTTAACTTTTTTCAGTGTAATTGCTGACGTTTTAAATACAAAAAATATTTTATAGTCGATTTTTTCACAAATATTCGATAATCAATTTTTTTTACATAATATTCGATGATCGATTTTTTTGCAAATATTTTTTTGTTAATATTTTTTAAAATACTTTTTGATTTGGAAAGTTCGTGATGCTTGCATCACTGTTTATTTACTTTCCGAACAGCGCGTAGCGTTGTAAGGAAAGTATTGTTTTCGGTGCGAAATGCGTTTTCACGAATATTGCACTTAGACAAATTTCGACTTCGTACAAATTTGTTTTGAACAATTTCCAGATGATGTTCCGTATGTATGTGTGTGTGTGTGTATGTGTGTGTGTGTGTGTGTGTGTGTATGTGTGTATGTGTGTGTGTGCAGCAAAATTTGTTAACACGATTCCAATCGCCCTAATTGAGATATCTCGTTGAAATTCGGCGATGAGAAGTGGTTTATATAAACGAAGGCTACGCAAGAATTTGGGGCCTTTATGTTGAATAGAAAAAATTTTACGAGCGATTTATGCGAAAAATTTGTTAACACGATTCCAACCGCCCTAATTGAGATATCTCGTTGAAATTCGGCGATGAGTAGTGGTTTATATAAGCGAAGGCTACGCAAGAATTTGGGGCCTTTACGTTGAATAGAAAAAAATTTACGAGCGATTTATGCGAAAGATCGTCGAGTTTCACATTTGTCGCGTTTTAGATGTCGATAAAGGGAACGGTTCAAGTGTTTATCTATATCCGGACATGTCCGCGGGTGTACCGGTTTGCTCTCCTTTCCCTAACATGCGCATTGCGCAATGCTTTGCATTTTTGTTATTCATGATAAGATGTACGGGTATTCGAATGGTTGTTTTGTTTACATCATCATGATATTTTTTCACGATTAATAATAATGGAGCAAGTGTGATTTTGCCGAATATTTTTGTGTCATGTTTAACGTTTTTCAGTGTAATTGCTGACGTTTTAAATACAAAAAAATATTTTATAGTCGATTTTTTCACAAATATTCGATAATCAATTTTTTTTACATAATATTCGATGACCGATTTTTTTACAAATATTTTTTTGTTAATATTTTTTAAAATACTTTTTGATTCGGAAAGTTCGTGATGCTTGCATCACTGTTTATTTTTACCTTCAAACAAAGAATTTTTATAAGAATCATCGATAATTATCCCTGTATCAAAAAATCCAAATACCTGCGAAATTTCTTCCTCGATGCACAATAAAGGAACTTACATATAGAAAGTTTTTCCGAAATCTCAATTTGAAAAAGAAAAAAAAAACAGAAAATCAGGGACAAATATGTGGGAGAATTTTTCACGAAAGAAAAAAAAAATTTAAATACAAAAATTTGGAGAATATTTCCACAAAAGTTTATTCCTCACAGCACAAAATTTAAGAAATTTCTTGAACGGAAATTCGTAAATTTTTTAAGTTTCAATCATTTTGTATTATGATGAACAAAGGTAAAAATTGGAATGTGGGTACCTTTTTTTTTTTTTTCAAGAGTCGCTGGGGGATTGGCTAAATCCACAATAAGTAATCACGAAAACGAACGAACGCGGATTCATCATTCATCTCATATTCTTGTTTGAAAACTCGTGGTCGTGTTCGTCATTGCAAAGTGGACTTGTCGAAATAGAATTTTTATCTGACTTTTCACTAATTTTTCATAAACGTTTTTTTCAAAATTTTTATCAAGATTTTTCCAGTAGGTATATTTAATTCATTTATCTAATTAAAACAATATTCAAGTTTTCTATTCTTCAAATTCTTCATTTCTATTTTCATCAGATTTTTGATAAAAAAATTATGTAAATTTTATTAGGTAAGGAATTTTTTTTATCATTCATCAAATAATTTATGTATTTCCATTTTTCCTCAAATTTTTCAAAAAAATTTCTTCTGTTTGTCGATTAAAAGTTGAAACCCATTTTTAAAAAAATTTTCCAATTTTTTTTATTCAAAGTTTTTCCAATAATTTTTTCATCAAAATGCAACTAAATCTTCATCAAATTTTTTCATATTCATCTTTTGAAATTTATTTGTCAGTGTGGATGAGAAAAGGGACTTAAGCGCCAAAAACGTTTTTTTTTTTTTTGGTAATGAATGTTTTAAACTCTGCAAGTCTGTATCTCCAAAATGCAATAACTGATAACTTTGAAACTTTGTACGATCATTGAGGGGTCCTAGTGGAATATTAATTTTCTCATAATTTTTACTTCTCTTCTTTATGGCCTATTTCACAAAAAGAGGCGATTTTGAGCAAAATCAGTGTTGCCGAAACTAAAAAAAAAAAAAAAAAAATTATGCCAAAAAATATTTTCAACCATGCTGATTACGAATATCATACTCATAATGTAAATTTTTTGTGTTTCATGACGTTCTCGACAATTTTTAACAAAAATAAAAAATAAAAAATAAATTTTAAATTAAAAAAAAAAATTAAGAAATTGACTTTTTTTTAAAATTTTGGGTTAGTCTTACCCTCTGGGAGGCTGAATATTGCTCCTAAGACCATGAAACCATTTATAAATTAAAGTACAGGTCGAATTGACCAAAAATGGTCAAAACCCCAAAATCAATTTTTTTGCGCTAAGGTCCTTTTTCTCATCCACACTCACATTTAGATTTTTAACCATTTATTTTCATAAATTTTATTTTAAAAAAATCATCGAAATGCTTCCAAATCTCTAACATATTTTTTGAAATTTTTTTAAAATTAATTTTTGAGTTTTCCTTCTACTTAAATTTTTCCAAACTTTTTATTGATTTTTTTTCAAGAAAATTGTTTATCATCCCTCTACATTTTTCAATAAAATTTTCAATTCCTTCCACTACCAAATTGGTCATCAAAATGTTCTTTTATCATCTTCAGCTTGACTTCTCATTCGAATTTTTCCAATAATTTTCATCAACAGTTTGTCTTCTTATTTCTACATTTTTTGTTTCAAGTAGGTACCTAAATTACAATTTTTCTTCTAAAATTTATTTCAATTTTTTTTCTTTAAATTATTTACTAAAAATTTTGATTTTCTTCAAGTACCTAAATTGAGTAAATAAATAAATAATTAAATAAAACATACAAAATGACAAATACAGCATCATACCTAAAAAAAAAAAAAAAACCATTTTGAGTATTTTGTGAAAGAATAAATTTGTTTTGGATAAAAAATCAAAGTTTTAAGAAGAAAACTAGAAAAAAATTGTTTAAAAAACCTTGCACAATGGTATTCACCAAAGAGGGGTTGAATAAAAAAGAACGACATTGCCCTTACAATGTGATTACTTGTTGTGGATTGAGCCACTCCCGTCAGGGAGGGGCCAAATTTTAAGAGAGGCTTGAATTTTTTTTTACAAAGTTCAAAATTTTTGTATGATGAAAACGAGGAGGGAGGGAGGGAGGGAGGAGGGAATACAAATAAACTTTGTACAAATACTTTCAACTGTTTAAATACAAAAATAAAATTACAAAATTGTGACGCAGCACAATAAAAGGGGCCATTCGACCAAAAAAAATCAATGTGTTTTTTGGGCTCGTTTGATGTACAGGCATGATACCAACTATTTTTTTTTTTTTAGTGACTTTAGTGACCAAAAATTGGTCAAAAAGTGACCAAAATTTTCGAAAAAGTGACCAACATTTTCGATAAAGTGATGAAAAATTAAGCCTATTAGGGCAGACCAGAACAATTTTTCCAATTTTTTTCCCAAGAAATGAGCAAATTTTGGTTGGATACTGCGCTCTGGTCTTTATTTTCAATAAAATGAGAGAAATTTTTGGTTTTTTAATTTTTTAGGTACGTAGGGAAAAAACAACACGCAACACTACTTTTTATTACAAGTTGTCATGTTAAAACGTTAAACAGGCAATTTTTTTTTTTTTTTTTTTTTTTGATAATTTTCTAGTTATTTGGAAAATTTTCAATTTTTCTTCTTTTTCGAGGAAGGTATGGTCAAAACAACTGAAAAAAGTGACTTTAGTGACCATTTTGCGAAAAAAGTGACAAAAAGTGACCAAAGTGAAAAAAAGTGACAAATCAACTAAAAAAGTAACTCTGTATCATGCCTGAATGTAAAACCACTTCAGAAATCGATTAGAAGTAATCCTAGGCCACCTTACTTTTTTGGTCGAATGGTCCCTTTTATTGTGCAGCGTCACAATTATAAAATTTACTATAATGATTTGGTTAGTTCAATTGCAACATTTTCTTACTTTTAATAGAATTGGGCGAAATAAGGAGCTGTTCACTGTTAAACATTTGCTTATTGACGAAATTTTGGTAGATGGGCTCAATCTAACGTTGGGGGTGGGGCTTACATTTAGTCTCCCTAGCACCCGGTTGACTACAAGCCTGCAAATTGGCATTTAGTTATACATATAATTTTTAAAATTCTGAAGAAAAAAAAACTGTAGTTACATGTATGCTGTAATGTAACGAGTTAGGTACATTTGAATACCGCGTAACCTATTTTTCGTTGCATTTACAACGTGTAAGTCGCATCGAATTCAACAGACTAAGATATAGATTTTCTTCGGATTTTTTTTTGCTTCTCGTTCGATAGACCATAAATTATCGTCGAATCTCAATTTTTTAGTTACATTTTTTGAAGTTGGCGAGAACAATTTCTGAATCTGAAGTAGGTAAACAAATGGCCTAAAAAATCCCCAATTTTGAAAAAAAACAAGCTTTTTGGAAAAGAAAATCGCTTATTTTTAAAGAAAAAAAGTGACGTTTTTGAAAGGAAAAACCTAATTTTTTGGACATGTGTTCTTTCCATTTTTGAAGTAAACAATAGGTACTTTAATTTTTTTTAGGAGAAAGTTCTTCAGCTTCTTTTTTTGAGAGAGAATGTAAACGTGGCACATTTTTTTCGATAGTTTCATACGAGCAGTACAAGCAATTTTTTAAAGAGCTTTTTTGGAGAAAAATTTTCAAGAAATTTTTCCAAGAGAACTTTTTGTTGAATCTTTTTTTTGGAATGGAAATTATATTCTGAAAAAATTCTCTTCGAAAGACCCCTTCAAAAAACATATTTTCCCCCCTGATCTCCATTAAACAGCTCTATACTCTATTTCATCTCTGATACTTGGATTTGCAGGCGAATGTAAAATTTTATGGCAAAGTCTCAACTGAAAATCATCCTTTTCCAAGTACGAGCCAATTAAATTGCTAAAATTTCTTCTCATCGCGAGACGGTAATTTAAAAAAATCTCGTTGCCCCGACATCTCGCAAAAATGTTTTTTAAATCAAATTTTCTGTCCAAATTATAAATTCAACGGAAATATAAACGTCGAGTAGTATAGTCTACCGTAGACATGCGCCAAAGTATACTTGGAAATTCTCAACTTCTCTACATTTCTGTTGCACTGATACCACCGCCGCCGACGACGGTGCTATTGATTCGCTTGATAAAGCGAATAAAATAATTTAAATATATTTCTCGCATATCGTTGACGAATAAAAAAAAAAACGCAAACTAAGTTAGCGCTTTTCGGCAAAAATTTGATTTTTTTAACCAAATGCGGGAAAAAATACGAAATACTGGAAGGATTTTCTGATTAGATTCGCGCCTTTATTAGCCGAATTTTTTTTTTTAAATTTAGGCTATTGCGTCCGACCCTAATTTAGAAGGAGGGGGGGTAGAAGAGTTCTGACCTCATTTCTCGACGTTTGGGACCAAAAGATGACGATCTGTCACATGTCACATATTTATATATATATATATATATTTATAATTTTACACTCACTTTTGGAACTCTGGGGCCGAGCCTAACAGGTCAAATGAGGTCAAACTTGATAGGTAGGGTCCCCTCGGTGTAGGAATGATGCAAAAAAATTTTTGGGGCCCTAACTCAAAATTGAATATTTTACCCCTTTTTGAGGAGGTGCGGGGGAGCCCCAATATCATGAAATTTTTTGAAACTTGCCCCAGGGATGAGAACCCTAATTACCTACACCATAGTCAAATTTCAGCACCCTAAGTCATCCCCACCCCATTTTAGGGCCCAAAAAGTGGATTTTGGGGTCATTTTTTTCACGTTGATCAGGCTACAGACCCCCCAAATGGGGCTGGGGGGCCAAAATTTTCATCATGGATCAAGTTTGTGCCCCTGATGTGCCTTTTGTAGGTTTAAACATTTGGGCCCCCTTTGACCCCTGTCAAGGGTCAAAAATCAAGATTTTTCACAATTTTTCATGTTTTTTCTCGCTTCCCGGTACGTTGATCAGCCTGCAGCCCAAACCAAATGACCTTGGATGCTAAAATTTGGTGTTTAGGATAGGTAAGGGTCACGGAGGTGCCTTTTGGGGTTTTTGACCCTTGAGCCCCACAATTGGGGGTGGCCTCTTTTTGAGGAGGGCTCTAAAGAGGCCCCAATTTGGAAAAATGATTTGAAATTTTTACCAACAACAGTGACTCTGATTGTCTCCACTGTATCCAAATTTCAGATTCCCAAGTCATCCCCACCCCATTTTAGGGCCCAAAAAGTGGATTTTGAGGTCATTTTTTCACGTTGATCAGGCTACAGACCCCCCAAATGGAGCTGGGGGGGGCCTAAATTTTTATCATAGATCGAGTTCATGCCCCTGATGTGCCTTTTGTAGGTTTTGACCTTTAAACCCCTTTTGACCTCGATACAGGGTCAAAAATCAATATTTTTCAAGTTATAACCGGTCTTTTCTGACGCGTTGAACAGCCTACAGCCCAAACTAAAATACCTAAACAATCAAAATTTGGGATGTAGGGTCAGTAGAGGTCACTGATGTGCCTTTTGGGGGTTTCGACTTTTGAGCACCATTTGACCCCCGTACAGGGTCAAAAATCAGAAATTTTCACGTTTTAACCTCTTTTTTGGTGTGTTGGCCCTCGTCTGAAGAGCTGAAAGTGTGAAGGGGATTGAGAGCGAAGCCCTCAATCCTCTCCTGCCATGTCCCTATTGAGGGTAAAGACGCCCAATAGGGGCATGGGGGCGGAGCCCCCATCTGAAGAGTCTGAAGTGACGAGGTGGTTGGGGGCGAAGCCCCCAACGCGGGGGTATGGGGGCGGAGCCTCCATCCTAAGAGCCGAAAGTGATGAGGGGGTTGGGTCGGAGCCTCAACGGGGGTATGGGGGCGGAGCCCCCATCTGAAGATGAAATCTTCAATGCAGAGAGGAACTAAAACTGAAGACAAAAACCTGACATTTTTAAACTGAATTTGAAGTTAAAACTGATATTGAAACTGAAATACCATGGATGAAAACGTTTTCAAAGTGGTACACTAACTTGAAAAAAAAAAATTCGGCTGTCGCGGAGCATCTTGACTGCTACGCGTTTTTTTTTTTTGTTATCAGATCGACCTATAGCTACACGTACTACAATGTTGCCGATTTTGAAAGAAATAAAATGACAAAATCGAATGAAAATTCTACAACGATTCGAAGTATGTTTGGACTGGTATAAAATGGATGCCTTCTGCCTACATAGTGGAAAAATTCGATCGCGATGTGACCTCTGTTCGTGTACGATTCCAGCAACGTAGCTTTTACGTAGAGTATTGGGCCTAAGGTCCAGGCCTAAGCCAATTCGAAATATTCGTCGTTTTGAGAGAGAAAAAAGCTCGATTCTTTCGTCGCAATTGAATAAGAAATAATTCTCGCGTACAAAGAACGCTGTTTGATTTACTTTCACAGGCATCTACAGCACGCTACAACGAATTAGGAAAATTATTAACTTTTAAAAAACCGTTAGGATTTGTTAAATAAAAACGTTTCACAAAAGGTGGAGTGGAAATTTCCACGAGGAAACGAAACAAGCAACGTAAAGGCGAAATCAAAAGATTTATAAGATCGTAAATCTAGAACGGTGGCGAATGAACGTGGACGGGACGCGATTGGCTAGAAAGTCAAAACGACGTGATAACATCGATGATGCACGATGAGACTGTAAACGCGGATTACAAATAGTTTGAATATTCGGTATAGAAATGTTGAATAGCTCATTGCATTTAATCTTGTATTACTCCCGATATAATATTGCATTCCTTTGAATTAATCTTCGGTTGTTTCACAGAATTTACGTTTCATTACGAGCGAACTATAAGTAACACTTTTTCTATAGTGTGACAAAAGTTTTTCAACAATAATTGAATTTGTTTCAAACTAATACTTCAATGTATACTAGCAAAAGCAATACGATTTGTTGAACATAAAGTTGCCTCTCTTTCTCAACCTTTCGCGTCTCTTCACTTCATTCATCTCATGGTCTGTCTTATTATAATCATTACACCGCACCGTACACGACCACCCCCCCCCCCCCCACCGGTTACCTCTACCTTATACTGCATAACGCCCAATCGTTTTCAAATACCTACTCTGATTTCATTACAGTTGACATGTTTAAAATGAATCTCGTGATAAAACTTCGCACTTCCTTTATATAAAATTCGTTTCTAGAATCACTTTAAATAAGATAACTCGTATCTTTGTCGTTCGTGAATTTTCATTTTTTTCCCTCGGCCTCTTTTGCAAACAGTTCCAAAAATTTCAAAATGGTGTCAACGATACGAAATTATTACCTACATAACTTGATTTCAAATATCAATTCGATTGTTTATAGATTTTTTTCCCTTTCTCAATATTCAATTTATACTTCTCAATTTTCCTAAAATTAATTAAAAAATTGGAAATTTAGGTACGAGATGTAGGTACCTTTTTCCAAGGCGATAGATATATGTACTTGATTTTTTATGCGTTTGTGAATCGAGTCAATGGATGCTTTGCGGACTTTCACTTTTCTGATTTTTTTTTATTCAATTTACTATCATATGTGACAAACTGTATGTTTTTATCTGTGATAATCGTGGAGATATCCGCAAAACAGTGTTGCAAAACAGGATATTGTATACATGGTGTCTCAGGAGCACTAGGGTGGCCCAAAATGTACCAACTTTTAAAAAGTCCCACTCCCAACCGCTTAATATGTTCTATCCAGGGCCGGATTTAGGAAAAAATGCCCCAGGACCATATAATTACTGAAGGCCCTCTTGCCTCTTTAATCCCCTCCCCCCCCCCCCATCGCAGTAATTGAAGTACACGTTTTCATTTTATTTCTTAGGTAAATACTAATAAAATCAAACTTAATAATTAATTCTAAATTAAAGACACGCGTCGAGATTTTTTAATAGCGAAACTTTCATTTAGATCGTCAAAGTTTAATTCGCGAAGTATGTCGTTTTCGGAACTCAACATCACCAAATTTTGTATTCCCTCCCCAGAATATTAATCCATACGCCATGTTGGACTGGAATAATCCGTAATATGCTAGCTTCAGTGTTTGTAAATTTACCAAATTTTTTAGTTGCCATAAGAGGAAATTTATTGAAGAAAGTTTTCCAGAAAGTTGGTCCACATGAGTGTTCTAGCCTAATTGAGACTCTATGTGAACCCCTAAAAATTTCAAGCAATTTACTTTTTTGACTGGTACTTGTATATCTAAATTTTGCACCCCTGATCCAAAACACATCATATTTGTTTTACTTACGTTAAGTGTCATTCTATTTGGAAAAGTGTTCATCAACCATTTTTTTAGAAAAAATTTCAATGAAAAGTTTTGAAAAAATTTGGGAGAAAATCAAGATGAACGATTTGAAAAAAATCTAATCCGCGATTCACTTGGAAAATCTAGGCATAGAAATGAAATCGATGAAAATTATTAGGAAAGTTTATATAAAAAATTGAAAAAAAAAATCAGAACAATTTCGATGAAAAATCTGAAAATTAATTCAATTAGATAGAATTTCACAATTTACATGGAAAACTTTTTATACAAGTTTGAAAAAATTGAAAATAGGGATTCATACTGATTTTGAATTTTTTTCGTTTTTTCAACCCGATATAAGGTTTCTAGAGTCATAATTTTGAGAAAAATGTCGTCAATTTGTTGAAATCAAAATTTTATCAGTGGAAAAATTTTATTCAATTAATTTTTGTTAATTTCAAGCTAATTTTGCAATTTTTTTCAATTCTTGCTGACTTTGCATTTTTTTTAAACCCTGCAACTCTAAGGTTTCTCGAGTATTAATTTTGTGAAAAATAGCAATTTTGTGGAAATTTGAATTTATGAGTGAAAACATTTTATTTTATCAATTTTCGTCCAATTCGAGTTAATTTTGCACTTTTTTTTAATTTTTGCGGAATTTGCATTTTTTTGTTTTTTTTTACCTGTACAACTTTAGATATTCGTATACACGTCTGGCGCCACTCCGATAAAACCGGCGAAAACAGCTGACTGCGTTTGATGCGTGTCGTTTAATTTGAACGAGAGTTATGAAAATCAGTATGAAATATCTTTTCACCATCTGAGCGTCCGTACTTTGCATACCCGCGTAATAACTGTAATTTTCAATTTTTAAGTGATCTGCCGGTAGCCCCTTTTCAGTGAAGGGTCCCTTTTGATGATGGGCCCCAGGGCCATGGCCCCGCTGCCCCCCCTAAATCTGGGCCTGGTTCTATCTGATGAAAAAGCACACCACAATTTTTTTTTTGAAATCGGATAATATTTAGAGGTCCCGAAGGCGAGTCAAAGTAAAAAAATTGAAAAAAAATTGAAAAAATAGACAATTTTGAAAATTGAATTTTTTTTTGTTGAAAAATGGTCATAAGGTGGGTAACACTATAAAAAGACCATTTTCGATGATTTTTTCATCTTTAGCCCCTTTTCATGGGACATGGAAAAACGTCACTTTTTATGATTTTTGAGAAAAATTGAAAAAAATGGTTAAAAACCGAAAAAATGGTTTTACTTCATAAAATCGTTTTAACATACACATTACCACCCAAAAAGACCATTTGCGGTGATTTTTCATCATTGACGTACCTTATTGGTGAGAATTTTTCAAAAAGATCAAAAATGTGAAAAAATCACCTAAAGTGACATGACGGTTCCTGAATCCTGAACATTACTAACAAAAAATGTAATACACATGGTGCCTATTTCAAGAATTGAAAGGGCAAGGGTGAATAAAATTAAGGAAGAAATTTTTTGATTCGAAATATGGGCAGTACTTGAAAAAATGAAGATTTTTTTTATTCTTGAGATTTTTAACCAATGTTCAAAAATGAAGACACTACAAAGCTTTGAAATTTGGTATTTCGAATTTTGATGTAAGGTAGCTTCTTCATTTATTTTGCTAAATTGTATGATGTTGCTGCAACATTTTTAGATTTTTATGAAATTTTGAGACGATTTCCTAAAAGTTTATTAGAAATTCGCTCTTTTTTAAATTTTTAAAAAATTTTATGGAAATTTTCTTTAGGTTCTACAGAATTTTCACGAGTTATCTATGTAAAAAATTTATTGAAAATAGAAGTTTTCCAATCTGTGAAAAATTTCTAGAGGATATCAGAAAAATTCAATGAAAATTTTGTGGAATATTCTATTGAAATTTTGTCAGTTCCCTGAAAATTTTAGCCCAATTCAGTGAAGTTTCGACATTTATTTTCCAATGTTTAGTCAGTACTCGTCTGAAAAATTTTCCGATATTTTGTAAGAAGTTTTCTGACTTTAATGAAAGGTTTCCCGTTTATTTCATCTATTTCTACAGCTCTATGAGAAATTCTATCAAGATTTTCTGAAATTTTGTAAAACAATAATTATGTGACTATTTCAGGTATAAAATTTTCTAAAGCTATCTGCAAAATTCTTTAAAATTAAAGGTTTTCCGGAATTTTACGGCAAATGGTCTGAAGTTATGGAAGTGAAATTTTGGATTAATTGATCGAAATTTCCTGATTTTTATTTTACAAATTTGTATCTGCGTAAGAAATTATCTGATATTTTATAAGAAATGTCTTGTTTTTTGTGAAAACTTTCCAATGTCTTGTCTTTTGTGAAAACTTTCCTTTTTTTCTTTCCCATTTCTAAAACTCTGTAAAAAAATTTCTGATAATTTTTAGCACTTTTGTAAGTAAAAAGTACGAAATTTAGTGAACATTTTCTGAAGTTTTTTGAATTTTTTTAGAAGATTTTTTCGAAAACTCTGTGATCTTTTTGAAATGGTGTGATTCTTGTAAGAAATTTTGTAAAGTTAGGCACTTTTCTCTCTCTGAAAAGTTTCTCGACACTTTGTGACAAGCGTCATGTTTTTTTGTTTTGTTTTAAATTTTATACCTGAAGATTTCTTGACATTTTATTTATTGTCAAAATAATATATCTATACTTACTCAATTCAACGACTTTCTGATACTTGAACTGAAAATTAATTTGAAAAAGAATTTAGAGAATTTCTTACAAAATTTCAGAAAATCGACATAGAATTTTACATAAAATTAAAATTTTAGAAATTCAGAAAAAAAAAGTGGTAAAAGAAACTTTGAACTTCTGTAACTTTGGAGAATTTTTAGGAAATTTTTAAATTTTAGATTAGAAATTGTGGCATTTTTGCAACCAATCAATAGAATATTGAAAAGACAGTAACGATGTGACATATTTTTAAAAAATTTATTTTGAAACAATTTTTTGTTTTACAAAATTATTTTAAATTTAAAAAAAAATTATGTTATTTTATTTTTTTAAGTTTCGAAAAAAATTATCGTACCTACAATAATTTTCCTAATTTTATTGAAACACAAATTATTTTCAGAATGTGAATATTTTCAAAATCTTAGCTTCTGCAATATTATAAAATAATCTTGCACCAATAAAGCACAGCTACTAAGGAACCACTTCACCTCAATCCACCCTCAGACATTCAGAATCTTTTCCAAAGGCTCGGCGCGGCACACTAACCACAAAATATCATCAACTGTGGAAAAATTTTCGCTCATTTTAAAATAACACGAAAAAATTCCATGTATGCGTAAATGCTCGAATTTCGTTAAACCGTCCAGAATAGTTTCACCAAGTTTAAATCTTTTAGTCATAAAATGTCCTCCTTTTTTTGAGGAAAAAAAAAAGGTTGCGCGAAATGGATTTAAAAATGACACAAACGAAAAATTGTACTCAGTTTAAAACTATTTGATAGAGGATATAGGATATGGTAAGTGAATGTAAATATTTTGCAGCTTAGAATAAATTCGAAACGAGAGTCGAGTTTTTTTTTAATGTTTTATAAAAACAGTGTTGACTCGTAAAAATTCCCCGCGTAGATTTTTAAAGTTGAAAAAAACTTGTCAATTCGTCGCTACAGTGACCTAAAAACGACCAAAATTAAAAATTAATCAACTCAACTCTGCTATACGATTCTTCGGGCAACTTCAGGTAAACATGCCATTAAGGTAGGCAATCTGCAGTACGAGCATATCGATAAACCTCAATCGCCTTTTTAAAACAAACCATTTCCAAGTCATCAAACTTTTCGGTTTCAGTACACTTTATCATGCAACAATGCAATACGCTAGGAGAAGATAAGACCGCGAAATGTATGGCTATGTTATGCATCAAATATGCAATCATTTATATCATTAAAATCGTAAAATCCATGATACATGACACCAGGAAAAAATTACCTATTTAAATGCAAAATAAAATCCATCACGAAAGCAATCGCAATCGATCCGAATTTTGAAAAATTTTAAAAAGAAAAAAAAAGGAGCATTGACTCGAGAGCTCCAATTAAAATTTTTCAATCTTATTCATAAAGTACTTACATATTTTTTTATAGAACACTAGTAGGGAATTTTTTCGCTTTTTGTTGCACCGTTTTGCGAGAGGGAATCGCAATTGCGAGAAGAAAGCAATAGTGTTTTCTCATTTGAATACATTAACGGCTCACCAAAACTTACCCCCTGTCACCATAATACCTCTTTATATGGTAGTAAAGCCAGCCTCGGATGATTTATACTAGACGTTTTATGTTCTCGCGTTATACAATCTTAACCCCTTGCATTCTTTGATTTCTAGGCACGTATGACACTCCACTACTCCGTATTACGAATTTTTTCCCTACCACTCGAATGTATATAGAAGGAAAAAAAAAATCTGCAAGAAAACACTTTTGCCCGTTTAAATCCTCGTTGATTTTTCAGTTCTCGTACAAAAGAGGAAAAACATTTGTACGAATAAGTTAGATTCGGGGCGCGCATTTAGACAAATAGATTACTGAAAAATTCATTTCGTTATCGAGAATCTTTGAAAAATATAACCATTTCCTAACTACTTAAATCTAATGTGTGAAACAGCGAGGAAAAAGATAAACGATTTCAAATAGTGAGAAAATTGCAATAAATCGAATATCAAATCGTACTATATCATTTAGGGCGTTTTAGATTCGCCATCTTAATTGTTTTATATTTTTGCTTTCGATAAATTTATTATTCCCTCGGGACAGTGGAAATTGGGAGAAATTCGTCGTTAATATTTTCACATTGTCGTTATAACTTTATTAAGGATTCATTCGAAGTAATTTTTATAGTGTCAATGAACGCGACGACCATTGGATAAATCATAAACAAGAACATTAGTCGTTAGAAGCGACAAACTTGCCGGATTTTGTCATAGTGCAGACATTTACGTATTACCAATAGGATTTCACGTACTATAATACACCCTCGTTTCTACTCGTAGTATTAAATCCCTATACTTTTTGGTTCATTCGATTCGACGATGATAATAGTTGTTCGTTCACACCGTAACAATGAAAATATAATAATAATAATAATAATTCTTTGTGTATCGATAATGGATATAATAAAGTAAGAGCGATTGTTTCATCGTCAACTAGTGTAGTAACTATCGTTAGGTTAAGGTCAAACCAACACTTACACTGAAATCGGCTTTATTTAGCACGTCGCAAAAATCACCTAGCCTTGGATGAAATCTTCGTAATACGTAGGCCAATATTATTATGAGATCGAAAGCACATTTCTTGTCAAGTTCTCTATTTAAAAGTTGAGCATATGTATCCTGAACTCAATATGATGTGCATTTAGATTAGACATCTTTAAAAAAATTACTGTGCAGGTGAGAATTTTATGCAAAAAATGTAAAAAAAAAACAAATTTTACAAATTAAAAGAAAAAAATTTACAACTTTTTAAAAATTTGACGAAAACTTTTTTTTATGTGTAAATTTTCCAAATTTTCCAAAATTTTGTTTTAGAAATATTTTTTTATCAATTTTTATCATTTTTTTTCTTCAAAAATTATTCTCATTTTAAAATTTTATTAGGTAAGTATTTATACGATTTTTCAATTGATTTTTTTAGAATAACAAGTTGATTTTTTTTCAAAAATAATATGCAATTTTGTTTAAGAAAGGATTTTTAAACAAAGTATTCCATTCTGAAAATTTTGTTTATAGCTGTTGAAGAAAATTTTGATGAATGGTAAAAATTCAAGATTTATTTTAAAATGAATGCTGAAAAAATCTTTATTAATTTTATAATTTTATTCAAAATCAAACTTTTTTAACAAAACAAACTGTTCAAATCAAAAGTGTAGCGTAAACATTTTCCAGGTGGGAGAAAAATGATAAATTTGCCACGTAATTTTTGTAGTTATTATTACTCAATTTTTAAAGCTTTCGTATTTCGTAGAACACCATCTTTTAAAATCACATTTTTGAAATTGTGAAACTGGTAAAAAATGTTGATTACCCTAATATTTTGAAAAAAATAAAAATTAAATTGGTAAAAAAATAAATAATTTTTTTTTACATTTTTTAGAAGCAATTTTCTCTTCTTAATGTTTAATAAATTTCGTTCGAATATTTTCAGGATTTTTTTTTATTCTCCTCAAAATTATAAGTACATTTGTTTTAAAGCTTAGAGTTTGATTCAAAATGTTTTCAAAAAATTTATTCCTCACAATTTTGATTGAAAATTTAGATTTTTCAACCTTAAAGGAATATTTTTTTTTTGAATTATGTGTGTCTTAAAATTTTTCCTTAAAAGAGGAATTTACAATTTCATTTAGGTAGGTTATAATTCATTTTTTCAAAAATTACTTTTCAAGTATTTTGCTACAATTTTTTTTTTTTAAATAATCATAAAAATAATCATTTTATTCAAAAACAAACTTTCCAAAATTATGCTATCTAATATTTTTTTGATTTTTTAAAAATATTTTCTGGAATAGGTATAAGTACATACCTAAATAATAATTACGCATTTGAAAAATTCTTTGAAAAAATTCTTCAAAATCATTTATATTTTTTGTAATTTTGTAATTTTTCTAAATGCTCTTTACAGTTTTGATTTACAAAATTAGGTATATTTTCAATTTTTTTAAAAGATTCATTTTTTCAAAAAATTGATTTTATTAAACCAATTGATGGTTTAAAACAGACGTTTTTTAGGTATATTTCATTTACTTACGTCTAACAACATTTTTTCAAAATTTTGTCAAAAAACAAATTTGTTGAAAATTGAGTAGGTACCTACCTAAATTTAAAAAAAATTATTCATAGGTAAAGTAGATACACAAACTTTTCAAATTAAAACTTTTTAAAATGAGTAGGTATTGTTGAGAAAAATTTTCAAAAAAATTTTCGGAATATTTTTTTTTGATTTTGCAATATTTCTATAATTTTTCTCAAAATTAAAAAAAATCCTCACAATTTTAAATAGAAAAAAAGTTTTCAATTTTTAAAATCACATTTTGAGAGTTTTGACGTTCGTTTTTTAGTTTTTGTTTTTTAAATTAGGGGCGCCTCAAAATATCAATTAAAATTAAATCGAGGAGGAAAAATGAGAAATTGGGAAGTTGTTTAATGAAAAAGAAAGATTCTGATGAGTCAAAATTTTTAAAAAGAGAAAAAATTCAATTTACTTTTGCCTTTTATGCAACCGAAAGACTGATAGGTGCCACTTGAAATGCAGTGAGGGAAAAACAATACAAACTGAAGTTCTCGTGCAAAAAACAATTTTGATACAGGTTGAAACAAAAAATAAAAATAAAAAATAAAATAAAAAAAGTTCGAAAATTTGGTAATTTTTCATTTCTTTTGCAAAATTAAGGGGCAATAGCACCACTTAAAATTTAGTTAATAAAAAAATAAAAAATAGGGTATTGTTGTCAATAATAAAAAGGAACAACTTTAGATATTACATAGATCGAAGAATTTTACTCGTTTTTCTTTCTTTCTTTCTTTCTTTTTTTGAAGTTGGGGCCCTTCAAGGTATCATTATCAAATCGGGGTGATGTCTAATTCCTAAGCTAAAAAAGGCAAGAGTTTGAAAATCGATCATTTAAAAAAAAAATTAAATGAGTGGCGCCTATAGGGTACACTTTAAATCCATTTTGGAGGAAAATTAAAACTAGGGAATCATTTTCTCATAAAATGAAATCAACTTTGGGTATTGAGTCAAAAAAAAATCGAAATTCCAAAATAAAGATCAGTCTGTTGTTCTTATAGACTTTAAATTTGTTTTATAAGGCCCGAAAAATAAACTTCAACTATCACCCTATGATCTGCCGCAACAATTTTTTTTTTTTTTTTTTTTGTCAATCGAAGCACGAAAACGACGAAGAAAGTTACCTAAGATAAAAAAAAAAATTTCAAAACTGACTTAAGCGCATCGATGTTTCCACTGGCCACACGCGGTTTTAAATAGCACAGCAGTCAAGCTGCGAAACAACACAATTACCGGATTAATGTACCAAGTGGGAAACTTGGTGCTTACTTCTTGGAGTTTTTATTCCGTTTCTCGGATTCGCTATGGTACGGATGACTTTCATCGTAATCATTTGAAAAATTATAGAGCTGTTGCGCGCTTTGATAAAAATACAACTTTTTACTCGACACAATTGCCAACGAATTTACGAGTCAGCAGAAAAAGCTAAAAAAGACCTATGGAAACATAATTTTTCGTAAAATTTTCACTATCTGATTTATTCGCAACTTATTCAACATTCCAGTATATTTCACAACACCAATGTGAGTCTACCATTTGGCCAGGTGCTGCAGAAAAAATTCCTCGAAACCTCCCACGCGCGATGACATTGATTTGTATTCGCTCGCACGGGTCCCAATAAGAGATGTTTTTCCATTTCAACAACGCTACATTGAAAGATACACGCCGAAGTGGGAAAAAATGCGACAATTCGCCCACAGACTTTTAAAAGATCTTGAACTTGAGAAATTTATAATGTTTCTGGAACGATTTCAAAAATAGTGACAAAGTAGCCAACAAATATTATTGCTATCCGCCTCCGCGATGTTTTATTTTTTCAATAGAAAAACGTCTGTAGTTTTTTGTTCCCTGCACCGCGGTGCGGCGTGACGTGGCGTCGTCATTTAAATACAGATTGTTTTCTTATTTTCCTTTCGCATTCTCATCTTCGCGTACTTGAAAACATACCAGACGTGATGTGCGAAACATTCGATGCGTGGGCGATGTTTGTACGAGAACGAGCGTCGTAGTACGTTTTTTTGGAAGTTTTTCCATTTTCCGGCCTTGTACGCGAGAGAAATTGGTTTATTGTTTTCGCATTACAGATGCGATCAACTTTAACGACTCCAGCAGGAAGGTAATTGTTTTGTGGTATATTTGCGTTTTAAATGAATAATGCCAGTAAAATTGGACCAACCAGAGCGACACACTCGATCGATAATATCGGAAGATGTAACGTATCGATAAAAAATCGTTTGAAAATCTATAGATGTTCTCACGATATTATAAAGATTTATCGGTACAATTTCATAGGCAAAAAATCTAAAAACTATCGAATTCGATATTATTAAGATTTTATGACGATATTTGTCAACGATACTATCGACAAAGAATATTAAATTTAACGATTCCGATTTTCCACCGATTTTGTGCAGATATTTGAAACTACATTATCGACAAAGAATATTAAATTTATCGAATTCGATTTTTTAACGATTTTGTAAAGATATTTAAAACTATATTATCGACAGATTATATGAAATTTCTCGACTTCGATATTTTACCGATTTTTTGACGATATTTGAAACTATATTATCGACAGATTATACTAAATTTATCGAATCCGATTTTTTACCGATTTCGAAAAGATATTTGAAACTATATTATCGGCACATAATATGCAATTTCTCGAATTCGATTTTCTAACGATTGCGTGAAGATATTTGAAACTATATTATCGACACGTAATATGAAATTTCTCGATTTCAATTTTTTTACGATTTTGTGACGATATTTGAAACTATATTATCGACAAATAATCTGAAATTTCTCGAATTTGATTTTTTAACGATTTTGTGAAGATATTTAAAACTTTATTATCGACACGTAATCTGAAATTTCTCGAATTCGATTTTTCAACGATTTTATGACGATATTTGAAACTATATTATCGACACGTAATATGAAATTCCTCGAATTCGATTTTTCAACAATTTTGTGGCGATATTTGAAACTACATTATCGACAAATAATCTGAAATTTGTCGAACGATTTTTCAACGATTTTGTGACGATATTTGAAATTATTTCCAAATTTTAAAAATTGGTGAAAATTTTTCTAAGTCCAACTCGTCTGGAAGTACTAAACTGCCTGTTATAAGCGTTTTATTGCTAATTCCTCAACGATATAAGCCCCACGGGTGGCAGATTTTTTATAATTTTTTTTGACTTTTTCTGAAATGATCCTCTTACCGCAACATGAATAATGTGTTTAGGCATAGTTTAATGTATTAATTATGCTAATTAAGGATTTTTAATTATAGAAAAAAGCTAGTAAAAGACGAAAAATCGGAATAAAAAATCGATAAAAAATCGACAGAATATCGAATTTGATAATGTGTCGCAAAAGTTCCGCCTAAATCGTGAAATTATCTTTGATATTATAGATGTATTATCGATAAAATATCTTACTATAATCTCGAAATTTTTGCTAACTATAATTCGTCGATAATCTATCTATATATCGAAAGATAATTTCACGATTTAGGCGGAACTAACGCGACACTTTATCGAATTCGATATTCTGTCGATTTTTTATTTCGATAATTTGTCGATTGTGCTGCTCGGGAAGAAAAAAATAAAGCAAATTACATTTTGAGTTACATGAAATGTTTCGGTTCTAATATTTTCTTCATGTGTCCTGATTAATTACCAAAACATCCTCGAATCTCACCTCTCGAGAAGTTATAGTCCCTCAAATGTGTGCCTAAGGTCACCCACTAGGTGTTTTTCGCTCATAACTCTTCAAATATGCATTTAAACAGAAAATTGATGATGACCAAAATTAAAGTAGATTTCGAAAAGTTAGAATTTTGAGTTTTAAAGTATTAAAAATTGAGCAATAATCATATTACAAATTACAAAAAAAATGACAATTATTGCCAATTTCCAATTTTTAAGCACCAGTTTCTTGAAGGAAACAATCGTCAATTTTTCAGAGAAAAACCTGTCAATATTTTAGAGACAAAATCGTCCATTCCCTAAGAAAAAAAAAATCATCAATTTTTTTAGAAAAAAAAACATCATTATTTTTTTTTAGAGCAAATATCATCAAAAAATTTTTAGAAAAATAATATCATCAATTTCTTTGAAGAAATAAAAATCATCAATTTTTTTAGATAAGAAAAAAATCATCAATTTCTTTGAAGAAAAAAATCATCAATTTTTTTAGAGAAAAATAAAAATGTAAAAAATTTTTTAAAAACCACGCTTTTATTTAAAGTTGGTCACTTTGTAAAATGTTATTCATAGGGAAAGAGTAATGCCTTAAAAAACAAAAAATAAAATTTACTTGAATACAAAAATGTGTCATGAAAATTTTTTTTTCAAAAATTTTAATGATGAAAAGCGTGATGGGGTGTGCGAGGAGCAAACGAATACCTTTTCGATTAACGCCCCACCACGATTTTCATCATTAAAATTTTTGAAAAAAAAATTTTCATGACACATTTTTGTATTCATGTAAATTTTATTTTTTGTTTTTTAAGGCATTACTCTTTCCCTATGAATAACATTTTACAAAGTGACCAACTTTAAATAAAAGCGTGTTTTTTAAAATTTTTTTTACATTTTTATTTAACTCTTTTTGTCGTTGAAAATATTTTAATTTCATAGTTTTACTTCTCGAAAACTAACATTTTGATATCAATGTTGTGAATTTTGAAATTTTCAAAATGGAACCCCCTCATAGGGGTCCAATTTGTGGTCAAGGGTAAATTTAAGTCCGAAAATCGAATTCAGAAACCTACATTTCGATATCAATGTTGTGATTTTCTGAAATTTTCAAAACTGAACCCCCTCATAGGGGCTCAATTTGGGGTCGGGGGTAAATTTGAGTTCGAAAATCGAATTCAGCTACCTCGAAAACCAACATTTTGATATCGATGTTGTGAATTTTGAAATTTTCAAAATGGAACCCCCTCATAGGGGCTCAATTTGGGGTCGAGGGTAAATTTAAGTCCGAAAATCGAATTCAGCGACCTCGAAAACCTACATTTCGATACCAATGTTGTGATTTTCTGAAATTTTCAAAACTGAACCCCCTCATAGGGGCTCAATTTGGGGTCGGTGTAAATTTGAGTTCGAAAATCGAATTCAGCTACCTCGAAAACCAACATTTTGATATCAATGTTGTGAATTTTGAAATTTTCAAAATGGAACCCCCTCATAGGGGCTCAATTTGGGGTCGGGGGTAAATTTGAGTTCGAAAATCGAATTCAGCGACCTCGAAACCCCCTAATGTGATCACTATGTTCTTTCAATTCCAGTAAAATATTAAATGAGAGAGGATTGGTCGAAAACATACATTTGGTTCCATGAGACAAACATACATACATACATATATACATACCAAGCTAATAAAAGCGTGGTAAAAAACAAAAATTTTTTAGAGAAAAAAAATCATTAATTTCTTTGGTGAAAAAAATCATCATTTTTTTTAGAGGAAAAAATCATCAAGTTTTTAGAGAAAAAAAAAATTTTGAAGATAAAAATCATCAATGTTTCAGAGAAAAAATTAATCATTTTTTTTTTTTAGAGAAAAAGTCATCAATTTTTTATAGAAAAAATTCATGCATTTTTTAGGGAAATGAAACATCATTTTTTAGAAAAAGAAATCGTCATTTTTTTTTGGGAAAAAATCATCAACATTTGAAACATGAGACTTTTCAATAGTAAATAGTTAATCAAAACACCGAAAGGAACATTTTAAAATCAAAAAGTTCATGTCACTCAAAATGCAATTTAATTTCCTTATTTCACTGGGCTGGTAATAAATTACACAAAAGCAGTGATAAAATTAGAGAGCTAGAAAGAAAACTACTCTCGTAAACACCTATGTAACGTAAAATAAAGCACGATGCTGATTTCCACTTCAGTTGCATACTTGTTTTATTAGTTTATCAATGATCAAACGATAAGACGTTATGGAATTAGAGGTTAATAATGTCATTACGTTCATACCGTTGAGAAAATTTCCACGCTTCTCGATTTTACATACACGTACGTATCAATGTAAGTATATAAGATAAGAAACCAGTGAAAGAAGGAATAGCAAAAACTAAAGGGAGAAGAGAACATAAGTGCGAGAAGGGGAGAGGGAGAGAGAAAAAAGGGTGCGTTTACATTACGATATATTTATCAAGTGAACTTACAGCATAAAGGAATTGGGCAAAAAGATAGGTCAAAAGTCCAGCTCTTTAAAGTTTCTAAAGTCTGCGAAATCTCATTTACATATTTCGGGTCACGAAGTAGTATTTTCCCTATTTTGTACTTCAAAAAGATCTTTAAAAATCGTAAAATTTTGTTTCCCCACTTGAAGTATGTTATTTTTTCCGGTGCGAAATTTACCCTTAAAAATATTTATTTTCCATACAACGCGTCCGCGCGCGTGTGTATAAAATTACGTTAAAATTAGTCAATAAAAGCGCTCATATCGTATCACACCGAGATCCAGAAGAGGAAAAAATACCATATTTTTAATCCATTCGGCATTCGATAAGCTTCGATTCAGAATAAATATTATTTCGAGTACTTTTTTGCGCAATTGGCAAAAAAAAGTTTTTTTCTTTTGTTTTCCGTTGTTTTTTCGTATTTAAATTATCGATACTTTTCCTCATTTTTCATCGCGCGCTTCCATCCTCCAAATTTTCATAAATATTTTAAATCTTGACCGATTTATTTTTTCCTTTTTAAAAACACTAAGTAAACAAAATTTATAAGAACAATCGGTGAAGTACTCTCTTGTTAAAGGCACTACAAAAAAATCTTTTGATAAATTTTACGCGCAAAACAAGGGTTCCCAAAATATTACGATGTATTTATTTCCTCGTGCTTCTGGTACTTATTTGAAATTTACAAGGATGGACGGAACATAACCAATTAATTGATACCTGTTCGAATAATTGAAAAATTAAGAATTGAGAACGAATAAAGAAATTGTGATATGTGGGGGGGGGGGGGGGGGGGTTCGAATGTTTAAATTAGAAAAAAATAAATAAAAATATAAAAAAACTCACTAAAGAATGCCTCAAAATGAATCCATCAAAAATCGAATCCTCCAAAATATGAATTCCTGCAAGTGCAAACAATACATTTTAAAAATGAATAAAAATGAAATAAAATGAAGGTATACGGTATTTATATTAAAATTCAATATTTTTCAACTTTCAGTATGATTTAAGTCAAACGAAATTCATTCTCTATAAATCATAAAATTCAAAGTTTTACAAACCTACAAAACTTTGACAACTTCCATTTTTTTTTTCAATGAGCATGGGGCTGTCAGTGGCGTTATGAAGCGATATGCAGGGGGGAGGGATGAAGCTCGAAGTTTCTCAACTAATGTTCCATAATTTCTCATTACATTTCTTCCAAATTTTCTCAACTATTTTCCAACTTTTTTCCAAAATTTCTCCTTGGGTGGGGGTGGTGAGACATGTCTTTAGTAGATGCATTTTAAGGTTCTTTTTTCGAGCACACAGCCAGATAAAAAAATTTCCAAACAAAAGTTGCAGATTGAGAGATTTTTGGAATAATTTCGGTCATTACACAAAATTTGATCGATCCTCTCTCCCCTCCAAATTTGCACTTCAATTGTACATTTTGCAGTCACCTCGATGCAACTTTGGATTTTAGTACAGCCATCAAGAGGGAAATAAATAAATTTGATGAGCATTCAATTCGATTGCAATTTGGCCTGGCAATTTGATAAAACAATGAGCAGGTATGTAATTTTCAAGGGCTCCCCTATTAATAGAGCTCACTCCTTCTTTGAAAGTTACTTACCTCTGTCCATTCTCAAGGTCTCAAATGGAAAATTTTCCAAACAAAAGTTTTTGAATGAAATCATTGAAAGAATTTTGTTCATATAACAAAAATATCGATTAGACCCTTCCTTCCCCTCTAATTATGCATACCTAGTAGTAGGAAAATTATCAAGTGATTTTATACGTATTATGCTAGGTTGGAGTGGAGGAACGGGGACGATTGACAATTTTGTAATAACTAAATTATTCAAATGATCTAAATTTACAAAATTTGTTTAAAATATTTTCCAATTTTGGCCTAAGGAACAGCATGGAAAGATGTTTTTAAAAAGGGGCAGACCCTCGAAAAAAGAGGACCTTGAAAAAATGCAACCCCAGCTCATAAAAAAATACGTCCTAGATTACGAATAAATCATGAAGTCGCTTCTAATCCATCGAATGGAACTCCCATGTGCAACTGTACTAAAATTGCCAAAATTAATTTTAGAAAAATCATTAAATTAATTTTTTAGGGGAGCATTCAATTCATTACTTTTCTTTTTAGAGAATTTCGCAACATAAAGAAATTAAAAAAAATTCAAAGAAGAACATTTTTTGAGCAATAATTTTTAATGTTTTTGACACAATTTTTTCTTCTCAAATTTCTTTAGGCTATATTTCTTTCATGTGATTGTTTTCTTTAGTTGAAGATTTTTTTTCTCAAAAAAAAAAAAAAAAAAAAATTAGGAGTTGATTCATTTTTATTAATTTTTTCATACCTACTGCTTATATAAACTTCTTTCATATTTTTGTTTCAAAAAATTTTTTTTTCCAAAGTGAATTGGAAATTTTTTGAAAGAATTTTTTAAAATGCTCTTGAGAGGTTTTTACAAAAAAAAAAAAAAAAAAAAAAAAAATCAGAGAGGCCTCCGAGTAATCCCTCACTTTTTTATAAATTTTTCCGCAAAATAATATTATGATATTTTTTAAAACAAAAAGTATGAATAAAGTAGACAAATCAAAGGGGCAAAAAAATGAAGGAGAAAAATTCAAAAAAATTACTACCTTCCAAACCCAGCAAAGAATTCTTCCCTTACCTAGGTACCAAACCAACTTGTAGGATTTGATCTAATCAATAGCAGTGATGCAAGTAAGGTAACGAGAAATCCATCAGAGAGACGTTAATAAATTTGCATAACCAGTCCGCCTTAAATATTTGTACATTCTATACCAAACAGGCAAACAGGTGAACATTCCATCATCGAGTCGAGCAAATACAGCGCGGGGAAAAGATATACTTCGCGGAGTCGACCAACCAGTGACACTCCCACTCGCACATGTGTTCAAAAAAGGAGTGTTTCGACGTCACTTAATAACACTATAAGGCTACAAGCAGAGTAAAGCCAGAAAAATACAAAAAAATGGAGAAATTTTCGACTACGAGTAGATGTTGAATTTACGAGAACGTTCCATACCATTGTGGTTTATCATCGCCATTATTCGCTCTTATTTTTATTTCCATCAATGAAGAAAAAAATAAAGAGAGAATAAATAAATTGACGATTGTAGGTATTCTTTACCCAGGTAATGCTACAGGTAAAAAACAGCGAGAGGGTTAGTGGTGGTGACCGCTTAGAAAATAGGTCAGGGACGTTCGTTTTCACCCGTGCAAAAACATTTCGTATACGAAGAAGGTACACGCCGATGTTCCTATACAACGGCGCAAAAATTTCTACCAATACAGAAACGTTTTCTATTTGATTTTTACCTGATTTTACTCCCCTCTCTGAGTTTCCTTCTTTTCATGCAGACTGTGTATTTAGAATTATATTAAATTTTTTTGGTAAAATGGCGCATGGCGTCCGCATCGTGCGACCAAATTTTCAAAATTCGCACGCCGAGCCGGCCTTTTTTTCTTACACGGCGCTTTTTTTTACAAACTTTTTAATTGTTTTACTTTTTCACTTCTTTACGGTTAAAAATCTGTAATGTAGGTCGTGCTGAAATATCTATCAACGCGTTCACTCACAATTTTGATACAAGGACGTACCGTTTAACAGTAACTAGGGATAAGTATATTTTTTAACCAATATGGCACGATAAATTCTTCAAGGTTGTATCGTTTATTGAAGTATTACTTTTTGATAGAAAAATCAATTTAAAATTGGTATGAGCCGGAGAATTTAGAAAATAGGACGATGGAGCAATTTTTGGTTTCATCTAAAATAAATGAAAGAAGAAAAAAATGAAAAATGCTCCAGTCAACTAAAAGTTGGAGTTATTATGTATAAAAAAATTTAATTTTTAAATTTTAAAAAAATTTTATTATTAAAAATTTGCAATTTTTTCCAAGAAGTAAATACTTAAATCTACGATCTCGACTGGAATAAAAACAACAACATCAAAAATAGTCCAGGAAAATTATTTACTTACATTAAAGTTCCAATACCCAAAATTAAAAAAAAATTTGTTATCAATTTTTTTGAAAAAATTCTCAACAAGCCACCCACATGTTACCCATGCTTAATTCATAAAAGTTTCAAAATTTTTGCACCCCTCCCTTCAATGCTATTAAATATCTAGTTTTCAGTTTTAAAAGCTATTTTACCAAGTCCATAGTACTACATAAATATTTGATATTCAAAATTGGTGGGGAGTGAAGGGCCCAATCGAAATTTTTGTTATAACCAAAATGATTTCTGGAACTCCAAGCTTCAACTTTTGTTTGAAAATTTTTTCAATTGAGGCATCTTACCTTTGTATTATCCAAAATTGGCGGGGAAGGAGGGGTCCAATCGAAATTTTTTTTCAAGTCCAAAATTATTTCTAAAACTTCAAGCTACAACTTTGGTTTGAAATTTTTTTCAAATGGGGCCCCTTACCTTCTCCCTATTTTTAATATTTAATGTATCTTGAATAAGTTGTATATTCCAAAATTGGTGGGGAGGGAGGGGTCCAATTGAAATTTTTGTTAAAACCAAAATTATTTCTGAAACTTCAAGCTACAACTTTTGTTTGACAATTTTTTCAATTGGACCCTTCTCCCCAATTTTGAGTGAGTACCTATACCTAATGTTATGACTTATGTGTAATTGGAGGAGAAGGAGGGGTCCAATCGAAATTTTCATAATTACTAAAATTATTTCAAGGACATTATTCTGTAACTTTTGTTGAGAAAATTTTTCAATTGGCCCCTTCCTCCTCACTCCTAACTTTTAAGTAGTATCTTCTCGGAGTGTTATGCGAAATCGGTGGAGAGAGGGGAGTCCAAATTGAAAACATTTTCAAACAAAAGTTGTAGCATGAAGTTTTAGAAATAATTTTGGTTATAACAAAACTTTCGATTGGACCCCTCTCTCCCCTCCAATTTTGAATATCAAGTATTTATGCAGTACTAAAGGTGAGCAAATGGTGCAGCAGGAGGGTATTCGGAAAAATAGCCAATTGTATCTGTCTGCGAGACTTGGAATTTATACGAATCGTAAAAATTGAGCCCCCTCCCCCCGCATATCAGCGTTAAAGTACATTTCACAAAAAAAAAATATGATAAGAACGTTTTTCATAGAAAATTTCAAGCATGCAGAATATTTAATGCTATCATAATTTTTTCAAAAAAAGGCATACTTTTGTAAATAAATGTGTAAAATCGACGACATCGTTTCATAAAACAATATTGAAGAGGGCGTCGAATACTACTCATTTCGGGGAGGGGGGATTTTTATATCAATTTGTCAGAATAAAAGTCAATTTTGACACTAATTTTCCTCCACTAAAAATAGTAGGTATTTTAATTGTCTTAAATATTTGTACTTTTTTGAACTTGAAAAAAAAACAAACATCTTTCAAAGGTTACCTACCTCATTTGAAAATTCAAATAAATCATAACTGCAGAATGAAGTCAAAAATGTAATAATTCAAACGAAAGCGAAAATATTTAGATAAGTTTATACATTTGACTAGGGGTACTTTTTCATGTTCGCTTTCGTTTTGCCACATTTTATACGCATACGTACTATTTAATATTCAAACAGCACGCCTATATTATTGACCAATGTCATGGTCAACATATACACGTATCAGCCCGCTTAAACGAATTTTTTTACAAAACGGACACACGGTAGCGTATAATATAATGTCGGTATAGCATTGGACTATACGGTAATTTATTTTCATTTGTTTTCATTGTAGAATGTTTTCGGTAACCAGGACATGCGCTGCGCATAAACACCACCAAAGCATACATACATATAGTAAAGGATGAAACTGGAAAATTTACATTTCCATCGAAAATCCATGGCTGTAATGTAGGATTTAAATATTTTGCCGTCGCGCATTCTCTCAAATTATGTAATGGAATTTTTTTCATTTAGGGGTTCGCAAATTTATCGCGGGTACACTTGTCAAAATGCTTCGCTTCTCGATGTATCTGCTCGTGAATTGAAAATGAAAAATCGTCGCGATCGAAATTTCAAAATCTCAAGTAATTAGATTAAAATTTACAGAATGGGAGAAGGAGTCCATTTTCAATAAAGATTTTTTTCAGTTTGAGGGAAATTCCAAAAGATACTATTAATTCAGCTGAATATTTTTTAATAGGTAATTTAAAATTACCATCATCGAAGGAGAATTCAAGAACATAAACTTTTCTATTACATATTTATAGAATTTAATACTTGACCTACATAAATTTTCGTAGAATGAGACATTGAAAATTATTTCAAAATAATACTTACGGTATGCGAGTTTGAAAATGAAAAAGTTTCGAATTGTTTAATTTGTATAGAAACATATTATAGAGAGACGGACATAACTGTTTTTCCTTAGCTTGACCATTATGCCATAACCCATAACTTCTGCTGTGTAAATACCTTATTTATCGATTCAAATTTTTTCTACCAGCGTAAAGTTTCAATTTTAAAAGTCAAAAAGTGAAAAACAATAAAATAAACTTGAAGCATACTTTGGAAAAAAATTCACAAAAAAAACTTTAGTTATGGATCATTAACAAATAACAACCCACGCATTTCAACAGCCATTTACGCCTTAATCATATCAAACCTACAGATAAAGTAATTTTGTCTTTCTTTTTTTTTTTTAAATTTTAGATGAACAAAAAATTCATAGCGTAAATTTTCGACTTCTGGGCCCTCTCCTTGCAAACTCCGCGATTTATAATTTAAAAAAAAATCTGAGTTGAAAAAACTTTGATGAAGAGTAGTTATGTTAGAGTTGACTTTGTTTTTGCCAAAGTCTGATGTCTAGCCCAGTCTAGCCCTGGTTATGGGTGTGATGTCACAGAATGGTATATTTTCGATAATGAAGTCCTCTCAAAAATTGTGAATTTTCATCCAAGAAATACACATTTTTTCAGTGTTATAAAGTAACAGTACTTATAAAAGATTCAAGTTAAGAAAGTGGACAAACAAACCCAGGTCTAAACGGTCAAACTTTTTTAATTGGCCAATTGTTTTTATTTTTTGGACTCCGCAACTTCCCCTTCTCAGTGAATTGTGTATTTTTTATTGGCTAATTTAATTCGACGTCTTGTAGTCACATTTTATATACACAATTACACACCACCACAATCACACACACGTTTCAAAAAAAAAACACTACGCAACAGTACGGAGTCGAAAAATGGAAACATGCTGCCACGAAAAAAAGTTTCATGGTTTAGACCCGGGGCTGTTTGTCCACTCTCAACGGGAATCGACTAAGTAAAAAATATTTTCAATGATTCCTATTAAAGAAAAAAAAAGATAATTAAATAGAAAAAGAAATGGGCAGATCGATCATTGAAAAAAAAGACCAAATCTTGAAAAATCAGATCAGGATCGAGACCTTGTAATCTGATCTTTTTTTTTGCTCTGAATAAAGAAATCCGGAAAAAGGCCATTTCCTTTTTTTTTTTAAATAAAAAATTATCATTTTATCATCACTTCTTTATTTTGTCGTTTTACTTCGTTTTTCTGTATTGTTGCTTGTTGACTGTGAAATTTCATTCTATTAGTTATTTGATGAATACAAAAATTGACCTTTTCTTGAACAACATCGTGATCTGATGTTACGAATGCTTGATCTGATCTGTTGAAAAGTTTTGTGATCTGATTTGATCTCAAATTTGGTGATCTGCATGCCCATCTCTGCCTTGTGGTTTTTTTTTCTTAAAAAACTGACGCTTTAGCACTTGGGTAGGCTTAATTTTGACAATTTTCAACACTTTTTTGGGACCTACTCTTAATTGTGACACATGTGGAGAAAATAATTCCCTATTTCTTATTTTACCCCTAACTCAGTGAAAATTTGAATTTTTTTTCAACAAACAGGTATGTGAGATTTAATTGTGAGAACAATTTCTCCGAAATCAAAAATGTATAATTTTTGTTATTTTATGAATGTGGGCAAAAAAAAATCAAATTTTCTCGATTTCGCTAAAATTGCAATATATGACAAATATCAGCTGAAACATGTCCAAACATGAATTTTAGGCATTCCAGATACCTCGTGGGACATTGGGAGTTCCCAAAATGGCGTCACTTGTTAATTTAAATGAAAATTAGAAAAAATGGAAAAAATCAACGAATTTCATCCAAATTTGGGTTGATGGTGTATTTAGGTGTATTTCATGGTATATTACAAGGGGAAAAAATTAGACCAAAAATGACCGTTTTAAGCGGGAAAAATGGTGACAAAATTCGGTTTTTCGCATTTTTGAGGGTCTTTCACCATATTAAAAAATTCTGAAAAAATACATGTTGTACATCCAGCCTAGATGTACAACATATATCTTTTCTATTTTTGTACCTCTGAAGAAACTCGTCGAAATGGCAGTTAGAAAACTTAAAATGCGCATTTCACGATGAGGATACGTTAGAAAAATTTTCAAAAAATTTCCATAATGACCCTTGATGATACCTAGCATTTACTCGAGTTTGAAAAAATTCGGTTACAAACTTTCAAAATCAAAAATTATAACCAAAAAATCTTATTTTCGTCCTAGGAGGGGGATGGGGTGAGATATTGAACTAAAAATTTGGTCACGGGGGTTTTAGACCATAAGTACCAACTTCCACTAGTTGGTTTCAAAATTCGCATAGGGGACCGATTCACCTATATTACCTGGAAAAGGGGAAAAAGTTCATCTTCATATTCCACTGAGATAGCTACTGGACCAGCAAGATAGCCGCTGGTCCAGTGAAATAGCTCGTTTTTCAGCAAGCTAGCTGGTGTTTCAACGAGGAAGTCAGTCTTTCGACAAGGTAACTGGTATTGCAGCAACCTAGCTGGTATTTCAATGAGCAAGTTGATCCTTCAACAAGGTAGCTGGTACTTCAGCAACTTAGCTGATATTCCAACCAAGTAGTCGGTACTCCAGCGACCTATCTGGTATTTCAATAAAGAAGTCGGTCTCTCGACAAAGTAGCTGATTTTCCAGCAACCTAGCTGATATTCTAACCAGGAAGTCGGTCGTCCAACAAGATCATAGCTGTGTAATGTGACTTTTTGATTGTTGACCATAAAAGTAACAAAACGTATTCGATGCTTTTACTCATCGATAAAATTCATGCGAAAATAAAAATCAATATTTATTTTATCAAAAAATAAACGTTAGTAAAAATCAAGAACAAAATTCAAAAAAAATATGACTTGACGATCCGAAGTCTCGAAAAGAAGTAAATATTTACAAAAAAAAATCCCAAATTTTAAAAATATCAAAACAAAATAATTTAATAACCAAAAATAACTAAAAAAGATGAAATATTAACGACCGAACGAAACCGCATATAAATATAAACGAAAGAAAAGATGTGAAATACGTACGTTACAGCTGGTTTTCTAACAACCTAGCTGATATTCTAACCAGAAAGTCGGTCGTCCAACAAGATCATAACTGGTTTCCTAGCAACCTAGCTGATATTCCAACCAGGAAGTCGGTCGTTCAACCAGTAGCTCGTGATACAGTGAAATTACTAGTTTTCAGCAAGGTCATTTGTATTCCAATAAGTAAAAAAAAAAAAAAAAAAAAACCTGTTTATCCATCGATTGACCTTTATGCATGAGAGATTTCAATAGTGTCTAGATATCTATTTTTCTTGCATAGAAATATTTTTTGAAATATGTTGAAGCAATTTGAACGATCCCAACGCAACATTTCAAAGAGGGCCACTGATAATATTTTGGCGAATTTCTAATATCTTCTTCAGTCAAGTTTAATACCTCTCTCGCCGCTGCTCAGAAAATTGTTCTTCCATTTCTTCCATCTCATTTTCATCTTTCTCTTTGCGATAATAAAGAAAAATAAATACACTTTAAAACTACGTCAAGGAGATGAATAATCTGTACGACATTACGTCATAATTAAAATCAACGGATTGTATAGGAAAGCATCTCGTATTCACGTATCGTAAACAAGAGAGTTATTTTTCGCAGGTATCTTGACACTTGGTTCATTTCTATTTTCTTGTTTACACCTACATACCATTAATCATGCTCCTCAAGCTGAATCCATCCAAGACACGATACGGTACCTCGCAATTATTATTTTACATAAACATAACACAACAACAAAACAACTCAACACACATCGTATTACCTACACCTACTTAGGTTAGGTATACTCGTGCTTTGCTAGATAATCTCATCTATTCCCTTAAAGGCAGGATGAAGAAGACTGAAAGAGGCGATCTATCAAACAATACGGCTCGATATTTATAACATACACGAATCGATATTACACATATTGAGGGTCGCTATCGTAATTCATGTTAATTATCATTTTATTCGGGTTATATTTGTCGTTTAATATACGCGAGCGCGCCATCGTTTCGATAAATTGAAAACACATCGACGAGCCAGGATGGACTTTGTTGGAAAACTATCAGCGCATATTTTCCGTTCGAATACGGCTCCGCACCTGGGTTCCTGCTGCATTCAATTAATCTTTTCTAATCTTTATTAATGCTACCTGATATAACGCGCGCGCTGGTGAGGCGCGGCGTGCCCTGCCCTGCCGCAGGAAGGACTATTTTTTGAAAAAAGTCGCCTTCGGGTTTATATTATAATGTAGTATACAGCCAAAGTACGCTTTTTAACCTTGACATCGTTTTTTCTTCTTTTCTTTTTTTTTTACATTTTCACCGCGCTTTAACGTTATAGGGCCCTACAAGTCTTTGACATTCTGTAGGAAAAATGACGAAATATTACAGGTAATTAGGTGTAGAATCGCTGAAGCAGACGAGAAAAAGCACTATTGAACGCGTCCGAAACAGATTTTTCTCGCCAAATAATCGTCACAATTTATAAGCATTATACAAACCGTAAAATATGTTCGACGAACAAAGATTTCATCATTAAAATACCGCGTATTTTTAATCGTCTTTATCGCAAGATAAAAAAAATTTCCCGCCGTTTTATCCTTTCGCGAGATTTCTCTTCCTTCTCTATATATATTTTAATAGTAAAGAGAATATACGTAGAATTACATTATTCGAACAGAACAGTGGAAAAAAATCAGGCGGAGGAGGGGGAGGGAAACCTGCCAGATAAATATTATTTCGCTTCAGCTTCCTCATTTATGGCTCATTTAGTCATAAGCGCGCTGCGCGGTTTTCAAACTCGAATACTCTTCCAAGGTCTCGTCTTTTTAACGACAAACAAAACGCGCTTTTTGGTACAGGGCGGGTTCGAAAACCCTGTGAAAATTTCATTTTTGTTTATTCGCATGTTAATAAGGCTAAGGCTAAACAGTGCGCTGGTACGTACGAAACGTCAATAACTTACCGACGCGAAAAATCTACTAATTCTCCACAACGTTATGCATTTGTAATTACTCAAAAGACTATGTTTACGTTTCTCCTTGTGCGCTCTTCGCGAGCTTCGCTTTGCTTGATTGTACGTCACCTTGAATTTTAAACGTCGTTTCTTTTTTGATAAAACACACGAAGTTAAGGCGGCATTTTCCCTCTTCTATATATGTACCGAGTATATAGTACCTTTGAAGAAACCCACACAGACAAAAACATTTGCCAAGCCAGGTTGCAAAGTAATAAAAGAAAAAAAAAATAGTACATTTCAAGTAGACTACCTTTCCTACAGCCCTCTTCTAACTGATATGTTAGATGCAATGAAATCGGAGAGAAGGGAACGGAAACCCCTGTCACGATGTGTAAAAGCGTAAAAGTAAATTTGAAATTTTCTTAATTACCAATGAAAATATCGAGTTTTTCGTAGATAAATTCAAAACGTTTTTCCGCTTCTCACATGTAGGTACTTGTACACCAGTGTAACCTTCACCAGGCTTAACTGCTTCGCTGCCATACTTATATGGTGACTTTTGCCCTGCTTTTGCACGCTGCAAATTCTTGTGCCAGCTTTTTCGCTGATACGAAAGTTAGCAAAGTTGAAAATCTTTGCCAGTCGGGTATGTCTAGCATGATTAGTTAATCCCTTCCTTCTTCTCTCCTTTTTTTCTTCTTCTTACCCTGCTCGGTTTTTTTTCTCTCTTTTATTGGCATTCGTCGCGTAACCTATATATTTTCGTCCTGACACACCACATTACAATCGTATTGTACCTGCTCATACCTCGTCGAGTACAGACGTAATTAAAAAGGAAATTTCGAAAGTGGGATTGAAGTAGGTAGAACTGTAGAGGTGCTGGTATTGGTAGCCTTGAAAATGGGAGCGTATCGTCTTAAATTCCAATAGTGATAATGAAATTTAAAAACCATTAAAAATCGATTACATTCGTCCGTTAATTTTTCAAACCATTAATCCGGTTCGAAGAAGAGGAACACTTTGTCCGTAATTTCGAGTAATTATGAGCTGTTTCCCGAATTCCAGATATCCCGGTAATAATCCAATAAGTACTGTTTGTAGGCGTGAAATATTTCGTCGAATTTTCTTCGATAGGTTTCCCTTCACGAAGCCTAAATTTAAGGGCGTGATGGAAAACAAAGTCAAAATTAAAGATAAAAATTATTAATTTGAAAACAAGAATCGTTTTCAACACGATTGATTTTTTAATTTAATTGGAAAAAATATGTTTTTGGAAAATGTAACTGCCCGAGCGGCACACTCGATCGATAATATCGAAAGATGTAACGTAACGATAAAAAATCGTTTGAAAATCTATAGATGTTCTCACGATATTATAAAGATTTATCGGTACAATTTCATAGGCAAAAAAATCTAAAAACTATCGAATTCGATATTATTAAGATTTTATGACGATATTCGTCAACGATACTATCGACAAAGAATATTAAATTTATCGATTCCGATTTTCCACCGATTTTGTGCAGATATTTGAAACTACATTATCGACAAAGAATATTAAATTTATCGAATTCGATTTTTTAACGATTTTGTAAAGATATATAAAACTATAATATCGACAGATTATATGAAATTTCTCGACTTCGATATTTTACCGATTTTTTGACGACATTTGAAACTATATTATCGACAGATTATATTAAATTTATCGAATCCGATTCTTTACCGATTTTGTAAAGATATTTGAAACTATATTATCGACACATAATATGCAATTTCTCGATTTCGATTTTTTAACGATTTTGTGACGATATTTGAAACTATACCCGTGTAGCAATTGTCGACATCGACATTTATGTCGACAAAATTCAGACACATTTTTTTCTTGGTTAACGATGAATTAAAAATGATATATGAGATTTAAAGTAATGTTCTATGTTAAACATAACTGTTCAATCAACATTTTTGAATTTTTCTCAGTATTTTCCTGTAATTCAGAAAATATTGTTTTTCTGCATAGACATGTCGATGTAAAAATCGATACTCGATAAACGAATCGACGTTAATGTCGACATTTTCTGCCAATTAAATTCACTAATTTTACCCGAGCAGCACACTCGACAAATTATAGAAATAAAAAATCGACAGAATATCGAATTCGATAAAGTGTCGCGTTAGTTCCGCATAAATCGTGAAATTATCTTTCGATATATAGATAGGTTATCGACGAATTATAGTTAGCAAAAATTTCGAGATTATAGTAAGATATTTTATCGATAATATATCTATAATATCGAAAGATAATTTCACGATTTAGGCCGAACTTTCGCGAAACTTTATAGAATTCGATATTCTGCCGATTTTTTATCGATTTTTTATTCCGATTTTTCGTCTTTTACTAGCTTTTTTCTATAATTAAAACTCATTAATTAGCATAATTAATACATTAAACTATGCCTAAACACATTATTCATGTTACGGTAAGAGGATCATTTCAGAAAAAGTCAAAAAAAATTATAAAAAATCTGCCACCCGTGGGGCTTGAACCTTCAACCTCCTGCATGGTATTCCTCTTCTTTAACCACTATGCCATACCTTATCGTTGAGGAATTAGCAATAAAACGCTTATAATAGGCAGTTTAGTACTTCCAGACGTGTTGGACTTAGAAAAATTTTCACCAATTTGGAAATAATTTCAAATATCGTCACCAAATCGTTGAAAAATCGTTCGACAAATTTCAGATTATTTGTCGATAATGTAGTTTCAAATATCGCCACAAAATCGTTGAAAAATCGAATTCGAGAAATTTCAGATTATTTGTCGATAATATAGTTTCAAATATCGTTAAAAAATCGAAATCGAGAAATTGCATATTATGTGTCGATAATATAGTTTCAAATATCTTTACAAAATCGGTAAAAAATCGGATTCGATAAATTTAATATAATCTGTCGATAATATAGTTTCAAATGTCGTCAAAAAATCGGTAAAATATCGAAGTCGAGAAATTTCATATAATCTGTCGATAATATAGTTTTAAATATCTTTACAAAATCGTTAAAAAATCGAATTCGATAAATTTAATATTCTTTGTCGATAATGTAGTTTCAAATATCTGCACAAAATCGGTGGAAAATCGAATTCGATAAATTTAATATTCTTTGTCGATAGTATCGTTGACGAATATCGTCATAAAATCTTAATAATATCGAATTCGATAGTTTTTAGATTTTTTGCCTATGAAGTTGTACCGATAAATCTTTATAATATCGTGAGAACATCTATAGATTTTCAAACGATTTTTTATCGATACGTTACATCTTCCGATATTATCGATCGAGTGTGCCGCTCAGGTATATCTAAAAAGAACTAAAAACAATTTTTAAGCTCAGGAATAAACAATTTTTGAAAGAATCACGAAATTTTCTCATTTTTTTAATATTTTGAATAATACAAGTACTTGTCGAGTTATTGTCGACATAATTGTCGATGGTCGAATAATGCATCGACTTCATTGTCGACAGTGTCGACCAGAGGAATTTTAGGTCGAGTTAGTGTCGACGTAATTGTCGAGGGTCGAATAATGCATCGACTTGACTGTCGACGTCTTGAGGGTGATTTTTGATACTCGCAGATGAAGTGTGTTATGAATTAGTACATAAGACTCTAAGAATTGCCTCTTTGTTAGCTGGGCACACATATGTCCAGCTACAAAGGTGATTTCAGTGCCGCAATTTTGACGAAATGTCGAAGTGTTGGCTTGATCACTATTTTTGGTTTAATTTTTAAACATATACCTATTAAAAATTTTGAACTTGGCATTTTTTTCAACATCTCAGCATTGCAAATGTCGATGTGAATGTCGATATAAATGTCGACACATCGAAATCGGTCACTTTTCGATCGTACATGTCGACACGATTGTGGATGGTTTGTCGAGCTTATTATCGACATGTTTGTCGACCATCCAAATATGGCTCGACATGTCGACGGTCGACAAATGTGTCAATAATAACCTCGACAAACCATCCAAAATCGTGTCGACATGTACGATCGAAAAGTGACCGATTTCGATGTGTCGACATTTATATCGAAATTAGCATCGACGTTGCTACACGGGTATTATTGACAAATAACCTGAAATTTCTCGAATTCGATTTTTTAACGATTTTGTGAAGATATTTAAAACTTTATTATCGACACGTAATCTGAAATTTCTCGAATTCGATTTTTCAACGATTTTATGACGATATTTGAAACTATATTATCGACACGTAATATGAAATTCCTCGAATTCGATTTTTCAACGATATTTGAAATTATTTCCAAATTGGTGAAAATTTTTCCAAGTCCAACACGTCTGGAAGTACTAAACTGCCTATTATAAGCGTTTTATTGCTAATTCCTCAACGATAAGGTATGGCATAGAGATTATAGAAGAGGATTACCATGCAGGAGGTAGATGGTTCAAGCCCCACGGGTGGCAGATTTTTTATAATTTTTTTTTGACTTTTTCTGAAATGATTCTCTTACCGTAACATGAATAATGTGTTTAGGCATAGTTTAATGTATTAATTATGCTAATTAATGATTTTTAATTATAGAAAAAAGCTAGTAAAGGACGAAAAATCGGAATAAAAAAAATCGATAAAAAATCGACAGAATATCGAATTCGATAAAGTGTCGCGTTAGTTCCGCCTAAATCGTGAAATTATCTTTCGATATTATAGATATATTATCGATAAAATATTTTACTATAATCTCGAAATGTTTGCTAACTATAATTCGTCGATAATCTATCTATATATCGAAAGATAATTTCACGATTTAGGCGGAACTAACGCGACACTTTATCGAATTCGATATTCTGTCGATTTTTTATTTCGATAATTTGTCGATTGTGCTGCTCGGGTGTATGGCTATATGGCTATACATTCACAAAGTTTGAAAATCTGATAAAAATGTCTTTAAAAAAATAATAAAAAATTAGCATTCGGATTCATTATTTTTTACAATAAACAAATCATACCCTCAGTTAAGTGGTTTGATCTTGTCTTCGCCATACTAAAATTAACCATCAAATGTTACTAAGTTACCATGAAAAAAATTGTGGCTTATTTTTCAAATCTTATCCCACCAACCCGGGATACACAAAATTTAAATTTGGCATAGTATACCTATGCTTTTACGATGACAAAACTCGATACAAACGAGATCATATTCAGGTTAGGATACATTCGGTTAGGTTTGTGTATTTCGTCAGACATTGAAAACGGTTTCTTAAAAAAAATTGAAGACTTTTGGACATTTTATCAAATATTTTATAAGACTTGGAAAATTTCTTAAAGATTGATGACTTTTCAATTTTAGACACTTTTTATTTTGAACAAAAGACTTTTGGGTAGTCTAAAACTTGAACAAACTTTTAATTTCAATACCTACAGGGTGTTTCATAGCTGACTGAGTTCCTTCTACCTGGTGAATAGGCAATCCATAAGGAACAAAAAAATGAAGCTATATGAACATTGTTGCCTATATTGAAAATTGAAGGGGCAAGTAAAAATTAAATTGAGAAAAAATAATTTTTGATTGGGTCAGTGAATAGTACTAAGAAAAATCAACTTTTTTGTTCTAGACATTTTTTGTCTACCTTTGAAAATAAAGGCGCAAGAGAGCTTCAAACTTTAAAAAAACTGGTTTTTCAATTTTCAAAGCTCTGTAGCTCCTTCATTTTCGAAGATAGGCAAATTCATCACAAAACTTTTTTTACTTATCTCAAAGAGTACACCTCTTTCATGTATCATCTTGACGAAATTTTGCAACTTTCGCATGTCTCATCCGTAGCTATTGATCATTTGAGCTTCAAATTATCAGTGGACATCATTGGAAAATGAAAGCTGCAAAATTTGTCATTAAGATGTTATATGAAACAGGTGTGAATTTTAGAGATAAGCAAATAAGCAAAAAAATTTATGTGGTGAATTTGCCTACGTTCAAAAATGAAGGAGCTATAGAGCCTTGAAAATTAAACCCGTTTTTTTTCAAGTTTGAAGCTCTTCTGCGCCTTCATTTTCAAAAATTAACAAAAAATGTCAAGACCAAAAAAAAAAAAAAAATTTATTAGTACGTACTATTCATTTTTTTCTCAATTTAATTTTTCCTTGTCCCTTCAATTTTCAAGATAGGCAACATGTTTAAAAACATTTTTTGTTCCTTATGGGTTGCTTATTCACCTGGTGGAAGGAACTCATTCAGGTATGGAACACCCTGTATACGAGTATATTTTAAATTACCACGGAAATATTTTTTATGAAATTGACTTTATTTATTTTTTATTTTTGGATGACTTTTCATAATTTAAAAAAAATATATTTTCATATTTCTATGGAAATTGACTTTTTGGTATTTTGTCAGACAACTCAATATTTTTTCTTTATTATTATTTTCAAAATTCGATAACTTGAAGACATTTTTGTCAGACATTGTTATTTGACCTCACTGAATGGGGTGGGAGTGAGGCAGGGAATCACTGATTTTGTATCGTATATACCCTAAGAATCAACTTCCATTGTCTTCCATCACTCAAGTTCAAAATCTCAGCAAGCTCTATTCGCCATTCTTATCTGGTAGGTCGTAGGTGTGCTCTTTATGATGAATGAGTAATGCGATGAAAAAGATAACGAGGATTGATTTGAAACGCTTGTGCCCTTACTTCGGATTGCAAATGTGAAAAAAATTGAAAGTGATAGACCGAGTGGAAAGTGCGTGTATAAAATATAGATTCTAAAAATCACATTCACACGAAATAAAAAAATCGCCTCGTGAAGAGTCGATTTTATCTGACAATCCATATAAAATGTACCTACCATTTCAGACTGATCACGCTATTATATTAAGGCCTTATGCTGACAAATGATTTTTCATATAGTAAAAAGTCTAGTACGTATTTCCTTGAGAAAAAACTTCTTTCGATTTCGAGATTTAACCGAGTTTACCCTACACGTCGAAAGAATCACGGCCAACAAAATGTAAATGGATTTTTGAAACATGATACGAAAACTTTCGCGCGTAATTTAATCAAATTAAATCTAAGTGCGAGAGGTGGTTTTTTTTTCGCTGTGAATCAAGCGTTGGTGAAAATTCTTTTGTTTAATTGTCGAATGGAAACACTTGTTTTTCTCGAGTTTAATGCGCAACGTCAGGTTTTTGTACACTTTGAAAACGTTTTATTTAGAGGACACTTTCTTCTTTTCAAGGTCTCAGCTGAACGAGTTCGTGTTTCAGCGTCGACTTTTCCGTATACATGAAATACGCTCGGCTCGGAATTTGTTGGAGCTCGAGCGCGTGGGTGGCATAGCGTTGGCCTTAGCCTTACACGTTTTCACGAAACCACTGCAAAATGTTGCGATTATTTGTAAAATTCGTTGATTAGTTTTCCTATAAAATGGATTAAGCGATCGGTTTAATCCGATTGAGTTATTTATTTTGCTGTCTATATGCGATAGCTTTGAAAAGACCTTTTCTTTTGCTAGAATTGATAATTTACTTCGATTTAGTTGGTAATTTCTATTATTTTTATTTTTTTTTGTAACCACCAACACCAGTTCTGTAAAAAGGGAGGCTATTTCTTTTCTTTTTTTTTTAAATTTTGTTCAAAAATATTTTCATTGCAAATTTTGTTAAAATGTCAATTTGTTTAGATTTTAGTGAAATTAATTTTTTCAAGAGCCTGCCTGTTTTTTTTGGGGGGGGGGGGGAGTGATTTGGCCATGAGCACCGATTTTGAAATTATCCAGTGGAAGTTGGTCTTTAAGGTCTAAAACCCCCGTGACAAAATTTTCAACTCGATATCTCACCCCTAACCTTTTCTAGGGGGAGGGGTTAAAAGTGGATTTTTGTTCAAATTTTCATTTTTGGCAGTTTTCACCCGAATTTTTTCAAACTTGAGGATAATTTTATGAAATTTTTTTCAGTAAATTTCGAAATTTTTACTGTAGAAAATTTCAATTCTTGAAAAGCTCCCAATTTTTAAGTACCTATCTAAACTTAAATTTGTAAAAAAGCCAATATCGAATGTTCAAAAAAAAAAAATCGTTTTTTGAATTGTGCAGTTTCCTAATGTTTTTGAACTTGAAAAAATTATTTGCTTTGAAATAGTTTTCATTTTTCAAATAATTTGTGAATTCAAAAAAACGTCAATTTTTGAAAAATTTTCAATTAGGTACAAACAATTGTTTATTTTTTAAACTTTCTATAATTTTCAATTTTAGAAATTTTTTGGCCTTTTCGAAATTTTCATTTTCCAAACAATTTCCGGTTTCTATAGATTTCAATTTGTGAACAATTTTTAATTTTTTTTTAAATTTTATTTCTAAAAAGTTCTGGATTAGAAGAATGAATTTTTAAAATTACGAATTTTCAATTTTCAAATTTTCAAAAATTTTGATTTCTAAAAAATTTTAATTTTTGAAAAAAAGTTGTTTCTAAAAAAAAGTTTATTCAAATAAAAAATTCCAAATGTATAACAATCATAATAGATAGGTACCTATCTCAAAAATCATAAAATGAAAAAAAATTGTGTGGTTTGCGAAATGAGTAATTACAAACATTTTTTCATTTTTAAAAAGTCCCGAGCAGCACAATCGACAAATTATAGAAATAAAAAATCGACAGAATATCGAATTCGATAAAGTGTCGCGTTAGTTCCGCATAAATCGTGAAATTATCTTTCGATATATAGATAGATTATCGACGAATTATAGTTAGTAAAATTTTCGAGATTATAGTAAGATATTTTATCGATAATCTATCTATAATATCGAAAGATAATTTCACGATTTAGGCGGAACTTTCGCGACACTTTATCGAATTCGATATTCTGTCGATTTTTTATCGATTTTTTATTCCGATTTTACGTCTTTTACTAGCTTTTTTCTATAATTAAAAATCATTAATTAGCATAATTAATACATTAAACTATGCCTAAACACATTATTCATGTTACGGTAAGAGGATCATTTCAGAAAAAGTCAAAAAAAATTATAAAAAATCTGCCACCCGTGGGGCTTGAACCATCTACCTCCTGCATGGTAATCCTCTTCCTTAACCACTATGCCATACCTTATCGTTGAGGAATTAGCAATAAAACGCTTATAATAGGCAGTTTAGTACTTCCAGACGTGTTGGACTTAGAAAAATTTTCACCAATTTGGAAATAATTTTAAATATCGTCACGAAATCGTTGAAAAATCGTTCGACAAATTTCAGATTATTTGTCGATAATGTAGTTTCAAATATCGCCACAAAATCGTTGGAAAATCGAATTCGAGGAATTTCATATTACGTGTCGATAATATAGTTTCAAATATCGTCATAAAATCGTTTAAAAATCGAATTCGAGAAATTTCAGATTACGTGTCGATAATAAAGTTTTAAATATCTTCACAAAATCGTTAAAAAATCGAATTCGAGAAATTTCAGATTATTTGTCGATAATATAGTTTCAAATATCGTCACAAAATCGTTAAAAAAATCGAAATCGAGAAATTTCATATTACTTGTCGATAATATAGTTTCAAATATCTTCACGCAATCGTTAGAAAATCGAATTGGAGAAATTGCATATTATGTGTCGATAATATAGTTTCAAATATTTTTACAAAATCGGTAAAAAATCGGATTCGAGAAATTTCATATAATCTTTCGATAATATAGTTTCAAATATCTTTACAAAATCGTTGAAAAATCGAATTCGATAAATTTAATATTCTTTGTCGATAATGTAGTTTCAAATATCTGCACAAAATCGGTGGAAAATCGGAATCGATAAATTTAATATTCTTTGTCGATAGTATCGTTGACGAATATCGTCATAAAATCTTAATAATATCGAATTCGATATTTTTTAGATTTTCTGCCTATGAAGTTGTACCGATAAATCTTTATAATATCGTGAGAACATCTATAGATTTTCAAACGATTTTTTATCGATACGTTACATCTACCGATATTATCGATCGAGTGTGCCGCTCGGGGTCTTCATTTTCTAAAAAAAAACAATTTTTAATTTGAGAAATTTCCATCTCTTCAGAATTTTTGAATTTTGAACCGTTTTTCTTATTTAAATAAAAAACAATTTTGAAAGCCTTCAAACATTTTTTTTTTTTTTCAAACTTTAAAGTGTGCTTAACGAAATTTTGAATTTTAATGGCAATATTGTTTTTTTCAAGCCAGATTTTTTGACGAAATAGCAAACAAAATGAGTGGTGACCAAAGTACGATTACGAATCATCTTTTCGTTTGATCAGAATTTAATTAATGAAATTTTCGCAAGGCATGAATTTTTTTTATGTTTATTTGAAAAACAAAATTGAGTCAGAAAAAAAAAACATCAACCTCGCATATAGTATTAAATTCTACGGGAAAAATTTCGAAGAGTAATAAAAATAATAAATAAATGATAAAAAATCAACTTCGGGTAAATAACTAAGATCTATGAGCCTATTTTCACCCTATACATGGTTAAACCAAAATACGTATCTAGCCAGGTTTTTAGGTTTTAAATTTGCACCACGGACCGGAGCTTGTTAAAAATAAATATTTTATAAGTGGTTAGCTTTACATTTACATAAAATATTCGCTTATTATCGCATCGAGAGCGGTATTCTATGGTCAAGCTTCTGCAGACGAAATCTTTAAGGGAGGTACCCCATTTGGTAGATATTTTCAATGTCAAAAGTACGCCTCTTTGAATACATTAGGAAAAAGAGCGTACATGCGAGAAAAAAAAAAAGGAAAAAATCGAGAAAAAAACAGAGATATATTCCAACTGGGTAAGAATTTTTGCGCGTATAAACGGGCGATGCTTTCCTCGAAATACCGTGTTATGATTAACGCCTCGTCTGATTGAGCGAATTTGCTGCGCTCCGCTTTCATATTATTGATTCTTGTGCTTTGAAAATTTTCCAAATGTTTTGCATACGAAAGCAATTACTTTGGCGTTGCTTTTTAACGGATTAACAATCTTGGCATTTCTAAATTCAAGGTTGACAACGTTTCGACGCTCAATATCGCCAGGTTTTGTGTTCTCGAATGAGAACGAATTTCCAAAGAAACGTTCGTTTTTATTTGCATCTTTACTTTTTTCTTTATCTCTATCTCGCTCTCTTTTTATCTATCTATCTCTGTATAACGATTTTTAGAAAAATGTGCATTTCGAGATTTGAATATATTTTTTTTTCAATAAAATTATCATCTACCTACTGTTTGAAAAAAAAAAAAAAAAAAAAAAAAAATCAAAACGTGGTCATTATTTTAATACGATTTCATTTACTTGTATAAAATAATGAAACGTGTGATATAAAAGAAGCACCGCGAAAAATTTAATAGCGCGGTAACGTTATTATGTTTTAAAATTACTCATCTAGGAGCTATAAAACGCCATTAGTAGTCAATTTTGTCACCCCGATAACTGATTAAATATTAGTTACACTTCAATCATTTAAAACCAACAAGCATCCTGTGTAATGTTCAACCGCAAAGGACACATTAGTTTTATGATATGTGGCGTAGTAAAATATTACTAATTTTTTTAAACGATTATTTTTCTTTGTTCGAGTTGATATCTACGCTCTGGTATAAAAGGCGAACTCGATTCGTTTCGTTAAAATTTACCCGCAAATTATTTATGGCACAAATTCACGCGAATGATATCCAATGCAGATATAATCATTGAACTGCGCCTTACAACACAATAATATTTTGTTTAACAAATTGCCTATCCCATTGGCTCGCCTTATCAGATTCACTGTGTCGCTCAATTATGCGAAAACTACATCTACTTCTACATAGTTTGATATATTATTATTTCAGGGTAAAATTGTACCTAAACAGAACGACTAAAAATACCTAAAATATACACCTAGATTATGCAGGATATTGTCTCGCAGTCGACGTTTAAAATTGAAGAGGCAACACTCCTTCAGGCAATGGGGAGGGTAGAACTTTGAAATTGGACAAATATGAGTTCGTGATTTTTTTTTGCTCAACTTCAAAAATGAAAAAAAAATCAGCTAAAAGGCAAATAAGTCTTTTTTCTGAATGAATAGGTACCTAATGACTAATTTTGGTAAAAAGAGACATGACAATAAAACTTTCTACCAAATTTTCCACTAAAAACCTTGGAAAAATTTCCTAAAAATTTATTTTCCTTTCTAATTTTTTTCAAATTTTCTACTGATTCATCTTCTTTTTAAAAAATAGTTTTTTCATTTTAATTTTTTTTTTCTAATAAGCACCTAAATAATTACCTATTTATTATTATGTTTTTAAAATTATTATTTAAATTTCTTTCGTTTTTTGTACAGAGAAAATGTTTTCGCTAAGATCTTTTTTAAAGATTTAAGCTTCAAAAAATGTTTTCCTGATTATTATTTTTTTTTAAAATGGCATTTTCATTGAAATTTTCTGGTTCTAATTTACTGGAAAAATATTTTCGCCATGATTTTTCTTGTGAGGGTATTTTTTTCTGATCTACCTTCCACCAAATAATTTTACCTTCTAAAATTTTGTTCTCGATTCACATTTTGAAAAAATCATTTGATTTTTCCTTCTAATTTATATATCGTCCCACAAATAGGTATTATAATAATATCCTGATTTATTCTTGTGGAAATATTGTTCCTGATTTATCCTTCTTCCCAAAAAATCTTCTTTTATTCTTCCAAATTTTCTCAAATTTAATTTCTAAAAAATTATTTTTCCTGAGATGAGTGTTTCTTGAATGTACCGTTTCCATTTCCTAGAAAAGTTGTTGTTCTCCTTGATTTGTACTTCTATTTTTGCCGGTTATCTCCTGAGATGTACGAGTAGATTCTAATCTTATTCTCATTACCTTATGATTTTTTTTCTTCAATTCATTTTCAGAAAAAATATTCGAAAAAATTCCTTTCTAATTTTTTAATAATTTTCTATCTGATGTTATTTTTCTATTAATTTTTTTCTAAAAAAAATACATCCTCTTCAATTTTTCCATAGATTTGCCTCCAATTTTTTTTAACTTCTGAATAGAATTGCTCAGATTTTTCTTTGTAAAGTTTTTTTTCTGATTAACTTCCAAAAAGTTTTTTCTTGATTTTTTTAAATTTTTCCTTCTGAAAAAATATTTTGTCTCTGACGTTAGTTTTTCTCGAATTACCTTCATGAAAAATTATTTTCTCCAATTCTGACTCGTTTGAATTTTTTCTTAGTTCACATTTTGAAAAAATATCGTGACTCTGGGGTTTCTTTGGGTTAAGTAAGTATTTTTTCTGATTTACCTTCTAAAAAATTTCTTCCTCATTTTTAAAAAATTTTCCACATGAAAAAAAAATGTTTTGATTATACTTTTTTTTGAATGGCATTCTGAAAAATCATTTTCTCCGTTTGAAAAAAATTTCTGATTCAATTTTCTAATCATTTTTTTTTTCTTCATGTTTCCCGATTGTCGTGTCCAATTTTTTTTCTCAAATTCATCTTATCAAAAAATATACTTAATTGCTATGATTTTTTTCATTTTTCTCGGTGATTTTTCACACTTTACTTCCAGAATAAAAGTTACTTAAATTTTTCCATCTAAAACAATGATTTTGGCTAATTTTTCTTTCTACGATTTTTTTTCTGATTTTCTAGTTTGAATTTTTTCTTTATTCATCTTCAGAAATCTTTTTCTGGAGTTATTTTTTTTTTGAATAACATTCTAAAAAAAATTTTCCTGAAAATTTTCCCATTTTTTTTTTTTTTTCAATTCTTTCTTGTGGCTCATCTTTCAACATTTTTCTGACTTTCAAGTATGAATTATTTTCTCAATTCACTGTCTGAAAAAAATATTATTGCTCTAGTTTTTTAGAAGATTTTTTTCCTGATTTAGCTTCTAAAAAAATTTCTTCCTGATTTTTCCTAATTTTTGCCTTCTGAAAAAATATTCTTTCTTTAATGGTAGGTACTTTTTCCTTGATTCACCATCTGAAATAATTATTTTTCTCGTCATCTTTTTTCTTGTATTTTTTCTCTAATTTTTTTTTGTGATTTATCCTCCAATTTGTTATTTTATTCAGATTCATCTTCCAAATAATTTCTTCTTGATTTCCCCCAATTTTTATTTCGGTTTTTCTCGTGCATTTTCCAACAAAAATTTCTAATTGAGTCTTCTGATTTATCTCTGGAAAAAATTTCCTTCATTATTTTATTTAACCAACAATTTTATAAAAAAGCAAACATGAAAAAAATAACGAAAAAAGGAAGAATTTTTAGTACTAATTCTTCCCTCTGATTATAACAATTTAAAAAAACAAGGGGAAAATTTAAATCGAATTTTACTAATAATTGAAAACAAATTTACCAACGCGTGAAAACGAACCACACGAAGGGGAAACTGAGTTTTAAAAATTTTCCAGCTTTACTTTCGTCAAAAACTAATAATGAAAAATGCCATTTTACGATGACAATATCAATTTCGGAACATCTACCTTTACGATAAGGCATATTTGACATTACTTTTTCATAACACAGTGTACTGAAAATATATATACGTCGTCCAGCCCAGGTCCTTTTACAATATTGGTTTTTCCGGTTTCCGCTACAACAGACACTTAATACAAATTGACGAAATTAGCTGCTCGTTGCGAAAATCACACAACGTTACAATTTCCAAGGCAATATGTCGCTTTCTATTTACCTCCCTAACGATCTTATTCTCCGCACGAGGCTTGGCAAATCTTGTTTTATATTTACGCCGAAACGCGACGCGCTGTCGAAATAATTACCCCGGAATGAGAGAAAATCCTCCGAATGAATAACCTAAGCCAAAGACTACGCTAAATAAACTTTTTACCAGAAACGTAATCGCGTCAAAGAACCTCGAGATTTGAATTATCCTTCAGCGCTGAAATTGCATCAACACTGCATAGAGTACATTATATAATATGATAACCTTGGCACTCGATTGAGTGAAAAATATATTTTAAAAAAAAATTTAAAAAAAGGCCTAGGTAATTTTTACGATTTAACAAATCAAAAATGCCAAATAATTTCAATCCTTGTACACACGTAATAATAATAAGAAATCTTGATTTGTACCGAAATTTCCGTACTTAACGTTTTTCAACCCGTACATGACGTCAAATACCTTTAAACATAATAAAGGTCTCGATTTCTTTATCGTTACTGCAGATCTAATGACGTCATTGCGTGAACTGTTGTGAAAAGGTGAAATTGGAAATTAGAACTTGGTACGAGTACAAAGCCTAAAAAAAAGCAGAAAACCAAGACATAGCGTGCGCATATCACAAAGCGATAAGAATTTAATCATAATAATAAAACTAAGGATATTTCAACCAATGTTCAATATTCCTTCGTACATTTACATTCTTTCAAGGTTACTTAGCTACCATTTATCCTGAACTGAAATCTTTTCCTTTTTTTCAAAGTTTAAAAACCTCAAACATCAAAATCAAACACCGGATAACATCGAAACCAACGAGCATATTAATTAAATCACTTCCATAGTTTCTGGATGGTAAAATTTAAGTATAGGAAAAAAAGATGAAATCGTTTTACAAAATTGATACGCCTAAACGAAATAAGATAGAAATTTCAACTGGAATATCATAAACATTCGTATGATTCGTAATACCTAATGTATTTTTATTGCCTGAAAAAATCTCTCTCACTCTCCCTGCTCTCAAAGAAGATAGAACATTATTCGCATAGTGGTACTTTTTCAAACGTGAAAATATAAAAATTCATCGTTCGAGTTCATGCATGAAAAATAACTTTTTTATTGCTTTCTTTTTCATTCGTCACGCGTTGATAGAGAACTGATATGAAATTTGAATAAAACACTTCCCTTTACGCATTTTCACCCCTCTGTCTCTCGCTTTTACCTACTGTGGCTACCGCCAGACCACGCTTTTCCAGCATCCTGTGTCGTTTATGCACGCACCTCGTAGTACACAGATCGTTTTTTTCTTCCCCGGTATTATTATTGAAAGGACGAATCGTTTTTAAATAAATCTTTCTTCTACCAGGGCTCGAGAACTTTTCAATAGCCGTGTTTATTTGGATAAGTTATTCGAGCGTTGTTAGCTAATAAGAGTACTCTATTAAAGAAAGAAAAGTATTTCGTACTTTTTTCTCTTTCTTTTTATCCGAAAGCAGAGCGGAAGCGGCCGCGTAGCCGGGCGATAAGTTGCCAAAACCTTTTTAAAAACTTCTTTTCAAACATAATTTGTACGATGACTTTTTTTCTCTATTTTAATGAATACACTCCACCGGTTCAATGAATCTGTGTTGACTGAAGCATGATCAGACAAAAAAGAAAACTTTCTGGGTACCAATATCTACAAAATGTCAATTTTTCTCACATAGAACTGATAACGTAGGTAATTTGAAGGAAACCCATCATCAAGAGCGGTGGTTTCATCATGAGAGACAATTTCACCAATTGAAATAATTTTTACAAATAGAATGACGAGTCAAGCAACTCATATCAAACTTATGTTTGAATATCTGCATAAACTAAAATTTACAGGGGCAACATTACTTCACGGAAATGCCTTATTTTCTATAAATTTCAAAAAATTCCAATTTGAATTTAATCAGTGACAAAGGCTCTCATTTGTTCCGATGCAAAATCCTACCATTACTGAAAATGAGAAAATTTTTGCTTTCAGTAAATTTCAAAAAATGAGAAATTGCATTTATAATCGATGAAAAAAGCTCCAAGATCCAATGCAAAATCCTCCTCTGGCTGAATTTGAAAAAAATTTGTTTTCAGAAAATTTCAAAAAATAGCAATTTGTATTTTAATCAACGACACCTAAGGCTATCATTTGGTCCAATGCAAAATCCTACCCTAACTGAATTTGAGAAAACTTTTATTTTCTGCAAATTTCAAAAAATGGGAGTTTTTGCAAAATTGCATTTAATCAATGAAAAAATCTACCCTAAGATCCAATGTAAAATCCTCCTCCGGCTGAATTTGTAAAAAAATTTAATTTCAGTAAATTTCAAAGAATTAGACGTTGCATTTAATCATTAACAAAAACTACCTACCATTTGGTCCAATGCAAAATCCTACCCTTATTGAATTTGAGAAAATTTTAATTTTCAATAAATTTCAAAAAATGGCAATTTGCATTTTAATCAACGAAAAAAGCTACCATTTGATCCAATGCAAAATCCTACCCTTATTGAATTTGAGAAAATTTTCATTTTCAGTAAATTTCAAAAAATGGCAATTTGCATTTTAATCAACGAAAAAGGCTACCACTTGGTCCAATGCAAAATCCTTCCCTTATTGAATTTGAGAAAATTTTAATTTTCAGTAAATTTCAAAAAATCCATTTCGTCTAATGCAAAATCCTACCCTAAGATCCAATGTAAAATCCTCCTCCGGCTGAATTTGTAAAAAATTTTAATTTCAGTAAATTTCAAAGAATTAGACGTTGCATTTAATCATTAACAAAAGCTACCTACCATTTGGTCCAATGCAAAATCCTACCCTTATTGAATTTGAGAAAATTTTAATTTTCAATAAATTTCAAAAAATGGCAATTTGCATTTTAATCAACGAAAAAAGCTACCATTTGATCCAATGCAAAATCCTACCCTTATTGAATTTGAGAAAATTTTCATTTTCAGTAAATTTAAAAAAATGACAATTTGCATTTTAATCAACGAAAAAGGCTACCATTTGGTCCAATGCAAAATCCTTCCCTCATTGAATTTGAGAAAATTTTCATTTTCAGTAAATTTCAAAAAATGGCAATTTGCATTTTAATCAACGAAAAAGGCTACCACTTGGTCCAATGCAAAATCCTTCCCTTATTGAATTTGAGAAAATTTTAATTTTCAGTAAATTTCAAAAAATCCATTTCGTCTAATGCAAAATCCTACCCTAAGTGAATTTGAGAAAACTTTTATATTCAGTTTGGAAGAAGAATTTGATGGAAACCAAAAAATGTCATCAAAAAAAAATATGTATAGGATATGGCATAAGTTGGTTTTTTATTAAATATCCCATCCCATTCCCCATAAGAAGAGCACGAGCGCTGTAATTCTGTGGCAACAAGTTATAACAATCTAAGCCAAAAGTATACAATCAGTAATAATAAGAATCATGGAATAAGGTGTTGAGGGTGTATTTGGGCTATCTGAAAATTACGGGAGGGGGGTCAAAAATGTCCAAAATTTGGTTTTTGGGCACATTTTCTCTCTTATAGAACCAAAAAGGTTCAAATTTTGTATTTACATTTGATTTCGAGAAATCTCACCCCAAAATTTGATCCTCTCGAAATTTTAATTGGACTTTTGCGATACTTTTTGTTTCAAGTAGGGGAGAGTAGCCTAATATGGAATACCATCTTTGAAACCACGATTGTTGGGCCCCTAATAAAGTTGGGGGAGTGGTTTTTGGGCTAAACTGTGTGTAAAGGATCCAAGTTGAACGTACTAAAAGCTGAACTTCGTAAGAGTATTCTTCTTCTCACAATTCGCAAAAAACCAAAACGTCAAATTTTTTTTTGTTGAAAAAACGGGTTCCTAATATGGAATAGGGTATTTTTTGAAAATAAATTCAAAATACATTCGAAATATTTTAACAACAAAACTCCTAAATGAAATGTTATTCTTCTTCATGCCCTTAGCAATCTTTTCGGGACCATTTCTGACATCTCCCCTCGCACAGGATCCACAATTCATTGGGGGGTTCGTTAACACGAGAATTGCAATAAAAGCATGGCGCTTTGCGATTATCTTCGTTATCGTTTTCGTTTTCGCTAAAGTTGCTTTCCGATTCGGGGCTGGATCAATTTTTTGACCTCTAAAAATGAAAAATTTACATAAACATTGACATCAAAATCGAAAAGTTGGAGTGAATGGAAGCTATCTCATATTAGGCAACCCGGCACTTTTTTCAAAAGCTTTGAACTTGAGTTCAAGCATGAACTTTTGCATAAAAATGAAATAGATAATGTGAATCTACTTACTTTGAGCTTTAATTTGATGTATGGTTCATAAACATTCGATCATTTTTAATCATAATCATTTCGTGAGGATTGTTAGATAATGTGCACCAAAAAAACATAACATTTCACAAACATGGTGATAACTTATAACAACGCGTGAAATTATCCGATCATCGTGATTTTTGGTATAGAGCCTTTTTTTTTACACTAGTAATAGTTTAGTTCTATAAAAAATTTTAGGTTGCGCCACCATCGCACGCCGCAAAGCTGCTATTCCATATTAGGAACCTATTCCATATTCGGCAACTCTCCCCTACTTACTTTTCAAGGGCTTTTGAATTTTTTTTAAATTAGCTTCCTCTCGATTATAGGAGAGGAGCCGCATGAAAATTGGTGGAACATCGTTTGCTTGTAGCTGATGATGGGTTGTAGTTTTCACCCCCCCCCCCCCCCCCGATATAGAAAGTACCCCAAATTACCTCGATAACATTCTTCGCGCAATTTTGTGAATTTTTAAATTTTATTAGGTATAATTTTTTTTAAATGGAAATTTTTAAATTTTAACAGATACCTACATTTTTCAAGTTGGATCAATCTATCAGAATTTTTTTTAATTTTGAATGTTTACACAAATTTGTACAATTTAAGCAATTTGATAAAAATTTTAAAAATGATATTTCAATTTTGATAAATTTTGGAAATTGCATTAATTTTTCAAATTAAGGTACAAATGCTTTAGCAGGTTACGGAGAGTGAATCCGCCTACTACGTCTTTTTCACTTGAAAAAAAAAATCGTGGCAGCAAGGTAGAATTTTAGAACATATAGTGTCATTTCCATCTCCCCTTCAGGAAAGTGATATGTACTCGTACCTCCAAAAACATAACTTATTGGACAGAAGGTATTGATTATGTTGACCTTGACATGCCACCAAAATATGCAATTTAGTATGAAAAAAAGTAATAATACCTACAATAAAATTATATAAAAAAAAACTGTTGGAAAACATTTTTTTTTGTGGTTTTGGTATTAATTGCAACTACTTTTAAAAATCTTTTAAAATACACTTCAGAACAAGTGAAGAGGTTTCTGTCGGGAAATGCGTTCATTTTTTGATGTATGGAAAACTTCAGGAAAAGATTGTGTTTTTGATGGTTTTGGCACGAGTCACTACACCCAAAAAATCTTGAAAAATTTGTGGAAGTTCAGAATACATTCCGGAAAACGTGAATTTTGTTTAGAAATGTACTACCTAAAATATATATACTTTTTTAAATAGACTCCCGGACTTTTTAAAACTTGCTTGGAGATCAGATTTCAGGTTTAAAAAAAATTGAAAAAAATTCATACTCAAGATCTTTTACCTAAACACCATATTTCACTTTAATTCGCTGTGAAAAATGTTCAAGATAACTAAACACCTCCCTGAAGAAGATGGAAATGTCGTGATACACTCAAAATTGATTTTTTTTTTATACAAAAGGATTTTTGAAAAAATGAGTCGTATGCAACTAGGCATATTAACCCATCCTTACCTTGATACAGCTTTCTAAAATTTTCAAACTTGGAAAATTTTTTGGAAGTGTTAGGAATTTTGTAAAACTCTGAAAGTCAATTTTCAAAATGTGATAAATTATTGATATACCTAATTTCGTACTAACTATGGAAAACTTTGATTTTTGAACTTTTTTTGAGCGAATTGTAAAAAAAAAAAAACTTTATCGAAAAATCTTTTTAAAATTTTTCTCAACGAGGAAAATATGAAAATTTGATGAAAAAAAAAATAGAAAAAACCCCGCGTGTAGAAAAGAAACTAGAAAGCAATATTTTCTGGAACAAATCAATCATTCCTGTTTCGATCAACATGTAGGTTATCAAAACTAAAGCATCATTTGTCCTTCAATCAACTGAGAAAAAATTTCAACAGCATTGGGTAATAATTGAAGAAACATACTGTGACACTCGTTTAAAACCGCATTTCACGATGTAACGCACGATATCGTTCAATTATTTACCAGTATTCATACAAATCCATATTTAATGTACGAACTATCAATTGAAATTTATTTGTTTCTGTAAAATTAATGGGTATAACATAGTATCGATACAGCTAACAACGGTCTTACTAGGCAAATAATGGTTTCCCTCGAGTGAAAAGGTAGTATCTTTAATTGTATAGTTCATCCTGTGGACTAATCCAACGACGGCAATCAAACAGCATTTTTTTCAATTTAATTTTCAAAACTCTTTTGTAAAAGAGGATATCAAATACACTATCGCGTGGTTTCATCATGAGCAATTTGTTAAAACTTTATTTTCATCGGTGCGCTGTTGAGACATTAGAAAAAATCACGCTGACAGCTCACACTTCATTAATCCATTCAACCAATGTTATTTCTTGGCTGAGAAATTTAATGTCCACTTTATTCGGCGACCTTACGAATGTACACACGATCACAAATCAAACGGTCTCTATTATTAGAAAACATCGTAAGGACATTTTACAAAGGTAACCTAATTTCTTTCTTCCCTTCGCAGTTCGCAATCTATAAATTTTCCGCTTACTAGAAAAATTCTTTTGTCGAAGATTAAATTGAAATCGACTTGAAGACATTATTTTTTACGTCGTATTCGTCAGCGCTTTATAACGTGCGAGAAAATAACATCGACTCGGTTTTGATAGCGTCATCCTGATTACACATCATAAAAGGCTATTTAGATTCTATCTAATGTTCTGGGGAAGCTGGAAATTTTGGATATTTGAGTGTAACTACTTCGTATACTAACATTCTTTTCATTTTTCAAGTGTAATTCTACTTTCCTTACATAAAATCAAAAACTACTGTACAAACGAATTCCTGCTTGCAAATACAGGGTGTTCCGGAAATAAATGTTCTAACTTGGAATTTGGATGCAACCGAGCATCACAGGCATTAAAATTTATGTAACCAGAAGCTTACCTCGATTTTGAAGGGGCAGTTGTTCACAAAAATTTAAGAACTTCGTCAAAACAATTTATATGAAAGAAAAGAAGAAAAAAGTTGAGCGAAAAATATGTAAAATCAGAGAAGACGGGATCCAATCGAAATTTTTGTAATGACCAAAATTATTTTTATAGGATCTTAATCTACAACTTTTATCTGAAAATTTTTTCAATTGCCCCTTCCCTTCTTTAATTTTTTATTAGTATGTTTGGAGTGCTATGCGAAATCAGTGAGGAGGGAGGGGTCCAACTGAAAAAAATTTCAAACAAAAGTTGTAGCTCGAAGTCCTAGGAATAATTTTGGTTATCACAAAAATTTCGATTGGACCCCTCCCTCACTTCCTTCCAATTTTGAATATCAAGTATCTATGTAGTATTGGACTTGGTAAATTTTCGCTGATGCCAAAAAACCGCCGATCCACTCGTCTGGGTGTACAATGTACATGAAGTTCTGTGTTAGTGGTACTCAGTTGTATCTAAATCTCAGACCATTCACTTCCGGAACACCCTGTAAATTTTAAGCTGTCCCGAGCGGCACACTCGATCGATAATATCGGAAGATGTAACGTATCGATAAAAAATCGTTTGAAAATCTATAGATGTTCTCACGATATTATAAAGATTTATCGGTACAACTTCATAGGCAAAAAATCTAAAAACTATCGAATTCGATATTATTAAGATTTTATGACGATATTTGTCAACGATACTATCGACAAAGAATATTAAATTTATCGATTCCGATTTTCCACCGATTTTGTGCAGATATTTGAAACTACATTATCGACAAAGAATATTAAATTTATCGAATTCGATTTTTTAACGATTTTGTAAAGATATTTAAAACTATATTATCGACAGATTATATTAAATTTATCGAATCCGATTTTTTACCGATTTTGTAAAGATATTTAAAACTATATTATCGACACGTAATATGAAATTTCTCGATTTCGATTTTTTTCCGATTTTGTGACGATATTTGAAACTATATTATCGACACGTAATCTGAAATTTCTCGAATTCGATTTTTCAACGATTTTGTGGCGATATTTGAAACTACATTATCGACAAATAATCTGAAATTTGTCGAACGATTTTTCAACGATTTTGTGACGATATTTAAAATTATTTCCAAATTTTAAAAATTGGTGAAAATTTTTCTAAGTCCAACTCGTCTGGAAGTACTAAACTGCCTATTATAAGCGTTTTATTGCTAATTCCTCAACGATAAGGTATGGCATAGTGGTTAAGGAAGAGGATTAACATGCAGGAGGTAGATGGTTCAAGCCCCACGGGTGGCAGATTTTTTATTATTTTTTTTGACTTTTTTTGAAATGATCCTCTTACCGCAACATGAATAATGTGTTTAGGCATAGTTTAATGTATTAATTATGTTAATTAAGGATTTTTAATTATAGAAAAAAGCTAGTAAAAGACGAAAAATTGGAATAAAAAATCGATAAAAAATCGACAGAATATCGAATTCGATAAAGTGTCGCAAAAGTTCCGCCTAAATCGTGAAATTATCTTTCGATATTATAGATATATTATCGATAAAATATCTTACTATAATCTCGAAATTTTTGCTAACTATAATTCGTCGATAATCTATTCTGCTCAATGAATTAATATTTTAAATAGCTGCAGTATATTAACTGTACAAAGGTAGCATAATAATTTGTATTTTAATTGAATAATAGAATGAATGAATAAATAAAAAAATTATTTTATTAAATTAAAATAATGAATTTAATTTTTTAATTAAGAAGTTAAATTAATTTTAAAAGACAAAAAGACCCTAAAAATTTTATATAATTATATATATTTATTTGGGGTAAATTTAATAGAATAATTTATTATTATAATTTTAAATTAAATCTATATATCGAAAGATAATTTCACGATTTAGGCGGAACTAACGCAACACTTTATCGAATTCGATATTATGTCGATTTTTTATTTCGATAATTTGTCGATTGTGCTGCTCGGGGTGCTTCAGATTTAAAAAAAATATCACAAACGAAAAAAAAAATCACTGGGTGTTTTCCTTTTTGGAAAATATATAAATGAATAAAAAAAAAAACTTGACAATGTACCTAATGCTCTTTAACCTTGACAACGCCTTGACATTGTCAGAAGTTGGAGAATGTAAGTATATCACGTCCATTTTTTCTATTATCTTGCGAGATAGGTTGCGAAAAAAGAGTTCCCCCTTTGAAACTATTTATTGAATTTGGTTGGTAACGTCGCTGCTATTATTTATTATTTCGTCGAACAGACGCGGACGAACGGTCGGCGGAGGTTCTTGAAGGTATTTCTTTCAATACACCGATATAAAAAGTAGGAAAAATTGCCCTCCCTCTAATCGACATCAATATTTATTTCCATTATTACCCTTTATTTTGAAAATTTTCCGCTATATCGAACGCTATAACATTTTTTTTCCGCCAGCGCAACCTGAGTTTGGAAAATGGATTTCGAAGGGAGGAAAAAAAATCTCGTTATTAGGTAATATTAAATATTTGGTTTATTTTCAAGAGCCAGACATTTGATAAGTAAAGACCGACGAAACGATGAGAAATATACTCTTTTTCACTGCTCGATGGTAAATTATTTTAGCGGAGGAACTGTCGACAATGAAACTAATCAATTTCGCAGCGAGACAAAAGGCGAGAAAAAATTACCTCCAATTTTAATCGTATAGCCGCATGTCGACGGAGCAAGAAGTTTTTTCTCGCTCACGAGCCGACCGACTGTTTCAATTAATCGTTACATAAAGCTTAAAGCGCTAAAAACACGTCGTGATAAATGTACGTATAATTTAGCGAAAATTTCTTACGACTAATTTAGTAAAATGAATAATAAAGTAAAAAACTCGGCTTGCCTTTTTAACATTGACCTTGAAAGATTTGTAATTTACGACCTTCAATCGGTTAATTCTTGATCCTACGCTCAAGTTAATCTTAGGAAGCTTGGAAAATTTACTGAAAACTTTAACAAACACGTAGCGAACTTTTTGGTTAAAGTTTTTATTTATTTATTTTTTTTTCGACAAGACGGAAAATCGCGAAAACTTTTAATCGTATGCCTGATGCAGAAATGGTACGTCTGAAAATTTTTTACCAAAGTTAATGCAAGTTACAAGATCATTTACAGTACGCGAGGTACATAAAATATTAATTTTGTTTTAAAAAATGTAAAAGCTTTCTCGCTTTTTTTTCCTGCGCTACCGGTTCATTTTTTTCGCTTTATTTCTCGTACTTATATGTTTCTATCGCACACGTACGTTTCATAACTGTGCCAGGTGAACCGTATGGTGTACGCTTTGGTCGGACACTTGGACCGGCAATACATTCTGGCCCGATTCCATAAATGGCTTTATTTATTATATGTTGTGTATTGTTGTAATACCAATACACAATTCATCAGAACTGCCGAATCGTCAAAAACAGTTAGCTAAGATTTTCTAAAGTGAACAGCTGCACGATTGAGTTTCTCACAAAGACAAATAAATGCAGTGCACGATTATACTCTTCTCGAATGGAAGATTTTTTAAAACGGCAAATTTTCAAGTTGAATTTTTCCTAAATAAATTTTCCAATTTTGAACTGACTGATAAAAATTCATCGCATACAAACGTCAAATTTTCAAGCAGCCCAGTCAAACTAGATCGAAAATTCAGAAATGAAAGAAAAAAACTGGCAGCAAGTGTTATTTCGCGGAAAACTGTTGAATGAGATCCCAGTAATCACCAAGTCTGAGTTCTTTCTTTGCCCGTGTTTCGTTTTTTGCAAATTAAGTGATACCTTTGAGAGATAGTCTTAAAATCGTTTTTCTTAAATTAATCGAAAATTTTCACGAAGAGGAAAAATTATTGGTACGAATAAAAAGTGTTCCACGTTTTTCCCATAAAATGATACAATTTCACTTCCCCCTCCACCTTTCAGGTCCTCGAAAATTTAATTGTACAGAAAAAAATTTCAACAAAAGTTGTTAATTTTTTTAATTCTAGACAATAAAAGTTCTCAATTTTTTTTTTCAACTCAACTATTGACTTCTGAGAAAACTTAACGTAGAGCTGCAGCACTCATTGCCAAAACTTGAAATACCGTTTTCACGTTTGTTGCAAATTCTGCCAGTTCTCAGCTAGTGACTCGAAAGATTTCAGGAACATACGTAGAGAAAACACTTGGTGAAAGTTAGTTCCCCTATCGATTCTTTAGAGAATTATGTCATATAAATTGTCTGACCGGATGATTTTCATACCTATATGGAAAATTGGAGGGATAGAAGGGGCCCAACCTAAATTTTTCCAATAACAAAAATTATTCCTATGATCTCAATCTACAAATTCTGTTTGGAATTTTTTTCATTCAAAACCAGCCTTAAAAGAACATGTAAAAGAGACTTTTCAGGAGAGGAGATGGACACTCAAAAATATAAGTATATATTTTATCGAACTGTCTGGTCAAATTACAATCAAGTCGATTGTTTACAACTGGGTAATAGCCAATAGGTAAAATAATAATAATAATAACAAAAAATTGAAAAATTGAAAAATAATTTCATGGAAATATAAAAACTATTTAAAAAGCCCAACAAAATAAATAAATAAATAAATTTATAATTTCCATGGGAATGTAAAAATTGAAAGAAATCACTTTTAAAATTTTAAAGATAATTTCCAAGTTTTAAAATGTCTAAAAGTCATCAAATTTTTAAAAAAATGCTTTTTAATGCCTGATAAAAATACCAAAAAACCATTCGATCTACACCAACATAACCTAAACCTTTTTAATTTTATTTAAGAGAACTCCAATCCACTGACATTTTTTTCGAGTTTGGTCATTGTGAAAGCATACAGGGTGTTTCACAGCTGCCTGATGTTCCTTCCATCAGGTGAATAGGCAACTCATAAGGAACAAAAAATATTATATAAACACGTTGCCTATCTTGAAAATTGAAGGGGTGAGGGCAAATTAAATCTAGAAAAAAATTCTTGATATTTTTTGCTTATATTTGAAAATGAAGGCGCAAGAGAGCTTTAAACTTTGAAAAAAATGGGGGTTTGCGGGTTTCAATTTTCAAAGCTCTGTAGCTTCTTCATGTTCGAAGATAGGCAAATTCATCACATAACCTTTTTTGCTCACCTCAAAGAGTTACACCTGTTTCATGTAACATCTTGACAAATTTTGAAGTTTTATTTTTCCAACGATGTCCTCTGATATTTTGAATCTCAATAAATTAATGATCAATAGGCAGAAATGAGACATGAAAATTACCTACTTTCGTTATTAACCTCCATTTTCAAAGATAGGCAAAAAATGTTTGGAACAATTTTTTTTTTGTAAGTAATTAGTATACTAGGATATTCACCTAATCAAAAATTATTTTTTCTCGATTCAATTATCCCTTGCTCCTTCAATTTTCAAGATAGGCAACATGTTTAATTGCTTATATAACATTTTTGTTCCTAATTGTTTGCTTATTCACATAGTGGAAGGAGCTCAGTCAGCTATGAAACACACAGGCGTATTCGCGATTTTTTATCTCATCCTCGGGGCCGGGGACGCGCGAGGCTACGAAAAACCTGGGTACTTTTTACAACTTTTCACACTACTTTTATTGTATTTCCAATCCTCCATGAGTTTTCAATTGATTTTTTTCAAACTTCGTATGGAAGTGAAGGTACTCAGCGGGAATACTGTGGATTTTTTTCAGATTTTTTCGATCATAAAAGTGACCTTTAAAATGTCTTTAAAAACTTGAAATCGACCTTCAGGGTGCTACATTCGAGGTGACATAATTTTTTTTTGTTGAATTTTTTGAAGTGATGACCCCATCTACAGCTCATAAAAACCATCGTTTTCATTGAAAAGGCCATTTCTGGTCGAAAATTTTTTCCCTTGCATATAATCATCATAGACATCTAGGTAAATACACCATCGACCCAAATTTGGATCAAATTCGTTCTTTTTTCCAGTTTCCTATTAAAATATCCGAGTGACGTCATTTTGGAAACCCACAACCTCCTTCCAGATGATTTGGGGTCTAAAATCCATGTCTAGACATACTTCAACTCGATATTTGTCTAATTGTAATTTCAGAAAAATTGAGAATTTCTCATTTTTTCCCAAACTTACCTTCCCGAGCATCACAATCGACAAATTATCGAAATAAAAAATCGACAGAATATCGAATTCGATAAAGTGTCGCGTTAGTTCCGCCTAAATCGTGAAATTATCTTTCGATATATAGATAGATTATCGACGAATTATAGTTAGCAAAAATTTCGAGATTATAGTAAGATATTTTATCGATAATATATCTATAATATCGAAAGATAATTTCACGATATAGGCGGAACTTTTGCGACACTTTATCGAATTCGATATTCTGTCGATTTTTTATCGATTTTTTTATTCCGATTTTTCGTCTTTTACTAGCTTTTTTCTATAATTAAAAATCATAAATTAGCATAATTAATACATTAAACTATGCCTAAACACATTATTCATGTTACGATAAGAGGATCATTTCAGAAAAAGTCAAAAAAAATTATAAAAAATCTGCCACCCGTGGGGCTTGAACCATCTACCTCCTGCATGGTAATCCTCTTCCTTAACCACTATGCCATACCTTATCGTCGAGGAATTAGCAATAAAACGCTTATAATAGGCAGTTTAGTACTTCCAGACGAGTTGGACTTAGAAAAATTTTCACCAATTTGGAAATAATTTCAAATATCGTCACAAAATCGTTGAAAAATCGTTCGATAAACTTCAGATTATTTGTCGATAATGTAGTTCCAAATATCGCCACAAAATCGTTGAAAAATCGAGTTCGAGGAATTTCATATTACGTGTCGATAATATAGTTTCAAATATCGTCACAAAATCGTTGAAAAATCGAATTCGAGAAATTTCATATTACGTGTCGATAATATAGTTTTAAATATCTTCACAAAATCGTTAAAAAATTGAATTCGAGAAATTTCAGATAATTTTTCGATAATAAAGTTTCAAATATCGTCACAAAATCGTTAAAAAATCGAAATCGAGAAATTTCATATTACGTGTCGATAATATAGTTTCAAATATCTTCACGCAATCGTTAGAAAATCGAATTCGAGAAATTGCATATTATGTGTCGATAATATAGTTTCAAATATCGTCACAAAATCGGTAAAAAATCGGATTCGATAAATTTAATATAATCTGTCGATAATATAGTTTCAAATGTCGTCAAAAAATCGGTAAAATATCGACGTCGAGAAATTTCATATAATCTGTCGATAATATAGTTTTAAATATCTTTACAAAATCGGTAAAAAATCGGATTCGATAAATTTAATATAATCTGTCGATAATATAGTTTCAAATGTCGTCAAAAAATCGGTAAAATATCGACGTCGAGAAATTTCATATAATCTGTCGATAATATAGTTTTAAATATCTTTACAAAATCGTTAAAAAATCGAATTCGATAAATTTAATATTCTTTGTCGATAATGTAGTTTCAAATATCTGCACAAAATCGGTGGAAAATCGGAATCGATAAATTTAATATTCTTTGTCGATAGTATCGTTGACAAATATCGTCATAAAATCTTAATAATATCGAATTCGATAGTTTTTAGATTTTTTGCCTATGAAGTTGTACCGATAAATCTTTATAATATCGTGAGAACATCTATAGATTTTCAAACGATTTTTTATCGATACGTTACATCTTCCGATATTATCGATCGAGTGTGCCGCTCGGGTTACGTTATGTACAATTTTCAGAACTCAGAAATACTCTTATTTGTAAACTGAAAATTATCAAAAAAAAAAAAAAAAAAAAAAATGAAAAATTGATAGTGGTACAATTTTGGAAAATAGTCTACAAGTTTTTTTTATTTTTTTATCACATAATTATGGTAAAAGATCTAGTACATACATGGTGCTTTTGGGCATTGTATAAATTATTATAATGATATAACTTGGATTATTTAAAAAAAAAATCGCTACATACTGGTTCATAAAAGTAGTAGGCTAAGGCTACTCGCGTACTCGCTGCCCTAACATAAAAATTGTAGTGTTCTTAAGCTGTTAAAAATTCTATTGAAATTTTGGACACTGAAAGTAGAGGAAATTTCGCACAATAAAATCGAATATGTTTTTTAAAAAACATATTATGCAGCGTAGTATGGTAAAATAATGGTAAAGGCTATGCCATAGGTATCGAACGTATAATTCTAGCATATTCGCACAGCAGCGTCCCGAACTTATACATGGTATTCGGAACGAGGAACTAAAAATTTCCTCATTTTGACGAGCAAACAATGGGTAAACATTTAAACACTCGACTCGACTCGTTCGATAAGACGTCTGTGTAAATTTGACAAATGACAGAACCAATTTAACGTCGAAATTGGCGTAAAATTAAAAAAATAGATTACCTATGTTTTGGCAATACCGTTCGATAACTTCATTATAGTATCTACCCCTGTTTCGTGCAGCGACTGCGGCGGCGGTATTGGCGACGACGACCTTCAAACTATACTGACAATTACTGAGATATTATGCAAAGACTTGTTTCCGAAAGGGTTACACTTTAACATCGCTCCAATATTATAAAGTTGAGAAAATTCCACTCGCTGAGAAAGGGGATAGGGTTAGCTTTTACTACAAAAGGTGTATGCGCTATAGACCCCCCCCCCTGCCCTGCGTCTACGAAAGCTATAACGTTGGGCGTTAAGGTAACTTTCGTAGGGCTATACGCTTACCCGTTCAATAAAGGTCTTTCTCACTTCTCACTAGCCTACCCTACAGTAACGAAAGGATGACCTGCTGTTTTTCTGCAGTCTTAGCGTGTTCCCGTTTTCTCTTCATACCAATATCATTTGTCGCAGGAGGTAAAAATTGTCGATTTTTTATACGTGTAAAATACAAGAGTATCTACCACCAACATTGTGTAAGGTGATATACCACCCACAACCACGTGTTCGACATCAGTGCACTGTTTCTACCTAGACCTACCCTACTGGGTGCCCGATAATATGTGAGTCCCCTGATGACATTTTGTTTTCAAGTTGGTATAACATTGATAAGTTAAAATAAACGCTTATAGGCCGATTGATATATAAAGTGTTATTAATTTATAAACAAAATGTCACGAGGAAGTCCAGCACAAATTATCGGGCACCCGGTACTCGAATGTACCATTGAATGAATATTTTGACTTCTATACCGCGAACCGCGAAAATACGTATTATACACAAATCACGGCTATCACATGAAACGAACTGATTTTGCCGAAAAAAGGTCAATTAATATAAATAGATTTCCAATTTAGGCAGCAATTAGATTAACAACTTTTCATAACGCTAAAGTTTAATTTATCCTTCAAACTTTATAATTAGTTTCGTAACACTTTATTTGCCTTTCAAAGATGAAAAAAAATCGAATTATTTTCCATCGCTAATTGCACGCGCGCTGATTCGACCTAATAGTAAAATAAGCTGAATTAATTTCGCGCTTAGGCGTTTTAACGTGAAAATGTATATTTTTTTCGCACGCTTAAGCTGAGTATAATCGAATCAGGGAAATTGTGAATTTTTTTTACGACGCGTCGCACGGTGTGAAAATTCGTATTTTTTTTTTTTTTTTTTTTTCATTTGATTAGTACTTCTTTTAATGCGTTGACAGATACCTGAAGAAGAGAAGATTCTTAGAAAATTTATATATGTATAATTGAAAAAAAAAATCTAGTGATAAGAAAAGTCAGAGGTTAGGTATTTTGAATAAATTTTGAAACATATTTGACGAAATTATTATAATTTTTTAATTTCAAAAGACAAAATCTTCAAAAAGTTTTATTTTTTTTTTTTAGAAAAATAAGTCTTTCCAAAAATTTTAATAATTATAGACTTGTAGATACTTAGATAGTAATAAAAAGTATATCTAGCATATTTTATATTTAACCAAAATATTTTCGTATCTTATCAGTTGGTAGGTAAAATCAATTTCTTTTTTAAAATTATTTTTTCATAATTTTGTAGGTAGGTATGGAAGTGATTTTTTCCAACTTTGTTGAATTTGAAAAACATATCAATTCAATTTTATTTTTAAAATTTTAGTTACCTGAGAAATTTTTAAGTTTTCTTCAGATTAAAAAAAAAAAAAAAAAAAAAAAAACGTTCGAAAACCATGTTAGGTGTTTTTTATTCTACTTCAGAATTTGGGTTTAAAAAATCTTTTGAACTTCAAATTAATTTTTTTTTTGTAGGTATTTTTTTCAAAAGCAACTTTTTTATTAGGTAAGTATACCAAAGCAGTAGCGACGAAACGAAATTATTTTCGTTTGGTTGTGCTGCTTTTGTTTCAATTTTTGTTTTCACCACTTGATGCAAAAATAGATAGGCGTACCTATACATTTCCTTTCGTTATTGTTACTTGTTCTAATAAAGATCATTTTTGAAGATTTTTTTTTCTTCAATTTTTTCAAAAAGAAAATTTTTAAATCTTGTTGAATATTTGTACGTAGGAAGAGGTACCGAGTTTTTCAAAATTTTACTTAAAATTTATCAGATTTCTTCCCAAGAATTGAAATTCTCTCACTGAAATATTTTCTTCATGAAAACCTAAGAACAATCTATTGAAAAATTCTAAAATTTTTGTAATCCCCATTTTTCAGTTTCATTTCATTTTTGATATCTTGGAAAGAAATTCAATACTTTAAAAACTTGAAAAAAATTATTTAATTAAATAAAAAAAAAATCTGATAAGAATTAAAATTTCCACTTTTGAAAAATTATTCTTAAAATTTTTTAATGTTGGATTAAATTTGAAAATAAAATTGCAAAAAAAGAAAAATTTCTTATACATAGCAAAAATTACGTTTTAATACAAAATCCCATTCTTGTTTTTTTTTTTTTTTTTTTTTTTTTTTAAACAAAATAATACCTACACTAATAGAAATGAAAATGTAAATTTTGTATAGATAAATCTCCATTCCTGAGATTTTCATTTAAAAATCCCCTCTTAAATATTAAAAAAAATGAAATTCCTTCGATTTAAAAAAAAAAAATCATTTTAGAAAAAATTCACCACAAAAATTCTTCACAAGATGAATCAAGATTTTCTAATCAAAAAATTTTCCAAGAAAGCATTTCATTCAAAATTTTCTTCATAGAATATGTAATATCTACGATCGTTCAAAAAATCTCAAGAAACGTTTTAAAAAAAACCTCTTTCATAACAAAAAAAGAAGAATTCTCTTTATAAAAAATGAAATTGAGCAAAATTTCTTCTCTCATCAGGAATCCAACTATGTACATACAATAATGCACAGGGAGCAGCTTGTCCCTTGGCACTTGGAAAGTTGGCGAATTCGTCGTTTTTTCACAAGTTTTAAAAATCATAATTTTATAAACTGAAATCGATGCAGATAAATTATGTCAATTTTTTAATTCAAAATTGCTATATTTTCCAACTTTTTGTCATTTCACTCTATTACGTAAAATTGGAAGGATGGGAGGAGGAAAATCGAAATTTGTGAAATAACATAATTTATTCTTGAGATCTCAATCCACAATTTTTGTTTGAAAAATTTTTCAATCGGATACTTTACAGAGCTTTTCGTAAAAGGGATTTTTTAATGATAATAATAATGAAGTTGAAAATGTTCGGTAGTCTGAGTTGGCATTTTCAGTAATCTCCCCTCCCCCCATCCCAATTAAAAATACTTCCGGTTCGTCACCTCAAAAAAGGGACCTAACGACTAAATTATAAATATCTGGTGTTTGAATGTTAAAACAAACTTCAAACTTTCCTTTTTCATCTGAAATTGGTTGCACATTTCTATCTTCGAAATTCATTGTGATGCTAGCAGTTGAACATGATTGTGAATGATGTTTTTTACTTGTTTTTAGGAGGATTTCCATTATTTTTATCTGTCATAATAAACTAAGCACTTAGGCTACGGCATTTTAAATGTGAATTTCGAATTCAGCACATTAAAATAATACAGTTTAGTTGAGTTTTTAAATTTTTAAATTATTTTTTGAAGTAGCTACTTAAGTATAGACATTTTAAAAAAAATTTCAAAGTAAAAAATATACTTAACTCAATGTTTTTGAAGAAAATCCACATCCCCCCCCCAATTTTATTGGAGTACAAAAGTTTTTCAAATTTTTAGAGTAAACATAATAATTTCAACTAATGATGATTTCATTTTAGTCATTTTTTTGCTCTATTATAGGACATTGAAAATTTTCACTTTAAATATGTTTCGAACCATTTTCTCGATTTTGTTTCTATGTTGGATAATCTCTAACATCTCATGAAAATTTTAATTCATTCAATCAGTCAACACAAGGCTTATTATAGCAACAAAATTCGTCTGTGAGAATGATATTGTGGAAAGCTGAAGAAAATCTCACTCTAAAGCAGTTCGAGTACCTATTTTGAACACCAAACCGATAAAATGAATCATAAAACACCGGCTAAAAAATATTGGTATATCAAATTTCTACCCAAAATCGGTTAAGCAATACAATAAAAAATGAAAAACTCAACTTTAGTCGCACCAGCGCCATCGTCATCGCCAGCAGTGGGAATAAATTTCCAACTTATCTTTATGGGTAAGTATAAAATGTCGTTAATGCGGAAAATTTCAACTTTTCCGAAATCCGGTTTCACAAATTTATAACAGGATGACACGCAATACTATACGTATACGTATACGTACAACAAACACTATCACATTTATACACCTTAGGATGGTATTAACCACCGGAAAAATACCTATTGCGGGAATCCTTTACGTACTTAGCTGTAGCGAAAACGAACGAAGGCTGAAAATGAAAGAATTTCGCGTGCTTAGAGGACATCTAACTTCTCAGCTGAGTACGATCGATAGCTAGATACCGAGAAGGAAGATCTTAAACATTTAAACTTTTCGCAAGAAAATCATCGAACAATTACAATCGTTTGCAGTGCAACTTGGGGAGTAAATGGTGGATAAGTAATTGCACATGAATCGGTATCTAATAACTACTCAATTTTTTTTGTTATCGTTTTAAGAACGCTGCGTTGTATGAAAGTTTGAACCGCATGTTTGATTGCGGACACCGACCTAGTACAAGGTACTATTAACCTGATTACACCGTGGTATAGTTTTTTCCCCTTTGAAGTTTGAAAGCTTCTTTACAGGTATTTTCATACTGTCATTTTTTTAATCAAAGTGCATTCATCATGTTGCGAATTTAGCTCGTAACGAGAGATATGATTAAATTGGTTTGTAGCCGAACAGGAAAATCAACGAAAAATAGTCCGAACTCACGCAATTGTCGTTCAATTATTTGATGTAACCGGTAATAAGTAATAATGAAACGTAAAATTGAGTCGTAGGCGGTTGAAGGAATTAACAGATTTTCTACTACATGAAAAAAGTTAACCTGGCTGTCGTGCTTCGATGCGATTAACAATCAATCAGGTTCTATTTTCTGTGTCAAGTAATCAATAATCATTGCTCGTATAGTCAGTTCGTCGAGGATACTGATTAATTTTAACTTCTTTGATAAGTAATTAACTTAACTGAAATAAATTAACATGACTTACCACGATATAACCGTGTGATTTTCAAATTCTTCGGGTTCTAAAATATCATACTCGTAAGCAGAAGTGCAACTGGTTTGAAGTGAACTAACCATAATCACAAGAATGAAGAAAAATAAGTAGAAGTCCATACATAATTCGAGAATTAAAATAAAAGTATGAAAGTTAACGAAGCAAATTTCAAACCGTAACTAATCGACAGACGACAATTCTGTCTGGACCTGGAGGCCATTGCATTAATAGTACGTAGTATTTTGCCAACTTTTCACTTTCTAATCCAACATAAAACATTTTTGATTCACAAACACGAAATAAAACATCAAAATTGACAAAACAAATTCATCAAACACGTGCATTTGATCCAAATTTTGGAATTGAACTTTGTTATCAATCATAATCATCGACGTTTACGGGAGGGTAGGTACTAGGTAGAGGGGGTAAAATAGGGTAAAATTTAACAACAGATTCAGATTCGCGACCGAGAGTCGTATTTAGATTTTAGGCCTGCCCTTCGTTCAATCCAACTCTCAACTTTTTTTTTAAATTAAAAAGTATACAAAAATCATTTTTGCATGCAATATATATAGTACGTATTAGTGCTTTAAGTACTTATTACATGAGACATGACGAATTACACATTTTTCTTAAAAATGAATTTCTTTGAAAAAATTGCTCATTTTTTTCCTTCAATAATCGAGTCCATTCTGAGAGATTAGATTATGACCAAAAAATGTGACCTGTCATAAGAAAACCAGGTTATGGTCCGAAAAATCTTTTTTTTGTTTTTTTGTTATTTGTTGATATTGGTTAGTGTTACTTTTGACGGTGATTTTAGTGGTCATTGACCACTAAAATGAGACTGGTCGACTGGTCATGGAGAAAAAGTTCTCAAACGATTCTGTTCGACCACGCAGCAAAGTTAAAAATTCAGAGAAAAATCAATACTTGTCTTCTATTCAGAAAATTATTTTAAATTTTTCTTGGAGGGTAGTTCAAATGGTGTCTACGTACAAATTTACAGTCTGATCGGGTCAGTTTTGAGCAGCCTGTGACAATTTTATGAAATTTTTTTGAAGCAAAACGTGGAAAATTCAACTCTTTTTACTTTTTATCTTGTATATTGGCTCAAATTTTGAGCAAATTTATAAACCAAGACTGAAGCATGGTAGAAAATTAATTTTCCAACAAAAAAGGTTCTCTTCACTTTTTGCCTATCTTCAATATTTCAGGAGTTATTTGAGAAAATCAAAAAAAATTATATATGTAAACTCCTGAAATATTGAAGATAGGCAAAAAATGAAGTTAACCTTTTTTGTAGGAAATTTAATTTCCTTCCATGTATTAGTGTTGGTTTTTTGATTGGCTCAAAATTCAAGCCTATATCCTGACTTGAAAATTTGAAATTTTAGTCAATTTGGAATTTTTTGTTTTAAGAATGGCAACACTGCATGTGAAATTTTTTTTTTCAAACACCCTAAGCAGTGAATTTAGGTTCACATGGAGTGGCTGAATGATGCCCCAAAAATCAGCTGGATCAGATGAATGGAATAGACATTGTGAAAATTTTAAATTTTTAACTGCCCTCCTGTAAAATTTGTCTTTCGGACTATAACCTGGTTTCCTTATAACAGGTCACAAATTCAGAATTTTTCAATTATTTCCATTTTTGGAAAAAATTCAATTTTGCCATGTAAGAACCGGCGATTTCACCGAGTCTTTATTACATGGCGAATAATTAAACATTTTTCTTAAAATTGAATATTTTCTTTGAAAATATTGCCCAAAATTTTTTTTCTCAATAATCTGGTCCATTCTGAGAGAGTATGACCAAAAAATTCAGAATTTTCCAATTATTTCCTTTTTTGGAAAAAAACATTCTTGCCATGTTATAATTACAAAGTGGTACTTATTAGTTATTATATGGCGAATTACACATTATTCTCAAAATTGAATTTCTTTGAAAAAATTGCCAAAAACTTTTTTTCGATAATCGGGTCCATTTTTTCAATAATCGAGTCCATTCTGAGAGATGATGACCAAAAAATTCAGAATATTTAAATTATTTCCATTTTTGGAAAAAATCATTGTAATAAGTATAATATAAGAACCATTTACTTTACCTATACACCACTCAATTTCAAAATCTTGGTTAAAGGACGATTCATAATTATATTCTTAATACCCAGCTATTTATGATTTTTTCAAAATTTTCATTGGACCAATTTTGCATTTTGACCAAATTTTAATACCTAGTTGTTAGTATTCATTCGTATACCTTTTAAAAAATTTTATGGAGCAAGATTTGAAAATTTTTACTTAAAAAAATTACCTACTGAAAAAAACAAGCAAATTTTTAAATTTTTTTCCTCGAAAAAAAAAATGAAAAGTTGAAATATCTACTGATGAAAAGGGTAAAAATCCATCCCATCTCATATGTTCGTGTATTACAAATACAATTAACGACGAAAACAAAAACTTTGCCAAAAGGATGATGCAGAATCATTAATCTCCCTATTTCAGGGGCACGGTTCTAGACTCTATACGCTGACTGGTTTACTATAAAAGGTCCAAATTATGTTATCTATTATAGAACATCTTACCTTAAACAGCAATCCCTTAATTAACTGACTTCGCGTAAAACTAGCTTTTATTATGCGTTTGTGTACACATACGTTCGACTCACTCGTTCGAGATTTAATTAATTAAACCACTCGGTGACTTGGTAAAAGTAAGGCGACCGTCTAAAACTCTTTCTAAATGATTCAACTTTGGACAAAGATAACTTGCTGAAATTTAAAGCTCAAAACACGTAAGGTTGATAGGATAGTTAGGTACCTACCTATAAGATAATTATGCAAGTACCTAACACCTAGTATGCATAATCGTATAAATTACCTTATTTGTCTCGAATCTAAACTCAAAATTATGTAGATACCTAATTGATACTTAACCAAGTTCAATATTTTAACTCTTATGGATATGGTTTTTCACCAGTACTTTCATTCTCCAAATTTATGTGGAAAGAACAAATTAAAATTCAGAAAAAAAATATTCGCAGCTCAACAACCTAGTTATGTCTTTGATATGAAAATAAGAAGGATTTTTCAACCCCAAGTAGCAAATAAACTGTTCAACAAACCAAACTTAAACACCATAAACATGCAATTAGGCAGAAGGAAAAGTAAATAAAAATTTGTCTTTATACCAACACATTGTAAGTTAAATATTTAGAGGGTAAGAAAAAAAAACGATTACAAGGTCGTCGTTGAAAAAAAAATTAAAAAATAAAACTGCCGATGAAATATCAACTTTTATACAATCTTTTAAATGTTTACAAAAAAAGAAAAGAAAAGCTTTTCAACATTCCTTTCAATGGTATACATCTACGTATAGACGATTCCACTTCAGATTCAAAGAATATTCACTATTCTTGAGATCATTTTGAAGTTTTTTTTCCCCGTTTAGCAATCTAGCTCTGATATTGATTCATGAATATATGCGGTGAAATGATTTGGGTAAATTGAAGAGGTACTTTCGAGCGAGCTTGCGAATTTCATTTGTTCCAGAATGTTCCACTAAAGAAACCTTATTAAAACGTTAATATTGTGCGGTTTGGTTGCCTTTTGACATAATTTTTTTCAAAATTTTTCTACCATATCGAATATTTATCAAATACTTACTGTAAGTGTGGCAACTGGCAATGTAGGATGTAGGTACAGTGGAAGCCATCTGCATTCGGACTTTCTTCACCAATGGGTACCATTTGTGGGTACAAATGGTACAGTAATAATTGTATCCTTGATGTATATATATATATATCGTAGTATGTTTTCTCGGTTTCTTCAAATATTGAGATTTTTTTTCATTTCAAAGTGACCCAATTTCAGAGGAACATGGCAAATTAAAACTATTAACGGGTTTCTGCGTAATATTAAATTTCGGTATTTCTTCGGCACGGTACCTATTTATATTTGATTTCCAAGTTCAAAAATTTAATCGTATTTTGGTAATAACGGAAATTGTAACATTACAATATGAAACCGTGTGGTGTTTAGTTAAAAAATTAAATTGTCAAGTTGCAAAAAATATTTTAATAAAGGAGTTCAAATAAAATTATACTTTTGGGTCCTTGCTTTAATTTAAAATTTTTATTTTTCATCTGTGGCCTGGATTCATTTTACGCATTGTGAGTCTATGTGGTATCAGTTTCTATTAGATTTCATCTTATTTCACCAGAAACGGAAGCAGACATTTTTTCATAAAAAAATTAATTTTACAAAATAACGTGAGATAAAGAAACACGATTATCACAATTGTTCTTTACATTCTGCGAATCTTTGTGGCGGTAATCGTTTTTCATCCTATTTTTTCAGTGTTGTACTCCCGGTTAACAGGAAGAGAATGCACATGAAGGTACCTCCAGTCATCCCTCCTTAACTGGACTAACAACCATTCGAGTTGAATTTTACAATAGATACTAATAATACGTAGAATTCATATTGAACATATTTTTGATTGAGAATTTATCAAAACTTTTTTTTTTCAGCTTGGGTACTTGGCAAAGAACTGTGTAAAGCGGTACCTTATGTTCAAGGAGTAGCAATAAACGCTTCTGTGTATAGCTTGATAGCAGTCTCACATGACAGGTAAGACTTCTTTGATCTACATATTAAAATTATTATTAATATACTCGTAAAGTAACTACCTATATAGATAGCCAGCCCATGCATTAAAAGTCCCGCTTATTTAGTTAAGAAAGAGCTCGTTTTTCGTCTATACCCCATTCCATTTAACTTGACGCCTGACTACTAATGCAAAAATGTAAACAAAGCATTGTGTACCAATCAGGTGGCCAGAAGTTAGTGTATTTACACGTTTGTATGTAGTGGTGAAGGGTCAAGTTAAATGGAATGGGGTATAGTTATAGAGCTATTTCAGAGATAGCGGTTATGTAGCAGCATTTTTTTTAGGATGGAAAGGGGAAGGACGCAGTTTTATCGCGCGCTCGCGCATGTTCATTTCAATACGCCCACTTTCACAATATTGTGGAACTTTGTTTCTTTAAAAGGTTGACTAAAAGCAGAGCGAAACTTTATTTACGTAAGGGCTGACTATTTATTTGTAGGTTAATCAAAGGTATTATCATTATTCTTGTGTAGAAACACATCTATGAAGCTATAAAGAATTCAATCAAATAGGCCTAGGTACATTACCTTTCAAAAAAAAAAAAAAAACTTTAGTAGATATACATCGTATAAAAACAAAAATGAATAAATATGAAACATTTCAACTTTATTTCAAGAACATTGTAAAAAAAATATTAACGAACAATCATACTATTATAAAACTGAATTACAAATGAGGTTTCACAAATAATGGAGCAGGGTGCAACAGAGGAGCACTCTTAATGATCAAAGGAGAAGGAGGATGTACAGACAAAACTGGAGCTGACTTATACAATAATGGAGCTGGTACAACTGCTGGATGATGAACAAGAGGTTGATGAACAATTGGTTGATGAACAATTGGTTGATGAACAATTGGTTGATGGATGAGTGGTTGATGAACTAGGGGTTGATGAACTACTGGAACAATCGGAGCTGATTTTAGAAAAACAGGGCTTGGATGATGGATCACAGAAGATGAATGGCTGACTCCTCCTGGTACGATGACGGGAGCTGAATGAACGATTGGAGCTGGATGAATGATCGGAGCTGCATGAACGATCGGGGCTGGATGAAAAATTGGTGCCGAATGGACTAATGGCGCCGGATGTAGTAATGGAACTGGGTGAACTGCTGGTACTGGATGGAGAGCCGGCACAGGATGAACTATTGGCGCTAAATAGGCTGGTTTTGCAATCGGCGAACCATGGCAGATTGCGAAAAATGAGATCAACAACTGTGGAATAATTTCATACTGTTAATATCCCGATACACTACTCGTACTCGTAGATCTCTAAATCTATCCGTTCAATAAGAAATAAGCAAAACATGGATTTTTTAGATGACACTAAATGAGAAAGCAAATAACTTGAATTATGAAAATGTAAGTGGGGTTGCCTATTTGAAGATTCGAAGGAATCTCATAATTAAGTTATGTTTTTTAAGAAATGAACGAGTAAGTCTATTAAGCAATAACAATATTTCAGATTTTTAAAATAAAATTGCCCACAGTCCCAAACGTTAACATGGGACTTAAATAAGGATCTCAGATTAAATACTTAAGTTTCCAAAAAAACATTTAAAAAATACCTAGGTATTTGAAAAAAAAAATTTATTCTTTATGAAAATCAAGAGATTTTTACTCCAAAAAAAATTGAGAAGTTTTTTCCATTTCAAATTTTTTTTGAAAGTTATTATTCTTGAAAAATTGACAAGATGTATGGATTTTTTAACCCAAGAGATTTGGATTTTTTTACTCCAAAGGAATTATTAGGTATGTTTTTATTTTTTGTTTCTCAATTGGATTTTTTTACTCCAAAGGAATTATTAGGTATGTTTTTATTTTTTGTTTCTCAAAAGATGGGTAACTTTTTTACTTGGATTTTTTACCTCAAAGAATTCAGTTCACGCAAAAGAAATTTGAAAATTGAATTTTTGGGAGGGCTTTAAAAAACATGGAATTTTCTAACTGATGTGTTTAATTTTTTCTACTGGTTGAACGTTGTTTTTTTTTTTCAACTATACTTTTTTGACAAAACATTTAAAAATTCAAGTTTAAAGTTGAATTTTCGACTGAGGTAGGAGAAATATTGAATTTTGTAAATTTAGTCCACATTTTTTTGTACCTTATTTTTCAAAGATTGGTAATTTGGTACACAAAATTTTTATAAATTTTTTATATGGAGTTTTTTGAAGTGGGTTGAAAGGTGCTGAATTTTTTAAATCATTGCATTATCCAAATTTTGTTGACATTTATCTTATCATTTTTTTTCTTCAAATATTAATGCACAAAATAAAAATTTTAATTGAAAAGTGAATTTTTGTATTGTGGTGAGAGGGGGGTGAAATATACGGAATTTTCAAATTGGTGTGTTTCATTTTTTCAAACTTTATTATTCTGTACAAACATTGAAAAGATTCAAAGTTGAAAATTAAATCTTCGGCAGGGATTTGAAAAATAATAAATTTCCTACATTAATGCATTTTCTAAAATTAATAGACATTTTTCATAGGTGCCTAATGCAGAAAATTTTCCCCTTTTATTTGAAAATTGAATTAAAAAATTATTGCTTTATTCAAATTTTGTTGACGTTAATTTTTTATTTACTTTTTTAAAATATTAGTACACCAAAAAAAAATTTTAATAAAAGAAGCCCTGCCAAACATTATATTTTCAAAATATAAATTTTTGCGTGAAAATGTTTGGAATTTTATGCATCTTCATGGCATTTAGTAGGACTACAACCTATGAATTCATTTTTAAAATATTTTTTTCGGATAGTTGAAAATTTTTGAGGAATGGTGCGGTGCATTCAATATTGTGAAGTTAAAAAATTTGAAAAATTCTGAGATTAATTATAGGCTATAAAGAAAAAATCTAGTAGCAGGTGACATTCGACAATTTAAAAAATAAAAAATAAATAACGAACCACTTATTGTGTTACCTAATACCTATGTATCTGCCTCAGTTAAGTCGAAGAAAAAAATCATCCTAATGTACATGAAATTAATTTGACATGACTTGACTAAAAATACATTTTAACGTCTTGATAATAATTTGCCATTAAAATTTAAACCATATTCCGAACACGTTTGGTAGGTACTTTCCAACAAACATTCAATTAAAAAGATTTATTCTAAATCCTACAAAAATTATCACCTTCGGTATTTTGATTTTCTTTAATTTTTTTATGTAAACACTCTTCGTGTTAAAATTCGAAATGAAGATTTAAAAAAATTACATTCGACGAGTATAAACGATATTTTATAAGGATTAGTAAATTTTCAAATAGCTACTCCATATACTTAAATTTCAAAAGCATCCGAATAACATAAATTTTATAGCACCAGTGATATGTGTCCACATTAACATATCAGCTTTATGTATTCCATTAAAATGAGAAACTATAATAAAACCATAATCAAGTATATTTTATTGATATTTTAATTGAATGTAATTCTGTAAATCTAAAATTTTAGAATTTTCCAAGGCAATGTCACACTTGAAAAATATAGTAATTTCTAATATCAGTCGAAAAATAAGAAAAATAAAAAAATTCAATGCATAAAATCACTAAAGGAGAAAAAAAAACCGTTGAGGGAATTATTGAAACATATAGGTTCGAAAATGGGATTCGCGATGCTTTTACCTTCGAGTAAAAAATTTCACGTAGAAAGGAGATAGATAGCCGAGGTGAAATTTATGTTTGTTGAACCACTGCCCTTGAAGTTTTTGTTTCTTTTTTTTTTTCTTGAAAATTTATTACATCCAAAAAGCAATTTACCTTTACCATAGAGAAATATGTCGATTTGAGTTTATTATATAGGTCATTTAATAAATTACCAAAGGTACGAAATTACGAGTTAATTTTTCTAAAAAATTTACGCACTCGTGTTACTACACCTAACTCATAGTCCAACAGCCAGAGTAAGAAAAAAGCCTTGTACTTACCAATTTCAGGAACATTTTTATGGTAACAATGAATAATATTGCAAAGGTGCACAATATACAATAGGAAATGATCGATCAACTCGTCAATTTATATAGGTAAACGATAACGTGCTCTCTCCTCTTTTGTTATTGCACATAGAACTGGCATTCTGGTTAGATCACTGGCGATTTGTTGGGTTTTTCGCCTTGAACTTATAACACATATGGCTACTTATTACCTCATCTGTTTAATTATTTGTTTACAATGATGCGTACACTGGTTGAAAATAGCATACTTGTGGAAGTGTGAATATAGGTATTTTACTCACATTTACATCGAGGTGCTTCGAAATTTATTAGCATAACGTTCAAAAAACCCTACTACTAATTCGATGGCTTTGTCGTGATACGGTGCGAATTGGTATTACGTTATGAAGTTCGTGTAAGTACAAGATGGTCCGATGTAAAACAACCAAATCGACACGACAGTTATTGAAATTTCAAAAATATGTGCTTTTTTGGTGATATTTCAATGCTTATTTCAAATCACCTACAACTACATAACCCATAGATAGGTACGTACTTGGTACTTGTACATATGTTTCTTCAAATAGTACGTATAGAAATTTATTTTTTGACTCAATGGCAGAATTAATAGGCGAAAAAAAGGTCAAGTTCGATGAAGTAGCATAATTTTGAAAAAATAAAAAAGCTTTTGTCTCACGAAAAGGCCAACCATAGCGTAAGTTTATTGTTGCATTATTGATAAGCAACCATTTAGCAGATGAGTATTTAAGTAGCGGCAGTTTTTGAAGTAAAATCCTATGGACGTTTGTCCATTCAGCTATTTAATTATGTAAAGAATAGAGAATGTGTTATTTTCACGTTTACTTTAATTATTAAAACCACATTACAATTCGCGCGTTAAATGGATCAATAATGCTGAACTGCCTAGCCTCATTTTCACACGTATAGTGTTTCCACCCGCTACGAATATTTTTAGGTAGGTATGTGGAAAAATTCGCGTGTTTTTTTACCGAACTTCGAATGCTGATTTTTTTTTTTTAGTAATGAATTCGATTTCTTGAGGTTTGAGGGCTGTAGTCTAAAAGTTTTCTTGGGCGAAATAGCGAATGAGGTTTTCGTTAAGGTGATATTGAAAATTATTTCCAATTCTGAAACGGATTCCTTATTTCTAATAGGTTTTATGATAAAAAAATCCAAGGGAAATCTTGTAAAAGCCCAAGAGGTACCTCAAGGATAGGTTATTATGGCGTTGGAGTTGGTTTTGGATTTTGATTTTTTATAGGTATGTGTTTTAACTGTTTTAATTACATTTTTTTTTTGATTTTTTGAAACTTTTTATTTTATAATTTTTAAATAATTACTTACCTACCTATGGAGGAAAATTTGAATAATTTAAAATTTGAATCATAAAAAATAAGAAAATTTTTTTCATCAGTTTCTTTAAAGTTTAGATTTTTACATAAGTAATTGAAAAGTTTTTCAGAAAAATTTAAAAATTACATATCGTCAAAATTAAAAAAAAAAATAATTGAAAAAAATAATACCTAGGTAATATTGAATATTCTGTGGAAAATTTTTCAAAAAAGTGCGTATCACAGTTTACATGTTTTTAAGAAAATCGTTTTGTGAGTGAATTTCGAAAAAATTGTTTTCAAGAAAAATTTAGAAGATTATGTATAATTCTTGACAAAAATTAAAAAAAAAATTTTTTTAATACCTAAGAGTTTTTTTTTTTTTTTTGTTAAGATTTTAAAATAAATTTTAAAATTGTTATTAAGAAAAAAAGTAAAAAAAAACATAAAATAAAATAGTTCACAAATCAAAAAACTTCTTAACTCATTTTAAGCAATTCTTTGGGGGAGGAGGATGAGGAGGAGGGCTCTTTTTCAACGAAAACTGGTTTTCGCATACAAAGCAGAGATTGCAAAATCTTTTCAAAGGTTCTAAATTCCTGGTCATTTAGATCCTTTGAAAAAATGACCTAAGTTCCAGTTAGATGATCTCTAAGATGATTTTGTGAAAAAAATCTCAGATCCGAATCTCTAAAAAAGTTCTGCCAAATTAATCTTCAATAATACGATAGTGATAACTGATAAGGAACATATTATTGGGATAATTTCAATCTTCAAATCACATGTAGGTAATTGATTTAATGATTACTGATTACCACAAGTAAACATTTATTTTTCAAAGTGTAATTTTTTTATGTGTAAATTTCAACTCTTGAAATTCTGTAATTTTTTTTGTGGATTTTTTTTCGAATTTTCATTTTGACATAGTTTTAAATTTTTTTTTTTTTCTTCAAATTTCAATTTAAAAAAAAAAACAAATACTTAGTTATAAGAATTTTGTTGTAAATATTTTTTTGAAATTTTTTTTGAAACATCTTATCAAAAATTTTGCGAAAAAAAGTTTCTTTTAAATTTTGCTTGGGATTAAAAGAGCAAATTTCTACAAACTTTTTCAAAAATGGACTATTAAAAATTTTGTAATCAATCGTTGAGATTTTATTTTAATTTTTCGGCCGAATATTCATAATTTCGTCTAATCGAGAAATATGATTCGAATTCGGAATGAATTGGGCATTATTTTTAATTTTTTGTAAAAGAAAAATTTGAATAATTCAAGATTTAAAAAAAAAAAAAAGTTTTCATCAAAAATTGATACACTTAGGTACCTATGCTAAATTGCTAATTATGTAGGTATTCTTCTGAAATATTTTTTTATAAGTCTAAAAAAATTTTCAAATACATACTTAACCTTATATTTGTCAATTTTGAATTGTATGATGGCCCACTCACAAAGTCACTTCAAAATTTAAAAAAAAATAATTTCACATTCTGGTTGGAGGGGGGGGGGGGGGTTATAATATGTATCAAATAAAAAATTGTGTGTTTTCATTTCTCATTTTTGACTCCCTAGAGCTAGTGTGCAATTTTTACCCCAGTGCTGTGCTCAGATGTAAAAATTGGCATTTTTTTGAGAAATTGAAAAAAAAATCAAGTTATCTATAAGTATATTTTTCTTTTCATTTATTGTGTCATAGTTATAGGTACAAAGAACTAGTCTAAAGGCACATTCTTGAAATTAGAGTGTTGGAGAAAGTTTTGAAAAATTAGCTGAAATAAATATTCAAAATATGTATTGTTTTTAGAACAATCGCCAAAATTCACTTTTAAATACTTACAATTCAAAAGAATCGCATTTGAAAAAAAAATTAAAATTTTTTCATTTTGAATGTGAAGCTCAAGAAATATACCCACTTGTATTTTAAAAAATTCTGAAAAATACTTTCTGACGAAATTTGAAGAATTTTAATTTTTTTCTTTTGAAGACAATTTCAAAAGCTGCCTTTGAAAAATTAAAAAAAAAAAAGTTAAAATACTGTCAAAGAATTAGTTGTAAAAAAATGCGAAAAATTAGGAAAGTTTCGTAAAAACTTACTACGTATTTAAAAAATTTTTTAAATTAATTTTGTAAATACGAAATTCAACAATTTAAAAAAAATCATACAAAATTATATACTTACTTAAAACGTTTTAAACAAAATAGCTTTTGCACAATAACAACTATAGTGAAAAAATGAAATCGAATTGTTACAAAGATGACAAAAGTATTCTATTTTTTGAACCTCATTTCAATAATTTCTTCAAATTGACATTAAAATTTTTTGATTAAATTATAAGTTTGAACAAGTGGAGTAATCTATTTTCAAAGTAATTTGAGGTAATTTTTTTTTTTTTGGGGGGGGGGGGGAATTCAGAGCACGCCACAATTTTTTATGACTTCTCCGAAAAAAATGACATTAGGTCACTTTGGAAATGAAGGACTGTACTTCTCGTTTTTTTTTGAAAAAATTTTTGTCTCTTATTTTGGGTGCATGTATCTATGTGTTTTTTTTGAATGAATAATTTTAAAACTATTTATAATCGTTCACTACTATTTTTATAAAAATTCATGTAAAGTTTTTGCATTACACAAATCTACGAAAAAATCCGGGGGGAGTTTTGGAAAAAGTGTTTGAAAAAATCTAAAAAATTTTTAAAAAAATTAAAAATCGATATTTCCATGAAAAATAGCAAACAATGATATACTTAGTACATTGCATTTTTCATTAAAATGAAACACGAACCACATACCACAGAGAAAAAATTCGCCATGACATAATTTTCGGTTTCGCCGAAATAAAAAGTATTTTTTTTATCAAAAGGACGAATTTTTCGTAGCGTTTAATCAAAAAAACAGAAGGGTTTTTAAAGAAAGTCATTATTAAGGTAGGTATAAATAAAGATTAAACAAGAGCTCGCAGACAGAGTAAACAAAGGCGGTAACTTTCTTGATACAATTAAACAGAACTGTACCGTTTATTGCGATTATTGCCGAGAACAGTAAGACAGTAGTACCTCTTGTCAAACAATAAATTTATCGTTCTACGAAATTCGTAATTTTTTCCTTAGTAAACGTGGGTGTACTAGGTAGATACTCGAACATCACTGCAATACTGACAAATTAACAATTTGACGGCAACACAAATATTTAAAGAATTGTGCCAAAGTACAGGGCCAAGGCAAGGTATAGAGAGAGAAAAAAATAAAGGCGAAAAAAACTAAAATACATCTGATAAAATATTCATTTGGTAATCGGAAATTCGAGTAATTGAGAAACTTAATGTAGATAACCACAAGGTAATACTTTGGCCGCAGTGTTTTCTATAGGTGAATTTTTTATACCGGCGATCACTTCTGCCATCGAATGTAACGCGGAAAATAATATTACTTTTTTTTTTACTCTCTAAGCCAAAAATTACCTGTAAATTGACTAGAAGGTAAGCGTTTTTACCATGTCCGAAATTTTAATCAATTTTTTTCCATTCGATGAAGAGTTTATTTGAACGTTTATTTGCCAGCGTGTACCTACATACATGGTACCTACGTATAATGCCACGAATTCTTGTATTAGCGAATTAATAATACAAAAACTTTACTCGAGACTCCTACACAATGAGTAGGTCTAGGTATAGTATAAGTATAACAACATTACACGATGAAATCGTTACCTAGTAACATCATAAAGTCTTTAGCTTTAACCCTATATATATACTCGCACACTACACTTACACTATAAGTATAAATATACAGAAGCCTATATATTTTCTTATAGTACTACGTGAGTACCTAGTACCAAGCTCTCTTCTCAGCTGCACATAACAGCGCATGAGAAAATAAGCATCATTTACTACGTTCATAGCATACGTTACTATATGGCTATTGGGTAATTTTTTTGAGTTATAGGGTAATTATGGTCGGAATGCGTGGTACGGAAAAATTTTCAAATTGCTCGAGAAAAAAAATTTCGTTATAAAAGCTCGCGACCTTGAAGAGCTGTACATTTTACAGTACCTATAGCGAATTACGTATATATAGATACTCGTAGTAGGTATACGACAGCTTGTTCTAAAAAAAAAACCTTTTGCATATTACCATATACCACGATGCGTCTTCGAAATAATAAAATATGCAACCAACCGTAGCGCTTTTCCAATAGGCAACGTACGATTGCTACAGTACTATAAAGTACAGTGGACCAGTAAAAAAAAAAAAAGGAAAAAATGCAACCTATTTAAAAATAAAAAAGTCGCTCATAGTGTCAATTTTCAACCAACTTTGCCCCCTATAGTCTCGATATTCAGCTTTAATGGGTAGCTGGGCAAGAAGGGTGAATCGGGGCTTGGTTGAGATTTTCGAATTATCTAGTGGAAGTTGTTCCACAATGGTTTGAAAAACATTTCTGACCCACTGCCTCACTCCTAATCCCGAAATGTGCCTATGATGTGGATTTTTGTTATCTCCCGGGAAAAAATCTGTTGGATCTAACCATATATGAAGTGGTCAGATCTAACCATATATGAATTTTATACCTATCAAATTTGATCTAATCATATTTTATTTGATCAAACTATACACAATTTGATCCAATGATGTATGATGAGATAAAATTAAATATGTTTGGATCATATTTGATAGGTACATTTCCCATTTATTATGGTTAGATCTGACCATACCCATCCCAAATTTTTCTCAACGGTCACCCATCCAAGTAGTAACCAAACCCGAAGCTGCTTAACTTTTCCAATCAGATCAATGATGGTGCACTCAACTTGGTACGAACCATTTCATATACAATAAGACAGTTTAATTGTATTTATGTGACACACAATCAAAGATAACAATTACTCAAGGTTGTATAACTAAAAGTATCAGGAAAAATTCCTGTGAGTAGATAATTTCAACTTAAATTCAGAAATGATTTTTGTCGTGATACCTTCAGGACCCCATGGGGGCACTGCGCCCCAAAATTTTTGACCAAATCCAAAAAAAAATGTAAAAAAGCATGTAGCATGTCGTTTGTTACATTTTTAATAGTGCCTACTCCGAATTTTGCCTTACTTTTTTGATGGAACCCTATTCTGGCACTGCTCGTAGCCCCTAAAATTTTGAAATGAATCTGGGTTGACTCATTTTGATTTCACAGATATAACTTGATCCAATAATATCAAATTATATATGAGAGAATCTAATTTGATCCAATTTGATCCATTCGGATCTAACCATTTCTATATAACTGGATTTTCACTGATATGACTTGATCTAATTATATCAAAGTAGATATGAGGAGATCTGGTTGATATGATTTGATCTATTTTGATACAACCATATTGGATAAAACTGGAGTTTTACAGATTCAACTTGATCCAATAATATCAAATTATATATGAGAGAATCTAATTTGATCCAATTTGATCCATTCGGATATAAGCATTTCTATATAACTGGATTTTCACTGATATGACTTGATCTAGTTGATATGTTTTGATCTATTTTGATATAATCATTTTAGATATCAGTGGATTTTCTCTGATATAACTAGATCCAATTTGACTAAATTTTATCCAATCAGATCAACATTTGGATCAAACTTGATCAAATCTGATCAGATTTTATCCAAATAGATATGACTTGATCCATGAGATTTTTTCCCGGGCTATTCTTCAATTTGGCAATTTTCGACCAAATTTTTTCAAACTTGCTGAGATGATAGGTCATCTCAAAAGTCATTCCTGGTTTTAAAAAGAAATTTTTTTTAATGTTCCTTTGTACTGAAATTCGAATTTTAAGATTTCAAAGTGCAATATCTACTCGTTGCTTCAGATCTGCCACGATTTGAAAAATCGTATGTTATACTCGTATAATATTCATAGTCAAACGTGTTAAATATATTTTTTCAGATTTTAACATGGTGAAAGATCCTCAAAAATGGAAAGAACCGAGTTTTTTCACCACTTTTTGCCCTTAGAACAGTCATTTTTGGTCGAGAAAAATTTCCCTGCAATATATCATAAAAAACACTAAATAACTTCATCAACCTGAATTTGAATCAAATTCGTGCATTTTCTCTAATTTTCTTTTAAAATACTCCAATAATTCCATTTTGGGAACCAACAATCTGCTTCTCAACTTAGGGGTCTAGTGGACAAAAAAAATTAAAAATATCAATTTTGCTGAAATTGCGTTATATGCGTATATATCGAGTTGAAACATGTCCAAACATGAAGTTTTAGACTCCTATAGATCTTCTATTCTGAAAGGAAGTTTTGGGTTCCTCAAATTGGGTCCTTTTGGAATTTAAAAAAAAAAAAAATTTTTTCAAAAAAATTTGAAACATATGGGAAAAAATACAAAAACCTATTTAGCTATTTAAAAATCTTTTAAATAGTTATAATAATGATGTAGGTAATAGGTATAGATGCCCAAATGTACCTATTTAAATACAGTCTCATAAAGTATATATTTAAATGGTCTATTCAAATAGCCAATTTAACCATTTAAATACTACGTAGAATTTTTATTTAAAATTCCAAATAAGTCCCATCCTTGCTCATGATACGAAAGTACCCTTTGAATGCTGGGTAAAAATTCATTTCAACCCAAAAACACAACTACATTGTTCAAACAAAATTTTTGAAATATTTTCTCCAACTTTTTTTTATTTTTATTTTTTTTTAAATTTTGATCACGAGAAATAGTCTCAAAGTTTTGAATATTGCATGAATGAAAAATTGTTTGAACTTTTTTTTCGTAGATGAACAACTTTTTTATTTTTGTTATCTCAAAATTTTCAAAAATGTTGCTGAAAAAATTTTCAACTTTTTAGCTGATTTTTTTTACTTACTTACTCTAAATTTTTAAACATTTATTTAAATTCAATCTTTTCGATTTTCTTATAAAATAAAAAATGTTTGAAAATAATATTTATTTTTCAATATTTTTGTTGATGAAAAACTTGTTTTTTTTTTCGTTCAAAATTTTCAGAGATTTTATTGAAAGTAAAGATTTTCAATGTTTTGTTTCATCGCGAATTTTCAAAAGTTCCCTACACCAAAATTTTTTTAATTTTCCAGACTAAGTAGGTACCTAAATAATTTTTTTTTCTCAATCTTAGAATATTTGAAAATGTGCCAATTCTTAGAAGTTTTTACACTGGTTTTCCCTTTTCCATCTTGACCTTTGGGATCATGTATCAATTAAATCTCTTCATTTATACCTAGGTTATGCCAAACAAACTAGCTGAGCGCCTACACGGCGCTAACTTATACATGGACGTACAGTGTAATATAAAATTCCAATTTTCCAATACCTCCAATCGCGTGTTGAATTTCCCTAATCAATCGGTTCACTTTTAATTTGTCCGTGACCTAGACACCGCGCAGCGTAGTAAAGATTTTTTTTCCAAATAAGCCAAAAATATAGTTTGTACGGTGTTTCTACCTACTTAGTACTCACACATAAGACCATTTTTTTAAAAATATTCTACTCGTGTTGTTTAGAACTTTGCAACTTGTAAGCTTGAAAGTTTTCAGTGTAAATTTCATCGAATTGGAAACAAGGCAGGACAAGTTTCGACATCTGTGGTTTCTTTCGAAGCTTATATTCGCCAAGTATGCAAACGAAATAAATGCTTGCATTTACATAACTTATAGGTAGCCTAAATTTGTAACGGCCAGAGCAATTGTTGCTGTATTCGCATTGGTGATGTGCTGATGCGTGCATGTAACATGAATACGCATTTTGCATTGGGTATTTTACTCATTTGCAGGTGCGCATTAAGTTTCAAGGTCGATTCAACTTTACACCAAGTTTCAGCTGACCTTATTTTTTCCCCTCATAAATTTGTAAGAGGGTAGCTGGGTAAGAATGGCGAATTGGCCCTCAGCTAGTTTTTTCGAATTATTTGGTGGAAGTTGGTCTCTATATATAGTCTGAAAATCCGCCGGTAAACATTTTGGCCCTTCAACTCAACCTATTCCCCTAAATGTGCCCGAAATGTTAGTTTTCGTTATTAATTTTCGAATTATGCAATTCTCAACCAAATTTACTCAAACAGCATTTATTAAGAGTTGTCTTCAAATTTTTAATTTTTTTTTTTCAAATGTTCCTTTGCAATTACATTGTACTGGTTCCTTCTCCCGGGAAAAAATGGTTTGATCAAAATTGATCAAAATACGGTGATCTAATTAGATCAAAAAAATATACCTATCAAAATTGATCTAAATTGACATAATTTTGATCAAATTATATTATATCAAAATTGATACTTTCTAATTAAAATAGATCAAGTTAGATCTATTTTGATAGAGACATTATTTTGATCCAATTAGATCGCCGTTTTTCTGATCAATTTTGATCAAAGTACGGAATGAATTTCAAAAAAAAAATAGGTTTGCATGTCCGAATTGAGTTTTCTTTCCACTTTTCATTTTATAGGGCATCACACCTTTCCATTTCAACCAAATCCTTCAACGAAAATTTCCCAGTCCATGTTCAGTCAGGTTTCGATCCCACTACCTCCCGTTCCAGAATCCATGATCTTGACCATACAACCACTAGTGCTGTTTGAGAGATAGAGCATTAAATGAAGTATAAATGCTCGTAGGTATATTGATAATAGTAAATTATGCAAACTGAAAAATACACTATTAAAGATGGAATTATGAAAGTTGGTAAATCAATTTTCTTGATTTTTTTTAGGGAGAAGGAAATCTATTTATATACCAATTATTATTTATTATTTATTTTTTGAAAAAATCCTCATTTCTTGTAATGAAAAATAAATGAATGTTGTGAAATGAAAAAAAAATGTTTATTTTGGTACAAAATTGTTTAAAAATTATTATGGAATAAAAAAATTTTCACACCACCCTTTGGGTAGTTGCCGACTTGCCGTGCAAAGCGTTTGAAAAAGTCTCTATTTTTTGGAGAAAAGATTCTCTTTTTTTGGAATATATTATGTAGGAAAAAAATTGAAAACGAATTTTATTGGTTCAAAAATTTTTAAAAATTATGGTTTTGGAATAAAAAAATATTATCTACTCACTCAACTTTTTTTTTGAAATAGAGAAATCTCAAATCTTCTAGAGTAGAAATTTTTCGGATGAAGAAATTTCAGGATTTTTTGGAATAAAAAAATATCCAAAAATCTTTTTTTTTTTTAAGAAAAAATGTTTTATAAAAAATATTAGAGGAATATGATGTGAACCCCTTTTCCCCAATGTGGATCACATAGAATATGACCCCTAAAAATCTGAAAAAATACTTACAATTTCAAAGTGTCAATTTTGTACTACAAAATTCAGATTGGACCCTCCTTTCATCCAATTTTGCATGATGAGTATATGAGTATATGAAAATCATGAGTTTTCCCTATTTTCATACAAAGTGCACTACACTAAGTACTGTTGACCATAATACTCCGTTTCAAATAAAAGTAAAAAAAAACACTATAATCATCAATAACACCCTTTTGTGCAAGGAAATTCAAAATTAATCCAATAATAACATGGCCAACTATTGCTTGGAATTGTTTTGCTTGTCGAATTCTTATTAAGACATCATGAACATTACTCTGATCAAATTTGATAAATCTGCAAAAACCTTGATCTAACTTGATTGAATTCATCAGTTAGATTTAAGGCACATCAAACAATATTTTGATCAAATTTAATGTAAACATGAAACGTTTGGTCAAAGTTGATCGAATTCCATCAGTTAGATCAAGGTACATCAATCAATACTTTCATCAAACTTAATCTAAACACAATACAGTTGATCAAAATTAATCGGATTTGATCAAAGCTGATCGAATTCCATCAGTTAGATCAAGGCACATAAAACAATATTTAGATCAAATTTATTCTAAACACAAAACAGTTGATCAAAATTAATCGGATTTGATCAAAGCTGATCGAATTCCATCAGTTAGATCAAGGCACATCAAACAATAATTAGATCAAATTTATTCTAAACACAAAACAGTTGATCAAAATTAATCGGATTTGATCAAAGCTGATCGAATTCCATCAGTTAGATCAAGGCACATCAAACAATATTTAGATCAAATTTAATCTAAACACAAAACATTTGGTCAAAGTTGATCGAATTCTATCAGTTAGATCAAGGCACATCAAACAATACTTTGATCAAATTTAGTCTAAACACGAAACATTTGATCAAAATTGATCGGATTCAATCAGTTAGATCAAGACATATCAAGCAATACTTGAACAAATTTCATGTAAACACAAAAAATTTGATCTAAATTGATCCAACACTACGTGTGTCAGTTTATCTAAGTTGATCTGATTTGATCGATTTTGTTAAAATTTGATCAATTTATATCATGATTTTAATCAAAACTAATCTATTTTGATCAAATCATTTTTTCCCGGGCTGTCCTGCGATGATTTCAAAAATTATAAATTGTGCAGTAAATACCTACCAATTAAGGTGGCCCTTATTTTGGACTTTTGGATTTCTTAAATGCCATCCCCAAAGTTTTTTATTTTATGAGTAAATAATTCCTTATTTTTAATTTTTGCCCTCTAACTGAATTTTAAGTGGGCCTTAGTCTTCCATTTTTTCAGAAAAATGAAAAAATTGACAGATTTCTAAAATCTTGCCTTTTTATGGTTATAACCCATCATAGTTGTTTCTATTCATGAGAATAAATTCCCAATTTTTTATTTTTCGCTCAACTTAATTTTAAGTAGTATTTTTGGGAGCTCCAAATTTTACAAAAAAATAAAAAATTGAGCAACTTTTTTCACTTGGAATTTCAAGTTGTTGTATTTCTATGGGAAAATAATTCCCTATTTTTCATTTGTCTCTTAACAACTGAATTTTATGAGGTACCTTCATTTTGAAAAACAACCTGTTGTTGAACTTTCGAATATTTTTGTCTTTCTTAAAGAAGATGAAAATTTTTGGTTAAATAGTAACTTTTGAAAATTTAGGTAGAATGCAAAAAATATATAATACCTAGGTACCTATTTTTCAAAATTTTCAATAAAAAAAATGGTTACAAAAAATGGAAGTTATAGTTTTGAACTGAAAAAATTTTGTCTACGAGATCAACAAAATTGAAAAAATTATAATTCCAAGTCAAATTTTTCAAGTGAGCAACATCAAAGCTTTGAGTGTTCTTAGTAAAAGTTTCAAAGCAATAATTTTTTGAAAATTTATGTTGAAACGAAACTGAAAAGAAATATACCTAAGTATAAATATTTTTAAATGAGAATGATTTTCCATTACCTACCCTGGTTTTTCCTGTTTCTGGAATTACAAAATATATTTTTTAACGATTATACAAATTTTTGATATTTACATCACCATAGATACTATACGAAATTTTTTCTGGTGAAAAAATATATCCATCTCGAGTTCATCCCTCAAAACAATGAGATACTCTCCCTCTATTAAAAAAAAAAAACATCCCATTACCTTCTTTTTCGCGAACATTGCCAACGCATGAAAAAACCGGGTTTAAAATATTACAATCCTTTATCCTTCTGCTCCTACAAAGCGAAATACACTTAATCGATTTAATACACCAGAGTATATGCTACTGACCAATTTTTAATACAATTAGGTAACGATGGCGCGCGTTGTTAATCTATCTTCGTATACACCAGGGCGAATTTTTTTAAACGAGAAATTTTTTTTATAATTCATTTACTGGTTTATCGCGAGCGAGGGTGGCTTTATATTGTTAATTTCTTTACACACGCATTCGTCAATCCAGCGCGAACCACAGTCTCCCTAATAATATTACGTGAGTAGGCTATTTTTTAACATAAAGGTGTTAATTAAACGGCAAACCGCTAATGTTCGCTAGTTTAATGCAGCGTAAATACGTATTTAGTGAAATACCAATGTCGTAAGCGTTTAAATTTAGGCTGCACAGTGCACACGTATTTCTTCATGGAGATTTTGATTTTGAAAATTAAAATTTATCGTTTTTTTTGTTGTTTTTTTTCGTAGGTAATACGAATTAAATTTTAAAAATTACGTTCAATATTCGCAGGCGATGAAATTATTAGGTAGTAGAGGTAAATTTTACCACGAAAAATACATTACAACGATGACATATTGAATTGGTACCTGCATATTATTAATTTAAAATCCGTAAGATGGTAAATTAAAAAAAAAAAAAATCAACTTTCTCAACTATGAAAAAATTCATTCGCATACATAATGACCAAAAAAAAGTTGAAATTATTTGTTTAGGGTATTTTCGAAATGACATCGGGACGGCGGCGTAAAACAGGAAGAAACACGTTAGGTAGATAAACTATGGGAAAAAAATAATAGTAAAATTCAATTCTCATAATTGGAAAAGTTTTTCGGTCGTTTCAGTAGAGCCGATCGTAACAATCCACGTATTTGACTCCAGAGTATCATAAAAAACTTGCAAAGTGTACTCATAAATGTAGCCTAACAATTTCAAAGGCCCGATAAATTGTCCTAACTCTAATCCAAGCTTATTCAAAATTCTACCAATCAAAAATATCGATAGTTGGGTTCAATTTAGGTGAAATTTCCACCACTTTCGCATATACACATCAACGTGAGAACCGTTGATTGTTGTAATGGCGATTTTATTGTTTTGGAGAACAGAGACTTAAGAGTATGGTAAAGTTAATCGTTCAGAGTCGTTCTTATGCCGATTTTTCGTGAATTTTTGAAGTTAGAAGTGAAGATGAGCTGGGGCAAATTTCGTCTCGATTTTCGATCATTTGCCATTTACAAATTTGGGTCAATGTTCTGGTACCATTTTTAATCAACTTAAACTTGAAAAAAAAACATACCTATTCAACTTGACCGAGAATTTGCAAAGAAGATACTTACGGTTAAATAGGACAGTGCTCGTAATGCTTACTCAATTAGCGATTGTGTGTTCTGTATGATCGACACCTCGTGCTATTATGAGTACCATACATTGCGAGTTATGCGATCTTGGTAAAAATGATGCGATTGACAGGTAAGAAACGGAGGAAGACCACTTTTCAAAAGGTCAAGATGTAATATGTTATGATTGGCATTCTCAAGATGACATAATCTGTCACTTTTATCGTACGTTATGAAAAATTTATTGTATCGTTGTCCTTTTCCATTCTTCTCATTCTCGTTTATTATCGTATGTTGTGTGATTAAATCAACTATACCTTCTTACTCACCAAAAATTCGAATACTTGTAAATATTCAATTAAGTGACTAATCTGTAGAACTATTTTTATTTTTTTTTTTCAAAATTAGTCAAGCTGAAATTTTGTAATTGAAAATCAAGTGAACATAAAATATTCAAAAATCTACAAATTATCATAATATTATATTTTTTTAAATTTTTTAAACCTGTACTGATTTTTAAAATTTATCAAAAATTTTTAAATCGTTTTAAAATATCAATTTTTGAAATGAGATAAATTTTTAAATATTTAAAATTATAGTAAAAATTGAAAACCAATATTTAAAATTAACTTTTAAAAATTCCTAAAGATTTTGAAAAATGTATTTTTCAAATTTGAAAATTTCTTGGTAGGCATGTCAGTTTTTGAAATTGAGTTTTTTTCTAAATGATAAAATTTGAAAATAAAGAAAATTTAAAAAATTTATAGTACTTTGAAATTTGATTATTTTAAAATTTTTAGATTGGATCAATATTCATGGTTTTTTTACATTGCAATTTTCAAAAATTGGAAAATTTTTAGAATTACCTGAGCAAAATCTTTAAAATTGAAAAATTATTCAAATCAAGTTGGTAAAAATTTAAAATTCGATAGAAGTTTGGAATTTGGTATTTCGTTTATTTCAATAAATTTTCAAATTTTGTAAAAATTTCCAAAAATTCTGTAAAGCATTTTTTTTTTTTTTTTTTTTTTTTTTTTTTTTTTTTTTAATAAAAGAACGTCATTTATTCAAAAATTCATCATTTTTGATTTTTGTGAAATTTTGAAAGTTTGCAAGAACTTAATACTTTGGTCTCATTGATTTTTTTTTTGAATTTTTAAAATTGTGTCGATTTTCAAAGTTTAATAAATTTTCATCATTTTAAAAATTATACAAATTTTCAAAATTAGTCAATCTCTAAAGTTTGGAAACTTTTATTGGTAATTTGATAAAATTTCAAAATTCAATAGGAGATTAAAATTGGATAATTTTTAGATTTTAATAAACCTTTGATATTAAATAACTTTTTAAAAAATTGACAATGTTTGAAATTTTGCAAAACTTTACAAAATTTTGAAAAGAGAGATTTAAAATTTTTGAGCAAATCCTTAAAGTGAATGAAAATTCAAAACTCGAGATATTTTTAAAATTTAGGTAAAAGGATTTTGAAATTTGGTTATTTTCAACATCAATTAATTTTTTAAATGTTAATTACCAGTTCCCGAGCGGCACACTCGATCGATAATATCGGAAGATGTAACGTATCGATAAAAAATCGTTTGAAAATCTATAGATGTTCTCACGATATTATAAAGATTTATCGGTACAACTTCATAGGCAAAAAATCTAAAAACTATCGAATTCGATATTATTAAGATTTTATGACGATATTCGTCAACGATACTATCGACAAAGAATATTAAATTTATCGATTCCGATTTTCCACCGATTTTGTGCAGATATTTGAAACTACATTATCGACAAAGAATATTAAATTTATCGAATTCGATTTTTTAACGATTTTGTAAAGATATTTAAAACTATATTATCGACAGATTATATGAAATTTCTCGGCTTCGATATTTTACCGATTTTTTGACGACATTTGAAACTATATTATCGACAGATTATATTAAATTTATCGAATCCGATTTTTTACCGATTTTGTAAAGATATTTGAAACTATATTATCGACACGTAATATGAAATTTCTCGATTTCGATTTTTTAACGATTTTTTGACGATATTTGAAACTATATTATCGACAAATAATCTGAAATTTCTCGAATTCGATTTTTCAACGATTTTATGACGATATTTGAAACTACATTATCGACAAATAATCTGAAATTTGTCGAACGATTTTTCAACGATTTTGTGACGATATTTAAAATTATTTCCAAATTGGTGAAAATTTTTCTAAGTCCAACACGTCTGGAAGTACTAAACTGCCTATTATAAGCGTTTTATTGCTAATTCCTCAACGATAAGGTATGGCATAGTGGTTAAAGAAGAGGATTACCATGCAGGAGGTAGAAGGTTCAAGCCCCACGGGTGGCAGATTTTTTATAATTTTTTTTTGACTTTTTCTGAAATGATCCTCTTACCGTAACATGAATAATGTGTTTAGGCATAGTTTAATGTATTAATTATGCTAATTAATGATTTTTAATTATAGAAAGAAGCTAGTAAAAGACGAAAAATCGGAATAAAAAATCGACAGAATATCGAATTCGATAAAGTGTCGCAAAAGTTCCGCCTAAATCGTGAAATTATCTTTCGATATTATAGATATATTATCGATAAAATATCTTACTATAATCTCGAAATTTTTGCTAACTATAATTCGTCGATAATCTATCTATATATTAAAAGATAATTTCACGATTTATGCGGAACTAACGCGACACTTTATCGAATTCGATATTCTGTCGATTTTTTATTTCGATAATTTGTCGAGTGTGCTGCTCGGGTTTGATGAATTTGATAAATTATCACAATTTTTAAAAGTTGAAATTTTTTTGAAATTAAGTAAATCTTAATTAAAAATTTGAGAGAAGTTTAATTTTTTTAATTTTGTCAACACTCAAAATTTAGTAAAACTTCTGAAAATTTTTGAAAAAAGTAATTTTCTATTTTTGAGAAATTTTTTAAAATTTTAAAAGATTGAAATTAAAAAAAAAAAAGTATCTAGTGAAAATTGAAAATCTGAGATTTTAGGGTGTTAATAAATTTCTTGAGTGTATTACACACACCAGAAGAAGGCTTTGGATGGAGTTGGAAAGTTTGATATTCTTTTTAATTAAAGTGATGTTTTTTTTTTTTTTAATTTTAGAAGGTTCATCGCAAATGATTGGGGTTTTTCGTTTATTTGTGAAGATAGTTGACCGGGACTTCTTTTTTTTTTTTTTAATTTGAAGGAATTTCAAAATTGGACACTTTTTATTTGATTTCTTAAAAATTGGATTAATTTTGAACGCGCGTTGGACAAATTTTAACAATTTTCATTAAGTATTAGGAAAATGTTTACACCTTGAAAATTTTAAAAATTCAATATAATTCCGAAATTGGGTCATTTAAAATTTTTACGAATTTGTAAAATTTGTAAAATATGGAAACTTTGTAAAATTTATAAAAATTTCAAAATTTAAACAATTTTTAAAATTTAGCAAATTATCCAAATTTAGCAACTTTGTAAAATTTAGCAAATTTTCAAAATTAAGCAATTTTTAATATTTGGTTAGAATTTGAAAACTTGATAAAATTTTGAAATTTGTTAACTTTTTGTTTTGAAGAAATTTTAAGAATTCGGCTAAATTAAAAAAAATCCATAAAATCTTTTGAAATTATGCGAATGTCCAAATTCAAAACCATCTTTGAAAAAAGTTATATTAGGTACTTAAATTCTGAAAAATAATATAAAACTATCTGCTTCAACAGAATGAAATCTATTGCAGATCCATAAAAAAAAATTGGCTGAATTTCGATAATCTCTTAGAATGAACTGCAAGACGACAAATTTTCAACTGATTCGTCTCCTTTATTCATATCACTGAAACAAATTCCATCAACGATTACTCAATCATAACCAAAGAACGATATAGCTATAAAAGGTGACAAAAAAACACATTACCCAAGTACATCACATTGCACTAGTTTCGCATAAATCTCGAACAGATGCACTTAGCCATTTCAAGTGGTTTATAATCTTTACCTATACCAGAAAATGATTTCGTAATACTTCGTATAGAATAAATTCAGAAGCGAGTAAACAACGAATAAGACACAGTTCACGTACTTTACAAAAGTGAACCGGTTACATTGATTGATTTCGTCTTAATTACTAAAACGGTAATCGATCAAACTAGATCTTGATCTCGAATGAGATTTTATCAGAGAACACGATGTACTTCTATTTTCTTAATAATGGAAATATTGCATTAAAACAATTTGAGTTGAATTTATCTACACAATTTTTTAGCCTATCTCGTTTTGAAGAAAAAAATCAATCTACAATCTGGATGCACTGAGAACAATACCCGGTAATGAAAAATTCGTTCATAAAATTATCGAGTACTCAGCTCAAAAAAGACTGACTGTACATTCTACATATTACATAACACTCCCTTTCATAGCGCAATTCGTTACGAGAGTCCTCGAAGAATGGAAAAAAGCTTGTCAACTATATTGGCATTGACCGAAAGGGAATCTTGATACTCTTCAATCTTTGAACAAAGTTGTCGTTTCGAAGCTTTCGTAAAAGGAATTTATCGTTTAGCCGGTTCTCCAAGGTTCGAAATTTTCGTCGAAACAAGCGTGTTTGAAATTCTTTAGGGTTGATGCGAGCCAATAATTTATACATCATATTGTTTGCACACGTTTATAGCAAAAGGAATCGCGGTTTGGTGCTGTTGAGAGTTTAAAATTTTCAATTGTGCTTTTATCTTCGTTCCATTCTTGTGGTATTTTTTCCACAGTACGCAGTCTATACTTGCGAAATAGTCTGTCATCATATCAGATGTTTAAAAAGTTTTAGTAGGTACAGAGATGTTCTCCAAACTGGTTAATAATCTTTCTCTTCATTTGAAAAAATATGGGTACTGTTTTGTGCTCGATGAGGATTTGAATATTCCTCGAATTTTCTATTTTGTACCTAGACCTACCTAAATAACGAAGTGTAATCATTTTTTTGTGATTTTAATACCTAGGTACTATTTATTTATTTAAGTATTTATTTATTTAATTTTGTTCCAATTTTTTATCAAACTAAATTGACAATTTTTTTTCTTCATTTATTTGTTGCAGATTTTTAGCCATTTGCTATCCGTTAAAATTTCAAATGACCACTAGAATAGCGAGAATAATTATAGCCTGTATTTGGGTATACTCGTTGATTGTACCCTTACCCTGGCTGCTATTCTTTGATCTGGTCAAAGTGATCAATGATACAACTATGTTCTGTTTGGAAGTTTGGCCTGACTTTTTGAATGGAAACGTTTACTTCTTGATAATTAATGTAGTTTTGGGTTATTTGATACCGTTAATTGTGATATCTGTATGCTATATATTTATTTACATTAAAGTATGGAAAAGGGACATACCGACTGATTCGAAAAACGCACAGATGGAACGTATGCAGCAGAATTCCAAAATAAAAGTACGTAGGCCTGCTGTTTTATTCAAATTCACATCCCTATGTATTTTATAACGAGTGTTCTGGGCATGTCCACTATAATTATATTATATAGGTAGATATCTGTGTAACAAGTTTTTTGAAAACACTTTTTTGAGAATTTTGTTGAGAAAATATTTTTTATATTTTTTATTTAAAGCAAACTTTTTCAAATTGAAAATTTAAATACTTAAAAAGAAAGTTGATGAAAAATATGAACATTTTTTTAATAAAATTTATTTGAACACCAATAGGGTATATTTTTTATTTTTTGGCAAAAATTTTTTATTAAAAAATAAATTTTTAATATTTTGTATAAATACTACATTCGTAAGCAAATTCTTTCTTTAGATACTTTTCAAAAGTAAATTTTAAATTTTGTTTGAAGATGGACACGAATTTTTGAAAATTTCAAAAAGAAATAAAAATATGAATGCGAAATTTAAAAAAAAACAGATTTTTGTAGAATTGACCAAAAAATTTTTCAGCGCTAAGAACTTAAAAAAAAACTTTATACTCACTTACTTTTTTGATTCTGTTGTTTGAGAAGAAATGCTTGAAAAAAAAACAACACACATTCAATAATAATTTTTCTTAATTTGTAAAAAATTCTTCATTGAAGAAGAAATATTTCAAAATTCCTTTGAACAAAGATAGAAAATTCTATCAACACTTTTTTTGAAAATTAACAACAAAATTGTTTTTCTTTGTGTGGAAATATTTCAAATTTATTTCCAAAAAATTTCAAAATATTTCCTTTTAAAAAAAATTTATAGGTACTATTTTTTATACCTAATAAAAAAAATTATGGGATTTTTGAAAAAAAATTTAGGAAAAATTTGAAATATTTGTCCAAAAAAAATTAAGTAATTGTGATTTGAAAAAATCAACATTTCATATCAACGAAGAATTTTTAGAGGATTTTTGATAATTTTTTTTGGGGGGGGGGTGGGTTAAAAATAACATTTTGAGTAAATGTTTCTTTAAAAAAAATTGAGGTAATTTTTGAATTTTTGTCGGGTGTTTGAAATTTTTACAAAAACCATTTCAAATAATCGCATATTTTACAATTTTTTTTAGAAATTAGGTGTAAACAAATTGATAATTTTTATGAAAGGGTTGACGAAAAATATTTTATAAACAAAATTTTTATATTTTTGTGCAAAATCAAATTTTATTCCTAACTTCGTGATTTTTGTTTGATTTTTTTTTCAAGATATTGTTCATGACTGAGTTTATTATTTTGGGAGAAGCTAAATTTTTGGAACTAATTCGAGAAATCATTCCTAATTTAATTTGGAGTGAAAATTTTAAACTTTTGCAGAAACAATAAATTTCATATGAGTATAGGTATATTTTTTTTAATTTCCAAATTTTTTGCTAATTTGATGCAGAATTAAATTTTATTCAAAAATATTAAATTTTAATGATTTGTTAAAATTCAAACTTTTTTTTTGACTTTCATTAGGTAGGTATAATTATAGGTATGAATAATTTTTTGTTTTTATTTTAGTGATTTATTTTTTGAAGCTGAACAGAAAATTTTCAAAAATGTAAGAAATAAATATTTTGTACAAAATCAAATTTTACTGAAAAGATATTTTCAAGAACTTGGTTCAAATAGAGATTTTGTTGTAAAATATTTTTTTACAGATTGTGTTCATGAGTAAATTTTTGACTTTGTTTGAAGGTGAACACAAATTTTTTTAAATTCTATTACGAAAAATTCATTTTTTTGTCCAAAAAAAACTTTTCAAATTTTTTTGAAAAAAAAACAAAAACGCAAATGATGTATACAATTTTTTAAAAATTTTAAAAACATCATTTTTCACGAGTAAATTCCAAACGCAAGTCTTTGAGAATTTAAAAAATTGATAAATCCAATTTTACCCCTTTCAGACCTGAAGGCCAGCAAACATACTCACACAAGTGTGGCTTGTGTTGCTATTTATTCCTAGTCAAACTATGTACTTTGGTTTCCTTCTAGAACACTCGATAGCATATTATTAAATTATTGTACAGGGTGTCTGGCGAGTGGTCTGCCAAACTTAAAATTTGGATATACCTAACCGAGTACCATTAACAATAAACTTTATGTACACATGATGTCTATCTAGATTTTGAAGGGGCAGTGATCTACAAAAATTTCAACATTTCTTCAAGACAACCCGTGTAGCAACGGTCGACGTCGACATCTACATCGACAATAATAAAACCCCTTATTTTTACTTAAATCGACTCTTCCCGCCTTGCTGACTCTTTTGTGATCCATGAGAATGTTGGATTTGTCAAAATTTCCAACATTTTTGTAATATTTTGATAGATAAAGAAAACCTCGACATGATACCTCGACAGGACTACATAAAATTCGACCGTCGATTAATTCATCAACATTACCATCCACAATTTTTCTTGATCAAATTTTCTGTTTCGGATATCAAAAAGTGTTCGAAATGGGTGGGAAAATGTTTTCTAAAGGGGAAAACACGATTTCTGCAAAACGAATCTACAAATTCTTCATTTTTTTCATAGCCTTGTTTTTCGATGATTTGTTGATGTAAAAGTCGATCGTCGATCAACTCGTCGACATCAGTGTCTACACTGTCGACCATTTTTCAGGTGACTTTTTTATTCTGTCGAGGTTTCGATGGTTTTGAAGATGCATTTGTCGACGTCAAATCCAATGTCGACACATCATCGACTTCAACATCGGCACTGTCGACCATATGTCGATTTGAAATTCTACATCTCAAGAGTGGTTTTGATACTCGCAGATAAAGTGTCTTGGGAAAAGTATATAAGGTTTTGAGGATTTCCTTCATGTTAGCTGGACTCGTAGAAGTTCAGCTGAAGCCTGCAAGGGTTATTCCAGTTCAGTGTCAGGACTTTGACAAATTGTTGAGGTCTTGACTTGAACTTTGAAATTTTTGGTAATTGGCATAAATAACTTTAGAAAATATCAGAGATGAAATATGAGATAAATGTCGATGTCATATCGACCCAAATGCCGAGGTTACTGTCGATCCGTGGAGATGTTATTTTCGATGAAAATGTCGACACATCGACATCCGTCACTTTAGGACCTGACACGTCGACGTAAATGTACACGTACCACGTAGACGTCCTGTGGAGCCAAATGTCGACGTAATTTTTGATCCACATAAGGTCGACAGGCCGTCTACACTTACATCGACGTGTCAGGTCCTAAAGTGACGGATGTCGATGTGTCGACATTTACATCGAAATTCACCTCAGCATTGCTATACGGGAATGCATGAAACAGGTGTAACTTTTTAAACGAAACATAAAATAATTATATGAAAAATTTGTCTATCTTCGAAAATAAATGGGCTACTAAGGTTTAAAATTTGATATTTTCGAAGTTTAAGGCTCCATTGTGCCTTAATTTTCAAAAATAGGCAAATTCTTCACATAACTTTTTTTGCTCCTCTTAAAAAGTTACACTTATTTCATGTATTGTTTTGATAGCATTTTGAAGTTTTCGTGTATCATCAGTGCACCCTTATAAACTGAAGTAGGCAATATTTTTGACAGGAATTTCATATTGATATAAATCCTTCAATTTCAAAGATAGGCATCTCAATCTTATTAGAACTTTTTTTGCTTTTTCGAAATACTATCCACTTTCGGCGTCCAATTTTTTTTTGAACTCAGTGTTGCCAACCTATTTGACTTGGAAAAATACCGATTTTCAAAGTTTTGTAGCTTCTTCATTTTCAAGGTTAGGCAATGTGTGTACATGAAGTTTCTTGTTAGTTGTACTCGATTATATCGAAATTTCAAGTTTGGTAGATCACTCGCAGGACACCCTGTATATATTTAAGTCTACTTAAAACCTACCAATGCCAATGTAATGTTAACTAATTGATTATATTTTTGACAGGTGATTAAAATGCTGCTACTCGTTGTGATCATGTTCGTAGCATCTTGGTTACCACTGTACGCCATCTTCACGAGGGTGAAATTCGGCGGCCACCTATCGGACTGGGAGCAAAACTTACTACCGGTTGTAGCGCCAATAGCTCAGTTCCTCGGTATCGCCAACTCTAGCATAAATCCGATTTTATACGCGTTTTTCAACAATAAATTTAGAAACGGATTTTGGACTGTAATCCACACTAAACAGTGTTGCACGACTCCGCGTTACTACGACACCGTCAACATGGCCAATTCGTCATCGGCGAGCTTACGAAAATCGTCATACTACACCGTAAGAAACAAATCACTAAATAGGCAAACCAGTCAAACGAAACAACTGGCTTGCATCAGCGAAGGCCCAATAGTCGGAGTGTAAAAAACCAACGGTATGGAAAAAAATGGTCCTAAATTCGCTGCGAGTTTTCACAAAAAGTTCATAAACAAAAATGAACCGTTAAAACCAAAATATAATACCAAATAAATTCGATGTTAAATTAAAATCAAACGCATCGAAAATAATATTACAGGGGGTTACAGTGTCGTCATTATGAAATGGCGATACGCACGCCCTTCTGGGGATCGTTAACTTTTTTCTAACCATCGTACCATTTAAAAAATATTTTCTACTAACGGTACTCACGCCATCTTATATAATATTAATTTTTATCTTTTGCCAGAACTAGAACGTGTGAACGAAAATCGCGGATAGATACATTTTGGAAAACTTCACGTTAGTTTTGTAACATCGTCGTGACACGTGAGAAAATACACCTATTTCGTTTATAACCAATAATCTGTTTCCGATCTACAACTCGCAAAAATCATCGAATTGTATTTTGTTTCTCGCCAAGTCAAATTTTCATCTGCGTACAGCGGCGACTCGTGCGGATGGGTATGTTGCATACAGACTATAATAATGGAGACTGGAGAGATAGTCGTGAAATTGACACAAAAAACAAGTCTGCAAGTTCGTTAATGTCATGTCACAGGGTCTACAACAAATCGAGCAAAACGCGGGCGAGCGAGGGTTTATTTACCCTTAGGCACATTTGTGATTCGTATAAATACGGAGAGAGAATGAAACGGAACTGAATATACCTCGTAAAAGTTTAATCATTAATTTAAATATACCTACCCATATTATACTCGAATGTAAACAGAAATTTAATTTCATGCCTGTTACACGGAAGGTCTAATGTACCTACGTACATACCTAATTCTACTTTATCACTTCATTGCGATAACTTTTGCAAAATGATAATTACTTAAATAACCTTTTCACTGTGTTTTGGCAAAAATGAAAAATATGTACAAAAATTTTCTCGCCGAATATTAACATGCGATGTTGTTTCGTCGTCGTTACTATTTCAGTGCATTCCCTAGATAGCCTATAAATTGCTTCAGTGGCGTAGTGAAGAAGTGGTGGTTGGGGGGGGGGGGGGTGATATGAGAGGTAAATACAGAAATGGACAAGATCATTTACCAAAAAAATAAATGAAATAAAATATTTTTAAAGCAAAAATTTCAAAAATTGTTTTCAGCAGATTCAAACTTATCAATTTGTAGTAAAATGAAAAAAAAAAAAAACATTTTCCAGAAATTTCGAAGGAATTTCCCAAAAGTTTTAAAAATTTATTTAATTTATTTTTCAATTGCAAAAAACTTTAAAATTTCAAAAAATTGTTCAAAATGAAAAAGTTTTAGCAAAGCAAACTGTGTAAGTGGAGCTTCTTCACTTTATTCGTCTTTTTACACAATTAAAAAAAAATCTAAAGAAATTGTAGCAAAATTTTAAAAATCTGTTTTTTGACACAAACTTGAGAAAATATTTTTCAGCGAATTTTTAAAAATGTTATTTTCAAGAACAATTTTTTTTAAAAAGGTTGTGGTAAATTTTTAAAAATGATTCTTCAAGAAATAAAATTGAAAATGGCTCAAAATAAAAATTTTAAATTTAAGAAATGATTTTCCAAAAAAAATCAACAAAACTGTCTAAAAAAATTTTTTAAAAAATGAAAAAATTGTACTGAAGCAAAATTTAAAAAATCTATTTTTTGACACAAACTTGAAAAAATGTTTTTCAGCAAATTTTAAAAAAATTGTTATTTTCAACAACAAATTTTTTCAAATTAACTAAAGTTTTGGTAAAATTGAAAAAAATGTTTCTTTTGAGAAATAAAATTGAAACTTGCTCAAAATAAAAACTTGATGATTTTCCAAAAAAAAAAAATCAACTAAAATGTCTAAAAAAATTTAAAAAATATATATTCTGAAGAAATTTTACCTACCTACTGCAGCAAAATTTTAAAAATCTGTTTTTTGACACAGACTTGGGAACATATTTTTCAGCGAATTTTTAAAAAGTTATTTTCAACAATTTTTTTTTTCAATTAAAGTTTTGGTAAATTTTTTAAAAATTATTCTTCAAGAAATAAAATTGAAAATTTCTCAAAATAGAAATTTTAAATTTAAGAAATGATTTTCAAAAAAAAACAAAAAAAACTATCTAAAAAATTATGCATACCTGCTTATCAAAATTTGAAACTTTGCCTAATTGTTTGAAATCGGAGTAATCATAATCAATTAATTTGAAGATTGGAGTTATCACAAAATATAATTATTTTTGTTATAAATATCATGTTATCAATTAACGATCTTCTTCTTCTTATTTTTTTCTAATTTTTTTTTATACCAAAATATCCTTATTCTAGATCCTTCTGAAAAGGATCTTGTCCATTTCTGGTTTGATAAGACTTGTTACAAGTTCCAAAACTAACAAAAAGTAATTCAAAAATAAAATTAAAAGAACTGGATAAGAGTACACCTATTTAATCAAAAAGTGGACAAGCATAATATCTTTCATAAATTAAAGCTTCTTTAAAAATTATTATATTTTTTTGGAAAAATTCCATGCAAAATATTTTTAAATCATGAAACAAGTCTTTAAAAAAAATTTTTTTTTTTTTTCTTTTTTCGAATGAAATTGTTTACAAAACTGCAGAAAAACTTTCTCAAAAAACCCTGAAAAATTACATTTTGAAAAAAAGTCTACAAGAACATGTTTTCAGCCATTTTTTTGGGCCTTGTAAAAAATGTGAAATTTCATTTTTTATCTTGCAAAAACTTTGAATACAATCTTTTTTTGAAAAATTATCTTGCAAAAATTTAAAATAAAATAAAAAATTGCAATTTTTCAATTTAAATGGAATTTTTGTAAAATGTTCTCAGAAGTCTTTACAAAATATTCGCATTTCGGTCATTTATTAGAACTTTATGAAATTAAATTTTAGTCAAATATTCTGAAAATATTATTTGCAAAAAATTACCAAACATACTTAAATGTTTACAATTTTGATGTTGCAAAAAATTTCGCCAAAAAAAACAAAAGATGTTTTTATCTTAATTTTGAAAAAAATAAAAATAAAATTTTTGTAAAAGCTCTTAGAATTTTCTTTGTTGAGGATTTCAAAAATCAATTTTTTTGGCAAAATATTCGAAATTTTCGTCTTTCAAAAATTTCAAAAATATTTTTTTGTAAAATGTCCATAATTTCACTTCATGAAAAGAAGTTGAAGAAAATGAAATTTTCAAAGTCATTTAAAAAACTGCCTTACGAAAAAATGCGAAAACTTTGCACTTGATGACATTTTTTTCTTTTTTGTAAAATATTCACAATTTTGGCGTTTGCAAAAATTTTTCAAAAAATTCTAACAAAAAAATAATAAATAGGAACATATTTTCACAAAATATTCTTATAGTTTTGACCTCCATTAAAAATAATTAACAAATCTACAATATAATTGTAATCAAAGCTCGAGCTCAAGTTATGAATTGTCTTTAGAATTTATGTAGGAATTGAGATTGCCCGCGAGTCGTTGCTGTAATCACGTAAAAGACAGACATGATTGCCATACATATGTATAGTTTAGATAGGATGGTAGTCATATTGCTGATTCATCAATACAAAAATGGTACATATCTTCGCTTTTTTTACACTTAGAATTACCCGATTCTTTGAATTTCAACATAATTAAGTAAAAAGTTCGTTGGCTAAAATTCAATTCTAATCAATCAGATTTTTAATGAATTTTTTCCTCGAAAATTCGTCGAATCGTGCTTATCACACAAAAAAAGTAATAAATATCAATTACCCAGCCTTTATTGAGCTACCTAGACTTACACACCAATTGTTTCTTTTCCAAACGAGATGAAATAAGCTTACAATACATATCATATTACCTATAACAATGAAGACTATAAACCTATATTTTTATTTTATTTCTTATTTTGTCGCATAACTTTCCGAGACCGAGGTTATATATGAAATTTGAGAAGAAATTGAAACAGTTGGGTTCATGCATGGACAGATGGTTTTAATGACGAATTTCAAGTCAAGATTGAACTTCACTCGGTGTTTCGAGTGGCCCATAACACGCAGAGGGTATGTTAGACTTGAAACGGAAAATAGATTAATAGATAGGTACATTACGATCGGCCATACCTATGCAAAGAATAACAACGAAATAAAATCAAAACGTGAAGAGAAAACGCGTATTTAGCTAGATAACATAATATCGCTTTCGTAAGTCCTTCTTTCGATAGCCTATTAATATCTATATATGAATCAGAAAAATTGGAAAGATTTCCATCAAAAGTAGCAAATTTCCGGCTAAATAATAAAAAATTAAAAACTGCCATTGGTATTATATTTCAATCATGATCATGATTACCAAATGCTTCTATCGTCGACTTACTAAGTTACCAAAAAAAAAACAAAAAAACTCGTATATATTAATTAAGATATAGAGTAAAACTGCCTAGTTTTTTTCGTTATTCGATGCCAATTATACTTTTAAAATAAGTTCGTGTCATCGTTTCTATGTTTTTAAAATTTAAAATTGTCCTAATTTTACTCTTTTTTTTCAAATCGAATTATTTGAAAGAAAAATGCCTACATACTGATGAGGAATTACAATCACTTAAATTTCCATTACTTAATGTTTTCAGTTTTTTTTTCTCGATGTGTTCTACTATAACTATGTGTATGTTAATGAATTTATGTGTTTTGAAATTAAATGTTCTTGTACCTACCTAATATAATAATATCTAAGTAAAATTAGGTAAAATTTTTCGCAGGGTGCCCATAGTTATAAAAAATATCAACCCGAGCAAAATTCGTTCGAATTTATCATTTTTGCCTTCTATTTGAATTTTCAATTGTTCACATATCGCATAAAAATTTATAACGAGACATATCAAGCAAAATAGATCAATGGTCTACCTATTTTTTTTTTTTTTTTTAGAAATTATCTTTTATGAAATATTTTTCAAAAATGCAATGCTCAAATCAGTATCATTTTGTTTTATTTAAATTAATTCTAAATAATTATGTCAAAATTTTGAACAGGGATCAAGCTACACATTGGATTGAGCATTGCCATAAATTATTCTTGTCCATATCATATGGGTACCCTTCTAATGATGATCATTTTTTTTTTTTGTATAAGAATGAAACCCGCTTTGATAAATTTATTATTTTTTTATCCATTTTATTTCCTAAATCTTCTCATTTAAAAGATTAATAAGTAATGAGTATCATTTAAGCGAAAGAAAGGAGAATATAAACGTCAAACAGGAGCTGTGATTGAACATTTTTAAAATACCTAATTATGATTGAGACTTAATTGCTTGTGATTTCGAAGTGAGGTTTGAATGATAAACAGTGTTGCCATTTTATTAATAACGAATTTTATAACTTTTAAACATTATAAAAAATCCTTCCTTTTTTATAGATTACCTACCAATTTTTAAACACACCAACGACTATACCTATCTACATATATAAATTGAAGAAAAAAAAGTATTTCATGGATATTCGAGCGTTTTCATGAATGGAAAAAATACCTACCTTATCCTACCTATACCTACATATGTCATTAGTATGTGGTACACTGTCTAATATTTGTTTAGTTATTCATGTTTCGTATTTATTTTTAAATACGAATCAAAAACCTATTCATTTTCTTACATTTTTATAGAGAAAATTAAAAAACTCAAAAAAAAAATAATTAACTTTACATTTTATTAATAATTATCTATTTTTTACATTATTTTCTTATTCTGCCTATTATAAATGTTTCTTTCTTTTTTAACTTTGTGTTTCTCCATCAACTATTTGATTTTTTATTTTATTTTAATTTTTTCTAAAAAAAAAAACAAAGGTATATAGCCGCAATATGATTAAAATATGTTGATAACATGCTTTATGTTATTAAATATTTATATACGAAGCTATTGTAGCGACTGCGAGTATTAAATAGGGGAAAAAATGACAGACCTTTAAAAAACTACCACTCACTATTCTCTTAATTCACCATTTTTAGAGTAAAATTTCTAAGTAAAAATGTAGATTGTTTTATATCTACAATATGATTTCTTTTTTAAAATTTGAGTTTTATTAGTGAAGAACAGATATTCTTAGGATTTCTTCGAATATAACTGTATAACTCGTTGTTCTGATTTTAGCGTTTTGTTACCTATAAAAATATAACCCTACCCCTCCCCCCAAATTTTAATTGTGGAAAAAAAATTTAAAAACTATATAAAATTGAAAATAAATCAACAATATTTGGATTTCTTTCAAGTAATAACTGCCATGTAGCAATATAATTTTATTTTTAATTATTACATTCATTAATACGTAATCGTATCGTATAAGTCACCTTTGTTATAAACGTAAACCAGTTAATTGTAAACTTTAATTCATTATATTAAAGCTGCTTGAATTTATTAATGTGTTAGAGTAAATACTACAATAATGAGGTGTTTCGTATACAATAATAAAATAGAAATAAGTACTATATGTTTTATAAATTTTTATACCGAAAATACGATTATTTAGGATCAATTGCAAAAAATAAATCGCTTATTAACGAAAGTGTTTTCTTTTGTAAAATCTCAAAAAAGTATATATTTTCAACGGAGTTATAAAAATTGACGTCTCACTCCGGAGGGAATTACATGACAGTGTTATAAAATCAATCTTAATACCCAACAATGAACAAAGCGATAGTTTTTATCCAATTATTCTTTTTGTTAGAAAAAACGAAGAAATTGACTGAACTAAGTAATTTGAAGGACTGAACTTCCAATCCAAAGACGCCAATAGTGAAATAATTTTATTGACGTACGTATCACGAAAGTCTGTTTTAAAAACTAAACAAATTCTTCAAATTGATGCTAATCAATCGAGAGTTAATTGAGAATTGAAAACTTTATTCTCAGCTCTGGATTCAGTTCTAGGGTTCGCCCAGTTTAAATAAGAAAATGTGACCTTTTGGTACGATTCCAATAAGCACTTTTCAGTTTTCATCATTTTTGTTCTTGGAAATTAATTATTTTTCGAGTAAAAACATATTTTCATTTCGAGGGTGGTGGTCTGGTGGTGGTTTATACGTTATCCAAAGAAGAGATTGAGATCATCTTCTTCTAAAATCAAAATGTCACAAAGTGTGAAAATAAGGCGTGTTTGCTTCATAAAAATAGGTATTCAAAATTTTGACAATTAAGTGGGTATTTGAAATTTTGAATGAAACACACATAAAAATATCATTTAGGTGAAAGAATTTTATTATTAAAGACTTTGATTATGGAGATTCATGCATGGTATCCGATTGATCTTAGTACCCCTCATAACTTTTCTTGTCGTAAAATAAGGTAGTTGGTAACATTTCGCATTGTTTGCTATGTGAAATGTTACCAACTACCATATTTTACGACAAGAAAAGTTATAAGGGGTACTAAGATCAATCGGATACCCTGTAATCATAATCTAGGGATTTGTGATTAGTGTCGTCAGAACTGAATATTTTATTTTTCATCTACAGTTGAGACTTTGAAGTTTGAGACTTGAGAGCTGACAATCCGGACAATCGTAAAATAATAATTAATAATTATTAATTAATACGAAAACGAAATTAATTAGGTATAGTAACCAGGGTTGCAAACTGTTTCGAACCACCACCAATAAAATTGTTTTGGTGGTGGTTTTCAAATGGTTTTCACCACCACCACAACCAATTGGAAAATTTGTAAAACCATAACCAAATCAAAACCGTTTGCAAGCAGAAAAAATGGAAAAACCATTTGATAAAACCACAAAAAAGAGCTTTAAAAAAAAAACCACCATCACCACAACCATTTAGATTTGAAAAACCACCAAATCAATTGAATCGGTTTCTTTGTTTCATGACTTTTATTCGAGCCAATTTCGATTATAATGCCAATGCCTAAATAAATGAGAAAACAATTTTAAAATAAAATAAATTAATAAAATCACAGAAATCTCGGTATTTTACGATATAATTATTATTTTTTGCTCCATTTAAAAACATGAAAAATCGATTGAAAACCAAAACCAATTCATTTGGTTTTGGTTTTACCAATTGAAATGGTTTTGGTTTTTGAGAACCACCACCAAAACCAATTGAAATGGTTTTAGTTTTTGAGAACCACCACCACCACCACCAAAATAATCAAAAGTTGAAACAACCGAAACCAAAACCAAAACCATTTCAAAAAAAAAAAAAAAACCAAAACCAAAAACCATTTATTCGAAAATTTTCAAAACCACCACCACCACCACCACCAATTAATTCTCAAACGGTTCGCAACCCTGATAGTAACTGGAAAATAGTAATTACTAAACTATTCAAATGATCAAATCAAAAATCAAAAATCAAAATAAGAAAAAAATTGAGCTGGAGTTCGAGGAAATAGGACAAAGTTATATAGAACAAGATAGTTACCACACTCCCCATATGAATAATGCAATTCTTTTCTGCCACTCTTACGGCGGGCAAATCGCTCACTATAGAGCGCGCTTGATACGACGGGTGATACACTCTTATCAAATCATCATATGAAATGTGAAGTGATTAACCATGATCAACTGTTGCATGTGAAATTTTTTAATGTGAATTGAAACATTTATAATGATTTAAATATTTAGTTATTGATAAAATGGCCTATTGTTGTGTTCCTAATTGTAAGACTGGGTATAAAAACAGCAGCAAGCGAGATAAAAATGGGGAAAAGCTACACTTATTCTATGTTCCAAAGGTAAGATTTTTCAAAGTTTCATTACTTCACAAAAATTGGAAGGGAGGAAGGGGTCTAATCGAAATTTTTGTAATAACTAAAAGTATTTGTACAACTTCAAGCTACAACTTTTGTTTGAAAATTTTTTCAATCGGGCCCCTTACCTCCCCCCTGTTTTTAAAAATGTATTTGAAGGAGTTGGATTATCCAAAATTGGTGGGGAGGGAGGGATCCGATTGAAATTTTTGTTATCACCAAAATTATTCCTAGTACTTCAAGCTACAACTTTTGTTTGAAAATTTTTTCAATCGGGCCCCTTACCCTCCCCCTGTTTTCAATAATGTATTTGAATGAGTTGGATTATCCAAAATTGGAGGGGAGGGAGGGGTCCAATCGCAATTTTTGTGATAACCAAAAGTATTAGCGAAACTTCAAGCTACAACTTTTTTTTGAAAACTTTTTCAATTGAGCCCCTCTCTCTCCACTTATTTTGCATAACACTCCCAAAATACTAATTAAAAATTGAAGGGGGAAGGGGAAATGGGTCCAATTGAAAAAAATTTGCAACAAACTTGTAGCTCAAAGTTTTAGGAAAAATTTTGGCCATGACAAAAATTGCGATTGGACCTCTCCCTTCCCTCCAATTTTGGATAATCCAACTCATTCAAATACATTATTGAAAACAGGGGGAGGGTAAGGGGCCCGATTGAAAAAATTTTCAAACAAAAGTTGTAGCTTGAAGTACTAGGAATAATTTTGGTGATAACAAAAATTTCAATCGGATCCCTCCCTCCCCAACAATTTTGGATAATCCAACTCCTTCAAATACATTTTTAAAAACAGGGGGGAGGTAAGGGGCCCGATTGAAAAAATTTTCAAACAAAAGTTGTAGCTTGAAGTTGTACAAATACTTTTAGTTATTACAAAAATTTCGATTAGACCCCTTCCTCCCTTCCAATTTTGACTATAAAGTATTATGTAGCACTGGACTTGGTAAAAATTTATCGAAGTTGCACCCCATGAATGTAAACAAAACAATCAATCTAGACGTTAGTTGAAAATTATAGCAAAAATGCAAAATTAGTAATTTGCTGAAAGTAAAAATGAAAATTTCGCGGGTAATTCATTCAAATCAAATTTAAAATTGAATCAATCCATTAACTTTCAATATAATTCAATGCATTATATGTATCACCCGTCGAATGCAGCGCTCTCAGTGATGTACTTTGGCGAAATGGGCGTGGCTAACCGGAGTGTGGTAACTATCTTGTTCTATATAACTTTGAAATAGGAAAATAAAATTTAAAAAAAAAATTGAAAAGTTCTTGAAACGTCCTTCAGAGCACGCACTCATCGTTGAAATCTTATCAATGTAAACAACAAAAATGTTATCAGTGAACGAAAATTTGAAGTGTTTGAAATTTTTGAAAATGCAGTTTTGAACTCTTGAGCAATTTGTAATGAAATTCGAAATTAAAAAATGAATCTAAATTAACCACTGTCTAGTTTTAATGTCCTTCACATATTTGTACTTCAATGGATAACTTGATCGACAGTCATTATTTACAATTACCATCCCAAGGAAACATTTACTTATCAGCAAGACTTCAAAAAGCTGATGGATCTAACCGGATTTTTGTCGGTTGTTTGAGAAGAAAAATTTACGTTGTGGAGTACCAATGCAATGAAGAATTCTTGGAACCAATCACTACCGAAGTTTTCTTCGCTTATATATCAGGTACGTCAGTCGATCACAAAATTTTCCCCAATGATTGATGGAAAAGTACAACTGTGTTTTTTGCTTGCAGCTGGCTCAGAAATTACTTCTATCGATGTGTTTAATAGATCAAAAACAATGGACGATTTTGTAATTGGTATCGTTATAATGAGGGTATGACATCTACGTTTTCTTTTCATTCAAGTATTTTCAAGATATGGTAATCGTATCGTTACTTTTTTAGAATACGGAAACTGGTACCAGCGCTCACTTGAATTTATATTGCGAATATGATCTCGAACCGAATATGGAACTTAGTTTAGAAACAATTGGTCAACATTGTGAAAGCATAATGTTGGAGTATATTCCTTACGGATTACATCATGCTCAGATTTCTCCTCATCAGGTCAATGGATCATACGAAGTAAGGCTAAATTTCGAAAATTTATGCCAAGTTTTACGTACACCTACTTATAATATCTTTGAAATTTATAGAATTTGTGGTTGTTACCTGGAAGTGATAATAAAATTCATGCTTATCGCGGTTGTTACCATGATCGAAACTTCGTTGAAATTCCAGTCGGTGATTTTTTCGTTGAATTCGAAGATGTGCCTGGGATTGTGATGTGTATTAAAGTTCTCTACTACAACAATTATCACAAGTTGGTATTTCGTTTCTAATTCATCGAATTCTACTATAAGACTGTATGAAAAAAATTATATTTTTGTTACAGTCGAATTTCTAGTCTGGGAAGCGAAAATGGATATGTTCGTTGTGCGATTGTCGAATGTGAAAATAACCATATTTTAAGAGTTTTAAGCGCCGAGTATGAAAATCCGATTTCCAGTATTCAATTATTTACGCTGAGAATGCCAGAGATTCCTGTCGAAGATGTAGAACAATATATTCAAAATGATGGTAGATATTTCGTTTCTGTTTCGTTAAATGGAAATTTTTTATATTAAAAAAAAAAATTATACTTACTTTTTCCCTTACAGATTTAACATTTCTAGAAACAACACCAGAGGTAAATTTACTCGTAACGAATACTCTGTTTCATTCTGAAGTTTTCATGTAAATATTCTTTCCTATAAAATCTTCAGTTGTGTCTGTCTAACCACAAAATATCCTAAATATTTTCATATTTCCAGGGACGTATTAAAATGTAATTTCAAGAATCGACACTGCCTTCACGAAAGCACCCTCTACGATGTATGTTTATGCTCAGTCATAGCTGACGTAGATTTCGATGGACAAAAAGAAATCATTTTAGGAACTTACGGCGAGGTAATTTTATTTCATTGGTCTTTGAAAATTTTCTTCGATATTTTTAACACATTTAAATAACAATCCGCAGGAATTATTATTATTCAAATACGTCGATAACGAAACGTGGAAATTCATTAGCCAAAAAAGTATCCCTAACCCTGTTCATAAGCTGTACTATGTCGATCTGACGGAAGATGGAGTTAGTGAACTCGTCACCGTAACTGCAAAAGGCCTTCATGTGTATCAAGTAGATAGCGTTACTTTGATTATTTCTTTAACACCAAAGTATTCCAGCTGAATCCTCTTTTTTTACTGTTTCAGCACAAATTGAAAGATGTTTTCAAGTTAATCAGCTCTAGGATGGAAAAAGTAGATAGTCAAAGGTTAGATGAATTAATTCCAAAAGAAAATCCTTCGTGATGATAATGGTTTGTGTTTTGCTTGACTATACTAAAGTATGAAAACGATAAGAATGTCAAATAAGGAAATTAAATTGCATTTTGGGGTACATGAAATTTTTAAATTTTTAAATGTTTTTTTCGGTGTCCTGATTAACCAAGAAAAAGTCCTCGAATCTTATTACCGCTCGAAAAGTCCCTCAAATGTAAACCCAAAGCGACGCTCTCGTCGTTTTTCACTTCTAACTCTTCAAATATGGGTTAAAACATAAAAATGATCATAGCTAAAATTGAAGTGAATAAAATTTTCATCAAAACAGGTTCTTTGAATTTTTTCCAAAAAATGAACTGGTGGCGCAAAAACAAGTGTCAAAATATACAGAGTGAAAAAATTGAGAATTTTTCCTTTTTCCATGCATAAGATACAATGTCGTCATTAACTTGTGAAAATAAATAAATGTAGCGTTTTTTTTAGGTCGTCTACGCATATATTCGACCCCTTCCAAAATTGAACGTAATTCGTGAAAAGGGGGGCAATTTTTTTTTTTTTTTCACCTCATGTTTTGACGAGTGTTTTTGCGCCATCCGTTCTTTTTTCGAAAAAAATGAATACAACCTTTTTTGCTGAAAATTTTATTTACTTTAATTTTAGTCCAAACCATTTTTATATTTAAACACATATTTGAAGAGTTATGAGCATAAAACAAGGAGAGGATCACTTTGTGCACACGTTTGGGATACTTCTCGAGGGATGAGGTTCGGAGACTTTGAATTAATTAATCAGAATACAAAAAATTTTATGTAATCCAAATGGTAAAGTTTTATTGGACCACAGTGGCTATGGAAATCGTTGTTGCTTCAGATTTGAAAGGTGCAAATTAAGAATTATAAAATTAAATGAAGTTCCCATCGTTCGACTGACCTCTTGCTTAACATGGATCATATTTCATTGTGTTCGTGTATCGAGAAAATTGATTCTTCGATAAATGGATCAAACTTACCAGAATTTTGTACCATTTTTAAATATAATTTCCATTCAGTAAGTTATTCGATTTCGTTTGATTAATATATTTAAATTTAATTCATTTGTTATAATTTTTATTAAATTTTCAAAAAGGGGGAAAAACAACTACCTACTAAACATATTTATCGAAAACTTTTATAAAAAACACCGACGAATAAAAACATTTAATGCACAAATAATAAGCCACGTAGTAAACAAATCTATCTAAAAATTATTTACAAAATTTTACAACAAATAAAATTAAATTGAAAAAATTACACGAATTAAAACGTTAAAATGTTATCGACTTAATATCCAAAATACGACAAACAGAACATAATGGTAACTGCAATCAGTTCGATTTGATAAACTCAACGACGATCTCACTGCAAATTAAAACACATATTATAAAGTAAATACCACGTTAACTCGTATAAAATACAATTCTAACTAGAAACTAATAAAATTCCAAGCTCGTAAGTTGAAAATACCAGCATCTTTATAAAAAGGAATCGACTTTTGAAAATCACAATATAAACTGATCGTTTATCTTGCCTGCTCGATTTTAGAAAAAAAATCCAGCAAAAGCTGGTAATTAAAGAAAACTTTATAAACTTTCATAATCTCATCGTAAGAAGTTTCAGCTTTTCAGAGTTCAGACAGATGACCGGATTTAAACAAAAAACAAGTAAACCTTATTTCAACCTTTTATAATTAAACTTTTCTTCGGGTATGTCAACGAAACTAATATAAAATTATCTCGAATCTGTTTTATTAAATTTTCTTTTTTGAAAATATACATGTAGGTTGTAGACAGAATAAATTTCAAGGGGGATGTTAAATTTTGTTAGTACGTCTTCAAGAAAAGGAGTAAAACGCTAGCTCCTAGTTTGCACTGTGGCGGTTGTGATTGAGCTTAATTTTTTCAAGTCCAAATCTATGTAAACGCCTAATATGCGAAATTAGAGGAGAGGGAAGGGTCCAATCGAAATTTTTATAATGACCAAAATTATTTCTAGGATTTCAATCTACAACTTTTGTTTGAAAATTTTTTCAATTGGGACTCTCCCTCTTCTCTAATTTTTCAATGGATACTCATTATTAAAAATTAGGGAGAGGGAATGGTTGAATTGAAAAAATTTTCAAACAAAAGATGTAGACTAAGATTATGTAGAAATAATTTTGATTATTATTTCGATTGGACCCTTCCCTCCTCTCTAATTTTGCATATTAGTAGTTAGTACAAAGACACATAATGAAAAATGGGAGGAAAGAGGGTGTTGAATTGAAAAATTTTTCAAACAAAAGTTGTAGAGAATTTTGATTGGACCCTCCCCTCCCCTCTAATTTCGCATATTAGTACAAACACAAAGACAATCAATAATGAAAAATGCGAGGAAGGGGAAAAGGAGGGGGTTGAATTGAAAAAAATTTCAAACAAAAGTTGTAGATTAAGATCCTAGAAATAATTTTGATTATTATAAGAATTTTGATTGGAACCTCCCCTCCCTTCTAATTTCGCATATTCGTACAAAGACCCTCATTAATAAAAATGGGATGGAGGGAGGAGGAAGGAAGGGGTTGAATTGAAAATTTTTTCAAACATAAGTTGTAGATTAAGATCCTAGAAATAATTTTGGTTATTATAAAAATTTTGATTAGACCCTCCCCTCCATTCTAATTTCGCATATTCGTACCAAGACCCTCATTAATAAAAATGGGATGGAGGGGGAGGAAGGAAGGGTTGAATTGAAAAAATTTTCAAACAAAAGTTGTAGATTAAGATTCTAGAAATAATTTTGGTTACTATAAAAATTTTGATTAGGCCCTCCCCTCCTCTCCAATTTTGCATATTAGTACAAAAACCACTCAAAAATAAAAAATGGGAGGTAGGGTGAAAGTAAGGGGTTGAATTAAAAAAAAAATTCAAACAAAAATTGTAGATTAAGATCCTAGAAATAATTGTGGTTATTATAAAAATTTCAATTGGACCCCTCCCTTCTCTATAATTTCGTATATTAGGCGTTGATATTGTTTTGGACTTGGAAAAATTCAGCAGTGCAAACTATAGGAGCTGGTGAATAAAACGTGAAAGGTATTACTTGTGCATAGAAAAAACGTACCTCTTTCCGGTTTCGGTTCACTGCTTTTTAATGGTATGATTTTTTTGGCTGAAGAATGTCTGAAATTATTTATAACTGCGGTACATTCCAAATTCAGATTATCGTGCCTGAAATGTGTCTCTCGTAAAGTTACATTCAGTGGTAACCATGTCCAGAATGTGCTGTTATCTTTATTCTCGCACAGAACAGTTGGATATCCTTCTATAGTTTCATTGCAACCAATATGTTTGTTGAGTGGAAAACCAACCTGTAAAAATAATAACCTAATGAAGCGTACGCAAATCGTGTAAAATAACCTATCGTTGTTTAAATATCCGGAAAAAAGTACATTCGGTCAGATCCTTGTTCCACTATCTCACCAGATCGTTCTTTCTCTCTTTCCTGCTTTCCCGAATCCACTTAAATATGCATTTCCGAATTCATCCGATACTTGGAAAATAATTTTAGCGATTTATATTTTCTTTCTTTTCTCGTACTCGTATTTCCAAATGAAAAACGTATTCTCAAAATATTTTTCCATTAAAGCACTCGACTCGACGCACGTTACTATACATTTGTTCGATAGTAAAATAATGAGAAGTTAATGTTATGAAATACAACGGTAAATTAATTTGAACTCCAATTAATTTATACCCTCAATCGAAAGTGAACTTATCGCAATTACTTTGTTATCGTTACTGTAGTAGAATAATCTTAATGAGAATTTCTGTAAATAAGCTTTGGGGATTCAAACTTCTCATCTCTCTATAGAGTTTCGTTATCTCATCAATTCTGTTTTCTACAAAGTGAAGAAATTTAATACCTGGCTGATTCTAATTACTTTTGCCTCTACCTATTTATTTAGTAAATGAGTATAAGTTCTTTTTTTTCCTTTTTTGTACGCTCAAAGTAATATATGAATGGAAAATCAATTAAATAGATAGGTATTTTAAAGCCATAGGTACCTAGCAACCTACCTAAAAATTTTCCCAGTTCCTTTTCCCTCGAATAAAAACACTCTTACTTGGTTTCACAGCCTAAATATTTCATCTCACATCAAAACATGAAGCAACGAAAGTATAGATGGGTTCGAAGTCTGCTCGTTTACGAAATAATTCATCGAACCCAATTGGGAAACCAAGGCGGTATCTTTATTTTTATATAACACCGTATCAGTGTGATTTTCTTTACAAGTAATCGGACCAAATACAACTTATTCAATTGCTTTTCCGTCACTTCGAATTTCCTCCATTTTTCAATATCAAACGATGATTGAATTACAAAACGAAAAACATTAACTAAACAAAAGTTCTAGGAGGAATGTATGTAATACCGATGGTTAAAAAAAAAGAAGGAAAGAAAGAAAGAAAGGAAAGAAAAACGAAAAATAATAAAAGACCCGAACCCAAAGAATGCATCAAGTGAGATATGTTGGAGCATTATGTAATAGTCTTAAGAAATAGTTTTTTTTTCACGGTTCAAAAGAGTCATTTGTTTAGCAATCTTAAAGGAAACGATAGGCCATTTATTTTTGGCTTCAATAGAGGATTTCTCAGTAGTCACCGATACATTACAGCGCCTGTCAAACTCGAACGGGTCCTGGTCCGAAACATCCCAATACTAACTTTTTCGTCGTGTTTTTAATTAAAATAGCCAAAACTTCTGGGCCATTGTGCCTAAAACAGAATAGGAAATTCTTTTATGGGTTTTGGCATAGATGAGCATTACCGAAAATGCTATAATTTAAACGGATAATTTCACCTAACACGTTAAAAGCTACTCGGGCAATGTGTCTAGATTTATTTGACCTGAGAAACTGATCTGTGAAGAGAATAAATAGAAAAATCTGTAAATTTAAATATGCATTATTACCTCCCTGCAAAAGTCCCTTTTTTTATAATGAACACATTTTTTCAGATGTTATAAATTATCGTCGAAAATTGGTACTAAAATTTGTCATGGATCACGAAACGTATTTCGTTTAGCGCCCCCCTCCTCCTCCAAACAGATCCGTCAGCGTATTTTCGACGAATATTTAATTTTTACGACATGGTTATTCAAATGTGATTGTGCAAATTATTTGTGTTTTTTACAAGTATTTTTTGAGAAATTGAAAGTGTTTTTTCAAAAGGAGTTTTTCAGAGTATTTGGAAACTTCTCTCCGATCCGCAGGGGGTGCAATTCCCCCATCTGTACCATATGCCGGACTATATACCAATTTTTTTTTAAATCGTTCTCAATTTTAAGATCAATTCAATTTTTAATTTTTTTTTTTTTTTGAAAAATTTTGTTCTAAAAAATAGGTATATTTTTGACATTATTTTTAACAAAATTCTCTCTAATAAAATTTTGTTGAGAAAAATTTTAAAGTATCATCTTCTCAAGAGTTGAAAGTTCTATTTATTGAAAAATAGAAATTGAGGAAAATTTCGTTGAATTTATAAAAAAAAATTCTGATAAAATTTGGAATTTCCGCTAGGTATAAAAATTTAACACAATCATTTAAAAAATATTTTTCATTAAAAATGCTGCGAGATTTATTTAAAAGTCAATTTCAAAAAACGAATCCTGAAAACTTTTTTGGGAGTGGAGGAAGCATTTGAAATTATTTGTTGAAAAATTTCATCAGTAACACCCCGAGCAGCACACTCGACAAATTATCGAAATACAAAATCGACAGAATATCGAATTCGATAAAGTGTCGCGTTAGTTCCGCATAAATCGTGAAATTATCTTTCGATATATAGATAGATTATCGACGAATTATAGTTAGCAAATATTTCGAGATTATAGTAAGATATTTTATCGATAATATATCTATAATATCGAAAGATAATTTCACGATTTAGGCGGAACTTTATCGAATTCGATATTCTGTCGATTTTTTATCGATTTTTTATTCCGATTTTTCGTCTTTTACTAGCTTTTTTCTATAATTAAAACTCATTAATTAGCATAATTAATACATTAAACTATGCCTAAACACATTATTCATGTTACGGTAAGAGGATCATTTCAGAAAAAGTCAAAAAAAATTATAAAAAATCTGCCACCCGTGCGGCTTGAACCTTCTACCTCCTGCATGGTAATCCTCTTCCTTAACCACTATGCCATACCTTATCGTTGAGGAATTAGCAATAATACGCTTATAATAGGCAGTTTAGTACTTCCAGACGTGTTGGACTTAGAAAAATTTTCACCAATTTGGAAATAATTTCAAATATCGTCACAAAATCGTTGAAAAATCGTTCGACAAATTTCAGACTATTTGTCGATAATGTAGTTACAAATATCGCCACAAAATCGTTGAAAAATCGAATTCGAGGAATTTCATATCACGTGTCGATAATATAGTTTCAAATATCGTCATAAAATCGTTGAAAAATCGAATTCGAGAAATTTCAGATTACGTGTCGATAATAAAGTTTTAAATATCTTCACAAAATCGTTAAAAAATCGAATTCGAGAAATTTCAGATTATTTGTCGATAATATAGTTTCAAATATCGTCACAAAATCGTTAACAAATCGAATTCGAGAAATTTCAGATTATTTGTCGATAATATAGTTGTAAATATCTGCACAAAATCGGTGGAAAATCGGATTCGAGAAATTTCAGATTACGTGTCGATAATATAGTTTCAAATATCTTCACAAAATCGTTAAAAAATCGAATTCGAGAAATTTCAGATTACGTGTCGATAATATAGTTTCAAATATCTTCACAAAATCGTTAAAAAATCGAATTCGAGAAATTTCAGATTATTTGTTGATAATATAGTTTTAAATATCTGCACAAAATCGGTGGAAAATCGGATTCTATAAATTTAATATTCTTTGTCGATAGTATCGTTGACGAATATCGTCCTAAAATCGTAATACTATCGAATTCGATAGTTTTTAGATTTTTTGCCTATAAAATCGTACAGCTAAATCTGTATCATATCGTGAGAACATCTTTAGATTTTTAAACGATTTTTTATCGATACGTTTCAACTTTCGATATTATCGATCAAATGTGCTGCTCGGGACATTCCACTGAAAAAAATTCTATCAACAACGAAAATTCGCCCAAGTTTTTTTTTCTTAAAAAAATCATTTAGTTATTTAAAAAAAAAATCCAATACCTGGGTATTAAAGTTTTGTTTTACAGAATTTTTCTCCAAAAATATTTTTTAAACAAGAATTTTGAGTCTACCTGAAGACACCTATACCTACTAATGTTCTAGAAAAAAAAAAGAAAAAAAAACATCATTCAATAAAAATCGTCCAATAATTTTTTTTTGAGCTGAATTTTTACAATTTCGTGAAAAATTGTTTTGATTATTAAAATTGACCTAAATTAGAAGAAAAATTTCCAAGGATTTTATTTTTTATAGCTACCTACACTTAACTTTGTTTTTGTTGGATTTTTTTTTGAAATAATTTTCTCTAAATAACTGTAAAATAGTTTTTTTTTCGAAAAAAAAGGTCTAAAAATGTTGTAGGTTAAAAGTTAGATTTAATTTTAAAATTTTTATGAGGACAAAGTACCTATTCAATTTTAAAAAATCCCTAAAAAAATGTTGCAAGCAAAAAATTGGGAACAATATTCTATTTTAAAGGATTTTTTTTCAAAAAATTTTCTTCAGAGAGAATTTGGAATGATTCATAGAAAAAAAATTTAAAAATATATATTATAAATTATAAATAATTTGAACCTTTAAAAAATATAATTTGACAAAAACCCTCTCAAGATTATTTTTGAGGTCAATTTCAACTAAATTTTTTTTCAAGATTTTTTAAAATTATTATTTGCAGATAGGTCTAGGTATGTACATAGAAAAAATTGAGAATAATCTTTTGGAAAAATAATTCCAATGAAGGAAACGTTCTCCAATTCAAAGAATTTTTTTTCAGTTATTGTTTTTGAAAAAATATTTCTACATACATGAAATTTTGACGTTTTCCTAAAAAACAATTTTTTTAATTAAAAAAAATAGAAAGACATTTTAGAAAAAAAAATACCTAGGTATTAAAATCAAAATCTCCAATTCATTTTAAAAAATGAAAAAAGAATGAAAATCAAAATCCCCTTTTATTTGAAAAATAAATTTTTAGCAAAAAATGTTTCCTGAAAACAGTTTTTTAAATTGAAGAAAAAAGATAAGAATGAAATTTTGGAAATTATCTTTTTTGAAAAAAATCTCTGAACAATAATAATTGGAATTCATTTTAAAAAATGTTGTTGGAAAAATGCTCAATTTTTTTTTCAGAAAATTTAGTCAAGTAAGTACTTATAGCTCAGGTATTATTTTTTTTCAATAAGATTTTTCTTAGAGAGAATTGAGAATTTTCAATGAAAACCTCCATAAAAAAAATCAACACAGAATCATATAGGAGAATTTCTTCAAAGTTTTATCGATTGAAAATGTCTCTTTAAACAGAACTTTCATTTATAAATCATTTCTGGTTCTGGAGTAATTTTTTGATTTTTTTTTTCAACAAAATTCATCAATCTTTTTTTGTTAATCAAAAACAAAAATTAAAAAAAATTCTTTAAAAACTGTTTTTTATTTAAATGAACTTGAATTGAAGGAAATGTTTCTTCGTGGAAATTAGATTTTTTCAAGAAATTTGTCTCAAAAGGTCAAGTTTCCAAAAAAAATTTTATGCTCCTACAATTTAAAAAAAAATTAGTTCTCAGGAAAATCTTTAGTTAAAAGTGACCTTAAAAATAATCTTGAGATGATTTATTTATCAAATTAAGTATGTTTTTTTCGAGGTTCAAAAATTTCTTTCCAGCGATGTTTTCTTCCCAGGAATCACTCCAAATTCTCTCTGAAAAATATTTTTTGAAAAAAAAATCCTTTAAAGAAGAGCTTTGCCGAAAATTAAAAAAAAAAAAAATCAATAAAATTTTTTAAGTTTTTATTTTTATTTTTATATGTAGTTTTTAAATAGGATTTGTGATCTTCCTTGGAAAAAAATATGTCAGGAAATTATTTGATCAACGTCAGATCTAAGAATGAATTTTTACCAAAAATTTAAAAATAAACATTCGCTAAAAAACGATGTTTTGTAATAATTTGTTTCGAAAATATTCCCTTTGAAAAAGTTTTATGAAAAAAATCTTCAAGGGAAATTTATTTGATAAAATTCGAATGGAAAACTTCACTCCCCGAGCGGCACACTCGATCGATAATATCGGAAGATGTAACGTATCGATAAAAAATCGTTTGAAAATCTATAGATGTTCTCACGATATTATAAAGATTTATCGGTACAACTTCATAGGCAAAAAATCTAAAAACTATCGAATTCGATATTATTAAGATTTTATGACGATATTCGTCAACGATACTATCGACAAAGAATATTAAATTTATCGATTCCGATTTTCCACCGATTTTGTGCAGATATTTGAAACTACATTATCGACAAAGAATATTAAATTTATCGAATTCGATTTTTTAACAATTTTGTAGAGATATTTAAAACTATATTATCGACAGATTATATGAAATTTCTCGACTTCGATATTTTACCGATTTTTTGACGACATTTAAAACTATATTATCGCCAGATTATATTAAATTTATCGAATCCGATTTTTTACCGATTTTGTAAAGATATTTGAAACTATATTATCGACACATAATATGCAATTTCTCGAATTCGATTTTCTAACGATTGCGTGAAGATATTTGAAACTATATTATCGACACGTAATATGAAATTTCTCGATTTCGATTTTTTTCCGATTTTGTGACGATATTTGAAACTATATTATCGACAGATTATATTAAATTTCTCGAATTCGATTTTTTAACGATTTTGTGAAGATATTTAAAACTTTATTATCGACACGTAATCTGAAATTTCTCGAATTCGATTTTTCAACGATTTTATGACGATATTTGAAACTATATTATCGACACGTAATATGAAATTCCTCGAACTCGATTTTTCAACGATTTTGTGACGATATTTGAAATTATTTCCAAATTTTAAAAATTGGTGAAAATTTTTCTAAGTCCAACACGTCTGGAAGTACTAAACTGCCTATTATAAGCGTTTTATTGCTAATTCCTCAACGATAAGGTGTGGCATAGTGGTTAAGGAAGAGGATTACCATGCAGGAGGTAGATGGTTCAAGCCCCACGGGTGGCAGATTTTTATAATTTTTTTTACTTTTTCTGAAATGATCCTCTTACCGTAACATGAATAATGTGTTTAGGCATTATGCTAATTAATGATTTTTAATTATAGAAAAAAGCTAGTAAAATACGAAAAATCGGAATAAAAAATCGATAAAAAACCGACAGAATATCGAATTCGATAAAGTGTCGCAAAAGTTCCGCCTAAATCGTGAAATTATCTTTCGATATTATAGATATATTATCGATAAAATATCTTACTATAATCTCGAAATTTTTGCTAACTATAATTCGTCGATAATCTATCAATATGTCGAAAGATAATTTCACGATTTAGGCGGAACTAACGCGACACTTTATCGAATTCGATATTCTGTCGATTTTTTATTTCGATAATTTGTCGATTGTGCTGCTCGGGTCTGTCTACTCGTCAACTAGCATTACAAAATGTGGAAAATTTTTGAGTGAATTGAATACGAGCACTGGTGCCCGGCCTCGTCGCACTCTTTCAAAACATAGGTCTAAATTTACAAATTAGCAGACATTTACGAAACACCGGTCCTTTGGTCCTTATACATATTTTTCGTTGATATTCGTATTATTTAATTTGATTAAAAAGTTGCTTTTTATTTTGGAAAAAAACTTTCTACACAAAACAAACCAGATTTAGCTGATTTTTTTTCGCTACAGTACCACGGAAGTTGGAAAGTACAAAAGAACTCGGGCGCGCTAAACTAAAATAAACTAATTTTTAATCACAGAAGTCGGAAATTTCTTGCACCGAACTTCATCTGAAATTTAAATTAAATGCGAAAATTTCCCGTAGGAATGTAAGCAAGAATAAATTTCCATTTTTATCCGGCGTTTAAAACAGTGCTCGGTATTAGCGTAATAAACAAGTGAACATTTTCGGACGTTGCCATAATAAAGAAGACGTACCAAAAACAAAGAATTTATCGCCTATTCGTCCGGTTTAAAAAGGGTGAAAACCAAGTGAAAACTGAAAAGAAGTTTAATTTTTGTAATTCGTCGGTAGACGCCTCCTGTGCGAAGGCGAACGGGGCTGGTAACACTGCGGTGCTTAACCGCCATACAATGGGGACCGCGTACTTTACAATAATTATAACTCGCTAATTCGGATATACGAGAAAGTTTTAAAAGTTGTTTTAGATGATTTATAATGAAGAAGAAAGTTTGAACCTTTTTAATTTACAAACTTCTTTTCATAAGCTACCGCCAATTAATAAATACTGCTTGTCGTTTTTCCTAAACATACTATACCACTCTCTTTGGCATTGCGAGCTTTTCCTGGCGCGCGATCCTCCTTCCCTCGCACCGCCTCTTCCATCTTAAATGCTTTCTCTCTGTCCCTTGGGTATAGTCTAATGTTCCCAGAGACTTTTGTTGAAAGGCTCTACATTAAACCTAAAGAGTATTTGGAAATTTTTGATGTTTTTCGATTTATGCATTCGCCGCGAGTTCAAACTTTCAAATTATATGCTAATAATTTCAAAACTTGCTCGCTATATTTCAATTCATCGGCAACGATATTTTAAAATCTTGCTCCGTTTCGCCAATTTAGATACTTACCGCCGTCCATAATAATTACAACGAATTAAAACCAACGATACCATCTATAGTGGTACAAAACGCTGCTCTCATTATAATCTTTTAGCATAATTAATACAAATTCGTACTTTCGTTTTGTATCGTCTAAGATGCTCGCCTTTTATTATTGCTGCCAGAGTTATGTTTTCAATTATTTTTTCGAATCAGTTTTTCATCCCCCGACCCTCGAATTCGTTAGTAGTACAGCGATCGTTTAAATTATTCATCATTTTTACACAATATAAATTAAAGACGTTCTTCGATGATTTTAATAATTTAAAAGTGCCTCTTTTAGCCGACTTCTATGTGAAAATATGAAATTTCACTTTGTGTACGTATTTATGATATTTCTAACTAGCTGTGAAAAACATTTCATTTGAAAGCACTTCGCTGCCGAGCTACATATCTTTAGCTGTAAATATTTTCGGCGCCACGAAGCTTTCAAATCGTAATATTCATTTTCATATAAAATTACACCAATGATGAGAAATTTTTTCAAGATCTCGGTTTTGCTCGTATTATATACCTACAAATGAAAGAAAACTTTTCTTGCAAATTACAGCCGTGGAAAATATGCGTAGGTTAGGTAGGTATAATTTATATTTATAAGTAGGTGGATTCTTTACAAGTTTCATAAAACTTGCTCAAAATATTTCTAAATTGAAATTCAAAAAAATCGTAAATTTTTTTAATTGATTGTTAAGTTTGCCTTCGCAAAAAATTACATTACGATATGAGTAGGGAGACAAAAAAACGAGCTAATTCGGAGGGAAATATTTTTTCATAAACTTTCAAAATAATATGTGCAACTATCAAATACTTTACATATATAATACTGGAAACTCCAATGGGGACAAGTGACCCCAACAAAAGCGCTCTTTTAGCGGCTCGGCATGAAACTATTCTCAGACTTTCGACCGATCGTCATGTCTTCGACCAATCAGAGGGCGAATCACGCGACGATTAGTCGAAAACCTGGAATTAGTTTCATGCCGAGCCGCTTAGAGAGCGCTCTTCTTGGGAGTCAAATCAAAAGCACAGAGTTTCCAGTATTATATATGTAAAGTATTTGCAACTATTTTTAATTTGATCTTGAAACACGTGGAGTGGTTCATGTGTAAAGTCAATCATTTTTCAAATGATGAAAAAAAAAAAAAAAAAAAAACCATATCAAAGCGAGACACACTAAGGAAATACAAAATTCTGTGATTTTATTTTTCATTTTTAAAATGATGGAAAGAGTCCTTATTTTGAGAATTTTTTTCACGACTGTTCGTCAATTAGTGACACATGTGGAGAAAATAATTCCTTTTTTTATTTCCCCCCTAATTAAGTTGGAACCTTTAGTGTAGCTTTTTTCATTCATCAGAAACAATTTTGCAAAAACTCCCATTTTTTGAAATTTATTGAAAATGAAAATGTTCTCAAATTCAGCTATGGGAAGATTTTGCATTGGATAAAATGGTAGCCTTTGTCATTGATTAAAATAAGTATGTAAATTGTCATTTTTTGAAAATTACTGCAAATAAAAATTTTCATAAATTCAGCCAGAGGAGGATTTTGCATTCGAACTTAGGGTAACTTTTTTCATTGATTAAATGAAATTTTGCAAAAACTCCCATTTTTTGAAATTTATTGAAAATAAAACTGTTCCCAAATTCAGTTATGGGAGGATTTTGCATTGGATAAAATGATAGCCTTTTTCAATAATCAAATACAAAATGCCATTTTTCGAAAATTACTGTAAATAAAAATTTCACAAATTCAGCCAGATGAGGATTTTGTATTGGATCTTGGGGTAGCTTTTTTCAATGATTGAATGCAATTTCTCATTTTTTGAAAATTACTGTAAGCAAAAACTTTACAAATTCAGCCAGAGGAGGATTTTGCATCGGATCTTAGGGTAGCTTTTTTCATTGATTGAATGCAGTTTTGCAAAATCTCTCATTTTTTTAAATTTACTGAAAATAAAATTTTTCCCAAATTCAGGGGGGGGGGGGGTTGCATTGGATCAAATGGTAGATGTTATCATTGATTAAATGCAATTCCACATTTCTTGAAATGGTACTGAAAATAAAAATTTTCTCAAATTCAGTAAGGGTAGGATTTTGCATCGAATCAAATGGTAGACTTTGTAACTGATTAAATTAAAATTGTCATTTTTTGAGATTTACTGAAAATAATATTTTTTACAAATTCAGCCAGAGGAGGATTTTGCATGGGAACTTAGGGTAGCTTTATTCATTGAATAAATGCAATTTTGCTAAAACTCCCAAATTTTGAAAGTTACTGAAAATGAAAATTTTGACAAATTCGCTTAGGGGTAGCCTATGCCATTGATTAAATGTAAATTGCCATTTTTTGAAATTTACTGAAAATAAAAATTTTTCTCAAATTCAGCCAGAGGAGGATCTTGCATTGGATCTTAGGGTAGCTTTTTCCATTGATTAAATGCAATTTCTAATTTTTTGAAAATTACTGTAAATAAAAATTTCAAAAAAATTCAGCCGCCAGAGGAGGATTTTGCATTGGATCTTAGGGTAGCTTTTTTCATTGATTGAATGCAAATTCTCATTTTTTGAAAATTACTATAAAAATAAAAATTTTCACAAATTTAGCCAGAGGAGAATTTTGCATTGGATCATGCCCACGAGAAAATTTTTAAAAAATAAAAAAAAATTTAAAATTTAAAAATGTTCAAATCTTAATTGGGTTAAATATGGTCACAACAATGTAGTATTATTACACAACAGGTCCACCATTATCAATGATTTTTCATTTTTACTCCTAAGTATGCTTTTATGAAAGACGAAAAAATGTAATTTTTCATGTTTTTGAAAAACATTGAAAAAAATTATTAAAAATTGGAAAAGATATTTTGTGATTAAAATTGTTTCAACATAATTTATACATTTTTATGTAGATAGACCATTCTCATAGCGATTTTTTCATCATTATCGTATAACTACTTGAGAATTTTTCGAAAACTATTCAAAATTGAACAAAGCATAGAAACTGAAGGTCCTTGAAAATTAAGATGAAGATGAAAAATCACTCTAAGTGGTCTTTTTGGACAAAAATGTGCATGATAAAATGAAAAATCACCAAGCTTATCAAAATTGTCCTTCTTCATGAGAAATGGTCCCCAATTTTTTATTTTTCCCTCACTGAATTTCAAGTGGGACCTTGAGACGACCGCCTTCAATTTTTCACCTAAAACTGTTCCTTATTATAAAATAAATTCTAATTTTGTAGTTCTATCTTCATTGAATTTTGAGTGCTGACGCAAGCTCTCCTTTCATTTTGAAAAAAAAAGAAATCATCAAATTTTTAACCTTTTACATTTTTTTAAAATTTTTTATTCTAACCTATCAAAATTATTAACTATTTTTCACTAAAAGTAGTTATTTTCTAACGAATAAAAACAAATTTAGTTGAGTAATTTTGTCAATTTTTTCAATTTTTAGTTTTATTATTATATTGTGATGTACGAGTAGTTCCCATTGAAGTTTTCATGTAAAACAACAAAACTTTTTTTCTGCCAAAATTTTGTTGAATGAAAAACTGAAGAACGAGAGAATACGAATAACAACAGAAAAAAGAAAAAATAACAAAAAATGATTCAATTCTAAAAAAAAAAAAAAAATTCACAAAATAAAAAAATGAAAATCTTGACGCCTTGAAGTGTTCAAAGTTCCGAAACAATTTTTGAAGAACGTAAGTATTGCAAAAAAAAAAAATTCAACTCGTACAAAATATTAGTGATCACCTCACACTTGACTAGAAGATAATAGTACATACAAAAAACCATAATAAGTAATTTATCACATACCGGTTCGTTATTCAATAAAAAACTGAGCGACGACTTCGGATGTGACAATGACGACGTGCAATTCGCTTCTAACGTATCGTTAATGTTATATTTTTCCTTATTCGTAAATATTTTAGGTCTTTCTTTCGGCAAAGCTGTAACAATAAACCACGCGTTAATATACTCGACAGTGTTAATTCTACTAGGTACCTAAGTAAATTGAAATTATGCCGAGAAGTCAACACGCACCGCTGTGCGGAAGTCCATTTAATTCTCGAGACGTAAAAATAGCACTAAATCTATCGCATCTTTTAACAAACGTGTAAGGCAAAAAGTAATTAAAATTTGATGAAGTAAAACGTAAGATAACAAAGAAAAAATAAATAAAGGAAGAAGCCAAAGCTGAAATAAAAAGAAGGCTATAAAGAATGCAAATGAATCCACCAAGAAGTCAAGTAATTGCGAAAATAAATGTTGCAAAAAAAAACTACATTAATGTCTGTGATAAGGCGTGCGGTGTTAAAAGTAAAATATTGTATTTCGTCTCAACACACTGGAAAAACATTTTAGAAACAAACAAACGAAAAAAGGAAAATACAGTTCACATTACCGGATAAACACTAACGTGTTAATTTATATTCGAGAATAATTTTCGATTTATTATTATCCACTTCAAGTTGTACGAGTTGGCGAATAAAAAGAGAGAAAAGAAGTCGTATATACTTACAAATTACGGAAAGATGGTGTTGAGCTGATATCACTTTATAAACATTATCGATGGTCACTTCGCATTTAATTGTACCATCTAATTCGTATCCGACTTCTTGTAATGTGACTTGCGTTTCATTGGATCGATATAGCTGTAAAAATATGTAAATTATAAAACAATTATTCGCGCAGTTGTAAATGTTAAACGCACAACATGTGTTTTTATTGCGACAAAAAAAGCTATTAAAGTTTGCTAGTTATATTAGTAAATATCAGCTTTTAAAAGCATTATCATCCTCGATGATATAGTCGCAGTCGACGATGTTACGTACGTATAAAACACCACCTCTACTACCGACACTTATTAGCATAAGTTGTTGAAAATATGCTGATTTTGGTATCACGCTATTCAGGGTAACTTTAAACGTACCCTTCGAATATGTAAAAAGCCTTTTTGTTGATATTTTTGTTCACGTTTTCAACGGGTATATAGGTACTCGAATATGTACTATATAGTTTTCCGCATACATTAATCGTTCTTTACATCTATGTATTTTACCTACTCCATACACTTTGAGCGTATCTAACTACATCAGACAAGAGTAAAACGCATTATTACATTCTTTGTGGAGGATTTTTTTTCAACTGATAAGTACTTCATCGAGTATACATACCACTTGAGAAAAAAATAGGTAGGAGCCTGGCATATAGCGTATGGTAAATCTTTCAAATAGCTCTGCGTACGTGTGGGTGCAAAATTGGGATATTTTTTTGGAGCGTTAAAAATTTCACTAGTTTTTCACGTGCTTTATTGCCATTGATTGATTATGGGGTAGCTGTATTATGAGTTTATGACAGTAGGTATAAACAAATAGAAATTTTGAAATTCAAGTACGTTTTTTGACAAAATTTCAAAAATTCCATTTGAAGACAAAAACTTCAAAAAAACTTCAAAAATTAATTTTGGAAACGTGTTGTGGAATTTTAAACTTTAAAAAAAAAAGTTGGTTTGAAAGAAAAACTGAAAAGTTGTTTTCTTTAACGAAAAAGTTGGTAGTAAAATGTTGAATTCTTTTTAAAAGCTTATATATTTTGAAAATAGAAGAAAAATGACCTCTTGAAGAAACTTTAAAAAAATGTTTTTTGACAAAATTTCAAAACTCATCTCTTGTAAAGAAAATATGTACCTATTCTTGAAAAAAGTGGCATGTATTAGAGAGGGATTGGACAAATAGGTACCTAAACCTATTTAAATGGTAAATAGAATAGGTCCTAAAAAAACCCAATTAAATAGGATATTTAAATAGGTCTTCCAAAAACATATTTAAATACCCTATTTATAGATAGCTTTTTAAAATAGTTTTTTCGTATAATACCGGGTGACCCATAATATGTGGCATAGCTGTGGGAATTTTTGAATGAGTAAGTGGGTTGGCAACGCTGAAGTTCTCCGATGCAGATGTAAACAAACACATGTGTTCATGTTTTTAATTGATAAAATATTCGATTTTGTGAATTATTCCCGAGCGGCACACTCGATCGATAATATCGGAAGATGTAACGTATCGATAAAAAATCGTTTGAAAATCTATAGATGTTCTCACGATATTATAAAGATTTATCGGTACAATTTCATAGGCAAAAAATCTAAAAACTATCGAATTCGATATTATTAAGATTCTATGACGATATTCGTCAACGATACTATCGACAAAGAATATTAAATTTATCGATTCCGATTTTCCACCGATTTTGTGCAGATATTTGAAACTACATTATCGATAAAGAATATTAAATTTATCGAATTCGATTTTTTAACGATTTTGTAAAGATATTTTATACTATATTATCGACAGATTATATGAAATTTCTCGACTTCGATATTTTACCGATTTTTTGACGACATTTGAAACTATATTATCGACAGATTATATTAAATTTATCAAATCCGATTTTTTACCGATTTTGTAAAGATATTTGTAACTATATTATCGACACATAATATGCAATTTCTCGAATTCGATTTTCTAACGATTGCGTGAAGATATTTGAAACTATATTATCGACACGTAATATGAAATTTCTTGATTTCGATTTTTTAACGATTTTGTGACGATATTTGAAACTATATTATCGACACCTAATATGAAATTTCTCGATTTCGATTTTTTAACGATTTTGTGACGATATTTGAAACTATATTATCGACAAATAATCTGAAATTTGTCGAACGATTTTTCAACGATTTTGTGACGATATTTGAAATTATTTCCAAATTTTAAAAATTGGTGAAAATTTTTCTAAGTCCAACACGTCTGGAAGTACTAAACTGCCTATTATAAGCGTTTTATTGCTAACTTCTCAACGATAAGGTATGGCATAGTGGCTAAGGTAGAGGAATACCATGCAGGAGGTAGATAATTCAAGCCCCACGGGTGGCAGATTTTTTATAATTTTTTTTTACTTTTTCTGAAATGATCCTCTTACCGTAACATGAATAATGTGTTTAGGCATAGTTTAATGTATTAATTATGCTAATTAATGATTTTTAATTATAGAAAAAAGCTAGTAAAAGACGAAAAATCGGAATAAAAAATCGATAAAAAATCGACAGAATATCGAATTCTATAAAGTGTCGCGAAAGTTCCGCCTAAATCGTGAAATTATCTTTCGATATTATAGATAGATTATCGATAAAATATCTTACTATCTCGAAATTTTTACTAACTATAATTCGTCGATAATCTATCTATATATCGAAAGATAATTTCACGATTTAGGCGGAACTAACGCGACACTTTATCGAATTCAATATTCTGTCGATTTTTTATTTCGATAGTTTGTCGATTGTGCTGCTCGGGTTGTGAGTAATTTAATTAAAAGTTGACACGCATTATAGTAATCTCATCACGAGATCGTCTTATCGTTATTGCAATGTTAAAACCATTCTAATACATGACCGGGAAAGAAGAGAACTCATTTACACAATTTCACCTTGTCTATTCTTGAAATAGAAATCCGACAACAACTTCCATACATAATGAACCAAGGCCCTAGAATCGTGATGAAATAAAATAGTACACTAATAATTCCGTTTATTTTATAGTTAATATTTAACCACTAGGGTGGCCGTTATTTTTCGAATTTTGGAAATGTTGTCGGGACGGGGGATCAATTGGTGACATATTGGTAGAAAATAATTCCCTATTTTTTATTTTTCCTCTAACTGAATTTTAAGCCGTCCCTCAGGGGCCCCCAAATTTGAAAAAATCAAAAAAAAAAAAAAAATAGAACATTTTGAAAATTTTTGAAAATTTTTAGCAAAATGGTCATAGGGATGGTATTTCTATAAGACAAGACCATTTTCGATGATTTCTTATCTTTACCCCCCTTTTCATGGGACATAAAAAAAACGTCATTTTTTACGTTTTTTAAAAAAATTGAAAAAAATGACTAAAAATTAAAGAAACTTTTTTTTTTGAATAAAATGTTTTTAGCATACATGTTATCACCCAAAAAGGTCATTTACGGCGATTTTTCATCCTTACCTTCATTTTTGGGAACCTCATTTTTTTCAATTTTTGATAGTTTTTGAAAAATTCTCACTGATACGGCAGTGGTGAAAAATCACCGTAAATGACCTTTTTGGGTAATAACATGTATGTTGAAACCATTTTATTAAAAATTTTTTTTTTTTAAATTTGTAGCCATTTTTTTCAAATTTTTTAAAAAACGTAAAAAATGACGTTTTTTCATGTCCCATGAAAAGGGGGGTAAAGTTAAGAAATCATCGAAAATGGTCTTGTCTTATAGAAATACCATCCCTATGACCATTTTGCTAAAAATTTTCAAAAATTTTAAAAATGTTCTATTTTTTCTTTTTTTTTGATTTTTTCAAGTTTGGGGGCCCCTGAGGGACGGCTTAAAATTCAGTTAGAGGAAAAATAAAAAATAGGGAATTATTTTCTACCAATATGTCACCAATTGACCCCCGTCCCGAAAAACATTTCCAAAATTCGAAAAATAACGGCCACCCTATTAACCACCCACGAAAATATCAAATTCAAGATCATTAATTCCACTTTAATTCGTATTTTGTTATCAATGATGAGACAAGATTCGGCACTTCAGCGTTGCCAACCCACTTACTCATTCAAAAATTCTCACAGTTATGCCACATATTATGGGTCACCCGGTACCTACATGCTTTTACGATGACCAAAATTTAAAAAAAAAAATACCAAAATCCGTCACGAAATTCCGAGACTAAAATGGGTTACGGTAGGTTTGGATGACTTGGGGAAAAAATTGAAAATTTAAAAAGAAAAATTGATGACTTTTAAATATTTTGTCAGACAATCTGAAACTTGGAATTTTTTTAGAAATATAGACTTTTTATGTTTATTCTTTATTACGTATATTTTTTAATTTTTGCATAATATTAGTATTTTCCTATTTTTTCTGTTTTTCTTTTTTTGACTTTTAGACATTTTTTTATCAGACATTTTTCTTTTATTTTCTTTTACTTTGACTTATCTTTAATAGAATTTTTAATTTTTTAATTTTTTTATCGCTGTTTCTGATTTTTGTCAGTTTTTCTAAAATGGGAAATTTTATTCTTTTTTTCAAATTGGGTTAACGCAGTGTTGTTTTTTTTTTTTTTTTTTTGAAAAAAGCGAAAAAGAACGAAAAAACTATTTAACTATTCAAAACCGAATTTAAATCGTTAAATAGGTTACAAAATATATTTTAATAGACCATTTAAATAGTATTGCTTGAAGTCTATTTAAATATCCTATTTAAATAGCCTATTTAACTATTTAAATACTCGTAGACTATTTCTATTTAAAATGCCGAATAGGTCCTATCCCTGATATTAGAAAAGTGACTACGTATTCAAAAAAATTGCTTGAAACAAAATTTTTAAAAAGTTTGCATGATTTAGACTTACCGTAACATGAGGTTACTTTGGCCCACTTTTTGAGATTTTTTTTGTTGAAAATTCATCCTGCTTCTTTCAAAATTTAAGTAAGGGCTCGGTTTCACTCTAAATAGTGTCTGACACTTGTAGGAAGCTCTGTAAATTTTTTCAAATTTTTCGTCAAACCCCCTCCCTCTTCCAGTCAAAGTCATGGGCCAAAGTTACCAGGCACTGAGGTTACTTTGGTCCACTTCTTTTTTTTTCTCGCAATAAATCGATTTCTAGGCATAATAATAACTCGCCAAAGGCATGAAACTTCAAAAAAAAAAAAAAACGGTATTTGCATGATAGATTCTGACTCTACGTTAAACTTTCAATCGATTTTCATAGGAAAATTTTTTTTTCTCAATTTTTTATAATATTTATGCGTGGGCCAAAGTAGCCCCAAAAACGAGGAAAATGGTCCTCTGACCAGTGATTTTAATTTATCTCACAATCGCTTCACAAAATCGAATTTTCTATGCGAGATTCTGAATCTACATAAAATTTTCGATCGGTTTCCATAATAAAATCTTTTTGGGACCATTCGTTATAGTTCGTTTAAGCAAAAGTTTTGAAGGTGAAAAACCCACATGAACAACGTTACCTACTACTAAACAAAAAATCAGGTTTACCAAATTTGCGACACAAAAGAAGTGACAATCACATAGAAGTGAAGTATGTAGGGCTGTAGGCCCTCTATCGTTGACACTCATTACAAAATCACTCCACTTCATACAGTTGTGGTTGGTCAGGCAAATATATTTTTTCCGAGAGTGGGCCAAAGTTACCCCATCTTACGGTATTTGAAAAAATTGCCAGGACATTGAAAAATTGAAAATTACGAAAATATTGATTTTAAATTGGAGAAGGGAATTAAAATAAATAATAATTGAAAATGAAAACGTACCTAAAAATTTTTAAGTTTAAAAAAATTTGAAAATAAAAAAAATTATAAAAAAACTGAATTTAAAATAACTAAAAGTTGTAGAGGATAAAAATTAAAATAAAATTAGAAACTGTAAAAAATTTACGAAAAAAAACCTTTTGAAACGAAATTAGGAAAACATTTGAAAATTTTGCACGAAATAAAAAACTCTGAAATAGGATTTTAATTAAGTTGGAAAACTGAAATTACAAGAAATAAAGTTGAGAAAATATTACCAACTTATTCGAAGAAAAAAATTTTCTATTCGTTTCAAAATTGGGCCCAATTTATAGTCCATACAATTTATCTTAAGCCCTCACCTCAGCGGCGTATATAGGAGGTATCCAAGGGATCCAACTCCCTCCCCCCCCCCCCCCCGTGACGACGAAAAAGTTGAAAAAGTTACGACATTTCAGTTAATTTCAGTTTTTTAATGCCATTTTAAACAAAAATTTTCATGTTTTTTGATCAAGCCCCCCCCCCTCCTCCGAAACGACTGCTCACCTCTACAAAGAAAAATATAAACAAAGTGATGTAACCATAATTATAAGATTGCTATAAATCTAATCGTTACCAAAATTAAAATCAAACCATTATTTGCGGCGAACCGCTTATGCAATTCTATTAACGCAAATGATAAACTTACAAAATTCAATTTCAGAAATGGGTGATTCACCTGAGAGCTTATTAAATGAGTTGATTTCTCTCAATTGGTAACATGTTTTTACAACTGTTCAAAAGCTACGTACTTATTTATTTCAACAGTGATTTTTCTCAATTTTGCCATTTTTATAACTTGGAATTTTATTGCAATTTTTTATTTTTTTCTACTTCGTCATTTTCATTTATTTTGTTTCATGTTTTTAAATTGAAAAAAAAAAAATTGAAAATGAAATAAAATGATTTATTGTACAAGTAAATTAAAAATACTTTTAATATATTTAAAAAAATTTACAAATAGCAAATCTAAAAAAATATTTAAAAATCAAAAATTGTAAATAGAAAAATCGTTGAAACTTTGTGAAAAATATTTTAAGCATTTTTGTTGGTATTTGTTAAGAAAATGTCTGAGGGTTAGCAAAACATTCTCCAAAATATTTTGTAAAAAAATTTGGATAATTTTTATTTGAAGAAAAAAATCTGTAAGTAATTTTGCAAAATATATTTCTTACAAGATAGGTTGGCAACTCGTCAACTCCGATTGAGCTGATATTTGGCTCACTGAAAGAGCATGCCATTCAGACCTCAGAACAGAATTTTGTGCTTTCAAAGATGATTTTTCGATTTCTGGCGAATTTTTGAAAAGGCAAAAATATTCCATTGACAAATCAATTTTTCACAAAAATTGTAAATTTTAAGAGTAAATTCTGAAAATTGGTTTGTCGACTCCCTGAGTCGATTTCGATCATTTTCGAAACGATCTGGAACTTTCAGCAAAAGTTGACTTTTTCACATCACACTGGAAATTAACGCTCCAGATTGCACTGTAATCAACTTCGGCAGCAAAAAATCAATTCTAGCGTGTGATATCAGTTGATTGGCACACTTGAACCCAAAAATCGAAGGTGATGAGTTCACAGGTGTAATTTTCACGATTCGAAAATTCTGAAGTCAATTCTTATTGGAGGCTCCTGATCGCTTTGAAAATAATCAAAATCTACTTATCGGGTCAACTTCAGTATTCAACCAATTTTCAAAATTTTATCTCGAAATTTACGATTTTCGTTAAGAATTTATTTATAAATGAGGTATTTTCATAATTTTTCAAAAATCGCCAAAAAATCGAAAAATCAGCTTCGACTGGTCAAAATTTGGTTCTGAGGTTGAGATAAGTGGTCTTTCAGTGAGCCAAATTTCTTATTTTGTCAAGTAGATATACCTACTAGAATTTTGTGGGAAAAAAAGAAATAGGTACGGCAAAAATTCTATACTTATAACTTAAGCTATCTATATAAGATCATTTACAAATTTGTAAATAGGCTTAAAGAATTCTCAAAATATTTTTTTTAAAAATACATTTAAAAAAAACAACAACAATAAGTTGGTAATTGAAAATCCTGAAAAAATTTATTAAAAAAAAATAATTATAATTTAAATACGAAATTCTCAGAACATGTTTTTTAAATTTATTTTTTATTTCTGAACTGGTAATTTGTATACTGATTATCAGCGTGTTTTAAATGTACATCGAGGTAGAGCATGTAAGTAAAAAACTCCCTGTTTTTTGAAATTTGCCTTTTCAATGTTTCTTCATTTCCTATAATTTTTCAGTTTTTCAAAATTTGCAGAAGTTAGTAAACTTTGAATTTTTTAAATTTTTCTAATCTTTCATATTTTTTTAGTTTTTTTTTTTAAATTACTTTTTTTATTTTTTTAATACGTAGGTATCCAGTTATATTTTTCAAAGTTTGCCAGTTTCAACATTTCACAGTTTTTTTTGAATTAGCTGGTTTGTAAAATATTCGATGTATATGTTACGCCGAATTCGCGCAGTTGCCGAATGCGCGCACAAAGCAACGTCGTTGCCGAATTCGCGCAATTTTGCTTTCAAACGACTTTTTTGCTGTCATCAATCATCCAAAAAAATTTAAAAATATTTCTTCGAAAAGTCCAATCTTAAAGCTACAGTTTAAAAAAAAGATGAACCTTATCTAACTCAATTAGGGGATTTGTTATGGATTTGTTATATTTTCGATGTTTCTACAGACATTTAATACTATAACAAATCTCCTAATAGAGTTAGAAGGTTCATTTTTTTTTTAAACTGTAGCTTTAAGATTGGACTTTTCGAAGAAATATTTAAAAAATTTTTTTGGATGACTGATAACAGCGAAAAAGTCGTTTGAAATGAAAACCTGCGCGAATTCGGCAACGACGTTGCTTTATGCGTGCATTCGGCAAAAATCAGCACATTCGGCAACTGCGCAAATTCGGCGTAACATATATAACTTATTTTCCAATTTTTCAGAATTTTCTAGTATTTTAATGTTTTATCAATTTTTCAATTTTTTAAAGGTAAATCTTTTTCAAAGTTCGCTAATTTTGCAAAATTTTCATTTTTTTTTCAATTTGCAAAAGTTCGTAAGTTTTTTATTTTTTTTTAATTTTTCAAAAATTTACTGTTTTTGTCAAAACTTGATAAATTTTTCAACTTTTTCAAGATGAATAATTTTTTAAAAATGGGCAATTTTCAATTTGCTGAAGTTTGTAAATTTTTTCAAGTTTTTTGATCCTTCAATTTTTTTTATTGTTTTACGGACTTTACCTACTAATTTCAAGATTTTTTCGAGGCGAGAAATTTTCAAAATAAAATAAAAATTCATAAATTTTTCAAGAGGATGTCATTGTCATAATCATCATAGAAATCGAGGCTTTGTGACTCCTGCTCTAAATCCAGCCCTGTAAACTCGGCTGTAAAGTCGTTTCATGAAATCACTCTTAAGTACGAGCACTCTTTACGTAGGTACTCGCACGTATTTATCGAATACATCACTAAAAAAAAAAAATTCCCACATGGCATTTATATCCATACCTGCAGTCCTATAGGTTATTTTCGTTGGCAAAAGTTACCAATATTTTCACGATAGACTTGTTCCTTCATAAATTTTAATGTGATAGGCTCTCGACGATTCTGTTTACAGCTTGAGAATCAAGCATATGCTGGTGAAATATCCTGTATAAACATAACGTTTTAGTAATCACCGTTCCGGTGCTTTCATCCGATATGCAAACTTTTCAGTCTAAACCCAACTTTACATTTTATTTTTCGTTTAACTACTCTTCATACATATATCTATTAAGTATTCATTTTTACGTATGTACTACCCAATGTAGTACATCATCTCTCGAAAATGAATAAGGAAACTTTATCGTACACATATACTAGAACATCAATGAAACAAAAATCAAATTATTCTCGTTGCTTTTTATTTTTTGTTTTTGGTCAAAGAATACGATTCATAATGAGCTAGTATATGTATGATAAATTGGCGTGTAAAAATTGTCTTCAACTTTGCGATAAAAATCGTTTCTAGAATCGAAAATATAGTATTCTCGTATACGTAAAATTGTTATCGTTTGTATGGAAAGAAAATGATTTCGGTGTCGTTTATTAAATCTTATTCATAAAGTTGAAACTTCGTTTTGAATCTGATAACGTGAACGCGTAACGTTTAATTGGACATTTCTTTCGATACAAATTTTGTGCGTTTATGTATTTCTTTCAATTTAATTTGATGTTCTTCCCTTTGAATCTCGAGTCTGCTTTCTATGGTACCAGTTTCTGCTTCAAAAAGGTCGTTTTTATTTTTAAATAATGAACTTGGTTACTTTCTTTTTTTTTCTTTTTTAATTCATCGACTGCTGTTTCCATTACGAAATGAATAAGTGCTTAGGAAAAGAAAAACGAGGCTGGGGAATTACTCTTATACGGATATTTTTTCACTTTTCGTATCTAAAACAGACAGAACTGTCTACAAACGAATTAGTATATTGTTCGATAATTTTTTGTATCAACAGTCAAAAAACTTAATGGATGTTGGAACATTTTGATTCAATTAAAAATTGTATACAAAAAGCAACGACGATACGAATCGTTAAATACAAAACTAACTTCGAAACTTTCCACGGTGTTTAACGGAGATGAAAACCCTTTGCAGAGATTGTTTCCACAAATATCATTATAGGCAGGCACCTATTACAAGTTCGAAATACATTATTTTCCAGTTTATAATAAATTTACAGGCGTGTTTTTTTATAAAAAAAAAAATTTAAAAAAACTTTTAGCAGTAGTTTCAATAAACACGTGCTTACAATTTTTTCATCATAAGTAGGTAGGTACCTAATTGATTTCTTTCAAAGTGTTTAAGGATGATGCAAATTGTAATTCACTGAATGTTCGAATATTAGGAATTAGGAATGTTAGATAGGTGATTTTGCTCAAAGTATACAAGCACGTGCCTACAAGATGAACAACAATTTGAAAATTCTAATAGCAAACAAGCTTGAGTTTTGAAAAACCATCTTTTCACAGTTTCACCAATCGTCATTAATCATTTTGTTAAAACAATATTTCGCGAAAAATTACACGAGTGAATCTACCTTGTGTGTGATGTGTATATGTAATTAAGGGATGAATATTTGCAGCCATTAAAATAACTCTTTAAATATTTCACGTGTTACAAAACAGATGAATCATAACATAACTAATTAACGAAAGATGATTTTTTTTTTCGCTTAACACATAAACGTTCATTTGTCAACGTTTATCTCCAGTCTAAATCTTTATATTAGTGACACTCGTTTTCCCTGAGCTTCACTCACATAGTGACAACTTTTGGCAAAATGTGATATTTTTTGTCATTTTGTCTTTATAAGCATAAGCCTAAGCATGCTGTATTTCATGATACGAGTACAAGTGAGCCTAATTCATCCGGTAGTTAATTTTAATGATGGGGAGTAATTTATTATTTTTTGGAATTTTTTTCTAGAAGATTTTTCAAGAGATATTTCTGAGATTTGGTAATTATTTCATTCCGTAAAAATTTGTTTAACATGAAAAAATAATTCTGTAGGTGGGCAAATCTAAATTTTGAAAATTGTATCAAGTTTTTTTTCTCATTTAATTTTTTAAAATTTATCAAAATTTAAAAATGAGCAAAATTTTAAGTTATTTTAAATTTTTTAGTAATAAGTCTAACTACCAAATTTTTGATTCTCCTCAAATTTTTGAAATTGTAGAAAGTTTATTAGACTTTCAAAAATGTTTCAATTTTTCAAATACTTGGTCACATTAAGCAAATTCAACATACCTACCTATTTTTATGCTCTATTGAATTTTGAGTTTTCAAATAATTTTGAAGATCTAATTTCAAACTTTTAAAAAAAAATTCTTGGATAAAAATTTTCATTTTTTTGAAATATATACCTTATCATTGCTTTTTTTAGGAATTGATACTGATTTTTTTTTTGGAAATAAAGCAGAACTGTATTTAAAAAATACCTTTTTTTTTAAATTTCTCAGATAAAAATTTTCATTTTTTGAAAAACTATTGTCATTTTTTTGGAATTTGATATCTTATTTTTTTGAAAAAATATTGTAATTTTTTCGGAAAAAGCATTGCCATTTTTTTGAAAGAAATATTGGCAATTTTTACTGAAAAGTTATTGTCATTTACTGGAAAAAATATTGTTATTTCTTCGAAAAAATATTGTCACTTTTTCGGGGAAATCGTTGCTATTTTTTATCGAAAAAATATTGTCATTTTTTTTTTTGGATAAACCCATTGAATTTTTTCCCCCCTGGTTGGCTCTATTTCCAGACTACGTTTGAAAGTATGAAACATAGTATATGCGTTTACTCTGTGACAAAATGTCTGAAAGTCATCTTTCTATTTATAGAAAAAATTCCAAGTTACAAAATGTCTGATAGTCATTTTTTAAATTTTTTTTCCAAGTTTCAGAATGTCTGACAAAATGTCTGAAAGTCATCTTTCTAAAAAAATTTCAAAGTTTCAAAATGTCTGAAAGTCATCTTTCTAAATGAAATTCCATGTTTCAGAATGTCTGACAAAATGTCTAGAAAATCTCTAAAAGTTATAAAATTTCAAAAAATTTTACAAGTTTCAAAATGTCTGACATAATGTCTAAAAAATAGAATTTATTAAAAATTTTCTAAGTTTTTTTATGTCCTCCAAACCCTAATGTAACCTAACCTAACCCAATGTGTCGGATTTTGGTGTCGGATTTTTGGGTCGGATTTTGGTCTCGTTTTTTTCCATTTTGGCGTCCGTAAAAGCATATACTACGTATGCTAAAAATTTGATTTTTTTTAGAAAAAAATATCTTGTCTCTTTTTCGGAGAAAATATTGTCAATTGTTTAAAGAAATATTGTCTTGAAAAAATACTGTCATTTTTCAAAAAAATACCTATTGTCATTTTTTTTTTGAAAAAAAATATTGTCATTTTTTTTGAAAAAAATATTGTCATTTTTTTGAAAAAAATATTGTCATTTTTTTTGAAAAAAATATTGTCGCTTAAAAAAAATGTTGTCATTTTTCCGGAAAATAGTGTAGTTTTTTTTGGAAAAACCATTGTCATTTTTGATCTTTTTTTTGGAAAACCCATTGATTTTTTTTTTGAAAAAAATGTCATTTTCTTAGAAAAATGTCTATCTTGTCATTTTTTCGGAAAAAGCATTATTATTTTTTTGAAAAATATATTGTATTATTTTTTTGAAAAATATATTGTATTTTTTTTTTTGAAAAAATACCTAGGTATTGTTAATTTTAAAGAAATAATTATATTTTTTCAAAGAAGTACTACTATTTTTTTGGAATAAATATTTGTCACTTTTTTGAAAAAGCATTGCCATTTTTTTGGAAAAACCATTACCATTTTTATGAAAAACTAGCGGTTAGCCCGGCGCTTCGCTGCCGTGGATGTTCGATAGTGAGTACAAAAAGAAAACATGTATTTAACAAACTGCGGTGGCACGGACAAAAATTCTGCACATTCGGTACAACACGCGCGCCACCTATTGTAACTTAATTGTACTATGCCTATATTGTGGCGCGCATCTGCTGTAGCAACGCACCGGTTAGATTGGTGGTTCGAACCCACCCAATGACGATAAATTTTTTTGACCCCGATTTAATTTTTTTTTTGCCTAAAACCTTCCCGCAAGTGCAAGCAATAAGTTGACCAAGTTTTATCGCAATCGTATGAACGGTATGGCAGCGCATAAAATACATACAAACATACAAACATTGATTTTTATATATTAGAAGATGTATATTGTTATCATTTTGGGAAAAATATTGCAATTTTTTTGGGGAAAAAACTAATTTCTTGGATAACAATTTTAATTTTTTTTTTGAGAAAAACTGAATTTTATTCTTTGTTTACTATTTCTTTTTTTTTTAAATTTTCGTAGGAGTTTTTTTTGAAATAAAAAACAACTTAATTTTGACAATTTTTTTAAAGATTTTTTTCCAGTGGATTTTTCAGAAGAATTTTTTCCGAGTATTTTTTTCAGCCAAATTTTTTTTATTCATAAAATCTAATTATTTACCTACGCATCCAATCTTTTTAAAAAATAAACCAAAGAAATTTGTTAAAATTATTTTTTCAGGAAATTTGTGGAAAAACTATTTTACAAGGAAAAAACTTCTTCGTAAATTTAAAAATTAATATTATCTCGTGAAAAATTCTGGTACCAAAAAATGCCCCAGAGAAAATTATCCTAACCGCTACGATTTGTATCTCATTGGCCTGGAATTAGGATTACGTTAAATGGCCACGCTTTATGTGCTCGATTATTTGACATTTCGAACTCGTGGTGAGGGTATAGCTCAACTGTGTATCATGGGTCAATATTTGAAGTACTATACACAAACAACGGTGAAAAAAACACTACTTCGGTATACGAGCACGAGAAAAAAAAGCTTATGTTTGCTATCCTATTCTGCGATAAAGCCCTTAAATCCTCGATACGAAAATAGAACCCATACAAAAGTAAACTACGAATCGAAAACCTCAAAATGTGAAACCATAACACCATAAAATGCAATTGGAAAGTCATAGTCATGGAAAACAGCCAAATTTAATCAAAACCTTCACATACAACTGGAGCAAATTAACCACTCGATAGTAATAATGTTTCCTAGGTAAGTATATCTCAATCCAGACCCGAACACACCTGTTTATCTTTACAATTTCATCAACACACCTCTCTTATTACCATAATAAAAAGAAAACACATTCTTGCGAAAAGATGACGAATCGAAATTCGGAAAAATTTCCTGCGAAATGACGGAGATAACAAAAAGAAATAATAAACCAAACAAAACGCAGCTTCTAAGCAATACCATATAAGAGCCCATTTTAAACTAACAACTTCCATATTCGTACACATTGGTGGAAGGAATAAAGTGCAGTGTTACTAGTCTCCGGAGATGCTCGCAGCAAATTTTAAAGAATAGGCTGTCTCAGAGGCGCCGCGCGTATCGTGGCGCGTTTATTTCTTCTTTAGAATTAGAAAAAAAGCACCGCGATACCATTTCGCATTTCTAAGTGAAAGAAAAGCCGCCAAACTGCAATTACTATTGTCAAAACAGAAGCATCTATTCGTCTAGAATGGCGAAATTAAGAACTTACGTCGGGGTTATATTTGGTCGATATTGAATCATAATAGCGTATGAAAGCAGCTTTCGTATGGATATCATATTGAATGGAAAAGAACCCACACGAAAAAATGCTATTCAGGAAATGCGTAAAGTAATTTTATGTATAGCAAGTAGTATCACTCTAGATTGTATTTTTGATATGTGACACATTTTATTCGTCGTACGTAATCTGATTTATATTCGTATGAAACGATTTCGCCGCCCTTTTATTTCAAAACTTTGATAATCATCTTAGCAGGAAAGAGCAGAGGGCGAAAGATTGATTCAAAACAAACTACTAATCGCTATTAGAACACAAATCACTGGTAGTAACGGAAAAGTCGTGGAAATACTCCTACCAAGGTTACCCAGTAAACGCACCCGATGAATAATTAAAACTTGAATCCGTTTCTCTGACTTCAACAATGTTTGAATTGCGGTAGGCGGAAGTATAAACCGGTGCTTAACTGAGACTAAAGTATACAATACATTTTATCAACTTTTAGTTTCCTTAATAGCACTGATGGCTTTTTATTTCCCGACCCTTGGTACAGTTTTCGCTCGATGAACATACGTATTAATTTGAAGATAAGTAAGCTAACTATACGAGAGCGAGAAACATTTTTGCACATTATTTTTGAAAACGATTCGAAATGGGTATCTATCTACCAACGTGGTGGCAACTTGGGGGAAGGTAGAGTGCTCATCGAGCTGCACCCAAAATTTCGAAAGTAAAATGAGGTAAACTTCAATAGGAATCTCTAAAAATGCAAAATTAAAATACTCATTTTAAAATTAGGGTTTTTTCAAAGTAAAAATTTCTTTGACATTTTTTTTTTTTTTTTTTTTTTTGAAATAAAAAACCTGCGAATTTTTCTTTGAGTAAAAATATGTTTTCATTCTTCTTGAAATACAAATTGTCGTAGGTAAAAAAAACTTTCCAATTTAAAAACTCTTTGATTTTCTCGGGAAAAAATACCCTAATTTTTTTTTTAATCAATTTCTATACCTACCCGGTAAACACACCGTATGCGAATCGCGTGCTAATAGAATGCTACATTCGCATCTCTCGCATACGAATAGCATACGAAAATAGCGTACTATTAGCATATCAAAACTATCCGTTTTTTAGCGGCTAATTTCGAATGCTAATAGTGCGCGAAATTAGCAGCGAATTTAGCGTTCTATTCGCTGTTAATTCGCTGGCGATTAGCGTTCGAAATTAGCTTCTAAAAAGCAGTCAAATGATATATTGACGATTTCCACTCAGCAGTAAGTTAATTATTTCGAAAATACATCTCATTTGTGATCGCAAATCTGTGTAAAATGAAATTATGCCAATGGTAAAGATTTTGACTTGCCTAGTAGTGGTGTTTGATAAGTAAGTAGGGCGTGGGTATTTCAATTTACAACTTTTTCATAAAATTTTTTGATGGACCCTGTACCTTCTTCTATTTTGAATAATAAATATCTACGTAGTATTAGATGAAATTAGAAGGAAGGAAGGAAGGGAGGGAGGGAGGGGTCCAATCTTAATTTTTATGAAAATCAAAATTATTTCCAAGAATTCAATCTACAACCTCTGTTTGAAAAATTTCTCAATTGTGAGAGGGAAGAAGGGCTGGCCCAACTGAATTTTTTTCAAACAAAAGTTGTAGATTGAAATCCTAGAAATAATTGCGATTACCTATTATAAAAATTTCGATTTGACTCCTCCTTTCCTTCTAATTTCGCATAATATGTACTTATACTGCTTCACACAGGAGAAGGCAGAGAAACAATTTTATTGAAAAATTTTATAACACTGATAAGACATCGAAAATTTTTACGTACGATTTGATAAAATTTCATTTCACACAGATTCACGATCACAAATAGATATATATTCAAAATAATTAACTTACTGCTGAGTGGAAGTCGTCCAAGAAATCCAATCTTCGTCTCCATTCTTGTCATTTTGATCAAATCATTGGGATTTTTATTTAAAAAGAAGAAAAAACATCAATCAAAACACAAAATCCCCCAACAAAATCAATAAAACTAGAAAAATATTCAGTTTATTGTTAATAAGTCACTGCAACAATCTCAAGTATACACGTTCATGCTTGAAAATGATTTCTCTCGTTCATAAAAAATATTGAAAGACATTTGTCGCCAAAATCGTATGCGATTCGCAAGCAAATATCGCACTAATATCGTATGAAATATCTGCACGTTTTCCAATGCGATCTTAGCATACGATTCGTAATAGGCGAATATTGCGCTAATATCGTATGAAATATCTGCACGTTTCCCAATGCGATTTTAGCATACGATTCGTAATAGGCGAATATTGCGCTAATATCGTATGAAATATCTGCACATTTTCCAATGCGATTTTAGTATACAATTCGCAAGTGAATATCGCGCTAATTTCGTACGAAAGAAGTACGTATTTTTAAATGCGATTTTAGCACGATATTCGTTCACGAATAGTATACGAATTTATCTCAGAAGATTTCCCTCGATTTTCACGTTGATTTCGCATTCTATTCGTATGCGAATAGACCCTGATTTTCGTATCTGCTATTTTAGCATACGAATAGCACACGGTGTGTTTATCGGGTAGACATAATTGTTTGTCTCAATTTCTCCAAAAAACAAAACAAAAAAACTTACAAACTTACATAAATTCTCCAGTTTTTTGGAAAAATTTGACTGCTGAGTGTAAAAATAAGTAAATAGATAATATCTTTCAACTTTGCATTGTGAACAATTCTTTCAATTTTTTTGAAGTAAAAAACACTCGTAATTTTTTTGGAGTGGAACAATTTTTAACTTTTTTTTTGAGAGTGCCTAAGTAAAGAAATTTATCAAATTTTTTCGTAAGTAAAAAAAAATCTAAAAATTTTTGGAGAATGAAATCATTTTTAGATCAAACACTTGAAAAATCCCAATTTTTCCCATATTTTCGGAAAAAATCAAACTACGTACTCTATAGAAAATTCCAAGTTGTCAACCATTACCTAAATTCTCACAAAACTTATTGAAATTTTTGCTCAAGACAGGCCTGCGATTATAACTTTTTTTTAAATTTAAAAGTTGAAAAAGTTATTTTTTCACATTTTTTCAAAAAACTATTTTTTAAAACAATTTTGAACAGATCAGATTTTGGAATTCATGTGGATTTTCCTCTTCTTTCTTTTTCTCTAATTAGTTAGTTTAGGGCGAGTAACTTAGAATTTTTCGGGTGGACCTGGGCGGATTTTTCAATAGGTATTAAATGTAGAAATAACAGATTTTCCGTCAAAAAAATAAAAAAATAAAAAATTTTCATTCCAAAAATACTGAGAAATTATTTCACAGAAATGAATGAGAGAATTTCTTATTCCAAAAAAAGGAAACTAATTGAATAGAACTTGAGAAATTTTTTCTTCAAAAATAATACCTAACTCTTTTTTCAACTCAGGAAATTAATTTTTTTCTAAAAAATTGATTTTTTTTTTAAATTGGAAAATTGAGTTTTTCTAAAAAAAGTCCCGAGCAGCACAATCGACAAATTATCGAAATAAAAAATCGACAAAATATCGAATTCGATAAAGTGTCGCGTTAGTTCCGCCTAAATCGTGAAATTATCTTTCGATATATAGATAGATTATCGACGAATTATAGTTAGCAAAAATTTCAAGATTATAGTAAGATATTTTATCGATAATAATTATATCTATAATATCGAAAGATAATTTCACGATTTAGGCGGAACTTTTGCGACTCTTTATCAAATTCGATATTCTGTCGATTTTTTATCGATTTTTTATTCCGATTTTTCGTCTTTTACTAGCTTTTTTCTATAATTAAAAATCATTAATTAGCATAATTAATACATTAAACTATGCCTAAACACATTATTCATGTTACGGTAAGAGGATCATTTCAGAAAAAGTCAAAAAAAATTATAAAAAATCTGCCACCCGTGGGGCTTGAACCATCTACCTCCTGCATGGTAATCCTCTTCCTTAACCACTATGCCATACCTTATCGTTGATGAATTAGCAATAAAACGCTTATAATAGGCAGTGTAGTACTTCCAGACGTGTTGGACTTGAAAAAGTTTTCACCAATTTGGAAATAATTTCAAATATCGTCACAAAATCGTTGAAAAATCGTTCGACAAATTTCAGATTATTTGTCGATAATGTAGTTTCAAATATCGCCACAAAATCGTTGAAAAATCGAATTCGAGGAATTTCATATTACGTGTCGATAATATAGTTTCAAATATCGTCAAAAAATCGGTAAAATATCGGAGTCGAGAAATTTCATATAATCTGTTGATAATATAGTTTTAAATATCTTTACAAAATCGTTAAAAAATCGAATTCGATAAATTTCATATTACGTGTCGATTATATAGTTTCAAATATCTTCACGCAATCGTTAGAAAATCGAATTCGAGAAATTGCATATTATGTGTCGATAATATAGTTTCAAATATCTTTACAAAATCGGTAAAAAATCGGATTCGATAAATTTAATATAATCTGTCGATAATATAGTTTCAAATGTCGTCAAAAAATCGGTAAAATATCGAAGTCGAGAAATTTCATATAATCTGTCGATAATATAGTTTTAAATATCTTTACAAAATCGGTGGAAAATCGGAATCGATAAATTTAATATTCTTTGTCGATAGTATCGTTGACGAATATCGTCATAAAATCTTAATAATATCGAATTCGATAGTTTTTAGATTTTTTGCCTATGATGTTGTACCGATAAATCTTTATAATATCGTGAGAACATCTATAGATTTTCAAACGATTTTTTATCGATCCGTTACATCTTCCGATATTATCGATCGAGTGTGCCGCTCGGGGTATGATAGAAATTTTTCTACTTGGAAAAAATATAAAGAAATCGGTTATTAATAAAAATTGAGACGTTTCAGATTTTTTCACCTCTAAAAAAATAAAAATAAATTTCTTTAAAAATTGAGAAAATTTTACAATAAGTACAGAACATTAAGAGGTGTATTTCAGAAAACAGAAATGTATTTTTCATTATACGTGCATAGAAACAATGTTGTTTCATACTCGTTTAGAGGTTGGGAACGCTGTTGTTACATTCAATCACATTACATACAAATTTCCACTTCCTAAGGTGTGGAAATTTGCAAAATGTAAATTTCCACACCCTAGGGAGTGGAAAATTCACTTGTAAACAAATGAAAACGTTATCAGTAGTAATGCAAGTTGCAACTGGTAACGTGGTTTTGTTTCTTCTACTCTTCGTTCTTTTTTGGTTTAAAAGTGAATAGTGACGCTAATCACGATAATAATGAAGATGATCAAAAAAATTTAAATCCAAACTTATATGAAAACACATTTATTTCTCATTGATAATAAAAAGTATTTCACAATGCAAGAGTTGAATGGGAGCTAACTTACTCGTGTTCAAATTTTGCTCCACTCGCCTTCGGCTCGTTCCGCAAATATTCATTCCTTCACTCGCTTCGCTCGTTCAGGAAACTCTTTTGCTTCGCTCGCTACGCTCGCTCCGCAAACGTATTCCACTCGTTGCGTTATAGCCCCCATTCCACCCTCGTAATGTAAATTACTATTTCTCGAAAATTAAAAAAATAAAAAATACTACAAAAAATCAACAAAAAAAATTCTTCAAATTTAAAAAAAAAAAATTTATTTAAAAAAATTGACAATTTTTTCAATTTAAAAACTGACAATTTTTTCCTTGAAAATTTTTTAATTTTTTCAGTGAAGTAAAGAAGCGCTTTAACTTTCGGAAAATTGAGAAATTTTTGCACTCAAAAAAAGTTGAGAGGTTTTTTCATTTCAATGAATAATTGAGTGAATTTCTTTTTTTTTCCCTTCAAAAATTTGAGAAAAATTTTTACTATAAAGAGCTGAGATTTTTCCAGTGGCGTGGCGTGAGTTTATGTGGATCGGAAGCAAATTGACACTTTTATGAAACCATGTGTCGTATACAGTAGGAAAAATTTTTAAAGACATTGAAAACGATAATTAGAACACCCATTTCCTCAAAAATAAAAATTGAAAAAAATATATTAATTTTTATTGAAACTAAACCGCATACAACGGGTTTTAAAGCGAAGAAGCAATTTGCGAATTGCTTCCAACGAATCTTCGTTCGCCGCATTACTACGTTTTTCAACGCGAGTTGAGTATGGCAAATACGACTCTTTTCATGTTTAAAATTGAAACGATGCCTCTGGAAGCAACGCGTTGTTTGCTTCCAAAAGGCGAAAAATTATATTTGGCTCAAGTGAAATGGCACAGGTGGATGGATTTTGAGTAAAGAGTTAGGTATTGTTATCACTTTTAAAATATTTTTTACACTATTATCTCTCATTATTAATCATTATTCCTCTTTTTTTCGAAAATTGTAAGGGAAGCAATGCTTCCTTTGCTTCCATGGACGCCACGCCACTGGATTTTTCAGTCAAAAAATTTGGCGATTTTTTTTTCAATTCAAGAAAATAACAGGTAATTTTTTCTTTCCAAAAAAAATTAAAGTTTGATTTTTTTTCTTTTGAAAAACTCGAAACAAAGAAATAAGACTGCTCCCTACAAAAAAAAATCGAAAAAATGGAGAATTAAAAACAGAGACATACTTTTTTCCGAAAAATGAAAAAAAAAATCCTCAATAGGTATGATAAAAAATTTTACCAAAAAATTTTAAAATTTCACTCCGAAAAAATTGAAAAAAATGTTTTCAAAAAACTGAAATTGTTTTCTTCAAAAAATCTAAATGTTAACACAAATTTGCAGGACCTGTTGTACGTGCACCTTTTTTTTTTTGTGCACCTTAAGTCTGAACCTAAATCTATTCCTGATTTTTTAAAACTTATTACATATTAAATAAGTTTTTCGAACCTTACATTTTTGTAAATCTTGTTCGAATTACAATGTTCTTAAAGAAGAATTAAGTTAGTGAGTTTTTATTCTGTTAAAAATCACAAAAATTGCCAAAATTTTGTAAACAATCTTGGAACTTTTTAAAAGACCGCAAGCTGTGTTGCATGAAACCAAATTTTTAAAGATTTCAGAACAATTTTGAAAATTTATCAACTTACCTAATCAAAATACATTTTTGAAAGAAAAGTTAGGTATTGTGAAAGAATTAAAAAATATATTTTAGGTACCTACTATCTACCTAGTACCTATATACATATTTTGGATTTGAAAAAAAAAATTGATAATCAATAAAGTTCCTTCAAAAATATTTTTATTCAAAAAAACATTTTTACAAAAAAAAAATCGATTTTAAAGAGCACCAAAAATAAGATCCACCGCACTTTATAAAAATTATAATGATATTGTGCTGGAATCAGGCTAATACGTAGGGGAGAGTACCCCACAGTGAGACACTTTTTAGTCAAAAATTCATAACTCTACTATTTATCATCAGAAATGGTTGGTTATGGGATCAAATGCAAACTACATCGTTTACGCTCATAATGCATCCATAAAAACTGAAAAAATATCATTTTAGGACCATCACACAATTTTTCAAAAAAAAATTGACAAGTTGTCTCACTCTGTACACGGGTAGCTCAGAGTGAGACAGATCGTGGTGAACTATGAGACGGTGTCTAAAATGTTATAATTAAATGGAAATACGTGCTCTTGACCCAATATAATATTTAATCATAAGTCCAAGATATGCTATAACTTGAAAAATTTACAATAAATGAAAAAGGGGAGCTATAAATTTTTTTTTAAATTTCATAATTTGAGAATGTTTGCATTGCATGAATTTTTCTTGTTTTGTTCATTTTGCTCTTTCTGTTGTCATTATTGCCATGAGGTGTACATAATTTGGCAGTATTAGGCAGTATAACATCTAAAAATCAGACTTGGAAATTTTTTGTATGTTATTGCTATTACATTTTTGCCGATATGGTGCACAATGGGACACTGTCTCACTGTGGTCGACCCACGTTTTTTCTTCTTCTAAAATTCATAACTTTTGATATTTTATACTTAGGATTACGATTCTAACGTTAAAACGTACTTATTTGGTTATATTTCACATCAACCCATAAGGGTATTCTCGAACTCAACAGGAAAAATTAAATTTTCAAAAAAACCCACTTTTTACAAAATTAGGAAAAAACGTGATTTTTAGAAAAATTGCAATAGCAGGTTTACCATTCAGCGAAACGAAACATTTGTTAGTTCACGTGATGTATATGATTAAAAGCTATATTGTGTCTGAAGGAGCCCAAAAATTAGCAATATTAAGTAGGTAAAAATAGGCTGTTTCACTCTGTCTACCGTCTCACTGTAGGGCACTCTCCCCTACATATTACAGTGTAATGGATCGAAAATTTCATTTTTTTTTCCCTATCTCAATCCAATAAATTTCATAAAACTTGATATTGTTCAACTGTAAATAAGTATTTGTACACATTTAAACACCCGCCAAAAAAAACAACAAGAAAGTAAATAAACTTGAAAAAGTATCATGTTACTTTTTATTCTAGATAATTTCTAAACGGATGGTTCAACTGCACTGTAATGTTGGTAGGAAAAGAAAAATGCGGGAAGAAATAATAAATACGAAGGCAATTTTATACACACGAAAGATTATACATAAGTAGTGAAATTGGTAGCAAACTCGTAAATGTGACACATAAATAATACCACTAAACACTACAAAACGCTATCAAAATATCAAAACACGCTAAGGGTTTGTATTTTTACAGCATAAGAGGTAATAGTTTCCTGAATTTTGCATGAAATACTATTTTACTATTTTCTATTCAAAAAATGAATTTTCTTTATATCGCTTCACGAAAAACTCTGCGATGTCTGAATTAATAAAACTCGAAAAATATAGGTAATGAATTTTAAATTTCACTCAAACACGTTGAGTTTTCAATTTTGATCTCGTTTCAAACAGTAATGAAATCAACTTTCGAACCAGCGAATAGGTATCTAAGTTTAAAGGTTTGAAAATTGAGCTTTGGAGCGTTCTCTTCATTTTTCTACCAAACCTGAGCATACGTCAAATCCTTTTGAACTTTACCTACATTTACAGCGTTATCCACTTATGAAGTTCGTTAAATCTCTTTTGATCATTTTGTGCGAAAATCACGCCATGTACATAATAATTCATCAACTCTTACTCGGCTTAAGTACTCGTATTTTTCAAATTGTACGTAACTTGAAGCAGACATTTTGTAAGGGGAATTTTTCACACTCCGAAACACTCAAAATTACCTTTTTGTACTCGAATCAGGTATAATATAAGTTGGATTGAATAATAGCATTATGCGAATTTGCGAATCATGAACGAAGCTTCCATTAACTATTAAACTAACATAAGTACTGATAGAGCATTTACTGATGTGAAACGATCAATTAACTAATTTCAAAAACACGATCACTAAAGGAGTAATTTAGCTACCTACACATGGAAGGAAAAATTTTCATAAAAATGTGCAAAGAAGTAAAAAAAAATACGACGTGAAAGTAATCAAAAAATCATTCTAAAGAAAAGAGTCAAATTACAAAACTATAACATGTTTAAAACTTAAGCCAAACACGTCGAGGTAAAAATAAATATAGACGCAAGATGACTTTTATTATCCAATATGCATCCTCAAGTTGTACACAAGTTTCCACATACGAGAGCAACCTGCTAGCAGCTAGTACTCCACATACATTTCATAGTCACGTTACAAATTCATCCGCAACTCCTTAAAATGTCGTTTTCGAACTGAGACGACAACTTTTATATGTATAAGCTCTCTCTACTACGTGAAAGACAAGTTTGTTTTAAACTTTAACAATATGTATTTATGTAGTCTCACGATTGCGAATTTTTCATAGCCGGGTGTTTGTGATTTTATGTATGTAAACAAAGGTGCGTCTACGCAGGAATATTCTCCAACGTATTACACCTACTTACTTGCTTACACAAAAGTTAAAATACATAAAATACATCTAGTCCTGGAAAAATAGAACAAAAAGGGCTGGTGATAAGAATATGAATCGGCGCCCACCTCCCACGCCCTCGCTGTTGATATATTAATTTTTCACAGAAAATGATGAAAAAATCCATTGAAAAAAATTCTCAAAAAGGAGTAGGTATTTTAAATATTACGTAATATTATAGGTACCTACCTACCTACAAAAAAAAAATAAAAAAATAAAATAAAACTAAAAAATATTATTTACTTACAAAAAATTATTTTGACAAGAAATTTGGAGATAATACCTAATTATATTTTTTTAATTTTCCAGAAATGAGTTTAAAATAGTACCCACTTCACTAAAAAAAATTTTAAAATACTTTTTTACTGAAAATGTTCTTTGAAAAATTTCTTAATTTTTTTTTCAAAAACTGGTTTAAAAATATTTTTTGATTTGAAAACTTCTCTCTTGAATAATTTACAAAAAAGAGATAAATCCGAAAATTCCATCAAAATTTTATTGAAAATAATATTTCTTTACAGAAAATCATTGTTAATTTTTTTTCTACCTAAAAAGGAATGAAAAATTTGTTTGAACTTATTTGGAAAATATTTTTTCTTTTGAAATGTTTTTTAAAAAAATAGTAAAAAAAATTTAAAAAGAAGTTTTGGCTAAGAAAATTTTTCAAAAAAATTTCTCAGAATGTTTGCAGAAATGAAATATTTTCAAGGAGATTAATTCAAAAGTACCTACCTACTTATTACCAAAAAAGTGATAAAATGATCAATTTTTCTAAAAAATTTCCAAGTTTAGGAATGTCTGACAAAATGTCTAAAAATCACCCAATTATTAAAAAAATACTAAGTATTAAAAAATATTGAAAAAAATCATCGGGTTTTTTGAAAAAATTTTCCAAGTTTCAGAATGTCCGACACAGTGTCTAAAAATCATTCAATTTTGAAAATTTCTTCATATTTTTATATGCCTGACAAAATAGCCAAAAGTCTTTCATCCAGAAATTTCGTGTCGGGTTTTGTACAAATTTCCTCCTGTTTTTCGCCAGTTTGGTCATCGTAACAACATTTTATACTAGATTTTCAAAAGGAAATTTCCGTTGAAAAGATTACTATAGGTATTGAGAAAAATCTAAACATTTTTTTCAAAACGAAAAATTCTCGAAATATTTTTCATGAAAAATTCTTTTGAAAACGCAGAGAGGATTTTTTTTTTCAATTTTCCTGAAATGAAATCTGAACTACTATGAAAACATATTTTTTCAGATCGATTTTGAACAAAAATGTTTTTGGAAAATATCTTCATTAAAAAAATGAAAAAATATTTACTTACTTAGTTAGTTTTTTAAAGGAAATAGTCTTTGAAAAGTTTATTTCAAACAGAGGTTAAGAAATCCCTTTAAAACCCGCCTGCTTGAAAAATATTGTTTTGTAGATGAAAGTTCTCTCTAAAAAAAAATTGCAAAAAGGAAATTTTTTAAATTTTTGTAAAATATCTTGAAATACATACCTACTCGTTAAATTATAAATCTCACTGAAAAATCAAAAATTCAAAACAAAAAAAAAGAAGTAAAATATCTCTTTCTGAAAAAAAAAAAAAAAATGAAAATTTCAATGTAGCCTCAGGTAAATATTTTTTTGTTATAAAAAATTCTTGAGCATTTTTTTTTTGATAAAGATTCGAAAATCGTTTAAAAAATTCATTAAGAACGTTCTCTTAGATTTTTTTAAAAGTACCTAAATAAATTCAAGGAAATTTTATTTAGAAAAATTATTTTTTAAAAATTCAAAGAATTCTTATTCCAATAAAAAAATCTTTTGGTACAGAAACTTTTACTAAAAAAGATTTGTAAAAAAGGGAGAATTTTAAGCGATTTTGTTGAAAATATTTTAAATTTCTGTTAAGGAGCTGAAAAAATACATAAATACTATAATTTTTATGAAAAAATCACTTGATAAGAATTTACCGAAAATAATTTTTTTGTGCAGAAAATTCAATTGAAAAAGAATGTTCAGATTTTTGTCAAAATAAATTTTCTTGAAACAAGTTCAAAAGTTCCATCAAAAAATTTTAAATACCTACTTTTTTGCAAAAAATCTTTTTCAGAAAAATTCTTATCAAAATTTTTTTTTCTAAGAATGGTTGATAAAAATTTTGATGAAAAATTTTCTCAGAAAGAAATTCGCAGAAAATAAATAGATAAAATTAAAAATTAAAACTGAAATTGAAATAAATTTCAATAAATTCTTTCGAAATATGTTTAAAAAATATTTCTGGACATCTGAACACATGAAAATTATCTCTGAGAGAAATATGCAGAAAATTTTTTTTTCTGAAGTACATAAATTCAAAAATATCGTCAAAAAATTTTTACAAGTACATTATCTATCTACTTTTTTACTTGAATTTTTTTCAAAAAAATTTAAAATTATTCGCAAAGAGGCTAGAATAAATCAGAAAATTCTACCAAAAAATTAAAAAATCTCCTTTTTTTACAATAGGTAATTAAATTGTTAAAATAGGTACCTATTTATTTAAAAAGAAATCAAAAATTCTTTCAAAATGTGTCATTGTCTGAAAAATATTTTTTCACAAGTTTATAAAAATACTTTTTAAAAAAAACAAAAAAAAACTGTAAAAATCTTCTTAAAAATCTTTCAAAAATGGGTATGTACATATATTTTCTTGACAAAGACTTTATTTGCTTTTCAGCATGGAAATATTTTTGAAATTTTCCAAAAATTATTCCAAATAAATTACCTAAGAAATTGTACCTATTAAACTTTAGAAAAAATACTTGCATTTTACAGAAAATTTTCTTTAAAAAATTTCTCTAAAAAAAATCTTAACATCAAGAAGAAAATATATTTCTTACTGGAACTTCTCTTATGGAAAAAATATCTGGCGAAAATTTAAAGATCCTATTAAAAATGACGAATACTCCACATTTTTCACAGGATATGCTTCGAATAATAATACATCGATAGTTCGATATGCATTTATCGCGTGAAAAGTAGATAAATGTATACAGATGTACCTTGGTATGTTTTATAGTATTATTGGCTCTTTCGGTTTTTTCCGGAGTCATTCATCACTAATGTTGAAGTAATCAATATGTTATTAGGTTTTGAAAATTTACCTCCCGAATATACTTATTTTGAGAACCAGTTCATCGATATGAAATTAGCACATGAATTCTTCTGTAGTTTTTTTTTTTTTTTTTTTCAAGTTGTATACAAACAGTTGTACGTATACGTATTGTACGAATGTACCTAAGTATAAGATGTTAAAAGGGGTTCGAAAATTTTTGTCGTTGTTCCAAAACCGGTTCATCGATTTTGCTCAAAATCAATACGTTTTTATTCCCAGTAAACCGTAACTTCTCAAAAAAAAAAAAAAAAAATTGAATCAATTTAATTAAATAACCACGAGAAACGTCGAGAAGTATATCTTTCATCCTAACTTCCACCTTCGCATCCGTTCGACGTGATCAGAACAAGGAGAATTGAAACTGTATAAAATAGGTAATGAACCGTTCCACAGAATGTTTAAAATTTTTATTCGATTTAAAAATGAAAATAAAATATGAACCGTCTCTTCATTAAGAAATGATACCACCTTGCAGACCGAGTTGATCCATTAGGGGAAGAAATCAACCCAGCGAGCAGCCACAAGGTAATTCAATTAGTAATAAAGCGTATGTATTACATTGTTGAAAAAACAAAAAAAGTACACCTCGCGAGACGTATGTACTTCTGCGTCTTATGAATCGTAATTTTTAAAGCTCTTATGAAAGAGAAAACGTGACTTCGCAGTTCACACCAAACGTACTTAGGTAAGGTACATATAGCACATCGCGAGAGAAGAAGAAAAAGCATCGCCAGCGCAAATGTGTTGACATAGTTTATCGCTGGAGCTGCCATCGGTGTTCGGTGTTCGTCGTACTCGCACCGTCTGCGTCTGCCGAGTGCCGACTTTTCGCATTTTAACTTTTATTGCACATGTCTTGGAGTTGGAATCTACTGCAGCGAGTTGATTTGATTGTAAATGTACGAGTACGAGTGCGAGTATCACCACTGTGGCGAGTCGTTTTTTAAAATGAACTTAAATCATTTTTACTCTTTCGCCGCGAAATTCCTGGCGTCTTGGCTTTTAGCAGTTCGTTCCTCTAGTCGAGTCGACTCGAGTCGTAAAATTTAAAAGAATATTCGATATTAGAACTGTTTCGGGATTAAATTCGAGTAAACTTCAGACAATATTCGCGCTATTGCGCCACGCAAGATGATAAAACATTATAGCATTCTTGACGTATACGTATACACCACACCGCCAACTTTTTCGCGCCGAAACAAACCACTCAGGGAACCATGCGATATACGCAATATTGAAAAAAAAAACTCAAACACCCATTTGTAAAAAAAAGAATAAATAAAATAACACACCGCCGCAGAACTTCGCCACTTTTAAACAGCAACCATCGGTGTAAAAGTTATGTAGTAAAAAAAATATTTCTCTCGGTTTTGTATATACCAAGAACGTACAAAACCCAAGATGAAAACCCTTTTTGACAAAATACATCCATGAACGTTGCGCCTGTCGAAAAATATTTTCCAAATTTCCACCATTTTTTCTCTTCTGTTTCATATTTAGGGTAAAACTATAGTAGGTAGAGTTTATCGCCAAACGTATGGAATTCTTTATGAACGAGAAGTTCGCCCTTTGCGCAATTATTTCATTTTTTTACAGATATAAAAATGTATTTCGTTTAAAAAGAATGACCATGGTCAAACATCCAGTAAGGATTTGTCAGTATTCGCGTATAAATACACATTTTTATAAAATTTATCTACACTTCGAGCATTCTTTATGATTCGTTCTAACTCGACAATTAAATTACCAATGAAATAACGTCGTGTTAAACGACACACGAAACACGTCAATGTTACAATTTTTTAACTAAATTTGCTCTTTCGAGCTGTTATGATTCTAAATAAATGTTGATAAGATTCTGATTTATTGAACATTTCACAGCGACGTTGAAGGTAACCGAGTGTAAAACATAAAAAAATTAAATTATCAGTTTTGAAAAAAAAAATCCCCAAAGTTTTTCTATCTTCTTTAGAAGTGCAAAAAAAACGAATTTTATAACTCGTTTAGTTTTTAGGTTCATCCGTGTGTTTTTTTTTGTTGTACTACAAGTATGAATTTTTTGGAAAAATTAAAATTTTTCCTCTTCCAGACGATTTTGTTGAAGATGATGATTGAATAGTCAAGTCGGATCGTTCGATAAGTTGGACTTTTTTAAATTGAAAAAATGATAGAACTGAGTCCATGAAAAAACACCTTATCGTTTAGGTACCTACCTAATTTATTTCGAAAAAACAGAACTGTTTTTAAGAAAGAAAAAAAAAAAAAAAAAAAAAAAAATTGGAAATTGTTTTTCTGAAGGCTCCAGATCGGTTCGTTAATGGTGCCAATCGACTCGGGGGGTCGACTTTAGTGTACAAACCGATTTTCAGGATTATATCTCAAAATTTGCGATTTTTATTCCAAAAATTGGTTTTTGGGGGTGATTTTAGTCATTTTCAAAAATTTGCCAAAAATCGAAAAATCAACTTCGGCAGCTAAAAATTTGGTTGTGAGGTATGGGTGGCATGCTCTTTCAGTGAGCCAAATTTCAGCTCAATCGGAGGTGATGAGTTGGGGAGGTTTCCTTATAAGCAAATTGCGAGCATTTTGCAACAAAAAAAATCCTAAATTTTTGCAAAGAGAAAATATTGTATACTGTATACTGTATAGGTACGTATTTTTCTTATTGTAAATTTCACAAAAATTAAATTGTGATTTTTTTTTAAAGACAAAATTGCGAATATTCTGCAAAAAATGTGTTTTCAATTTTGGCAAAGAGAAAATAGTAATTTTTTTGAAATATGAAAATTGCGAATGTTCTGCAAAAATATTTTTCTAATCTCTTACGTTTCTGCAAAAAAAAAAAAATCAAGTTCAAAATTGCCCAAGCAAATTGATAACGCTTTGCGAAAAAATGTTTATTAAATTCTTGCAAAGAAAAAATATTGAAGATATATAAGACGGACGTAGGAGAAGTTAGCATGCATTCTGTAGCAATAGAAATACTTTTTTCGAAAAATTCACACTAACCGGCAAGACTGAGCAACATTGAAAAAAATATTGAGTTTACTCCTATTTTGAGTGGGGTTGCCCTCTACAACTGTTTATTGGGGGGGGGGAGGTGTTGTTGATTGTAGGTTGGGGGTCGAGGGGGCTGGAGCCTCGAAATTTTTTTTTCTCTCTGTACGTGGTGTTTAGGGTAGGGGTAACAGGTAAGAGTGGTGTTGTTGATTGTGAGTTGGGGGTCGAGGGGGCTGGGGCCTCGAAATTTTTTTTCTCTCTGTACGTGGTGTTTAGGGTAGGGGTAACAGGTAAGAGTGGTGTTGTTGATTGTGAGTTGGGGGTCGAGGGGGCTGGAGCCACGAAATTTTTTTTTCTCTCTGTACGTGGTGTTTAGAGTAGGGGTAACAGGTAAGAGTGGTGTTGTTGATTGTAAGTTGGGGTTCAGAGGGCTGGAGCCTCAAATTTTTTTTCCTGTCTGTACTTGGTCTTTGAGGTGGGGTTAACAGGTCAGAGTGGTGTTGTTGATAAGTTGGGGGTGGAGGGGGGTGGAGCCTCGAAATTTTTTTCACTTGATGATCGATTTTGAAATTTTTTTTCTAAAACTAAGAGTTGTGTCATGATCTCAAAAACCAAGAGTTGAGCCATGATGGCGCCTGGCTCAATCGAAAGGGCACTCGATGCCCTTCCTATGGATTTTTTTTCAGCCAAATCGTATGTAAAGTTTCTGATTAATAATTTTTTTTTCGAAAACCAAGAGTTGTGCCATGATGGCGCCTGGCTCAATCGAAATGGCACTCGATGCCCAACGTATGGAATTTTTTCCAGCCAAATCGTATGTAAAGTTTCTGATTTATCATTTTTTTCTCAACAACCAAGAGTTGTGCCATGATGGCACCTGGCTCAATCGAAAGAAAACTCGATGCCCTTACTCTGGAATTTTTTTCAGCCAAAACGTATGTAAAGTTTCAGCTCAATAAAATTAAAAGTTTGAGAAAAAATTAAAAATTAAAAAAAATCATTATTATCACTCGGTGGCCAACTTTGACAATTTCTTTCACGAAAACCAAGAGTTGTGCCATGATGGCCCTGGCTCAATCGAAATGGCACTCGATGCCCTACTTATGGAATTTTTTCCAGCCAAAACGTATGTAAAGTTTGAGCTCAAAAAAAATCAAAAAATTGAGAAAAAATTAAAAAAAAAAAAAAATCATTATTATCATTGGGTGGCCAACTTTGACAATTTCTTTCCCGAAAACCAAGAGTTGTGCCATGATGGCACCTGGCTCAATCGAAAGGGCACCCGATGCCCTTACTCTGGAATATTTTTCAGCCAAAACGTATGTAAAGTTTGAGCTCAAAAAAAATCAAAAGTTTGAGAAAAAATTAAAAATAAAAAAAAATCATTATTATCACTCGGTGACCAACTTTGACAATTTCTTTCTCGAAAACCAAGAGTTGTGCCATGATGGCACCTATGCCACTCGAAAGAGCACTCGATGCCCTTCCTATGGAATTTTTTTCAGCCAAAACGTATGTAAAGTTTGAGCGCAAAAAAATTCCAAAGTTTGAGAAAAATTTTCACACTTGTAAAAAAATTTCAAAAAGTAGTGTATATTTGCAATTTTTTTTCTCAAATACTAAGAGTTGTGCCATGATGGCACCTATGCCAGTCGAAAGGGCACACGATGCCCTTCCTATGGAAATTTTTTCCGCCAAAACGTATGTAAAGTTTCAGATTAATAATCTTTTTTTCGAAAACCGAGAGTTGTGCCATGACGGCGCTTGGCTCAATCGAAATGGCACTCGATGCCCTTACTCTGGAATTTTTTTCAGCCAAAACGTATGTAAAGTTTGAGCGCAAAAAAATTCCAAAGTTTGAGAAAAATTTTCACACTTGTAAAAATATTTCAAAAAGTAGTGTATATTTTCAATTTTTTTTCTCGAATACTAAGAGTTGTGCCATGATGGCACCTATGCCAGTCGAAAGGGCACTCGATGCCCTTCCTATGGAAATTTTTTCGGCCAAAACGTATGTAAAGTTTGAGCGCCAAAAAATTCAAAATTTTGAGAAAAAATAAAAAATAAAAAAAAATCATTATTATCACTCGGTGACCAACTATGACAATTTCTTTCTCGAAAACCAAGAGTTGTGCCATGATGGCACCTATGCCAGTCGAAAGGGCACTCGATGCCCTTCCTATGGAAATTTTTTCCGCCAAAACGTATGTAAAGTTTGAGCGCCAAAAAATTCAAAATTTTGAGAAAAAATAAAAAATAAAAAAAAATCATTATTATCACTCGGTGACCAACTTTGACAATTTTTTTCTCAAATACCAAGAGTTGTGCCATGATGGCACCTATGCCACTCGAAAGGGCACTCGATGTTCTTCCTATGGATTTTTTTTCAGCCAAAACGTATGTAAAGTTTGAGCGCAAAAAAATTCCAAAGTTTGAGAAAAATTTTCACACTTGTAAAAATATTTCAAAAAGTAGTGTATATTTGCAATTTTTTTTCTCGAATACTAAGAGTTGTGCCATGATGGCACCTATGCCAGTCGAAAGGGCACTCGATGCCCTTCCTATGGAAATTTTTTCGGCCAAAACGTATGTAAAGTTTGAGCGCAAAAAAATTCAAAATTTTGAGAAAAAATAAAAAATAAAAAAAACCATTATTATCACTCGGTGACCAACTTTGACAATTTCTTTCTCGAAAACCAAGAGTTGTGCCATGATGGCACCTATGCCAGTCGAAAGGGCACTCGATGCCCTTCCTATGGAAATTTTTTCGGCCAAAACGTATGTAAAGTTTGAGCGCCAAAAAATTCAAAATTTTGAGAAAAAATAAAAAATAAAAAAAAAACATTATTACTCGGTGACCAACTTTGACAATTTCTTTCTCGAAAACCAAGAGTTGTGCCATGATGGCACCTATGCCAGTCGAAAGGGCACTCGATGCCCTTCCTATGGAATTTTTTTCAGCCAAAACGTATGTAAAGTTTGAGCGCAAAAAAATTCCAAAGTTTGAGAAAAATTTTCACACTTGTAAAAATATTTCAAAAAGTAGTGTATATTTGCAATTTTTTTTCTCGAAAACCAAGAGTTGTGCCATGATGGCACCTATGCCAGTCGAAAGGGCACTCGATGTTCTTCCTATGGAATTTTTTTCAGCCAAAACGTATGTAAAGTTTGAGCGCAAAAAAATTCCAAAGTTTGAGAAAAATTTTCACACTTGTAAAAATATTTCAAAAAGTAGTGTATATTTGCAATTTTTTTTCTCGAATACTAAGAGTTGTGCCATGATGGCACCTATGCCAGTCGAAAGGGCACTCGATGCCCTTCCTATGGAAATATTTTCAGCCAAAACGTATGTAAAGTTTGAGCGCAAAAAATTTCAAAGTTTGAGAAAAATTTTCACACTTGTAAAAAAATTTTAAAAAGTAGTGTATATTTGCAATTTTTTTTCTTGAATCCTAAGAGTTGTGCCATGATGGCACCTATGCCAATCGAAAGGGCACTCAATGCCCCTTCTCTGGTGAAATTTTCAGCCGAAACGTATGTAAAGTTTGAGCGCTGAGAAATTCCAAATTTTGAAAAAAAAATGAGTAAATATTTTTTCAAGTTTTTCTGCATAATTTCAAAAAACGAAAATCTCCAAAAAAAATTGTAAAAATCTGAAATTCTGTATGTAGGATCGGTACGAGTTCAGAACACTGTCTAAATTTTTTGGAACGTTTTTGGCCCTCGGGTGTGAGGAGGTTCAAAATTTTGTGTTTAGAAGCCCAAAAAAGGGCCGGAGTACCAGAAGAAAATTACACGTCGTTCTGAGCGTGTACCAAACCTACATACCAAATTTCAGAATTTTACGATTTTTTTTTTGAGATTTTTTTTTTTAATTTTGAAAAAAAAACGAGTAAAGATTTTATCAAGTTTTTCTGCATAATTTCAAAAAATGAAAATCTCCAAAAAAAATCGTAAAAATCTGAAATTCTGTATGTAGGATCGGTACGAGTTCAGAACACTGTCTAAATTTTTTGGAACGTTTTTGGCCCTCGGGTGTGAGGAGGTTCAAAATTTTGAGTTTAGAAGCCCAAAAAAGGGCCGGGGTACCAGAAGAAAATTACACGTCGTTCTGAGCGTGTACCAAACCTACATACTAAATTTCAGAATTTTACAATTTTTTTGAGATTTTTTTTTTAATTTTGAAAAAAAATGAGTAAAGATTTTATCAAGTTTTTCTGCAAAATTTCGAAAGAGATGCACTTTTTTGGAAGCCGAAAAAAGCACAAAATTTGGGTATAATTTTCAGCTCTTTCCTCTCCACATTTTTCAAGTGTTCGGGTGAAGTGGTCGTGGGACCATCCGAGGGGGACGGGAGTAGGCTCAAAATTCTGACTCCAGTTTCATTTCGATCAGACCGTTGTAATAAAAATGTATATAAAAAGTTCTTGCTTTGGTGTATCCAAATACTTGAACTTGTTTTTGAAAACTTAGCAACAAGATTTTCGAAATAATTGATGGGCTTTAGGGAAAAAGGGCCTAAGTCAATTATCCTCTTAGCTTGTTTACACTTTTCGCAGATGCAACACTGCTTGTGTGCGAGGACGGACAATTTGTTCAAACATCACAATAGTGTCATGAACTCTTCTGAAGACTTCATGACACTATTGTGATGTTTGAACTAATTGTCCGTCCTCCCACACGAGCAGTTTTGCATCTGCGAAAAGTGTAAACAAGCTAAGAGGATAATTGACTTGGGCCCTTATTCCCTAAAACCCCTCAATTTCTTTTCTCACTGCAAATGTCTTTTTAAAAATTTTCAAGAAAAATATTACAGCTTTCAGACATTTTGTTAGTCATTTTGAAACTTGTAAATTTTTTAAAATTTCATGACTTTTAGACATTTGTATTATACTTTTCAGATTAAAAAAAAAATTATGACTTTTAGGCTTTTTTTCAGACATTTTGAAGAAATTGAATTTTTTTAACAATTCCCTTTTAATAAATTCGATTTATCAGATTTTATGTCAGACATTTTGAAACTTGTAATCTTTTTTAGAATTTTATGACTTTTAGACATTTTTTTCAGAAATTTTTAAACTTTTGGAAAATTAGCTGCAAATTGAGTTTTTGGAAAATTAATTCAAAATTCAGTTTCTTTAAAAACCATTAAAATTGATTTTAAAATTGAAATAAATAAATTAAATTAAATTTAGAAATCGATTTTGAAATTTCGCTCAAAGGAGAAAATTGTACCCCCTCCCGTAGGGCGAGTACACAGCTAGTGTACAAATGAAGGGAAGAATATCATACTAAGGCGAGAAATATTACCCTGAAAATTTTTAAAAAGACATTTGCAAAGAGAAAAGAAATTATTTCGAAAATTTTGTTGCTAAGTTTTCAAAAACAAGTTCAAGTATTTGGATACACCAAAGCAAGAGCTTTTTATATACATTTTTATTACAACGGTCTGATCGAAATGAAACTGGAGTCAGAATTTTGAGCCTACTCCCGTCCCCCTCGGATGGTCCCACGACCACTTCACCCGAACACTTGAAAAATGTGGAGGGGAAAGAGCTGAAAATTATACCCAAATTTTGTGCTTTTTTCGGCTTCCAAAAAAGTGCATCTCTTTCGAAATTTTGCAGAAAAACTTGATAAAATCTTTACTCATTTTTTTTTCAAAATTAAAAAAAAAATCTCAAAAAAAATTGTAAAATTCTGAAATTTAGTATGTAGGTTTGGTACACGCTCAGAACGACGTGTAATTTTCTTCTGGTACCCCGGCCCTTTTTTGGGCTTCTAAACTCAAAATTTTGAACCTCCTCACACCCGAGGGTCAAAAACGTTCCAAAAAATTTAGACAGTGTTCTGAACTCGTACCGATCCTACATACAGAATTTCAGATTTTTACGATTTTTTTTGGAGATTTTCATTTTTTGAAATTATGCAGAAAAACTTGATAAAATCTTTACTCGTTTTTTTTCAAAATTAAAAAAAAAATCTCAAAAAAAAAATCGTAAAATTCTGAAATTTGGTATGTAGGTTTGGTACACGCTCAGAACGACGTGTAATTTTCTTCTGGTACCCCGGCCCTTTTTTGGGGTTCTTAACACAAAATTTTGAACCTCCTCACACCCGAGGGCCAAAAACGTTCCAAAAAATTTAGACAGTGTTCTGAACTCGTACCGATCCTACATACAGAATTTCAGATTTTTACAATTTTTTTTGGAGATTTTCATTTTTTGAAATTATGCAGAAAAACTTGATAAAATGTTTACTCGTTTTTTTTCAAAATTAAAAAAAAAATCTCAAAAAAAAAATCGTAAAATTCTGAAATTTGGTATGTAGGTTTGGTACACGCTCAGAACGACGTGTAATTTTCTTCTGGTACTCCGGCCCTTTTTTGGGCTTCTAAACACAAAATTTTGAACCTCCTCACACCCGAGGGCCAAAAACGTTCCAAAAAATTTAGACAGTGTTCTGAACTCGTACCGATCCTACATACAGAATTTCAGATTTTTACAATTTTTTTTGGAGATTTTCATTTTTTGAAATTATGCAGAAAAACTTGAAAAAATATTTACTCATTTTTTTTTCAAAATTTGGAATTTCTCAGCGCTCAAACTTTACATACGTTTCGGCTGAAAATTTCACCAGAGAAGGGGCATTGAGTGCCCTTTCGATTGGCATAGGTGCCATCATGGCACAACTTTTAGTATTCAAGAAAAAAAATTGCAAATATACACTACTTTTTAAAATTTTTTTACAAGTGTGAAAATTTTTCTCAAACTTTGAAATTTTTTTGCGCTCAAACTTTACATACGTTTTGGCTGAAAATATTTCCATAGGAAGGGCATCGAGTGCCCTTTCGACTGGCATAGGTGCCATCATGGCACAACTCTTAGTATTCGAGAAAAAAAATTGCAAATATACACTGTTTTTTGAAATTTTTTTACAAGTGTGAAAATTTTTCTCAAACTTTGGAATTTTTTTGCGCTCAAACTTTACATACGTTTTGGCTGGAAAAAATTCCATAGGAAGGTCATCGAGTGCCCTTTCGCTTGAGCCAGGCGCCATCATGGCACAACTCTTGGTTTTCGAGAAAAAAAATTGCAAATATACACTACTTTTTAAAAAATTTTTACAAGTGTGAAAATTTTTCTCAAACTTTGGAATTTTTTTGCGCTCAAACTTTACATACGTTTTGGCCGAAAAAATTTCCATAGGAAGGGCATCGAGTGCCCTTTCGACTGGCATAGGTGCCATCATGGCACAACTCTTGGTTTTCGAGAAAAAAAATTGCAAATATTCACTACTTTTTGAAATTTTTTTACAAGTGTGAAAATTTTTCTCAAACTTTGGAATTTTTTTGCGCTCAAACTTTACATACGTTTTGGCTGAAAAAAATTCCATAGGAAGAACATCGAGTGCCCTTTCGACTGGCATAGGTGCCATCATGGCACAACTCTTAGTATTCGAGAAAAAAAATTGCAAATATACACTACTTTTTGAAATATTTTTACAAGTGTGAAAATTTTTCTCAAACTTTGGAATTTTTTGGCGCTCAAACTTTACATATGTTTTGGCCGAAAAAATTTCCATAGGAAGGGCATCGAGTGCCCTTTCGACTGGCATAGGTGCCATCATGGCACAACTCTTGGTTTTCGAGAAAGAAATTGTCAAAGTTGGTCACCGATTGATAATAATGGTTTTTTTTATTTTTTATTTTTTCTCAAAATTTTGAATTTTTTGGCGCTCAAACTTTACATACGTTTTGGCCGAAAAAATTTCCATAGGAAGGGCATCGAGTGCCCTTTCGACTGGCATAGGTGCCATCATGGCACAACTCTTGGTTTTCGAGAAAGAAATTGTCAAAGTTGGTCACCGAGTGATAATAATGGTTTTTTTTTATTTTTTATTTTTTCTCAAAATTTTGAATTTTTTGGCGCTCAAACTTTACATACGTTTTGCCCGAAAAAATTTCCATAGGAAGGGCATCGAGTGCCCTTTCGACTGGCATAGGTGCCATCATGGCACAACTCTTGGTTTTCGAGAAAGAAATTGTCAAAGTTGGTCACCGAGTGATAATAATGATTTTTTTTTATTTTTTATTTTTTCTCAAAATTTTGAATTTTTTGGCGCTCAAACTTTACATACGTTTTGGCCGAAAAAATTTCCATAGGAAGGGCATCGAGTGCCCTTTCGACTGGCATAGGTGCCATCATGGCACAACTCTTGGTTTTCGAGAAAAAAAATTGCAAATATTCACTACTTTTTGAAATTTTTTTACAAGTGTGAAAATTTTTCTCAAACTTTGGAATTTTTTTGCGCTCAAACTTTACATACGTTTTGGCTGAAAAAAATTCCATAGGAAGAACATCGAGTGCCCTTTCGACTGGCATAGGTGCCATCATGGCACAACTCTTAGTATTCGAGAAAAAAAATTGCAAATATACACTACTTTTTGAAATATTTTTACAAGTGTGAAAATTTTTCTCAAACTTTGGAATTTTTTTGCGCTCAAACTTTACATACGTTTTGGCCGAAAATATTTCCATAGGAAAGGCATCGAGTGCCCTTTTGACTGGCATAGGTGCCATAATGGCACAACTCTTGGTTTTCGAGAAAGAAATTGTCAAAGTTGGTCACCGAGTGATAATAATGATTTTTTTTTATTTTTTATTTTTTCTCAAAATTTTGAATTTTTTGGCGCTCAAACTTTACATATGTTTTGGCCGAAAAAATTTCCATAGGAAGGGCATCGAGTGCCCTTTCGACTGGCATAGGTGCCATCATGGCACAACTCTTGGTTTTCGAGAAAGAAATTGTCAAAGTTGGTCACCGAGTGATAATAATGGTTTTTTTTATTTTTTATTTTTTCTCAAAATTTTGAATTTTTTGGCGCTCAAACTTTACATACGTTTTGGCCGAAAAAATTTCCATAGGAAGGGCATCGAGTGCCCTTTCGACTGGCATAGGTGCCATCATGGCACAACTCTTGGTTTTCGAGAAAGAAATTGTCAAAGTTGGTCACCGAGTGATAATAATGGTTTTTTTTATTTTTTATTTTTTCTCAAAATTTTGAATTTTTTTGCGCTCAAACTTTACATACGTTTTGGCCGAAAAAATGTCCATAGGAAGGGCATCGAGTGCCCTTTCGACTGGCATAGGTGCCATAATGGCACAACTCTTGGTTTTCGAGAAAGAAATTGTCAAAGTTGGTCACCGAGTGATAATAATGGTTTTTTTTTTTTTTTTTTTTTTTCTCAAAATTTTGAATTTTTTGGCGCTCAAACTTTACATACGTTTTGGCCGAAAAAATTTCCATAGGAAGGGCATCGAGTGCCCTTTCGACTGGCATAGGTGCCATCATGGCACAACTCTTGGTTTTCGAGAAAAAAAATTGCAAATATACACTACTTTTTGAAATTTTTTTACAAGTGTGAAAATTTTTCTCAAACTTTGGAATTTTTTTGCGCTCAAACTTTACATACGTTTTGGCCGAAAATATTTCCATAGGAAGGGCATCGAGTGCCCTTTTGACTGGCATAGGTGCCATCATGGCACAACTCTTGGTTTTCGAGAAAGAAATTGTCAAAGTTGGTCACCGAGTGATAATAATGATTTTTTTTTTATTTTTTATTTTTTCTCAAAATTTTGAATTTTTTGGCGCTCAAACTTTACATACGTTTTGGCCGAAAAAATTTCCATAGGAAGGGCATCGAGTGCCCTTTCGACTGGCATAGGTGCCATCATGGCACAACTCTTGGTTTTCGAGAAAGAAATTGTCAAAGTTGGTCACCGAGTGATAATAATGGTTTTTTTTATTTTTTATTTTTTCTCAAAATTTTGAATTTTTTGGCGCTCAAACTTTACATACGTTTTGGCCGAAAAAATTTCCATAGGAAGGGCATCGAGTGCCCTTTCGACTGGCATAGGTGCCATAATGGCACAACTCTTGGTTTTCGAGAAAGAAATTGTCAAAGTTGGTCACCGAGTGATAATAATGGTTTTTTTTTATTTTTTATTTTTTCTCAAAATTTTGAATTTTTTGGCGCTCAAACTTTACATACGTTTTGCCCGAAAAAATTTCCATAGGAAGGGCATCGAGTGCCCTTTCGACTGGCATAGGTGCCATCATGGCACAACTCTTGGTTTTCGAGAAAGAAATTGTCAAAGTTGGTCACCGAGTGATAATAATGATTTTTTTTTATTTTTTATTTTTTCTCAAAATTTTGAATTTTTTGGCGCTCAAACTTTACATACGTTTTGGCCGAAAAAATTTCCATAGGAAGGGCATCGAGTGCCCTTTCGACTGGCATAGGTGCCATCATGGCACAACTCTTGGTTTTCGAGAAAGAAATTGTCAAAGTTGGTCACCGAGTGATAATAATGGTTTTTTTTATTTTTTATTTTTTCTCAAAATTTTGAATTTTTTGGCGCTCAAACTTTACATACGTTTTGGCCGAAAAAATTTCCATAGGAAGGGCATCGAGTGCCCTTTCGACTGGCATAGGTGCCATCATGGCACAACTCTTGGTTTTCGAGAAAGAAATTGTCAAAGTTGGTCACCGAGTGATAATAATGGTTTTTTTTATTTTTTATTTTTTCTCAAAATTTTGAATTTTTTGGCGCTCAAACTTTACATACGTTTTGGCCGAAAAAATTTCCATAGGAAGGGCATCGAGTGCCCTTTCGACTGGCATAGGTGCCATCATGGCACAACTCTTAGTATTCGAGAAAAAAAATTGAAAATATACACTACTTTTTGAAATATTTTTACAAGTGTGAAAATTTTTCTCAAACTTTGGAATTTTTTTGCGCTCAAACTTTACATACGTTTTGGCCGAAAAAATTTCCATAGGAAGGGCATCGAGTGCCCTTTCGACTGGCATAGGTGCCATCATGGCACAACTCTTGGTTTTCGAGAAAAAAAATTGCAAATATTCACTACTTTTTGAAATTTTTTTACAAGTGTGAAAATTTTTCTCAAACTTTGGAATTTTTTTGCGCTCAAACTTTACATACGTTTTGGCTGAAAAAAATTCCATAGGAAGAACATCGAGTGCCCTTTCGACTGGCATAGGTGCCATCATGGCACAACTCTTAGTATTCGAGAAAAAAAATTGCAAATATACACTACTTTTTGAAATATTTTTACAAGTGTGAAAATTTTTCTCAAACTTTGGAATTTTTTTGCGCTCAAACTTTACATACGTTTTGGCCGAAAATATTTCCATAGGAAAGGCATCGAGTGCCCTTTTGACTGGCATAGGTGCCATAATGGCACAACTCTTGGTTTTCGAGAAAGAAATTGTCAAAGTTGGTCACCGAGTGATAATAATGATTTTTTTTTATTTTTTATTTTTTCTCAAAATTTTGAATTTTTTGGCGCTCAAACTTTACATATGTTTTGGCCGAAAAAATTTCCATAGGAAGGGCATCGAGTGCCCTTTCGACTGGCATAGGTGCCATCATGGCACAACTCTTGGTTTTCGAGAAAGAAATTGTCAAAGTTGGTCACCGAGTGATAATAATGGTTTTTTTTATTTTTTATTTTTTCTCAAAATTTTGAATTTTTTGGCGCTCAAACTTTACATACGTTTTGGCCGAAAAAATTTCCATAGGAAGGGCATCGAGTGCCCTTTCGACTGGCATAGGTGCCATCATGGCACAACTCTTGGTTTTCGAGAAAGAAATTGTCAAAGTTGGTCACCGAGTGATAATAATGGTTTTTTTTATTTTTTATTTTTTCTCAAAATTTTGAATTTTTTTGCGCTCAAACTTTACATACGTTTTGGCCGAAAAAATGTCCATAGGAAGGGCATCGAGTGCCCTTTCGACTGGCATAGGTGCCATAATGGCACAACTCTTGGTTTTCGAGAAAGAAATTGTCAAAGTTGGTCACCGAGTGATAATAATGGTTTTTTTTTTTTTTTTTTTTTTTTCTCAAAATTTTGAATTTTTTGGCGCTCAAACTTTACATACGTTTTGGCCGAAAAAATTTCCATAGGAAGGGCATCGAGTGCCCTTTCGACTGGCATAGGTGCCATCATGGCACAACTCTTGGTTTTCGAGAAAAAAAATTGCAAATATACACTACTTTTTGAAATTTTTTTACAAGTGTGAAAATTTTTCTCAAACTTTGGAATTTTTTTGCGCTCAAACTTTACATACGTTTTGGCCGAAAATATTTCCATAGGAAGGGCATCGAGTGCCCTTTTGACTGGCATAGGTGCCATCATGGCACAACTCTTGGTTTTCGAGAAAGAAATTGTCAAAGTTGGTCACCGAGTGATAATAATGATTTTTTTTTTATTTTTTATTTTTTCTCAAAATTTTGAATTTTTTGGCGCTCAAACTTTACATACGTTTTGGCCGAAAAAATTTCCATAGGAAGGGCATCGAGTGCCCTTTCGACTGGCATAGGTGCCATCATGGCACAACTCTTGGTTTTCGAGAAAGAAATTGTCAAAGTTGGTCACCGAGTGATAATAATGGTTTTTTTTATTTTTTATTTTTTCTCAAAATTTTGAATTTTTTGGCGCTCAAACTTTACATACGTTTTGGCCGAAAAAATTTCCATAGGAAGGGCATCGAGTGCCCTTTCGACTGGCATAGGTGCCATCATGGCACAACTCTTAGTATTCGAGAAAAAAAATTGAAAATATACACTACTTTTTGAAATATTTTTACAAGTGTGAAAATTTTTCTCAAACTTTGGAATTTTTTTGCGCTCAAACTTTACATACGTTTTGGCTGAAAAAAATTCCATAGGAAGAACATCGAGTGCCCTTTCGACTGGCATAGGTGCCATCATGGCACAACTCTTAGTATTCGAGAAAAAAAATTGCAAATATACACTACTTTTTGAAATTTTTTTACAAGTGTGAAAATTTTTCTCAAACTTTGGAATTTTTTGGCGCTCAAACTTTACATACGTTTTGGCGGAAAATATTTCCATAGGAACGGCATTGAGTGCCCTTTCGATTGAGCTAGGCGCCATCATGGCACAACTCTTGGTTTTTGAGATCATGACACAACTCTTATTTTTAGAAAAAAAAATTCAAAATCGATCAACATGTGAAAAAAATTTGAGGCTCCAGCCCCCTCAACCCCACTTACAATCAACAACACCACTCTTACCTGTTACCCCTACCCTAAACACCACGTACAGAGAGAAAAAAAATTTCGAGGCTCCAGCCCCCTCGACCCTCAACTCACAATCATCAACACCATTCTTACCTGTTACCCCTACCCTAAAAACCACGTACAGAGAGAAAAAAAAATTTCGAGGCTCCAGCCCCCTCGACCCCCAACTTACAATCAACAACACCTCCTACCCCCCCCCCCCTTCCCCAATAAACAGTTGTTGAGGGCAACCCCACTCAAAATAGGAGTAAACTCAATATTTTTTTCGATGTTGCTCGTCTTGCTGCTTAGTGTGAATTTTTCGAAAAAAGTATTTCTATTGCTACAGAATGCATGCTAACTTCTCCCACGTATAAGACGGTATATATATTTTTTAATTTTACAAAAATTTAATTTCAAATTTTTTTAGGACAAAATAGCGAATATTCAGCAAACACATGTTTTAAAAAAAATTGCAAAGGGAAAATACGAAAAATTTTAAGGACAATTTTAAAAATATTTTCCAAAAATTTCACTTCATTGTAGGCATGCCATTTTTTAGATTACAATGAGCATGCAGAATTAAATTTTTAACAATTAATTAAATTTGAAATTTCAGATATCAAAAAAATGTAAGAAAAAAACAATTAGGACGCTATTTACGTAGATTATTTTTTTTTAAATTCATCAAAAATTTTTAACAAAAAAATATTTTGTCGAGGTTTACCATCTGGAAATGCGATGTTCATTCTGTTAATTAAAAAAATTCCAACATCTTCATTCGATCCAATAGGCAAATACGAAGCCTCGTAATATGGATTTCAAAAATGCCACCAGTGCAAAAATAACCTCATCCTGAATATCTTCTCATAAGCACGTAAGCCCCAGAACGAACTCAGCGAGAACGAGTAAAACGAAAAACAACCCACCTAAAAGCTAAATTCCGAATTCGTTTTAAAAAATACCAAACACCATTCATAATGGTGCGGTATGCTTAGTTTTAACAGTTTGCCACAGACTGACAGAAAGTATGCGTTTTAGATTTTTGAGTTAATTTTTTATGACTGTTAGCGCACCATTGACCGCACAAATCCCATCCGGAAACCTTGGTTTTATGTTTTTGATCGTTTTATGATTATACGCGAGCTTTCTTTTATACGAGACGTTATAATGGAAAATTTCTTTTATATTCCATTACGTCAGCGAGATTTTGTAAATTTTGTACGTCGATTTGGATAATTTGCTGCGATTATAGAAATTCGTCTCAGTCTGATTTCTCAAGAGAGAGAAAGAGAGAGAGAGAACGAAAGAAAGTACTCGTCGATATCACGGCGAAGGCTAACTGAATATAAATAAATACTACGAGTACGTATTTTGATGGTATCGAATACTTGATGTATTATATTCTATGAATTGTGTACGAGTACATAATACCATACTTACGTCGACTTTAGTATTGAATATTGGAAACGTTTTAGTGTGTGGATGTTGCGAAGGGTCGTATCGAAAGAATTCTCTAGTACCTCTGTACCATTTCATTGATAAAAGCGAAAGACCTTCTAAGTCGTAAGTACAATATAACGTCACATCGCTGCGAAATTTTACTTCCCACGAATCAGCTTTTAAAGTCACTTGCGGGGTACACATTCGTTCTGAAAGAAAAAAAAATCATATGATAAATTAATGAGGGTACTTTGGTAAATTTATTAAATGATATCTAATTAAAAAATTTTTAGTAAGGTACTGTTATAATTATGAAGTCATTACACGAGCATTTTATACATTAAAGTTTAATAATTTTACTAAGAATTATCTAATTCACCCGGATTTCCATTTCAAAGGAATAAAAACCCAAAGTGAAAAAATCGACTTTTTCACGATTAATTAATTTTCATCTGTAAAAACTTTTCCCAGTACCTAGCTATTAAAAAACAAAAAAAAAACAAAAAAAAACAAAAAAAACTTGATAAAGAGATAAAATTTATTTCTTTTACTTCTCAACAATCACATTTCACATTTGACATTATTCAATATAAAAAAAAAATGTACCGAAAATTAAATTTAAAATTACTTGAAAAATCAATTTAAAAAGGGTAGGTATACTTTTTCACGAATGACTTTAAATAGGATTACGTTTTCAGGATCCATTTAATGACCCGGGACTCCTCTTTCAATTAGAAAATTACTCCGCTGTAAGAACAATATTAAAAAGGGGAGGTTTCTCGGGTTACGCGCGTGAAAGCGATAGCATAACTAGTAGGGCGCTAAATAAACCGTAAGGAAATAGTTTTATTCCATAACCCATACTTATACACCCAACTATACGAATACAAATACAACATTACATTACAATTTAGGTAAAATAATAAAAACAATTCGCATTTTTGAATAATTTTTCCTCGTAAAATTTTATTTTTAAAGAATATTTATTTACATTGTTACGTTGTTTTTTTTTTATTCGTGCTTTTTTTTTTTTTTTTTTGAACTCGGTACTTTTCTAAATATCGAAACATTAAGCGGCAGATGTTACGCGGGTATCTAATTTTTAAAACTGCTCTTTTTCTAATAGTATCAAGCTTTCACATTTTTCTCTCTTCATTTTTATTTTCACAACGTGGCATTTTCTATCACACTTTCTCGTTGTAGTAATGGTAATACTACTAATAATAATAATAATCTACCCTCACTGTAGTATCAACGAGTAAATCATGTTTTTTTTTTTTTTACTTGATCTAGTTCTGCACTGGAAAGATAATCGTTATTTGAATAGCTATAGGAACCTATATCAACTTAAAAGTATAAAATTTAATTACAAACGATTAAATCACTTCTTCGTTAATGGTTTCAATGCGACGAGGAAGACTTTGTAAGTACGTAGAGATGTCAAAAATTGTTAAGAATTCTTGTTGAGAATTTATCATCGATAAGATTGGTCTCCTATGGAGAAAACCACAAAATTTTTTGGGAAAAATTTCCTAAAAATTTCAAGTAAGGAATTTTATTCAGTAGCTGTGCTTAGTTCCCTATCAAGAACTAACAAAAATTGTAAAAGATATGATTATGAAAATGAGAAAAAAATGATAGTTTGAAAAATACTTATTACGCCAGTTAAAAAGATTGAGAAAAATATGAAAAAAAAAATTAGAAAAATTAATAGAGATGAAAAATTAAAATACCTACATTTCAAATTATTTTTTAAGAAACTCAAGTTGAACCAAAAACTTCAATATTTTTTCCACTCTGAAACTTGAATTTTTTCATAATTTCATCAATGATTCTTATTTACCCATATTTACGGCAAATTGGGTAGGCAAATTAACATATAACATACATCATAATAAAATTGTATTTACGTTAAACAGAGTAGGCAAATTAACATACACCATAATAACACCGTATTTACGGCAAACAGAATAGGCAAATTAACATACACCATAATAATACCGTATTTACGGCGAACAGAGTAGGCAAATTAACATACACCATAATAACACCGTATTTACGGCAAACAGAGTAGGCAAATTAACATACAGCTTACCATCATATCTACAGAAAGTTCAAGTTGGTCAAGTCGACTCTTAAGAGTACATAAACCTTTTTTTTGGTCAATTACAAAGCTCGAAAATGGATTTTTGTATAATTTGAAAAAATTTCCATTTTTATTTTGAGGTTATATTTTTTCAATTTTTTCACATTTATTTTATTTTTACTTGATTATTATTTTTTCAAGTTCCCAAAATTTTTCATTATGTTGTTTTACAGGTATTATAAATTTTTACGATTGATTTTCCCAACTTACAAAATTTCCACTAATTTTTTACTTTTCCATTTGAAAAGAAAAATCAGTCACTTTTAAATCAAAATTTCTTCAAGATATTTTATTACACTTTCAGCTACAAAAATTTACAGTCGGATCTAGAAAATTCGATTCCCTTCCATGTTGAAATGAGAAACAATTGAAATTGAATTCAAAATTATTGAAAGTTGAAAAGTTGAAGAAAATAAAAATTTCAATAAAATTGGGAATATGAAAAAATTATTACAAACAGTCAATAAAAAATTAGTTACTCATTTTTAACCGTTGATTGAATTTTTTAAATTATTGAAAATTTTTTACAACTTCAAAATTTTTATGAAGATTTAAAATCCTATAATATTGATTTTTAGGTTTTAGTTGAGAAATTTCAAAATTAGTAAAAAGTGGAAAAAATTGGAGTTGAATTAAAAGTAATTTATGAAAAAAAAATTTTAAAGTATTTATTATTAGATATTATACCTACCCGAGCAGCACACTCGATCGATAATATCGAAAGTTGAAACGTATCGATAAAAAATCGTTTAAAAATCTAAAGATGTTCTCACGATATGATACAGATTTAGCTGTACGATTTTATAGGCAAAAAATCTAAAAACTATCGAATTCGATAGTATTACGATTTTAGGACGATATTCGTCAACGATACTATCGACAAAGAATATTAAATTTATCGAATCCGATTTTCCACCGATTTTGTGCAGATATTTGAAACTATATTATCGACAAATAATCTGAAATTTCTCGAATTCGATTTTTTAACGATTTTGTGAAGATATTTGAAACTATATTATCGACACGTAATCTGAAATTTCTCGAATTCGATTTTTCAACGATTTTGTGACGATATTTAGAACTATATTATCGACAAATAATCTGAAATTTCTCTAATTCGATTTTTTAACGATTTTGTGAAGATATTTGAAACTATATTATCGACACGTAATCTGAAATTTCTCGAATTCGATTTTTCAACGATTTTGTGACGATATTTACAACTATATTATCGACAAATAATCTGAAATTTCTCGAATCCGATTTTCCACCGATTTTGTGCAGATATTTACAACTATATTATCGACAAATAATCTGAAATTTCTCGAATTCGATTTGTTAACGATTTTGTGACGATATTTGAAACTATATTATCGACAAATAATCTGAAATTTCTCGAATTCGATTTTTTAACGATTTTGTGAAGATATTTAAAACTTTATTATCGACACGTAATCTGAAATTTCTCGAATTCGATTTTTCAACGATTTTATGACGATATTTGAAACTATATTATCGACACGTGATATGAAATTCCTCGAATTCGATTTTTCAACGATTTTGTTGCGATATTTGAAACTACATTATCGACAAATAATCTGAAATTTGTCGAACGATTTTTCAACGATTTTGTGACGATATTTGAAATTATTTCCAAATTGGTGAAAATTTTTCTAAGTCCAACACGTCTGGAAGTACTAAACTGCCTATTATAAGTGTTTTATTGCTAATTCCTCAACGATAAGGTATGGCATAGTGGTTAAGGAAGAGGATTACCATGCAGGAGGTAGAAGGTTCAAGCCCCACGGGTGGCAGATTTTTTATAATTTTTTTTGACTTTTTCTGAAATGATCCTCTTACCGTAACATGAATAATGTGTTTAGGCATAGTTTAATGTATTAATTATGCTAATTAATGAGTTTTAATTATAGAAAAAAGCTAGTAAAAGACGAAAAATCGGAATAAAAAATCGATAAAAAATCGACAGAATATCGAATTTGATAAAGTTCCGCCTAAATCGTGAAATTATCTTTCGAGATTATAGATATATTATCGATAAAATATCTTACTATAATCTCGAAATATTTGCTAACTATAATTCGTCGATAATCTATCTATATATCGAAAGATAATTTCACGATTTATGCGGAACTAACGCGACACTTTATCGAATTCGATATTCTGTCGATTTTGTATTTCGATAATTTGTCGAGTGTGCTGCTCGGGTAATTATATTTATACATTTTTTTTTGAAAAGAGATTTTTCTAGAGTTTATTTTATTGAGAAACACTCGTAAAGCAAAATTCATTAAAAAATTGTGTAGGTATGTTTGACAAAACGCAAAATATTTCTGTTATAAATACATTTTCTAGAAAAAGTTAGTTGATGAAAAAATTCTCATTTGAAAAATTTTCCCATAAAGTTTTTTATGTGATATCAAGATTTTCTCAAAAAAATTTCCAGATGGAAAAACCTCTCGAAAATTTTTTTCTCTCAGAACTAGCTTATCATTTTCTTTCATCGTATACACGCTCGAGTTGAAGCACCTTATAATAAGTAAAATTTCTACGAAGAAATCAGACAAGCATAATGACGCTGGGAAACCACGATAGTTGTGTAAACAAGGTGAATTACTAAGAATGGAAATACCTTTGTCGCTATAAAGGCTATAAATGGCGGTAATTCTCGTCATGTTTCCTTATTACGGCGAATTAAACGTAATTTAATTACATCGGTGGTACTTTTAGAGAGTTTTCAATTTAGTGCGGATGTGCGGTTCTGCACCAACGAAAGGCATCTTATTTACTTTTTTAAGAATGTAAATCGTTTGTTGTATACCGCGAATTCGACTTCACTCAACGTTTTGCGTATTCAAACAATATACGTGAAAGAGCACGTGTATGATGAAAAAGAAAAACGCTAATTCCAAGCTGAAAATTGTCTTGTAATAATGTAATTGGGTATACTTTTTAAAGTTTTGAAATACGGAATCAAAGCGAATGGATTTGCTAAACGTGTGAGATTTACACTTCGGTGATTATCTTTAATTTGACATATTATTGTAGATATGTCGAGTGAGGAATACGTAGCTGTACTTAACTTACCTACTTCTACAAGTGGTTTTTATAAGTATTAATTAAACATTAACGCTTACAAATGGTAAGAATGAAAGCTTGGAAATTAACTGGCAAAAGCAAACAAAGAAACATTTTTGTAAAATTTAAAGCATAAGCTGGGTTTGTATAATTTTAGTGTAGTATAAAGAAAGTGTAATTATGCTTTCATCATTTTGCTACATTTTAAAAAGATAATTCCGTGTTAGTGGCATCTTTTTATCTCAACTTTGTTTACCGTTTAAAAGTTGCCTTGCCTTTTTCGCTTTGCCTAGAAAATAAAACCGCTCTGAGAAACAAAAAGAGAGGGATTCGTTGGTAATTATTTCTTCTCTCGTTGTTAAAATAAACTTGCATTTCTTGTTCGTTAATTTGTTTGGAAATGCAAAAGAGACTTCCGAAGTAAAAATAGAAGGAAATGTTTTATGTCCTCAGGTAAATATACATGACAAACAAAGACGAAGAAATTTTAAAAGGTATTACAACTTTTGCGCTTTATAATATGAAACTTATAAAATAGCTAACAGGTTTGCGGTAAAGAAATCTTCGCAGTTGGTTTAAGCATCATCATAAGCAACGATTCAGGCCAAAATGCCTTTTCGGTCGCGAACGAAAATTCGCATTAGGTGTATGTTTTTAAGTATTAATTATATGGTTTCAAAAACTGAAATTCTTGCCGCTTGTGTACACTTTTCATAACATATCTCTCGCGAATATACAAGTACGAGGAGTATATACTTTCAAAGATAAACTCGCAAGATTTTAGAATAGTTTGCAAGATATTACATCTTGTTTCTTTCGGGCTGATTCGACGAATACAAAGTCTTAATTATATCCATACAAAAGTTTGTAATCCATCACTGTTTAGAAATTCTGCACTTCTATTTTTCCTTTTAACCAGACACTCATCAATTTTGATTTAAGACGTTTCCTTATCATAAAATTAGTCCCTATATTGGCGTAATTTTACAGCTTAAGTCGCTTTTCGTATAGTTAGAAGTTTTCTAATGAAATTACCGCAGCTAGGTACTACATATCCGCCTTCGCCTTTTACATCATACGTCGGGATAGGTTTGTTTATTTTTATTGTGCATTCGGTGATCTGGATACCGAGATACGGGTATTAGAAAAATGCGTATTTACGAGGATTCAACCAACGCACACCGATGAAAATAATCTTTGAGGTGAAGTAAATAAGGGTAGTAAATTTTCCAGTACATAGCTATGTAGGTACTTAATTGAGATTGTGATGGAAACAATTATTGCAGAAAGAACAACTTAACTCGTAAAAATTTTATCGCTCGACTGACCTGATGACTGGATGTTAATCTTTTTATGGTATTTACCGTCAGTCCGTCACTACGCGTGATTTTTATTATATGATATTTTAACATGAAGAGGGAAGCGAATAATAGACTTAAATTTCTTTGAGGAACCATTTTGTTCCTTTTTGTGTAGGAGAACTTAAGATCCCTACATAAAAGGGAACCTTGTTAACTCATCAACTTCGATTCAGTTGAAATATGACTCTTTGAAAGAGCATGTCATTCGGACCTGAAAACCAAATTTTGAGCTGCTGAAATTCATTTCTCAATTTTTAGTGAATTTTTGAAAATGGCAAAAATGGCTTGTGGTACCTCAACTACGCTACACGTTACCAACCCAGTTTCGTGTATGTTTCACTTCTCTTATGTTAGTTAGCGACACAACGCACGCGTCTCGAACAAACTCGTTTTACGAAGAAGAAATCTCGAAGTTGATAAATAGAAACATACGTGGATATTTATCAACCATTATCATTACTCTGGCTGATCCGTTATCCTCTGAACGGCGTGCAGTCGCTAGCTTTCCTGTCCTGTAGTACCTGGTACAATACCTAGAGACTAGGTAGACCTGGTGAAAGCAAGTAGTGTGTAAGTTCCGAAGATAGGTGCCTACCTAAGTGGCAGCACCTACCAACATCTTAGATAACCACTGTCGCGATATAGTACTTAGACTCAGTGAATTTCTGTACAATTCAGAAGTGAATTTTTGGAAATGGCAAAAATGGCCTGTGGTACCTCAACTACGCTACACGTTACCAACCCAGTTTCATGTATATGTTTAACTTCTCTTAGATAACCACTGTCACGTTATAGTACTTAGACTCGGTGAATTTTTGTACAATTCAGAAGTGAATTTTTGAAATTAGCAAAAATGACCTGTGGTACCTCAACTATGCTACGTGTTACCAACCTAATCAAAATTGATGTTGATAATGTGTTTAGGTGTATTAATTGATGATATTTAGTGAGAGAAAAAAGACGAGGAAAAAAAATAGTGACTAAAATCGGTATTTTGCATTACTACGTACACTAAAATTAAATTAAATAAAATAAAATAGTTCCAACAATTCAATTTTGAAATTTTTTAAATAAAATATTCTGTTGAATGAAATTTTAAAATTTTGTTAAAACATTCCTTTCCTATACAATATCTCATTCAAACACACCCGAGCAGCACACTCGACAAATTATCGAAATAAAAAATCGACAGAATATCGAATTCGATAAAGTGTCGCGTTAGTTCCGCATAAATCGTGAAATTATCTTTCGATATATCGACAGATTATCGATGAATTATAGTTGGCAAAATCCATCAACAGATAAACTTTCGATAAAATCGAACGATTTTTCTTTTCAAAATCTCAAGATTATAGTTAGATACTTCATCGATAACCTATCTATAAATCGAAAGATAATTACACGATTTATGCGAAACTAACGCGACACTTTATCGAATTCGATATTCTGTCGATTTTTTATTTCGATTTAATTTCGATATTCTATCGATTTTTTATTTCGATTTAATTTCGATATTCTATCGATTTTGTATTACGATTTTTTGTAGATTATCTAGTTTCGATATTCTATCGATTTTTTGTAGATAATTTAGCATATATGGGTATATGCGCGCGCACATTTTCAAGACCGGCTGGCGAGTTTTGAAGTCGTAGTTACGCTTAAGGCTGGCGAATTTCGTTCCAAATACAGCAGTTTCTACCAAAACAAGCGTCTGTTGCGAACATCGGAGTTCGTTCGCATAATACGAATTGGATTATAATATTCAAACATCTTATGCAAAATTGGAGAAGAGGGAGGGGTCCAATTGAAATTTTTATAATAACTAAAATTATTTCTAGGACCTTAATTTACAACTTTTGTTTGAAATTTTTTTCAAATTGGCCCCTTTTTCCTCCGCTCTTCCAATTTTGAATAAGTATCAACGGAGTATTATGCAAAATTGGAGGGGAAGGAGAGGTCCAATTGAAAAAATTTTCAAACAAAAGTTGTAGCTTAAAGTTCTAAGAATAATTTTGGTCATTACAAAATTGTCGATTGGGCGCCTCCCTCCCGTTCAATTTTAAATACTAAGTATTCACATAGTAATCGTAGTATTGAACTTGGTAAAATTTTATTTAAGAACAACGATCTGGTTTCAAGTAAAATACCTAGTAAACCAAAAAAACTAGATAACTTGTTTGAAAATTTTTTCAATTTTGATTTCGCATATTACTGTTACACGTAAGTAGGTAAATGCAAAATAATAGAGGCTAGAGATGAGGTCCAATTGAAAAAACATTTCAAACAAAAGTTGTAGAATAATATTCTGGATTTAATTTTGGTTATTATAAAAATTTCGATTTGGCCCTTTCTTCCCATCCAATTTTGAATATAAAGTAGGTATTTTTTGACTAGAAAAAAATCAATATAGTTTCAACAACTATCGTTACAAAATCGTTGAAATATCGAAGTCGATAAATTTCATATAATGTGTCGATAATATAGTTTTAAATATCGTCACAAAATCGTTGAAAAATCGAATTCGATAAATTTAATATTCTTTTTCGATAGTATAGTTTCAAATATCTTCACAAAATCGTTAACAAATCGAATTCGAGAAATTTCAGATTATTTGTCGATAATATAGTTGTAAATATCTGCACAAAATCGGTGGAAAATCGGATTCGAGAAATTTCAGATTATTTGTCGATAATATAGTTGTAAATATCGTCACAAAATCGTTGAAAAATCGAATTCGAGAAATTTCAGATTACGTGTCGATAATATAGTTCTAAATATCGTCACAAAATCGAATTCGAGAAATTTCAGATTACGTGTCGATAATATAGTTTCAAATATCTGCACAAAATCGTTGAAAAATCGAATTCGAGAAATTTCAGATTACGTGTCGATAATATAGTTTCAAATATCTTCACAAAATCGTTAAAAAATCGAATTCGAGAAATTTCAGATTATTTGTCGATAATATAGTTTCAAATATCTGCACAAAATCGGTGGAAAATCGGATTCGATAAATTTAATATTCTTTGTCGATAGTATCGTTGACGAATATCGTCATAAAATCGTAATACTATCGAATTCGATAGTTTTTAGATTTTTTGCCTATAAAATCGTACAGCTAAATCTGTATCATATCGTGAGAACATCTTTAGATTTTTAAACGATTTTTTGTCGATACGTTTCAACTTTCGATATTATCGATCGAGTGTGCTGCTCGGGCATCGTATATCGATGACGGCTCATCTATGTGAGCAATTGAGCATATTGGCTAGAATATGAGGTTGCACCACATCTAAAGCGGCGAAACTTTGACGATTTCCACAATTTGTGGGAGTAAACTTGGTTATAAATGTAGTATACGTAATACACGCGATACACCGGAGGTGTAAAGTGTATAAACTAGCGCCTTAAATTTTCTCTCGTTCCGGGATATTTTTCTGGTGTTTGAAAAGGGACCCGGACGATGCGGTGTTGTGCAGCGGTATAGTTTCGTAGAGCGATTTCGCGCTTATGAGTTTGTTCGTCTTTTTATTAGAAACGCGGAAATATTTTACGCGTGGTTTGTTGGAAGATGGCGTGGTTTGCCAAAAAAAAAAATATATATAGAATAATAAATGGTTTATGGTTTTTAAGTTTTCAAATTGCAATATTCGGTTTACATCCGCATTGTGAAGCATTACGATGAGGTATGAATTTTAAATGGGTCAAAATGAAAGAAATATGTTTTATTACGACGTTTAATCTCTTTCGTTTCGGCACACTAGATGGAATTTAATTTGAAACCACCTGCTTGTTACGAACAGAGCAAGATATAACTATGAGCTTAAATCTTATTCACTCCTCGGGCTAGGTATATCTTCCATTGACGTATTGTTTTCGGGTTATCGATTAAAAATCAATAAAATAAATATTCAATTAAAAAAATCTATTATAAAAAAATTAATTTAAATTAAATTTAAAAAAATTTTTATTAAAAATATATAAAAATTTAAAATTGCCGTAAATAAATTTGAAAATTGCGGAGATCTAGTTCATTTTTTATTTTAAAATTTCAAGAAATATTATAGTTTCAAAGAATTGGAACGAATATAGTTTGTGCGCTTCAGAAATTTTTTTTCTAAATAAAGTAAATTTTGAAACTTTTTTTTATGGAAAAAATAAAAAGAAAAAACATTGCTTTGGCGTATCGCGAACCTGGAAAATAATTTTTTTTTAAATTTTAAAAAATTAGGTAAAATTTGTAAAGAAAATTTTAAAAAATTACACTTAAATTTAAAGACAAAATTACCTAGTAAAAAAGATTTCAGTTTTTCAAAAAATTTCAAAATCGTTAGAAAACTATTTAATTATTTTTAAAAAATTCGAGTTTTAAAATTTAATCTAATATTTCTAAAAAAAAAATGATGCCCTAATTCTTTTAAATTGAAAAAAATCATTTCATCGGAATTTTTCCGAAAAAAAAATTAATTATTTCAAAAAAGTAATGAGTAGGTAAATATTGTTTTCTAAAAAAAAAAAAATTCAATTTTTTAACGTGGGTATTTTTAAATTGGTAGGTAATTTAAATTTTGAAGAAAATTTTAAAATTTTATCAATTTGTATTATTTTGAATGAAAATTTAAAATTGCCTTAAAAAAATAAGTATAGGTATGCGAGGGTGCGTAAGTGAAGGTACCTAACAACCAAAAGTGAAATTTTGCAAGAAAGTATTCGCAATTTTTTCTTAGATTTTAAAAAAATAGAAATTTCGCCAAAAAAGTTGTATTTTTTTTGAAATTATAAAATTTGATCAAATTTTCTTCGAGATGTCGAAAATATCTTCTATTTTTCAAGATACGGACCTGAAATCACTTTCATTCCATTTTTTGAATCTTCGACATAAATTTAGCCCAAAAAAGTAAATGGAGATTTTTTATACTATGTTCAGAATAAGAATAAAAAAAACACTGATCATCAACACCCTTTTGAGCAAGGAAAATTTAAAATCAATAAACAATAACATAGCCAACTATTGCTTGGAATTGTTTTGCTGGTCGAATTCTTATTTTTCCTTTCCCCTTATACTCATCTGTTTGATGCGTTTTTTTTATTTTATTCTTATTCTGAACATAGTATAGCATGAGATTCCCCCTCCCCCGGAAAATTGTCTTCAAAACATTGAAAAAAATTTACTCCAAAAAATTTGGAGTTTTTTCTGCAAAAAGTTGAGATGGATTTTTTTTATCCTAAAATTTTTTAGAAAAATTCACCCACCCTAAAAAATGAAAAACTTTTTTCTCATAAAAGTTGATTTCTTTTAATTTAATTTTTTTTCAAATTAGAACTTTTAAAAGCAGGTTTTTTTACAACCCGTGTAGCAATTGTCGACATCGACATTTATGTCGACAAAATTCAGACACATTTTTTCCTCGGTTAACGATGAATTAAAAATGATATTTGAGATTTAAAGTAATGTTCTATGTTAAACATAACTGTTCAATCAAAATTTTTGAATTTTTCTCAGTATTTTCCTATAATTTAGAAAACGTTGTTTTTCTACATAGACAAGTCGATGTAAAAATCGATACTCGATAAACGCATCGACATTTATGTCGACAATTTCTGCCAATTAAATTTACAAATTTTATATCTAAAAAGAACTAAAAACAATTAATAAGAACATTTTAAGCTCAGGAATAAATAATTTTTGAAAGAATCACAAAATTTTCTTATTTTTCAAAGTTTTGAATAATACAACGACTTGTCGAGTTATTGTCGACATAATTGTCGATGGTCGAATAATGCATCGACTTCACTGTCGACAGTGTCGACCAGAGGAATTTTAAGTCGAGATAGTGTCGATGTGATTGTCGAGGGTCGAATAATGCATCGACTTAACTGTCGACAGTGTTGACCAGAGGAATTTTAAGTCGAGTTAATGTCGATCTAATTGTCGAGGGTCGAATAATGCATCGACTTGACTGTCGACGTCTTGAGGGTGATTGTGATACTCGCAGATAAAGTGTGTTGTGAATTAGTACATAAGGTCTAAGAATCATCTCTATGTTAGTTGGACATTCGCATGTGTCCAGCTACAAAGGTGGCCTCAATGCCGCATATTTGACAAAAAATGTCGAAATGTTGGCTTGAACACTATTTTTGGTGTAATTTTAATATATACTTATATTGAATATTTGAACTTAGCATATTTTTCAAAATCTCACCATTGCAAATGTCGATGTGGATGTCGATATAAATGTCGACACATCGAAATCGGTCACTTTTCGATCGTACATGTCGACACGATTGTGGATGGTTTGTCGAGCTTATTATCGACATGTTTGTCGACCGTCCAAATATGGCTCGACATGTCGAGCCATATTTGGACGGTCGACAAACATGTCGATAATAAGCTCGACAAACCATCCACAATCGTGTCGACATGTACGATCGAAAAGTGACCGATTTCGATGTGTCGACATTTATATCGAAATTAGCATCGACGTTGCTACACGGGAAAGTTTTAAAATTTATGAATAAAAATTTACAAATTATTTTCAAAAAGTTCAAGTTTGAGTAAACCTTGAAAAAACTATCAAAACTTTTTTTCAAATTGAAAGTTTCAAAAAATTTTAAAAATAATATTTTCAAAAAACAAATTTAAAAAGTCTTTTTTTTTTAAATTTCAAGTTTGACCTTTTGAGATAACATTTCAAAATTTTACTTTTGATATGTAGGTACTTACAATTTTTTTCATAAAGTTCTATAAAAAATGTATATTAAAAAATTTTTAAAAGTTTTTTTTTGGAAAATTTTTCTCAAAATTCCGACAATTTGCTGCCAAACTGCAAAAATTTTTAAGAATTTTTTTTTTTCATGTTCTAACTAGAACTAGGTGAATTTGTTTTTCATTATAATCAGGAAAAAAAATTGGATTTTTTTTTCGAAAATTGTGAATGGTGTTTCAACATACTTACCTAATTTGATTAAGCTTGAAAAATTCTTCAACAATATAATTTTTTAATTATAACAAGTTTTATACTTCTGCGACGCATATAAAATCTGCTCTTCTGTCTACCTTAACGTAGTTGGTGAAACGTAAGTATAAGATAATCTACGACTGAGTACATCATCAATTAATAGAGAAACGAACAAAAGTGCTGACAATTTAATCACCCACGACGAGAATGGAGCGTAATGCAGAATAAAGAACCCACAATGAAATTCTAGTCATCTTTCATCCTGTAAGAAAAAACATTTTAAAAAGAATGGAAATTTAAAAAGTTAACTCGGTGAGAGCATTGGTTTAAGCAATAGTTTGAACAGTAAACAGCGAGTTTCCAGAGTAGAAACATCAACTTTGGTGCAATCATCACATTGTACGAGTACTCGTACTCCACAAAATACAGTGACGGCTAGCATTATAAAAGTCATCCTGCAGAATAAGTTCGAAAGTACAAAATTTAAAGGTTCTCTTATTGATAAAGTTTCACAGTGAATTCGCGCACTCAAATAGCGGCGTATTCCAACGAGCAATAAAGTCTTCCGTTACCGTTTCCTCGTTGTTTTATATTGTGCATAGTGTAGCTCCTGTGTACGTCAACCCCCTCAGCCCCTAAGGTCTAGTTTCGCCTTAATTCTTCATCCTTAATCATAGGATCAACTTTAGCGTAATTTCTCATATTAATGCAAAACTTTCAAAGCGCAATATTATCACTTGGTGTTGAAACAGTGCGAAAAATTCAACTTCTTCCAATGGCGTAGATTTTCGTTTGCAGCTTTAAAATCGAAATTCTCTCTATTCCGAGGAGTTAATCTTTGTAATCTTTGCGAAAATAGGATTACCAAATCCTCTCTATTCTATACAGATTCTTCGACGTCGTTGACGTAGACTTCGTCGTCGTCGATGTCGTGTCTTGTCGCAAATTTGCTAAATTTTCGAGCCAAAATAACTGCAACTTTTAAAAACGATAGTAAGATGTACCTTAAGAAACGAGCATAATGAGCTACCTAAAATTAGATTCACTATGAGAAGGAAGCGAAAATTAATTTCGATCATCCCCTTACGAAATATAATAAAGAGCAAACGAAATCCAGTATAAATATCGAGAAATTATTTGGAACATTCGCACAAGCAACACTTTTTCCATCGATAATGGAAAAATTCTACGAGCTCACCAAACGTCACTTGGAATTTCATTGATGGGAAAGTAGCAACGGGAAAAAATTCAATTTAATGCTTCCTCATAAACATCTTGTAAACCATCAAACGGTTAAAAATTCATAATGTTTGCACTCAATTCGTGCAACCTCTCAACTAAATCGAATTTTTATTACGAGGATAATCAGTTTAATGAAATTACAATTTTTATCAAACGCATAATTACAAAACTACGCCAATTCGCAAATTACAAATTAGATTTCATATTACGGAATTTAATTTTTCTTGGAGATCAACCAACTGCGAAACTATTTGCGAGGAGGGAATGGAAATTAATTAAAGTAGCTTTTTGGAATGCTTCTAACAAAATTTAATTTTCATAAAAAATATTATGGTAATCATTGATTAAACCGAGTTAAAAATAGTACGCGGCGAAAAATCGAAAATTTCATTCAATCAGTTTTCAAACTCGAAGATTTCCACTTTCCAGCTATTTTAACGAATTGGGTATTTATATCAGTTTATCACGTATTCGTCAAGTTGAGTTAGTGGCTAAGGTGGAGAGGGGTCCAGGAGGAGGGGTCAAGGTTTCATAGAATTTTCAAATCAAAAGAAAGTGAATCGGTGAATTAGCTTAAGGATTTTCAAGATTAGGAAATGGAAATGGATGTGGGAGTTTGATCAAAGTTTTAAGAACAACAAAAGAAGTAGATAACCAAAAATTTCTAGATGAAGGAAATTTTCTTCAAAAATAATAATATTTTCAAAAATTTTCGAAAAATGGGAAATGGCATTTAATCAATGTAAAAAGCTACCATAAGATCCAAAGCCAAATCCTCCACTAATAAAATTTAAAAAAAATTACTTTTGGGAAAAAATCCTGCGAGGAAAATTTTTAGATTTAAAGTCAATTCTTTGAAAACATAATAAAAAAAATCATTACCTATATACAATTTTTTAGATGAAATTAAATTTTTTTTAAGATTTATAAAATTGAAAAAAAAAATTGAATTACAAAATTTTAAAAATATAAAAAAAATATGTCAAACTTTAAAAATGTATCAATTTTCAAGTATTGATTAAAATTTTAAAATAGCAAAAATTCCAAAATGATCAAATTTGTGAAATCCACAATTTCAAAGATTCCCGAGCGGCACACTCGATCGATAATATCGGAAGATGTAACGTATCGATAAAAAATCGTTTGAAAATCTATAGATGTTCTCACGATATTATAAAGATTTATCGGTACAACTTGGTACAACTTCATAGGCAAAAAATCTAAAAACTATCGAATTCGATATTATTAAGATTTTTATGACGATATTCGTCAACGATACTATCGACAAAGAATATTAAATTTATCGATTCCGATTTTCCATCGATTTTGTGCAGATATTTGAAACTACATTATCGACAAAGAATATTAAATTTATCGAATTCGATTTTTTAACGATTTTTTAAAGATATTTAAAACTATATTATCGACAGATTATATGAAATTTCTCTACTTCGATATTTTACAGATTTTTTGACGATATTTGAAACTATATTATCAACAAATAATCTGAAATTTCTCGAATTCGATTTTTTAACGATTTTGTGAAGATATTTAAAACAATCTGAAATTTCTCGAATTCGATTTTTCAACGATTTTATGACGATATTTGAAACTATATTATCGACACGTAATATGAAATTCCTCAAATTCGATTTTTCAACGATTTTGTGGCGATATTTGAAACTACATTATCGACAAATAATCTGAAATTTGTCGAACGATTTTTCAACGATTTTGTGACGATATTTGAAATTATTTCCAAATTGGTGAAAAGTCCAACACGTCTGGAAGTACTAAACTGCCTATTATAAGCGTTTTATTGCTAATTCCTCAACGATAAGGTATGGCATAGTGGTTAAGGAAGAGGATTACCATGCAGGAGATAGATGGTTCAAGCCCCACGGGTGGCAAATTTTTTATAATTTTTTTTGACTTTTTCTGAAATGATCCTCATACCGTAACATGAATAATGTGTTTAGGCATAGTTTAATGTATTAATTATGCTAATTAATGATTTTTAATTATAGAAAAAAGCTAGTAAAAGACGAAAAATCGGAATAAAAAAATCGATAAAAAATCGACAGAATATCGAATTCGATAAAGTTCCGCCTAAATCGTGAAATTATCTTTCGATATTATAGATATATTATCGATAAAATATCTTACTATAATCTCGAAATATTTGCTAACTATAATTCGTCGATAATCTATCTATATATCGAAAGATAATTTCACGATTTAGGCGGAACTAACGCGACACTTTATCGAATTCGATATTCTGTCGATTTTTTATTTCGATAATTTGTCGATTGTGCTGCTCGGGTTTATTAAATTTGAAAAAAATTGAGCCAAGTCAGATTCAAAATTTAGAATTTTTCCCTAATTTAAAAATTAAAGGATTTTAAACATTTTTCAAACTTCTCTAAATTCAATAATTTCAAATAATCAAAATTTTAATTTCTTGAAATTTGTCAAAGTTCCCAAATTTCAAAGATTGGTTACAGTTAAAGAATTTTATGAGTCCGCTTCGAAAAATAATTAGATATGAATTTAAAATTACAAAATTCTGAATTTTCATCAGATTTCAAACATACCTAGAGGATATCAAAATATTTTGATGATAAACGAATTGTAAACATTTTTAAAAAGTTTTAAAATTGATCTACGTGTAATTTGAAAAATTGATTAAAATTTTAAAATTATTAAAATTCCAATATTAACCAAATTTTTGAAATTTTCTCGAATTTAAAAAAAAAACAATTCAATTTTAAAATTAAATACAAAATTTCGGATATTCATCAAAACTTGAGATAAGATTGGCTTATAGATCAATCTTCAACTTATAAAGGATCTCTACTTATCACAGATTCATCGAATCTGGCCAGCACTATTTCAGCGAGCATACAATTTGTTTGCTGGAAAAAATTGAACTCCATTCACCATTCCTTCGTAATCGCGTAATTTTACCAGTCAATTAATTCGAACTGGAAAAATACCCGCTTGAGGGTAACTCGGACTTTGCTCGAAGTATAAAAGAAAGAGAAAACAATAAAAATGCTCAGCTGAGTAAAAATTTCAGCTTATCTTCATTTCCTTCAATCAAACTTTGTACGAATGTGTTTTATTTCGTTGGTAAAACGGATTGATGTCAATTTTTAGCCAATGAAGTAAAATTTTACAACAGATACGACGCCGAATTCGTAAAAACGACCAAAAACTGTGTACGTATTTCGTACGGTCGCCGCGACCGGGTATTAAAACAGAAAAATTTCGTGTACTTTATGGATGATCGTATAGATGAAATTATAGTACTAAAGCCATCTCAGCTTTACGCTTATTTTCTGTCTTGCGAAAATGAAAGGAAAAAATTAGCGATAAGAATCGATGAATTATTCGTGTAGAAAATGTATTTACAGTAGTGGACGTTTCACCACTGGGAATTTTTCAGCTCGAAATTCCGATAGTTGGAAGGTGCCCTAAATCACTTTATTTCAATTTTTCTATTTTCGCTAGATTTTGAAATTAATGATGATGTCAATTTCACAAGATTTGAGACAAATTTTCATTTTAACCTAAAATTTATTTTTCCCATTTTGGAAGAGTGAATTTTTAAAATTTATCTGAATTTTTATCCTAAACCTAGCCCGTATAATTATACTATAATCTCGCATAGAATAGGCTTTAAAAATTCACCGCATAACATTATTATGATATGGAAAAACGTGAACGAAACAGACGCTGTAACGATAGTTTTAAAAGAGATTCATGAGCGTGATTTGACGCAAAAGCGAATCTTTTAGAATAGTACTTTCGTCACTGTCTTTCTAGCACGTAATCAATCATTCGCGTGAATAATAAAATATTGACTTTTGTAGAAGCATCGGTAAAATGATACGCCGGTTTGCAAAAAGCTCAAGTTTTCAATGATCCATATACACGATAGGTTTTTTTTTGCTCGCGTTCTCTATATCGTTTCGCGTCCATGAAATTAGCCTATACACTATACAGGGTGTTTCATAGTTGTCTGAGTTCCTTCCACCTGGTGAATAGGCAACCTATAAGGAACAAAAAATTACATATAAACATTTTGATTATCTTAAAAATGTAAGGAGCAAGGGAAAATTAAATTGAGAAAAAAAAATTTCTGGTTTTGCCAATGAACAGTAAGTACTAAAAAAATGAGATTTTTTGTTCTTGACTTTTTTGCCTATCTTTGAAAATGAAGGTGCAAGAGAGTTTCAAACTTTGAAAAAAAATGGTTTTTTAATTTTCAAATCTTTCCTTCATTTTCGGAGATATGCAAATTCATCACATAGCTTTTTTTGCTTATCTCAAAGAGTTACATCTGTTTCGTGTAACATCTTGACAAATTTTGCAGTTTTCATTTTCCAATGATTGCACTGATAATTTGAAGCTCAAAATATGATTAATAGGTACGAATGAGATATAAAAATTGCAAAATTACGTCAAGATGATGCATGAAAGAGGTGTAACTCTTTGATATAAGCAACAAAAGTTATGTGATGAATTTGCCTATCTTCGAAAATGAAGGAGCTACAGAGCTTTGAAAATTGAAAAACCTATTTTTTTCAAAGTGTAAAGCTTTCTTGCGCCTTCATTTTCAAAGATAGGCAAAAAATGTACAGAACAAGAAAACACTTATTTTTTTAGTACTATTCATTGGCCCAATCAACAATTATTTTTTCTCGATTTCATTTTCCCTCGCTTCTTTAAATTTTCAAGATAGGCAACATGTTTATAAAACATATTTTGTTCCTTTTGAGTTGCCTATTCAGTATTCATCCGGTAGAACGAAATCAGTCAGCTATGAAACCCCCTGTACTGTTGATTCTATCGACGATACACCTTTCACATGGTAATAATTCTCATCAGAGAATTAGGCAGGTAATTGATAAAAATAACGATATTGTCGGAATACTGTGGTAGTTTGATAATGTACTATGCTGTGATTGCACCCTTTCGTTTTACCCTTCGCCATCGAAGTCGAAACATTTCCCAGATGTTAACCACATACTCGCATTGGTTGGAATAACGTTTTGTAATTTTTTTCTAAACGATGTACTACGTTCTAAGTCATTTATATCTTGGTGCTGGCATTCGGTATTATTTTCTCAACAGCAGTATTGCCTTTGAAATGGTTAACCTAACTTTTATCTCTTTTTTTTTTACTTCTTCGTCAAAAATTACCCAATAATGTGTGGATACGAATGTATACTTAGCTGAAGATACGAAGAAGAAGGAAAATTACCAAAGTAACGAGTTGTTAATCTCAATTTATCTTTATCTAGAGCCGTCATCATATTCAGCTGTCAACATCTCAATGTGCATCGTATAATCCTGGAAAAGTATTTTTTCCCTTCTCGTAATACGCTTTTAAAAGCGTCGTAGAGCTTTTATTATATCGCGCTACGAGAGACCTATATTGAAGAATTTTTTTGTAATTGAAATTCAAAATGGTATAGATGAGTTTGCATGCGAAAATTGTCGACAATGTCGTTAACACGTATAAAGTACTATAAATCTAGTATTTGTGGTTTCTGCCGCCTGTCTCTGTGTGCGATACAGACGTTAGTAATAAATAGATTAACGATGTAGCAAACACCATAATTTATGGTTTATTATGCTCTAGGTATCAATGACCTATTCCTCGCAGTTCGCTTCACTGAGTTAGTCAACAAGCTAAACTTGTAACTATTCGCTGAAACTATCGAGAAATAACTTGAAAGTAGAATGATGTAGGTAGATAGGTATAGTTAAGTAGGTAGGTTGATCTTGGACGGATAGATATAATTAAATGCTGACTACCTAGATGGTTTTCTGTGTCCTGGCGTAATTTTAGTTGAGTGATAATTTTTTTATTATTTAAAAAAAAAATAAAAATACAGGGTTCCTTTCTTGCATTTTTTTGGTAGGTTTTTATGTTGTACTAGTATTTTTCACTGCTTACTAATGTTATTCTCCATGATTTTCACGTCAAAATTTCAATAGGTATTAGTTTTTTTTTTTTTTTTTTTTTTTTTTTTTTAGGAAAAACTTATTTACCTAATTTTTTTTTTTTGAAAAGAATAAAAACGAATCCATCAAATCAAATCATAAAAATTCATAAAATAATTACATTAGAACGGTCTAAAAATGTTCTTCTCGTTCCGCATAAGTAGGTACTGTTTTCAAGTTGAATAAATTATCCTAGTTTTTCCCGATGAAACTTTGACAATTGTCATTCAAGCGAAACGTGAACATTGAAAAAATTTCTGAATGCCAAATATACGTAATTAATATTTTTACAACCTTTAGTAGCAACTGACAGCCCAATTCTAAAATTTCCAAAACTTTATTTAATTTTTAAAAGTTGGTAAATCTTTGAAATTCGCCGGTTCACTTCATTCTTTGATAAATTTTTGGTTAAATTTCTAAAATTAGTAACTTGAAAATTTTGATAATATTTTGAAAGTGATTCGATTTTTCAATTTTAAAATTTAATACGTCTATGAAATTTTGAAATTTTTGCAAATTTGGTAAAAATTGAAATTTGGGTAATTTTTGATTTTTAATAAATTCTCCAAATCGGATCAATTTAAAAGTTTGATAAATTTTCCTAATTTTTAAAAATATAGTATTTATGTAATAGGTAGGTATGTGAAATCTCAGTTTTTTATAAATTTTTCTCCATTTCCAAAATTTTATGAAAATTTATAATTAGAGAATTTTTGTGAATTTTTGAAATTAAATAGAAATACAAAATTTTGCAAAACTTCAAATTCGATCATTTTTATATTATTTAAAAAAAAAGGAGCTGGATAAATTTCTGAAACTCATCAAAATTAAAATTAAAAGACAAGTTTTTGAAGATCGATAAATCTTCATAAATTTTTCTCAAATAAAATTATAAAAATTTGACAAAGATTCAAAATTCAGAAATTTTTTTTAAAAACTTACTGATTTTGAAGTTTTTTAAGTTTGGTCAATATTCTTAAAATTCAGAAAAAAATTTTAATGTACAATTGTCATTTTTAAAAAGTTGGATAAGTTTTTCCAAATTTTCTCAATTTTTAAGGAATTTTAAATTAAATAATAAAAAATTAAAATTGGACCCTTTTATTTTATGAATGCAAAATTTGGTAATGAAGTTCAAAATGGAAAAATTCTTCAATTTAAGAAAATACTTTGCTACCTAATAATAAATTTGAGCAATATCGAAAATTTTGAATTAAAAAAATTTTGGATGACTAGTTTTTCAAATTTAATAAGTTTTCACAAATTTTTCTCGATTTTAAAAATTTTATAAAGTTTTTGTTGATAATCAAAAGTTTTGAATTTAAAATTTTGATGAATCTTTGAAATTGGATAAAATGAAGAATCCGCTGTTTAAATTTCCAAAAGTTTTTACAAATTTTTCTAAATTTTGGATTTTGATTTTTTTAAATATTTTCGAAAAATTGGAAATATGAATGCAAAAATTGGTTAAGATTCCAATCGCGGGCACCCTTTAATTTAAAAAAGAATTGATCAATTTCTAAAATTTAGCAGTTTAAAAAAAAATTTAAAGCCAGTTCAGCGTGTTCCTTTTTTTGGACTTATTCCAATTTTTTTTTCAGTCTCACCCCCAAAGTTGTTTTATTTTTTCCTTGACTAAATCTTCATATGGACCGTTGTCTTCCAGTTTTTACAAAAATGAAAAAATTGACGGATTTTCAAAATTTGTATTTTTTTGTTCTATCCTATCAAAGTGGCTCTTTTTCATGAGAAAAATGACTACCAATTTTTCATTTTTTCCCTTGCTGAATTCTAAGGGATACCTTCCAGTTCCACAATTTCAAGAAATGGCGAAGTTGAAAATTTTGCATTTTGTATCAAAGATAATATGAAATCTGTAATAGTACATACGTTTACGTCGCACCTACGTATGTCATAAAACACAAAAAATATTAGATTTCACAAAGAAATCTTTCTTTTATCCATGAAATAAAGTCTACCTCCGCGTGAAAGGGGAAAATCGTCGATTTTCGTCGACTGATGGAAATCCTAGGAGAGGTGATAGCCACCCTCCCTCAACCCTTCGCTCGCCTCGCTACTATACGAATTTCGGGTGAATGTGCTCATATTAGCACACACCTACGTCTACTTATTTATTGTGAAAATTTCTAACCAAGATTTCTGTCGACTTGTACGCGGTCAAAATTGAATAAAAAGCTATAAAAAATAAATCCTCGATGTTAGGTCGAAGCACTCGATGTCTTTAGGAAATCCACAAAGGAGAAAATATCGTCAGACGAAAAACTAGGAAATTTTTTGACATTTTCAAAGTACGTTAACGCAATTATTTAATTTATTGTTTTGATAGTATCGCAACTCCTTTTGTAGTTACAGTTTGAAAAACTCCACAATTTGAAAAAAAAATGACCAACATTGGTAATGTATTTTATGATGTAGATTGCGTTTCTTCTTTTGATAATATTGCGTCCTAGATACTTTTCTTTTTTTTTCAAAAAAAATTTCATTCCAGGAAATTTCTTGCCAAGGTTTTCATTTCAATGTAAACTGATTCAAAAATAATTTCTTTCGAATCTGAAATGATGCGTAGTTTTTCTTTAGCATAAGTACGTTGATACTCGTTTTCAAGGTAAATTGCATCTTCAACAAAATATTAAACGTCGCCTTGATTAATTTTACCTCCTTTAAATTTGTAAAGTAAACCGAGCACTCGAAAAATGGACTTTATATTTGGAAAACTTGACCTGTTTTAATCCATTTACAATCGTACCATCGTTGCATAAATTCGCAGCTCGATTTCATTTTTATTTTGAATAAACCTCTAGACATTTGTATAGAAATCGTGCTTGAATTATCGTACTTTAAAAAGCATCTTTCAACATTTCCATACGCGTTCGTTTACCGCACGTTTGTTTTTTAACACCACATAATCGTGCATTAAAAGATTAAAGGATCTTTATGAGAAAACGAAGGTAAAAAATATAGAATTTAACAGCTTTTCTGGTTTTACAATTTTATACGCCGCTTTCTAATTAAATAACGATCCCTCCAAACTGCTGACTCAGTCTAACATCACAGAGTGTGTTTTGTAAAATAAAAGGGTATATTTTGCTGTTGTTGGATTTTGACGGGTCTTTCTACCACCGTGCAAAATCTATGTGTGTTTTAATTGTTATACGTAGTATCGGGTAGGTGGGTATAAATTTTTCAGTTTTCAATGTGACCTGAAAAATAGATTTAGGAGGTCTCCCGATAAACACACCGTGTGCTATTCGTATGCTAAAATAGCAGATACGAAAATCGCGGTCTATTCGCATACGAATAGAATGCGAAATCAACGTGAAAATCGAGGAAAATCTTCTGAGATAAATTCGTATACTATTCGTGAACAAATATCGTGCTAAAATCGCGTTTAAAAATACGTACATCTTTCGTACACAATTAGCGCGATATTCACTTGCGAATTGTATACTAAAATCGCATTGGAAAATGTGCAGATATTTCATACGATATTAGCGCAATATTCGCCTATTACGAATCGTATGCTAAAATCGCATTGGGAAACGTGCAGATATTTCATACGATATTAGCGCAATATTCGCCTACGAATCGTATGCTAAGATCGCATTGGAAAACGTGCAGATATTTCATACGATATTAGTGCGATATTTGCTTGCGAATCGCATACGATTTTGGCGACAAATGTCTTTCAATATTTTTTATGAACGAGAGAAATCATTTTCAAGCATGAACGTGTATACTTGAGATTGATGCAGTGACTTATTAACAATAAACTGAATATTTTTCTAGTTTTATTGATTTTGTTGGGGGATTTTGTGTTTTGATTGATGTTTTTTCTTCTTTTTAAATAAAAATCCCAATGATTTGATCAAAATGACAAGAATGGAGACGAAGATTGAATTTCTTGGACGACTTCCACTCAGCAGTAAGTTAATTATTTTGAATATATATCTATTTGTGATCGTGAATCTGTGTGAAATGAAATTTTATCAAATCGTACGTAAAAATTTTCGACGTCTTATCAGTGTTATAAAATTTTTCAATAAAATTGTTTCTCTGCCTTCTCCTGTTTGAAGCAGTATAAGTACATATTATGCGAAATTAGAAGGAAAGGAGGAGTCAAATCGAAATTTTTATAATAATCGAAATTATTTCTAGGATTTCAATCTACAACTTTTGTTTGAAAAAAATTTCAGTTGGGCCAGCCCTTCTTCCCTCTCACAATTGAGAAATTTTTCAAACAAAATTTGTAGATTGAATTCTTGGAAATAATTTTGATTTTCATAAAAATTAAGATTGGACCCCTCCCTCCCTTCTAATTTCATCTAATACTACGTAGATATTTATTATTCAAAATAGAAGAAGGTAGATATAGGGTCCATCAAAAAATTTTATGAAAAAAGTTGTAAAATGAAATACCTACGCCCTACTTATTTATCAAACACCACTACTAGGTTGGTCAAAATTTTTACCATTCGGCATAATTTCATTTTACACAGATTTGCGATCACAAATAAGATGTATTTTCGAAATAATTAACTTATTGCTGAGTGGAAATCGTCAATATATCATTTGGCTGCTTTTTAGAAGCGAATTTCGAACGCTAATCGCCAGCGAATTAACAGCGAATAGAACGCTACATTCGCTGCTAATTTTGCACACTATTAGCGTTTGAAATTAGCCGCTAAAAAAGCGGACATTTTTGATATGCCAATAGTACGCTTATTTCGTATGCTATTCGTATGCGATAGCTTCAAATGTAGCATTCTATTAGCACGCGATTCGAATACGGTGTGTTTACCGGGCTGTGTACCAACATTTGACAGTTTTTTTTTTCCATTTTCGAATAAATTTTCTGATATTTATATACCTAGACTATGAGTAAATACTTCAATTAGCAAGTAATTTAGACTAGGTATGGTTACCTGTCTATGGTAAAATTAATCGAATTCATTAATTGATCCATTTAAACCATTTACCAATGTCATAGAGGTGTTATCATTTATATCTAATTGTTAAATTTAACTAGAAGTTGGCGCCTAGTTGTGATCAACTTCGATGAATGTACGAGTATGTATGTGCTATTCGTGGCAATACGAATTATATGCGCATTTTATTCAATTTACAAGTACAAATCAATATGATATAATAAAGTGGGGCTATTTGTTTTTTTTTTAAATTTTCATGTACCCCCAAAAGTTGAGGCTCAAAACTGATTGCTTTAAGGGGGGGGGGGGGGGGGGGCTTGTTTTGGAACATTTTTTGTTGAATACATAGCGTTGATTAGCGGAATTTTCTAAGACCTTTGCATGACGTCATTTTGATTTTTCACCTATGAAGTTTTGAAGAAAAATTGGAAACTAATTTCAAATTGTTTCTTTTTAGAAAAAAAATTAATTTTTAATTTTTGAAAAATAAAATGCATAGAGTTCTCAAAAAAAGGAAATTATTTTCATATTGCATTTTGATTGTGTCATTTTGTAGAAAATGTTGGTAGATTTTTTGGAAAATTACAAATTTCAAAATCAAAATTGGAGAAAAACGCGATTTTTACTTTAGGTCCCGTTTCTAGGAAAACTATGCAACCCACAAAACTTTTTCTCAGAATCTTTTTTATTCAGTAGAGTCTTGTCTATAATTTAACGAAAGGATTTTGCAAAACTCGTACTTTCTCTCCTATTTTATGAAACCCTCTCATAGTTTTTCCTCGGAAGTATTCCAGTCGACTCGAAAGAAATAGTTGACAAATTAAAATTTTGCAAAATCCTCTCGTTAAATTATAGACAAGACTCTACTGAATAAAAAAGATTCTGAGAAAAAGTTTTGTGGGTTGCATAGTTTTCCTAGAAACGGAACCTGAAGTAAAAATCGCGTTTTTCTCCAATTTTGACCTTGAAATTTGTAATTTTCCAAAAAATCTACCAACATTTTCTACAAAATGACACAATTAAAATGCAATATGAAAATAATTTTCTTTTTTTGAGAACTCTATGCATTTTATTTTTCAAAAATCAAAAATTAATTTTTTTTGTAAAAAGAAACAATTTGAAATTAGTTTTCAATTTTTCTTCAAAACTTCATAGGTGAAAAATCAAAATGACGTCATGCAAAGGTCTCAGAAAATTCCGCTAATCAACGCTATGCATTTAACAAAAAATGTTCCAAAACAAGCCCCCCCCCCCCCCCTTAAATAAAGTGATATAGATTAAGTGGGGTCTATCATCTGGCCGCTGAATTTGCTATCTGCTCCAATACTCTTCGAGTTATAGCTCCTCAAAAGATCAGTTCTCAAATTTTTAAGGGCGAGGCTATTCAAGAAAAATTGAAATTTCTCTCATTTCAAACATTTTATGATTGTAAATAGGTAACCCATAAGAAACAAGAAAGTTGCATATGTTACACCTAGATCGTGAAATTCCCTCATTTATGAAGTAGGCAAGGAAATGAAAAAAGATGATAGAAAATTCTGGCGACAAGAATAAACAATGACCGAAAAAATTCTGACAGAACACGATGATGACAAGAAAAAAATCATAAAAATTGATCAAAAAAATTGGAAAGTGACCCTGACTGAGAAGAAATTTGATAGAAAATTCCAGTGAAAAATTGACCTATGACTAAAAAAATGCCAACTGAAACTCACTTTGACAAAAAAAATCATCACTAAAATAATTTTTGACAAATTATCATTTTGATCAGCAAAACTTAGTTAAAGATGAAAAATTGTTAAAAACTTACTCTTACAAAAAAAATAAACCTCTGACCAAAAAAAACTGACTGAGAAAAAAATTGACAGCATTTTTTTTCTGTGTATTCATGAATTAATTAATCTTTTATTCAAGATTAACTTACTTTCAATATCAATTCATCAGATTATGTAAAATTCGTCTACTAAATTGTGTATTTGTATTTCAGTATCAAGTTTGCCTATATTGTGAAAAAAAGGGAAAACCTTCTGACTAATTCATAAAATTGGAAATTTTCTTGTCTATGGCTCCTTTATGGAATTGGTACAAAATATTTTTTATGAATACAAAACGATCTAAAAAAAAAAATTATTCAACTGCTTTTAACTCGAAGCCAATAGATAACAAGGTTGAAATAGCGTCATGAATGAGACCACATATCTGAGAATAATATGGTTATAACGCAGTAAATTTAAATTTTGTGTGACATGCAGACGTTTAAAAAGGTGGCATAAGGTGAGCTCAAATTAATTTTCATGCGGTGAGATCTTCAGAAACTATCCAAATTATTTGATAAATGTGATAAACGCGACAAATTTTCCCTTATGCGATAATGTGTCGGTTGTACTTAATTAAAATTTATCTCCACCGCATAATAAACGTCTTTATTCATGTAAGGTAAGCACATATCTACTAATTTCTGTTCTGTTCATTTATTTGTCATTGTACTAATACAGTGAAGATCAAAATTACTGAAAATTTTCTACACGAAAGCGTGAAAAATTGATTTGAACTTGGCCATTTTCCCAGAGCAGTCCGACAGTAATTCATACAAGTTGTGCAACTCTTTTATTCACTTACCTATTATTTTTGATCAACATTTTAGTGGGCATTTTTTAAATAAAATTGTTTTTGGAAAAACTTTTTTCTAAATTTTTTTTTGAATGATAGGAAAGTATATATTTATTCAAAAAAAGTAGGTATATAAGTATTTTTTTCCAAAATGATAATTTACAAAAATAGATTTTCTCAAAAAACATTTTTCAAGAGGTTTTTCAGAATATTTTCTTCATTTGAATGGAAATAGGTAATATGATTGATAGGGTTTCGGGTACGATTACCAATCATATTTTATTGGAATTTGTTAATTTTGAAAAATATACCCTTTCCAGTAAAATTTTTCGAAATTCATTTCACGGAAAATTTAATCGAAATCGAAAAAAAAACAAGAAAACTTAGCACTCCTGAACAGAATCATTCGTGATATCATAATTTCAAATTAACACACCTTTCTTAAAATTTAGCCTGAAAAAAAACCTGCGGCTCGAAGAAACCTGAAATCCCCTCGTTTTGGCGAACACTGTAAAAATTAATCTTTTGAATCTAAACTCGACTTTAGGGATTTGCAAAAGCACACAGTGATAAAGCTACCCCTTTAACGTTCTCGCTACTCCTACACGACACGTCTCAAAAAATAATCGGCTAAGGTAACTAGGTATATATTGGGAAAAAGTTAAAGAAGCAATTTACTTTTGGCTACAGTCGTTTTATCTTTTAATATAATACCGCACTCGGAGTAAGTTGGAAAATTGCAAAGTATAAGTCGAGGGACTAATAGTACGTGAATCTTGACGCCCGCGCTACCACCAAACTTACCACACATATTGAATGATAAAGTCATTTACAATTTCAACTTCTACCATTTCGCTACCGTACTTTTAAATAAATCCCTTTGGCGAGTCAGTTCCCAAGACCTGTTACTTCTCGCCGTAAATGCGTTAAAATACTACGATTAAGAGAATTTTTATCGCACCACGAAACCCAACAGATAAATTTACTGTAACGTGGAGAAAAAATGCTGGTAGGTAGGTTTTTTTTTTCAAAATCATGACATGTTTCTTTTATTACTGTTATTCCATAGATAGATGTACTTTGGACTGAAAATCTAGATTAAGATTGAAGAAATCACTTTTGAAAAACTGACCAGATGAAAGAAAATATTATATAAACCTCTGTATACGAATTGATAAGAAAAATATTGACAAAGGGAATTTTGTCAACTCCTCAACTCTGATTGAGGTGAAATTCGACTCACTGAAAGACATAGGTGAAAACGCTAAGTCTTGAACTTCAAAAATACCAATTTTCAAATTGTTGTAGCCCTTTCATCTTCAAAGGCAGGCAAATTTTTTCTTAGCTTCATTGTTCTTCTCAAAAAGTTACACCTCCTTCATTTATTGTCTTATTCGTATTAGGCGAAATTTTAAATTTTTTGTAAAATATTCCCATACTTACACAAAAAATTACCTAATAATCACTACCAACTACCATTATTAGTTATTATTAATCACTATTAGAAATTTAATAGTGATTACCCTTGCGGAAAAGTACAAGTTGTAAATAGTCATCAACAAGTAATCCATAGTTGTTAACAAGTTGTATTTTACAGAACAACTTATTTTTCAAGAATAGTTGTAAATGGATTAGTATTCATTTACTTGTAGCAACTCTTCAATGTGAAAACAACTTGTTCTTCAGAAGTTGTTGTCAGTAGATAAGTATTCTACAACTTTGAATACTTTGTAGTTGGAAAATTTTCAATGGACAAGTATTCAACTGAATACTTGGACTTATTGACAAAAGTTTCAGACCATTATTATCTCACTATATCGTATTTTCATACAACTTGAAAAAATTCAGTAACTCGTTTTGTAAAATGATTTTTTTTATAACTGTCCATCACTCTTGGATTATGTAAATCATTCATGAAACATACAGGTCTCCAAAGTATTCTTTTAAAAAGGTTGAAATTTTAAACATTTTTTAGGATTGTTTTCCACCTCATTTTTTAAAGAAAATCGTACCCTTCTCATGATGGATAACGCCAAATTTATTTTGATAATTCATAAACAGTTGTTTTTTTGCTGCCCCATCGATCATCGTGGTCTTAGGCTTCCAGCATGACTGTACAAATAATTTGATTTAAAAATATAATAATATGAAATTTCAATTCGAAATAGAAATAGAAAACTTTATCAGTAATTTTCCATCAAAAATGTACCAGAAATGCTTCAAAATTATGATGAATTTTGAGTTTTGCCCCTCCCCTTGAAGACCCAGTTGAGAATTTTTCGAAAACGATATCAAAAACGAATTCAGGAAGTAAGAAAACCTTAATTTGTATACCCCACATGCCATTTTTGTTAATTTTGAGTTTTGCCCCTCCCCCTCGAAGCTCCTATTGAGAATTTGTCAAAATCGATATCAAAAACGGATTCAGCACCTAGGAAAACCTAGATTTACACACCCCACATGCCATTATTGGTAATTTTGAATTTTGCTCCTCCCCCCTGAAGCCCTTTTTGGGTCTAGAGTCAAAATAAAATGAAAAATGGATTCAGCGCTGCGAAAAACCCCCACAAACCGATTTTCACAATTTTGCATGGAGTTGTGAGATTTTTATCCATTCAGAAATTTTGAGGGTCATTTTGATACTCCCAGATATAGTGTATTGTGAATAAACATGTTATAAATACTCATTTTGTACCTCACATTTTGTGAATACTTGCTGTAATAAGTTGTGAATAGTTATACCATTATGTATTGTTGTGAACATGTTATGTATATCAGGTAGTTGGCCTGATTACTTGTATTAGGAATACTTGAGACAACTCATACCTAAAATAAGTTGTTACAAGTTGTCATAACACCTTCGAATTTACAACTTATCATAAATTCTACTTGTGACAACTTGTAGTTTTCCGCAAGGGTAAGTACTTTGTAAATGTAAGTATTGAATAATATTAGCTAATAATTGATGTAATAGTCAGTAATAAAAATTAATAGTTATGATGAAATGACTATAATGATAATTTAATTACTAATAGTAATTAATGGTGAGTACCACTCAATTGATATAGTTTCATACTCGTAGGTAAACTGTGGTACAAAATGTATATAAGCTGAAAGATGAATTTGTGGAGACACTCACAATTAGGCTTCAAGTCACCACAGAGATGAATATCCCGTATAAAGAAAATTAATAATCACTATTAATTAGACAATTACTGTTAGTTATTATTAATCACCATTAAAACTGTAATAGTGATTAATATAGTCACTTCATGAAGGTAAGTATTGACTGATATTAACTAATAACTAATTAATACTCACTACTGTTGATTAATAGTTATGATGAAGTGACTATAATGATAACTATTAATTGAAGGATGATGACTAAAGTGATTAATGGTAACTACTAATCAATTGATATAGTTTCATACTCGCAGGTAAACTGTTGTGTGAAATGGATATAAGCTAGAAGAAGAACTTGAGATGACGCCCGCAAAATCGACTATTCCATGATCATCACATGAGTCAGAAAGGCTATTTTCATTACATTATATTTTTTATGCTCAGATACAAAACAATCGAAAATATAATCTGTTCAAGTTCGACTTTTTCGTACACGCCTAATCCAATTACACTTTCTAAACGATATCTTTCTTCGTATCTAGACCATTATTTGCGAGCGAAAAAAAAAAAGTAGACAAGTTCGAAAAAGGATAAAACCTTCGTTACAAGTGAAATTCATCGCCTACCCGAGGGGATAAATTTTTTACACCGAAAGAATACCATGTCTCAGACGATTATCTTTCATTTGCATCGCCATAAATTTTTACACCACAACGATACGATCTGTTTCTGAATAAGGAAAATTTCAATATAATTTGCGCTTTTATACACGAGCCTTGCGAGAAACATGTTCATTGCCGGGGCTTATAGAAACGAACGGTGTAGACGAAAATGCCAGCCAAGAGGATTATGACATGACAAATTGCGGAAAAGGCCAACGCAACGTTCATAATTTTCTAGATGGTCATTTTCACAATAATCTCTTACTCTTTGTCCCGACGAGTGTCCTAAATACATCGGCACTTAGGAGTAAGATTCCATTCATATCGAATCTTAATTTAGCGCTTAATATTTTACACTGGACTATTTTCGTTACGCTCTTTTACCCTTTTATAAAATACCACAATGAATTTAGTCTCGTTTGAAAACAACTACGAAATCGTTTTTACAAAAGTATTCGATTGGTTTATGAAATTCGTTTGCGAGTTTTTTCCTTTTCTCTACTAAAAGTGAAGAGGTTATTTTTTGTGATTGGCGTTGGAACGTTCGAAATTTAATTTATAGCTAAAACTCCGCCAATCTGGAAATCATGGTAAAGCACAATTCGAGACGTCTTTTATTGTGAACTGCTTTTTCAAATATTTACCCTTTTTCTTTTCTTGCCGTGTTCACATCGCGTCATTGATAAAATTCGCCTTTATGAGAATGTGATTATTGAAAATTATTATAAAGAGAAATATTTCAAACTAATTTCTAAAAAAAATAAAAATAAATAGGGAGGTATTTTTAGCTGTGCTTGAATGCACACTTTGAACAGGCTCCGTTGTGATTGCCTCAAATATAGTAAATCGCGCCTCTTCCTCTAAAGGAATACTGTGATAATTCCAAATAAAATTGTACATGGTACTTGGGACAGTATTGAAATTAATTTATTTCTGTAAATATTAGAAACAAATTGTAGAATTAGTAGGTATGTGAAAAAATATTTAATTTTTGAAAATTGAAATTTTTTAAATCACGTTTTTATTTTTACATTTTTTGAATACGTAAACATAGGATTTTAAAATTTTAAAAATACTTTTAGTAGTCAATTTTTAAAATGTTTGAACTCGCTATATTTATGTACTTAATATTTTAAAAATTTTAGAAGTTCACATTCCAATTTTTTATGTTTGAAATTTCAGAAAAAATTTTAATGAAAAGTATTTCTTATGTGTACAATGTTTTTAATGTTTTTAAATCAAAACATTTTTTCATTTCAAATTTTACAAGTTTATATTCTTAATCTTGACATTTTGAAACTTTTTGATTCTTGAAATTTTTAAAATTACTTTTCAAAATAATTTTAAAATATCAACTCATCACTTTATTTCTTTCATTTCAAATTTCAAATAAAATTAAAGAAATTCTGTTTTTTTGAAAAAATCCTAAATGAAAAATCTGAAATACTGAACTATTAGGTATCAATTTTTGATTCTTGAAAATTAAAAATTTTTCAATTTCAAGCTTTTACACTGCTTTATTCTTTCAAAATTTTTTGTTAATATTTGAAATTTTTGAAAATGTCAAGGATTTTAATTATGTTTTCTGATTTTTTTAACACTTTAGATTCAATTTTTATTTTTAAATAGGTACCTAATAAATTTTTTTTCATTTCGAATTTATGAATCTCGAATTTCAAAAATTTCTGAGCCTTGAAATTTTTTGAACACTTTTTATACTCAAGTATTAATTTTTTTTTAGAAATTTCACAAACAAGCTGTTTCATTTTTTCACAATGTTTGAAATTTTTGAAAAGTTTAAATGTTAAGAATTCTAAAAATATCATTCTTTTTATTTTTTTTTAAATTAGAATTTTTCTATTCAAGTTTTTTTTTTAATTTTTAATTTCATAAAATTTTGTGCGTTTTTAAAAATGCTTCCAAGTTACAAATTTTTATAGGAGTTCATGTTTTGATTTTTTGTTTTTTTCTCAAGATGAATTTAAATTTTTTTTAAATCGACGCAACTTGAAAATATTTTTTTTTCATTTGTCAATTTTTCAATTTTGAGAGTGATATATTTATTTATTGAAAATCGAGAAAAAATTCAAATGGAAAACATCAAACTGAAATATAGCCTGATATTCATGTTGAATATAATCGGGATGATTATGATTGTGAGTAAAATGATAAAGAAAGGAATTTTGCAGTTTGTATGATTTTTCACGAAAAGGAGCATGGATCTAGAAACGTATTTTCAGGAAAACATAAATTTAAAAAAAAAATCTTTTAAGTACGTACCTTTAAGAATACTAGTCCTGGGCTCCAAGACACCACTTTCGAAGTGTAGGCTACGATTTTAAATTTCTAATTTAAAAAAGAAATAATTTAAACATCTCGCGTTTCAAGCCAGTATAAAAATCTATCGAAAATTATTTTTAATTCAATATAAAAATAAGCCGCAATAAGTCGAGTCAATTAAAAAAAATTGAAAAATTCCAATACTTTTCGAAAATAAATCAAAAACCCCAAACGAAAATTAAAATAACCGAAAAGTATAGGGAACCAGCCAACCCGTCGAACATAAAAATTACGAGTTGGCAAATAGTAAAAACTAATACAAACGTATTAATTTAATCAAAACTTCGGAGCATTTGCGAATTAATTTGTTTAAAACGACGACGACGACGACGAATATAGAACAAAAGAATAGTACTAAAAAAATTAAGAGACGATATCGTCGAGCATAAAGAAATTGGAAATTTTCTACCCCTAGAGGGTAAATTTGCACCATCAAAGAAATTTGCGAGCCGGACTTATGCATCGCGTTCGGTCGGGAAACTTTTAAAAAAATATTTTCTTGATATTTTAAACAACTTTCAATAAACTTGGTGAAAACTTAAAAAGGAAAAACCTTTAACCCGGCACTTAACAAACTTTTAAAAATGATAAATTAAGATACTTGACCTTTTTACAGCTATAATGCTCTCTTGAAAAGGATGAAAGCGATAGAATTGTTTTTATTATTTCTGCAAAAGGCTTTAATCTTTTATCGTTCTTATTATAAAAGGCGGGGTCCATTTTTACTGTTCCCTCTTTTTTCCTCGACCGTTTTTATTTACAGCCTTTTAACTCCTGTCTTTTCCATTTTTACTCTATATTTCAAAATATTAGTTTTGCGCCTGAATTTAGGTATTTTTGAGTCACGTACCATGGTCGTGCGTCGCATTTGTCTCAAATATCGCCTCCGCGTAATATTTCTTTATTAGCTGTAACTTACTGTGAGAATTTTTTTTCCACGGCGAGTGCTGGTTGGTAGAGGACGCAACGCGGCGCATACGTTGTATAGTTTGGAAGCAACGAACAAAAAAAAATTGCTACACACGTTCGAGTAGAACCTCGTGCGTGTTTTTCTTCTCAACGTACAAATATTAAATAGCCTCGCGAGTTGTCACGTATGGTGTATATGTAACGTATACGTAGTTACGTACATCGTACCTTTAACACCATCGTCATATTATGTAGTACCAAACACGTTACATCGAACTTATCGTATCGTTACGTTACTCGTACATATATAAATCTTATTTAATTTTCCATATCAAATTAACATAAATGAACGTTTGACAACGTAACACTTCAATTTTTACAATGTCAACTGAGACAGCAAGCTCATCAAAAAATGTCAAACATAAAATAGTATACATACAAGGTGTCCTGGAAATTGTGGACATTTTGAGGTATCCCACGCAGAAAAATACCATGTGGTAAGCTGTGGTAACCAGTGGTGATGAGTGGTTACCACAGGTTTACCATTGGTTTTTACTCATGGTAAACATTTACCACTGGTAGTTGATGGTACCAGTGATAATACCAGTGGTAGCCATACCTGTGAGCATACACCAGTGGTTTTTACTAGTGGTAAAAATATCATCTGTGGTAGAGGTTATTACTAGTTGTAACACCACTGGGTGAGTGGATCATTTTGCAACTCGCAGGTAAAGTGTGCTCCCAAGTATTATATAGTGGAAGTTAGTGCCTCCAGTACGCACTACTGGTAATACCTCCTACTGGTGGCATGTACCACTGGTAGTCCACTTACAAGTGGTGATCATTTTTGCTGTATTACACATAATCACCAGTGGTATGACAGGATCACATGTAAAATACCACTGGTTTACCAGTCACCAGTGGTATTTTTACCACATGGTATTTTCGACACAACCACTAGTAAGGATACCAGTAGTAACCAAACCAGTGAACCACTGGTTACCACTGGTATTCTTACTAGTGGTGGTGTCGAAAATACCCACATGTCGTACCACTGGTGGTTCTATGGTATTTACATCAAGGTATTTTTCTGCGTGGGATCAGTCTGATACGAGTTTTGAGGAGATATCAGCCTGATACCATCTTAGCAGTATCACACTGACACCAGCCTGGAGGTATCACACTGATACCTCAAAACTGGTATACCAGCATTCTGCAGTATCAGCCTAATACCAGCCTTCTGCTTTTTTTTTAAATAAATTTTTTTGAAATTTGACTCTCTTTAAAGTCAAAAATCTCACCTGTTTCTCAAGAAACCAGTCTGAAACTACATCCATTCAGTTCTTGAGAATTGTAAGGTAAGTGACCCGAATAACGCCCACCTTAATTAAATCGCAATTTTCAGTACTTGAACTTGATAATTGGTGGAAAACTGTGGCATGAGAAGAGAGAGGGGATATTCTAGTTTGTTCAGCACCGCGTAGTTTTTTTTTTAGTATAGTCACGAAAACGTAGAGAATTTAGTGAAAAAAATTGCATAATGGGCGTAATTAAAAACCCCTGTTCATAATAACGCCCACCCGTGGTTTTAAATACACCACAATGATCAAAAAAACAAAACAAATAGAGCTTCGGATAGAGGAAAAAAAGGACTTTCCATTGATGTATTAGCTTTTAAATTTGCTTTAATATTCGCAGATATTTTTATAAGGTAAAAAATATCTTATATAATTTTTTAGAATAAAAAAGTCCTAATTTTTTTGAAGAAAATTACTTACCTAATTTTTTACTGAACTAATTGTTTTTTTTTCTTTCTTTGAAACAAAACCTCGATTTTTCAACTTTATGAAATAATTTTTCATCAATTTTTTTTTGAAGTAAATTTTTTTCCTTAATTTTTTTTTTCACAAAAGAATACTTGACTTAATTTTTTTGGGGCATTAATAATGTAATGGTTGGATATGTGCAAAAATGAAAAGAAATCGGATAGGTAGGTAGGTAATTAAAAATGAGCCGATTTTTGGACATCGGATAATCGAAATAAATCGATTGCAATTTTTTGCTCGGATAATCGAGGTTCTTCTAAAAACAGGTCTAACATCTTGAGAAAAACAAAACAAAAAAAAAAATCCTAAATAGTTCGTCTATGATTGAAAATGGAAGAGCCACAAAGCTTTGAAAATTTGCTTTTCCAAAATTTGAATCTCCCAGTTCTTTCACCCACTGGCAGTGTTGTAAAATTTTTAATGCAGTGTTGCCAATCGATTTTGCATGATAGCCACCATATTTTCCATAAATTTGTTTGTCAGTTGGAGTCAGTTATATCCAATTTCCTCCTTTCCCGGGACACCCTGTATATATTTCGCTTAGGTTGATGATTTACACGATTGGACATTTTACGCCGTCGATGAAATTATTTCCAGCGCGTTGTTCATAAAATATTGAAAAATTCAAAGGTAGGGTATACGTTCCCCATTTGGCTTGTCATTCAGTAACGTATAGTGTCGTACTAATGCGGACAGATGCCTATACAAAGGGCGAAAAAATGTGGTAAATTCATCTCACTATGTTGGGGTCTAACTCACGTTAAATTTTCACTATCAAATATTCCCATGAATTTAGATTCTATGTGCCTATTAACTTTCCACCTACACAAATTACTTTCAAAAAATGTGTAATTTTAGCCATAGAATAAAATTATTCTTCACCCTGCGAATTTGTCACTATGCTTCTTTCGCTCAAGCAACGAGTACCAGAGATGTAATTAAGACGAAGCGTATATATCACTTTGGTCAAATTTTATAGCTTTAAAAATAATATGATAATACGTTACACTTAACCTCCTCGTACTAGCACAAGCCAAGGAAACGAATGACAGCATTTTTTCGACAAAATACAAGTATGTACCTACTTCGAGTGTTTGAAATATCCTATGGTCTCTATACCTTTTAGCTGTAAATAATATTTTGGTCTCTTTTAGCCTTTCGAGTCTCTCGATAATTCTTTAGGGCACAAATATTTCAAAATTTACTCTCGTTTCAAAACCATACACCCCTAAGAATGTTGTAAGTTATCAATTTAATACGTATCGAATAAAAACTACACAGTGGGTCGATTTTTCTCAAGTTGCGGACAAAGGAGCAATTTACCTAAAAGAAGTATCTGGTCATGGAACAATGGCGGAGAATTTCACCTTCACCGCTGAGGACAAATTTTTAGGTATCAGGTAAGTACATTTTTTTGTATGAAAATTATTTTCTTTTTCTTTCTTTTTTACAGAAAAAATCATGGATTTCTTTCGGATTTTTCTAAAAATTTTCATAAATAGAAATCATTTTTTTCTAAATTTTTCCATCAAAAATTTTCACTCGATTTTTTCACAAAATTCTTCTTTGATGAAGATCATTTATTAGAAGAAATTTTACGAAGGTAATGTTTTCAATCTAAAAGCATTTTTTTTTTCAAATGTTGCTAGAAAAAAAATAAATTCATTTTAGATTTTTTTCGAGCTATAGTAGTCGATTAGAATGTGTTTCATCCCAAAAACATTATTCTGTCAATTTTTCTTTAAAGCTGTTCAAGGGTTCACTTGATATTTTCTACAAAATTTTTTAGTGAGAAGAATTATTATTTGCCTAAAGAAAAAATCATGAAAATTATTTTAAAATTGTCTAAATTATATGAGCAAAAAAATGAAAAGTACACGTACAAAATTTTTTAGGTTAATTTTTTAGGGAAAGATTTTGAAAAATTGGCTTCAAATTTTCAACAATGTTTTAAAATATGGTATTCAGAAAAAAATGAAAAAATCCATAAAATTAAAAAAATTATTTTAAAAATTGGGAATTTTTTTGACATTTTTAAAAATAGTTAAATACAGAAGAAAATTGAAAAAAATTCCCAAAATTTATTACTAAATTTATGATCTTTAGTAAAAATTTATTATGATTTTTTAAATAATATGGGATTTAAAAAAATATATTCAACTTACCTATCTTTAGAAAAAAAATTGACAAAATTAAAACATTTTTATTTTTCTGCTTGGAATAAAATTGCTGTTGAAATTTCTAAAAATAAAATTGAAATATAAATCGTGTTCGAATGAAATTCAACTTTCTCATAGTTTATCATTTTTTTAAAAAGTTCAATTTCTTCAGCTACTTTTTCAAATTGACAATAAACTTCTCCTTCTTTATGGAAGGAAAATGCTTATTAAAATGGGAAATGAAAATGTACTAAGTATTAGGTATCATTTTTTCAACATTTTCCCATAAAAAGGAGAAATTCTTCAGAAAATTAATAAAATACCCATTTCGATAACTATAATTCATTATCATTAGGTTTTAAATGTTGAAATTCCTATTTTTTTTTCTTATTTTTTTTTTTTTTACTTATTTTGATGAACCCAAATATACTTATTTGATTTAAAAAACGAGTCTCTTATGTTTTTAAAAATTGAACTTTTTCTGTTTCAACATTATTTTTCTTTAAAATTTTGATAATTTTCAAGTAATTTTAAGAATTTTATGTTTTTAGATTTTTTTTTTTTTGGAATTTTTTAGAAAATGTTGTTCTAGATGTAGGTATACAAGAAAATTGTACTAAAAAATTAATTTTTTTTCCAGGTGTAATATAGGTAAGTAATGAATTCATTTTTTTCAAAATTTGTTCTGAAATGAAAGTTGAAACCTTTTAGTTTTTCCTACAAATTTTTTCATTATGAGAATCATTTGAGATAAAAAATCTGGAGAAATGATCAATAAAAAAATTCAGACAACAAAATGGAGTCAGTATACCTATAAATTAAAAAAATGATATAATGCATAAAAAACTAGAAAAAATATCCAAATTTCTCAATTTTCGTTCAGACTCATTAGCTGTGATTTCTAATTGTTTTCTCCCCATTAAATAAGTTTCAAACAATAACTAAACAAAAGCACTCAGCTTATCTCGGACTTCGTAAGCCTCAAAATGATGTAATTTAAAACACGTTGTTTCAAGGTTAAGAAACAAGGTTTCAAAGCCAACTATTCAAATCTAACTTTGGAAAATAAAAACCGAAATTCGATCTACCCTGGAACATGCTGCTTGGATTTTGGAACTAATTTACTGAAACTTTTCGTCTCCTGTATTACATCCCTACTTCGAATAGAAATTCAAGAACATTTCGTCTCTCTTCATTCTTACTCCAATAATAAGATGTTGAATGAGGTCGTTTTTTGAAAAAAACGACGAAAAAATCTATGTAAAGAAACTCCATTGTTGTCATGCAATTAATTAAATCTTTCTAAAAAGTTTGCTTTCTTCTATAACTTCATCTCTTTTCCTGGGTTTAATATCTTGTTCGCGTGTTGTACCGTATCGTTTATACCTTCCTACGGTGTATAGAATAGATACACTATAATCTTGCCATAAACATAAGCCCGATGCAGGAACCATATGGTATATTTTTCACTATAGTGAAGAAAAAATTAAATCGATTTAAACATCCCTATGTAAGCGTCCAAATAAACGGCATGTTATGCGATAAAAAATAGCGTTTTGGCGCATACTATAGAGTAACTGATAAATTATATCATTTGTTTCGAAAAGCCTGCAAATATCCGAGAAACATGAATGGTATAGAAGATGATAGGAAGAAAAGTGAAATTTAGACTTAGATGGATATTACATAGGGCTAGTTCGGACAGAGTACTAAAAGGTTAGTCAGAAAACTATGCGAAATAAAGAACAAGATTAATAAGCGACGGTTTATCACTAAAAATAAACAACCGCAATGAGACCACTCTTGTGGAACTTATTTCGTGCTTGCCTTATTAAATAGCATATTTTCGTACTTTTATGCATATCTACGTAGTTCATACAAAATAAAATTATACTTTCGTTTGAGGAATTGTAAAAACTAAATTACATTTTTCAATCATATTTATCGGTTTAAAATCAAATTTAAAGATACATTTCTCGATGATGCGATCGTCTTACATTTAAAATGATACTTACATTTATTACAATGGCTCGTACATATTTATTCGACATTCGTAGGTACTCGAATATTCATTTAATTTCCATCCCCGAGCGGCACACTCGATCGATAATATCGGAAGATGTAACGTATCGATAAAAAATCGTTTGAAAATCTATAGATGTTCTCACGATATTATAAAGATTTATCGGTACAACTTCATAGGCAGAAAATCTAAAAACTATCGAATTCGATATTATTAAGATTTTATGACGATATTCGTCAACGATACTATCGACTCCGATTTTCCACCGATTTTGTGCAGATATTTGAAACTACATTATCGACAAAGAATATTAAATTTATCGAATTCGATTTTTTAACGATTTTGTAAAGATATTTAAAACTATATTATCGACAGATTATATGAAATTTCTCGACTTCGATATTTTACCGATTTTTTGACGACATTTGAAACTATATTATCGACAGATTATATTAAATTTATCGAATCCAATTTTTTACCGATTTTGTAAAGATATTTGAAACTATATTATCGACACATAATATGCAATTTCTCGAATTCGATTTTCTAACGATTGCGTGAAGATATTGAAACTACATTATCGACAAAGAATATTAAATTTATCTAATTCGATTTTTTAACGATTTTGTGACGATATTTGAAATTATATTATCGACAAATAATCTAAAATTTCTCGAATTCGATTTTTAACGATTTTGTGAAGATATTTAAAACTTTATTATCGACACGTAATCTGAAATTTCTCGAATTCGATTTTTCAACGATTTTATGACGATATTTGAAACTACATTATCGACAAATAATCTGAAATTTGTCGAACGATTTTTCAACGACTTTGTGACGATATTTGAAATTATTTCCAAATTGGTGAAAATTTTTCTAAGTCCAACACGTCTGGAAGTACCAAACTGCCTATTATAAGCGTTTTATTGGTATTTCCTCAACGATAAGGTATGGCATAGTGGTTAAGGAAGAGGATTACCAAGCAGGAGGTAGATGGTTCAAGCCCCATGGGTGGCAGATTTTTTATAATTTTTTTTGACTTTTTCTGAAATGATCCTCTTACCCTAACATGAATGTGTTTAGGCATAGTTTAATGTATTAATTATGCTAATTAATGATTTTTAATTATAGAAAAAAGCTAGTAAAAGACGAAAAATCGGAATAAAAAAAATCGATAAAAAATAGACAGAATATCGAATTCGATAAAGTGTCGCAAAAGTTCCGCCTAAATCGTGAAATTATCTTTCGATATTATAGATATATTATCGATAAAATATCTTACTATAATCTCGAAATTTTTGCTAGCTATAATTCGTCGATAATCTATCATTATATCGAAAGATAATTTCACGATTTATGCGGAACTAACGCGACACTTTATCGAATTCGATATTCTGTCGATTTTTTTATTTCGATAATTTGTCGATTGTGCTGCTCGGGTCATGCGAAAATAAAAATACCTCGAAATGTTCCTCCTCAAGTAAGCTTGGTCACCGAACAAAACAGATTAAACTTTTTTAAAACTCAACTTTGGAAAAAATATAATAACGAGCTGGCAAAAGTTTCTTCACCGAAAATTCAACGAGGTAAAAATTTCTCTCTCTATTCAGCAAAAATTTTCACACGTCAAAACACACGCCTTAAAATGTTTAAAATATACCTATTTCAAAAGGAAATACTTCTTTGGGTACGTTCAAGTCAATACGTAACCTATTCACGAAGAAATATTCTGAAATTAACTAGTTCTTCCTATAATGTACCAGTATCTACTTAAACCTACTTTATAAGATTAACTTTTATAGAAAATTATCATCAATAGTCAATATAATTATGTATACGAGGAAAAACACATTAGGTTGACTCTTATTGTTTTTTATTATTTTGATCTTTCAAATTTTTTGTGTCTCGTTCCCCAAAGTTGTTTCTTTTTACGAGAAAATAATCCCTCATTTTTAATTTTTCCCATATCCGAATTTCTAAGGAGTCCAAATAGTCAGTACTTTTTCTTAGAAAAAAGGAAAAACATTACCTGTTTTCTAAATCTTTCCTTTTTTGGTTAGGTATCTCATGAAACATGTTCTTTTTCATGAGAATTACATACTTAATTCCCAATTTCTTATTTTTTCCCAACATGATTTCAAATGGTACATTGGGGGGGGGGGGGGGGTGTACCCCAATAATAATAATTTAAAAAAATTGGCAACATTTTTTTAATCAGCATTTAATAATATTATTGCTTTTCATTGGAAAATAATTCCCTATTTTTTTATTTTTCGGCCAACTGAATTTTTTCAGTGGAGTCAATAGCTCCTTTTTTTTTGAAAAATAATGAAAATTTACCTACCAAATTTTCGAACTTTTGCATTTTTTGGTTTTAAACTATTAATTGTTTCCTTCAATTAGAAATACCTAATCTCCAATTTTTTGTTTTTTCCCTCATTGAATTTTCAGATTTCCCCTAAGTGGTCACTTGAAAAAAAAAGAGTGATTGATTTTCAAATTTTTGTTTTTTTTATGTTATAAAGTTATAACCAATCAAAGATGTGCCTATTCAAAGAAATTGATTCCTAATTCTTTATTTCCTTCCATCTACTGAATTTTAAATGGTGTCACTAGCCAACCATTTTGAGAATTAGAAATTTTTAATTTTTTTTCCAAAATATTCAGATGGAGGTAACTAAAAAATTAAAAATTATTTCCTAATAAAAAGAAACAACTTGCGTAATCTCGTCTAAAAAAAATTTCTAAAAAAGAGGGAATATTGAGAATTAATCCACATGAAAATGAACAACTTTGATGGCTATGACCAGAAAAACAAAATTTTAGAAACCACTCAATTTTTACATTTTTCTAAAAAAAAAATATGGGTAATCAGGGGCAATCTAAAATTTGGTGAGGGAAAAAATAAAAATTTGGGAATAATTTTTTATGAAAAGGAACAATTCTGATCAAAAAAAAAAAGAAAATAGAAAAACTGAAAAAGAGTGTTACTGGGTAAGAATTGTGAATCGGTCCTTGGCTGCAGAGATTTTCGAACTGTACGTAGAGTGGAAGTTAGCTGGTGAAAATGTTAGACCCCTAGGTCATTCCTAAAATTTTCTTTATTTTTCAGAGTGTTCTTTAGTATGGAAATTCGTATTTCAAGATTTTAAAACATGATATCGACATGTTCTTTCAGACCTGCAAAAAATAAAAAATAAATAAAATACCTAAATGTCATCTAGTATGCTCATTGCTCATTTATGTAAGTATAAAATTTAGGTATTTTTTAAATACTCAAAAACGTGAGAATTGAATATTTTCATCATTTTTGGATTTTTGGTCAAAAAAAAATTTTCTCCAAATTATATAGTTAACTACACGTGACTGCGCCATTAACCTGAATTTGGACCAAATTCTTTGATTTCCCCCATTTTTCCCAATTTCATTTTAAAATACCTCATCCCATGTGGTATCTTATATATTAAAAAGATTGCAGCATTTTTGAATCCATTAGATCTGCGTAACCGCGTAACCGATTAATTAGGTCTAAGCGTCAAATGAAAGCTTAAAACGTGTAGATGTGCAGGTTTTGTTCAAAAGTTCAAAAAGTCCATGATAAAGTTGAAAAAAAGCTTCTGAAAGTTTTCGACCAATGAGAAACCAGGATTTTGTAAAAAATTTTGGTCAGTTTCATTCTTGAATTGAAAGATCAAAATAATCTTATTGAAACGCAGAAACGCAACAATAACGGTATAATAACTTTGTAATAACGTTATTTAAAATCGAAAATACTGAATAACTTTATAATAACGTTATAACTTTACAATAACGTTATAACTTTACAATAACGTTATAACTTTACAATAACGTTATTGAAAATCGGTTATTGGTGAGTTTGAAGCAAAAATAATGTTATTGAAACGCAGAAATGCAACAATAACGCTATAATAACGTTATTGTTAGTGAGTTTGAAGCAAAAATATTGTTATTGAAACGCAAAAACGCAACAGTAACGCTATGATAATGTTATTGAAATACTGATATTGACGAGTTTTACACAGAAATGCAACGATTCAGAAACGCAACAATAACGCTATTATGACAATAGTAACGTTATTGAAAAACCGTTATTGGTGAGTTTTAGACAGAAACGCAACAATAAGGCTATAGTAACTTTATAGTGACATTACTGAAATACTGTTATTGGTAAGTTTTAGGCAGAAACGCAACGGTAATGCTATATCAACTTTGTAGTAATGTTATTGAAATACTATTACTTGTAACATTGTATGTTACAATGAGAGCGATTTAAGAGGAAATGCACCGAGCTGATAAGAAGTAGGACCAGCTCGATGTACTAAGAGATAAAGGTCTGGCAGTTTGATTGTGGTGTAGATGGATGGATGATCGTGTCGCGTGCTTGTGTGTCTGAGTTAGTTCTATATCGGTTTAATTATGATGATTGGTTCCATTCGTAGTGTATTTATAAACCTATGGCTAATTAAGCTATACACAGGTTTGGTAGGCTAAAGCCATAGAATGGTTGGGATGAAGGGATTTATTTTATGTACCTAAGTTACCATGACATATGGTAAAGCAAGTATATTTCACATACTCGATGTAACGTCGAGTATGAAGTGGTCAAAAGAAAGATCACTGTTTGTAAAAGGTTACAAAGTGGCGCCCAACGTGGTTTAGCTTGCTAAGGGCCGAACCACGGAACTTTTGAGTTTAAAAATTATTATCCAACGCTAGTCGTGTATTTTGATTGTTATAAAATTTCTTTGTAATTTCAATTACCTAAAACTTGCTTTATCATGGTTAGATATTACATATTGGCTAAATAGTTCGACGTGAACAAGTCAAAAATAAGCAAGGGAGGATGGAAATGAGGTGTATGAGTTTAACGTTGGTGCGAGTTTCAACGACGTGCATAAGTATAAAATTGTAACAAGCTTCGTTATTATCTGATGAAGAAATTAACTCGATCTTTTCGGCAATGCACGTAGCTACGTACGATATGTGCTACGATTACAATACAGTAAACCGAAAATAAGCTGATTAAATGTTGAAATAGTGAACGATAATACCGGCAAAATGTTGATACAAAATTACAACCATTACCACTGCGATTGATGATTTTTCGTGTTGTTGAATGCACCTACTGCTCTCGTGTACTTGGTAGGTTGGCTTGTTTTATTGACGTATAACTCTAGCACCTGATGTATGCTGCGGTGATAAGATACGTTAATGCTGGTGCGATATCCTGTAGCCCAGGTATCGATTTACCCATTATACTGTCCAGGATTTGCGTAAGACGTACATAATTCGAAACGGGTATATGAGTGCTTCTGGTGGTGCACTCCATCCGATAGATTATTTGCTGGCGCGATATCCTGTAGGTGCTCCTAGTAATGTGCGCTGATTAGATATGTTGATTGCTGGTGCGATATCCTGTCCCAGGTATCGATTCGCCCATTTGACTGTCTAAGATTCTCATATTATGGGAGGAATTGAGCCCAGGTATTGGTTTTTCACCCATTTAGTTGTCTGGTTGAGTGTGTTATAGGAGGTTACTTGCTTATCGATGATGAATTATCGAATCATCGAGAGTTATTGCCGGTAAATCTGGTTGCTATGGGGTCTGCGTGTAGTGGTGTTGCTGTTTCAGCTCGAAGGAAGGTAATCGAAACAGTTGTAAGCAAAAAATGGCCAATAAGAAGTAAATTTTCACCGATAAAGTAATTGGCTGGATAGGTATTCGTGTTGAACTGGCTTGAATAAGTTTGAATAACGCTTGCAATATACTTTGAGACAAAGACGTTGGAAACTCGCGCCTAACCAACTGATTGAGATAGGTATAAAATTCGATAAATTTGAACTTGGAATGCGAATCGTCGGACAAATTTGCCAATAGGTTTAATCAAGTATTAATTTCGATATTTGCAGTGAACTTTTTCACTTTTTCCTCTCCCTCGTTCAGGCTTGGCCGTAGCCCCACCTATTTTTAATTATTTGAATATGTTATGCCGATATAGATTGTGATTTATTTATCACACTTTATTTATTTCATCAATTATTTTTTCTGCTGTTCAGCAGTATTATGTTTTTCTTGTTATTTATTTATTTTTTTTTATCCGTTATTTATTTATTTGTTAATTTATTATTTAGTTGTTTGAATTTGTGATAATACCGATTTCTGATGGGAATTTGAAAGATCTAAGAGTAAAGCTCTCAACATGACGTATTCCAAGTAAATAAAAAAAAAAAAAAAAAAAAAAAAATCGGATAAAAGTGCAGGGGTATTAAAAAATATGAAAGACAATGAATCTGGTAAAATGAAAAACTTTACATTAACAATCGATTACCGATTATTTTTTGGTCGAGAAATATAATGAGAATATACGAAAGAAAGCCAAAATTTGATATCTTGAATTGGCATAAAAAACCTGCTTAACTAATTATTATCGCTCTCAAAAATTTTAACTCCATCAAAATTTTCAATTTGAGAAAAATTAAATTTTAAAAAAAGTGGATCCCAAAATTTTGCCAAAGGGGGTATTTGTAACATTGTATGTTACAATGAGAGCGATTTAAGAGGAAATGCACCGAGCTGATAAGAAGTAGGACCAGCTCGATGTACTAAGAGATAAAGGTCTGGCAGTTTGATTGTGGTGTAGATGGATGGATGATCGTGTCGCGTGCTTGTGTGTCTGAGTTAGTTCTATATCGGTTTAATTATGATGATTGGTTCAATTCGTAGTGTATTTATAAACCTATGGCTAATTAAGCTATACACAGGTTTGGTAGGCTAAAGCCATAGAATGGTTGGGATGAAGGGATTTATTTTATGTACCTAAGTTACCATGACATATGGTAAAGCAAGTATATTTCACATACTCGATGTAACGTCGAGTATGAAGTGGTCAAAAGAAAGATCACTGTTTGTAAAAGGTTACATACTGATGAGTTTTAAACAGAAACACAACAATAATGCTATAGTAACTTTATAGTAACGTTACTGAAATACGGTTATTGACGAGTTTTACACAGAAACGCAACAATAACGCTATAATAACGTTATTGAAAATCGGTTATTGGTGAGATTTAACCAAAAATAATATCATTTGATGGAATTTAGTCAAAAGCGCAATAAAAAAGGTCACAGTAACTTTACACTAACGTTACTGTGATGCCACTTTTGATGAAATTTAGCCAAAAAATTAATGATAACGTTACGATAAATTTACAGTTAAAGTGACTTTTTTATGATACCATTAATTGTGAGTTTCAACCAGAAATGGAGAAAATTTCAGGCTATACTTAGCAACTTTATAGTAACGTTACTGAAATACTATTAGTAAGTTTCAGGCAGAAACGCAACAGTAACACTATATAAACTTTATAATAACGTTATTGAAATACTTTTACTGATGAGTTTTAACAGAAACATAACAATAACGCTATAGTAACTTTATAGTAACATTACTGAAATACCGTTATTGACGAGTTTTACGCAGAAACGCAACAATAACGGTATAATAACTTTACAATAACGTTATTGAAAATCGGTTATTGGTGAGATTTAACCAAAAATAATGTTATTGATGGAATTTAGCCAAAAACACAATAAGAAAGTCACAATAACTTTACACTAACGTTACTGTGATACCAGTTTTGATGAGATTTAGCAGAAAAATGAATAATAACGTTATGATAAATTTACAGTTAAAGTGACATTTTATGATACCTACCGTTATTTTTGAGTTTCAACCAGAAATGGAGAAAATTTCGGAAAACCAAAATTTTTGAAAATATTTAGCCAACAACAGGGCTGATGGAACTATTGAAGAATTTTAAATCGATATGTTTGAAAAAATTTGATGCTCAGATGTTTCCGTAATTATCAAATTTCGAAATTGAAAAAAAAATCTAAAATAGATAAACTTTTGAATTGCTGATCCGATCGTTAAAAAGAAATTTGACAATAAATATCTCAGTAATATCAAAATACGAAACTGAAAAAAAAATCCAACAGGATAAACTTTTTAATCGCTGACCCGATCGTTTGAAGAAGTGAGGAGTATCTTTCGATAGTACTTGAGTGGTGAGAGCACTGATCTACAATCAGAGGACCAATTATTCTTGTAATTTTTTTGCCTAAAGTGTTTTCTGGCACATTTTTGTAAATCAAAGTTGCATTGATGAAAAATAAAAAGTATACATTTTTTTAAGTGACTGAAAATTTTATAAGCGGCGCTTTTTTGAAGCTCAAAGTTGCATTGTAAAGTAAGGAATCATTTTAAGAAATCCGTTTCTTGGATATTTTAAAGCAAAAAAACACACATAACATTCTAAAGAATATGAAATTTTTCATCATAAATTCTAAAAGTGAAGTCGATTATGGAAAAAAAAGTTTTTTGAACAATTTCTTCCCAAAGAAATTAAACACAGCAAAAATGAATATTTTCATAGGCGTAACTTGAGGGGGCGAGGGGGCATTTGCCCCCCCCCCCCCAATATTTTTTTTTTGATAGATATTTACAGCAAAATATAGAAAAAAGTTACTTTTTTTGTAAAAAAAAATGAAGAAAAATGTTTTTTGCCCCCCCCCCCCCACAATATTTCCCCCAAGTTACGCTTATGAATATTTTCCAAAAATGGGAAGAATTGAAATACGAATCTTTTCATCGTAATTAGCTAAAAAATTTCAGCAAACAAAAATTTTTGATAAATGGAAAAAATTAATAAAATTATGATTTTTTTTTAACAAAAGCTCTTAGAGCGGACTCCGCCATCTAGAAAAAAAATTTTGATGAGCAATTTTTTTCAAAAAAATTAAATTTTAAAAAAAATATGTAATTTATCACATCAAGTAAGGGAGGGGTCGAGGGTAAAAACTGATGTCAGATTAGAAATCAGCACCCTCGAAAACCTATTTATGGAGACACCCATGTCAAATTTTTGTGAAATTTCAAATTTGAGCCCCTTGGTGTGGGGCGAGGGAGGGGAAGTTGGGGTAACTGGGACACGTTCATCGGTAGTGAAGAAATCATTAAATCTACAAAAGAGACATATAGAGGAGTATCATAAAGGTACTTCACTTTTTGGATTTTGAGGGTGAAGCACATACCTGAGCTGAAGAATATCACAATCTACAAAGAAAATGGTGGACAGTTACCCAGAAAAATATGGTAACTGGGGCACTGAAATTTTTTTCTATTGAGGAAAATTTGGTATGTGTAACTCACTTATACTCACTGAAATTTGAATTTTGGGGCAACTGGGCCATGGTGGTTGGGGGTAACTATAGAGAATGTCATACCACTACTGAGGCCTCCTCGGGGCTAGCTAGGAACCTAAACCTGGAGGGATTGGGATGAATTTTTCCCAAAAATGGAAAATCTAGTAGAGGTCTAAAATTCATGTCTAGACAGTAGACATATTTCTTCTCGATATTTGTCATATATTTAAGCAAAATTGAGAATTAAATTTTTTTCTACTTTTCAAACCGAAAAATACTTCAATTTGTGAAGTGGGGACGGGAATGTTAAAGTTTTACGATTTTTCTAAAGTTGTGACATGTGACATATATCGAAGTAAAGCATGTCTAGACATAGATTTTAGATCCCTAGATCATCTGCGAGGAAATTGTGGGGTTCCAAAATGGAATTTCAAAAGAAAATCGGAGTAAAAAAAATCAATGAATTCGGTCCAAATTCAGGTTCATTGTGTATTCAGTTGTAGTTAACGATAGGTAAGTATATTTCAGGGGAACATTTTTTTGACCAAAAATGATCATTTTAAGGGCAAAAAAATATAAAAAAATTGAATTTTTGCGTTTTTAAGAGTCTTCCACTGCATAGAAAATTTAAAAAACAGTTTTTATACATGTATAATAGGCACAATACATCACATAGGTTTTTTTTGTAGGCCTGAAAAGATAGAAACAAAAAAATATTTTCAAGTTCAAAATAAGGGCCACCCTAACCTGCACATACCAAGATATGTGCAAACTGTTTCGAAGACTCGTGACGAAAATGGAAATATCGAGTAGATTCATTAGTAGTTTATGGACTTCTGGAAATGGTCATTTTAATTGTTTATACAACCGAGGCGATAATTTAATCTCGATAAGTTTGAAAATTCTTTAAACGAGCAGAATGATAATTTCCCAAAGGTATGGACGAAGTCTGGCGGAGGATTTAATTAAGCCTCGAAAAGAGATTGTAGGACTAGGACATCTCGAATACCTTCCCCTTATTACATATTCGTTTAAATTTCCAAAGCCTCTACTCTCAACATTTTGAGATACTGATCGATTTATCGATTCCAAGGAGTTGATAAAAATTACGAGTCCATAATATGAAGAATAAAATTCCGACACGTAAACTAATTGGTATCATTTTCAATAGGATATCAATTCATTATAACGAAAATACTTCTAAATACTCGGCATTTTCTTTAGAATACGACATCCAGTTATTCTGAGTGTACGAAAAAAAGCTCTCAGCGCCTCGGATTTGAGCACGCGAAAAATTCACCATCTAAGCTTACAATAGGCACGTGTTTTAAAAGCATACTGCAGTTGGTACACGTCAAAAACGTTCGTTTTTATTATTAGCTCTAAAAATGAAATATATCCAGGGCCTTTGGTGGGGCTCATTTCGCCTTTAACAAGCTTCGACCGCGTGGCTGGCTTTATAATGTATTCAAAATTAATTGCGTAGAAAACGCAATTTTATCTTGTAACTTACTATACGTTTTATACAGAAATTTATCTCAGCGTTATTTCTCACTTCCTGTAATATTTCAATATCACACCGCATACCCGATTGATACGTACAACGTTTACAAGTTATTTCGAAAACGAAATTCTTCTCTTTTTTTAACCATTTTAAAGGCGTTTTAATTAATTTAATTTTTTTAACATTGAGGGATGGAGTAAATTATTCTGAATGATGAAAATATCCAATTAAAATCGCAGTTGGCCAGTTGATTCATTTTTGAAAAATAAGGTAGACTACCAATTCCGGATCAGGGTCGAGAAAAATCGTGTTTTGCTCCAAATTGGTGCAATGTGCCAAAACCATCAATACGTACCATGAAATTTGCATCTTTCCCCCACACTTTCGTCTTGGTCCCAATTTTTTCTAATTAATAGTCTCCAAGTGACAAAATTTTGAAAAAAAACCGTTTTTGATCCGCTTTTGGTACCAAAGTACCAAACGATCCACTTTCATAATTTCAATATAGTTACAAATTGTGGTTATTGCAGGCACCACATTAGTGCAAAAAAATATACCGCGTTCATCTAAATTCAAATAGAAATGAAATTATTCAACTTCAAAAAATTACCAAATGTGGATCAGTCCACTTTTGGTACTACTTTCATTTTTCAAAATTTAAATTCATACAGAAAATTTGTAAGAGTACCAATTGTGGATCAGCATCAATTGTGGATCGGCTGAATAGAACATTAGAAGTGATGCAGGAGACAAAAACAATACCAATGAACTGAGAATCACTTCAATCGGTTGAAAATTCACGGAGTTATTCCCAGGCCCGTTGTCAGGTGGGGGCTAGAGGGGGCTTAGCCCCCTCTAGCGTCAGATTGAGCCCCCTCTAACAAAATTTCGTCAATAAGAAAATTTCAGGCTAAACCTACACATACTTTTTGCATTATTCCAAAAATACTTCTTTTTCGTCAAAAATCTTATGTTTTTCAAAATTTTTTCCCTCGCTTCGCTCGGGCAGTATCCTTTTCCTTCATTCTCTTCAAGAATAGAATATTTTTCAAATTTTTCGCCCTCGCTTCGCTCGGGCAATATCTTCTTTACCACTTTTTATGATGTTAATAGTATGAGTTGGAAAATTTCAGTAATTCAAGTTGGCATTTTCAATGATTTTGCCACCCCTTCCCCCCAAGAAAAATCGCTTCGGTTCGTCTCTGTATTAAACAGTTGAAAAAGTATATTTTGTGCCTTGTACGAGTTTTTCACCCATTTTTCAATTTTTACCGAAAATGCTAAATTTTCCAACAAAAAAAAGTTCCAGCCCCTCTATAATCTGACTCTGACTACGGGCCTGGTTATTCCACTTTATCATCACCAAGCAAAACTTGAAAATTCCCCCACCCTCACCAAAGGTACTTGAAAACTTCTAAACTGCCAAAATGTTATCTAGGGGGCTATTTCAACATACCAACCACCTTGGTGCGTTTAAAAACCACCCCAGAAATTTTTAAAACTACGAACTTCAATTTTGGAAAAATTAGATTTTTGTTAAAATTCGTCATTTTTCAAAATAGTGCTAGAACACTTCCATTAAAGTTAATCCTGCACTATTATACGTATATCAAAATGTTCGGTATTTAATGGGGAATACGATGGTAGTAAAGTTCGGGACCTTTGAATTTCTTGAATACGAAATTTTCACAATTTTATATTGGAAAACTAAAAACGTCACTTTTCACCAATCGCATGTGTTTTAAAATATGTTGTTAAGCTCAGAATCATGCGAGTCCCCGTTTACTGAATGCTTGAACATTACTCTCAACACTGAAACTTGTGGCGGGATTCTAACTTTGTTCCGTAGGCAACGACGCCGGCTGATCCGAATTCGATGCCTGATCCGCAATTGGTAGTCTACCTTACATTAAGAAAATGGAAATTTGAAAATGTATTTTAAAATTTTAAGCAAAATGATAATAAATTTCTACGTACAAATGGTATTTTCTGCCAAAATTGTTAGGTACTTACTTATGTTGAGACCATTTTCTAATCATTCAAGATTTTCAGAAAAAATTCTAATCAAATGTTTTTTTTTTTTTTTTTTTACTTTTGAACAAATTGATAAGTTAATGACTCACAAATGTCGTAAAAATAGTCTTGTAGAATCAAAATGCATAAATTGTGACTATTTCTTTCGAATTTTAAAATTTTTAAAATTTTTTTATTTAAAAAAAACGGAGACCAATATATATTAAGCATTGTTTGAAATTTAATTATAGAGGAAAATATTATAGATTATATTGTCTAACAAAATCTTAAAATTAAAAAACAGGACTTTGGCAAGAGCTTCACATAGGAATTTTCTAATATGAAAAATTCGTCAAATTTCAAAAATGTGCACCTTGAATTTGAAACGATTTCCAAATTGTGAAGATTTAATAACTTTAAAAAATGTAAAATTTCAGATTTTTGCTTAATTTTAAATTTTCATCAAGTTTCTAAACAATCTACCTATAGGAAATGTTACAAATTCACCTAATTTTTTTACGCCATGTACTGTAACTAAGGCTATTTTTTTTCTGTAGAAAATCTAACTGAATTTCAAGAACTCGATATAAACATCAAAAATTCATTAAAATTTAAAAATAAATGATAAAAATATTAATTTTTAAAGCATACCAAATTTTTAAATTTTCATCAAGTTATTCTAATTTTAAATATTTATCTAATTTTTAAAATCGATCCAAATTCAAAAATTCTTAAAAATTTTAAATTTACCAAAATTTTTGAATTTTCACAAAATTTGAGGTTGAACGTGATTAAAATTCCAGTGATCACATAAAATGATCGAATAAAAAAACTAATCACGGATTCGAGTTCTGTAATCAAACTACCTCAATTTAGACGTTTTTATTTTTTTAACAATCATTTTGCCCAAAATTGAAAAATGGGCACTTTCACAAGTACCTACTTAATATATATATTTTTAATTTTCCTAAGTCGGATTTTTAATAAAAATGTTAATTTTTTTCAATTTTTGGGCAAAATTCTAAATAAATTTATTTATTAAATTTTAAAAATTGATCCAACTTCAAAAATATACAAAAATTTAAAAACTGATTTAATTTTAAAAATTTAGCAAAATAAAAAAATATTTTTCAGTATTTATACCTGGTGGTCCTATACATACTTACTATATTTTAACTATTTTTAAAACCCACTTTTAAATATCAAGTAGATAGAGAATAATTATTTTCTCATAAAAAAGAAACAACTCAAGTGATGATGAGAGCAAATAAAATTCAAAAAACAAAAATCATTATAATTAAAGGACATCCTGTTGAACTCATTGAATAAAAAAAAACAATTCAAGAATGTTAAAGAATGAAAAAAAAAAAAAAATACTCAATTAAGAAATTTGATCATTTATGTAAATTTATTAATCTCTAAAAGAAATCAAGAATTTGATAATTTAAAAAAGCTTTAAAATTCAACAAAATTTTCATGTTTTAAAAATTTTATAAAAAACTGCACATTTTTGAAAATTTTTTAAATGCCCAACTTACCCGTGTAGCAATTGTCGACATCGACATTTATGTCGACAAAATTCAGACACATTTTTTTCTCGGTTAACGATGAATTAAAAATGATATTTGAGATTTTAAGCAATGTTCTATGTTAAACATAACTGTTCAATCAAAATTTTTGAATTTTTCTCAGTATTTTCCTATAATTTAGAAAACGTTGTTTTTCTACATAGACAAGTCGATGTAAAAATCGATACTCGATAAACGCATCGACATTTATGTCGACAATTTCTGCCAATTAAATTGACAAATTTTATATCTAAAAAGAACTAAAAACCATTAATAAGAACATTTTAAGCTCAGGAATAAATAATTTTTGAAAAAATCACAAAATTTTCTCATTTTTCAAAGTTTTGAATAATACAACGACTTGTCGAGTTATTGTCGACATAATTGTCGATGGTCGAATAATGCATCGACTTAACTGTCGACAGTGTTGACCAGAGGAATTTTAAGTCGAGTTAATGTCGATCTAATTGTCGAGGGTCGAATAATGCATCGACTTGACTGTCGACGTCTTGAGGGTGATTGTGATACTCGCAGATAAAGTGTGTTGTGAATTAGTACATAAGGTCTAAGAATCATCTCTATGTTAGTTGGACACTCGCATGTGTCCAGCTACAAAGGTGGCCTCAATGCCGCATATTTGACAAAAAATGTCGAAATGTTGGCTTGAACACTATTTTTGGTGTAATTTTAATATATACTTGTATTGAATATTTGAACTTAACATATTTTTCAAAATCTCACCATTGCAAATATCGATGTGGATGTCGATATAAATGTCGACACATCGAAATCGGTCACTTTTCGATCGTACACGTCGACACGATTGTGGATGGTTTGTCGAGCTTATTATCGACATGTTTGTCGACCGTCCAAATATGGCTCGACATGTCGAGCCATATTTGGACGGTCGACAAACATGTCGATAATAAGCTCGACAAACCATCCACAATCGTGTCGACATGTACGATCGAAAAGTGACCGATTTCGATGTGTCGACATTTATATCGAAATTAGCATCGACGTTGCTACACGGGTATATACTTAAATTTACATCTTTGAAAATGAGATATTCTTTTGCTGTTTCGGAAATTTTTATTAATTTTAGCATTGCCCCAGTATTTTTTATAATACTATTGAGTTATAAAAGTTAATTCATCATTTTAAAAAACTCTAATTCCTACTTACTTAATTCAAAAAAGTTTCAAAATTTATATTTTTATTAATTTTCAAGAAGTCAAAATTTAAAAAAAATGCTAAGTAGGTATACCTATAACTGGGAAATTTTACTTTAAAAAATTTAAATAAATAGGTAGGTATATAATATCAATCTTCAAAAAATTAATATTTTCCTACTTTTTGGCTAATTTTAAAATTTTTTCAAAATTGAATAATTTTGTTAAAATTAATTTTTATGTAAGTAATTATAAAATTCAACATTTTTTTGAGAATTTTCAAAATTTTTAGTAGGTAACTAAACAATTGTTGGTGAGTTCAGAAATATTTTCATTTTTTTTCGGTTTCCTACAATAAAATTTAACGATTGTTCACATTTCTTCATTACTGTACAATCTACAATATGCATAGTTTTGGGGTTGCACATTAGGGTGGCCCTTATTTTTCGAATTTTGGAAATGTTGTCGGGACGGGGAGTCAATTGGTGACATATTGGTAGAAAATAATTCCCTATTTTTTATTTTTCCTCTAACTGAATTTTAAGCCGTTTCGCAGGGGCCCCCAAATTTGAAAAAATCAAAAAAATAGAAAAAATAGAACATTTTGAAAATTTTTGAAAATTTTTAGCAAAATGGTCATAGGGATGGTATTTCTATAAGACAAGACCATTTTCGATGATTTCTTATCTTTACCCCCCTTTCCATGGGACATAAAAAAACGTCATTTTTTACGTTTTTTAAAAAATTTGAAAAAAATGACTTTTTCAAAATGTTCTATTTTTTCTATTTTTTTGATTTTTTCAAATTTGGGGGCCCCTGAGAAACGGCTTAAAATTCAGTTAGAGGAAAAATAAAAAATTGGGAATTACTTTCTACCAATATGTCACCAATTGACCCCCCGTCCCGACAACATTTCCAAAATTCGAAAAATAAGGGCCACCCTATTGCACATGCACGTACATCATTCAATGTCTCCGTGAATGTTTTTTTTTTTTTTCGTTTAAAAAAGCATGTAAATTAAATATGAGCATTTATTTGTTTTAGATAAAACTCCATTCGAATCTTAATCGATTAATACTTAGGTAAGTATTTAATTTAGACATTTACGATTTAGAAACACAAATCCATTCGTTCCGGCAGCAATCTCCCCTTCAAGCTCTTTTTGTGACAAAATTTTCCTTTATCAGCTACCTATTCGGTATCCGCGTCAATAATCACCATAGAATTACCATTTCAGGAGGGAAAAAAAACAGGGAAAACTCCATTTCGGCAATAAACAACGCTAAAAGAGGTTTTTAATGAACTTTTAATAGCTTTCCGTAGAAAATTTTCAACCGTTTTAATTGTTTTAACTAAATCTCGAACGTTTAAAACGTTAAAATTAAGCGGAAAATTGAATTAGGGTTGGAGACGCGATACTTGGAATTTTCAGCTGCGAATTTAAATAAACAGCGGCCGGCCACGTTTTCAAAAGAGCCGCAACAGTTACGTATTTATTAAAGACACCCCATCAAAAATCCGTATCCAATTACGACGTAATAAAAGATTCAGCACGAATAACGATTATCATTTCCTTTTGAAACTGCTTTTCTTTTTTTCAATCCAATTATAGGGGCGAAATATTATCAACAAAGAATGAGCTCAGCGACCAACTTCAATTAGTAAATTCCTCGATTTGGATGTTGGGAGTTGGAGCTTCGGAGGCATACCTAGGTATACCCTACAAACATATTTATATGTATAAAACAATTTTTTATTTAGACTTGTTTCCAGTAAGTATTTATACTCTTTTTTAACAAAACCTTTTTCGGTATATGTAGTTTGTACGCCCATATAGCATATATCACACATGTTTAAATAATCCGAAAAGTTCTCTATTCACATACCTTGCTGATCATGTTACCAAACACAAAAATTCCTCACGCGCTTCATCAAAATACGGTATCGTGCATCGTAGTCGAAATACTTTTTAGCTTCTCCGGCTAAATTTTAATAAAATACGCTTTAAAATGAAAACACAACCGAAAATATTCCAAGCTGAAATATTTCACGTCGACTTTTCAGCCAAAGAAAGCCCAAATACCATGTACAAAACTCGTCTAAAATTATAATCAAGCGACATTATATCGTGTTTCATTTATTTGTAGCCATTCGCCGAGCCTCTTACAAGGCGATTTCGATAGATTTTTGTCATATCTCTATAACGCGCTTCCGAAATATTCTAGACCCGCCTCAATCTGTCCAGTCTTTGTTTCCCGTACATTTAGCACACCACGAATCCACGATATATCAACAAAAAATACAAGTCCAACGATATAATACAGAAGAGCTCGTTTTTATCTTTATAGCCCAGTGAAAAGTATAAGAAATGATATTGTATTTTGGGTTGCATGAATTTTTTGATTTTAAAATGTTCCTTTCGGTGTCCAGATATTAACCACCAAAAAGTCCTCGAACCTCACCTCTCTAAAAATTCCCCAAATGTGGATCCAGAATGACGCCTTTTTATGTTTTTCGCCCATAACTCTTCAAATATGCGTTTAAACGGAAAGGTAGTCATAATTCAAATTAAAGTAAATAAAATTTTAAACAAAAAATGTCATATTGACTTTTTTCGAAAAGATAACGGGTGGCGCAAAAACTCGCGTTGAAATATACAGAATGGATGAAATAAAGATAGTCTTTTTCTCCCGTCATCTCCACAAATAACATACAATTTCGGAAGTGGCTGAATATACATGGTCTACTGGCTTGGAAGTAACGCCTTCTAACCAGTAACAATGCAACTTATAGTGAGTCAATGTAAATATGTTTGCCTAACCTCCGGACCGCAGGGCTTGAGTTATGCTCGTCGGAAAAACTTTTTTTTATTTTGGCTGAGTGTTTTCAAACGTGTGTTTCTCGACAACTATAATAGATAGATGATTTGCTTGTAGCGGTCACTTCGGGCAGCCAATTTTGTCTAGAATTTTTTTCATGAGATTGGTCATTCTTATAATTTGACAAAAAAGGCTATAACTGAGCAAAATATTTGAAAAAATATGTAAAAAAGTGACATTTTTTCTTATTTTTCTGTAATACCTTACTTTACTTAGATAGTTGCCCTTCGATTAAGCTGTTATTATCAACCTTTCCAGACGAAAAAAGTCTGCTACTAACAATGACACAACTCCCATCCCTCTATCACACTTCAATTAAAAGTTACGAGTAAACAATAATTTCTTGAAAAAGATCTGAAAAAATCCTAACAAAATTTTTTTTTAAATTATTTTTCTTGGATCACTATTTTTAGATATATCACAAGCTATTAAGAGCAGTATTTTTATCATGAAGTTGATAATTCTAACAGTTTACATTCTTTCGAAATGTATGTTTTTCATATAAAATGGGAGCAATCGTCATTTTTTCCACCCAGTATATTTTGACGCGTGTTTTTGTGCCACTCGTTCATTTTGTCAAAAAAATGAATATAACACTTTTTGTTAAAAATTTTATGGCCTTTATTTTTTGTTATTACAATTTTTCTATTTAAACCCATATTTGGAGAGTTATATGCGAAAAATAACGATTAAATAATTTTTGGTATGCATTTGGAGGCTTCACAAAGGGTAGATTTTTGCTGTACTTCATGCTGGGTAATCGGGCCCTGAAAGGAACATTAAAACTCAAAAAATTTAATCCAATCCAAAATTCAATTTGCTTTATTTTTTGATCCAATTTTAGATTTTTCCGAAGGTAAAAATATATCAACAATAAAATAGCCCACATGTATATAAATCTGTGAGGATTTTATGACCGCATTTATCAAGTATTTGTACACGTTGGTGTAAGTTCTCATTCATCGGCGATTACCCAAATCAAACCCAACACCAAGTATATAAAATAAGTAGCTATATGAGACTATTTATCGCCCTTCTAGAAGTCTCGATTCAACTTGAAATAAATTATTGGCCTTTAAATCGTATTTAATTAAATGTAATTAATTGAGGTGAAGTTTAACAAGCATCGAGAAATTTCCAAACGTTTATAAAATAACGCATTAAATCGTCCAAAGGCGTTCTTCTTTATATACCAGACTGTTTTAATTAACATAAGCTTATTTTTCTTTTAAAAATTATAATTACGTTATTATTCGCGGTTCATTCGAGTAAAAATAAAAACATCAAGGTATACAATTTAAATTAATTATCGAACATTTATTTTGGAAATTTATTTCAAACGATGACGCAACGCGATCTGCCTATGTACTTATACCTGAAACGAAAAACCACTACGAGGAAAAAAGCAAAGCAAAACACACTACATTAATTTAAAACATTGTTAACGAAACAAACGCTCAAGATTAATACTCGCGATGGAACGTACGACAGAATGAAAAATATTATAAACTTATGAACACTTAAATTTGAAATCTGGTCAATACGTCGTCACGATGCTATAATGAACAGCTATTTACAACTCCCCCTTCGTTGAGGTCATTCCGTATTATATAAAATTTCCAGCCATTACAACCACCATTCAGATTTTGACATTACACGCCGCAAAAGTGAAATATCTTTCGGATGTGTACCTTTTTGAAAAATAGACCCCTTTTTGGCTTCTTTTCAGTTAGAATTTCTCCTCTAAACATTGTATATTAAAAGCATAGTAATGCTTTCGTCTGAATTTACGTGTATTTTTCTCCAGTTTTTAAATGATTCTCAAATAGCGACTGTCTCGAAAGATTTTTCTCCCAAGAATAGAAAAATTCAAGGTACGTATAGGTATAAGATGATTTAGGGATTCGTTTAGATACTTACTTACCTTAATACTTGTAATATAACTTTAGTAAAAAGGTAATAATACTTTGGGTAAACGATAACGATACAAAGTTGATCACTACATTGGAGATATTCGGCTATAGCACGATAGGATGAGCATTGGTCCAATGAAAACGTATTAACGTCAGACCGTCAAAGATTTTTGCGGAGGCGTCGTCAGTGTAGAAAGTATGGCACGAATGGCTTAAGTCGCTACGTGTGCGTGAGAAATTGAACGTGCTTAAGGTTCTTGTAAGAACGTTGACAGCAAAAATGTAATTTCGATATTTTCAAATTCAACTGTATGTTTAAAACTTACCATAGTGGATGCAATAAGGCGACGATCAATGTTATCAATTTTTTCAGGGAAATGAATAAATTTGCTTGAATTTAAATTTATCGATTTTATTACCAAAAAATAATATCAAAATTTATCCTCCATGAAAAAAATCAAGATTTAAAAATCCATTCAAGAATAAAAATTACTTTAAAAAAAAATCGAGGTCAAAATTAAGTATCATTTTATTTCGGTAAATATTTCAAAAAAGATCAAATTCTTTTTGATAAAAATACCTACCTAACCTAGGTAGTAAATTTTTCAAAAATAATTTTCAAGAAAAAACATGATATTTTGTGAAAAACCATAAATTTTTTCAAAAAAATCAACCATTTCTTCAAGATAGAATTTTGTAACATTTCTATGATACAAATCATCTATTTTTCAAGATAAAAAAGTATACCTAGCCTTTTTTTTTTAAAAATGCACATATCAAAAAAAAAAAAAAAAAAAAAGTCAAGATGAAAATCAGCGATTCTAAACAAAACAAAATCATGAAATTTTAAAAAATTAAACAAATCAATTTTTATCACATTTTTTTAGATAGAAGATTGAAATGATATTTTTTCAAGACGAGCTTCAGTTTCTTCGAAAAAGAAAAATGCGTGCGTGTTGAATGAACACACGATAAAAGTGAAACTTTTTTGTATGAAATGTAAAAAAATTTCAATATTCAAAAAATATCCACCCTTTCCAGGGAAAAAAATGGAAATCAGTTTCTAAACCAAATAATAAAAAATCGAAAAAACAAAACGTTCGAAACAAAAAAATCATGAAACTTTGTCGAAATTAAGACAATCAATTTCTCATTGAAAAAAGATTAAATTCTTTTTTAGAAAAAGATTTTAAAAATTTTCAAGATTTAAATTATCATCAATTTAGAAAAAAAAGAGAATCATCGCTCAAAAAAAAAAATACAAAAAAACAGAGATTTCTTCAAATTAATACCTAATCAAATATTGTAGTGAAAAAAATATAATTACTACCTAAGAATAGGTAAAGTTTTTTAATGAAAATAAAAAAAAGAAAAACATAGGTAGGTAATTATTTTTGAAACAACAGACAAATATAAAAATAATTTTCATAGGTACCTAATGAAAGCAAGAAAAAGATTCATGAGTGAAAAGCATAATCATTATTTTTTGAGCAGCCCCCCTCCACAAAAGTAATAATTTTCTTTTAGAATGAAAATTAAATCATGAAATATCTTCAATTTTCTTAAATGAAGGAAATACAAGAAACAACTCCAAGAGAACGAAATCATATTTTTTTTGAATTAGATATCTACGTAATACGTAGGTACCTCTCTCAATATTTTAATGAAAAAAATTGAATTTTTCTTGAGAAAAAAAATCATCTTTTCAAAAAAAAAAAAAAAAAAAAAAAAGCTGAGATTTTTCAACGTAAAAATCAGTTGCTTCAAGATATAAATCGAATTTCAAGGAAGACGAACGAATATACGTAAAAAAAATTTGACATATCAATAAGTATACTGGATATCAATTTATTTATAAAGAAAGAAAGAAAGAAAGAAATGAAATTTTTGAAGAAAAAAAAACAGTAAGTATAATTATTAGTTTTCAAAATGAACATCAGTTTTTTAATGATCAAGAACAAAAAATCAAACTTCATGATTTTCCAAATCAAAATAAATAACACCAAAAATGCTTCCTGAAGAAATACCCTCTGCTATTCCTCCAAGAAAAAAAACATCAATTTTTTCATAATTAAAATTTCAATTTTCAAAACAATCGGTTTTCTATATACATATAAAAAAAAATTCAAGAAGAAAATCAATTTCTTGAATTTTTTTAATGAAATCACGATTTTTCTTCCAAATTGAAATATTGAATTTTTGTGATGAAAAAACTGCTGATTAACAATTTTCTAAGAAAAAATTTCAAGAAAAAAAATCATTATTTTTTAAAAGATGGAAATTACCGATTTCTGCAAGAAATAGATGATACAATTTTGATACATTTTCAAAGAATTCTCGAATGGAAAATTTTATCCTTATCCTAGAAAAAGCTCATCAACTTCTAATTTTAGGTAATGCGCTATGAACTAGATCTCTCACGTGAACAAAAATGTCGTAACGAAATCTTCGAATACGAGTAGGTATTTCATAATCCAACACCATGTGTCAAACCCTTTCAAATCTCATCCAGTCTCACCTATCCAATTCGCCCATAGGTATTTCTCGAGTTTAAAATAATTTAAAGACAAACCATTTCACAAATTTTAGACTACCTTTTAGGTCAGTTGAAATCGTTCATCACATATAAGACACTTTTGAAATACATACATCGACGAAGGAAAAAAGAAGACCGGGTGCGGGATTACGTCTTCTTTGAAGTTTTCAAACTTTGTCCGCTTTCTCTCGAGGGGTTTTCTTTTTCGTGGTGCTCGATCAAAATAAATAAAGTTCACAAGGCGTAAATGATTTCTTATAAAATTGTGTTGGTTCTTATATGCAGTATTTTCTTCTGGCATTTTAACGTGAACTGAGACAGGTTCAGTCTTTTCCCAAAGTAAATTATTGTGGCTACCTTTCTGCTGTATCGACATGATAATATCGTAAGGTTTGAATTTAAACAAAAAAAGGTAGCTTATTTGGTATATCGTATATGTTGGTGCATTTGTAAAATACAAAATACAATTTCCCAATTGATACGAATTACTTTGATGAAAATTTACTAAACCTTTGGTTATCGGTTATTTCCCACAAGATGCTCAATTTCATTTAGGTCAAACGTCAATATAATAAAGTCCGGAAGACGTTAAGATGACGTTTTGGTATATCGTCATTATTGTCGAGTATTTTTTGACGTTTTTATCGAGAAAAGACTAACGAGATTCTTTTGAACTCGCTTCTCAACTACGCTATCGAATAAAATCGCCCACATACGTGTACATGACAAATTTTTCTGCAAATATATATACAGGGTGTTCCGGATTGAGAGTAAAGCCTTCCAACCAGTAACTATGCAACTTATGTTGAGTCGATGTACCCGAGCAGCACAATCGACAAATTATCGCAGAATATCGAATTCGATAAAGTGTCGCGTTAGTTCCGCCTAAATCGTGAAATTATCTTTCGATATATAGATTAGATTATCGACGAATTATAGTTAGCAAAAATTTCGAGATTATAGTAAGATATTTTATCGATAATATATCTATAATATCGAAAAATAATTTCACGATTTAGGCGGAACTTTTGCGACACTTTATAGAATTCGATATTCTGTCGATTTTTTATCGATTTTTTATTCCAATTTTTGGTCTTTTACTAGCTTTTTTCTATAATTAAAAATCATTAATTAGCATAATTAATACATTAAACTATGCCAAAACACATTATGCACGTTACGGTAAGAGGCTCATTTCAGAAAAAGTCAAAAAAAATTATAAAAAATCTGCCACCCGTGGGGCTTGAACCATCTACCCCCTGCATGATATTCCTCTACCTTGGCCACTATGCCATACCATTATCGTTGAGAAGTTAGCAATAAAACGCTTAAAATAGACAGTTTAGTACTTCCAGACGTGTTGGACTTAGAAAAATTTTCACCAATTTGGAAATAATTTCAAATATCGTCACAAAATCGCTGAAAAATCGTTCGACAAATTTCAGATTATTTTTCGATAATGTAGTTTCGAATATCGCCACAAAATCGTTGAAAAATCGAATTCGAGAAATTTCATATTACGTGTCGATAATATAGTTTCAAATATCGTCACAAAATCATTAAAAAATCGAATTCGATAAATTTAATATGCTTTGTCGATAATGTAGTTTCAAATATCTGCACAAAATCGGTGGAAAATCGGAGTCGATAAATTTAATATTCTTTGTCGATAATATAGTTTTAAATATCTTCACAAAATCGTTAAAAAATTGAATTCGAGAAATTTCAGATTATTTGTCGATAATATAGTTTCAAATGTCGTCAAAAAATCGGTAAAATATCGAAGTCGAGAAATTTCATATAATCTGTCGATAATATAGTTTTAAATATCTTTACAAAATCGTTAAAAAATCGAATTCGATAAATTTAATATTCTTTGTCGATAATGTAGTTTCAAATATCTGCACAAAATCGATGGAAAATCGGAATCGATAAATTTAATATTCTTTGTCGATAGTATCGTTGACGAATATCGTCATAAAATCTTAATAATATCGAATTCGATAGTTTTTAGATTTTTTGCCTATGAAGTTGTACCGATAAATCTTTATAATATCGTGAGAACATCTATAGATTTTCAAACGATTTTTTATCGATACGTTACATCTTCCGATATTATCGATCGAGTGTGCCGCTCGGGTAAGTATATTTGTCCAACCTCCGGACTGCAGGGACTGAGTTATGCTCATCGAGAAAAAAAAATTCGATAAGCATAACTCAGCCCCTGCAGTCTGAAGGTTAGGCAAACATACTTACATCGTCTCAACATCAGTTGCATAGTTACTGGTTGAAGGCTTTACTCTCAATCCGGAGCACCCTGTATAGATATTAGATACGTATAATGGTGGCGAATTTTTTAAAAAACAATAAAACTGTGGTTTAGGAAATTTGCGAAGAAAAAAAAAAGTTTATAAATATCATACGATTCTATCCCATTGAAACGATTATAGCGCGACTCGACGACATCTCGTAGTTATGATGTGAACAAAAGAAAGCCCATCTTGAAAGGTTATAGCGAGCAGATTAAATAGAATTATTGTGAACAAACTGGGAAGGGAAAAAATCGAAAACACCAAAGGCAAACAGGACGAGAATTTTTAGAAAACGCGTACCAGTATTTTAATCAGAGCAACGGTGACAGTTCCAAAGTGCAAATTAATTCAAAATTAACGCCGTGTTGAAGGAGCTGTTAAAATTCGCAATGTACACGCATTAACACTTCGCTGAGACCAAGGTGTATAGTTTCAGCTATAACGTCGATAGTATTATTTCGTCGTAGCCTTCGCCAAACAAAATTTACCTATATTTGAAAGCTCATTAAAAGTTTTACTAAATTTCTTACATTATTTTCTCTATATCGGTGGTGAATTCGTTTCGAAGATGTAATTTATTAAAATTGAAAATTTCCATTAAGCGTATAGAGAGCTAAACGTTACGCGTTTCGAACGCCTTATAAATTAATAAGTAATTCCTATTTCATATTCAACCAAGCAAAAATTATATGCAAGCGAAAACTGTCGCCATTATTTCACCATAGGTACTTAATGGTACCCAAACTATACGTTAGCTAACTTTTTCCAAAACTAATTAATCATTTATTCGAATAAAAGGTTAAATATTTGAACGAATAAAACGTACACTAATTACAAAAAAAAAAAGTAAAAGAGAAAGAACCCTCCCAAAAGTTTCGAAATTATTTACAGGCGTTAATGCGTATGAGAAAAAATTGCATAATACGTGAAAAAACATCCTGCCATGTCAGCTATGTGTACTTTTTCGATCGCAATCGTTCGTCTTTCATCATGTACTCGTATTTACAATTTCAGGCGCCATCTTAGCATTTCTTTTGCCAACATTACCCTAAGGCGTACTATACGTTTTCTTCTTGAAAAATTGTCAACCTGTTCGTTCACCCGTGACAAGAAAGTATAAACTTTCATCACGAAATTTACCTCAAATCAGCGTTATTTCTGTCTTGTGTCGTGTTTTATTCTTAGTCCTGGTTTCTTAGTATCTTGCTCGACCCAAGTTTCTTCGAATTATAAAATCTACAGCTTGGTCGTGCCTTTTCACCAGATCTTTTCGTATTTCACCGGTTTGATGATTTTAGAATAAATATTGAATTTACGTCTAAAAATCAAATTAAAACTTCTTTTCAGAGCCGTTTTTCAAATTTATTACGAAGTGTTTATTTACAAACAGCTGAGTTGGTGAAATTCTTTTGGGAGTTGAGACGTCCTGGGCGGACTCGAAAGAATTTTTAATTTTTTAAAGTGAATATTATACGCATATTCCGGTATAACGGATCACAATTCACGTATTGGACAAATATACCTATGTACAAATTATTGCTGAAGGGTAAGATTGGAAAAAATAAAAAATAGACAATGTTTAAATCGATCAAAAAATTTTCCATTTAAAATTTCTTCAGTCAATAGTTATTGGTATACTTGCTACAATTTTTATTTTCTACTATTTTCAATTCAATATTTTCAAACTTGCAAGGATGATGGACCTCAAAAAGGGCCATTCTCGAAGAATTTTTAATTTTTTTTTTAGAACTTACCTTTGCACAGAAAATCGAGTTTTAACTGTTTTAAGATTTTCAAAATACCAAAATGACGTAATTTTTAGTCCCCACAACCTCCTCCAAGTGCCCTGGGGACCTAAAATTCATGTTTGGACATTATACTTTACCTCAATATACGTAACATGTCAAAATTTCAGTAAATTCGAAAAATTTTAATTTTTTAAAACCATTTACCAATTTTTACAAACTGACAAGAGAATATTGACTACCCCAAAGTTGTTTCTTTTTATGAGAAAAAAATTCCTCAATTTTTATTTTTCCTCTAACAGAATTTTAATTGGGCCTTGGGCCCTGTTCACCATTTTTTTGCCTCTTTTTGGCGATAACCCATAAAAGTTTTTCTTTTTCATGAAAATAAATTCTCAATTTTTCATTTCCCCCAACCTAATATTCTTAAAAAAAAAAAAAAAAATCGAAAAAAAATAGCAAAATTTTTTCACATACTTAATTTTGAATTTGTTACATTTTATCAGAAAGTAATTCCTTATTTTTTATTTTCCTTCAACTAGATATTAAATGGTGCCAGTTTCAATTTATATGATAAAAAAAAGAAGAAATATCACCAATTTAATTCGAAATTGGAGGTTAATGGAAAGTTAGGGGAAAATGAAAACCTGTAGATATGAAAAAACAAGGCTAAAAATTTGGTTGAGAACAGATCTTTAGAAAATAAAAATACCTATAAAACGAAAAAATGCGTCCGACCTCACTGTAAGGGTGGAGGGAGTGAGGGGAGCAAACATTTCATCACTGAGTTTTTTGATCCTTAACACCAACTCCCACAACTGAACTTCAAAATCTCAGTCAAAGGCCTATTCACCATGTTATGCTTTTTATAAATAAATAAGTGAAATTTAAAAAAAAAATCTTAGCTAAAAGGAATACGACGGTTCAAAATTTGATAAAGGCAAATTTTTTCATCTACAATCAGAATTCAAAAATTACCAAAAATTCACCAAACTTATTATCACATTTCGCTACGCAACGATCAATCTTGTTGCTTCTACGTATACGCGATCATGCAATGGCAACATCATTAATGATTTGGGGTTTGGGTAAAACACCACTGCTTGGTCGTCTCTCATCATTTCAATGCTACCTATAGTAAATTCAAATAAAAAATTGGTGTTAGGCCTACCCTATCTTCGTCGATTCTAACATGTGACATGTTCATTAAAATGAGGAAATTCTATTGCCTTAGGCCACAACTAACCGCATTATTACATACAACGTTGGATGAAAATTAATGGGTAGGGCAGAATGTCATGATCATGTTACCAATTACCACAGATACAAAATGTTAAATTGTGGGTGCGTATTTCACGCGAATTTTGATTTCGAGAGAAAGATTTAACGATTCGATTGTAGAAAAAAAAAAAACATCGAAAGATTCAAATTCTTACGTAATTTTTTTCAAATCAATAGAAACATTGTTTATGAAGGCTGAATACATCAATAAGGTTTCCATTTATTTTCTCGTAGTATACCGAAGGACAATTTTCCGAATAAAACGTCGTCTGAAACTCCTCAAATATTTTTTTCCAAATATTTCCCAAAAAATTTTCTCGAATTTTTCACATGACAAAATTAGGTACATAAAATTTTAGGTCCAGTTGTAGCTTTTTTTTTCTAGTTGAACTATACCATTAAGCTGCTGTTGAACCGTCTAAAAAGAAGACTTCATTGGTTGAAACTGTAGTTCAATCGAAGTCACGTATCTTGAAATATTACGTTGGCACAACCAGGCCTTAATGTTACCTTAAAAAAGGCTAACTTTTTTCTTTTTTTCCTTATAATTTTTCTAAATTTTATTATACTTATTAGAAAAATATCAATGGTATTATTTTCATAGGTTTCAACAAAATTCCTAATGAACAAACTTCCAATAATTTAAAAAAAAAAAATGATAAAATTTTGAAAACAAAATTTTACATCAAAGAGAATTTTTGAAAAACAAAATTTATTACTAACGAGATTAACACAAAACACACACAAAATTCATAAACAAAATATATAGGTAACAAGAAATCTTAAAAAGCAAAACCTCAACAAAATTTTGAAAAACTTAATTTTAACAGAATTTTTATGACAACGAAGGAACTCTTCGTTGTGAAAGTAGGAACATAACTTGAAAAAAGTACGATTAAAAAAATTCTAAAAAATTTATAGATTAGGTACTATAATTATACTATATTTCCAAAAATTGAAGAACCAGCTTCCAATGCTCCCGTAGGATTGTAGGTACTACAAAATACTCACACCCCGAGCGGCACACTCGATCGATAATATCGGAAGATGTAACGTATCGATAAAAAATCGTTTGAAAATCTATAGATGTTCTCACGATATTATAAAGATTTATCGGTACAACTTCATAGGCAAAAAATCTAAAAACTATCGAATTCGATATTATTAAGATTTTATGACGATATTCGTCAACGATACTATCGACAAAGAATATTAAATTTATCGATTCCGATTTTCCACCGATTTTGTGCAGTTATTTGAAACTACATTATCGACAAAGAATATTAAATTTATCGAATTCGATTTTTAACGATTTTGTAAAGATATTTAAAACTATATTATCGACAGATTATATGAAATTTCTCGGCTTCGATATTTTGCCGATTTTTTGACGACATTTGAAACTATATTATCGACAAATTATATTAAATTTATCGAATCCGATTTTTTACCGATTTTGTAAAGATATTTGAAACTATATTATCGACACGTAATATGAAATTTCTCGATTTCGATTTTTTAACGATTTTGTGACGATATTTGAAACTATATTATCGACAAATAATCTGAAATTTCTCGAATTCGATTTTTTAACGATTTTGTGAAGATATTTAAAACTTTATTATCGACACGTAATCTGAAATTTCTCGAATTCGATTTTTCAACGATTTTATGACGATATTTGAAACTATATTTTCGACACGTGATATGAATTTCCTCGAATTCGATTTTTCAACGATTTTGTGGCGATATTTGAAACTACATTATCGACAAATAATCTGAAATTTGTCGAACGATTTTTCAACGATTTTGTGACGATATTTGAAATTATTTCCAAATTGGTGAAAAGTCCAACACGTCTGGAAGTACTAAACTGCCTATTATAAGCGTTTTATTGCTAATTCCTCAACGATAAGGTATGGCATAGTGGTTAAGAAAGAGGATTACCATGCAGGAGGTCGAAGGTTCAAGCCCCACGGGTGGCAGATTTTTTATAATTTTTTTTGACTTTTTCTGAAATGATCCTCTTACCGTAACATGAATAATGTGTTTAGGCATAGTTTAATGTATTAATTATGCTAATTAATGAGTTTTAATTATAGAAAAAAGCTAGTAAAAGACGAAAAATCGGAATAAAAAATCGATAAAAAATCGACAGAATATCGAATTCGATAAAGTTCCGCCTAAATTGTGAAATTATCTTTCGATATTATAGATATATTATCGATAAAATATCTTACTATAATCTCGAAATTTTTGCTAACTATAATTCGTCGATAATCTATCTATATATCGAAAGATAATTTCACGATTTATGCGGAACTAACGCGACACTTTATCGAATTCGATATTCTGTCGATTTTTTATTTCGATAATTTGTCGAGTGTGCTGCTCGGGACCTGGGAATTTTTACAAAAATCACTTCAAAACAAAAGCAAGCTAATTGAAAAATAAATAAATAAAAAATAATCCAATTTTTAGTTAAAACCTCATAATAAATTGCAGAACGTACTAAAAGATAGGAATAAAGACCCGCGATACGCTTCTTTCATACACTCGTCAAAATACTATTTTAAACTTGAAAATGCCATTTCATAATTCGCGCAGAGAAAGATTTTGATTTATAAAGAAAACATTTGTATGCACGCGACAACTGATAAATAACAATCCTAAAGCCGTGTTACGACCTCGTTTACAGCAAGGATAAGATAATAGACATCAAAAGTTTGTAAGAATGAATAGTAAGTATTTTAAGATACTCTGTATGCGAATGATGGTTCGCATTGTCATACCAAACTAACACAAGATAATACGCTTCTGTGGCATAGACGAAAAGTTACATCAGTTTTGGTTTTCAATTTTGGAAATACAACATACTAAAAACTGAAAGTTATTTTACTTTTTTTTCAGTTCATTTTTTGCAATAGTGCCTAAAAATTTAATCGAATTTTTATAGGCATTTTATAACTCGTGGTTGGAATTTATTTACTATGTTGAAAAAATATTCGATGACAGACCAACACAAAAAAAAAGTACCACCGATGTTTACCAACGATTTCTTTTCTGTTTACATTTTTTTTATACGTTAGCGAGGCATTTTATTGAAAATATATTAGTCCAATTCGAGAGTCGTCGAATGAATTTTCAAATCCCCAGACTAGACTTTCTAATCTACATTGGAACTAGTGTGTGGAGAAAGAACCTACAAGAGACGAAGCAATTTCACAAATAAAACGATAAATTTTTAATTTATGCAAAAAAAGTACGAATAATGAGGCGAATTTCCAATTCCAAACCTTAAATAACTAATTCAAGTTGAAATCAACTATGAAATCAGCACATCAACGCACTTCGATTGTGGCAACTTTAAAACTCGATAAAATAATAATAAGTTTGGACGGATACATGGAAACGTTTCTGTTTCCACTTTCCATCCACCATCGTACAATCTGAAGCCTTTTATACGGGCCTTTAAATGTCCGACACATTTCTCAGAGTCAGATACCTTGAAAATTCCCAAAATCAAAAATACATTGCGTAGGTTTTGTCGGTCGTCGTTATCGAAACCAAAGTTTACAATAACTTTGCGATAGACTGCCTAGCCAAATTTAATCGACAGCGTTTCCAAAATTTATCTTAATTTTTCAAATATTTCATTGGCCAAAAAAAAAAAAAACGAAAAAGAAAAAGGAAGACCTACACAAGCTGGCAAAGCATTTCACAAAGGCTCCGCCGATCGTAAATCACCGGACTTAATGCATTTAAAATAAACTTTTAAACTTTGATAAAACTCGCTATACCATGTATCTTTTGTACACGTTCGTTTTACATTTTCGTAATTTCATTTTACAAACTTATATACTCTTGCACTTGTATCATACAAAAAAAGAAGTTGATTTCGGCGATAGCCCGCATGAATGTATTCGAGACAAGATAGAGTTTTCTGTCTGTACATATTTTACAGTTAAATTATTCTTAAAATTTGTTCTATCAAAAACAAAAACTTATTCAAACATACAATTTAGAAAAAAAAATATGTAGCTGTCAAGCAAATACTTGAAAAGCGATCTTACATTTAAATAAAGACTCTTTGGTCCCCTATAGGTCATTTGTTTGCCCTATGAGCTGATCAAAATTAGCTTAGAGCATGGAAAATTTTTAATTTTTTATCCTACATAAGGACTAAAAGGGGTCCAAAGGGTTAAATTCACCAAATGAAACATGAAGCGAATGAATCAACATAAAAAATGGCGCCAAATTCACTTTTTGAGATCCAAAAAGAGATGGGGATGACCTAACTTTTATACAAAAAAAACACATGATGTTTTTCCCGAGCTTGTATTTTTGAACATGTTTTACTACAAGTAGTAAAACTAAATGTACATACTACTAGTTGCACAATACAAGTAAACATGTTCAGAAATACAAGATGTGATAATAATACAAGTACAAACATTCGAGTGAAATTCCTTATGAGGAATTTGTAACATACATTATCTAAGAGTACGAATGTATGCCATATATGTAGTACATATTACAACTAGTTTACAAGTGTAACACAAGATTTTATAAAATAAAAAAATTAAAAACAGTAGTTTCACACCTTGTAAACAAGTTAGGTACATGTTTACCAAAAAAATAAAGTAATACAAAAATAGTTTTTTTTTCTTTTTTTTTTTTTCTTCTTAGAAACAAGATGTAGGGGTAATGGCCCGATTATTTTTACCCCCTTCGGTTTATTTTACCCTCTACTTTTTTCTTAAGCATTTATGTTAAAAATTGATTTCTATGGGAAATGATCTAGAAAATTACGCTGATTCTAACGAGCTATTCAATTTTTTTTTTAGCTTCATTACGTTGTGAGTAACATAGGCGGTAAAAAGATCTGCAAACTAATGATTTTTTGCAAATAAATTTTTTGGGGAGACAACCTAGAAATGTTGAAAAATATTTTCTGTGAGAAATGGTCAAGAAAGTTGATCTTCTTCCAATGAATTGAACTTTTTTCTAGCTCCATTAGATTTGGAGTTATATCGAAGAATATCGAAAAGTAAGCTTAAGGCGCCGTTACTCCTACTATAAGTACAAGTATTTTACAAATATTTTACAAGTATTTAAAAAAAAAAAAAAAAAAAACACGTGTAAAGTAGAACTATACTTACTTCTTACTTGTAAAAATAATATAAACAACATGTACATGTTGAACCTACATCTTGTTTCTAAAAAATACTAGTTGTAGTTGTAGAACTACATGTTCTCCAGTAAACCAGATGTAGTTGAACTACATGCTTACTACGAGTTTTCCAAAAACGTCATATGTCTCTTTAAGCCTCTACTGGAAAGTAACACTCATGACATGCACTTTTGGGTGGGACAAAAATCAAAAATTTTCGATTTTCAAAATGTAATACCGCGGAAAAGTTGCGTCTTGGTGAGACATGAAAAATAAAAAAATAAAATAAAATAAAATGATAAGTATGTATCTTCCAATTGTGCAAGAGCCCTCAAATTTTTGAAAATTTGAAAAAAATTCTAAAATGTTACAGAATGGGTTTTATGCCTTTGGTTGGCAAGTATTATCATATTGTTATTAATATTTTTTGAAAAAAAAAAAAAAAATCAGAATTCATCAGATCATTGCATTTATGAGACATTAAAAAATGTAATTTTGTACCCTTTTTAAAAAAAATAAAATAATTGTAAACAAAAGATTAAAAATTGGAAAAAAATTGTAATTAAAATAGGTTTATAACATACACAATTTCGCCCAAAAAGACAATTTACAGCGATTTTTCATATTTTTCATACCCTTGAGAATTTTTCAAAAGCTACGAAAAATTGAAGAAAATGAGGAAAATGATGGTTCCTGAAAATGAAGGTAAAGTTGGAAAATCGTCGTAAATTGTCTTTTTGGGCGAAACTGTGTGTTTTAAACCAATTTTGATTACAAAATTTTTTCCCCCAATTTTTAATCTATTTCTTCAATTTTTTTTAAGAAACCCTGAAAAATGACATTTTTTAAATAGGTATCTCATAAATGCAATGATCTGATGAATTCAGGATTTAAAAAAAAAAAATAATAATAACAATATGATAATACTTGCCAACCAAAGGCATAAAACCCATTCTGTATCATTTTAGAAATTTTTGCAAATTTTCAAAAATTTGAGGGCTCTTGCACGATCGGTAGATATTATTTGATTTGATTTATTTTTTATTTTTCATGTCTCACCAAGACGCAACTTTCCCGCGGTATTACATTTTGAAAATCGAAAATTTTTGATTTTCAATCCATCCTAGCATTTTCACAACATTTTTTGAAATATTAATTTGCATCGCTTTTGCCCCTCTACCACTTGAGCCCACAATAAAATTATCATGAGATTTCTTCAAAACATGAAAATTTTAAAATGCAGTCACGACAGTAGGTATATGAATTATATTTCACTTTTTGAGAACAAAAAGGTGTTATTAGATGAATTTTCCTATTTTTAAAAATTGAGGTACGAAGGAGCCTTCAACTTCACAAGTGCCAATTTTCCTAGATTTGTAGCTCTTTCATTTTAAACCTTGGACAAAAAATATCAATAGTGAAAAATATTCATTTTATTTGGTACTACTCATAAAATACGAGTAAGTACCTAAGTATCTTGATCAAAAAAATAAATAAATAAAAAATTTAAAAAATACGTTAATTTCATTTTTCTTTGTCCTTTCAATTTTTGAGACAGGCACCATGAGTATATAATTTTTTAGTTTCCCATGAATTTCCTACGGATCCTGTCGATTTCCTTACATCGCTCGAGAAACCTTCTCTATAAAAATTGGTTAAATCGTCATTTTTGTAGTCCACTAGTCCAAAAATATGGTCAGAAAGTATCCCACCCCTATTTCTGAATCAGGATCGAACGCAATTGGCATAATTTTTTTCTAAATTCGTCTAAAAACTGCATGAATGAAATCAGCGTTAGTATAAGCATGTCAAAAACAACAAGAACATAACCCAGCAGTGAAAAAAATAATCCCGAGCCAATTTTTTTTTAATGAAACACAATCAATCATAAAATCTACGAGCAATCTTTCAAAAGTGTTATAAAATTGGTATAAAGAAGCCTTCTTCGCGAGCAGATTTTAATTAAAATTATCAAGACCCCGAGACAAGAAAAATCCGAGTAATACGTATTTTTGCGTCGAGTTTGAAAAATTAGCGACGATCGTTACCTTTAAAAGTGTTTCTCTTTATTTTTGTTTGCAGATCGGTCGATTATAACAAGACGTTAAAAGCATAACGTGGTTCTTCATTTTAACGGATACTTGTGCACGCTTCGCTCATCATCGACTGCGAACTCTTTCCCCGCTCGAAATATAAAAAAAAAAAAAAATTTATAAAGATACACCAGCGACGAGATAAAGCTATAATGACACGACTCAACTTGACAACTAGACAATTCGCGCCGCAAAATAGATAATTTGACCACAAGTGCTCGGTAACAAGCTACGGGGACACATCCGCCAGTCATTTTAGCCTACCAAGTAGGCCTTTTGAAGTCGAGTAATTAGGCGATCGTATACCATGATTTTTAGTCGTTCAACTTTCTCAAAAGTTCGTTATACAGCGAAAGGAATTTTTTAAGCGTTATATGTGTCGTTAGAGGCGAGATTCGTCATTACGGAAATTTTTTTACCCTGGATACTTTCGCCTTCGTTATTTTATACTTACGTATACTGGCGAATATCTTATAAGTATCATCTAATTCATCTCTGTCTTTACTTAATGAAGAGAAAAAAATTTCTTCGCGAATCCTCGACGGAGCAAAAAAATACCAAAATCTCTGGTGTTCATTTTTCCACATTTTACTATGCTAGAATACCAAATAATTTAGCGAGAATTCGAAATAAACGCGTTTATTACATAAAAAGTAATTTCCTCGCCAACTCAAGTACATTTCGTCTAGACCATTTTTATAAACCGAATGCGCAAAATACGAGTAATTTTCAATCCAAAAATTTAAAACAAAGTTTACAGAAAATAATATCTACCAAAAAGGTTTACTCCATTTTTACGCGTAATTTTAAATTCAAACCGTGCCTATAACAATTACTCGGAATTACCTACGCGATGAAATCTCCCTTTACCATCTCAATCATAACTTCGTTGAAACTAAACAAAAGAGCGAAAGCGAAAAAAAATTAATATCGCATAAATTAAATCTCATTTTGAACTCGAGCCAAGGCAACTTCAGGATAAATTCTTGATTAGAAAACTTTTTTTAGTATTCTACCAGTTTCTAAAATTCATTTTTTTCATTTTTCACTTCATTTCTCCATTCCGACGACGTAACCTTCCATTGGTATAATTATAACACGCCGCAGTATGGTTTTGAATTTCGAATTCGATACATTTTTTTCCAGTGAATTTTTATTACAAAACTGCGTTAAATATAATATTTCACAATGAGTTCGTGTACCGAGACCGTATACTAAACGATACACTTTTCTTTGAATTTTACGAGTTCGATTCAATTTACTATATCTGAATTTGAGATTGAAAAGCTCTGGAGAATGCACTCAACCATGAGAATCTTTTGATTCCCCCCCCCCCCCCCAGGGAGGCAGAATTAGATTATTTGTGATTTGGTCAAATTCATTTTTTTTTTGAAAAATTATCTACCTATTCATTTTCTTTTCAATTCTTGAAATATATTTTTTTTAACCATTTGAAAAATATTGTGTGAAATTTTATGCAAACATACATACTTACGGTCTTTTTAAGTAATTCTCACAGCTTTTTGCAAAATTACAACAGTTTTTGTTGAATACCAATGATTTTTTCAATGCTTCAATAGGAAATAGGTAAAATTTTTAAATAATGATAGGTATAATTATTTCAGTACAAAACAGACAAAAATTCAAAGTGAAAGCAAAAATTAGAAATATTCATTCACAATCATTTTTGGAAGAATTATACCTACCTTTTTAACTTTTTTTTTTCAATTTTATTTTTCAAATGAAAAGTTGTTTGAACACGAAATTTAGAATAATTTGTGTTCTGAACATAATGTCTTTTCTATGATCGTCTCGACAACTTCGTGATATTTTAAAAAAAATCGACACTTCAGCTGGAAACAAATTTCAAAAAAGTGTTGTCCAATAAAATCAGCAAAAATCAAAAATTCGTCAACTTTTTTTAAAAGATTGTGTTTTGGGCAAAATTTTAATAAAAAAAAAAAATCAAAATTTTAATTTCTTAATTTTTAAAATATTCTTTTTTTAGAAATTGTAATATCAACAAAATTGCTGATTGAGCAAGATATTTGTAATTGGGTATTTGAACATATCTAGAAAAATTCTTGCACAATTTTTTTTTTCAAAATTGTAATACAAACATGTAAAATTTCAATTGTTATTCAAAAAAAGAAAATCCGAAATTTTTTTATTTTTTATTTTAATTTTCAAAATCACTTTCCTCAAGAAATTTGAAGAATTGTCTGAACAGAAATTTTAGATTTTTCTTTTGTACTTATCAAAATTATTTCTAAGTAGGTAGATACTTGCCTATTTTTTTTTCAAAATGTTAAAAATCAATTTTTCAACTTCTACGTTCTACTTATTTAAATCAAAAGAACATTTTAATAATTTGAACAAGATTTCAAAAATAGGTAGGTAGCTATATTTCATTTAAGAAAAAATCGAAGCTGAATCAAAACATTAAAAAATGTCATCATAGTCATTTTTAATTTTTTTCCAAAAGTAGGTATCGTTTTTCAAAAAAATTGAATTTTTTAAAATTGAAATTAATTTAGGTACCTAGGTGTTTTTTTTTGTTTTTTTTTTAATCAAAAAATTAATTGAAAATAATTTTTTTTGAAAAATTTGTAAGATACGATTTTTCTACGTACAATTCGAACGAGTTTTCGTTTTCAAATTGCAGCAATTTTTGTGCAATATTTCAACGAATTTTAACGCTTTTCATTGATTTTTTTTTTCAAGAAAAACTATAATCAAAATAAAGTCTGAAAAATATTTTCACTTTTTTAGAAATTTAATTGAACGAAATTTGAAAAATACTTCAACAATTTTTTTTAAGTTGTATAAATTTTTATATAACTATAAAATTTATGAACTGATTTCAAAATGAATTAGTTACGTCGAAAAAATATTTTGATGTTCTGATTTTTTTTTTAATTCAAAAATTATTTGAAGATATTTTTGAAGAATTCATGTTATTTAATATGAGATTTTTTCACTACTTTACATTATTTTTTTTTAATTTTTTTATTTTTTTTTAAACGCCATATACAGCAACTAAGGCTAGAGGCGTATCGTGAAGGAGGTTTAATTATGGAAGGGATCGTAAAATATATAAGGGAAGAAGAGATTTTGAGAGAAAGGATAATAAATTTTGGATTTTAATGGGGTCATCTGTTAGGATTTCTTTTGGATTATTGGAGGTCAGGTATAGAGATCTTTCATTTTGATATTTGGGGCACTAAAAAAGTAAATGCGTTATTGAAATTTGGGTGTTACATATTGAACAAATGGGGGAGGTAGTTTGTTGAGCAAGTAAGAATGGGTCATAAGAGTGTCCTGTTCGTAAACGTGTGAGTAAAACGTCTTCTCGGCGAGAGATATCAAAGCAAGTTCTTGGAAGTATATCGTTTTTGATATTTTTCAGTTTATTAGTAGAGGGAATTTGGTTCCAGAAGTTTTGAAAAATGATTTGAGTTTTAGTTTTGATGAATGTTTTAAGATCAGGGAGTGGAATTGGAATATTTCGGATGGGAGTTACGTTTAGTGCAAGTTTTGCAGCAGTATGTTTTTACCATTCAATTTTTTAAAAACACTTTTTTTTTCAAAAAAAAAATTATGAACTTGTTTCAAGAGATATTAAAAAAATTGTCTAAAAATATTAGGTAGGTATAGAACATTTTTTTTTTTTTTTTTTCAAAAAATTGTGGGTTGAACAACATTTTGTTTCAACAAAATCCGAAAAAAAATCGTTTTTGAATGTGAACAAAATTAAAGAATTTCTCCAATTATTTTTAAAATTATTCTCAAAAATAATAATAATAATAATTCAAGAATTTTCAATTTGTATGCAATAGGTAAAATTTTATGAATTACAATTTCAAAAATTGAAAAAATTAGGTAGACACGATATTAAAAAAAAAAAAAAAAAAAAAAAAAAAATCAAAAATATACCATCTAAAAAATCTCTAACTCTACCCTGTGGTATAGTCGACGTATTAGAATATAATCCTTTACTATTCCATCATCCTCAATGTCATTTTCCACGTGTCCAAAATCTTTCAATGCGAACTGTCGTTTACCGAACCCGAACACAAAATCACGCCGAGCCAAAAGAAAATTCAAAATAGGTCAAACAAGTAGGGTTGTACGACGAGCATGGACATCAGACGTCTAATTTGTAAGTAGCAAGTTTTAGGCGGAAGTTTAATCAAGTCCCTTAATCTATTAGTTTATAGGCTGGTTTGGTTTTTGCAGCGCTTCACAGATACACGTAGTAATTACATGCGAAAGAACACGGACGAGTAAACAGAAATTATAGTCGTGAAATTTATTACACAATACTCCAAGTCTGGCCTTAATAAAAGTTACGAAGTGGTCTTTACCTTTCCACTACAGGACCTTTGTTTCATCTAGTTTAGTTACTTCATTTTCTATAAGCGCACCCGTCTGAGTAGTTAAGAAAACAACGCAGGGCACCGAGAATGGCACAGGGCACAGCTCGTCTACATATAAGAAAGTACCTACCATACCATGACACAAATATTTCTCGACTATTTTATCCTTTCAGTTTACAGCAATGCCCCTTGAAATGTTTGACCATGTAAGTGAAAATTTTCACAATTCTGTGACGCATGAACCCCGCACTCGCCCTCGCAGCACGTCCTCAATTAACCATTACGACGTCGGCGACGTGCTCGCACAAAATCATCTTGGGTATTATACGAATTTTTCATCTCATATCCGTCAGCTTCGTCGTCGTTACAAAACTTGCTCATCAAAATTGTTCCATCGTTGTATACGTTGTCGTGCTCGTTGTTGCTTTCAACAAAACCACGATGCCAATTTATCAAACATCCGCGAAACGTCTCTGTATATGAATTTCCTTACACCCACGAGCTCTCGCAGCAGCCGGGCCAAATTCTTGGCTTCTTTCGCGACAACCGTCTTGTCTCGCGCAATTCAATCTCATCAATGGGGGGGAAAAAACCTGGACCAAGATTACGTTAAAGAATTGCGAACACAAAAATCAGTCACGGCTTGAGACCGGGTATCTTTTTTCATTTCTTCAAACCAACGGATAAAATATCAATTTCAAATCTGAATTTGTAATCAGCTACTTGGACAGAATATTCGGCGACAATTTCTCATCCTATAGCGTTATATATACGTGTACGTGTGAAATATATCGTAACGAATATTTCTCCACCTTACCCATACCCTTATATACTTTACTATTCTTCGCGTACAAAAGACACAATCGACCGGAGGGGCGTCGAAGTGTATACGTATGTTTCCCCAGATATATAGAAAACGTAGCTAAGTAAAGCGCACGACTAGAGCATAGCGAAAAACTAACATTGAATACTAATATTAAAAAGGCTTTTCTATTACACGCAATTCTTCGCGAATAAGAATCCATCATTTCGAGGTATCAAACTGCGCAAAATTTCTTCCAACTGATAACGAAGTTTAGCTATGCGTATATAATATTTATAAACAAATTTATCGACAAAAAATTATTTATACAGGGTGTCCGGAGAGTGGTGTGCCAAACTCGAAATTTCAATATAACCGAGGACCACTAACAAAAATCTTCATTATGTACCTACACATGATGCCTATCTCGATTCTGAAGGTGCAGTGGTGCACAAAAATTTCACAATTTTGTGAAAACAATGCACGAATCAGGTGCAACTTTTTAAAAGGAACAAACCCGAGCAGCACAATCGACAAATTATCGAAATAGAAAATCGACAGAATATCGAATTCGATAAAGTGTCGCGTTAGTTCCGCCTAAATCGTGAAATTATCTTTCGATATATAGATAGATTATCGACGAATTATAGTTAGTAAAAATTTCGAGATATTTTATCGATAATCTATCGATAATATTGAAAGATAATTTCATGATTTAGGCGGAACTTTCGCGACACTTTATAGAATTCGATATTCTGTCGATTTTTTATCGATTTTTTATTCCGATTTTTCGTCTTTTACTAGCTTTTTTCTATAATTAAAAATCATTAATTAGCATAATTAATACATTAAACTATGCCTAAACACATTATTCATGTTACGGTAAGAGGATCATTTCAGAAAAAGTGAAAAAAAATTATAAAAAATCTGCCACCCGTGGGGCTTGAACTATCTACCTCCTGCATGGTATTCCTCTACCTTAGCCACTATGCCATACCTTATCGTTGATAAGTTAGCAATAAAACGCTTATAATAGACAGTTTAGTACTTCCAGACGTGTTGGACTTGGAAAAATTTTCACCAATTTTTAAAATTTGGAAATAATTTCAAATATCGTCACAAAATCGTTGAAAAATCGTTCGACAAATTTCAGATTATTTGTCGATAATATAGTTTCAAAGATCGCCACAAAATCGTTGAAAAATCGAGTTCGAGGAATTTCAGATTACGTGTCGATAATATAGTTTTAAATATCTTCACAAAATCGTTAAAAAATTGAATTCGAGAAATTTCAGATAATTTGTCGATAATATAGTTTCAAATATCGTCACAAAATCGTTAAAAAATCGAAATCGAGAAATGTCATATTACGTGTCGATAATATAGTTTCAAATATCTTCACGCAATCGTTAGAAAATCGAATTCGAGAAATTGCATATTATGTGTCGATAATATAGTTTCAAATATCTTTACAAAATCGGTAAAAAATCGGATTCGATAAATTTAATATAATTTGTCGATAATATAGTTTCAAATGTCATCAAAAAATCGGTAAAATATCGAAGTCGAGAAATTTCATATAATCTGTCGATAATATAGTTTTAAATATCTTTACAAAATCGTTAAAAAATTGAATTCGATAAATTTAATATTCTTTGTCGATAATGTAGTTTCAAATATCTGCACAAAATCGGTGGAAAATCGGAATCGATAAATTTAATATTCTTTGTCGATAGTATCGTTGACGAATATCGTCATAAAATCTTAATAATATCGAGTTCGATAGTTTTTAGATTTTTTGCCTATGAAATTGTACCGATAAATCTTTATAATATCGTGAGAACATCTATAGATTTTCAAACGATTTTTTATCGATACGTTACATCTTCCGATATTATCGATCGAGTGTGCCGCTCGGGAAAATAGTTATATCAAAAATTTGCCTATCTTTGAAAATGAAGGCACTACAAAGCTTTGAAAAATGATATTTTCGAAATTCAAGGCTCCGTAGCGCCTTAATCTTCATAGATAGGCAAAATTTTCTCATGTCGTTTTTTGTTCCTTTCAAAAAGTTACATCTGTTTCATGTATTTTTTGGACCGAATTTCGCAATTTTCATGTATCACCACTGCACCGTAATAAATTGAGGTAGGCAATATTTTTTACTGGGATTTTGCGCTGCTGTAACTCCTTCAATTTCAAAGATAGGCAATCAAATATGATTACAACTTTTATTGCTTTTTCGAAGATGTATCTACTATCGGTGTCAAAAACTTTTTTGAACGCAGTGTTGCCAATTGATTTCGCTGGGTAAAATATCGATTTTCAAACGTTTCTTTGTAGCTCCTTTATTTTCACACTTGGACAATATGTATACATACACTTTTTTGTTAGTCGTACTCGGTTATATCCAAATTTCAAGTTAGGCAGACCACTTACCGGACACCCTGTATATCACCGCGTGAAACTGTGCGTTCCAATTTTTTCAATACATTCGTTGATGAATCTTGACCCGATTTTTTTCCTCCATAAACATTCATCAAAAAAACAATAATCCACCCATGTAAAATTATTTATCGTGTAAACGATAAATTAACCGAGAAAGGCAGTATTTTTCCATCGTCGAGATGAGATAGGTACATCAGCTACCAGCGTAAAAAAAAAGTTAATGATAAAAGAAAATAAAATCAAGAACTCTCCTATAAATACCTAATACCTCCTAAAAGAGGAAAAAAAGTGAAAGAAAACTTTTTAAAATCTATTAAAACTGTATAATGGAAATAGGTATGGTAAGCTAAAATTTATCAGCTGCGCGAAACTGAAAATTTATTGTCAATTTGACGGGGTTAAAAAAACTTTACTAATCAACCATTCCCTATATCATTTTTTTCATAATTTCAACCACCTGCCATGATCAGATAAACGTGGCTGAAGAAAAAAACTAATTAATTTTTCTAATCATACTTAATCATCAAGTGTGAGGAAATATCTTCATTAATTTCGAAAGAGTTTTTTTTTATTCGAAAAAAGAAAAATACACGAATATGGATATATCTACACATCCGTATCAAAAATCTAACAAAAAATAGTCGTGATTTTAATGACATTATTTATACCGAAATAGGTAGGTACAGTTTTATTCGTGTTTCGAAGAATTTGTTTTCGAGGCAAAAAAAAAACAACAAAAAAATGGAAAAAAGGAAAAAGAACGATACACGAAGCATTTATTTTGTTAATAATATTTACCTACGTAATACGTAGTTAGCTAGTTACCTTTGGATTTGCCAATGCCAAACCTAAATGACAAAATATTTAGATATTTTCAAATGTTTGCGTTCTCTTTTGTCAAAACATGGAAATAATGAACTTTGAACACAAACGCAGAAAGTGAATGATATGTACACGTGTCTCATATCACATGAGATACAAATATACCGCTTCAATCTGTCAAATCAACAACTTGCTTCAATATATTAATAATCATCATAATAATGTTGGCATAGCCCTACATTTGTCCAATACTACATATTGATATTTGATATTCAACTTTGGAGGAGAAGGAAAGGTCTAATCAATTTTTTTGTGATAATCAAAATCATTTCTAAGACTTCAAGCTACAACTTTTGTTTGAAAATGTTTTCAATTGGACCCATAGCTCCCGCCATTTTTAATGAAATTGGAGGGAAGGGGAGAGAAGGGTCTAATCGAAAATTTTATAATCACAAAAATTATTTCTAGGACCTCGATCTACAACTTTTGTTTGATAATTTTTTCAATTGGATCTCTCCTTCAATTTTGAAGTATTTATGTGAAATCGGAGGAGTGGGAGAGATCTAATCGAAAATTTTATAATTACCAAAATTATTTACCTACTATATTGAAGTTGTCGAGGATCGCGAGATTGAGAACACGCTGCCAAAACGAAAAAAAAAAAAAAAAAAATCGATGCGCATAACTCAGCCCCTGCATTCCGGAAGTCAGGCAAACATACTTACATCGACTGGTCATAAGTTGCATACTTACTGATTAGAAGGCTTTACTCTCAATCCAGGACACCCTATATAATGTCGTTGGAGAATTTATAATTTTTTTTTAAATGGATACTGTGCCTACTACCTATCTAGGTACTTGAAATTTTTGAAATTTTTAAAATATTTATGAAAAAAATAATAAAAATAAAATGAAAAATCTTGAAAAATTTCAATTTGCGGAGATTGAAGAGGAATTTTCCAAAGATTCACTCAGTAGAGTGACGAATTGATGCATGATATTGAGAGGGAGGGGTGAGACTCAAATCTTCTCAACTAATTTTCTCGAAATTTTTCAACTCTTCTCAAAGTTCTTGGAATTTGTAACACGAAATATATATTTCTTTTCCTAATTACTCAACTTTTGACCAACATTTTCAATTACGAATTTCCTTCAAAATAAGGTAGTTACCCCATAATCCATGTTCCTCAGATCCTCACATTTCTGCACTCAGCAATATAATAATATTATGAAACTATCAAAATGAAAAAACCCTCAATACGAAACGATCACCTCGAAAAAGTCGCGGCGACGGTGACACATATTGTAGGTACATCTATAAATCTTACATAAATAAAAAACCATACCACTAATTCATTCGTTTTAAAAGGAAACTCTTGCACGAGGAAGCATTTATAGTATAGCAGCGCGTCGCAGCACAAAGCACAATTTCGACGAAAAAACCATATAGGATTGAAACGTTCATCAGTAAAATCTCGGCGTGTACCGATGTTAGACACTTTAAAACTGGCACCATTTCTGCGATAAATTATACCCCAACAGTGAGATTTTTTCAAAGTACAAATAACCAACGTATAAAGCGAGCAAATTTATTACCTTAAACCTTTAGTACCATTCCTTAATAATTGCAAAATCGTTTGGTACTTAAGGTTTCCGCGCTAATTTGAATACAATTTAATGGCAAAAACTATTGCCAGCCAACGATACGGTGCTGTTCAAATAGCTCACTCGAAGATAAAAGGGTTATTGATCGATATAGAAACAATTAAGGACAAAAAAGTCAATTCCGAGTTCTTCTTTGGGGTCTTTTTTCTTCGTAAAATTTTAATTCGAAGCCAAAAGTGAACTCATGCAAAGGAAAATTTACCAGTGCTCGTATTTTGCATACAGCATCACCGATGATGCAATATTAACATGATCATGGACCCAAAAATCATGGTGGTGAAAATAATTAATTAGATACTTATGTGTCCATTATTGTGTAAAAAAAATCTTATACATACTTATTTAGAAACATTATTCTAAAAATATATTTAGCCAGTTTTTAATATCAAATCTGAATTTGAAAACTTTTTTAAAAAATTCACTATTAGCGAAAAGATTTATTTATCAATTCAATGTTCTTTATTAGTACATATTTTGGTGTAGGCCTCTGGCCTACCCACTTGAATATATTTTTTTTAATTCACTGAACTTTGAAAATGGTCAAATTTCCAATTTTCAATACAATAAATTATGTTGAAAATGTTGTAAATTTTTCAAATTTTATTAGACTTTCAAACTTTAACTTTTAAGTTTGAAAAAAAAAATGCTAAATTTTGAAAGATAACTTGACTTTAAATACCTACTTAATTATTAAAATTCATAAATGATCAAGTTTTGAGTTTTCACAATCTTAAAACATTTTTATAATTTGTAAAAATTTGTTAAACATTGAAGATTGGTCCTTTTTTTTTTAAAAATTCATTACTTAAAATGACCAAAATTCTAGTTTCGTCATGATGTTTTGAAATTATTACCAAATTTTAAAGGTTTTCAGAATTTTCGAAATTTAAAAAAATTACTCAATTTCAAAAATTGATTACCATTTAAAAAATAACCAAATTTAGAATTTCTATACCAATTTTTAATGTTATTCAAAATTTTTAAACTTGAAACATTAATCCGATTGAGCAAATTTATCAAACTTCGAAGTAGGTAGTATACCTACAGAATTCCAATGCAGTCATTTTAATTAAATTTCATTTTTTTCACTAAAATTTTTTTGAAATTTAAAAATTTAAAAACATTTTCCAAGTTTTGAAAACTTTGGAAATTTACCAAATTTCAAAAATCACAAATTTATATTTTTAATATAAATAAAAATCGTCAGAATTTTTTTTCAAATTCAAATAATGTTAAAATTTTTCTAAATTGTGAAAAATGACCTACCTAATAAGAACTACTGACTCAATTAAAAATTAGATTGAAATGTAAAAAATAACAAAATTCGAATTTTTATCAAATAAAAACTCTACATAAAAAAAAAAATCAAATTGTATTTTTACTTGAATTTAAAAAAAAAAAATCTCAAGGGTACTAACCTAAATTAGGTTATTTACATCATGTTGATTAAAAAGAAATTCTCAGGTTAGTCCTAAGAAATGTGTTCTCTTCAATCTTTTTCGTTTGACATGAAAAAAGTACTGATGATTTTTCTATAAAATTTTTCATTTTTCAAGAGGTAGGTACCTACTTCCCAAGAAAATTTTTTGGGACAATTTTTCTGTAGATTTTCTTATTCCTGAAAACTTTTTTCTCATCAGATTTTTTTTCAAAAAATATGTCAAGAAATTTTTTTAAAATTTACCTACGAACATTTTTTTCCTTAGGTAAAGTGGGTCAAGAGCCATTTCTCCCACTATACATGCATAGGAGTAACACACTCATGGAAAATAAAAATATACGTGGTTGATTACGTGAGATATGGTAACATCTTCAGACAAGAAAAGTACAGACGACGAAAAAAATTCTTAAATCAATCCATCGTTTAATGCAGGCTGCAAAAAAAATTTCAAATTACGCTTCATCGATCACACGTCTAATTTACATTTTCTCGACATAAATTCGAGAAGCAAGAAAAACCAAGAGGAAAAATGTCAATAAAAAAATGTCCTCAAATACGCTAATTTTTTATACCGTTGAAAGCCATCGTAAAAAAAATCAAATCAACTTATCGCGCTAAAATTCATTCTATCAATAAGCAAAACAGATGAATAAAATATACCCTTAAACGTAGTTAAATCAAATACCGCAAAAGGACGAATTAAAATACAAAGTAATTTATCTAAGAAAATAAAAATCAACCGCAGACTATGGAATCCCTGGAGACGACGCAGAAGCATGCCGGATGTTTCGAAAACTCTTTTATTGAAATATCGCGCGGGCTCGTTATACAAATGAAAAGTATATGCTAATAGAATTTCTGTTAAATTTCCCAAGTACCTACTTCTGTTACTAAAATTGAACAGAACTCTTATACGATACGAGTACATTTCGACTTCACTGTTAATTTGGCCGACACACGTAGGTAGGCGTGTTCACGCCAAATCCTTGGCTGCTGTGCGGCGAAACAGCTCAAATAAATTATCAACTTCGAAACGAAATTATTTAACAATTAGTACCACACAAGTATAATCTTGAAATGTAGCAGCAAACCACTAAAAACAGTTTTAATGTTCAAACAATGAAAACAAAGCGTTTGATGATCATCGTGCTCATTTTGTTTTGTATCTCTAATATGTATCTACAGAGTACAGACTTGATACCAAGTCGTGAGACAGCGTAACCTGGGTTTTGATAAATATTTTGCACGTTGCAAGTCTGACACCAGACAGTCGAAGTAATCGGGTATTTTATTAAGATTAAGCCATTCACTTAAGGACTTTTCTTATTAAAAGCGATCGAAATCGGCTTCAATACATTATAATTAATTTACCACTGTATGTCGCTGATAAATCACATTTAACGTAAAGTAGATTAGAGGACGTTTAAAAAGTACTTCTTCATTTCATTTACTTAGGTACCTACGAGTATACAGGGTGTCCGGCGAGTGGCGTGTCAAACTTGAAATTGTAACCGAGGACCACTAACAAAAATCTTCATTATGTACCTACACATGATGCCTATCTCGATTCTGAAGGTGCAGTGGTGTACAAAAATTTCACAATTTTGTGAAAACAATGCACGAATCAGGTGCAACTTTTTAAAAGGAACAAAAATAGTTATATCAAAAATTTGCCTATCTTTGAAAATTAAGGCACTACAAAGCTTTGAAAAATGATATTTTCGAAATTCAAGGCTCCGTAGCGCCTTAATCTTCATAGATAGGCAAAATTTTCTCATGTCGTTTTTTGTTCCTCTCAAAAAGTTACATCTGTTTCATGTATTTTTTGGACCGAATTTCGCAATTTTCATGTATCACCACTGCACCGTAATAAATTGAGGTAGGCAATATTTTTTACTGGGATTTTGCGCTGCTGTAACTCCTTCAATTTCAAAGATAGGCAATCCAATATGATTACAACTTTTATTGCTTTTTCGAAGATGTATCTACTATCGGTGTCAAAAAAATTTTTGAACGCAGTGTTGCCAATCGATTTCGCTAGGAAAAATATTGATTTTTAAACCTTTGTATCTCTTTCATTATCAAACTTAGACAATATGTGTACATAAACTTTTTTGTTAGTCTTACTTGGTTATATCCAAATTTCAAGTTTGGCAGACCAATCATCAGACACCCTGTACATATCTGTCTACGCAATGTATTAGAATTAAGAATTAGCCTAGGCGAAGAAAAAAAATATTGTAAACTGTACTAGACCTTTTAAACGAAAGATCTCATTTTAAATTAAAATTCGCTCGAGCATCTTCACAGCATGCCAAATAAAATAAGTTTAATAAAGCCCACACAAATTTCAGCTGATTTCTTTCTTCCTTCCTTTCGCTTACCTCTTGCGATGAATAATCTCGTTAAATTTTTGCTTTGTTTACTTTTCAATTATTAAACATGAGAAATTTTTTTATTTTTTGCGTGGTTTGCTCCTTTTTCTTTTTCTCGCGCGTATAGCACGAATATACTATACGGTGTTTTTATATATAAAAGGTTTTTTCCTCTTTGAATTTCATTTCTCTCAGTCGAGCTCAAGACCGAAGCGGCGCGTTCACTATTTTATTATTCTTTATTTGTTCTGTACGAAAACGTTGATTTCTTACCAACAAATACGGCGCGCCATATTTTCCAAGAAAAGCGTGAATTTTCATTAAATTATCAACACCTTAATTTGGCATCGTTTTTGAGCCCGTATATACCTGTACCTTCCGCGCCGTCATCGAATCATTTTTTTTCTCTTCTCAGTGCGTTTATTATGATTTTTTTTTTATATACTTAGGTACTAAGCGTCTGAAACTGAGAAAAAATATTCCAATGCTTAACCGTTTCATATCTTCATGCCTTTCATTTTCAACATACCTGCCAAAAGTTGGATAAGTATGAGTTTTTCGAGTATTACACAGGTCAACAGCCATTTTGAGAATGGGTCCAAAATAGGCTTAATCGATAGTATAGACCTAGAAACAAAAAGCAATTTCTCAGGGGCGGGGGGGTTCAAAGTGGCGAAAATCGGGGTTTTGCATCTTTTCAACTGCTCATAGCGCCATAAATAAGTATTGCTCTACGAACAAAACCAATGGCAGATTCGGAATCTACGTTAAATTTTGAGAAAACACCTCTGTCCGTTTTTCCAATTTCCAATTTTAAAGTACCTTAGTAACGTTTCAATTTTTTTACCAAGACCACCGACGTTCCGCGTGGGAACGATTCGATAATTATCGGACTGTCTCCGCGCGGAACGGCGGCGATCTCGATAATAAAATTAAAACGCTACTAAGGTACTTTAAAATTTGAAATTGAAAAACGGACAGAGATGTTTTCTCAAAATTTAACGTAGATTCCGAATCTGTCATTGGTTTTTTTCGTAAAGCAATATTTATGGCGCTATGCGCAGTTGAAAAGGTGCAAAAACCCCGATTTTCGCCACTTTGAACCCCTCCCGTACCTGCAAAAGCAAAAAAAAACGAAAAATGAGAAATTGCTTTTTGTTTCTAGGCCTAAATTATCAATTAAGCCTATTTTTGACCCGAACACAGAAAAAAGTTCAAAAATTGTTGACTAGTGGTTTTTTTCTTTCTTTTTTTTTTACTTACCTACGCTTGCATATTATTTCAATTTTTTTGGGGTTTCTGTTCAAGTGTGGGTACTTATTGAAGTAGACAACCACATATGTCGTACTGTGTGTTATTTTTGTAAAAAGCAAAGAAAAAACCAGGATGGTAGCAGAGCATGGTTTGCAAAAAGCTTTACCTACTTGTCTATACTGATGAACCAAGAAAAGAAACTACATAATACAACAAGTAGTGCTACAAAAGAGACAAGAACGAACAAACGAACGAAATTAATTAATTTTTATCAATTTTTAAAAACAACAATAATTAAATTTGAAGTATACCCCCATCTATGCGCAAGTAAAACAAGTAAAAAAAAGTAAGAAAGATGCCATTAAACGTCATTCTTGAAAATGAAAGTTATGGTTTGTTTCATGGCCAGGGCTAGGCAAATTTCAGGTGGAGTTACGGAGTTGACTCCAGATTTTTCTAAAGTTGGAATTGGCGTGAAGTTTTGATTTTTTTTTGACTGGAATTATAGAGTTGAATTTGAAACTCCTCTTAAATTACATAGTAGAGTGCTTTTCTTAATTTTTTTATGTAATTATAAAAAAAAAATTTTAATATTTTTTTGACAAAGGTTTGAGACTAGATTACTAAATTTGTTTACTGGTGGCGGATCTTTCTTGTTGAATATCAAGTCCAATATTGTACTACATAGATACTATATATTTGAAATTGGAGGGGAGGGAAGGGTCAAAATTTTTTTTTGTAATAACCAAAATTATTTCTAATAAGATTCCAAGCTACAACTTTTGTTTGAAAATATTTTCAATTGGACCCCTAACTCCGCCACTTTTTAATATCTAATATAGTAATATATCTAAGTAATGATTGGAGGGGAAAGAAGGGTCTGATAGAAAATTTTATAATAACAAAAACTATTTCTAGGACCTCAATCAACAACTTTTATTTGAAAATTTTTTCAATTGGAGCCCTTCCCCAATAAGATGTGAAATCTGAAGAGAAGGAAAGATCCAATCGAAATTTTTATGATGTTCAAAATTATTTTTAGGATCTTATTCTTCAACTTTTATTCGAAAATTTTTTTAATTGGTCCTTTATTCTCTCATTCCTCTAATTTTTAATTAGTAAGTATCTTTGGAATGTTATGCGAAATTAGTAAGGAGGATGGAGCGAAATTTAAAACAAAAGTTATAGCTTGAGGTCCTAGGAATAATTTTTGTTATAAAAATTTCGATTGGACCTTTCCCTCCCCCTCTAATTTCAAATATCAATAGTATCTATGCAGTATTGTACTTCGTAAAATTCAACAACGACCTGTCAGTCACCACTAAACAAATTGAGTAAACTTAGACCCTATTAGATTCAAGTTGTTTCATTTTTTTAAAATTAAAAAAAAAAAAAATTAGAGATGCACAAATTTTTTGAAAAAATTTCAAGTCACAATGAAACTTGAAACAAGAAACTCCCAAGGAAGCTATTCCTCTATTTTTTATATAAACACTGAAAAAAAGAAAAGATGAATGAATAAGAAATCATGAAAATTTTGTACCAACCTATCAAAAAAATTTGAAAAACTCTTGAAAAAATCAATTATTTTTATTGGATTTCTAAAAGTACCTATTTTCATTTTCATTTTTTTTTTTTAGTTTTTAAAGAAAAAAAATATTTTAGATGTAAATTTTTGACCCCTCCCCACACTCCTTGCACATTCTGCAATTTGCAATCCAAAAAAACAAGCGGAGAAGAAAAAGAGTTTTCAACTTCTTATGGTTCTACAACGTCTGACTGCCTAATTATCAATCAAGTTGGGGAGGAGTGAGAAATTAAACTTAGCAATAGGTAAGGTGTGCTTGTTTTTTTTTTGCATGGCAATTAGACATCTTTCTTTATAAATTTACAATATTTTCCTTATTTTGTGAAAACTGTTTTGGAAATTTTTCTCAAATCTTGTTCAAATTTTAAAAAATTTATTTTCAAAATTCTCATTTTTATTATTTTTTTATTTAAAAAAAAAAAAAAAAAAAAACGTAAAATAACCAATTTATTCTTGTTAATTTTTTTTTTTTAAATAAAAAAATATACCTATATAAAAAAGAAAGAAAAAAAAATGAGAAATTATTCACAAAATGAAAAAAAAATTAAATAGTCTTCTCTGAGATTTTTTTCTCGAATAGATACATAACTTAATTAACAGGTAGGTAACTTGATTACTTTTTTTCAGTGGGCACACTTTCTAAGTGGAGAAAAAGAAACGTCATCGTAACTTAACATGCCTACATACATAATTCTCAAATGAAATTTCCCCTCCAATAGATAACCTGCATACATGAAAACTATGAAATTCATTTTTCGTCGACTATTACACCACATAACACGTTAATTAAATTAGTAGGTATTCGAAACGACGTCGAAATATTTCGCATGCGATAATCCGCAGCTGTTAATGTAATACACCGAAAGCTACAGCAGGCAAATTAGTAAAATGAATTTTAAATCGGCTAAGGACCCTTGTACGGTTGACAAAAGCCAAGGATACCACGCCAAATACATTATAATAGCCAAAAACATTTTCAATTCTCTTTTCGTTCATAATTCAAGTCAGTCTCTTCTTAAAGTCGACCAGATATAAGGGGTTGTAATTTCATTAACATACTCATTTGTCAAAGCTACTCGCAAAAACACAACACCGCCATCGCTATGCCATGCCACCTTTTCTAATATAACGAGTAAAATTGTGATATACGTTGCGGTTACGGTTACCGGTATAAGAGTATGCTCGCGTGGTACATGTTTTCTTAAAAAATGAAACACTTGCAACGCGAATAACGCTTATGTAAATTATATTTTTTCGTTTTCAGAAAAGGTTAACGTACCAGTCTACCAATGTCAATTTTCCAATAACTTTCTTCTCATTCCTCGACGAAGATGTAAAGAAAAAGAAAAACAAGCAGAATGTTGGCAGGAAAATACATTAGGTATATGATATTCGTGTATTACCAAATACCAAATTAAATTTCCCATTTAATTTGAACTTTTTCTTATACTTGCAGGAGCTGGAATCATTTCCATAATCAAATTGAAAGAACGGATTAGGTCGGATAATACGGGGCAAAACCCCAAGCGAAAAGGCTGAAAGCGTGAAGTATCGATGTTATTGTGATTTAAAAGTAAATTCCTAAAACCATATAGTAAACCTACCTATAATACGTAGAGAAAGCAAATGTAAGAAAAATAAATTCCGACGATATTGCTTTTATTTGGTTCAGCTATACGAGTACCTATAGTATAGCTTGTATACAATTTGTCGTCTACAGCCATCGAGCAGCGTGGCATCGCATCCCTAACATTAAATATTTATCAAACGAATCCGCCTTTATCTACAATACCAAAGTACTCTCGATATAAAGCTAGATTATTATGGTATAGGTACCCCGATAGTAAAAAGCCGGCATGGCATTCACGCAATACACACATAAGCGGGGCCTAATAATGATAATTTCACCTACTCTTAGCCATACACGATTACCACTCGTTATGGGCAACGAGCGAAGAAATTTCTGTCTAAAGTGCACAGAGCTACCCATCTTCCATAGGAATATAAATTACACCGATGACGTGCTCGCTGCTCGGGTCATTATATATTTTCAACTGTCGTTCGGAACCCGTTTCAAAAATATTAATATTTTCCAAAAACGCACCCGGGGATGTCTTGCAGCTATTAAATTCAACAACCCCAACGCAAGAATTTCCAGTCAGTCATCTAATACACGTAGCGAATGAAGTAAAACAACAATAAGCTGGAGCACGATATCAAATTCTAATATTTCAGAACAGCATCGATCAAAGTGAAACACCACTGCAACGACGTGGCGTTTCCATTTAAATCTAGATACCTGTCATGTTTAACGATGTTAATACACGATATAAAAATTAAAAAGACGACATTACCGAATGACTCTGTCGAGTGTAGGTGGCTGCTGCGTACACCCATGTCCCATACGTATGTATAAGACTTCTTTCTACACACCGCATAAGTCACCAATATACGCAATTTATATTCCTCCATCCAATATACCAAATACAACGTAATAACGTCCTTGTAGTATATATTTCCTGTTTATACGATAACGAGAGCGCGTCGCGGTATTTCATATTATATACATTTTGAAAAATTTAATACTTCTACCAAATACGTATTATACTAGTTGTGTACATTTTTTAAATGCGGGCTGCTCCATCTTAACAGAAAACCGCGCCATTTAAAAATAATAAACCATCTTATCCGGGGTATAAGTTAGCAGATCTGCTCTCCAGCTATGTACGCTTCGAATTCGAAATTAATGGCTTTTATTGGTGAACAGTAACATTTGTTGTAAACATACATAAAAATCTTTCATGGACAAGTGAAACCATCCCTTGAAGATGCTCAAACCATAAATACCACAGACTTAAAATATCGTTTATAAATATTTATGGTGAATAACGCAACTTTTCGTAAATGATGAAAAGCGTAGCGCAATCCTCCTGTATGTTTTCAATTCCTCATCTGGCGGTAATAACAACAATAACATACGTAATAAAAAATATCTGCCAGTTCCCACGTTCCTGACTGCCTTCTAGAACCAGAAAGAATTGCTTTCATATTTTTTTGAAAACTGCGCCAGGAGGAGCCCAAAAACCTGAATTTAGTAATAACGACACTAACATGTGTAAAAAAAATCTACTAGTTCCCAACACCCAACTGATTGTGTTCTAGAACACTATAACATTTCCTTCCCATTTTTTGAAAACTGCGCCAGGAGGAGCCCAAAAACCTGAATTTAGTAATAACGACACTAACATGTGTAAAAAAAATCTACTAGTTCCCAACACCCAACTGATTGTGTTCTAGAACACTATAACATTTCCTTCCCATTTTTTGAAAACTGCGCCAGGAGGAGCCCAAAAACCTGAATTTGGTAATAAAAACACCAACATAATAATTATATAATAATAAACACCTACTACTCCCCACGTGCCTGGTTGCTTTCTAGAATTGACTAGAGTTTTTTTTTAAATTTAGTTCTGCGCCAGGAGGAGCCTAAAAGCTCGATTTTGGTAAATAACAACACTAACATGTGTAAAAAAATCTAGTTCTCAACACCCAACTGATTATGTTCTAGAATACTATAACATTTCCTTCCCATTTTTTGAAAACTGCGCCAGGAGGAGCCCAAAAACCTAAATTTGGCAATAACAACACCAACGTAATATATAATAATAGACACCCACTACTCCCCAAGTGCCTGGTTGCTTTCTAGAACTGATTGGAGTTTTAAAAAAAAAATTTAGTTCTGCGCCAGGAGGAGCCTAAAAGCTTGATTTTGGTAATACCAACTAACATTTTATATTTATGTAGGTATGTAAAAAACATCCGTTATATTTCTAAAACCCCAAACTGCTTTTTAGAACATGATAGAATCTCTTTACAATTTTTAGAAAACTGCGCCAGGAGGAACTCAACATCCAGCATTTTGCTGATGAGAAAATCAAAATAGTACGTAATAAAAAACATTTACTGACAAGAGAACCTTAGCAACTCATCAAATTGGATTGAGCTGAAATTTGGCTTACTGAAAAAGCATGTCACTTAGATCATAGATTTTTTAATTTGGTGAATTGTTGAAAATTGATAAAATAGCAGATTGATGTAACCTTTTTTTCACAAAAATAGGTAATTCTGAGATGAAATTCTGAAAATCAGTCCTCGCGAGTCAATTGGGACCATTCTTAAAAGTGTTCTGGAGCCTCCAAAATATCTTTACTTTCTTATATTATGTTTGAGAACTCCGCAGAATTTCTTTTCCATTTTTTGGAAACTGCGTCAGGACTGTCAGCAGGATCTCATAATCCTATATTTGATATTAACGACACCAACATATGAAGTAAAAAATATCTGGAAGTTCCCATGTGCAGAATTTGATAGAATTTTTTTAGCATAGTAGGTATATGCTTTTACGATGACCAAAATGGAGGGAAAACGTCACCAAAATCTGACGCCAAATTGAGTTGAGTTTGGTTACATTGGGTTAGTAGGTCTTGAATGAAAGATTTTTGGGTATTTCATCAAACGTTGAAAAACTTGGATTTTTTTTGTTGAAAATGTGACCACTTTTAGACATTTTGTTAGACATTCTGAAACTTTAAAAAAAATGATGAGTTCTTAATTAGGTTAGGTTACATTAGGTTAGGTATGAACATTTTTTTGGTCAGACATTAAAAACAATTTTTTTGATTAAATGACTTAGACACTCCGAGACAAGAATTTTTTTAACTTTTAGACATTTCATTTTATAATTTTTTTATTTCAACTTTTCAATCGCTGTTTATTAGACTTTTTCAATTTTCATAATTCCATGGAAATTGATTATTTGAAATTTTGTGAGACATTAAAAAAATTTGAATGACGACTGCTTTCTAGAACTCGACATTTTTTCTTATTTTGCTTGAAAATTGCGCCAGGAGCAGCTTAAAAACAGAGGACGATTACTATTGATAAAACCGAATCGTCGTCTCCTACAGTATACGAGTACTTACCTATTTGGATAATAAATTAAACGCGTTAAAACTTACCTACTTTTTATTTTATTTTTTGTTTAAAAAACTAACAATAATACTTAGTAAAACCAAACTTCAAAAACATGTAAACGTTATATAAATTTCATATTCCTAATCCTATTTTTTCGTTTCGAGAATTAAATACGTCGCCAATAAATAAGAATTAAAATGATGGTGGAGATTTTAGAGCGGATCAGTTGTTAAAACTATCTGCTGTTTTGTTAGAAGGTCGCTATTTTCCAGTCAGAAGGGTTGTTTAAAAGCAAGGCCAGACAAGTTTAGAATATTTATTAGATTTTTTTATTGGGGGTGAAAATTGTATTAGTTGATGTTGGTGAATTGAAGTTAACGCGAGTGGTGTTTCGGTAAAAAGTTTTTTTTTCTCTTAGTTAATTGGTGAGAGAAAAAAAAACCTAAATCTAGTTCGTTGTATTAAGCCTAGGTAATATTTCATTTTTAATACTTTATAAAAATAACTCTTCTCATTCATTTAAATTTATTTCATTTTTCCTCTCGTAAATAATTCTAATTCATTAAGAGGTATCCGGTCGCGTGTTAACTGCTATATTCATTTAGATCAAAAGGAGAAAAAAAACTTAATTAAATTAAAATTAGCAACTCGTTTCGAAATTTGGCGCAATTATTTATTAAATGTATACGTGCAAAACGAACTCTAAAGGAGGCAAGAAATGACCGATCAGATAAGAAGGGGTCTAGGCGTATTTTTTTCAACTTGGAAAATTATTACTAAATTTTGCTTCGTTAGCTTAGGTATATAGACACTTCTTTTAAATGTTTTATTGCTAATTAACTCCGGACGTAAACAAGCGAGCGAACGCCTGTTGGAAATTCTTTTTCGTGACATTTCCTCCATAAAAAGGGATAAAGAAGACAAATTCGTGAAAATTAGATATGTGCTGTAAAAAAGCCAAATCGAATATACGAAGAGGCCCTATTCGAAAGGTTTTGTACGCAATACGAAACAGTTATACGATTATGAAATTTTAATCGCGACCAGAATTTCTATTCTGTCGATAACAAATTATTAATGACAAGTCGAAATTCTGTACTGTTGTCGTCGTCATCGCAGTAATACAGCATTCAACCATCGTCAAATAATACGATATTATAGTATAGGCGTTCATTTCACTTTGATATAATCTGCATTAAACTTCCGGTATGACCCCTTTTGACGAGCAAGTTGAATGCATATACCTTTACATATTCTACCAATTCATCACCATTTATGACCAATGTCAGTAACCAATATCCAGGTGAGTGTGAAGCGATAAAGCAGACGATGAGCAATTCTAAATAATGCAGTCGATGGTTGCGAATATGTTCGTGACGATTTATAAACCACTAGCGACACCATTCACATATCTATATACAGTTCAAGAATTTGTTACCAAATGAAATAGTATCATCGCATCGGTAAAGTTCTTGAACAAATACTCGTACTATATGGGACTGTTGCTTCTCGCGTTTTTCTCCTAAGTAAGAAACGAACCCCACAACCTTATTCGGAAAATATCGCCTCGAAAATAAGTACGATACAGTAAACACTGAAGAGGTATCTAGGAATAGACTGTTCAAAGTTCAACGTAATAAACGATCATTATTAAAAATGAATTCACATATGAAGTTTAAAAACTTCCGTCTTCAAGTGCATTGGTAAACAACTTTGATCATATATCACAAGTACCATCAACCTCTCTAGCTCTTGAAACACTTTGGCAATAGATTACACGCTATCTCAATCGAATATCTGCAGTCGTTGCTCGAATGACGAATTCTCAAAAAAACTTGAAATTTAAAAAGTTCAAATCCTATCGATACAATAGTGTTCAAGTTACGAGAGACAGAAACGATAAGAAATTGACAGAATATTTTTGGCATCTGAATGGACAGTTTAAATTGATTGTTGCTTTCTCTGAACCACTGATGCGGTGATACCGCTGAAAATTGGGTCCAACGTTTATTTTGGATTCAATTTGATCTTATAAGTAATTTAATTTTTTTTCCAGTGTGAATATTTTGTGATGAGAGTCGAAAATTTTAGACTGGGTGATTGGCACTGAAAATTTGAAAACAAACTTTTGTCCAATAAGTATATAATTTTTGAGGATTAGTTCAGAGGAAGATATTTTTTTGAAGAAAACGTTTTAGCATATCTAGTACTTAGTTTACAATGACCAAAATGGGAAAAAATCCTAACGAAATTCTGACAGTTGGGTTAGGTTTGGTTATGTTCGGTTAAGTTTTGGACGAAAGGCTTGGAGTATTTTGTCAGGCACTAAGAAAATTAGAAAATTTTCAAAATTTGATGACATTTAAGTAGACATTCTAAAACTAGTATTTTTTTTTAGGAAATTCAATGACTTTCTTAAAATTATTTTTTAATATTTTCAAAATTGAATGACTTTTAGACATTTTATCAGACATTGGAAAACTTGGATTTTTAAAAAAATTTGATATCTACTTTTAGATGGTAATATCTGAGACCAAAATTTTTCCCAAAACGACTTAGTGGTGTTGACTGCAGGTTAAAAACAAATTTAGGTTTGGATGAATGACTTTTGCGTATTCTGTCAGACACAAAAAAACTTGAATTTTTTTATGACTTTTAGTTATTTTTTTTTCAACTTATAAAAAATTTTGTTTTTCTTGTCAGACATTCTGAAATTTGAAATATTTTTAAAAATTTGATGACTTTTAGACATTTTATCTGACATTAAAAAATTGGAAATTTTTTTAAAAATTGATGACTTTTAGATATAATTTGAGACCAAAATCCGCCCCAAAACGACATATTAGTGTTGGCTACAAGTCAAACAAAAAAAAAAGTTCAAGTTTTAAAGAATGATTTTTTTTTATTATGTCAGACAAAAATAAAGTTTTCTAATTATGCAATTCGACAATTTGTCACGATTTTTTATGAATATGATCGATTAAGATAAGGAACCGGTCCGGATTCGGGTACCCGGTTCCATAGCTAAACATATCCGAATCCACGTACCCGGGTACTCGAACGGCCCTAGTCTAGAGGTCATAAAATTTTGAAAAAAATTACAAAGTTTCAAAATATCTGACAAAATGTCTAAAAGTCATGAAATTTAAAAAAAATTTACGTTTCAAAATGTCTGAGAAAAGAATGTCTAAGAAATCGAATTTATTGAAAATTTTCAATTTTTTTTGTCATCCAAAACTAACCTAATATAACCTAACTTAACCTAACCCAATTTGGTGAATTTTCGTTCTGATTTTCGTGTCGTTTTTTGATCGTTTTTTGGTGTTGTTTTTTTTCAATTTTGATCATCGTAAAAGTATAATTATACTATGACAAAATTTGATGACTTTTAGATATTTTATCGGAAATTCTATTTAGCATATATGCTTTTACAATCATTAAAATTATGAAATTTTTATTAAATTTTGTGGACGACTTACAAAATTTTTTTAAGTCTGAACATTTCTTAATTCCTTCAAAGAGCATAACTGCGTATGATGAATCAACTAGTGGCCAATTACATAGAATTCAGTTTGGTGAAAAAAAAAAAAAAAATAGGGAATTATTTTCTTTACAATGAAACACAACATTGGGGTGAGATAAACAAAAAACGTCAGAAGTCCGAAATAAGGACCACCTTAAGTATATTATATTTATGCGGAATTGGATTTTTTTTCGAAATCCATCGAACAACAGCTATAAATCGCAGCGTTCAATTTTACACGATTATTATGTTACAAATGTCTCCACCGCACAGCACAAAAACCATGCTCGCTTAATCTGCAAAACCATCGGACTACGGTTAGAAAATCTGTTAAAGTTATTCGGGAAACACGTTGCTAAATGTTTCCCTAATGACTAATGAAAATCATAACATACTTTCTTTCGTACGTATTTGATCACAATACCGCGTAGAATATTTGCAACATAACATAAAAGATACCAATGTACTTACGCGTATTCGGCGCTTTAGTTACAATTAAATGTTTGTAATTTATACGGGTGAAATATTTTCGTACACGGTATTTCCTTTCGTGCAGTTAAGTAGCGTTATTAAACGTACACTAACCGAAGCTACGTACCCATTGTCATCGTTTAAAATGAGATGCGAAACGTCAAAGTACCTTTAAATGTAGACCAAAAACACTTCAAACATTTGCGAATGAATAAACGCGACGACGCGACGAGGCGCCGCGCGTCTCATCGGTAGCGTTCGGTTTCTGTACACAATTGAAACTCCATCACAATTCGCAAACATTCCCTATTTTCTTTCATCCTGTTTTGAAACATTTTAAAGATTTAATTCCACGTTTAATCATTTAAACCTGAGGGAATACATAGGCCAAAATATATACGTCTATCGCATATTGTACGACACGGCTCTTTATATTTAAGTATACGTGCGATATGTTACATACCTCCATTCCTTATTGAAGAGGGAAAAATACCTAATAAGTACATTTACATACATGGTGTCTCGATTAAGAATAGTCCCCTTCAAGGAGGAAAGTCTGCAACATATTTCAATAATGTGTAGATGCTGTTGCCTTGCCCTACTATTGAAGGAGTTGAAACATACCACGAGGATAAAAGTTCAATACTGAGAAAATTTTGTTGCTAAATACAATTTTTCAACATCCTGTTGCATAGGTTTGATGTTTTTTCCAGAAATATCCACGACTGTCTATCACCTTCATAACCTGCATATGTGACATCTTCCCATCTGTTTCTAATATTGAGAGAAAAAAATATTTATTAAAAATTATAATTTCTGTCCAGAGGCTGTATCAGAGACCCTTCTATGGTATGGGTAGGCAACCATATCTACACGTTGTAAAGACAAGTTGCCAGCTTACCATTTCCAACGGGAATGTTCTCTTATGTGAGACACCCTGTATAAAAGGTGTAAAAGCCAATGAAAATTTCAACATATCCATTATGTAAATTAAGGCGAAAACTTTTCGATATAATCAAGCAGACGTGTTTTACGAGTTAAAATAAGGTAGAAGTACCCAAAGTGGAAAAAATTTACCTTCCATTTCGCCAAATTTACGCCTAATTGCATACCCATAGAACATTAACAAATTACTTTCTTCATACACCCGAATACAACAAAGAGAGCCAAAGATGACGACAGAAATACCTTCTCTCGACAATTACAATATACCTTTTAAATCTTCAAGGTAAGTAGGTATTACAAAGAGCGAATAAGAAAGAAAAAAAAATCAACAAAAGCGCTTCTCTTTATTTCTCTGCCTTGCTAATGCTACAGGCGCATCTGCCGCCGCGTTCATTTATCAAATACAAAAAGCTTTCGCCGTTTTTAACCGTAAACACTGCTAAATACGCTTAAAGCAATGAAATGTGCCTTTTGAGTTTTAAGTTATCACGTTTCACCACGCCAAAGGTAGCAATGTTGAGAATAAGGTAAAAAGCAACGCCAACGTGCAACCAAGTCTGATACAAACTCCAACTCCAGTTAAACGATACTACCATTCGTGAGCGATAAAAATTACAGTACGTCCAGTTTCGCAAACGGCAATTCCTTTCACACGTATAACAAAACGCAAAATCACGTATACGTATAGCAAATGTTTGGGGCGAGATCTCATCCTATCTGGACCGCGCTATACCCGAGGTTACCGTATGCTGTCGTATACGTAGTTGAGAATTTTTAATTGAATGTTTTCGTTCGAAACGAAGCACGTATTTTCAAAAAGTTTCGACTAACGGGGGAAAAAGCAGACGCGGGGTTAATGAAATAAATGACTTTTCTTAAAATTTTCTCGCCTTCCGAATGTAAAAAATTATAAAACTCCAAACAGCCCAGAGTTAATTTAAAAACCGACCTCTCTATTCTGAAAATTTTGTCAGTTTGGCGGAGTAAAAAATCTCGTAAAATTTCTATATCTAGTGCTTTTTTTCAATTGCTATTTAAGACTGAAATGAAAGCAAGATTACTTTACTTTTCTATAAAATAACTTTGGATTTCAACAGAGGTCCCAGAAAATGAATTGCTTATTTGTTTGTGTACCGCCATAGGAGAAAACCAAATTGTTAAGATTTTAGAAGGTATCCAATATTAGATGTAAGTAAGTACATGCAGGGCCGTATTTACAGCATAGGCAACATAGGCAATGCCTAGGGGCGCAAAGGTTTTGGGGCGCAAATTAGTGCATAAGTTGATTATTTTTGTAAAATATTTGAAAAAATCCAGATTTACTTACCTATATTCTAAAAGTATTCATACAATTTTTTTTTTTAATTGAAAATTAAAGTTTTATATTGCGTTTTTTAACCTCATCCCCAAAACTCAATTTTCAATATACATATTTTTTGCGTGAAATTTTTAAAAATTTTGTAATAAACGAAATTTTTCCTAGAATTTCAATTTACAGCTTTTGTTTGAAAATACTCTTATAATAGCTTTCTTACAAGGGAACCTCGCCAACTCTCACCTTCGATTGAGCTGAGATTTGGCCCACTGAAAGCTGGACCATGTCATCCAGACCTCAGAACCAAATTTTAATCCCCGAAGTCGATAGCAACCATTTTCGAAGTGATCTGGAGCCTCCAGAAAAAATTGAATCCAAAATCCGAGGTGATGAGTTGGCACTTATATTTTCTTAACAACTTTAAAATTTCGCATTTTTTATAAAATTTCAGAAAAATTCAATTTCTCCAGGATATTATCAGGAACAGCCGCTCACTTCATCCGAACCTTCGCCTATCCTAGCCTATCCCTTGAAGTCGATCCCGAGTCTATTAGTACAATTTTCAGAGCGATTTGGAGCCTCTAGAAAAAGTTTATTTTCCCCCATAAAATATGTATCTACTCGTAAAATTTTCAAGTTGTCAAGAAAATACTTGTGCCAACTAACCAACGCGGATTTTGGATTTAACTATGCCAATCGATAGATGATATCACACTAACTCTATATTCAAATTTTCAGCGGCCGAAGTTGATTACAGTGCCGTCTGTAGAGATTCCAGTGTGCTGGAGAAGATTCAACTTTTTCTGGAGGCTCCAGATCGCTTTGCTAAAGGGCTCCAATAAACTCGGGAGGTCCATTTTGGGGGGAAGGCGATGTTCCGGATAATATTCTGGGGAAATTGGATTTTTTGGAAATTTTTAAGTTGTTTAGAAAATAGGTACATGTGTCAACTTGCCAACTCAGAGTTTGGATTAAAATATGCCAATTGATAGATGATATCATACTAACTCTAGAATCAAATCTTCAGCTGCCGAAGTTGATTACAGCACCGCCTGGAGAGATTTCAGTGTGCTGGAGAAAATTCAACTTTTTCTGAAGGCTCCAGATCGCTTCGCAAGTGATCTCAATCGACTCAGGAGGACGACTTTAGTATATATTGTATATACCAATTTTCAGGATTCTATCTCGAAATTCACAATTTTTGTTTATAAAACTATCCAAGTATATAATGGGGGCTATTTTAGCCCATTTTCAAAAATTTGCCAAAAATCTAAAAATCAACTTAAGCAGCTAAAAATTTGATTCTGAAGTCTGGGTGACAAGCTCTTTCAGTGAGCCAAATCTCAGCTCAATCGGATGTGGCGAGTTGGTGAGGTTCCCTTGTTAGGAACAGAGATAGCAGACTTTCAAAGAAAAAGAATGGGTCCTTAAAAAAAAAAAAAAAAAAAAAAACTATACCATAGGTAATATCATTTTTTACTCGTGTTAATAATTTCCCATCGATAATTCTCGCTTTATAGTTTGCCTATCTTCAATATTTCAGGCGTTATACAAGAAACACAAAAAATGTACCAAGTCTGGCCCAAAACCATTATGACCAAAAACCGAAACTTTATTTTTTCAGACTAGACCCGAAACCGGAACCTGAACATGTATTTTTGAACCCAAAACAAAAACCATGATCTATGCTATCATCGAATTCAGTATCTATGTACTGAGGGTGGTTTTGATACTCGCAGATAAAGTGTGTTGTGAATTAGTACATAAGGTTTTGAGAATCACTTTGTTGTTACTTTTTAGTTAGACACAGTGACCGGGTCTGTGAAAAAGGGGTTAGTGGGCAAAAATTCATTTTTTTTTTTTTTTTTTTTAGGAAATTTAATGCTCTTTTACGTGGTGCAGTCAGAAAAATTCTAAAAAAAATTATTTCCCGCTGAAAACCCCATTTCCGTTGAAGACTGCAAAAACAAAAAAATTGAAATTGTAAAATCTCTATATAAATAAAAAACTGTAGTATTTTTTTTTTTTTTTTTTTTTTGCGAAATTTAACGCTCGTTCATATGGTGTACTCAGAAAAATTCTAAAAAAATTATTTCCCGCCGAAAAACCCATTTCCGTTGAAGACTGCAAAAAGAAAAAAATAGAAAAGCACACTTTGATGCTTTATTTTTAAGCTTATGATTACGTATTGATATACCTTATAACAAAAAAATAATAAAAAATTATAACAAACTCAATAATGGATTACAAAACATTAATAACGAATGGTAGTATATTTTACCTTCAGTATCGAAATGGTGACACAAATTTTCGAATCGACGGACACCCAGATCATGTATAAATAAAAACATTTTTTTACAAATCTGCAAACCTCCAAAAAAATATTGCACATCTTTCCTGGCAGTTTCCGGTGCTTTAACACGTGAAGCCTTTCTTTTGGTTGTCGCACCATACAAATGTTGCAGCTCAGGAAGACGTCGATGGGCTTGCAATTGCGAAAGTATAACGAGATCTTGCTCAGATTTAGATAACTCTTGAAACAAATACCTTACAGAATCCATTTATTAAATAAATGTTTGCTAAATAAGATATTATTACGATAATGATATAAAGTACCTGTGTTTCAAAATCAATTCCTTATTTATATTTTGATTACAAGCGAATAATTTGCAGCACGGTGCTACGTCTCTATCCTCAGATCCATACATCTCTGCAATCATAACAGACTGATCTCGGTCAACTTTATCCATCGCGTCCTCCTTTTCTGTTGTATTCGTCGAATTGTTTTCTTCATCCTTCGATTCAATCCAAAATTCATCTTCCTGTTGAACAAGAGTTCAGAGAAGAATAATTTAATAACCAAAAACTTTTCATATAGATCTGGCACTGATAATAAAAGTGTAAACATAAAAACGTAATACTTACTGCAATCTCTGGCCATTCTTCCTCAAACAAATTCTCTTCTGGAATTCATATCTTGAAGTTGAATTTACACAAAATATCAATATTTGAAATTTCCAAACGTTCCAAATAATTTACAAAATACGAAAAATCAAACGAAAAGTTGAATGAAAACTGGTTTTCCATCAAATCAACTAACTTCAAACTAACTACACGTACATACAATAATTCATATGAAACCGAATGATTATTGTACAAAACAACTTATTTAACGTTAATTAATCAAATTTGAACAAAATTTAACCAAAATAAGATAATTATACCCAAGAGAAAAATTATTATCATCATGCACGAAATAAAAGATATGTGCAAACTTAAAACGCGTTTTCTGACAATGTTTGTTTTTGCCCACTAACCCCTTTTTCACAGACCCGGACACAAGTTATTTATTGTCGTCTTATTACTGCATACCCAGCTGCAAGAATGGTGTTAGCTGTGTTGAAAATATGCCAAAATAAACGTCGATGTGTTGACATTTACATTGAAATTCACCTGGGCATTGCTATACGGGTTAAAATAATATAAGCTTTTATAAAAAAATTAAGAAAAAGAAAAAATTCTTCTTAGACAAAGAAAATTAATTAAAATGTACATACAAATTTGTACCTATAGAAACTTAAATACTTAAAATGTTTCGAACTATTTAAGAGAAAAACTCCAAACTCCCCGCAAAAATTTTTTTAAATACAAGTTCGACTTGTACGAGATAATCCAAGCAGTTCTAAAGATTCTGAAAAAAAACTAGCTTCAAAATATACAAGTGCAAAATGCTTCGAATATTTCTCGAAATGTACTTCTACTATAGTTCCGTATCTGAACATCATAGACGCGCAGAACAAATAGATAAACACGAAAAGATAATTTAAAAAAATATTCATACCATTTATAATGTTGAAATGTTCGCTAAAAAGATAAGCTCTTCTCGAGTCAATTATTATTACAATTACGCTGGCTTGTACAGCGTACACGGTTAAGTTTTTGTCGTAAAAGCTGCGAGCAAAGAATTAAATTGATACGGTGTGGATGGCGGAATGCCGCCTCGCCGGTGTACAGTGCGGTTTAACAACATGTGGGTTAGCTGTGCGACTAAATGAAAAAATAAATTAACTCGCGGTCTTTTCCGTCTATATTTTATGACCATTAGTTCGTTTTTGTCGAGTGTCTATTTTTTAATCGAGTTTAAAAGTGATATTCAAAATGAAAAATAACCTACTCGACAAAATTAGGTGGCACGCGTTGAAAATGCGGTAGTTGTGCGGTGATTAGATGCGGACGTTGGTATCAAAAAAAACTAGACACCTGCGCAAGCGCAGCTCTAACAGTGTGCGTAGCTTGAATTCTAAAATTACTGAGTAGTATTACTGAAATAACTTTTATGAGAAGTTATCAGTAAGTAGCCTAACCTAACATAAGCATACTTACTTTGGTATTTCAATTTGCCATGCCCCCCACCAACATCGCATAGTCACACCACCTCCCCATTCACTCAAACTAAAAACTAGATCGACCCATTGTTCGATTTTGAACATTTAAAATTTATTGCCCCAAAATAAGATAAGACTGCAGACCACAAGTTGGAATCATTGTTCGATTTTGAACATTTAAAATTTATTGCCCTAAGCAAAGATAAGATAAGAACTAGACGCGAACCATTGTTTGATTTTGAAAATTTGAATTTATTGCCCTGAGCCTGAGACGTGATTTCTGATTTTTTACCACCTGCTGTGCTGATAAAGTTTGATTTTGAACATTTCAAATTTTTATTGCCCCAAAAAAGATAAAACCGCAGAGCACAAAGAGGACGTTGTGACGTGACCATTGTTCGATTTTGAACACTTTAAATTTATTGCCCCAAGATAAGATAAGATATGAATAATAGAAAAGTCCCCTTTTCCCTTTTTTTATTCAAGTGAAAATTGCAATTATCTCGATAATTACTCATTAGATTCACACACAAATTTGATTGGCCCTCCGCCTTCATGAACTCTACATCCCTTGAAAATTTGAACCAAATCCATCCCATCATTAATGAGTTAACCACGATAAACCTATTTCAAAATTTTATATTTCAAGACTGAAACCAATAGTGTGCTTACGCACACTAAAAAGAGAGAAGAGAAAAACAAGAAACGATTTTCATTATCATACTATGCGTGTCGACTTTATTAACGTTAAAAGTAAAGCCCGCACTGTGGAACAGGGTATACAATTTCGAAAACTAATTTCAAGAAAATTTACCCTTTTGAGTGCATTTAAATAATGTTTAGGAGATAAAACGCACTTCCACTGACCGACGGTGTAATTAAGTTGGTTGTAGTATCTGTAGGCGGCCATGTTCAAAGGGTGAATTTTGCGACTTTATCAACTAGACGTATCTTATTATGTAACATTTTTATTAACACCTTTGGCAGCGCTCGGCTAACCCCAAGGAAATAAGCTACATAATTCGAGCTTAAATGTAAATATATATTCTACCGCAAATGTAAGTTTTTCTACATTATGTTTTAACTTTTAATGTGGCTTTATATGCCGCTATTGTTTACTTTTGGCGGTTTTCTTTCGCGTATACGTTTTCTTCCATTATATTTATATATTTTTTTCAACGTTACAAAACATGCGTATTATATTGGTTGAAAAGATGAATTATTATTTAATTTCATTTTCCCGCCAAAATAATCAAGTTATAATGTATGGAAACGTGTATTAAAGTTGAATTAGGCAAAAAATGTTATACAAATATACCTACGTATGCCCATAATATAGACTCGAAGATGAAAATTTACCTGCGAGTAATTCCAAGTTTTCGACTCATTGGCTCATGTCTATACGAATATTCTGCATCCACCACGATCGTAATAAAATTAATATAAGAAATATCATATTTTGTAAAGTTTTTTTTCCATTTTGATAACTACCGTACATTTTTATTTTCTCATAAATTTGATTTAATTTTTACATCAAGTGTTTAAGTGTTTCATTTGAAACCAAAACATGACAAAAATATCAGAATAATGACGCATTTTGAGCAAAAAAAAAAAAAAAAGAAGAATAATGAGATGGTTAATTTTGTGATTTTTTGGAAAAGAAATCACTCAACTTTTTGATGTGAAAAATTTTTCCAATTCAATTTTTGGAACAAATACGTATCTCGATTTTACGAAGGATTGTTTTTTAATTTCTTTAAAATAATTAATATCAAGTAGTGTTTTGTTAGTATTATGGGTTCTTTTTGACATAAATTTTTTCTTAGTATAAGAAGATTTTTTCAAAATATAATTGAATCGGCTCATGCAAAAACAGGTCAAGTCACATTTTTGAAAATGTCATCGAAAAAAAAAAGAATTGCACACGTTTTTTTCGTCTCCTCTAAAATTTCAAAAAAATGTGACTTAACCTGTTTTTGCATGAGCCGATTCAATTATCATTTTTTTCTTTCTTTCATCTACTGTTGGAATTTTTTCTCCAAAAAAAGTTTTGTGTACCTTACAATTTTTTTACTTACTCTGTCAATTATTTTTCATGATTTTTTTCAAAAAATTTGTTGCTATTGATTTTTTTAAAAATTTTGAATAATTTTTTTCAAAAGTTTAAGAAGTTACTTGAAGACTTTTCCAAGAAAATTTAGAAAAAATGTCTATTTCCTGAGTTTTTTTTTTCATCAATAGGAACTTACAAAAATCGTTTCGAGAAAATCACTTTTCAATAATAATGTATGTAGGGTAGACCTAATTAGGTATAATGTCTAATAATAAATAATAAATAAATAATATCTACCTAAATAAAAATTTTAAAAATTTTATTCCCAAAATTAGGATTTTATTATTTAAAAAAAAAAAAAAAATTACTTCAAAACACCAAAATGAAATATAAAATAGTTAAACATTTTATATAAAAATATGAGGCTCCAAATCACACAAAAAATTCAAAAATTTCATTTCATTTTTTTTTAATTTCAAAAAATTGAATTCTAATAAGTAAATTAAATTTTTTATTCTAAAAAATTCTGAATTTTTTAAAAAATTTATAATTTTTGAATTTTTTCTCTGGTTTTTCTTTAAATATTATACCTCCTTAATTTTGAAATATATAACTTATTTTTTATTTTATTTTTTCAAGTGAAAGAATTCTAAAATACCTACCATAATTTTTGGAAATTATTTTTTTTTTTCAATTTTCCTGATCTGAGAATTTTTTTCAAATAGGTAAATAATTTTTCATTTTTTTGAAATAATTTTCCATCCGTTTTTTTGAATTAAAAAAACCATGCTTCTCAAATTTAAAAAAAAATACTCCAAAAAAGATTAAACTTCTCAATTTATTTTAATGTCTCAAAAAATTGAGAATTTTTTCATAATTTTTTTATTAGTTTTAGAGTAATCCGAAGTGATTCACTAGGTTGATAACTTGTGCCTATTAAGTTTTTTTTTTAGAATTAAGTATTAAAAATTTTTGATAGGTATTTCTCCAATAAGTAACTTACGAGTACCTACATCAAACTTGCAACATATATCGTCTCTATCGAAGTTACGAAATCCAAATTTGCTTACCTGAAACAGAAAAAAAGAAAATAGAAAATAGAAATAGACCATTTCAATTTAAACAACTAATTTTTTTTTTTTTAAAGAACAACAGCAACAGTTCAGGTAACATAATTCAATAATGGTTACTTGATGAGGTATGTCAGATATTGCATAAAATGAAATACCTACTAAATCACAAAATTCATATCATGTGTCTTATTTTGACTGAATACCTACTCAACAATTAGTTGAAAATATTCGATTGAATCATTTTACAAATAACTACATATAAAATTATACATATTATGCTATTTTTTTACCTATTGTTTTCAGAAATGAGAGAATAATTGTCGCTCCTTTCTTAAGTGAACAAAATTGTGACCTACCCGAGCGGCACACTCGATCGATATTATCGGAAGATGTAACGTATCGATAAAAAATCGTTTGAAAATCTATAGATGTTCTCACGATATTATAAAGATTTATCGGTACAACTTCATAGGCAAAAAATCTAAAAACTATCGAATTCGATATTATTAAGATTATATGACGATATTCGTCAACGATACTATCGACAAAGAATATTAAATTTATCGATTCCGATTTTCCACCGATTTTGTGCAGATATTTGAAACTACATTATCGACAAAGAATATTAAATTTATCGAATTCGATTTTTTAACGATTTTGTAAAGATATTTAAAACTATATTATCGAAAGATTATATGAAATTTCTCGACTTCGATATTTTACCGATTTTTTGACGACATTTGAAACTATATTATCGACAGATTATATTAAATTTATCGAATCCGATTTTTTACCGATTTTGTAAAGATATTTGAAACTATATTATCGACACATAATATGCAATTTCTCGAATTCGATTTTCTAACGATTGCGTGAAGATATTTGAAACTATATTATCGACAAGTAATATGAAATTTCTCGATTTCGATTTTTTAACGATTTTGTGACGATATTTGAAACTATATTATCGACAAATAATCTGAAATTTCTCGAATTCGATTTTTTAACGATTTTGTGAAGATATTTAAAACTTTATTATCGACACGTAATCTGAAATTTCTCGAATTCGATTTTTAAACGATTTTATGACGATATTTGAAACTATATTATCGACACGTAATATGAAATTCCTCGAATTCGATTTTTCAACGATTTTGTGGCGATATTTGAAACTACATTATCGACAAATAATCTGAAATTTGTCGAACGATTTTTCAACGATTTTGTGACGATATTTAAAATTATTTCCAAATTGGTGAAAATTTTTCCAAGTCCAACACGTCTGGAAGTACTAAACTGCCTATTATAAGTGTTTTATTGCTAATTCCTCGCAGGAGGTAGATGGTTCAAGCCCCACGGGTGGCAGATTTTTTATAATTTTTTTTTGACTTTTTCTGAAATGATCCTCTTACCGTAACATGAATAATGTGTTTAGGCAAAGTTTAATGTATTAATTATGCTAATTAATGATTTTTAATTATAGAAAAAAGCTAGTAAAAGACAAAAAATCGGAATAAAAAATCGATAAAAAATCGACAGAATATCGAATTCGATAAAGTGTCGCGAAAGTTCCGCCTAAATCGTGAAATTATCTTTCGATATTATAGATAGATTATCGATAAAATATCTTACTATAATCTCGAAATTTTTATTAACTATAATTCGTCGATAATCTATCTATATATCGAAAGATAATTTCACGATTTATGCGGAACTAACGCGACACTTTATCGAATTCGATATTATGTCGATTTTTTATTTCGATAATTTGTCGAGTGTGCTGCTCGGGTATTTATTATTTTCTAAAACCAAATTTTTATGTACTTGGGAACACTTTACCCCAAATACCGTAAATTAGAACAATGATCGACACACTCGTAAGTAAGTAGGTATATTTATGAAGCCATCGGAGCAAATCACGATCAAAGCGTGTATGGTTTACGTACCCATTTATTACGTATTCATAACATTAAATGCAGTTCACTGAGTGTTAAAAATTTTAATTTCGCCGTATTTCCGGGAAATTTTTTTCAAAAACCCAAAATGAAGTTTATTGCACGTAAGAACTTGTGATCTGTATATTAATGAAGCTGGTTCATTTAATAAAAATGTGGATCACGTTTCGGACAAAAATACATTTAGCATTTTAAATTTTTCGCTAAAAACGAACTATCTCAATATTTCATAAATCACGGTATATTTATTCTCGATACTTGCAAATATATGTATAGTATTCACGGTTCACCGATATTATAGACGCTCCGTGTACTACGTTAAATTAGATATGAGATCGAGAGTACTACCTATATATTTTTGCGTAAAAGCCAAGGTGGTATCGTGTTGCGTAGATTTTATGCGTATTTCTATCTAATTTACGTGTAGGTATACCATATTAAAGGTACCTTGGTAGATCTGTTAAGCAAAGCCTTTAGTAGGTGTATATTAATGACGTACATATATGTAGTACTTACGTAATGTATGTATGGGCATAAACATTAACGTAAGATGATTATACTATTCCAACGCGATTAATGAATTTACAAAGACACCTCCGGAAATAGAATTGGAAACTGTTAAATGTTTCGTTAATCATGAGAATTTTCACGTCTCTTCTCCCCTGCAATGTTACGTTTATCATTTTATGCGTGAATAAGGTACCAGATGTATAGATAGGCATCTAAATACTTATTTGTGCATAAAGCAATTTTAATTAACGTCACGAGTATCTACAAAATAATGTTGAGTGAAATGTATAGTAGGGTGGCCAGAAATTTACCAACTTTTAAAAAGTCGCGCTCCCAACCGCTTAATCTATGCTTTCTGATGAGAAAACACACCACAATTTTTTTTTTTGAAATCGGACAATATTTAGAGGTACCGAGGGTGAGTCAAATTTTGAAAATTCAACTTCGCGCGTTGCACAGTCGCGCCACCGTTGCTCGCGGTGGAACGCTGCGATAGCGCCCCGTACTCAACGTACTCGTACGCGAAACTCTTTTGTGTCCAATTCACAAACAATAACAACATAATAAGTGAAAAGTTTGATGATAAAGTACCAAACTGTCATTTTTAGGTAAAAAAATCAGCTAAAAATCCAAAATTTCAACTAACAGGAATTGCTAACTGTTCAAATGTAGATTTATTTTGATATTCCTCAAAATACGTGATAAGAGTTTAAATTTGTACTTTATTTTGAGAGTTTTTTCATCAGATTTTTAAAAAATGTATCAATTGTATAATTCACGTATTCAATATTACTATTTTTTCGGAATTTTTAAAAAACTAAACCTTTATTCACCCCTTCAAAAAAACGAAAAAAAATATCATATTTTTTCTTTGAGGTAAGTTGATTTTCCAATTTTTTTTTACAAATTTTCCTTTTTTATTTTTTTTAAAGACCAAAAATTGATTTAAAAAAATTGCAAATAATTATTTGAAGGAATCTAAGAAGAAAGTAATGATTTGTAGGAAAATGTGAACAAATTTCAAGAATAAAGTTGAAAAATAAGGTATTAAAATTTTTATAGTAAATTATATAGAATAATGTTGAAAAAAAATGAATGAAGAGTAAGGATTTGAATAAAAAGTGAAAAATAATTCGATGTTTTACATTGAAACTTTTCACTTATTATGTTGTTATTGTTTGTGAACTGGACACGAAAGAGTTTCGCGTATGAGTACGTTGAGTAGGGGGCGCTATCGCAGCGTTCCACCGCGAGCAACGGTGGCGCGACTGTGCAACGCGCGGAGTTGAATTTTCAAAATTTGACTCACCCTCGGGACCTCTAAATACTGTCCGATTTCAAAAAAATTTTGTGGTGTGTTTTCTCATCAGAAAGAATAGATTAAGCGGTTGGGAGCGCGACTTTTTAAAAGTTGGTAAATTTCTGGCTACCCTAATACGTATAGGTAAATTTTCATTCGAGTTCGACGATTTAAGGTCGAGTTCCTGCTCCTGCACTGATAAAAGAATTACCTACGTGAAATTGTGCCATTTTTATTCAACATGAATAGGCTGAAATTTTCAAAGAATTTTTTGAATTCGATATTTACTCCCAAACAAAGCTATTCATTTTCAAAATCAAGCTGTATTGAAAAATTTCTTCCTGATTCGTATAACGTTCTTGTTTTTTTTTCAGACTTGATGGAAATATTTTAAACTACCAATTTTCCTCTTCATCATTCTTTCTCTTTTACCCATCAATAATAACCTTAAGCAGAAACGTACTGCTGTATTTTACTAAGACAATTTCGGTTACCTCTGATTTTGTAAACACACAAAATTCAAAAAAAAAAATTTCGCTAAACATAAGGAATTTAAAAAAAATATATATATTCCTAATAAATAACTTTTTTTTGCTTAAAAATTAGAAGATTTTCACTTCAAACAAATTCAAAAAAAAAACAATAACTACGAGTAGGTAAGAGGTACTTCAAAAAATGGAAAAAATTGCCCTAAAAATATTTTAAAAATTTATACTCATAAAATGATAAAATATTTACAATTATTTTTTATTCCCCAAAAAAATCAGAAATTTTTATTTCCCCAATTACAATTGATATTTCCTCCCGAAAACATTATCTATAGGATTTCATCCCCCAAAAATGAGTAATTATTTTTCAAAAAAAAAACAACAACAAAAACAGAACTTTTTCTGTATTCAAAGTGAAAGAATTCATTGCAAAAAAAAAATATATTCACTTTAAAACATTGGAAAGGATTTTTCTCCGAAAGAAAATGAATATTTTTTTCTTTCCAAAAATCAAGAATTTTCTTACACTTTAAAGTCATTAAAATAAAAATCGGGATACCCATATAGATACGATATTTCAAAGTAAATTCAGAAAAATTTTCCATGAAAAAATTGAGAATTTTCACTCAAAACATTTATAAAAACATGTTTTTCCACTTGAAAAAAAAAGAAATAATTTCTACGAGCTCAAGCAGATTATATAAATTTTTTTTTTTGATATTCTTATTCCAAGAAAATTGAGTGCTTTCACCAAAAAATGAGTGTATTTTCACCAAGAAATCTTTGTTTTTTCACCAAGAAATCTTTGTTTTTTCACTGAAAAGTCGAGTTTTTTCACCAAAAATTTCGAGTTTTTCACCAAAAAAATAGAAGTTTTTTTCAATAAAAAAATAGAGTTTTTTCTCCACAAAATTGAGTTTTATTCACAAAAAAATTAGTTTCTTTTTCACCAAATAAATTGAGTTTTTTTCACCAAAAAATGAGTGTTTTTTTACCACAAAATTGAGGTTTTCACACAAAAAAATCGTTTTATCACCAAAAAATTCGTTTTTTATCACCTAAAAAATTCGTTTTTTATTTCACCAAAAAAAAAAACCGTTTTTTTCTACAAGAAAGTTGAAAGATTTTTTTTTAAAATTGAGGTAGAAAATTGAGATTTTTTCCTCAAAAAATATGAAATTTGTTTCTCAAAAAAAAATTTCCACTTAAAAATGTGAAGATTTTTACACCATATTTAAAAAAAAAATCACTGAAGAAAAAAGTTATTGGATTTAAAATTTTTTATTCCAAAAAAAATCGGGAAAAATTTTCATGTAGACCCTAAGAAAACTGGGTAATGAATCAGAAGTATATTCTACATATGTATATTGCCCCTCCTAAGAGCTAAAATCTCAGTTTTGAAAGTGGCGTAAGGCCCCCAAAAGAGGGAGCACGTAACTGATAGCAAATTGGTACCATTACATAATTTATAGTAATTATTCGCTGGTCACGCGAATAGTTTCAAACGTGTAAATAATTCTGCGGTAAAACACAATCTAATCGAAAAAAAGATGAAACAACTCGAAATAGCTTTCGTTGTACCATTAAAAGCTAATAAGAATAGTTAGATAGTTTTTCGATCGCTACTTCTGCTCCAGCACAAAGTATCGAACTAAGTACTTTCAACTTGGTTGATGTTGGTAGTGTCTGCAAGTCGATGGAAATTTTTTTTTCCCTCGAAAGTAACATTGTTGTAATATGCGAACGTAAAGTTAGAACCTTTTTATAGATGTGACGTTTCACAAGGAAATATAAAAACTTCGACGCGGTTCTATTGCAAATAGTTAGGGTAAAAGTATGTCTTTAAAATGCTCCGTTTTTCTATTTTTTTCTTTTTTTCTTACAGTCATAATCGGCATCGAAAGGTAGAAAAAGGAATATTTTTAAGAATACTGTAAAACAAGCTCGATTTGATGTACGTAGTTCTAAGAATCGATGCACGATTTCCTATCATTTCGTTGTATTAGAAACATACAAATCCTTTCAACTAGTAAATACGAGAGAATGAGGGATAACTTTTGAACCGAAGATTTACACGAGGATTTTCTCTATTCGCTCTATATTAGGTATGTGAAGAGAATTCTTCATCTTTTCACGTGCATTTTTGTCGAACTTGAGTTGAATTAGTTTTGAAAACTAATTTCGTCTGATTTATAATTCGTAACAAACTTAATCTAAAATGTTTTTGATTTTTTTCAGTTCAAAACCAACAGAAACATGATGTGGAATTATAGAATCCGGCGTTTTAGAGGTTAGATGAATCAGTAAATTATACGGAAAAGATTTATAAACGTTGGTCGATGAATAAAAAACAATTTAAATAGTTTTGCACGAAAAGAAGTCATTTCAAACTTTTGTAATCAATTTTACGAACCCATGGACGAAATTTTTTTTAATCGTAAAAAATATTCTGCCATAAAATAAGAAATAATCAGCATAAGATTTGATAATATACGAGCAACTGCAAATTTAACCATATATTTTTATTATCTTTAGTCATTTATTCACGAAAGTAAAGTAATACACTCTATCAAAATCTCTTATATTATTCTCGTATAGCCCTGCATCAATAAAAGAAACCGCCTTCGAAATTTCATCGTATTTTTTGGTTACGATCATTGCAATGATTTCTTTCATTCTTTTCTCCAGACAACATTTTACCGATTTCAAAATTCTATTGCCTAACTTATCCCTGTTTTCTATTAGATTTTTTTTTTTTTTTTTGAAGCGATACAATACGAGTAATTTTTAGGTTTGAACAAAATGCATTTATGAGGAGTGAAATACTGTGACATTATTTTTTGCCAAACATGAAATATTCTCAAGTGAGTGTAAGTATGCTCTTGGCTTCCAAAGTCTAAGTATGTAAAATTACGATTTGTTTTTAAGAAAAATTTTTCTCAAGAATGTTTAGAAAGTTCCTTACAAAGTTACTTTTGAAAAACTTTTTCTTAGATTTTTTTGCAATTTTTTCCAAGGAATTCATTTTTATAAAGAGAAACTTTTTTCGAAACGAAAATTTAAAAAAACATGCCAATCCATTTTTCAAAAAATTGAGGGTCTTTGAAAAAAATGAAGAGAAAATATTAATTTTATGGTAAAAGTAATTTTACAAAAATGATTGGGTACAAAAATTCTCGAAGAAAGCAATTTGCAAAAAAATTAAAATTTTCCCAAGATGAATTAAAATAAGAACCCAGGTACAAATAAATAATGAACATACTTACGTAGGTAAAGTTTATTTTCTACAAAAAAATGTTTTGAAGTTCAGTTGTTTTTTGGCACAACAAGTTCTATTGAAAATAATTTTTTTTCCTAGTTTTGGTTGAATAAATTCAAAAACCCTATCAAAAAAATTGAAAAAAAAAACATGTTCTTGCGAAAAATATTCTTGATAATAATTCAAAAAATATTTCAAGAAGAGTTGAAAAATACTTTTTGTAAGTACAAAATATTAAAATTTACTACAAAAGAAACTGATTAAAAAATTTCCAATGATTTTTAGGAATGAATTAAAAAATTCTTTCAAAAATGCTTCAAAAATATTTTTTGTTAAAATAAACACATAGAAATAAATTCAAAAATGTTTGCAATTTTTTTTTGTACGCAATATTATTTTTAAAAAAATTTGCATTCTTGAAATTTTCGTTCAAAAAATTAAAAACCCTAGGTAGGTTAAAAAAATTCAAAAAAATGTAATTTACAAAAAATTGAAAAATAAAATTGAAATAAATTCAAACAAAAAATGTTTGGAAAATATTTTTAAAAATAAATTTACAAAAATTGTCTCAAATATTTTTTGTCAGAAGAAATTCAAACATGGATTTTTTGGTAGAAAAAATTCTATTGCAAAGGAGTTTGAATTTTTAAAATTTGAATTTTAAAAATAATTGAAAAAAAATACAAAAAAGAAATGGAAAAAATATTTTTCAACTGTTGAAAAGAGATAATAATACCTATTTTAAAAATTTTTAAAAATTCAAAAATCCTAGGTATCAAAAAAATTGAGAAAAAATATCCATTATTTTTACAAAAAATTTCCCCTTTAGAAATTTAAAAATAAATCATTTTTAATGAAGCTTGAAAAATATTTTTCAGTCCTAGAAAAAATTCGAAAAAAGAAATATCCTAAAAATTTTCTTTTGAAAACTTCCAAAAATCCTATCTAGAAAATTTAGAAATTATTCTCTTTCAAACATACAAAAAAGTATCTATATATATATTTTATATATCATTTATGCCTTTTTTTTTTTTTTTTTTTTTTTTTTTTTTCAATACTCAGACCCAGCGGTCTACTTTTTATACAAAAAATTCTTAAACCCAAACAGAAGATTTAAGAAATATTAAAATGGTGCCTTTGGTAGATATCTAAGCAAAGTTCTGTTAAAATTAATTTTTTATTTAAATTTCCGTTAAAAATTCAAAAATTTCTTTCAAAATTTTTGAAGAAATGTTTTTTTTTTGTTTTTGTTTTTTAATTACTCCAAATTTTTCAACACCACCTAAATTCAAATATTCAATTTTCCAATATGAACAAAAAAATTTTACACAGACAAACAAATAGTATAATTGACTATACATACATAATTACATAGGTACGTAGGTATATTTTTAAAAATAGATTCAAAAATTTTTCAAAAAAATTTTAAAATATTTTTAGTATCTGAAAAAATTGTCCTCAGATTACAAAATATGTAAATTCAATAATTTAGTTCAAAAAATTTTTCAGTGTGGGGTAATTTTATGAATAGAAATTTGAACGAGGGATGAAAGTGTAAAAGAGAAAGAAAAAAAAGATATTCACTGAATTCAAAAAATTTAAAAAAATATGTTTGAAATATATTTTCACATAATTATTGCTTTTCTTAAATTTTTCTTTGAACTAAATTTTAAAAGTTCTTTCAAAAATACTTGAAAAATATATATTGTTTTTAAACAAAAATTATGATTAAACTGAATTCATCAAGAGAGATGTTTCATAGAGTTTCCTTTGAAAACGTTTAAAATCCTATCAAACATGACATAATTATGTTAGCTCATTATTACGAAATTCCTTTGTTTTATGGTGAAATGTCTGAAAAATACGAAAATTTGGAGAAACCATTCATGTTATATTATGTAGGACGCACCAAAGAAAATACAAATGCATACCTATAAACACGAGGCCTAACAGTTACAATTTTTGCAAGCAGATGTTTCTTAGCTTTGAGCTAACCGCTACAATTCCGCTAATAATATCGCAGCCTCGAGTCGATTTCTACTATGAGCTAATCTCAAATTATTTATCTTTGAAGTTCTGCGAAACCAGAAATTCCAAAAAATACAGAATTCAAATGCTACAAACTCAACATTCAAAATTAATAAAAATAAGGATATATTTAACCTATTGATTTATAAACTATACTCTAAAATTTCGTACCAAATTTCCATTCCTACCGATAAAAAAAAGAACGAATTTAGTTTCGGGACAATTGATGAACTCGTAGAAAATATAGAAATCTGCAAAACTTATACCTACATCAGGAAAAAGATGAACGAAAAGGAAGAGCATTCGGGAAAGCTACTCGTACTTCTTTAAAGGAACGAACGTCATGTTAAAGCCGATATAAACTTCTTAATATGTAGGAGAAACCATCGTATTACACAAACCCTTGGCTTCAACCTTCAATGACAGTAGATGAACGAGACCGGATACAAAGCGAGTTGAATGTAAGATATGTTCACTTTTTCAGGTACAAATAACCTTTTAAAAGATGTGAGGTGAATATTTGATCGAATATGTATTCAATACATTGGTAGGTATTGATTCATCACAAAAACCATGAGAAATCTATCCATGAGAGTATTTTAAAATGTCCAGAGAAAAAGCCTCCAATAATCGATGATGAAAATATTCTCGTTCAATTCCACCTCTCCATAAGTAAATTTACACGATTTAGTTGGAGTTTTAAAAATGCCCAGACAAAAGCGCCTTTTAAACGATATCGGATTCTTTCTGGCATAATTGCGTGCGTGCATCGTCATGGCGGCCTCGTCGGTAAAGTTTTATTCGCCGATGAAAACGATTCCCTTGCGAGTTATGGGGAAAATTTCGAAAACAATAAAATTTACAACAGTTTTCACACGTGTTGAACAAATAACGTCGTAATGAAAATTTACAAATCAACCAAAAGAAAATGCGAATTTTTAAATTAAATTTATGCTTTTTACGCGTACACCATAATGTAATGAGATAAACGACAGGAATTTATTCCGAAATGATTTATCTTTTTTTATTATTTTTCCATTTCTCATCGCTGCTATTTTTATTTTTTTTTACTTAGTTGTAAATTTTACACGATATGTTGGAATATCCCCTCAGACCTCCGGAACCGTTCACACGAAACGTAAACGACACCGCGAAATGATATTAATCATGAAAAAAATTACGGGAGTCAACGCGCCCGCCAAAACGCAGCCAGTATCCTACAAAAAAGGATAAAGAAATAATTGGAAATTATTTCTCAAAAATAAATGACTACCTAGAGTTCTTCCAGCTGCCTACTTCGCGTTTAATTTGATTAAAATTCGATCAATACGTTTAAAAGGAATCCAATCATTTTCTATGTAGGTGCATTCGACGAATAATGAAAAAAAAAAAAACAGGTGTTGGATACAATAGATGAGTAAAATATTCTAAAATACTGTTCCAATTTGCTTGTATATGTATATCGGATGCTAAATAATGTGTTTATCAATCCTACTTCGATTTAGGTAACGCGAACTAAAATTAAATAAATAAAAACATCTTTCACATTCCATTCGTTACGTGGTATTTTTTTAGAAATTCAAACCCTACTCCGTGTAAACTGAGAAATTCCCTAAGATTATGAAGGCATGAAAATCTAATTTTGTTTTTATAATATTGTTGGAGTTTCGAAATTTTTTCAGTCGATTTTGCATTTATTCGAAGGAAAAGAATTCAAATGTAAGGTAATTACTCGGTTTAGTAGGTAGCTAGGTCCCTAGACCTACACAGTTGGTGTATTGAATAAGAACACAAAAAATATTCTCAAGATAACTACCCACTCTTTTGAGCGAAGAAATCGTGATTACCTCGCTTTTATTGCGAACCTAGGATTTCAAAGGGCAATCTCTTCAGATTTTATCCGAATTTTTCAACAGGCAAAAATTGAATCAATTTTTATTTGAGTTCCTATAAAAAATTGAAATATGTACTTGATTTTTAAATTAATAATTTTGGTAAAAATGAAGTAATTCTTTAAAGAAAAAAATCACCGAAAAAGATACCTACTACTCAAATTTTAAAATAAACTTTCTGGCGCTAGCGCTATTGTATACAATAATTTTTAATAATTTTTTTTTAATTCCCAATTTTAAGAAAATCTAACAAAAAGTACCAATTCAAAAAATAATTTAATTGATTTTCTTAATTAAAAGAAATTACAATAAAATTTTCAAAAATTCTTCATAAATGACTAAATTTTCAATAAAAAAAATAAAAACATAGGTAGATATGCATTTTCAAAAAATTTAAAAATAGTAGTAAATTTAAAAAAAAAATAATAGTAACATCCCGAGCGGCACACTCGATCGATAATATTGGAAGATGTAACGTATCGATAAAAAATTGTTTGAAAATCTATAGATGTTCTCACGATATTATAAAGATTTATCGGTACAATTTCATAGGAAAAAAATCTAAAAACTATCGAATTCGATATTATTAAGATTTTATGACGATATTTGTCAACGATACTATCGACAAAGAATATTAAATTTATCGATTCCGATTTTCCACCGATTTTGTGCAGATATTTGAAACTACATTATCGACAAAGAATATTAAATTTATCGAATTCGATTTTTTAACGATTTTGTAAAGATATTTAAAACTATATTATCGACAGATTATATTAAATTTATCGAATCCGATTTTTTACCAATTTTGTAAAGATATTTGAAACTATATTATCGGCACATAATATGCAATTTCTCGAATTCGATTTTCTAACGATTGCGTGAAGATATTTGAAACTATATTATCGACAAATAATCTGAAATTTCTCGAATTTGATTTTCTAAAGATTTTGTGAAGATATTTAAAACTTTATTATCGACACGTAATCTGAAATTTCTCGAATTCGATTTTTCAACGATTTTGTGGCGATATTTGAAACTACATTATCGACAAATAATCTGAAATTTGTCGAACGATTTTTCAACGATTTTGTGACGATATTTGAAATTATTTCCAAATTTTAAAAATTGGTGAAAATTTTTCTAAGTCCAACACGTCTGGAAGTACTAAACTGCCTATTATAAGCGTTTTATTGCTAATTCCTCAACGATAAGGTATGGCATAGTGGTTAAGGAAGAGGATTACCATGCAGGAGGTAGATGGTTCAAGCCCCACGGGTGGCAGATTTTTTATAATTTTTTTTGATTTTTTCTGAAATGATCCTCTTACCGCAACATGAATAATGTGTTTAGGCATAGTTTAATGTATTAATTATGCTAATTAACGATTTTTAATTATAGAAAAAAGCTAGTAAAAGACGAAAAATCGGAATAAAAAATCGATAAAAAATCGACAGAATATCGAATTCGATAAAGTGTCGCAAAAGTTCCGCCTATATCGTGAAATTATCTTTCGATATTATAGATATATTATCGATAAAATATCTTACTATAATCTCGAAATTTTTGCTAACTATAATTCGTCGATAATCTATCTATATATCGAAAGATAATTTCACGATTTATGCGGAACTAACGCGACACTTTATCGAATTCGATATTCTGTCGATTTTTTATTTCGATAATTTGTCGATTGTGCTGCTCCGGATGTTAATTTTTTTTAAATTAAAAATTTTCAAACATGGGTGATGGGAAATTCGTGTTACAAAAAATAAAACGTTGTGGGGCTTTGCGTAAGTTAACGTTACAAAAATTAAAATCCTATCTAACAAAATGATGAAAAATCAGTCAAAAATATAGAAGATTTCTAGTTTGAGAAATTTCGAAAAGTTCACTAGCTAGGTAATGTAAAATTCTGAAAATGTGTAACAAAATATTAAAAAGTCAGAAAAAAATTAGAAGGTTGTGTATTGGATTAGTACGATGAGGGGATGTCAGCAGCAGAAATCGTTGGTATGCAAAACCATATCGATTATTAAATATTTTCTGATGAAATGGAGAAATTCATAATATTTTCTGAATCACTTATTTCGGTCTTTACCTCATCGCTCGCCATCTCTTTTTTTATGAGAAAGTTGAAAATTTAGACAATTTTAAAATTTTAGAAAATTGAAAAAACAAACAATTATCAAAATTTTAAATCAAAAATTATAATGAAGGAGTTGGAAATATTAAAAAATAAAATGAATAAACGAAAATAAAATTACCTATTGTAAAATAACTTGAAATACGAGTACATACCTACCTATAAAAAAAAGGAAAAATGATGAAAAAATTATAAACCCAATTTCGAAGATAAGGATTATGATTTTTTAAAAAGAAATTTCAATTTCAGTAATTTTTTTTTTCGAATAAAATGCTCACTTTGGAGCTTTGAAATTGAAGAATATGTATGATAAGTTGCCCACTTGATTTGCCGTAAATGTGGCGATAAGATGTACGTTAATTTGCCTACTTAGTTTGCCGTAAATATGAATTTATGTAGTTATGAAGTAATTAGGGTTTCAGGATGAATAAAAATTTTGGATATGAAGTTCAACTTCGATTTATTAGGAAATTATTTTTAATTCATTTTTCATTGGTCGATTATGTAGGTACGAGATAAAATTTTCACACCGTTTTCACCCCAAAGATTGAGAAATATTTTTTCTGCGAGAAATCGAGAATTTTCTTTCAAAAACATTGAAAATATTTTTTCTTAGAAAATCAGGATTTTTTCTTCAAAATACTTTACAAGTTTTCTTTTTTTATACTTTCATTCCAAAAATTTTTAATATTTTTTTTTAGGAGCATTTAAAAAGTTTCTACATAGATATTCTTGAAAAATTGAAAAATTTTTCTACAAATAATAATAAGAAAAATTGCTATTTTTTTCAAAAAAGTTAGGTACGTAATTTAATTCTCAAAAAAATGATAGAACAGTTCTTGAATTTTTTCATTAAAAAATTCGAATGAAAAAAAAAATCAAAAAGAAGGTAATTAAATTTAATACTTAGGTAAGCAATTGTTTTGTAATGAAAAAATTATTGGAAAAAAAAATTGTACGTAATTGAATGTTTTTAAAAGAAATTGAAAAATAATTAATTTTGGAAAATTAATAACATTAAAAAAATTAAAAGAAATGTAGAAATTAAAAAAAAAAAGGTTTCTGAATGAAAAATGCTTGGTAGTTTTTGAGCTAATACATGTTGTGTTGTTTTAAACCTAAAAATTAATCTGACTAATAATCACGAATCATCAAATTTTTTGAATATTGTCAATTTTTTATAACTTTTTAAATTTTGAATCCTAATTGTAATTTTGTTTCAACTTTCCACTCAATTTGAATTAATTCTACAATTATTCGAATTTTAAAAAAATTTTATTTTAAGGATATCAATAAGTATTTGAAATTTTCGATAATTTCCTAATGTGTGTAAAAATCGATAGTCGATCAACTCATCGACATCAGTGTCGACCAACTTTCAGATGACTTTTTCATGTATTCGAGGAGTCGATGATTTTTAAGATGCTTTGTCGACGTCGAATCCAATGTCAACACATCTATTCTAATTTCTATAATCTACTTCACTATTGGCACTGTCGACCATATGTAAAAACGAAATTCAACGTCTCGAGAGTGGTTGATACTCGCAGATAAAGTGTGTTGTGAATTAGTATATATGGCTTTGAGAATGCTGCAATGGTCATGTTTGTGTTGAAACTTTGATGAAATGTTGACGTGTTGACTTGAACGCTCTATTTTTGGGTTCTAAATTTATTAAACATCAGGGGCCAATTTTGAGGATAACGTCGATGTCATTGTCAATTACCTCGACATTTGGTTTGTCAGGACATCCACTTTTACATCGACAGGTTCCTTCCTAAAGTGAAGGATTTCGATATGTGAACATTTACATCGAAGGGCTAAATATTGAGGTAAATATCGACCCATGGTGATGTTATTTTCGATGTAAATGTTCACATATCGAAATCCTTCACTTTAGGAAGGAACCTGTCGATGTAAATGTGGATGTCCTGACAAACCAAATGTAGAGGTAGTTGTCAATCAGTATACCTACATCGACAATTACCTCGACATTTGGCTAGACAGGACATCCAAATTTACATCGACAGATACCCTCCTAAAGTGACGGATGTTGAATTGTCGATGTGTCAACATTTACACTTTTGAAATTTTGAGCCTATTTCTCAGTCTTTGGTCATGTATCTTTACATACTCATAGTTCTAAAAAAAATTTAAGTAATCAATGGATGATAACGTATGGTTTCAATTATTCATACCTATATTTTTTTTAATTTAATGAATTCCTCAAACTTTTGATTTTAGTTTTTGTTAGACTTTTTATGAATTTAATTCAATTTTTGTTCTATTTTTTAATTCGTCGACTGTTCTCAAATTTCTGCAATTCGCAATTTCTTCCAAGTTTCTCTTCTTAAGAAAAAAAATACAGATATCAACCAAAAAATAACACAGACACTGAAACTGAATCAATCACCGCATCCACTAAAGAATTTCTTCGGTTCATTGAAAATCCTTTACAGATGAATAACAATCGCGACCGTTTGAGAAATTTAATTAAATAGATTTTCCGTATGCTTTGAATTTCACAGCGAAGCCGAAGCGTTCAAGTGGTCTAACGTAAAATTTGGCGAAAATGATCCGCTCTTTAATCGAGTAACGCATACATCATTAATTAATTTACCTCCTTCAGACAAAAATACCCCAACACGAATCGCACACCTTTCAACGTCAAGATTTATAACATCAATTGTACGCATATCGTCGAGTTTGGTCGCTGAAAAACAAAAATTAAACTTAAATAATCCAGTGTATGGCAGCCTCGTTGTCACAATTTACAGGTCACTTGGAAAGCCATAGCAAAATACACACCGCATTTACCCCTGAATCATTAAAACACCAATAATATTTCGCAACTGCCGTCAGCGTCACCTACCTCGAAAATCTGGTAAAAAGCAGACAAAAAAAAAACACCAAACGCGCAAAAACTAATTTCGCTTTTATAACCACGCTTCGTGTATTATTTCGATAACGTGTGTAACAATTTCATTCATTACCGACCGTACGCGTACGACGCGAGACAGGACATACATATATTAGGAATTCAATTTTACTGTCATATCGTATTTACTCGCTGTTTATCTGGTCGACAATTATTTATCGATGATATTTGCACACGTGTATGTGATTACATGGAATAAACTGTACGTGTGCATCCAATCCATCCTTCAATCTACACGTATAATCAAAAACAACTCCTTGTAAAAAGCTCATTCAGTCATTCACCTAAGGCTGATATTTGTAGCGATTTCCTCAAATTGTAATTATCGCGTATACAAATTTCCAATCGCATACTAAGCAAAAGCTGCTACCATTTTTCCACTTCTTCGATTCCAAGTTACAGCGCAACTATACGAAGTCGAGACGGTGATTATTTCGAGGAAAATCTACCCTCTTTATTGTCTTTATGTAGTGAAAAATTTTCGATACATACGTGTATAAAAACTACAAACGTACCACATATGCGCGCATCATTGATTTTCAATTTTCAATATATTCGCACCGTGCTGTACGTACGCATTTGAAGTTTTTTTTACACTCTTTTGCAACTTCCAATAAAGAGAATTTCTGCTTGTCGAAATGTTTTTTTAAAGAGCTACACTTCGTCGTGTAATCTTTGCATCCGGATAATCCGCGCACAATTATTCGAAACTCCATAGTCATAGTCAGCACACTACATTTTTACTCGTACACGTACACAACTATGTATGAAATGGGTGAAAAAATCTGGTGGAATTTCAACTGCACAGATTTTTTTTGCAAAACTTTGTTAAACAACTGATAGCATTTTCAAACTACCAATCGCCATTCAGAATGAGTAATTTTATTATACAGATCGTTGCCACTACAAAGTTTTCTTAGCAAAAATCAGTTGGAAACACTGCATCCAAAAAATTTCTGACACCACTAGTAGATAGTACTTCAAAAAAGAAAAAAGTTTCAATTATATTGGAATGCCTCTCTTTGAAACTGACGAGGTTAAAGCAAGAAGAAATTCACGGCAAAGATATTTCCTTCTTCAAAATTATTAAAGAGTACCAACGAGAAATAAAAATCGAAAAATTTCATTATGTCAAGTCCCTCAATAAGTCAATGCATGTAATGAAAAGAGTTTTGTGAAAATTTTTTCCATCATTGAAAATGAAGGAGCTACGATGCATCAAAGATAGAACATCCAAACTTTCAAACCTTTGTAGCACCTTCATTTTCAAACATAGGCAGAAACTCAAAAGTACGAAATGTTTAATTTTTGGTACTACTGATATGCCCAATCCAAAAAAAAATTATTCTCCGACACCTCCAATTTTTTAAATAAGCACCATGGGTACCTACATGAAATTTTTGTTAGTTGTGCCCGGTTGTATAGAAACCAAAAATGTCTTGGAGTGTTCCTCGGACACCCTGTGGATATTTATGACACTCCCAAATGAATTTTTTCTGACTAGCCACTTTTGAGGAATTAGATATTAGTTATTTAAAATTGGAAAATTTTGATTTATTAAAAAAAAAAACTTGCATACCTAACATTAAAAAAAACGCGTAGCAGTCAAGATGCTACTCTCGAGCCAAATTTTTTTTTCTAGTTAGTGTACTCCTTTAAAAACGTTTTCATTCATGGTATTTCAGTTTCAATATCAGTTTTAACTTCAAATTCAGTTTAAAGATGTCAGGTTTTTGTCTTCAGTTTTAGTTCCTGTCTGCATTGAAGATTTCATCTTCAGATGGGGGCTCCGCCCCCATACCCTCGTTGGGACTCCGCCCCAACCCCCTCGTCACTTTCAGCTCTTGTGAAATCGGACTGAAGATTTGTGAAAAATTCTTAAAAATTTTGCAAGAATTTTTTCAAGTTTGGTGAAAAATTCATTGAAAATTTTCTTATGTTTCGTGAAAACAATTTTATAAAAAGTTTTAGTGGTTCTCTATTTTTTTTTGAATTTTTTTCAAATTTTTCTAAAAAATTCGTTGACTTAATAAAGCATATTTTTCTGAAATTTTTTGAAAAGGAATACCTACCTACTATTGATTTACTTGACGTCTAATTTAATTTATTTCCTTTAGAAATTTATGATTTTAAATTTTAAAAAAAATATAAGTACGCACATTAAAAAAATGCAGAAAATCTAAAACTTGCCAAAATTTTTGGAAATTTTAATTATTTTATAATTTTGATTACCTAGATACAACAAATTGCAAAAATTCAATTTTTTAAGAAACTTACAAGAACTTATTATATTTATAAAATTGTGTGATCAAAAACTAAAAAAAAACAACAGTTGAATTAAAAAAAAAAAAAAAAAAAAAAGAATTTCATCAATTCATATTTACGGCAAAATGAGTAGGCAAATCAACTAACATAAGAAGGAAACTTACCAGTATTATGCTTACAGGTCTTTGATAATTTAGGTTGCCAAGTCAATTAGAAATAATAACACGTGGGAAACTGGGAGTACTACATTGAGCCTGTTTTGGTCAAATTCAAAGCTCTCCACTGTTATTTTTTTCCCAATTTGAACAAAAAATTCTGAAATAGGATTTTTACAAAAAGTCATAGGTAATCTGTAGATATCACGTCATACAACATTTGAAAATCAATTTTTGATTTTTTTCAATTAATTTTTTTTTTTCAGTTTTTCCAAAATTCCTAATTTGAAATTATTTTAAAATATTTTTTCCAACTTTTAAAAATTATTTCAGAAAAAAGATTCAAAGAAATTTAAAATTTTATTTTGGTAAATTTGTTGAGAGTAAAACTTTTAAATGAAAAAAGGGGGGAAACAGTTTTACTTATATTATTAAAATTTATTCTTTTTTAAAATTTTTAGCAAATACATACAGGTATAATTTTTTTTAACGAGTACTCCATAATTGTTCAAATTTTATTAAATCAAATTTTCAAAATAGTACATAATTAAATAAAAAATTCATATTTTTTTCAATTTTATTTATTGGCAGCAATATTGCCTAGGTAATTAGGTATTCGTTTTAGATGAAAAATTCCAAGTAAATTTTGAAATAAATTTTACGAATTTAAAAATGAATTTTGGTACAAAAAAAAAGAATTGAATGAAAAAAAGAGAAATTCTCAAGCGAAAAATTCTTTGTTTTTATTTCTTTGAATTTTCAATCAAAATGACTGTATTCTTCTTGAAGTCTTCTGTACTTAGGTATTTCTTCGACATTTTTTTTCCAAATTTTCAACTTACTTTTTCAATTTTCCATTTTTTTTTTTCATTTCTTGATTGCAATCGTTTTCAAATGGGAAAAGTTCGAGAAAATTTTGATTTAACAATTTCATAAAAAATTTTCAAAAAAATTGAGACTGACTAATAAAATTGAAAAGGTCGAAATTTTTTTATTGAAAAAGAAAATCTTTTAGCATAACTTTGTTAATTTTTTCAAAAATTTAACGTTTCTTCTTAGAATTATTTTTGGCTTTCTCTATATATATATTTTTTTCTTGTTATGTGTATCTACTTAAGTTGTCCGCAATAATATTCACAAAGTGAGATTAAGTATAAAAAAATTTCAGTTTGAACAATTTCAGAAAAAAAAGTTTTGCACCATTTTGAGCCCATGCTCTAAAATAATATTTCGAAAATAAAAATTTCAACCAAATGTTAAAAAATTCACCTTTGGGTGATTGGAATGTTTTTCCAGCTTCAGAAAAAAAAATTACATAAAAGCTTTTGAAAAAATAGGTACCTACTACCTACCCACCGACATTTTTTTTTTTAAATTGATTTTTTGGAAATTTCGACAAGTAGAACTTACACAACATTTCTCAAATCATTAGGTACATTGTCATCCAAACAATTTACCAATTTCCTCAATAGTAATGAAATTTCATGCCCGTAACGATAGGTGCCTTGATAACGACGTATGTTTTTTTAAAGATATGATTTCCCAGTACCTCTTCCCTGAAAAAAAAAAAAAAGGTATTTGGCAGCGTATTGTTCATATAAAAGTGTTAAATACCTTCATTTTTAATCCATTTTATATGCTCGAGTTGACGTATTCCAAGATAAGGTATACCTAAAGTGCAAATTATACGTTTGACTGAATTTCATCCCTTTGCAACAATGACGCGGCCGTAACTTCCACTATGATAAAGTTTTAGGTGAAAAAAAAGTAGCAGTCGTGCTTTGCCGTCATATTTTTGTGGTAATTTGCGTAAACGAAGATAGAGCTACACGCCTTCGACGATGAATGGCGGAAAAAGTATCATGATCGTAGTGTTACATTGCCACATTGGCGCCCAAAAAATTGCATGTGTTTTTGTCAAGCGAATATTCGTGTTTGTCGGTCTTGTGGGATCACGGATCAGAGAATATGAGTTTGATATTCATCATTCTGATACCGTATTATTTTTTTCGTGGAATTGAAATATCTTAATTTTAATTAAACGAATGAATGAATTTCGCGTAGAAATGAATAAATAATATTGCAAGGTACATACGTACTAAAATGAAGACCAAAATGAGGGAGCATAATATTCAATTATGCATATCGCAATATTGCATACTTAGTACCTGCATATTTGTAATTTAGAAATTACCTATTTTATCGTATCTAAAGCGGGTTTTGGTGTTTTTGTCAAGACTTCCAAGTTGTTTAAATATGTGATTCCATTTCAAAATGGGAAGTACAAACATTTCCAAGGTATTCTATTTCAGAAATTCCACGAGCTTTGTTGTGTTTTCGGTGATGAATTTAACCTTGAATTATACAGAATCTGAGGGTGAATAAAATTTATCACAGGATTATCTTTGCTGCGGTTCTGATTCATTTCTATGGGCTTAAAAAGAACATGTACATGCAATACTGCAAAATCTGCGAGACTAAAACCTCAACTCATAAAGCTTTTCCCAACGTAGGGAAGAATGAAAAATGCAATCTGCTTCATTTTGACCAAGTTGTAACGAACAACTCCAGTGATACCTAATTTGGAAACAAATAACTTTTTCTGACACTTGTAAAAGTGCATAGCGAGGGATACGAAGGGCAACCGGCCACACTATTGTAGTCGAATGTCGAAAATGAAACGTTAAAGGACGAAGATGCAGGTGAAAATCGGATTTTAGATTTTGAAAACTAACCATGCCTAAGTTACGTGCTTTAATATTATAAAATTTGGTCTAATTTGATTCGGGTTTGTTTGTCCTCGTTGATTAAGCCGCTTATGTGAACATTGAACGAGTATTATTGCGAATTCGTGTACCCTTTAATAATCCCGCTTTATCTAGCTATAGATTAGACGAGATGTGAAGAGGGTATTATGCGTTGAGAATCGCAATACGAGTATACCTAAAGGTATATTGTTTACGAATGACGTTTCGATTGACTGTAATTATTTTATAAAGTAAGATTTTGAGAGATAAGATGTAATAAAGTAGGTAAGCGTTTGTTGGACTTTTCTATAGCTTGCGAATCGTTAAAGTACCTAATTGAAAACAAACAGATACATTCAAATTGCAAATATCGAACGATAAGATAATACGACTCAAGCTTATATGTTTCTTTTGATTGGTACATAACCGTAGGAATTACACTTAAAACTGACAATATTTCGTATTTTTCTAAAAATGTTGTAATTGTCACCGACAACGATGACAAAAAAATTATATTTTTATTCGCGAGACGTAATTTTTATGGCTTTACAGAACAATACAACAAAGCTGTTTCATTGTACCGCGTAAGATGTGATTATATTAGCACTTCATCATTTTCTTTTTTTTTTTTCACTGTTTTATTCTCAAACACAGTAAGTATATTTCTTTTCGCAGTATGTTACCTACTTTGTATGCGATAATGTTTGTACGATAAATTTTCTTATTCTAGGCAATTTTATTTTCAAATGACTTTATTCAAATTTTCAAATGATAAATCGGTGCGAATGCGAGTAAATATGAAGTTTTGCGAACTGTAAATTCCAAACGTATTGATTATTTAAATTATCGCGCACATATTTTAAAACGACAAATCTCGAAATTCTATAAATTAATGGTTATGTATTCGACGCGAAGCTGATTGCGGTATGTGAATTATTAGAAAAATAATCATCTCTTAGGAATTCCATATTAAATAATTTCGATTTTGAAATTTCCACGTCATATGTCGTAAAAAGCACGAATAAGAATTTTTTTTTCAAATATTGGAAAATAAGATAGATACCTAATTAGGAAGCGGATATTTGTCAGTCATGTAGCTAAAATGCTTTGTAAAAATGTATTGTAGTGAATGGAGTCAAAGAGGGTGGGTATTGAATGTCATAAAATACAATAACACGTGATTGGATAAAACATGTACATAGTGAGGTGTTTTTTATCTTGGACTTTCGATTTTTTCTCCGCCACAAATTCCTATTTCTTGTTCTATTCCTTCAACTGAATTTGAAGTACCTAGACTCTATAGTTCCTTCCATTTTTTTTTTTTTTTTTTTTTTTTTTTTTTTTTGTAAAATGGAAACGTTTACCGATTTTTAAATTCCTGCTTTTTTTGGTCAACTATACTTTGGTTCCCCAAAGTTGTAGAAAAACAAACAAACAAAAATGAAAAAAATGAGCATAACTTTTTTTTTATTATTCCCCCAAATCATTTTTAAAAATAATGAAAAATAGCCAAACTTTCGAACTTTTGATTTTTTGGGAGTTTTAACCTATCAAATTTTTCATGAGAAATACTTTAAAATTTTCAATTTTCGCTTTCATTGAATTTCAAGTGGAACTTTGTACGCCGTTTCCAATTTTTCAAAAAAAAAAAAAAAAAAAAAAAGTAGAATTTTTTACCCGCAAATTTTTTTTTTTTTTTTTTTTTTTTTAATTTACATATTAACATTTTTTCAAAATTTTAAATAACTTTTTAAAAATAAAACTACAATCATTTTATTATTTATTTCAATAGTACTTTTGGCCCGATTAGGCAACCATATATATACAGATCGTTAAAAGAAGTTGTCGACTTATCACATATATTCTCAAATGAGACACCCTGTATAAGCCAGATATAATTGGATCTCATCAGTTGAAAAATTAAAGCAGAACAGATGGAAATCCTTTGAAAAGCGCCTCCGTTGTAATTATATCGGCATCCAACTCAAAGAAAATCAATCTTCGAGCATCAAGGAATCAACAAATAACAAGTCGTTAAAAATAGGTTATTGGTGAGTCTGAATATAGCTTTGTGTAGGTGATGTTGTAGTAATGATGTTGCGAGAAATTGATACCTATTGATTAAAACCACATAGGGTGATATGAAATCTAATATTAGATCACAGGAAATGTTCTGTGTGTATTTCAGGCCTATATATGAAATTTAATTAGTAGAACCATGAATTCTTGTCAACATTAAAACCATCCGGAATTTAAATATAAACACCGATGTTACTTCGATATAAATTTGATATTCCTTATGCTGTTTTTTTCATTTCAAAAATCGAATTACTTACCTACGTTAAGAAAATGATTTTTCAAGTGTTGAAACTTATTTTATAGAAAATACCTTTTAATCAATTGTTTACATATGTTGGTTTGATTTTCTTTACGCACTAGCTTTTGTAATGTTACGAGTTGAAGTTATACTTACTATTTTGAAAGGCCCACTACTTGAGTATAAGTAGAGTAATTTATTTTGAGTATTGATATGCGATTTCAAACTTTCTGTTAACATTTATGAAAAGCATCTTCGTTGAGAAGTAAGGTTTGAAAGCGAAACTTTATAATGAGACCTATTCGTTAACCTGAAACTGAACTGTCTACAGGGAGTTCATAAGTACGTATATACGTATACATATAGGAGACCTTTCCCAACTGCTTCGATATTGCGAACTATTTCGACAATTTATAATGAAAACTGGTATCGTTTTGCGTTCATAATACATACTCACTCGCACATACATACCACCCAATGTAGGTAGTATATATATTTAGATAACGTTAATAATTTACGACTGCTTAGCGTATTAGTACGAACCGTACGTGATAGGTACTGCTATACTATAGTTTTTCGTTACGTAAAATTTACGTTTTGCTAATTAGACGTAAGCATTAGCGGTTCTAATTTTTGAAAAATAATAATTGCGCTGTGAGACTAAACAATAGCGATTATTTTAAATTTATGGATTGTTTGCGGTTATTTCTTCGGATCCCGGTTGTGTTCTGATACTTGGTATGAAGCTATCGTCCACTGTTCGTTATCCACTTGTCGTGATGACCTAGATGCATGAAAGGGCACCTTGGATAAAATAGGTGATTTGGCCCTGTCCCCACTTTCTAAAACTAAGCATCTATTAAATATTACCAAGGACCCTAAAAAATTAAGATGAATTTTCCACTCCCACCCCCATTATCCAACGCTACTCCCCATTCCCTCATACACAAAAATATCACTCTTTCAACAAAAATTCAAATCAAAATTGACGATTTCTTAAAAAATTCCTCAAAATTAATAGTTTTTTACTTTTTTTTTTATAAATTTCTCCAAAATTGACAATTTTTAAAATTTGTCAAAATTTATAATTTTTAGAAATTTTTCAAAAATTGACAATTTTTCAAAATTCTTCAAACTTGGCAATTTACCATAATTTGTCAAAATTGACAATTATTCAAAATTTGTCAAAATTGAAAATTTTTTCAAAAATTGTGAAAGTTGACAATTTTTTAAAATTCTTCAAAAAATGACAATGTTTCCAAAATTTTTAAAATTGACATATATTTTACCATAATTTGTCAAAATTGACAATTATTCAAAATTTGTCGAAATTTAAAATATTTCAAAAACTGTGAAAGTTGACGATTTTTCAATATTTATGAAAATTGATTGGCAATATTTCAAAATTCTTTAAAATTCTCAATTTTTTAACCCTTAAACCGCCAAGAAGATTCAGATGAGATACCGCAAATTTTTTCATATATCTGAATGTAGGCAAGTATGAATATCACAATGATCCATTGATTGCCTACCTGCCCCTTAAAACCTTTTTGGAAACAACAGAAACCTGTTTTCCGTTTTCACGGAAATCCAAAAGGAAAAAAGATTCAACTTCGTTCAATTTTACATATAAGATGACATAAGGCCATTAGATATACACTACAATCCGAAAATTTTTTTTCTATTGCCATTCTTCTGTATTGAAGGAGACAAAAAGGGAGAAATGTGTGAAAAAGCGGGCGCCCAAATGACCCTATTTGTCTATGAGAAATAAAATACATTCTTTCCATAAAATACCTTGGGAAAGTATACAGCCAGAACAGTACGACGTCCCGTGTAGCAACGTCGATGCTAATTTCGATATAAATGTCGACACATCGAAATCGGTCACTTTTCGATCGTACATGTCGACACGATTGTGGATGGTTTGTCGAGCTTATTATCGACATGTCGAGCCATATTTGGACGGTCGACAAACATGTCGATAATAAGCTCGACAAACCATCCACAATCGTGTCGACATGTACGATCGAAAAGTGACCGATTTCGATGTGTCGACATTTATATCGACATCCACATCGACATTTGCAATGGTGAGATTTTGAAAAATATGCTAAGGTCAAATATTCAATATAAGTATATATTAAAATTACACCAAAAATAGTGTTCAAGCCAACATTTCGACATTTTTTGTCAAATATGCGGCATTGAGGCCACCTTTGTAGCTGGACACATGCGAGTGTCCAACTAACATAGAGATGATTCTTAGACCTTATGTACTAATTCACAACACACTTTATCTGCGAGTATCACAATCACCCTCAAGACGTCGACAGTCAAGTCGATGCATTATTCGACCCTCGACAATTAGATCGACATTAACTCGACTTAAAATTCCTCTGGTCGACACTGTCGACAGTGAAGTCGATGCATTATTCGACCATCGACAATTATGTCGACAATAACTCGACAAGTCGTTGTATTATTCAAAACTTTGAAAAATAAGAAAATTTTGTGATTCTTTCAAAAATTATTTATTCCTGAGCTTAAAATGTTCTTATTAATTGTTTTTAGTTCTTTTTAGATATAAAATTTGTAAATTTAATTGGCAGAAATTGTCGACATAAATGTCGATGCGTTTATCGAGTATCGATTTTTACATCGACTTGTCTATGTAGAAAAACAACGTTTTCTAAATTATAGGAAAATACTGAGAAAAATTCAAAATTTTTGATTGAACAGTTATGTTTAACATAGAACATTACTTTAAATCTCAAATATCATTTTTAATTCATCGTTTACCGAGAAAAAAATGTGTCTGAATTTTGTCGACATAAATGTCGATGTCGACAATTGCTACACGGGGTCATATTCCCCATTTTTGGAAAATTCATTTTGGAAAATGGGAAAGACAAATGAAATTTTAGCAAACAATTTTTATATCATCATTCCAAAAGTAAAATTTAATGAGCTTTTGAACTTTTCATATAAGTGAAAAGTTGAACTTTGGGTTTGATAGACTGGTGGAAAACTATTCAAAAATCGCCATTTTTCTTTTTGGAAAAAAATTCCAATTGCTCGAAATTTTTGATGATATTCCAAAAGGAAAATTTAATGAGCTTTGGAACTTTTCATATGAATGAAAAATTGAACTTTGGGCTTGATAGACTGTTGGAAAATTTTTCAAAAATCGCCATTTTTCAGATTGAAAAAATTCCAATTACCTTTGTTTGGAATTTTTTCAATCTGAAAAATGGCGATTTTTGAAAAATTTTCCAACAGTCTATCAAGCCCAAAGTTCAATTTTTCATTCATATGAAAAGTTCCAAAGCTCATTAAATTTTCCTTTTGGAATATCATCAAAAATTTCGAGCAATTGGAATTTTTTTCCAAAAAGAAAAATGGCGATTTTTGAATAGTTTTCCACCAGTCTATCAAACCCAAAGTTCAACTTTTCACTTATATGAAAAGTTCAAAAGCTCATTAAATTTTACTTTTGGAATGATGATATAAAAATTGTTTGCTAAAATTTCATTTGTCTTTCCCATTTTCCAAAATGAATTTTCCAAAAATGGGGAATATGACGTCGTACTGTTCTGGCTGTATACTTTCCCAAGGTATTTTATGGAAAGAATGTATTTTATTTCTCATAGACAAATAGGGTCATTTGGGCGCCCGCTTTTTCACACATTTCTCCCTTTTTGTCTCCTTCAATACAGAAGAATGGCAATAGAAAAAATTTTTTCGGATTGTAGTGTATATCTAATGGCCTTATGTCATCTTATATGTAAAATTGAACGAAGTTGAATCTTTTTTCCTTTTGGATTTCCGTGAAAACGGAAAACAGGTTTCTGTTGTTTCCAAAAAGGTTTTAAGGGGCAGGTAGGCAATCAATGGATCATTGTGATATTCATACTTGCCTACATTCAGATATATGAAAAAATTTGCGGTATCTCATCTGAATCTTCTTGGCGGTTTAAGGGTTAAATTCTTCACACTTGGACATTTTTCAAAAGTTTTCAAAATTGACAATTTTTTCAAAATTCTTCAAAATTGAAAAAAAATTAATTCTTTAAAATTGACAATTTTTCAAAATTCTTCAAAATTAACAATTTTATAAGATTGTTCAAAATTGATAATTTACAATAATTTGTGAAAACTGACAATTATTCAAAATTTGTGAAAATTGAGAATTATTCTATATTTGTGAAAATTGAGCCCGGTAATCACACTGTATGCGAATCGCGTACTAATAGAGCGCTAAATTCGCATTTATCGTATACGAATAGCATGCGAAAATAGCGTACAATTAGCATATCAAAAATGTCCGCTTTTTTAGCGGCTAATTTCGAACGCTAATAGTACGCGAAATTAGCAGCGAATGTAGCGTTCTATTCACTGTTAATTCGCTTGCGATTAGCGTTCGGAATTCGCCTCTAAAAAGTAGGCAAATGATTTTTGACGATTTCCACTCAGCAGTAAATTAATTATTCGAAAATATATCATATTTGTGATCGCAGATCTGTGGAAAATGAAATTATGCCGAATCGTAAAGTTTTTGTAGTACCTATCAGTGGCATTTGATAAAGTAATTTTTAGGAAAATCAAAATTACTACCAAGATTTCAATCTACAACTTTTGTTTGAAAAATTTCTCAATTTGAGCCCCCCCCCCCCCTACAATTATGCCCAATACTACGTAGATAGATAGATAGATAGATTGATTAGATAGGTATAAAAACGTATATTTATTACTCTGAATTGTGAGAGGGAAGAAGGGCTGTCCCGCAGTCCCAAATGAAAATTTTTTCAAACAAAAGTTGTAGATTGAAATCTTAGAAATAATTTCGATTATTACAAAATTTTCGATTTGACTCTTCCTTTCCTTATAATTTCGCATAATACTGCGTTCAAATTGGAGAAGGAAGAAGAACAATTGAAAAATTTTATAGCACTGATAAGACGTCTAAAATTTTTACGATTTGATAAAATTTAATTTCACACAAATTCACGCGATCACAAATAAGATATAAATTCAAAATAATTAACTTACTGTGAGTGGAAATCGTCCAAGAAATTCTGCCTTCGTCTCCATTCTTATCACTTTGAAATCAAATCATTGGCGTTTTTACTTAAAAAGAAGAAAAAACATCAAACAAAACACAAAATTCCCCAACAAAATCAAAAAACCCAGAAAAACCTTTATTTTATTGTTTAAATGTCACTGCAATACATTCAAGTACACGTTCATGTTTGAAACTGACTTCTCTCATTTGTAAAACGTATTGAAAGAAGTTGTAGTGAAAATCGCATGCTATTCGCTAGCGAATATTGCGCTAATATCGTAAGAAATATCTGCACGTTTTCCACTGCGATTTTAGCATACGATTCGTATGCGAATATTGTGCTAATATCGTACGAACTTTTTGCCTGTTTTCAATGTGATTTCAGGCATGCGATACGCAAGAGAATATAGCGCTAATATCCCACAAAACATCTACAGGTTTTTAAATACGATTTTAGCATGATATTCGCTCACGAATAGTATACGAATTTATCTGAGAAAATTTTCTTCGATTTTTGCTTTGATTTCGCATTCTATTCGTATGCGAATAGACCGCGATTTTCGTCTCTGTGATTTTAGCATACGAATAGCAGGCGGTGTGTTTACCGGGGAGAATTATTCAATATTTGTGAAAATTGACAATTTTTCATTGTATTACTCGTATGTGAAAATTGAAAATTTTTCCATATTTGTGAAAATTCACAACTTTTTGAAAGTTTTCAAAATTGACAATTCCTTGAAAATATTCGAAATTGACAATTTCTCAAAATTCTTAAATACCTCTAGACAATTTCTTGAAATTTTTAAATTCGGCAATTTTTAGAAATGCGCTGAAATTAACAATGTGGCAAAATTCAACAATTTCTAGAAATTTGCCAAAATTTACAGTTTTTTAAAATTTGTCAAAATTGATAATTTTTGGAAATTTGTTAAAATTTACTATTCTTCAAAATCAGAAATTTTTCAAAATTTGTCGAAACTGACAATTTTTCAAAAAATTTCAAAATTGACAATTCCTTGAAAATATTTAAAATTGGCAATTCTTTCAGATATTGACTTATTGTAATGGTCAGTTTTTTAATTTTTCCAAACAAAAGACTTGAATTTTTTTGAAATTTCTTTCATAAGAAGTACTTTTAATTTCAAATAATCTACGTATACGTTCATAAAGTACGTATCTCATATGGATATAAAATAAGCTATACGGATATGCCAAAGAATGAAAAAGGAAATCGTCGGTCTTCGATTTTATTCGTTCATTCATCCGCTCTATGCAGACTAACTTCATCATTTTCGCTGTACGCGTTGGTTGGGACGAATGATTCAGATTAAAGCAGTAAAAAGGTCCCTAGTGTATTCTCATCTTTCTCAATTTACACGATGTTAAATTAAAAGTTCTCGTTTAGCATACGCATGTTTGGCTTTCGCTAGCTCAAGAAAAAGGTAACAGAAAGAAATCCATTCAGGAGGTGGACAAGAAAAAGTTTAACGGTTCGTTGAAAAGAAACGGCCGGAAGTTGATTTATATTCGGAATCTTTTGAAATTTAATTATTTCCAAGTTTACCGGTGTACGAGTCGTAACGAAGGGAGGAATTCGTACAACGCGTGAAAAGTTGAATAAACAATGTTGTTTTTTTCCCTGAAACTTTTTTCTCTTTTTTTTTTGCAACTTTTATATATAACTTCAAAGAATGAAGAGCTTAGAGTTTTATGAAGTTGATATAGTTTTTAAAAGCAACGTATTACACTTAAGGTAGAATTACAGACTGAAATAAAAATTTCCAAAGGTTTACAAAAACCGAGAAAAAATCGTCGAGTAAAAAAGCTTGAAAAATGTTCAATTTTCCGATTAAATTATTCCAAGATGGAAAGGAAAGGAAAAAATAATGGTAAAAAATGAGGTAAAAAATTCTCAATTTTAGCATCGATTTATCGCGTTGATACACGCGGTCTATTTAATTTCATGAATTTCATACATCCGACATCACCACAAGGTGACCAAAAAGGAAAACGTATCCAGGGAAGTTGTTGGTTTTCAACAGAGCTGGAGTCCCAGACACGTACCTATGTATACATATATCACTTGACCGCATGCATGAGTAATCCACCCTTCTCCCCTCACCTGCTACTCGTTCTCTTTTAACGTTATTCAATTTTTTTCCCTTCGCGACATTCAAACTATAAATTTTAATCATGCGAGTTCCATTTAAAAAATTTGTTTCGTTGGTATTTTGGGTATTTTTTTCACTCTTCGGTAATGTAACAACGAAATCAACTAGATTGCTTTTTAGGTAATGGTTCGTACGCCGAAAAAATGAGATCTACGCGACTTTCAACGTTTACTAAATTGTCGTTAAGTTGCAAAAAAAAAGCTCCTTTCGTGATGAAAATATAATCGAATTAGAATTTCTATTGAAAATATCGTTGAATGTGAAGTCGGCGCAATGCGGAAATGAACTTTTGATTACGGATTGAATTTTCATAAAGGGTTGGAAATTATCAAAAAATTAACAACGATGACTTTTCGTTTCATTTTATCCTTATACGAAATGGTAATTGGATAAAAATTACATCGTTGTTGGAATGCTGCAATTCGTATGTGTGAGTACGTATTATAGGTTCTTGTAGCAGTGTAGAGTGTAGGTTACGTATCTATTCGACTCGTAAAGCGCGAGTATCATAGCGAGCGAGAAGTTTATACGGTGGAATTTAGAAATAGGCGGATTTGTAAAGCTTCTTGAGTGAAATAAATGATATTCTTGCCAGTTGTTTATTCTCTTGTTTTAATTGATACGTTATACGAGCGACATGTAAGGCTGTATTTCGTTCACGAAATAGTCGCGGTATAAATGTGAGTAATTGCTCAGTTATTTTAAAGACCTTGATTTTCTTACCAACGTTTTACTCAAGTCGTTGTACGTATAACGTAATAGCGCCGCAGAAGCAAAACCTCGAAAACAGATTAAGCTTTTATAGTAGCCTGGCAATTTATCTAACCTGAATTAGAAATATGATGGTACATGAACCAAGGCAAAGTTTAAGTGGTTTTGTATACGAGTAAAATACGCTCGCGTCCCTTAAACGTTAATTATAACTGTATTTTATTTCATCGTGATTGTATAAACAAATAATAATTATACGCTATCGTAACTATATTTACGTAGTACTAACGCTATTTAACGTCCAAATTTAATTTCGTTTAAATATTTTCCAATTTAAACGCTATAGGTAGGGTTTTAAATGTTATAATAGGCACCTACGAGCGCCAACGTAGATAAGTTTTTATTGAGTAAGCGTTTAATTTCGAGACGATGATACCATATTGAAGGATTAGTTACGATGTAAATACCTATTATTAGAAAAAATATACCTAATGGTGATTTGGAAAACACTACAGTTAACGTGACTCTATTCTTGGTTGTGAATTTTTCCTAAAAGTATGATACACAGGTAAACACAGGACTGGGGTAACTTTAGCTTCTAAGTGTGTTTTGGCACAACCTACTTTTTTCAGAACAAAAATTGAACTTTCTTCGAATAAAAACTATCTTAATTTTTTGAAGTAAAAAATAATTACCTAGTGAACAAATTTTTCAATTCTTTCAACAAATAAATAAATAAATAAATAATACCTAGGTACCTAATTTTATCAACATTTTTGGAGAAAACAATATTACTTCTTCAACTATTTATTATTTTTTTTTTTTTGAAAAAATCCCTCAATTTTTTTTGGGGGAGAGATCGTCATTTTTTGTCAAATTTCAAAAATTAATAAATCTTTTAATTTTTGTACCTAATAAAAAATTTCTCATCTTTTGCGGTAATTTTTTTTTAATTTTTATTATTATTTTTTTTGAATTGGAGGAAATAAGCTCTCAATAAATGTTTTGAAGAAAAACCCCTAATTTTCGATCTCAATTTTTTGAAACAAAAAAATTCGCATTATTCTGGTACTTTTTGTAGTAGGGGAGAGTACCCCACAGTGAGACACTTTTTAGTCAAAAATTCATAACTCTACTATTTATCATCAGAAATGGTTGGTTATGGGATCAAATGCAAACTACATCGTTTACGCTCATAATGCATCCATAAAAACTGAAAAAATATCATTTTAGGACCATCACACAATTTTTCAAAAAAAATTTGACAAGTTGTCTCACTCTGTACACGGGTAGCTCAGAGTGAGACAGATCGTGGTGAACTATGAGACGGTGTCTAAAATGTTATAATTAAATGGAAATACGTGCTCTTGACCCAATATAATATTCAATCATAAGTTCAAGATATGCTATAACTTGAAAAATTTACAATAAATGAAAAAGGGGAGCTATAAATTTTTTTTTAAATTTCATAATTTGAGAAAGTTTGCATTGCATGAATTTTTCTTGTTTTGTTCATTTTGCTCTTTCTGTTGTCATTATTGCCATGAGGTGTACATAATTTGGCAGTATTAGGCAGTATAACATCTAAAAATCAGACTTGGAAATTTTTTGTATGTTACTGCTATTACATTTTTGCCGATATGGTGCACAATGGGACACTGTCTCACTGTGGTCGACCCACGTTTTTTCTTCTTCTAAAATTCATAACTTTTGATATTTTATACTTAGGATTACGATTCTAACGTTAAAACGTACTTATTTGGTTATATTTCACATCAACCCATAAGGGTATTCTCGAACTCAACAGGAAAAATTAAATTTTCAAAAAAACCCACTTTTTACAAAATTAGGAAAAAAACGTGATTTTTAGAAAAATTGCAATAGCAGGTTTACCATTCAGCGAAACGAAACATTTGTTAGTTCACGTGATGTATATGATTAAAAGCTATATTGTGTATAAAGGAGCCCAAAAATTAGCAATATTAAGTAGGTAAAAATAGGCTGTTTCACTCTGTCTACCGTCTCACTGTGGGGCACTCTCCCCTACTTATTGAAAATTTCTAATTTTTCAGAAATAAAAATAACTCCAAAGTTTTTTTTGGAGAAAAAAAATCATTCAACATTTTAAAACTTCAAATTTAAAACTTCTTCCGAAAAAATCGAGCTTCATCCTAGAAAATTTCAAGTTTCCAGCCCTGGAACTGATACAAACTGATAAAAAAGTTCAGTTATGCTCATGCATATAGGTAAAATTTTTTTCATTTTCAAATAATAGATCGTTTTTTAATAGAAAAAAAGGGCAAAAAATCATTTTGACAAATAGAAAAAATAAGTTTGAAATTTTCATCAGAAATAAACTAAAAATATTAGCAATTTCAATCATTCTAGGGGATATCTTCGAAACTGAAAAAACAATTTTCGAAAAATATTTTTAAAATGGACTATACAAAAAATAATTGGGAAAAATTGACACTAGAATATACGAGTAGTAAATAGTTAATAAGTTGTCTACTTGGTTTTCCATATACCTACTAATGATGAATAATTAATGATACAATATTCTTACGTTAATTGTATTGCCTACTCAGTTTGCCGTAAATATGGTGTTTGTGTATAAACTGTGAGAGAGTAAGAATAGGGAGCATTAAAAATTCGCACCCGGTTCATTTCTTTATTTTTTCGATTGGACATGTCTTATGGCTGGGAATCAAATTCACTAAACTTTCGAGAACTTCAAAATTTAAAAATATCAGAAATTATCAATAATTTTTTTTAAATTAAAAAAATCAAATAATTGAAAATTAAAGTAAAAATAAGTCGAAGTAGTCAATTCGTTAAATATTATCTAATATTTTTTTTTACACTTCTTTACAAAATTTTTGGTTACTTTTTCAATATTTTGTTAGGATATAAATCCCATCTATAAATTTGAATAAAAAAATATCCAATCAATGAATAAATCAAAAAATATTTTGAATTGAAGTTGATGAATCATTCGTAGTTATTAATTTGAGAATGTTTTATAAAAATGAAATTTTAAAGAGTTATTTTAAAAAAGAAAAATTCCGAATATTGCAAAAAAAATTTCTTGCTTGTTTTTAAATTTGGTTTATTTTTATAAAAATTTCAATTTAATTTTTATAATTTTTAAAAATTTTTACTGAATTTTAAACATTTTTATAAAACATGAAAAACTGACCATTAAAATTTTTTTTGAAAAGTTAGTGAAAGTTTAAAAATTTACCAAATCTGAAAACGATTTGAAAACTTATAAATTGCCAAATTTTGAAAATTTTGATCTATATTATTGAAAATTTGTCATGTTTAACAAAATGCTTCATTTTAAAAATTGAAAATATTCGTAAAAATTAAATAAATTGGGGTTTAAATAATATGTATTTGACTAAAAACTATAAAAATGTTCATGTTTGTTAAATTTCGAATTTTTACCAAATTATAAAAAATTCATAAAACTTGAAAAATTGGCCTTAGGTATAAGTATAAAAGTTTTGAAAAATCTATTTGCTTAATTTTTAAAAACAAATTAATTAAAATTTTGAAAATTGTAAAAATTTAAGGAAATCAAAAAGTAAACAGTTAAAAAATTTTAGAAAAGAAATTGAAACTTGTAAAAATTTAATAAACATGAAAAAGTAGACCTTTCAAAAATTTCAGGAAAATCTGAATCGATTTTAAAAATTAATTCGATGATCTTTTGTAAAATTTAACCCTACAAATGTAGGACTTCACATAGGATAAATTCAAGAAATAATTCATTATTTAAACTGAAAATGTTTTTGGAACCAGTGCTTTCAATTTACATAAGTTCTTACAATTCTTTCGTATGATTTCAGCCTACAACTAAATGACATCTGAAGTAATCATTTCGGCAAGAAATTCATTAATTTTGTGGAAATTTAAATTCATGAGTTGAACAATTTCATCAGTTTTCATCAGATTTGACAATTTTTTTTTATAACATTCATTCCTACAAATACCTACACAATATACTTAATTCATTTTATTTTGTGAAAATTTAAAAGTATTGGTTGGAAATTTTTTGTGGAACTGTTTTATCAATTTATTATCATCAATTTCGCAATTTTTTGCATTATTTAACCCGGTAACTGTACTACTTCTGAAGTAATAATTTCGAGAAGAAATAATAATTTCGGGAATAAATTAAATTAATTTTATGGAAAATTGAATTTATGAGTTGAACAATTTTCTTTTTAAATTGTTCACTCGATTTACCTACCTATCAGCTGTTATTTTTTTTAAAATTTATTTTTCATTTAAATCGCGTGTTTGAATATGCCATACCTAATTATTTTTTTGAGTTCTTTTCTTCATTGAAAAATTTGTTTAATTAACTTTTACTCTTTCCAAAGAAATTTTTGCTGAATTTCTCATCAGTTTTTTCAAACTTTTCTCAAGTTATTTTTTTTATTGATTTCTTTGAAATCTGTTTGGTATTGAAATTTTTTACTTTTCAATGTTTTTTAAATGATTTTTTTCTTTTTAATTCAAATTGTTTTCAATTGTTTCTTTCTTTTTAAAAATACGTATTTTTTGAATCTTCCTTTCTTTTTTATCTACAATTTTTATTTATCTTATTTTCATTTTTTTTCTTCTTCAAAATTGTTTTGATATTTTTCTTTTTCAAAATTCTGGTCTTACATTTTTTATTAATAAGTTTGATGAAAATAATTTTAAAAATGCGATGTGAACAATGAACAGCTTACAAAAACGAAAGACGTCTCAAATCAGTGCAAACTGTTAAGTCAAGTACATACTTCTCTGAACTCTTACAAATGCTATTAACCATTTTCCAAAACAGAGCTCATACAAAATTCAAGTTGGAAATTTACTCTGCTGAACTCCAAGAATTAAAAACTGTTGTAATCCTGGCAACATCTGAGATCAACTCCTCAACTCCACAAGGACTTTGGCCAATCCTTCACCTTTGTCTTCTAACAAGAGTTTCAAACAATTCATGATGAAATCAACGACAGTTGTCAGATAATTACCTACACTTCAAATTTAAAGAAAAAAAAAATCATTTTCGATGAAAATTTGAAACAATCAAATCAAAAACAACTGATGAAAAATACTGCAACGACTCAAATCTAAATTAATTTCTTGCTCGAAGAACTCGTCGAATTCATCCTGCGAATAATTGCCATCTCCGGCGACAAATAAGCTAACCTAGCAACCTTCAATGATACTCAGAAAACACCCCTTCCTGCTTCACATACATATACCAACACGTAAGCTGAGTCGCATTTTCAACAACAACAGAAGATTAACATCATTTCGAATCTAATTATGGCACAGCCTCTTGTAGAATATCATTCACGTAGGTACACGTACGAAAGTAACCGAGATATAGCTACGTTAATTCGAAACGGATTCTCAAACACTCGGAAACTCGACGCTAGATCCGACATCGTTGCGAAAGAATAATTTATAAACAAACAACTTCAGTAGGTACGACTACATTTACAACAGGCGTGTGTAGATTGTAGAAAAACGCAATCAAATAGGTAGGCTACGGGTGGCTATAATTTTTGCAAAACTGCTTCCTCTAATTCTGCAACAAGATTAAGTTGGCAACATTTAAAAGTCAACTAGCCGCGATAAAATATTAAAAAAATAGTAAAAGTCGATTTGTGTTTAATCGCATAATCCCCAATCGGTTGAAGCGTTTGTCAGAGTGATTAATAGTGAAGTGTTTAAGTTCGCATTAGATTTTTGAAAAGGCGTTCACAATACCCGATACACGAAAAACATTGTTTTTTTCTCTCCCCTTCGTAATTTTAAATTAGACGCGCGCTAATGAGCCTTCATCCATACTCTACTCTTTGCTTTAATTCAACCCGTTATAATGTAATCTTTCGTTATTTTAATTATCCGATTTTTTCCTTCAGTTCTCCATCCAAAACATTCTCTCATTTTTTTTTTTTTTTTTTGAAAACGAAAAAAAAAACACGCACACGTAAAGTGAACTTTACAAAAAGACTAAATTTCAATGTTCGCCCTTAAATTATGCGAAATTAACGTTTCGTATACCTGAGGAGAAAAAATTAAAACAACGACTGTGCGGGAAAAAATTTCCAAAATTTGATAAAACAAATATAAAACAATAAAAAAAAATTAATTTTCGAGGATTAGGTAAAGTTGAGAATATAAAAATCTCGACCAACTTTGATGTTGTTTTTCTTTCTTTTTTCCCAAGGCTGGGAAACAAAACTCAACAACTTTTCGCCGTTTACAAAATTAATCCAGGTTTGGGTTTACCTACAAAGCTATTTTGCATTCTGAAAAAGAAATTCTCGTATTCGTGAAACTACCTTTGTTTACGAATGCTCGTTTAATTACGATTTCAACATCATCACAAAGATCAGATACCTTTCTAGAGGATTATAAAACCGCTTTTTAAATATCATTAGACTTGAGGGCGTACACGCGTAGTCGAGTATCAAATATTGAAATTACTCTCGATATTGTGAATTTCACAATAGCGAAGTTCAAATTGGTAAATTGTTTGAACCCGACTTCTTAAGGAAAATAAAACCGCTGCTGATTTGAAAGCTACAATTAGTTTGGCAAACTTAATGTAAACATCTGTAAATAGGATTAGTGAAAAATGGATGTCCATTTTTCATCCAAAAATAACCAAACTATCGAATGAAAAAGAGAAAGTCTATGGTAAATACTTTAGCAAATCCTTACATATGCGTACAGAAAGCTCCTTATACAGTGTTCATCATTATAAACACCGGGATTAAGTATTATTTGTAATTGAATAACTCGCCCCAAATTACGATCAACCTGAGAAATGGTTTTAACGTCGAATAAATAGAAATTTGGGTAAATATCCGCGAAACCATAACCTATATAATTGTTTTTCAACTTTTAATAAAATGGATTCTAAAGATGGACATAATTTATCAAAAGCTCTCTCTCGGTTCTTTTCCAGGGTATTTGAAATCGAATACCGTACCGTTTACTATTTTTCCCAGTTTCGGATCAACAACCAGAACAAATTGTGATAAATGAGTCGACAAAAATAATTTCCCGGAGTTGAACGCACTTCGATACAAATTACGACGAATTTAGCTCGCGAAATTGGAAAAATAATGCAGTGAAAAAAATACTCCCACTAAAAAAATAAAATAAGATGACTTTTCATAAATACCTAATCCAGTCAAATTAGGGTATTTCCCTAAACAAAATGAAGGGAGGATTTTTTAGTAGAGTTTTTTCCTCTTAAAGGTGTCCTAATAATTAACATAAGTATAAAAAGTTTCCCAAAATCGAAGTGAATCTTTACCCTCAAATATCCACATTTTGGTACCCCAATTTTTCGCTCTCGCATTATTCGTGTCTATCTCAGTTCCTAATAAAGCTCCAGAAATTTTTTTATACCTACAAAAACACACAGAATTAATATTCTTCCAAATCGGTTATTTTAAATTTTTTGTAGGAATTATAGTAACGAGGTAAATCGACTTATTCGTGGAAATGTTTCCCTATGAATTTATGGGTACTGGGCTTAAAAAGTCGATTTGATGCATCAATATCTCCCACCGAAAAAATTATGAATGACTAATTTTTGAGAAATTTAATTTTGTACATATTTTTTTTGTGCTGAAAATTTTTCAGTAGCTTTATTAGAAACTGAGATATACGCTAATAAAGTGAAGGCAAAAATGTGGGTATTGTGAGGCGGGGGTTTATCTTCACTTTGATTTTAAGGAACTTTTTATATCCTAATTACGACACCATTACGAGCAAATTTACGAGAATTTTTTTTTCATTTTGTTTGGGCAAAGGCCATTTTTCAGCTTATTTGACTGGGCTAAAAACATTTAAAACAATAAAGAAAACCATGAGTAGGTAATCAAAATCTTACCTTTTATGGCGTTAAAAATGACGAATAAAATATACAACACACACGAATTCATGGTAAATTAATGTAATAAATATCTAAGAAAAACCTCTCATTTAAAAAATGTACGATAAAATAACCTCCGTTATGGAAAAAAAATAAGCAATTTTTTTTATAGATTACGTATCATCACTCGCGTTACTTAATCATTACTTTGATCACACGACTGAAATTACGAGAAGACGAAAATTACGTCGCGAAAAATGCCACAAACGACGAGCGTCCCGGTAAAGTACAACTTTCAAATGCCTTCACAGTAAAGTTGGTTATTTGTGAAACCAAAGTTGAAAGTTTCCGAATTTGAAAGCTAGCCAGTGTTACCACGTAACCGCTTCTGAAGAGAATTTCACTCAAAATGATCGTGTTTTGATATCAACGCGAACGAGATAAAAAACAATAATATTTTCACGTTCGATTTGACATCGTGTATTATTATTTTTCTTCCAATTACGACTTTCTAACTAGTCGTGTTTTTTTGGGATGGAGCATTATTTGGTATAAGATGGCAATCTCTAAATAAGCTTCGTACAACGTGGTAAGTGCAAGTGGTGACAGGCTTATACTTGTACATGGAATGGACACTGTGATACACGTTGCGAATTTCATCGCATCATGTTTTCAACAAACCGTAGACCTACTGTACCATGAGAATTATTTCTAGACCAATATTATGACAGGGTAATCCTACCGGAGAAATTGTAGTTATTTTTTTAGCGTGAAATACTTATTTTTAGAAGAAATTTTGAGCCTATCTAATACCTAACAAGGGAACGTTGTCAATAAACTCAGAGTGAGTTGAAATTTGACTCACTGAAGAAGGATATTACGCAGACTTCAACACTAAATTTTGAATAGTCGAAGTAAATTTTTCAATTTTTGACGAATTTTTGAGAATGGCAAAAATAGCTCACTGGTATATCAACCCGGGAAAAAATCTGTTGGATCTAACCATATATGAAGTGGTCAGATCTAACCATATATGAAGTGGTCAGATCTAACCATATATGAATTTTATATCTATCAAATTTGATCAAATCATATATAATTTGATCAAACTATACACAATTTGATCCAATGATGTATGATGAGATAAAATTAAATATGATTGGATCATATTTGATAGGTACATTTCCCATTTATTATGGTTAGATCTGACCATACCCATCCCAAATTTTTCTCAACGGTCACCCATCCAAGTAGTAACCAAACCCGAAGCTGGTTAACTTTTCCAATCAGATCAATGATGGTGCACTCAACTTGGTACGAACCATTTCATATATAATAAGACAGTTTAATTGTATTTATGTGACACACAATCAAAGATAACAATTACTCAAGGTTGTATAACTAAAAGTATCAGGAAAAATTCCTGTGAGTAGATAATTTCAACTTAAATTCAGAAATGATTTTTGTCGCGATACCTTCAGGACCCCATGGGGGCACTGCGCCCCAAAATTTTTGACCAAATCCAAAAAAAAATGTAAAAAAGCATGTAGCATGTCGTTTGTTACATTTTTAATAGTGCCTACTCCGAATTTTGCCTTACTTTTTTGATGGAACCCTATTCTGGCACTGCTCGTAGCCCCTAAAATTTTGAAATGAATCTGGGTTGACTCATTTTGATTTCACAGATATAACTTGATCCAATAATATCAAATTATATATGAGAGAATCTAATTTGATCCAATTTGATCCATTCGGATCTAACCATTTCTATATAACTGGATTTTCACTGATATGACTTGATCTAATTATATCAAAGTAGATATGAGGAGATCTGGTTGATATGATTTGATCTATTTTGATACAACCATTTTGGATGAAACTGAAGTTTTACAGATTCAACTTGATCCAATAATATCAAATTATATATGAGAGAATCTAATTTGATCCAATTTGATCCATTCGGATATAAGCATTTCTATATAACTGGATTTTCACTGATATGACTTGATCTAGTTGATATGTTTTGATCTATTTTGATATAATCATTTTAGATATCAGTGGATTTTCTCTGATATAACTAGATCCAATTTGACTAAATTTTATCCAATCAGATCAACATTTGGATCAAACTTGATCAAATCTGATCAGATTTTATCCAAATAGATATGACTTGATCCATGAGATTTTTTCCCGGGAATTTTTCACAGAAATAGTATATTCAGCCCCCGGGGGGACACGACTTTCCCAAAATCAATAAAGATAATTTTTAGCCGAATTTTTTTTTTTAAATTTAGGCTATTGTGTCCGACCCTAATTTAGAAGGAGGGGGGGTAGAAGAGTTCTGACCTCATTTCTCGACGTTTGGGACCAAAAGATGGCGATCTGTCACATGTCACATATTTATATATATATAGGTATAGGCTTCCGGACATGTCGGCCACCTTGCGGGTTATTCTTACATTACAAGTCAGCCACCGTACATCTCGGCCATGGTTTGGCGCATACGGGTTATTTCTACATTACAAGTCAGCCATTCTCAGCCACCTCGACTGCAGGGTTTCACAAACTCCGCGCAACCCTTAGAAATCAAGTCACAGGGATGAACGCGGGCTCTACAATTAATGCACAGTGTGTAGAATCACAAGCACTGACCGAGATGTACGGAAATATGCCGAAACTAGATATACACGACCTCAACTTTTGACTCATAATTTTTCAGTATTTTATCGACGCACAGAAAAGTTATTGATACCAAAAATTTTAGTACACTGCAGGCTTATACTTAATCTGAAAACCTATTTAAAATTTGAATTAGGTAGGCCAATTTTTTAATTTTTTCCCGCAAACTTCATCCTAAGAGTCTCATTATTTTTCCCAATGCGTATTTCTTGTATATTAGATCGAATCTGTGATTGAAATTTTTTTCAATTTTGACATTTTTCGGAAATTGGACAAATATATATGAAAAGTGGCCGAGATGTACGGAAACGGGCAAATATATATATATATATATATCTTTTGGAACTCTGGGGCCGAGCCTAACAAGTCAAATGAGGTCAAACTTGATAGGTAGGGTCCCCTCGGTGTAGGAATGATGCAAAAGAATTTTTGGGGCCCTAACTCAAAATTGGGGGTATGACCCCTTTTTAAGGGGGTGCGAGGGAGCCCCAATATCATGAAATTTTTTGAAACTTGCCCCAGGGATGAGAATCCTAATTACCTACACCGTAGTCAAATTTCAGCCCCCTAAGTCATCCCCACCCCATTTTAGGGCCCAAAAAGTGGATTTTGGGGTCATTTTTTTCACGTTGATCAGGCTACAGACCCCCCCCAAATGGGGCTGGGGGGCCAAAATTTTCATCATGGATCAAGTTTGTGCCCCTGATGTGCCTTTTGTAGGTTTCAACTTTTGGGCCCCCTTTGACCCCTGTCAAGGGTCAAAAATCAAGATTTTTCACAATTTTTCATGTTTTTTCTCGCTTCCCGGTACGTTGATCAGCCTGCAGCCCAAACCAAATGACCTTGGATGCTAAGATTTGATATTTAGGATAGGTAAGAATCACTGAGGTGCCTTTTGGATTTTTTGACCCTTGAGCCCCAAAATTGGGGGTGGCCCCTTTTTGAGGGGGGCTCTAAAGAGGCCCCAATTTGGCAAAATAATTTGAAATTTTTACCAACAACAGTAACTCTGATTGTCTCTACTATATCCAAATTTCAGCTTCCCAAGTCATCTCCACCCCATTTTAAGGCTCAAAAAGTGGATTTTGAGGTCATTTTTTCACGTTGATCAGGCTACAGACCCCCCCAAATGGAGCTGGGGGGCCTAAATTTTTATCATAGATCGAGTTCATGCCCCTGATGTGCCTTTTGTAGGTTTTGACCTTTAAACCCCTTTTGACCTCGATACAGGGTCAAAAATCAATATTTTTCAAGTTTTAACCTGTCTTTTCTGACGCGTTGAACAGCCTACAGCCCAAACTAAAAGACCTAAACAATCGAAATTTGGGATGTAGGGTCAGTAGAGGTCACTGATGTGCCTTTTGGGGGTTTCGACTTTTGAGCACCATTTGACCCCCGTACAGGGTCAAAAATCAGAAATTTTCACGTTTTAACCTCTTTTTTGGTGTGTTGGCCCTCGTCTGAAGAGCTAAAAGTGTGAAGGGGATTGAGAGCGAAGCCCTCAATCCTCTCCTGCCATGTCCCTATTGAGGGTGAAGTCCCCCAATAGGGGCATGGGGGCGGAGCCCCCATCTGAAGAGTTGGAAGTGACGAGGTGGTTGGGGGCGAAGCCCCCAACGCGGGGGTATGGGGCGGAGCCCCCATCCGAAGAGCTGAAAGTGATGAGGAGGTTGGGCAGGAGCCTCAACAGAGGTATGGGGGCGGAGCCCCCATCTGAAGATGAAATCTTCAATGCAGAGAGGAACTAAAACTGAAGACATAAACCTGACATTTTTAAACTGAATTTGAAGTTAAAACTGATATTGAAACTGAAATACCATGGATGAAAACGTTTTCAAAGTGGTACACTAACTTGAAAAAAAAAATTCGGCTGTCGCGGAGCATCTTGACTGCTACGCGTTTTTTTTTAGTTTCATTTTTTTTTTTTTTTTTTTTTTGGTTAAAAATGGTTTTATGGACTTGAGAACAATATTTAGTTCGCCCAGGGCGGGCAAAACTTACCCGAAACCAACAAAAATCAATTTTTTAAATTTTTATTAAATTAAATTTTTTCATTTTTCCCCTTTTCTATGTTAAAAATGGTTGAGATTGTCACGAAACACAATTAAAAAAAGTTAACAATGAGTATGATATTCGTAATCAGTAGGTACTGATGGTTAAAAATATATTATTTTTTTTTTTAGTTTTAGCAACCCTGATTTCGCTCAAAATTGCCTCCTTTTGTGAAATAAGCTATAAACATGAGGGGTCAAAATTATTAGGGAATTAATATTTCACTAGGACCCCTCAATGATTGTACAAAGTTTCAAAGTTATCAGTTTTTGCATTACGGAGATACAGACTTGCAAAGTTTAAATCATTCATTACCAAAAAAAAATGTTTTTCCTGACTAGGCACGTTTTTTCATCCACATTCACATAGTATAATATGTAATTGTCGAGAAGTACAAGGTGGAAAACACTCTGCCAGAACAAATGAAAATTTTCGATGAGCATTACTCAGTGCCTGCTTTCTGGAAGTTAGGCACACATACTTACATGGACTCATCATAAGTTGCATACTTAGTGTCTGGTTGGAAGCCTTTACTCTCAATCTGGTGCACCCTGTATAATTTACCTGTCTATTAAGCTAAATTTATTGTTTTATTCTTATAGCAAATAGTTCAATTCGAAGTCTGAATCACAAGAACTTGATCAGCACATGATTATTGAATCTCTTTGTATAATTCTTTTTGATAGATAACAATATGTAAAATTTTCATAGAATCCGTAGATGTAGGTTTCAAACTAGCTCTCAATAATCATTACATTTTATCTCAAATAATTGGAAATTCGCAGAACCTATCAATGGTTGGATGAATTTTGATTACACCGATACACTCGTTATTATTTTTACGAGCCACTACTTTTATCATTCATTGAGTAGAAAAGAAAATATGAAATGAAATGGGATGGATTTTCGAACTTCCATATAACTAGGTAAGCAATACGAGTAGAAATGTAATGATGAACATGAACTAAGAAACTAATTTTCACGTCACAGTACTGAGAATCACAGACCTGATTGCATGACCATGACCTACTTCTTGCAGAAAAAGTTCTGAACTTTCTTGACATGAAAAATATTTATTTCATTTCTTTCGAAAAAATCTCAATTTTTCAAAAAATAAATATTCAACTTGTATTTTTAAAAATTTTCCATTCGTTTCAGAAAAAAAAAAATCAATTTTTTGCCTTATTTTTCTTGGAAAAAATCTCTTGAGTACCTGCTTAGAGCTAAAATATTTCCTAAATTTTTTTGGGAAAATTTTTCTGAATTTTCTTGAAATAAAAATAATGTTTTACTTAATAATGTTAGTTTATAATATATTTCTTTCACTAAAACAAAATAAAAAAAATTTTGTAAAATTTTTTGCCAAAATGTTAAATGTTAATTTTTTCAAACTGAAAAGTAATCTACAAAATAAAAATAAAAAGATTCTTGTAATTTCAAAAAAGTATTTTATGACAAATTTTTATTTTATTTTTTTTTCAATTTTTGGAAAAAAAATTTATCCACAGTTAGGGCTGGAAAACTCAAGGTAAAGTTGAGGAGTTGATTCTGAGATTTATAATTTTTTAGCTTTAATCGAATTTGATATTTAAACACTTTTTTGAATGCATTTTTATACTTTGAAAAAAAAAATCTTTAAGAATTTTAAAAATTTCACTCAAACATTTTTTTTTTTTTTTTTAGTATTTTATTAAAACATCCATTTTCTCAAATCTTGCTCAAACCTCTACTCCTGAATTTTCTAAAATAGTTTTTTCATTTTTTTGTTAATTTTTTATTGGGAAACATTAAAACACTAATAATGTAGACCATGTAGAACTTATTTTTTAATGCATTTTTCAAAATAGAGAAATTTAAATTTGTCTTTTATGAATTTTTAGTCTTTCTTTTAAATTCTTTTTTTCTCGGTGCTTCCAATTCATTAAAATTTCCTATTTTTCATTTTGTTGAACGGTCGGAAGTAAAAATTTTCATTTGTATTCGCATACCATATAATTTAGGCGCAGCTATCTCGTTCGATACCTGAGAAAATTTAACCATTAAAGCTCGAAGATGTCCTAAATTGAATTCCAGTATTCATAAATAGTGTTTTCTATTAAATTGAATTAACTGTCCCTTTCTTGTATGAAAACTGAGAAGAAACTGTACAAGTTAGCGACCTTTTTCGCCGCAGATTGAATTGCATTGACCTTGGTTAATTTAGCCATCCTAACGGATCTTCTTCGAAACTTTTTACTTCTGTTTTGTTCCGTAAATACCAAAACCCATTCCAAAGATAATCGTCTTTGACATTTTTTCGAAATTACATTTCGACCTCTTACCCCACCGTAACAGTTACTTATTTTCACATTTATGAGAAGAAATTGGATTCGCTTTTTTGTTTTTATTACTCGTAATATTTCGCCACAAAAGTAGCTTTTACAAATGAAATGTTCCTAGATCTATCAACTTGTTGGGATTATATTGGGTTTATGTGTGATATGAAATTTCCACTCATGCTACCGATTTTCTACTTCTCAACGGAGCATCCACACCTGCTACAAAGAAGGATGAATTTGTCGCTAAGAGTTATTTTAATGAAATCAATTTAGCAATAGAACTATAAAATATAAATACGTACCTAGACCTACCTACAAACTTACTTATTTTAGATTTAGCTACTTTCATGGAAATTACCCAATGAATAATGATATCTTAGCTATTGAAACTCCTATGACTGAAAAAAGTTCAATTGTAGGTAGGTAAGTACTGAATATAAGTAGGTACCTACTAGAAAAGGAAATTATGTCATCTTTACTGTAAGGTAAACAGTTCCTTCCTTCGGAAAAAAATGCTAAAAAATTATGGTAGACATAGATTTTTACTCTCGGTCTGGATACTTTATACCCTTACATAAAGGTACACGAGTTATGAGATGCTGTTCATGCTATATGATGGCAAACGTAATCAAGATATTATAAATCAAACACCAATTTTCCGTCTTTTAAAGGAAAAACGAGTTTCTATAAAATTTGGCTCACGTAACAAACGTATTAAATGTTTTGAAATGCATTCAGCCATTTTCTATACCCGCCTTACATTGTCTTCGGAACGCTTAAATTTTTACCCCACCTTTAATTTTGTTTCACTGTTCATCTAGTCCTTTCACTGTATCAAATTTATAAATTATATGGTATTGTATAAGGAACTATTTTTACTTTCTAAGCGTTCCCTTTTTTGGTATCAGATTAGCACTTACTCTAATGAGCTAACTTTGTAAGACATTCAAGTTTCCAATTAGAAAAGTTTTCGCTTCGTATTCGCTTTCTACGTACGCGAATATAAAAAAGTAACTTCCGAACTTAAAGAATCGTATGTCACCGAAAACTTGAATATATACGAGTTGTTCTCAAGTTATACAATTTTTACTCCTTTCTGCTTCAATTTATCCTTGAAATTAAATTCCCCTTTGCCGAAAAACAATCGCTTATCGTCATACTTTTTTACTCGAAAACATTTCGTCGCTATACTAATCGAAAAAGTAGATAATCTAACAAAAATTATGATTTTTTTTTTTCTCAAATTAAAAAATGTGTGTACTTCTTTCCCAATTTCAGTAGATTTTTAATAGCTTGTAATAAGTATAGCTACTCGGAGGAAAAAAATTCTCAACCTAATATTCTGCATATGCGACTATAGATATGTGACGATGTTCTTTTTACCAAAAATTGGTCTCGACATTTTTTTTTTTTTTATAATAACATTATCTCACTAAAAAATCAAGTTAATGAGAATTTAATTTGTTGCAGGGATTTGGAAAATACTTTTCTTTTATTGATGAATTTTCCATGTATCAACCAAGCATTATTTTTTTCTGAATAAAAAAAATCAATTAGGTACCTACCTAATACAAAAAAAAATCACGTTTTCTTACAATTTGTTTAATTTTCCCCCTTTTTTTCAAAGATTGGCGTGCGCAAAATTTTTCAAGTTGAAAATTGAAATTTTTTAGCTCAGGTTTGTAAAACGTAACGAAACGAAAAACGAAAAAATTAAAATTTCAAAAAAACGAAACGAAACATAATAAGTAAGGAAATCTAAAATGAGCAAAAAAACAGAACTGAAAACAAAAAAATTAAATTAAAAAAAAAAAACTAAAATCTTGATGAAACTTTAAAATTTGAAAATACCAAACGAAAAAAAAATTAGTTTTTATTTTCGTTTCGGTTCAGTTTTTTAAAAAAATCAAAAACCTGACTTTATGTAAGAATAATTTGAAAAAAACAACCATAACAGCAGCAATCAGCATTGAAAATTTATTTGAAATTGATTGCATTTGTAATAAAAACAATTCTGTAAGGAATTTCTTCAAAACTTTTCGTTGTAAATTCAAAACAATATTTTGGAAAAAGAATTAATTTTTTGTCCTTTCAGGCTGTAGTTTAGCTTCCAAAAATTTCAGAAAATAAGTATATAAATTATTGTTTATTTTTGAAAAATACTTGGTTGTTGATTTGTCCTAAAAATGTGGGTATTGTAACGAAAATTCAAATATGGCTGATAAAAAATACCTACATTCAACTAAAACAGTAAACAAAACGGTTTTTTTATCAGCCATATTTGAATTTTCTTAATAATACACATATATTTAACTACATTATTGTGTCAAAACGAGTGCATGAATTGATTTTATTTTTTAATATAAGTTGTTAAGAGAAGAATAATCTACACAGGTAAAGATCGCGATTGCTGAAATAATTTCGTGGGAGTCGATAATCGTGCAGGTAAAATTGACAAAATTGGCTATCTTTGCATCACTACACTTGATTGAATATTCAAAAAAATCAAAATCTAGTCGTGTACCGGGGTAGTTTACACCTTTAGGAATAAGTTTTATCCAAAAATAATTTTGATCCGATGTTTCGTTTTTATACAGAAATGTTAATAAAAGTGGATGTTTTCGTGTTGTGATTACCTACTCATTTACCTACTAATTAAAATTTTAAACGGAATTGGAGATTTTTTTTGAATAATTGAAAAAAATATATTTCGTGAAGAAATCTAGTTTAAATTTTTCAAGAAAAAAATAAAATAAAATAAAATTTTTAAAAAAGCAACAATAACAACTAGGTATGTGGAAAATTTATTCATACGAGTACTTACCTAATTTACTGCAGTAAAAAAACACTTTTGCAAAATCATTTTTTGATTTTTTTTGAGAAGGGTTTCTGCAGAATTTAGGTTAAAAGTTCCAAAAAATATTGCTCAAAATTTCAAAAATCCAAAAAATTCATTATTCAAAAACCAAAAAATGTTTTGTCATAATTATATGTATAGACTTATTCCACAGTGAAAATTAAAATCTAATTACAGAACTGAACTTTGGACAAAATTTACAATAATTTGAGTTGGTACCAACTCACATGAGTATTGCTGAAATAACAAAACGAAATAGCGAAAAGTGAAAAAATGTAGTAATTAAACTGATGGGGGGGGGGGCGATTGAAACGAAACAAAAAACTGTGAAGAAGTAATAACAAAACGAAAAAAAAAACAAAAAAAAAACAAAAAAAATCGAGTGTTGTGAGACGACATAACGTAACGAAATGAAAAAAAAGTTTCATTTCACAACCATGATTAAGAAAGTCTAATAAAAAAAATCAGAAAGGTTCTAAGCATTTTTCATTTTAATGAACCGGTTCTCGAGGAATTCGCCATGGAAAATTGCAAAACAAACAGCTGATCATCATTTCCCATTTTTAAAAAATAAATGGCTAGCAAAGTTGTAAAATTTCAAAACTTTTGCAATGCCTATCTAACTGCCTACTTTTCATGATAATGTCGTTTCTTATTGATTTAAAACTTGTTAAAAGTTTTTATTTATCAAAAATAGCTGGCTGTAAATTGTATAATTTTTTTAATCATTTTAAAATTATCAATTTAATGATGTTGTTATCATTAAGTACATAAAAATAATTCAATTTACATAAATTTTGAAAAATAAAAATAAAATTGAAAATAAAAAATAAAAATAAAAATAATAGAAAATCAGCTCTTCTAACGCATTAACTGCGTTAGAGTTTTTGATTTATACCACCTGCAGATACCGCCTGCTGATCCCTAGATCACAAAGACTCCTATGCCCCATTGTGTAATTTTGATTTTGAACATTTTAAATTTATTGCCCCGAAAAAGATAAGACGGCAGAGCACAAAGAGGACGTTGTGACGTGACCATTGTTCGATTTTGAACACTTTAAATTTATTGCCCTAAGATAAGATAAGATAAGATGAGATAACATATGAATAAATTATGGTTTTTAAAAACTTTTTCAACAAATTATTATTCGCTCATAACTTTTGATTGGAGTGAGATAGAAGGGTGGAGTTGCGCCATTGAAAAGAGCAGCATTTTTTCATCTAGAAAAGTTAATAATAACAGCTTGGTCGGAGGACAACTTTTTGAGTTTTATAAAAAATTGTCACTTTTTTTCATGTTTTTTCAAATATTTTGGTCGGTGTAAACTTCCTTGTCCACTTATGAAAATTACTAGTCCCATATGAAAAAATTCTAGACAAAATTTGTCATCCGTTGCCGCAAAGCGCAACTTTCTAACTATTATTGATATCGAGAAGCGTAAGGTTGAAAACACTCTGCTAAAACAGAAAAAAGTTTTTTCGATGAGCATAACTCAGCACCTGCAGTCAGAGGTTAGGTAAACATACTTACATTGACTCATCATTTGTTGTATAGTTACTGGTTGGAAGGCTTTACTCTCAATCCGGAACACCCTGTATAGATAAGAATATTCAATTAGGTTTTAACAAGATAAAAATATATTAGTTTTCTTAGTAATACCCATATTCATGTTCTCAAAAAATTTCTTGATTTAATTTTCCTTTTTTGACCATTATTAAAAAAACTTCACAATTAAAATATTAAGTTAGAAAATAATGATCATTGAATATCATTACATTCGTTTATCAAAAATGAATGAAAAAAATCAACCAAAAGCCAGTTCCCGTTGGGTTACCATTCAAAACACGCGCATCCACTATTGAGAACGTCACTTTTGAACCGTCTACTCACTATCAGAGAAAAATCCTCCAAGCACCACGTACTTTTCAGTGGCAAGGCAAGCGCTATGGTCTTCATTATCGCTTTTCTTTTTTTCCCTTTTTTTTCTCTCTTACTAAACCGATAGCTCCGTATATCAAGTTTGTATTTATACAAAGTTCCCTTTATAAAACTTCGCTTTGGCGGTTTGAATGTTGAACGAAATAATAGAAACTCCTTATAATTCTGTTCCCGATTCAGGCTCTAATTTCACTTTTTTATTGCCCGACTTACGCGTTCAGAATTAAGCGACTATACGAGCGACGTGCAAAAATAATAATTTTTTTAGAGGAAATATTCCGACTCACATTGTGTTGAAAAGGAGAAATTCGGCATAATCCAATACATTTTTTTTATTACTTATTCAAGATACGTTTTTTATGTGTTGAATAGCAAACAGTATAATACATGAAGGCCTACGTCTATTTTAGCTACCATTATTCACTATACCTTACCCATTTAGGGTATTTTATACACAATAAACTACCTACCTAGTACCTACCTGAGGTAAGTATGTTTTTCTTCGAGATAAATTAATTAAATAGGCCTACCATTCAATTAGTTGGCACTTTTTCCGCCCAGTAATTCATTCAATTCCATATTTAAATCTCTACTTATGTGGTACAAAAATTCTTAATTAACGAATAACGATAGACCTACACGACTACGTACTAGGGTGGAACAAAAATAAAAAATTTTCGATTTTCGAAATGTAATACCGCGGAAAAGTTGTGTCTTGGGGATACATGAAGAACCAAAAAAAAAATTTTCAAATCGAATAATATCTTCCAATCGCGCAAGAGCCCTCAAATTTCTAAAAACTTGCAAAAAATCAAAATTTGAAAAAATTGAAAAATGTTACAGAATGGGTTTTATGCCTTTGGTTGGCAAGTATTATCATCGTTATTAATATATTTTTTGGAAAATAATCCAGAATTCATCAGATCACCGCATTTATAAGACATTAAAAAAATGTCAGATTTTACGTTTTTTTTTTTTTAATTGAAAAAATGGATTAAAAATTAGAAAAAAAAATTGTAATTGAAATGGGTTTAAAATACACAGTTTCGCCCAAAAAGCAGTGGCGTGCTCCCACTTTTTGGGGCCTCAACATATTTTTAATTTGGGCCCCCTTGCATTTGTAATTTGGGCTCCCTTGCATTTGTAAGTCCAGAGATGAACCGAAGCGATTTTTCTAGGGGGCAAAATCATTGAAAATGGAGGGGAAAATATTTTTTTTCTCCTTCGCACTATTAATTTTCAAAAAAATGCGAAAAGAAAATACTGCCCGAGCGCAGCGAGGGCAAAAATTTTCAAAAATATTCGATTCTTGAAAAAAAAAATGCATTTTTAGCGTACTATCAATATTAAAAAGGAACAGAAGAAATACTGCCCGAGAGAAGCGAGGGCAAAAATTTTGAAAAACATAAAATTTTTGACAGAAAAAAAAAAGCATTTTTAGCATAAATTTGAGTTGGTAAAATTGCAATTTTTTCAACTCATGTAGGTACAAAAACAGTGGCGTGACGAAGCAATTTTAATGAGGGGTGAGACTCAAAATTTCCCAACTTATTTCCTCAACTTTCCAAACTAATTTTCTTCAAATTTCGCAGTTTTCCTTCAAATTTTTAAAAATCTAATTGACATTACTTTGTGCTTAGTTTTTTAAGCATTCCAATGATGACATACTAATAAGTTCAGAATTTAAAATTCGTCTCTTTGAAAAAGAAAATAGCGAAATTCTGCCCGAGCGAAGCGAGGGCGAAAACTTTTTAGGAAAAATCGTAATTTTGAAAAGAAAACTACTCATTTTCTTTACAAATTTGATAAAATGCGGTAATCTTTTGGATATAAAAATTGCTGTCTGAGTGAAGCAAAGGCGAAAATTTTTGAAAGAATTGTGCTCTTGATCTTGAAAGAAAACCTTTTCTGCGTGCATTTAAGGAATTTTAAAAATTTGTAATATCTTTAAAAACTTGCAATAAATTTGAAAAAATCGTAATTTTAAATCAAAACACACTGAATTTTTGCACAATTAAAAAAAAAATTGAACTGAGAAGATGGAAAACCATCTAGCTGCCCAAGCGAAGCGAGGGCGAAAATTTTTGAAAAAATTGTACCTTTGAAGAAAAAATTGCGCATTTATTGCACTAAAATTGGAGACAGGCAATCATTTTTGGATTTGAAAATAGGAAGAAGTAATGTTATTTTTAAAAAATTGCAGTTTTCAATTTAAAAAGCACCCATTTACTGCACAAAAATCAGGAAAAGTGAGATGATTTTTGGATGTAAAAAGAGAGAGAAATAATACATATGGAGCCTGAGCGAAGCGAGGGCGAAAATGTTATTAAAATTGCAATTTTTAAATTAAAAAACACACATTTATCGCACAAAAATCGGGAAAAATGCAATAATTTTTGGGTTTGAAATTTGAATAAATTTTCAAAGTTGGGCGAATCAATAAATTAAAGTTAAAAAGTACTTTGTTTTCATTAATTTGAAAAATTAGGTTTTTTAAACCAAGAAAAATGAGTAAAAAATTGAAATTTATTTTAAAAAATAAAATAAAATACCTACTGAATCTTGATACATTATCTACATGAGCAAAATCTTTTTATTGTAATTATTTTCTTGTTTCAACTTCTTAAAATACTTTCACTTCTTCGTGTAAAAATTATTTTTATTTGTATTTTTTCCTTTATTTTTTTGTGTTCCCTAATTTTGGGCCCCTAAAATTTAGGGCCTCAACATTTTGTTGAATGAAATATGCAGGAGCACGCCTCTGCCAAAAAGACAATTTACGACGATTTTCCATGATTAGGTACCTTCATTTTCAGGACCCATCATTTTCCTCATTTTTTTTTTCAATTTTTCGTAGTTTTTGTAAAAGTCTCAAGGGTATGAAAAATATGAAAAATCAATGTAAATTGTCTTTTTGGACGAACTGTGTATTAGGGTGACAATGAAATACATGGAGAAAATTTTTTTTCTCGCTTTGAAATCCAGTTCCCCCCAAAAACGTTCATTTGGGTATATAAAAAAGATTCCCAAAATTTCATCTCAATACGTTAATATTTACCCGTCCCTCAGAGCCCTCAAAGTTGAGTGTACGCTCAATGCGTGCCACTAGTCCGTAACGCAAGTACATCTCCACGAACCGTACCCGGTAAATGCTTGCGCACCCGACCTACCAGCCGGGTACGAGTCCGCAGTCTTTCCTCGGGAAGTCGCGCCATCGCGCGCTTCATGTTTCCAGTTCTAACATGAGCCCAATATAGCAAAAAACTATGTGACAACATTCATACTTTTTTCAAATTATGTAAGCATGGAAAAAATGATAAAATAGTTGATGAAAATTAGACTGATTTTCATTAAGATGAACACCAGGCTCTCGAAATGGCTTGTAAAACTCTGTGGAGACCGCAATGTTTGCTTTGTTTGAGGTAAAATTGTCATTGGAAGTAAAAAGAAACATGGTGGAAACCTTGACGAATGCCAAAAAGATGACGTAGACAAAGAGGGTGATGACAAAAGAGGTGTAGAGGAAAAATTAAATTTGAAATATGTGTAGATTTCCACTTTTTTTTTAGAGGAAATTTTCTTAGCATCCTCCTTGGGGCAAATTCTTGGAAATTCTTCTTGATAACTGCGTTTATGAAAATACATAGAGCGAAGTCTGGGCATAATAACCTAGACCACTGCTAAAAAAAAATATGAGTAGCAAAATAATAGATATAAGAGTAGTCAATAATACAGCAGAAATATCAATTGAGCCAATGGAGTAGTTCAACAACAAATTAACAAAGCATGAGAAGACTCAATTCATTTTACAGGTCAATATTACCAATGAGCATTATAATAATTTACGATGTCTAAAATGGAAAAGAAAAAAAACATTACCGTGAAGACTTTTAGGTATTTTGTAAAACATTTTAAAAAACTTGGAGAATTTATTTTTTAAAATTTGGATGACTTTTAAACATTTCATCAGGCATTCCGAAACTTTTTCTCTTCATTTTCTGATAAATAATTAAATACTGAACATTACATTGACTGAAAAATATTTTTATCTTGCAGGGTAATCAATTCAGCAATTCCAAAAAAATAAACCAAAGCACGAGGAAAGTTTTACGAACCATGTTTTGAGAGCCTGGTGTTTATCTTAACGAAAATCATTCTAATTTTTATCAACTATTTTATCATTTTTTTCCGTGCTTGCTTACACAATTTTGAAAAAGTATGAATGTTGTAACATAATTTTCTGCTATCTGGGCTTATGTTAGAACCGGAAGCATGAAGCGCGCGATGGCGCGACTTCCCGAGGAAAGACTGCGGACTCGTACCGGGCTGGTAGGTCGGGTGCGCCAGCATTTACCGCGTACGGTTCGTGGAGATGTACTTGCGTTACGGACTAGTGGCATGCTTTGAGCGTACACTCAACTTTGAGAGCTCTAAGGGACGGGTAAATATTAACGTATTGAGATGAAATTTTGGGAATCTTTTTTATATACCCAAATGAACGTTTTTGGGGGGAACTGGATTTCATCACGAAAAAAAAATTTTTCATTGTCACCCTACTGTGTATGTTAAACCCATTTTAATTACAATTTTTTTTTCCAATTTTTAATTCATTTTTTTAAAAAATCGTAAAATATGACATTTTTAATTTCTCATAAAAGCAATAATCTGATGAATTCTGGATTTTTTTTTTTTTTTTCAAAAAATACTCGTATTAATAACGATCCCTATTGACAATCGAGGATGCGTTTATGTTAACCCACTTGCGTTTTTAAATACGCGTGCGTCAGTAGATATGCGTATTGCTAACAGATCATTTGTGCTGCTCAAGTCTACCAAACTAAAATTGGAAAACTGTTATGCATTTCTGCATAACGGAATGCAACATTACAAACGTCTACTGAACTGGTTGACGTATTGGCATGCGTGATGCATACTTTTTTTTTGTTACTGATTTGCGCCCAGGAAAATGCAAGGCGTTATGCTTGCGTTAGGCAAGTGACTAAACGACTGCGGATCAGTCATACAATTACGCTAAATGAACGCATGCTTTTTTCTTCATGCATTTGGCTTACAGTACATAGATTTGGGATACGTATGCGTTTCAGTATGCAGAATAGCCAAACTAAAGCGTCAACTGAACTGGTTGGCGTATTTATGTAACAGAAGGCATGCGGTTAATGGAATACCCGCCGCATAAGGAAATCATGCTAACGTTTTAGTATGCATATGAGGGTACTGAAACGCATGCGAAAAAGATGACAATGAGTTAGCAAAACGCATGCGGATTTCATAGGGCTCTCCTGCGCATGCGCGAACTTTTAACGGTTTTTTACTAGGGTCCATTTCGCCAGCCCCGCCCATTTCGAATTTGGAATTCGGAGTAGGGGCATTCGTTTGTGCTCGGTTTGTGCTGATTTGTGCCGTAAAAATTTTCGTTTGTGCTGCCCCCCTTCCAGAGATATTTTGAAAAAACCTTGGGCGGGGCTGGGGAAATGGTTTTTTCAAAATTCGAATTTTGGGTCAAAATTGGTGTCATTCGTTTGTGCTAGGTTTGTGCTGATTTGTGCCGCAAAAATTTTCGTTTGTGCTGCCCCCCTTCTATGGGCGGGGCTGGGGAAATGGTTTTTTCAAAATTCGAATTCGGGGTCAAACTTGGTGTCATTCGTTTGTGCTCGGTTTGTGCTGATTTGTGCCGTAAAAATTTTCGTTTGTGCTGCCCCCTTTCCAGAGATATTTTGAAAAAACCTTGGGCGGGGCTGGGGAAATGGTTTTTCAAAATTCGAATTTTGGGTCAAACTTGATGTCATTCGTTTGTGCTAGGTTTGTGCTGATTTGTGCCGCAAAAATTTTCGTTTGTGCTGCCCCCCTTCCAGAGATATTTTGAAAAAACCTTGGGCGGGGCTGGGGAAATGGTTTTTTCAAAATTCGAATTTTGGGTCAAAATTGGTGTCATTCGTTTGTGCTAGGTTTGTGCTGATTTGTGCCGCAAAAATTTTCGTTTGTGCTGCTCCCCTTCTATGGGCGGGGCTGGGGAAATGGTTTCAAGTAAGGGGAGAAGAAGGGGTCCAATGAAAATTTTGATACTGTCAATCGTTTGTGCTAAGCGAGTAGAGATTTGTGCCGTACTCGATTTTCACCTCTACCCCCTCCATCCTATTTTCAATAATATTACCATCGTTAATATACAATTGGGAGCAATGGTTAGGTTGCATTATTTTCCATTTTTTTTAGAAAATCTTTCCTAATGAAATGAAAATTCAATTGTTTACTTTGTACAAAATTTCAATTTTTTTTTTTTTCATTTTTTCTTTCCTTTCCTTTCCTGCCTTTTTAAAAAAATTTTAACACATACCTACTTAGTTTTGTTTGGAATATTTTCAAAGTTTCCACGAATGTTTGAAGAAAAAAATTCCATACTTTTTTTGAACTTCAATTTCAAGGAAGTGGTGATCATTTAAATTTTATTTTGGAAACCTCTCTCTTCTTTCGAAATTCTTGTGTCAATTTTTCTCACTTATAGTATTGGGGATGGAAAGCTATTTTTCAATCATCATTAAAAATTATTTTCTGAATTTGAAACAATTACCCGATAAAAAAAATCGCGAACAATTTTTCAAATACCAAGCTGGCACTTACCTCGTCTTTTAGCTGATTTTTTCAAAATCAGCTATTAGTTTTGATCTTCGATTTTTTTGGTATTTCTTGCGATATGTATTTATGTATGTATGTATGTATGTATGTATTGACTGAATTTTGTCCGCGCGATAACTCTCGTTCTAATGGACCGATTTATTTCAAATTTTAATGGGAGGTCGGGTACCATGTAGAATAGAACCCTATTGTTTTTGAGCAATTTTGGACCATTACTACGCATTATTTGGGAAGAAATGGTCAGAATTAAATTAGACCAATTTAATCCATTAATCGAAAAATATTTTGCCTAGCATTTTATTTCAGGTCGAAAAAAATTAAAACTTTTCTCCCCTCTTTAGACGTCGACGTCGACTCATTTTTTATTTAAATATGCTAGGCATTATTAAAAAAATGCATCAAATTTTATAAGATCGATTTACTCGATCTAAACTCTAATCAGTGTTGCCAATTAAGAAATAATTCGCCGCTTTTATTCATACCTAATAATTGATAAGGAAAAAATGAAAAAGGAAAGAAAATTATTGAAAGAAGTGACTTTAAAATTAATAAAATTTTAAATGAAATAAAATTTTGCGGATTGAAATAAAAGTTTGCTGGATTGGAGAAAATTGAAAGAAATACCATATTTTTAGACAGACTAAATTATACAAAATGAACATTTTGAAAATTTCTGAGAAAATAATAAAATAAATTGAAAAAGAAAACAAATAATTTAAAAATAATTATTGGAGTTCAAAGAAAAACGAAACTTGGTTAGTTTTTGTTTTTTCAAATGATGAAAATAAATGAAAATTTGAAAATATTATAATAATATTAAAGTTATTGGGAAAAATGAAATTTTATTTATTTTTGATACTTTAATGAGAATGCGAGTAAAAAAGATTTTTTTTTTTAAATTTTCATGTAGGTTCACTTCTTGAAGTACGTATGACGAAGAAAAAGAAATTGTTAAAAAGTCTCTTGGGGTCTGCTTTATGAAATAATGTATAAGTACGTATCTTTTTAATTTGTTGATTACAAAATTCAAAAAAATAACATCGAATTCAAAAAAAAATTTTCATTTCATTAGGAAAGATTTTCTAAAAAAAATGAAAAATTATGCAACCTAACCATTGCTCCCAATCGTATATTAACGATGGTAATATTATTGAAAATTGGATGGAGGGGGTAGAGGTGAAAATCGAGTACGGCACAAATCTCTACTCGCTTAGCACAAACGATTGACAGTATCAAAATTTTCATTGGACCCCTTCTTCTCCCCTTACTTGAAACCATTTCCCCAGCCCCGCCCATAGAAGGGGGGCAGCACAAACGAAAATTTTTGCGGCACAAATCAGCACAAACCTAGCACAAACGAATGACACCAATTTTGACCCAAAATTCGAATTTTGAAAAAAACCATTTCCCCAGCCCCGCCCAAGGTTTTTTCAAAATATCTCTGGAAGGGGGGCAGCACAAACGAAAATTTTTACGGCACAAATCAGCACAAACCGAGCACACACGAATGCCCCTACTCCGAATTCCAAATTCGAAATGGGCGGGGCTGGCGAAATGGACCCTTTTTACTACTAACGTCTAGTTTGATAGTTTTGTTTACATTCATGGGGTGCAACTTCGATGAATTTTTACCAAGTCCAGTGCTACATAATACTTTATATTCAAAATTGGAAGAGAGTAAGGGGTCTAATCGAAATTTTTGTAATAACTAAAAGTATTTGTACAACTTCAAGCCACAACTTTTGTTTGAAAATTTTTTCAATCGGGCCCCTTACCTCCCCCCTGTTTTTAAAAATGTATTTGAAGGAGTTGGATTATCCAAAATTGGTGGGGAGGGAGGAGTCCGATTGAAATTTTTGTTATTACCAAAATTATTCCTAGTACTTCAAGCTACAACAACTTTTGTTTGAAAATTTTTTCAATCGGGCCCCTTACCCTCCCCCTGTTTTCAATAATGTATTTGAATGAGTTGGATTATCCAAAATTGGAGGGGAGGGAGGGGTCCAATCGCAATTTTTGTGATAACCAAAAGTATTAGCGAAACTTCAAGCTACAACTTTTTTTTGAAAACTTTTTCAATTGAGCCCCTCTCTCTCCACTTATTTTGCATAAAACTCCCAAAAAACTAATTAAAAATTGAAGGGGGACGGGGAAATGGGTCCAATTTAAAAATTTTTGCAACAAACTTGTAGCTCAAAGTTTTAGGAAAAATTTTGGCCATGACAAAAATTGCAATTGTGCCCCTCCCTTCCATCCAATTTTGGATAATCCAACTCATTCAAATACATTATTGAAAACAGGGGGAGGGTAAGGGGCCCAATTGAAAAAATTTTCAAACAAAAGTTGTAGCTTGAAGTACTAGGAATAATTTTTGTGATAACAAAAATTTCAATCGGATCCCTCCCTCCCCACCAATTTTGGATAATCCAACTCCTTTAAATACATTTTTAAAAACAGTGGGGAGGTAAGGGGCCCGATTGAAAAAATTTTCAAACAAAAGTTGTAGCTTGAAGTTGTACAAATACTTTTAGTTATTACAAAAATTTCGAATACTTTTAGTTATTACAAAAATTTCGATTAGACCCCTTCCTTTCTTCCAATTTTGACTATAAAGTATTATGTAGCACTGGACTTGGTAAAACTTTATCGATGTTGCACCCCATGAATGTAAACAAAACTATCAAACTAGATGTTAGTTTTTTTACTTTGCAATTGCGTCTCATAATCCAAAACGTGTTTCTAAGTGTATCCTTGTCTAATTTTGTCCCATTAATTCTTTGAGTTTTCCGGTTTAAAGTGAACATTATTGTTATTAAATTACATTTTTGGGTGGATTATGTTATAGGGAATAGTGGGATATATGCGATAATTGAGACTGAAGAGTAATTTTTAGTATAATTGATTGATTTTGTTTCATATCATGTGATATGATAACAGTTTTTTCACATATTTGTTATTTTTACGTGTGTGGTGTAACGGGGAAAATATGCATAGATTGTGTTAAATTGGTGAAAGTTTAAAGATTTTGTGTTTCCAGTGACGAAAAGTACATTTTTACAAGGTAATTCATATTATTTTCTTTATTTTGCCGTGAATTTGATTCAGAAATTTTGGATGAAAATATAGGTGTAAATAGTTGTAGTGTTTATTTGTGAAATTAAGTAATTAATTATATATTTAAGAATATTTTTACACGTATGGTGAGAAAAATTATAGTGTTATGTTGGTGAACAGTTTATAAAGTTGTGTTTTCAGTGACGAAAAGTACATTTTACAAAGGTACCTAACTCACAATATTTTCTTTATTTTACCGTAAATTTGATTTAGAAATTTTGGGTGGGGATATACGTGTAGCTATAGGGTTTATTTGTGAAATTAAGTAATTAATTATATAATTATTTATAGAGTATGTTGATAATTTTAAACAGTTTGAATTAGGAAAACTCAGCTTTGGTTGGGAAAATTAAGATTTCAGTTACAATGTTATGCGTTTCATGTACAGAATGTGAGCGTATCATATAACTTTTACTACGCCACCGATATATGGTGCGTACTTGTGTAGAAGTACACCAGTACAGACTGATTACTTTCCACATGCATGAAAGTACACCAGTACGCACCGTATATCGGTGGCGTAAGAAAAGTTATAATACGCTCACATTCCGTACATAGAACCAGGGTTGCGAACCGTTTGAGAATTAATTGGTGGTGGTGGTTTTGAAAATTTTCGAATAAATGGTTTTTGGTTTTGGTTTTTTGAAATTGTTTTGGTTTTGGTTTCGGTTATTTCAACTTTTGATTATTTTGGTGGTGGTGGTGGTGGTGGTTCTCAAAAACCAAAACAATTTCAATTGGTTTTGGTGGTGGTTCTCAAAACCAAAACCAAATGAATTGGTTTTGGTATTTGGTTTTGGTTTTCAATCGATTTTTCATGTTTTTAAATGGAGCAAAAAATATACTAGCGAAGATTTGATACAACCAGATGGAACCATTTCCTATGTTTTAAATTTTAATTCTATTATTCTAATTCAATAATTAACAATTATACTGAATTACTGATGAAGTGATGAGAAACCAAATATCAAATACAAATACAAAGAGAAGAAATGAATTAAAAAATAAAGAAGTTATTGAAAAAACCTTTATTTAATGGCCAATTTGGCAAAGAAACGAGTAATCAAATAATCAATTAATTAATCATAATTCACAAATCAAAGGAACGAAATATCATGGCACCTATTAGTTTCACCTTAAAATTAACTGCTTTGAAACTGACTAAATTAAAATTAGGATAAAAGTAAAGTCATAAAACAAAGAAACCGATTCAATTGATTTGGTGGTTTTTCAAATCTAAATGGTTGTGGTGATGGTGGTTTTTTTTAAAAGCTCTTTTTTGTGGTTTTATCAAATGGTTTTTCCATTTTTTCTGCTTGCAAACGGTTTTGATTTGGTTATGGTTTTACAAATTTTCCAATTGGTTGTGGTGGTGGTGAAAACCATTTGAAAACCACCACCAAAACAATTTTATTGGTGGTGGTTCGAAACAGTTTGCAACCCTGCATAGAACGCATGACATCTAACTCCCAATTACAATGCACTTGATGAAAACGTACATATTACGCATAACCAGCGCAACCTTTACGCAGTGTAACCTGCATGCATTAAGTAAACAAAACGCAGGCAAAAACGCCATGCTTTTACCTACCTAGTTATTTTTGATGCATGCGGTGATGCGTCAAAATCGCTGCATAGCATGCCATGCAAAAACGCTTGCGTTTTCTCAATTGTCATTAGGGATGTTAATACTTGTCAATCAAAGGTATAAAACCCATTCTGTGAATTTTGGATTTTTTTCAAATTTTGATTTTTTGCATATTTTTAGAAATTTGAGGGCTCTTGCGTGATTGAAAGATATTAGGTATTCGATTAGTTTTTTTTTTTTTGTTTTTTTTTCTCTCATTCCACGGTATTACATTTTGAAGATCGAAAATTCGTTCCACCTTTACTACGTACTACAATAATTCACCCATTACTCACTAATTTGAAATAAATTAATTTGCGAATCTTTTGGTTTGTTTGTGATTTTCAAAGAAATACCTTTAAAGAATTTTTTCAGTAGCATAACTTACTGGCAGACTTAAACTTTCTTTTGATGTTATTTAGAAAAAGAAAAAGGAGAAAAAAATCACTGGAAATGGAATTAACAAACTCCTTGTTTGGGTAGGTGAGTGAGTACGCAGTATTTCAATATAATGTAAGTAATAAGTGGGTATAATTAATTAAAGATGGAAAAAAAGTTGAGTTGAAATGTTAAATTTCACGTTTACAAAATTAAAAAAAAAAATTAAATTAGTTTCAACTGTTAACTATTTTTAATGGAAACTTTTTCTAAAAATTATAATTATGTTTACCTATTTTACTCGTAAATACCTACTTTAGAAAACAAATCGCATTTTTGAAATGAAATCTCTAATCGCAATTCCCAGATTATTTTCAATGGGAAGTTTGAAGTTCTTAATTCAAAATCTGGACAAACATCGAGTTTATTTTTATAGATGTAGGTAAATTGTAGGTGTACCTGAAGCTCGTGGATTTTAAGACAGTGGATATTATGTACATTTGTACTACTGTGTTTTATCTACTTGACCTTTTTCAGGTATGGGCATTTATGAATAAACTAGCTATTTTTAATTGCTCAAAAAGTACTATTTTTTAATCGTTCATTAAAATTTAATTTGCTGATAAACACTTTGGTGTGTTGACAAAAGGTAGAAAAAAAACTTTATAACCGTCATTATCGTGGGGCATTTTCAAGTCTTAGAAGTTATTTACAGAACGCGTTTTAAGACGTGATTCAGGTGATACTTAACTGATGTTCCAACGTGAAATTAACTCAACTTTTGTAATAAAAAGTCTGTTTGATTTTCAACCGGAAACCTATTTTACAGGAGATGAAAAGTTTGAACGTTCAAAGACTTTATCGACGTTAATTAGAATGGAAGTGAAATTCAATGAAAAAATTAGTTCACTTTCATATGAAATTTTCATAATGTCGTCTACCTTCGTGATTTGCTTTCAGTGTAATAAACATTTTTTTTTACTATTGACATTATTTACCTAAATTAGAAAATAAAGGGGCTACAAAGCTTTGAAAATTCGTATTTGCAAAATTTGGGGATTCTTAGTGCCTCGGATTGAAAAAAAAACATTCCTCGGATTTAGACAAAATCCACAAGAGTGATTCATTTTGAGTTGAGTTGGAGATCATCACAAAATTTTTTAGATCTCTAGCTCAAATGAGAATGGAGCTGTGGGTGATCAAAGTGGACCCCTATGGTCACTTTTGAAAAAAAAAAGTTGTTTTTGCCAATTTTGGGTAATGCCATCTACGTGGTAGGTACTCAAAATCATCGAAGTGCAGTTTGTTTGAATTACCTACGATAAAAGATAATTCCATCAGCTTGGTACCAAAACTGGGCTTAAATGGCTCATATTAAAATTTTCGTTGTAGGGTAAGGGTTGCCAATTTTCAATTTTCCTGAAACATCGATTTTTACCATAAAAATTTAGGAAATTTTGATGTTTTATTAATAATTGCAAGTTGGTAACCGTGCATTGAAAATATTACAATTTTTTTATGAAAATAATTTTTTGGTATCAATAGAAGCCATTCAAACCCAATTTCGGTTCTAAACAGGTGGTATTTTTTTTAATTTGTAAATCTCGATTTTTAGCGATTTGTAATTTTTTAACCCCTTGGTAGAGAGCTAAAAGTGATACATACTTATCCAACTTTAAATTTACGTTAGTGGTGTGGGGAAGTGTAGAAACTCAAATTGCACATTTCAAGCGAAGTGACTGAGGTATCACGCAGATGACACCACCTAAAAATGACAAAAATGAGGTTATTTCAAAAATGATCCCACTTTGAACACCTATAGCTCTGTCCCTCTTTGAGCTAGGGGTCTCAAATTTTGAATTGTGTATTTATAATTCAAAATGAACCACCCCTTGGATTTGGTCAAAATCCAAGGTATGTTTTTTCGATTCTCCCTAGTAATTCCCCTCCCGCTCGCCCCTCCAAAGAAAATTTGAAAAAAAAACAGTTTGAAAAATGTGATTTTTGGCTAAAATCATGACAATTTCCCAAATTTAAAATGGTTCCAATTTATTAATATTTCGTTACACCCCCCCCCCCCCCCAATCAAAAAAATTTAGATCTTTTTTTTGGCTAGGTATTCGATATTTTATTTATAGGCTTTTGAAAGCATAAATTTAAAAAAAAAAATGATCCAATATATCAATGTTTTGTTGGACTTATGAAAACAAAATTTTATAAATTAATCCAACTAGGTATTTTAATAAATATTATTTTAGACTTTAGGTAGATGTGATGTCGGTGTTTCGGTTTGTTTTGATAAACGACACGAAGGCACGAAGATTGATATTTGAAATAAAATCACTTTGATTCTCACTTGGACAAGTTACGTATATTCACAAATCACCAGTTTATAAAGTACATAATAAAGGAAAGTTCAGCATAAGGCTAAAACACCTAACATCAGTTTAATCAAACTAGTGTGATCAATATGTGATCTCGACTGCCTTAATATTCCATAAAATATGATTATTTATATTAATTAGTCTAAAGAGTGCAGTTGACAATTAGATAGTATACCTTTCTCTTCAGCATTTACGAAAAGCAGCGTGTATTTAAATTACACTTCATACGCTTAGCTTTGTATAATAGGGTCAATCATTTCTATATGCTTCTGCTCAAAGAATGTAGGTATACCTTTCACTTGTAATTTTGTGCGGATTTGCCAAAGTTATAGTAAAATAATATATCGATAATAAGTGGTTAATTTCCCGCATTACAGTAGAATACAAAAAAAAACAAATAAATAAATTCAAATCATCCAATTTAAACCATTATCTAATGGGTGATTCTAAAAAATAGAGGTTCCTTACCTCCCTATTTTTTTATTCCAATAAAATTGAAAGATTTTTTTTTTAAATTGTTTTTATTTTTCTATGAGAATGCGAGATTTTCTTCTGCAAAAAAATTAAAGAGATTTTTTTCTCCAAAAATTAAAAAATATTTTCCCCTCAAAAACTGAGATTTAGTACTTAGGTAATTTAATTTTTTCTCGAAAATTTGAGATTAGATAATTGAAAAAAATTTCCCCAAAAATGAGAGATTTCATTTCTAAACAGGAAACCCCTTTTTTTTGCTCCAAAATATTTGAAAAGAATCGTCAAGATTATTTTCTCAAAAAATATAACATTCTTTTTTTGTTTAAATTTTCATTTTTTTCTCTTTATATTCAAAACTCCTTCGTAATTCCTCCGACTATAAAAACATTCAGGCATTATACCCCATTCCATTTAACTTGACCCTTCACCACTACATACAAACGTGTAAACACACAAACTTCTGGCCACCTGATTGGTGCACAATGCTTTGTTTACACTTTTGCATTAGTAGTGAGGGGTCAAGTTAAATGGAATGGGGTATAGGCACCAAATCTCGACACTCGACAGACCTACTCTAATAATTCTAGAATTACGTTAGATAAGTACAAGGAGATTACATAAACCATGGATGCTTACATTACATTTCCGATCAGCAGGTTGGCTAATCTGTAGGTGTTTGTTCTAAACACAGGATAAAAATTTCCTTAATGCGAACTGTATTCACTGAGGCGTGAAAAGAAATACAACGGACATGTAAATGGTATAATTGATAAATGGTGTGAGCTGAAGAAGAAATGTTATAGGTAAATGTTCAATTTTCATTGAAACTTTCACGATGCATCATTTATTTACCTACCTATTTATTAGAAAAAAGAAGAAAAAAAAAAAAAAAACAGAAAAATTTAGCCATGATTGTTAGGTAGATAATATGCCAAAAATTTCACCCATCTTTACCCACCACTTAACATCCTTCAATCTGGTAAGAGGGCAACTCATTTCAACAACATGTAGGTATGTTTGCATACCCTTACGATTGAAGGGACTGAAATACTGCATTGTGAAAAAATTATTTTTCATTTTTTTACTTGAAATATACAAATTTATTTTTTCTGATTGGAGACAGATAGAAAGATGAAACTTGTGGGAAATAAAGTAGGATAGTTTCCGTAATGTCTGAAAAAATTTTCATCAAAATCAATGCAATATGGTGTTCAACAAATTATTTTTACCAAAAAAATTTGGTACAAAAATTCGAAATTTTGCAATTTAAAAAAAATTGCATTATTAATCTAGTTATAGTTTTTGTCAGCAGATGATTCCTCTCTACTTCCTCTACAAAATGTTCCTCATCTTCCTATCTCTTTTAGTTTTTGAGTTAGAATTTTTCTAATGAGTACAAATTCATAAAAATTTTACTTAGAAAATTTGAAAAAATTTTAACCTATATTATGTAGACTCATAAATAAATTTTCAGCTCAAAAACTAAAAGAAATAGGAAGATGATATGCTGAAGAACAATTTGTAGAGGAAGTAGAGGGGAATCATCTGCTGATAAAAAATATAACTAGATTAATAATGCAATTTTTTTTAAATTGCAAAATTTCGAATTTTTGTACCAAATTTTTTTGGTAAAAATAATTTCTTGAACACCATATTGCATTGATTTTGATGAAAATTTTTTCAAACATTACTGCAACTATCCTACTTTATTTCCCACAAGTTTCATTTTTTTTAATCTGTCTCCTGTCAGAAAAAAAAATTAATTTCAAGTGAAAAAAAGAAAAATAATTTTTTTCACCATGCATGCAGTATCTCAGCCCTTCAATAGTAAGGCTATGCAAAAATAAGTACCTACACCTACACGTTGTTGAAATGAGTTGCCCTCTTACCAGGTTGAAGGATGTTATTCTTAACCGGGACACCCTGTATATCAACAATAGAAACATTTAATGTTTTTAAACCGTTGCCTCCCTTATACCTACCTACACTGAATACTATACCATTGGGTTCATGAACCTCCCCACAGCTATAGCTACCTGAAACCGCACATACCTATAATAATGGAGATATGCACATCTATTCATATTTCGACATTTGATATGAAAGATACATTACGCCCGTAATTATCATCACGTTTCCTACCAAACATACTGAACGTATTACCCACAAGTCTCTCTGTTGGGAAAGGCAAATATAATTACTGAGATTGGTAATAACTCAGACATGACATACTTATTGTACTCGTATGTGTAGATTTTTGTAAAAATTCAAAAGTGAAAGTTGATGCGGAACTTTTAATTCAGCAAAATATTCACGCAATATATTCTCTCTTGAGAATAACAAACGCCAAAAGTGAATATAATAATTACTAAATTAACATGTGCTAGAGCTTGCATGTTAATTTCATTTAATTCTAATGGAACACAGGTTGCCGGTAAAGTTTGGCATCTTTCCTATCTTTCGTCATCTACGATGTAATTTATGACGAAAACAACGTTCCTGTAGACATGAAGTTTACACCCTTTTAACTAATAACTTCAAAAACAGAGCCCTTCCTTTAGGGTCTTATGGGCTTTCGCTACTAAGCTCTATAGTATCATGTAATATACGCATTTATTTTATTAGAAACTCCGTCACACTTTATAAGCAATTCAATGCCCCGTGTTACATACTTTCGCTATTAAATTTATTATTTTCAAATTTTTTTTACACTTTGGAATAATATATGGCAGTTTCAAACTGTGGTATTCATTGCGGTGGCGTCCGCTAGACTTATTTTTCATCACAGTACAACGAAATAAATTTCAAATTTTTCGTGAAAAATGACGGCGAATAAAAAATATGACTGCTAAAGGGAAAACCTCGTAGAGAAATAATTGTAATTTTTGCACATTATATAAAATTGTTTTCGTCGTGAGTAGGTTAGGTAGGTTAGACACACTCCGGTTGGCATTTTATAGTTGTCAGTCTCAAGATGTAAATTGAAATCTATTACCTGCAATATACGCAGATCTTGAGATCCATATGCGTGAAATAGATATAAAAAAAAAATTATCAAAATTCGTTCGAATTGTCTGCAATTATACGATTCGTAAAATAATGTGTTTCGTTAAAAAAGTGTTTTCACAAAAAAAAAAAAAAAAACAGCCACGTTAAAAACGTATACCACTTTTCTGGCAGTAATGCGGGGCTAGCATTTAAATCAAAAGTAATTGAATTTGAAAAGACCAGCGGCGAGATAAGCGCATTGTGTCCAAAAGCAGCGAATAGGGGTTATCTATTTAAGCGAGAAGAGATTTGTGGCGCATAAATGGGAACAATGGGGAAAAATCGGAGACAAAAAATCAGTTAAGGTAATTAAATTACCGTCGCCCTTCGACCGGTCTAACCCTACGAGCAACCTTTTTCTGACTATTGTAATTAACTTGATTTTAATTATGTCAACAGAAAAAGACGCTTTTTATATGTTAATGCAGTTTTCGATGGGTTTTTTGTTTCGCTTACATTTTCCTTTTTATTTTTTTTATTTTTTTTGTTTTTTAAATACTTGTATCATCGAGTTTTACGCTTGTAATAAAAGTTCCTATAGGGTTTTTATTTCTGTTGACCTGTAAAAACGAGAAACAAATATGCCATATTAATTAGAAAATCGATTAGGTAGATGGTTGGTTACATAATGTTTCATTTTTTATTTAGTAATTTGAAAAAATTGTGTATAAAATGAGGAGGACTAATTTACAAAAATATAATTTAAAAAAAATCACAGAATAAACATAACTTCTGACAAAATGGGTACTCAATACTCATCATTACGCTAATTTAATTTATTTATTTGTAAAGTGAAGTAACATTTTTCTCAAACTTTTTATTTTCTGCTTTTTGAATAACCTGAAAAAAAATGCACGAATGAGTACGACTAAGTAGGTACCTATAACAAAATTCGTATACTTGAATGATTTTTTTACAAAAGTAAGTCGCACACTTACCTTAATCGTATCAAAGTAATCACTATTCGGAGGAATCAAAATCGTTCGACAAGGATATAAAGACATCAAATGAACCCAAACAATTTCATAATGGAAACACGCCACGGTTTTGAATAAATCCACAGCTGCAACCTAAGAATTATATCGTTATTAAAATTTTAACTCAATCAAAACTTTCGATTTTAGACAAGGCCAGCAACTTTTAATTTTCTGGAGTGCAGCTCTATTTTCTTCTTAAGAGGTGGCGGGTTGTTTATTCCAAGAAAATTCCGATTTTTCCTCCCTTGAAAAATACGTTTTTTTTTTACAAAAATGTGGAAAATATTTTTACCTCCGTGCCGGTCCCAGCCGGCTTTAAAAATATGAAAGATTTTTTCTTAAAAAAAAAGGATTTTGCTCATCATAAGAGATTTATTTTCTTGAGAAAATTTGAATTTTTTTTGTTTTCTTCAAAAAATTGATAATTTTTTTACCACCTGCAATTTAGAGTGTAACTATAGGTAATTTTTTTGTCAGTAAAAATTAAAAACATTTTTTAATCCCAAAAAATTGAAAAAATTACCTACTCTTTAAAAATTAAAACATTTTTCACTATAGAAAATTTAAAAAATATAAGTATATTTTTGAAAAGGAAACTGAAAAAAAATTGAAATACCTACTTTTCATTTTTTAAATTTTGGCTCTTATTAAAGAATTAAAAAATTTAATAATTCCAAAAAATTAAAAAACATTTTTACTCCCATAAAACAAATATTTTCATCCCAAAAACTTGGGAAAAGGTTTTTACTCTGAAAAAATTGAAAAAAGTGATAAACTTTTACACTTGATTTTTTTTAAAATTTATTCCAAAAAAAAGATTTTTATCTCAAAAATTTTGAAAATATTTTTACTCCAAAAAATGGAATTCTTTGTTCAAAATTTTGAAAACACCTTTGATTAAAAAAATTAGAAAAATTTTGTCACTAAAATTTTTTTTAAATTCTTTATTTCTAAAATCCTGAAATCTGAGATAAATATTTAATTTATTCCATAAAAATTCAGAGATTTTTTTCGTTAAAAAATTTTAGAAATATTTCACTCCCAAAAAATTGAGATTTCTCACCTCAAAACATTTTTAACCTCTTATCTACTCCATAAAAAAAATTTACTGCACCGAACTTTCAAATTTTGGATCCTCCAAAAAACTGTAAAAAAAAATTCTCCAAATATTTGACAAATATATTTTCATTACACAAAAAATTAAGGTTTTTTCCCCTAAAATTTTTTGAGAAATATTCAAACTTTAAAAAATTTGAAAAATGAGATTTTTTCTTTCAGAATTATATCCACTTAGCAAAAGATTCTTTAATTGAATTTTCCCCGAAAAATGAAATACATAAAAAATAAGAAATTGCTTCCTCAAAAAAACGGATTTTTTTACATTGACTCAAAAATTAAGATTTTTTTCTAGGTAATTTAAATTGAGAGATTTTCCTTCACTAAAATAAAAAAATCTACCTATTGTTTATTTCATTACATGAAAATTCTGGATTTGTTTCTCCAAAGAAATTGAGAAATTTTCTTCTTCGCCTCTTCGGAAATCATTTTATAAATATTTTTTTACGTGAACTAAATTTAAAAACTTCAACCCCCCCCCCCCCAAAATAAATAAATAAATATTTTTTACTAAAAAATTGAAATCCTTTCTCTCACAAATGATTACTTATACCTATTAAAAAAAGTTTCAAAATGATATTTTTCCCCTAAAAATCCTTTTTTTTTTTTTTAAATGAGAAATTTCTTTCTCAAAAAATCTGAGTTTTTCTTGGAAATAAATTATTGTTGATTCAAAAAAATTGAAAAATTTTCTTCTTCGAAAATTATGTAAGAAATAGTCATTTTTATCCCAAGATTTTTTATGTTAAAAGAATTTTAAAAAAAAATCCTTCCAAATAAACAAAGATTTTTAGAATTAGAGATATTTTCACTAAAAGTAGGTAAGAGAAAGTTTTCCCAAAAAACTATGTTTTTAAATAGCGATTTTTAACGCTGACTCCTAAATGTTAGTTAGATATTTTTTATTCCAAGAAAATCTCGAGTTTTTTTTCTCCAAAATAATTGAGAAATTTTCTTCTCCAAAAATTGAAAAATATGTTCACTCAAAAGAGAGGTGTTGCTGGGAGAGCTGCTACCAAGTTGCCTGCCGTAATTTACAAGAATCTGCTCACTTGTAGGGGTTGTGGTTGTTTTGCGCTTAAATAAGACGACGCCGATTCTAAAACGGCGTTCAGTTCTTTTTCTCGCAAACAGATATAAATTGATAAATGTCCTAGTTCTCGTAATAAGGTATGTTGAAGTTTATACTTTTGAGACATTCTGTAAACGGATTTTCTATCCTTCAGCTTACTGTCGTTAGAAGACAATGATAAAAATTCATTCAAAATTGGCAAAATTTCGCTGAAATTAAAAAAATATTCCATTAATAGGATTAAACGCATAACGTTGAATTTTTGCCAATAATAAAACATTAATTAGCCTTACTTTAGGGTGCGACTTGTAATAAAATCTCGCGCTGTAACCGCCATTATGCAGAGTAATTCAAAGCAACGCCTTAATACCAGCGAATCTTTATTATCGTATTTAAATCTGTTCATTAAGGGAGACCATATTTTATGAACCAAGGGTAATAATTGATTTTCCATGTCACACAGTATCAATAGGGTGTCCATTAAAACCTAAAAATGATAATTTGATTAATTCAATACCCACAAGATTATTTTTTTTTTAGATAAAAATATATTACGATTATTTCTTAATCGTTTTGATTTTACCAAAATACTACTTACTTACCTCTAATATTAAAATTTTATCCATAACGACTTTAGTAGGTAACACATGCAGAAGTCTATTCGCCACTGATACGATTAATTCAATGTGTTGAGGGACTGGCTTTTCAACCTCTTCCTCAGGAACATTTTCTTGAATAAATTTGTCCGGCGTAATTTCTTCATTACTCGCATCATCATCATCCAATTCAGAACAATCAAAACTGAAGAAAAATATAAAGTTAGAGAATAGTAATTTGAATTTCACCTCAACCCAAAAATTTAACTCACTCGAAACTTCTAAAAATATCATCCATGTTGATTTGTTCATCTTCGACACGATTTAATAAACCACTTAGATTTCTATTTTTACTAAAATATTGATCAACGGTGACTAGAAATTGGATATGTTTTTCATCGGATTCGTTTAAAGCACACATATCGTCGTTGAACAAAGGAGCAAACCATTTTCTTAGTTTTCGAATAAAACTTCTAAATACTTTTAAAAATCCTTGACGAAATTCGTCGCTTAGAATATCATCGCTTCTTAGTAAAGTCTGAAATAAAAATAAACGAAGATGGTAAAACTGAAATAAAAAAACCGATTGCTTCATCGTACCTCTGTAATGTCGCATAAGACGTTGAGCGACTGTTGCTCACAATGTAATATGATGACATCTAGAACATCGAATACTTTCTTGTTTCGTTTAAGATTTCGTAATTTTAAGGCCACATGATGAATAAGATAATCAACGTTGTCTGTAATTAGCTCAGTTATGTTAGAATATCCGCAACTTGAGGTAATTTTTTTTATAGCTTCTAAACCTGTTGACAAAAATTCAATTCAATAAATTTATAACTATGTAACTACGTATTATCAAAGTTGAATGTAAGTTACCAGTCGAACTAATGAATGGGTTAGAATTGCCAGCTTTTTCAATCATTGGGTATAAACATATTGATAATAAAGGCTGAAATTTGATTTGTAAGCATTCTGCGATGTTTCCAATACCTTCGGTTAAGAGGCAAACCTGAAAAAAAAATTAAAATCGTCATTAATGATTTTCAATCTTTGTCTCGTCGAAGAATTTGTATAATTACTTGTAATATGTTACTGTGAATGACAGATAAAGGAATGGAATCGAAAAAATCGTCACCACTAGAAGTAATAGGCACTGACCAATGAGCGGAATCCGAGAAAACTTTTAATACGGATGTCATAATATTGAAATATTTCTCGTTATACTCTCGTTTGCCTGATAAAAAAAAGAGAAATATAAAACAGAAATTTAAAGATTATTTAAATAATTGAAATACTGTTTCTACATACCACTTAGTAAAATGTTATTGATGAGGTAAATTACTTCTTTGCGATCCTCGATGCTGGCTTCGAAGATATCTAATAAATAAAATGACATACTTTCGGCGTCAATTTTGTCAGATAAAGTTTTGCAAATACTTTTTACAGCGGTTTCTGTTTGATCATTTAGATGTTTGGAATTTTTACACGATATGGCTGTAACTCCAACGTTGTCAGAGATTGAAATACCTAATTCTGAAATTGAAAATCACCTTAATTAAAAACAACACTTAATTTAAATAAATAAAAAAATATTTTATAGATTATACCTTGTATTCTGAATTCGTGGAAAGAATTTAAAGTAGATGGATCAAAACGTACTGTCTGTATTATAGTGCTCACTAGACGTTGTAAATGATAAGACGATTTCAACACTTGCTGCATATCCAAAATATTCAGGTAACCGTTCAATAAATTGAGATTCGACAAGAGTGCATTTTCATCTAAAAGACGAGTACAGATATAGAAATTAACGAATTAGATTTTGAGAATAATCAATTATAACAAACCAATAGCATTCAAAGATGAAATAATCGAGTCAAGAAGAGAGCATAAATTTTCCTCGAGGAATTCCAAAATTCGATGACTTTCCTCAGTATCCTGATCGAGTAATTTTTTAAAAGATGATTGAGAAATGCTAGAAACTTCATTCATACTATCACAAGACATCATGATTAGAATTTCGACTAATGTAGTTGAAAACATATCGATATTTCTGCAAAAAAAAAAAAAAAAATCCACATAAGAATTTCGATAAAAAGTCCAAATAATTTAAAAACATTTAAACACATACCTTGAGCATTTGGTAAGCATAAGGTTAGCAGATTTAACCAATTCTAGCCGGACTTTCCAGTGGAGATTCCCACATATTGGTATGAGCCCTTTCGTACAAGCGAATAATTTCTGATTAGCTTCTTTATACCATTCTTTTGTTAACCTCGAATTTTTCGTTGCAGGGATCTCCAAAGTTACTTTGGTTGTAGAGATAAGTTTAGTCATTTTGGATACGAAATCCACTTCGTTAATTGATATGCTCGAATCGTGTTCAAATATCAGGGTAACTAATCGACTGAAGACTTTAATGGCGTACTGCAACATTTACACTTGAATTAAAACAACATAATTCCAAAAGATAATTTTTTAGAGAATAATTTTTTACGTACGACGAATAAACTATGATGAATAAGTGAATCCGATGTAATCACAATGTAACAAGCAGATATAATCCCTGGAAACATGAGGGCGATTGTTTCGACAACATTATGTTTCATAGTTTTATCGCGTATACTAGAATATTCTTCTCCATCGATCCTGGCAATTACTAATAAACACTTCAATGCTGATACTCTATAATTGGAATATTTCAAATGAATTTTAATTTCAATTTAATAGCCATGATCAAGAATTAAAATTAAGTAAGCATTACCTCAATTTTAGTAATTTTTCATTTCTTACTGTTTGTGTGCAAAAATAAACAGCTTGAGGATGACAATACTTCCTTTCAGTAGGATCGTAAATTTCATACAATACAGCATCATCAATATTTTTGTACAGATACATTAAACATTCCACAACTTCATACTTCACATCTTCGGAAACATCTTCAACTATACATATTCAAGACAAATGCAAATCGTTATAAAGAAGAAAATAATTACTTCATTCTGAAATAAAAACCCATACTTATTTCGTGTTTCTCAAATTCTAACACAATTCTCAAAAAAAGTATACTGTAGTCGAGGAATTTCGTAGCTGAATTCAAGCAAGTTTTTGATAATATCTTCTTAAAACATTTCAGCAGGTCAATCAGGATAGTGGATCTGGAAAAAAAAAATGAAGGTACACTTATGTTTTCCGAAATTGTTAGAAAAATGATATGTTTTACTTACGATAGTTTGAATTTTTTAAAGATGTGGTTGTGTAGGTGAAGATGTAATGGAAACACCGAGTATTCCAATAAATATTTAAAAGCTATAGCCGGTGTTTTCTCGACTACTTTCATAAATTCGATGCAATTATCTCTCGTAGGATTTTTCACGATCATATCACATACTGATTTCAGTTCCACGAATGAAGCAGTTAGCACACTTTCATGCTCTTCTGGTACCTAAAGATAATACGAGAAAGGCTCAATTACAATTTATCCAAGCGACTAAGTTAGTTATGAATAATAAATTTACTTCTGTCAACATGGTTCCAAAAATTTGAAAAACTGACGAATTCAATGGTGAAATCTTTCATTTAAAAAATGATGTAGATGTAGCATGATTCTTATTAAAATTTTATGGACTAAAACCGAATACAACTTTTACTTTTTCCGTTGTCTGTATAACAAATTAATTTTCAATTTTCATCACACTTTTCATTTTTTTTTCTCCGCAATTTTGTAAACTGATAAGAATGATAAGCTTTTGAAGGTTCGGGAGTGGCTAAATCCACAATAAGTAATCACATTGTAAGGGCGATGTCGTTCTTTTTTATTCATCTTCTTTTTTTTTGTACAAGTTTTTTTTTCAAAGTTCAACCAAATTTTTTGCAAGTTTTCCTCTGAAAACTTTGGTGTTTTATTTAAAACGAATCTATTCTTTCACAAAATACTCAAAAATATGTTTTTCATTTTGGGTAGGATGCAAGGATGTTGTATTTATATTTTTTTTATGTTTTAACTTTTAATTTTTTATTAATTTTTTTTTCAACAAGTCAATGAGTATTGAGTAGTTAATGTATTGTAGTTGAGCACTTACTCAATTTTGAAATTTGAAAAAATTAAAATTTTAGTGAATTTGAAGAAAAAAAAATTGAAAATATTTTTTGAAGGACCAAGGACATGAAGGAAAATTGGAATTTACTGAAAAAATTTAAAAATTACTCAATTAGAAGAAAAATTTTGATGAAAATTATTGGAAAAATTCGAATGAGAAGTTAAGTTGCCAGTTGGGAAATGAAATAGGAATATTTTGATGACAAATTTCAAATCAGGCCCGTAGTCAGGTGGGGCTAGCGCCAGATTGAGCCCCCTCTAACCAGTGTTGTGAAACGGGAATTCCCATTTTGCGGGAATGGGAATTGTTCCCGGGAATTCCCGGGAACGTTCCCACCTTCATCAAAACCGGGAATTCCCGTTTTCAAATAATTTATTTTTTTGAAGCAAAAACGAGATTTAAGTGATGTAATGATGTTTAGAAATGTCAATTTGAATGAAAATTGGTATTGATACCCTAGAAATACTTGAAATTAATAAAATTATTCAGGGATATCGATATCCCATATTTTATTTTTTTAGATGGTAATTTCAAGGTAATTCTTCAGGTTATTACCACGTGATTGATCCAATTAAAATATTCTTTTTAATTTTAACATCAATTTTTGACCATTTTGAGGGTATTAAAATGTATTTTAATACTGAGGGAAACAACATGGTACCTTTTAATACCAGGAGGTGTCTAATAAATCTCAATATAATCAGAATTTTTTTTCTTGGAAATATTTTGGGTATTCCCGGGAATTCCCGGGAACAACATTTCGTTCCCGGGAACTTCACAACACTGCCTCTAACAAAATTTCGTCAATAAGAAAATTTCAGGCTAAACCAACACATACTTTTTGCATTATTCCAAAAATACTTCTTTTTCGTCAAAAATCTTATGTTTTTCAAAATTTTTTCCCTCGCTTCGCTCGGGCAGTATCCTTTTCCTTCGTTCTCTTCAAGAATAGAATATTTTTCTAATTTTTCGCTCTCGCTTCGCTCGGGCAATATCTTCTTTGCCGCTTTTTATGATGTTAATAGTATGAGTTGGAAAATTTCAGTAATTCAAGTTGGCATTTTCAATGATTTTGCCACCCCTTCCCCCAAGAAAAATCGCTTCGGTTCGTCTCTGTATTAAACAGTTGAAAAAGTATATTTTGTGCCTTGTACGAGTTTTTCACCCATTTTTCAATTTTTACCGAAAATGCTAAATTTTCCCCAAAAAAAAGTTCCAGTCCCCTCAAATATTTGGCCAGCCCCCTCTATAATCTGACTCTGACTACGGGCCTGAATTGACAATTTTATTGAAAAATTGGGAGGGGTGATGAACAAGAACAATTATTTTCTTGAAAAAAAAATAAATAAAAAAGGCCGGGAAAAATTTAGATAGAAACCTCAAAAATAAACTTGATAAAAAATTTACTTGAAAAAAATTTTAAAAGAAAAATTTGAAAAGTATGGTAAAGATTTCGAAGCATTTCGATGAGAAAATTTGATGAAAAATCTTTAAAAATCTAAATGAAAATTTAAAAATAAATTTAATTAGGTAACAATATTCATGAAAAATTCTTTAAAAATAAATTGTAAAAATTATTGGCAAGTTTGAATGAAGAAATTGGAAAATTAAAAATAAAGTTTCAACTTTTAAACGACAAATAGAAAAAAATTGATGAAAAATTTGAGGAAAAATAGGAATAAATAATTAAGTATTTGATGAATGATGATTAATTTCTTCAAGAATTTCTTTTCAAAAATCGAATGAAAATTGAAAATGAAAAAAAAAAGAAAAATTTGAAGAATAGAAAACTTGGAAATTTTTTAAATATTTTATTAAATTAAACTTAGGTAGTGGAAAAATCTCGATGAAAATTTTGTGAAAATCAATTTCGATGAAATCCACCTTGCAATGTCGACAAACGCGACCACGACAACGATTATTCAAAAATTTCAAACAAGAATATGAGATGAATCACGATGAATTCTCGTTCGTTCATTTTCGTGATTACTTGTTGTGGATTTAGTCACTCCCTGAAGTTTCGACAAGTTGACTGTTGACGCTAGTTGACGCAAACATTGTTTCGACGTTGGCTCGGTTCGAGCTTTTGACAGATAGACGTGATAACGTGATGTTTTTTTTTTTTTTTTTTTGAGAGAAACATGATCTCTCTGCCACTTTTTTGATGTCAATGGAATAAAGGATTGATAAAATGATAAACCGATAAACGGAAAAATTGAATAGATAAAATGACGTTGAGGTGGAGGTAATAATTAGTAATTAATCAATAGTCGTTTAATTTAATGTCTCAATTTTAAATCTTATTTCAATTTTTAGAAAAAAGTACCATGTTTTTATTATGTGCTGTCTTATAGCAGTGTATTTAAATGTAAATGTGGCAGCAAAACAAATGTAGTGCAATGACTGATCCAAAACGTGTTAGTTTTCTTTGAAATACCGAAGAAACGTTTCAAACTAGATTTCCAAATTCATTTTGGTATACCGGCTCTTAGTTATATTATGCCCTATATTTTTTTTACACATACTACTTCAACTACTTTAGTGTAAAATATTTGATATCCAACAAATATTCACCATGAATATTAGAATATTTTTTACCTTGTTTGCTGTGATTTTATTACATAACGGTTGCTTCGCATTATATGAAGATCAGATTGGAAAATTTGACTGGTATGGTATTTGAACCTTACTCATTTTATATGTTATGGACTGAGATCTAACTCTTTATGTTCACTGTTGATAGGAAAAAAGATTTGGTCGGAGAAGTGAAGTTTTCAAGATTTGATAATGGCGTCAATTTTCATGAAATTGTATATGTAGCTACTGAACACCATACAGTCGCCGCATTGACTGTGAAAACTGGTTCGTAATAATCAATAGTACCTACAAAATTGGTAATTTCGTTATATTCGTCTGTTTATATATTTCCATAGGTGAAATTAAATGGCGAAATGTCCTCGAAAAAGGAAGTCGAGGTGTGATAAATCTTCTACATCATGTCAACAACGCTGTGTTTGTCGTTAGTGGTAGCGATGTAGTAATCGTACGAATTTGGAATGCTAAACAGGGCGCATTAATGCATCAATGGAGTTTGCAACAGAATGAGTATGTTTGGTAGCACTTGTAAACAATTTTGTTGAATTGTTTCCTGTATTTATTTAATTTCTTCTTAGATCGGAAGATCCTCAGCAAGTTTTATGGTTCGCTCATGAAATACTTTTATACAGAGTTGTCATTAAATCGAATAGTATTGAAATTTCTACCTTTAAAATCTTCAACGGTGAAAAAACTCTCGACAGAAGTATCAATGCTCCGGTATCTGCGAAGGATAAGTATGTGTAGAAAATCTATCATCAGTCGTGAGTTTATGCCATTTCTTTTCATGTACCAATGTTTTTTTTTATTGAATTGTTTTAGATGCTCAATTAGTAAATGGACAATGCTTTGTTTGAACGAAAAAGGTGAAACTGTATTGATTAATTTGACCCAAGCGGCTGGCATCGAGGTAGACAGTGGTACAAGTATTGTAGCTCCGGGACCGGAAAGTATACGTGATATTCGAGCATCTCCATATGAGCGAAAACCAGCGTACCTTGTATCAACAGTTGATAAAAAATTACTCTTTGCCAATTTAAATCAGTCCAATTTCGAACTCATAGACGTCGTTCCGATCGATGGCGACATTTGGGTTGATTTATTAGATCTCGGAGTCTCCGCTCTGGAAATCACTGCTGTGCCCATTTCTGAGGTGTGTTCTACAAAGTGAATGTTTTCTAGAAACAAATTTTAAAACCTCGTGTAATTTTCAGACCGAGATCGAAGTAAATGGGTATTTTTTGAATCCCAAACGATCGTCTTTTTCTCATCGCTACCGTCTGAAGCATCCTGTAGGAAGTATCACCATATCCAGTGTTGATTGCTACAAACAAGGCGCAGGTCCACTCTCTTGTGTATTGTTATTAACCACTAGTGATGGTTCGGTCATATTTTTAAGTAGTCCTGGTACGTGCATTTTTTCAGTAAATTAGCAGTATTTTTGACATCGTTTGTAACGTATTTTGATTTTTTTAGGCAAAGTTGAGTGGGTTAGAGAAGAAGGATTATCGAGCATTATAACCGTTGAATTCATCGAACTTCCCATGTCTGATACCGAAGCAGAAATGCAAACTGAATTCGAGACCAAAGAATGTGAGTATAGTTTGAAATGAGCAACTCTTTAAAAATTAATTAATATTTAAAATTCGATTAATATTGGTTAATTGGTTATTAAATTGTTTCGATTTGTTTATTTTACATGCCAGTAATGGATTATGTTTTACAAGCTGGTAAGTTGAATGAGGTTTGCGAGTGACTAGTTTCGATTTGATGGCTTTAGAAATGCTCTGATATAAATTTCGTACTTTTGTCAGAGAATCAAATACGCAATGCTTGACGCTAAATTAAAGTAGAAGTTAACGACTTGACGTAGTTTTGTAGACAGAAACATAGATAATATTTGCAAGTAAAAAAAAATTATTACGTCGTATTAATCTGTATTTAATGTTTCAGCTGACCTATTCAACATGTTTACGCGACGAATTTCAAGTCATATATTCCAGTTCCAAAAATTTGTACTTAGCTTATCTGGTTTACTAGAAAAATCATTTTCGGTGGAAAAAGAAAATAAATTAGTCCGCGATTATTTCAATTTACATAAAATCATTTTAATCATCACTAAGCATATGAAGGTAAACATTTCAAATAACATTCGTACCCAGGTACATCAAAATAGACAATTTTTATTTCAATTTGAATTATTTCTTTCTGCAGATTTATGCTTTGGATAACATTAGCCAGGAAGTGCATTGGACCTATATATTCAATAAGAAATACGAACCTTTCCCTGCTTCAAGTGAAGATTTTGAAGTGAAAATACCCTTATACATTCAACGAACCTATCGTCATTATCCTCATCCTATGCAGTGTACAATTTTAGTCAGACAAAAAGTACGTATCAACTACTGATTCTTCTTTCACTCAAATGACCATTTCGATTAACAAGAATATTTTTTAGCACTCCCAGAACGGCGTAATAGTTAGTTTCAATCCAGTCACTGGAAAATTTGGTAAAAATTTATCATTTTTTTCAACGAGAATGTTAAGTTTCAGTCATAATTTCGTGTTTATTTTTGTATTTAGATACACCTATCGAACTCAATTATAAAATTAAGCAGGGTATGCTGATTCCTAAAACTACCGTTGAAGATCATTTACAGGGTCTCGTACTGATCGATGAAAATGATGTTGTACATATTTATCCTGAACGAACTTTGCCTATTTTACGAGAAATCGCTAGTTCGTTGTACATTTACGTAGCTAATGCAGAAACCTGCAACATCGATGGATACACGTTTAGTTCTGATACGTCGGTAAGTGGAAATTCACTCCGATTCAAATGTTTTTTGATTTTTCATGAGTGGTTACTAAGAGTGAGCCAAATATCCATTCATGACGGGTAATTTATTTTTTTTAGAAATATTGCCAGATATGCTCTGGAAAATGGGGGAATGTGCTTTTTTTTCTTCAAAAAATACAAACTACGTTGACAACTTTTTTGTCAAGGGAATTTATTTTCCAGATTTTTTTTTTTCTTAATTCTCAAAAGAATTTCTTTTTAAAACATAGTTTTAAAAATTGTTTTAAAAACCCATTTTCGAAAAAAAAAATTGAAAAATACGATGGAATTTTTTTGAAAAATGCTCTCAAAAAATCTTACAATTTTTTTGAAGAGAAATATTTTGAAGTTTTTTTGAAAATCTAAAATATGGAATATATTCAATTCCACAAAACATTGTCTAAAAATTTGTTTGAGAAAAAATATTTCGTAATTACTAATTTTTAAGCATTTTTGAAATTTTTGATAAATTAATGTTCTCAAAAAACCCATTTTAAATTTTTCTTTTGAAAAAAAAAAAAAAAAGTCAAAAATACCTCATCATTTTTTTTTAATTCCACAAAAAGGTTGTCCAAAGATTTTTTGCAAGAAAATATTTTTAGTATTTTTCGGGAAAAAATCTCAGCCATTGTGATTACAAGTCAAAATTCTCTTACGCGAACGTGTATGATTTCAGATTGTATCACTGGTTCCTGTTTGGAACGTGAAATGTCGAGGTAAAATCGTCAAAATATCTGGAAAAAATCCTATCGAGAAAGTTCATTCGCAGGGAAGAGTGCTCGGTGATCGCAGCGTTTTGTACAAATATATCAATCCTAATTTGATTGCTGTTGTGTCGAAAGACATTAATCCTGAAGATCAAAAAAGTAAGTACCGAGTACTCACAGTACTTATTCGTATCATATTCTTCAATTGGATATTATGTACTTATTACTGAAGTGAAATTTTTAAAATGCTATTATTGCAGCTATGTTGACGTTATACTTCGTGGACAGCGTCACTGGTATTTTAGTGAACGGTAGCGTTCATGTCAACGGAGGAATTCGTCATCGAGGTACAGATCCAGTTCATTTGGTCCATTCGGAAAACTGGGTTGTACTGATGTACTTTAACCATAAGACTAGAAGAACTGAAGTATCCACTTATGAATTGTATGAAGGAAAAACGCAACTAAATTCTACTGGTAAAAATCTCGATTTTTTACAATCGATCTATGCGATTTAAAATTAATTTATGGTTAATTTTGTGTAGCTTTTTCTTCCATTCAATCGAAACATTTGCATCCCATTATCGACAATCGATCTTATATTTTACCTACCTCATTTATCGAAGCTGCCAGAGAGACGATTACTGAAAAAGGAATAACATCGAAACACGTTTTAGGTAAATGAACAAATTGTGTAATTTTCGTTGATTTTAATTCGTTTTGATATTTATGTATTCGTTTCTTTGATCAGTTGCTTTAAGCACCGGAAATGTAGTTGAATTACCGTGGGTAATTCTGGATCCCAGAAGGCCTACTGCGTCTACTCCAGAAATGAAAGAAGAAGGTATTTTGCCTTACATGCCTGAAATTCCTATTCCGACTGAAACAATGATCAACTATAATAGGACGTTGCATAGAACTCGTGGTATTGTTACATCCCCTAGTGGATTGGAATCTACTTCTCTCGTCTTTGTTTATGGTTTAGGTAAATTTCATTACCAAGTTGAATTTACTGTCAATTTTATTTCTGTTTTTCTTATTTAATTATTTTTTTGTTTTTTAGATTTATTTTACACAAGAACTGCACCATCTAAAACGTTCGACTTGCTCAAAGAAGATTTCGATTATGTGTTAATTATTATCGTGCTAGTCTTGTTAATTATTTCGACTTTCATCACGAAACATTTCGCGTACAAAAGAGCTCTAAAACAAGCATGGCGATGATTTGTTTTCTGGCGAAAGAGCAGCTACTCCCTTTTTTTTTAAAAAGCATTTTTTAAATTGTTTTTTTGAACAGTTTTCATAACCAGGCACGTTAAGTTGCCTAGTTAGACAGATTGTATTTTTTTTATTATTGCATCGTTTTTACCATTCCTGTTCGTTAAGAAGTTATTTATGTTAGGTGTTTCCGTTGCAAATGAGCTCGTAGTATTATTTATTTTGTTTTGAAAAAAATTTCATCGATATTTAAGTAACTGGTTATTATTTTCAAAGTAAGTCTAAAATTGAGAAATGATGTAGATAGATTATTAAAATATTAAAATATTATTATGTTATCACTATAGAATATTGTGTTGGGTTTTATGTTACTCTAGTCATTAGACTAAGAATTACATACTTATATTGAAAATTAGTAGATTTTGTCAAATTTCACGCGATTAGTAAGTATATTTATTAGAGAAAGAGGAAAACTTGATTGTTTCTTGTTCATCTTTTGTAATTTAATAAAGATTTCGGTATCGGAAATGGAAATGTAAATTCGTTTTTTAATTTTATCGATGTTCAGGCCTCAGGGACACGACGACACGAGAAAGAGGTGGCATCTATTAATCTTGATGAAGAAAAAAAAGAAATTAGAAATTGAAAAGAAATAGGTACATTATTTCTTTACAGAAAGAATAATTATTCAATAAAATAAAATGAACGGAGAATGAAATGAAATTTAAAAAAAAAATGAAACTTAATTTTGACGATTTATTACGTCACGTTGGTGGAACAACGTTCGTCCAATCAGATTTGACGAATGTGCCTCGCTGGAAGATTACATAGATTGATGGATTCTCTGTTTTTTGACATAATTTGAGTACGAAAAGTTATGAATTTAAAAAATAACGATTAATTATTGAATAATTTAATTAAATATTTTAAATATGCAAAAAATATGGATCGTTTATTGCAAATTCGAGAGATTTTTACGTATTTCTTATATTATAGGTAGTTCTTGCATAAAACCTATTTACTATTGGCAACGACGCCTCGTACGCATTTTTGGATACAGGATTTCGTACAAATGGTCGAGCGGTGGATTGAGGATTTAACCAACCAAATGTCGATTTCATTCATTCATAAATTCATTGATTACCATTTTGAGGTGTGTTTTGTTACTGTGATCCTGATGGAAATTTAGCCTAGTTTATAGTTTCAATGTTTTATTTAATTGTGATTATAAATTAAAAAACGTGATAAGTTGATTCTTATTCAACTTTTAGTTATTAGTTTCAAAACTGTGCAAAAATTGTTAGTGTTTGTAATGAATTTACAATTATGTGCTTTACTTTGCAATTTTTTAGTGTTATCGACTTTTACCGTTGTTACTGGCGAAAATGTAAGCAAAAGTATTCAAACTTATTTACTACAGTGTACTATTAAAAACCATCAAACACCCGAAGAAATCTTCCAAACGTTCTGTAATTCAATTCACCTCGAGATGGCGAGTCGAAAATGTTACTTCCTCCATGGTTAATTTGCAGCTGCTTCTAGATATCGATAGATGAGTTGGATAATTTTCAAAATCCTACGAAACGTTGGGTTTTTCCATCTCCAGATGATGCTGATGAGATTTAGAATGAATTAAATGATCAAAATACCGATTATTTTTCCGAGTATTTGTTTACTATGGAAGATTTCTTTGGCTTGTGTTTGCGTATAGTGTTATCATTGACTTTTGAATGGGTAAAAATTAATCACACATGTCGACTTGTCGGTTGATTCGTATAATTATAGGAAACATTGACTCAAATTTGCGCATTTTTCTAAATAAAAATAATTATTATTCTTTTCAGGTAAACATGAAAAAGAATGTCGCCAAGGAGAAAGATATATACATAGATGATGAAGACTTCGCCGATGGCTCGGGGAACGGCGATGTCATAGAATCTAGTGGATCTGGATTCGGTCCTCCAGATGATGATGGTGCTGAGACACGTATTGAAATTCCAGGTAATACAATATATGAAATGGGCATCGAATTTATATGCATTGTATTTACAAAATACGAAATTATACGTTTGACGAGTTCATCATGGAAGATCAGTGATGATAATTTGTCAATCGCGCGTTTAAAGAATTATCAGATTTTAACTTTTTTTTTTCATCTAAAATCTGACGTTTTAGTCGAATTGTCTATCAGTTAGTATTTTGTACCTATGGAATAATTGTGGGAAATTAATACAATCGTAAATATTGTCATTTTTTTAATCGCCCATTTACAATTACTTTTTTTCATTTTTTGTTCATTATCGTCGAATGATAACCTATCGATAAAACTCTTGTTATTTCTATGTTTTGCGATAATTTATGAATTATCAGTGGAACGCAATCGTTCTTATTAAAATATCGATTAATGATTTTTGCATATTAAAATCTCTTTCACGCTAAATTTATTGAAGTGAAAGTGAAATTACTTTTAAATGCTCAGCTCGAGTTCGTAAATCGAAATCTCTAATGCACTTTAAAAACGATAAGTGGGTATTGTTTTCAAATATAGAATGTTTTATTGTTAATTAAGAATGCGAATTGCTAATGGAGAAAAATATGTACACTATCAATTTTTACGTAGAAAATTGCATTTCTTTGACATTGTGATGTTTATAAAATTTGTCGCGACAACGTACACACACTTGGGAAATTTTTAATCCTCCCAAAAATTCTCTCAAAATGAATTAGTTCCCGCCCTCCTGCTAACCCTAGTAGCATTGTGCCAAATAATATTTTTTATTTAAAAAAAAAAAAATCTTGAAACATCGGGTAAAAAATGTACTGATATCTGTAATTAATTTAACCACCCCCCTAATTTCTTAAAAATAAATTCTTGAAACGTTGGGTAAAAAATGTTATGATATAATTTAATGAACCGCCTCCTTTTTCGCCCCTCTCGCCCCCTTCTTTCCACCCGGCTTGAATGCATGGATATAACTACTTCGCTATGTGCAAAAATTTTGGAGAAAAAAATAGTAGAGGGCTCAGTCTCACTTAATTTGAAATTATATTTGCCTTTTTTGCAAATACATAGAAGCGACTGAGCCCTCTACTATTTTTTTCTCCAAAACTGGGGTTCCATTTTTTAAAAGGCCCCCTTTCCAAAAACTTTTCACATCCTAAAGCTCCAAATTGAAAAAATTTTCAAATAAAAGTTGTAGATTGAGGTCCTTGGAATAATTTCGGTCATGACAAAAATTTCGATTGGACCCCTTCCTTCCTTCCTTCCTCGTCGCTCGCGCCACTTGCGCATAGATGGGGTATACTTCAAATTTAATTGCTGTTTGTAAAAATTGATAAAAATAAATTAATTTCGTTCGTTCGTTCCTTCCAATTTTGCATAAAAAGTACGAGAATCGCCAGATGATTTTCATACGTTTTATGGAAAAATTGGAGAGGAGGGAGAGGTCTAATCGAAAATTTTGTCATAACCTAAATTATTCCGAGGACCTCAGTCTACAACTTTTGTTTGAAAATTTTTTCAATTGGAGCTTTAGTTACAGAGGTAGAAAAAAAATGGCAGGGGGTGGACCCTCAATGAACGGAAAACATGAAAAATGAAATAGGTAGGTACTATTCAATTGTTTGATTGAATTATAATCGAATCGACTATTTTTTACCGAATTCATTTTTCACCTCTTGGCTCTGGCTGTACCCCAAGCTCAAGTTACATAGAGGTGACTGCTAGCTGCACATTGGATTTAAAAGTAATTTTCATACGCACTATGCCAAATTGAAGGAGAAGGAGGGGCCTAATCGAAATTTTTGTGATGACAAAAATTATTCCAAGGACCTCGATCTACAATTTTTGTTTGAAAATTTTTTCAATTGGAGCTTTAGGTACAAAGATGTGAAAACTTTTTGGAAAGAGGAGTGTACCTTGGGAAAAAGAGGCCTTAAAAAATGTAACCCCAGCTATTTTTTTAAAAATACGTCCTACATTACGAATCAATCATAAAATCGCTTCTAATTAACCTCTCGATCGCACGAAGTTACTTTCAAAATTCAGCTTTCAAAACTAAAGTTGGAATTTAATCAGACAAAATTTTATTAAATTGCGTTTCACATCCGAATACAAACTTAGGATTGCATAACTGATTTGTTTAATAGATACTTTTGACTTTTTTATGTTTCGAGTTTTATTGTTTTGCAATAATTCTACAATTGAGTGCAGGCTCGAATGTGGGCTGTATTTTGGGCCATGTTCAGGATAACAACATAAAAAAAATAACTTGGCAATTTTATCTGTTTAAAGTTGTACTATTTTTGATGATGACTTTTTCGTTTATAGGCTGTTTGTCGTTTCTCTACGTATATCTTTCGACTCGTTTTCTTGGTTAAAATTTAACGCATGCTAGAATAATTTGTACGTTTGAATATTCGTCTCGAAAATCCACCTGCATGCTGCAGTGTTTAATTCCATAAGCTACTGCGGTAGGATTCGTACTACATCTGCTGGAGAAAAAAGTATAATATACCGTGATGAACACGGTCAGAACATATGTTTACAAATCACTTGACATGGAAATACGAGTAATTTACGAGAGGGTGTTCGATGTATGTACCACCGGTTCACATATCTATACTGGTTCTAATACATTGTTCAAACACCACTCCAGTTCAGATCTCTTTGTCGGGTGACCGACTGCGAAATTTCATCTCATCGCGAAAATATCACCGACGTGACGTGAATATATTCACGTACACTTGTACCATGTTGGCTCGTCAGTCGAATAATTAACCGCTAACTCGATTCAATCGTAAATCACTAGAAATGCATTATTCCATTTACGAGTAATAAACGTACAAGATACCGATATCTTTCTCGATTAAGTATAAATTTTTGTCGTTACGTTTTGATTTGAAATCAATTTGACAATTTAGTTTTTTCCACGTTTTATATCTACTAGAATGGCAATTTTTTGAGGATTATTTAATATGGGGTGCCATTTAAGTAGATCAGCTATTTCGAGTATTTTTTATCTTTTATTTTGCAATAGTGGTTGTGAAAAATTCCACAACATGGATAAATTTCAACATTGACAATTTTTTGATGACGTACTAAAATGTTCAGTATAGAAATGAAGTGTTTGCATTAAACAAAAATATCATAAATCATAATTATGATATGTTCGAAGATTGGTAGTAGATAAAGTGGAGTGTTGTTTTAGCTTTTAAAAAGCTCAAAAAACAGAGACGAGTAAAATTGGAGGAGAATCGTGATAGCAAATTTTAAATTATTGATCATTTCACCCTTGGCCTCGGAATTTCGAATCAATTAATCGCGTGTATAAAAATAAAGGTCATCATTTACAGACTTTGGCGTAGACATGTTGTTTTATTTACTTTATTGTGATAAAATCTGTTCAATTGTGTGTTACTGTGAAGTGAAAAAATATTCAGATTTAAGGGGGGGGGGGGCATACAATTTTTTTTTGTTGAATGCATAGAGTTGACAAGCGGAATTTTCTAAGACCTTTGCATGACGTCATTTTGATTTTTCATCTATGAAATTTTGAAGAAAAATTTGGAAACTAATTTCATCTTGCTTTTTTTTACGAAAAAAATTAATTTTTGATTTTTGAAAAATAAAGAAGAAAATTATGAGAAAGTTTGATAAAATCGAGGAATTTTCCAAAACCCTCTCGTCAGATTACAGACCAGACTCTACTGAATAAAAAACATTCTAAGAAAAAGTTTGGTGGGTTGCATAGTTTCCCTGGAAACGGGGCATTAAGCAAAAGTCGCGTTTTTCTTCAAATTTTGACACTAAAAATTTTTCATTTTCCAAAAAATTTATCAATAATTTCTACAAAATGACATCATCAAAATGCAAAATGAATATAAATTTCTTTTTTTGAAAACTCCATGCATTTTATTTTTCAAAAATCAAAAATGAATTTTTTCGTAAGAAAAAGCAAGATGAAATTAGAATTTCATAGATGAAAAATCAAAATGACGTCATGCAAAGGTCTTAGAAAATTCCGCTTGTCAACTCTATGCATTCAACAAAAAACAAAAAAAAATTATGGGTCCGCCCCCCCCCCCCTTAACCATAAATGCAAGAAGAAGGTTCGTTTTGAGTTGAAACCCTCCCTCGAAAATTTTAGCACATATCTTGAAAAAGGTGGAGTTAGGAAACTTCAAAGTGGGGTCACTTGAAAAAAAAAATACATTTTTTTCCTTATTTGGGGTAATGGCATCTGCGTAGTACTCCGGTCAATTCCTGAAAAGAGAAACGCTCTTTAAACCATTTGACCTAAAATTGAATACCATATTTTCTTTGAAGCCATGTATTGCCGTTTCGTATGCGAATTTTGAAAAAAATTTCCAATAAAAGTTGTAGATTGAGATGCTAGGAATAATTTTGGTTATTACAAAAATTTCGATTTGATCCATCCTTCTCTTCCAATTTTTCATAATACGTACGTACATAAAAAAATTACCATATGATTTTCATATACTTATTATACAAAATTGAAGGAGAGGGAGGGGTCCAGTCAAAACTTTTGTAATAACCATGCAAAATTATTCCAAAAAATTTCTTCTAAAATTATTTTTGTTTGAAAATATTTTCAATTGGGAGCTTTAGAACGGATATGAGACTTTCAAGGAGAGGGAATGGACCCTCATAAAAGGGATGCTGTAAAAAAGTGGCTTGCCCGAAATTTAACACCATACACTTTTCCTTAGAAGTCTCCTACTGCCACTCCTAAGGCTGCTTTTGAAAAAATTTTCAAATAAAAGTGTAGATTGAGATCTTAGAAATAATTTCGATTATTATAAAAATTTCGATTCGACCCCTCCTCCTTCTTCAAATTTTGCATTATACGTTTAAAAATTACCCGGTGATTTACATGAATAATTTTTGTAATAGCTCAAGTTGTTCCAAGAATTTTAGTCTACAACCATTTTTTTATTAAAAAAATTTTCAATTGAGGCCTTGAAAAAGTGGCATGCGCCCGTTGATCATTTTATCGAATTATCTGGTCAAATTAATGTAGAATCGACTATTCACAGAACCTGTTTCTTTCCTTCTTAACGTCTCCAAATTTTACTGAAATGATTTCTTTGACGTTTTCAACATTTTTGTAGATACAAAATTATTTTATTTACATACCTATCTTTTCAAAAAATTAACTTTTTTCAAGTTTTTTTTTTTTCAGATAATTATTATTTTTTTTTAGTAAATTTTTTTCGTACCCAATTGATTTACGTTTTCCCCCGAAGTCAATTTTTTCAAGGTTCTAGGTATTCGGAATGAATTTTTCATAATTCATTCAGACTAAAATCTTCTCAATTAATTTCTTTCTAGGCTACGTATTGAAATTTTTTTCTCAAATCGAATTTTTTCCCAAGAATTCAATCGGAATGGAATTTTGAAAAATTATTCCAATAATTTTTACTTCCTGTTCAAAATTTTTCTAAATTTCTTTCGAAATAATTTTTTTTTTTTTTTAATTTTACAAAAACACAGTTTTTTATGTTTTGTTTGAAAAACATGTTTTAAACTTACATATAAATTGCTTGCAATTTTTCCTATTATTTTCGTTGCGATGTAGTTGGCAGCATTGTAATGAAATTTTTCCAAAAAAATTCAATAAATTTCATCTTCTTTGCTGAATTCTACTCAAAAATGATGGAATTCGCGTTTTTTTTTCTTCAAAAATATGACCTTACTTTAAGATCCCCTGCTTTAAGGTAGTGGCTAAAAATTTTTTTGAAGGTTTTCAACTCAAAATGAACCTCTGTCAAAATTCAAAGTACCTAGCTTTTTTTTTTTTTTTTTTACCTCTCGCAATAAGGAATACTTCAAGCATGTGTGCGAATCCAGTGACTTTTGGTCACTATTTCGCTCATATGGCACTAAAATTCAACTCATTTTTTGGATTTAAAAAAAAAAAAAAAATTCATTTTCATTTTTAAATGGAAAAATCAAATTTTTTAAAATAAAAAATTCTCAAATTAAATCAAAGTGAAAATTTAAAAAAATTTTGGGTTCTTTTTTGAAAAAAAATTATGAAATAAATTTTACTTTCATTTTTCGGAGTAAAAAATTCATTTTTTTAATGAAAAAATTTCTTATAATTTTGAAATTTGAAAAACATCTCATTTTTTCGTAGCAATAAAATTCCCAATTTTTGGAAGTGAAAACAAATTTTTTATTTTTTTTAAATAAAAAATTTTAAGCCCTACTTTTTGGAATATATTACTCGTATGTTATTTTTTTTATTTTTTGGAGTGAAAATTTTCTTCATTTTCTGGAATAAAAAATTATATCTCAAATTTTTCGAAAGAAAAAAACCTTAACTTATCGAAAAAAATTAACGATCCTTTGAGGATTGAGGATGTTATTAACTTGTGATTTGATTCATTAAGCTTCGTTTTATTGGCGCCCTATTCGCCCCCGCCCCAAAAAATCACTGAAATCACAACAAAAAATTTGAAAACTGAAAGTAGGTTTTACTTTCGATTTTTTAAATGAAAGTTTTTCTTTGAACACTAACAAAATATGTAGCTTCCTTCCTCTCTTTTTGAAGATTTTTACTTTGCCACTTATGCTAGGTATCTTACATTATTTCAAAGAATAATCGTACTCGTGTAAAAATTTGCTTTATAACGTTCTTTCGTGAATCTTTTAAGCGAAATGAATTTTTACTGAAGCATGTTCGTGGCCGGATATTTAATTAATTCCGACTCTTTGTGTTATCTTAGGTACTTTAAATTTGAACTTGATCTTGGCGCAAATGTTATTACTTCAAAAAAGATGAATAATTTTCAACGATGTCCGTAAAAAGATATTCCCTGAGAGAGGTTAAAATAAAAGAAACGCACAGCTCGAGCAAAAAAATTATTTAAAATTTTCAACAGTCTAACGAAATTTAATCCTAATGTCGAAGTCTTTGTTTTTAAAAGTCACGTTGGAAGCGTGCTCTTTACAAAAAATAAAATAAAATAAATGAATAAATTGACGAAACACGAATGAACCTCGGTGGATAGGACCTCTGGTACTTCAATTATTCAGGATTTTCTCAAAAAAGTACACTTTTTTATTTTCATTTCATAACATCGGTTTTATTACGTCGATGCAAAGATCGTTGATCATAAAATTTTCATTATTTTTCACAGGATCGAAGAAGACACAACCGAATTCACCACCGAAAATCGAAAAAGAAGCTACTTTACCAATGCCATCACCGAAACCACAATCACCACCGCCACCACCTCCACCACAGCAGTCAGAAATTGCAGTTATCGATACGTTTACGACACCTGCAGTATTTATCGTAAGTGGCGAAATTTTCTTTACGTATTCTTCGAAGAGATTTTTGTCTTGTATACTAATCTCCAATTGTTTTCGTACTTTATAGCAACCAGAAGTTAAAAAATTACCGGAACCGGAAAAAGAACATCCTACCGACACATTCAACACTCCCGTTGATAAAAATCCCATCGAAGAAACTAATAGAAATGAAAATGTTTATATCACAAATAGCCATGACAGAGACAGAACGACTTCATTCTTTGCACAGCCAGGCATCCTCGCAGGTAAATGCCAATTATTGATATGAAATTGAAATTATTTATGACATGAGGATTCTCCCAGACGAGATTTTAGTGCATTCCTAGGGTCCCAATTTTTTTTTAAATCGATACCACGATCGAAATGAGAGATGCTCGCGTCGTTACGTGACCGATATTAATTTGCGGGTTCAAACGAATAAATAATTTTTAATAAACGGATCGTTTGACTTGTAAAAGGAAAAGGGTACATGATATTATATCGTTCGCGTAGCTAATTTGTTGTTTCGATGCGTTATAATTCGATTGAACGTAATTTACCACTCGTCTAGTAACTATTAAAAATTATGGTGGTTTTAATTACCCTCGACGAGCATACGAGTAACCTATTACCACTTCGATACGTATAGGATGGAAATTGAAATTGGAGTATGATTTTTTTGCAACTTGATTACTTCCTACATAATTATCCTTACCAAGTTATTCAAATGGCCGATAAAAAAGTACGTTCAATTTTTCACTTCAATAATAATCGCACTTCCGGCTATGCTTCGTCTCACTACATCGGTTTGGAAATTTATTTCTTATCGCAAGTTTAGTCATGTTTAATTGTTTAAATATTGTTGCGGTTTTGACGTATTTACTTGAATTTGGAGCGTATGTCTCATAGCTGCATGATGAATTTTACGATAAGAATTTATAATCGGATGTTATCCAGTGACGGCGAGAGCCGAGTGGGGCCCCAGTGCAATAATTTTGGGGACTAGATCCTCTGATGAGATTAGTCCAATTTTTTTGTGACACCGCAAAAAAAAAATTTCACAATTTGCTAAAATTCTAATTTTTTAAAAATTTTTTAGACAATGTATTTTTTCAATTTTTTGGAAGAAAATTGGAAAATACCTATTTTTTTAATCAAAATCTTTGATTTTTAAAAAAGACTTCCCTTATTTTTAAAGAAAAACAACCTCAATTTTTTGTTTGAATCAAAATTGAAGTGAATTTTTTCCCTTGTGTTGCAATAAAAATACTCCTTAAATTCTTGTAGAACAAAATCTTATTTCTTTGGGGGAAGAAATCCCTAAATTTTGGGAATAAAAGATCAACTTGAAAAGACTTCTCATGGAGAAAAAAATTCAATTTGTTGTCATAAATATTTTTATTCTTCTTTTTTTTGGAGGGAGGGGATCTCTATATAAATTTTTTGGAGTAAAAGAACTCATTTTTTTAAAGCAAAAATCTATATTGACTTTTTTTGTGGTATTGAAAAACATTTACTTTCCAAGGAGAAAAAAACACGATTTTTGTTCCCATTTTTTTTTTTACGTCTTTATTTCTTAGGAAGAAATCTTTTTTAGGGATCTTTCTATTTTTTTTGAGGGGGGGGGGGAGACTGACTCTTCACCTATTTGGAAAAAAATTCAAATTCCTAAATTTTTTTAGAGTAAAAATTTTTCAGCATTTTGAAATGAAAAAAACTTCTCGTATTCCTTTAAGGATTTTTTTTTCAATTTTGCGGAAAATCTAAATTTTTTGAAGTAAGAAATACATTTCAGTTTTTTTTTTTTAGAAAAAATACTTTCACTTTTGGAGAAAAAAAATCCTGATTTTTTTGTCATAGGTACCTTTTTTTTTTTTTTTTTGAAAATAAGAATCTTTAGTTTCTGTTTGTTTGTTTGTTTTTTACTAAAAAAATCTCCAAATTTTCCAACTTTTTGTATTAAAAAAACTTCTCAACTTTTTGAAGAAAAAACGATTATTTTTCCTCTTGTCCATTTAAAAAAATTATTTGAAATATTTCAGTTTTGCAGGAAAACATCTGTTATATTAAAAAACTATTTTTAGAAGAAAAATCCCTTAATTTTTTTTTAAAGAATCTTTTAGTTTTTTGGAGTAAAAATTTTCCTAATTTTTTTGAAGAAAAAAACATTCACAATTTTTTAAAGAATAAATAGGTACCTACCTAATTTTAAAAATTGTTTTGGAGTAAAAATCTCTTAATTTTTACGCAAAAAATCTGTTTCGTTTTTTTTTTTTTTTTTTTTTTTTTTTTTTTGATAAAGAAATCTTTTACGTCTTTTAGAAGAAAAAAAATATCAGGTTTTGGACTTAATTTTTAGTGTAGAAAAACTATTTTTTGGAGCTTTTTCTTGGTCAGGACCTGTGGAAAAATTCGGGCCCAGTGTTGGACACCTTTTGCACCTCCCTCTCACCGTCTTTCGCTATCTAAATACATATATCGAAAGTTGAAAGCGCTGTACCAAATACTTTACATATATAATACTGGAAACTCTGTGCTTTTGATTTGACTCCCAAGAAGAGCGCTCTCTAAGCGGCTCGGCATGAAACTAATTCCAGGTTTTCGACTAATCGTCGCGTGATTCGCCCTCTGATTGGTCGAAGACATGGCGATCGGTCGAAAGTCTGAGAATAGTTTCATGCCGAGCCGCTAAGAGAGCGCTTTTGTTGGGAGTCACTTGTCCCCATTGGAGTTTCCAGTATTATATATGTAAAGTATTTGGCTGTACTCTGTTAGTACTTCAATTATGTGGGCATGCGTAATTAAATAGAATCGTGTAGGTAAGCTCCTTATTAAAAATTGAATCGTTGAACGCAAGCTTTATAAAGTTTTTCATCAACAAGCTTAGGTTGAGTTTGAATGAATAGAATTTCATTGTAACAGCAGCAATGCAGCATACATTGATTCGAAAAAGTTGTCCAATTTATTTCTACTTTCTACTTGATTTTTGTACTGAATATGTATTTTGAAAAGAAAAAGAAAGAAAAAAAGAAAACACCCTACTCTGAAAATACATATTTATAAATGCGCTTTACAAATTGAGAATCTAAGCGCATATTATTTGTACCTTCGATCGTAGATAAGTCACGCTGTGCACCTAAAATAACACGTGCGAGAGGAAATTAGTGGCGCTAGCGGATATTTAGAAACACGTGTAACATTTCTAAAGTACATATGGTATTTTGGAAAACTGACTGCAAGGTTTGAATATTCGACTAAACAAAATCGATTGTTTCGTCTGTTATGTTTGTGAATCATCAAATCACTTAATACGTGTACCTAGACCTACCCACCCTGTACATAGGGTGTCAATATGTTGGACTTTGGAACTTTTTTTGTTCGACCCTCAAAATTATTTGAGACATTATTTATGAAAAGGGACAACTTGGGTAGAAAACTGAAATCGAGATAATCGCGATAATTCGTGTTCAGGTCAAAATTACCGTTTTCAGGTTTTGATGGATTCAGATAGAAAATTTAACGCTCTTTCGAATGGTACAACTGTTTAGTTCGATACGACCACGCAAACGGTACAAAAACGTGAGTTTTGGTATGTTTTTGGTAACGCGAAATGGTGATGAAGAATGAACTTCACTTACATCTCGTTACGCTGGGCTAATTTCGTTAGTTTGTGGCTATGTAATGTTTTATTTTTTTTTGTCACGAAGTTGGAAGTTGATAAAAAATTCATATGGGGTATGATTAAGGATTTTTTTTTCTTCAAAAAATGAATTATTTTATAGTTTTGAAAAAATACTGATAATATGGTGAAGTTGTAACTGGGTTTATCTCGAAAACTAAGCTTCCCAGAAGAAATCTGACAACTTACTGCAAATGGAGAATTTCATGCTCTACAATTTTGGTTCTATGCATTTTTTGCATAAAACCCTTAGTTTCGCCAGAAAATCCAATTTTATGAAAAATCTACAAAAATTAACATTTTTGAGAGTAAACCATTTTTACTCCATATCTTTCAAAATAAAAATTTTACAAAAAAATTAATACCTCATGTTTGTTGAGAAATTTCATGCTCTACAATTTTGGTTCTGTGCATTTTTTTGTACCTAGCTTAGTTTCACAGCAATTACAAGTTTTGTGTTGAAAAAAAGTTTAAAACATGTATACAAAACTTTAAACGAGCTTTTTTTGAAACTTAACTGTTTTGAATTCAAAGTTTGAAAATTCATAACTCCGTGAATAATGAACGAAACTTATTCGTCTTGGTCTCATTTTGAAGGAAATTTTATATAGTATAACACGGTACTCTTAACTCGATTTTCACAAATCTACCCAAGTTGCCCCTATTCATAAATAACGTCTCATTTATTTTATGACGAAATAACTCATAATTTTTTATTTTCCCCCACAATTTGATTATAGTGGCTTCTTATTCTTTTTTAATAAAAAAGTTCACAATTTGAAAAGATTTTTTTTTATTAAAAAAAAAAAAAAAATTAAAAACAGGTGTTTGAGGCTTATAAAAATTCTCAAAAAATTGAATATTTCGAAATATTTAGATTCTTCCTCCAAAATTGAGATTTTCTACCTCCTTAAAAAATCTCCAAAAAATTAAGTTTTTTTCTCCATAATAAATTGAGAAATTTTTTTGCTTAAAAAAAAATCAAAAATATTATGGTATTTGTTTCAAAAAAATTATCAAGAAAATAAGAGACATTTTTTAAAAATGAAAAAAAATCTTCCAAAAATTTAAATTTTCACTTCAAAAATCATTCATTTTTAACCCAACAATAACTAGAGATATTTTCAGGAAAAAAATGAATGAATAAAAATAAAAATAATAAGGTTAAAGTTGAAATTTTTCCAAAAATACTTCAACTTTTTGTTTCAAAAAAAAAAAAAAAAAAAAAAAAAAAAATTATTCATAAAAACAGTAATTTTTAGTTCAAAAAATTGAGAAATTTTTTCACTCCCAAAAATTAACGTGAAAGAATTTGTTTTAAAATGTTTTTTATTAATTGTGTAATTTTTTACTCTTATTTTTTATAATAATAGGTATTTTTTTTTTGTTTCAAGAAAATATTTTAAAAAACATAATATTATTATATTTTTACATTATTAAAAAAATTATAAAATTTTTTACTTCAAAAAAGGGTTCTCAACTTTCTGTAATTTTTCGGGGTGGGGGTCTGAAAACTTTGTGAGTAGTATTAAAAAAAAATAGTGGAAAAGTAGTGATTTTTGAAGAGAGGAAATCCTGTAGACACCCGAGTGATCAGATAATGAAAAAATCGTCCCTTTTTTGCCAAAATTAGCCATTCCTTTTTGTAATTGTATGATTTTTTATTTTTTTTATTCACTCAAGTCACATTTGTCAATAAAATCGTTCACGAATCCTGCTTTTGAAAACGAAAACCGAAACCTGTATGATGAATTTATTACACAATAGCCCTAATTATCCAATATCCATACGCGTGTACGTTTGTCTATGTTTCATCGTAAATTTCCCTGATGTAATGTAAAATTTCGTTGTTGTAAAAAATAGTGACGTAAGATGTAGACTACCGAGCGACGTTTACGACAAATATCCATTAAATGTTGTCAGCTTGTTACTTGGAGAAGTACCTACCTTCGTAGCTTCGCAACACACGGAGAAATTTTCCCATCTACTTGATTAATCGTTTCGTGAAATTTATCGCAGGTTTCAAGGTCGTTTCTTAATAAAATTGTCGCGATAACAACCCGAACGGAAACCGAAATACCGTAATGAGTATTCCAGTTCCATATTTGATTTTTTTTTTTTCATCGTATCGAACTCTTAATTGGTTCATTACGCTCGGTAGAGGGCATAGGCGTTCGATGAAAATTCGCGATTAGATCGTTATCGCTGAAATAATTAGTCGACGTGCGTGTGAGTTTTTTCTCGTGTTGTCAAACAAGATGTCTTGTGCTATTTTGCTCACGTTTGCAAAAATATCCACCGACTGCGTAGGTACCATACTATTGAAGGCGAATCCGAATCCATTACAGATGTGTTGTTTTTTTTTCGCTATACAGGGTGTTCCATGAAACACCCAATAATTCAACTATAGATGCAACTCGAGTAGGCAAACAAAAAACATTATTATGATAGTTGCCTATCTCGATTTTTAAGGAACAGTAGTTTCAAAAAATTCAAAATTTCGTCAATATGAAGGCGCTACGGAGCTTCAAACTTTGAAAGTACTGATTTTCAATGGTCCGTAGCGCCTTCATTTTCAAGGATAGGCAAATTCTTCACATAACTTTTTTTGCTTCTCTGAAAAAGCTGAATCTGCATCATGCATTGTTTTGGTAGAATTTTTCAATTTTCATGTCTCGAAAGTGCACTGTAATAATTGAGGTAGGCAATACTTCCAGCAAAAATTTCTTGTCGTCATAACTCCTTCAATTTCAAAGATAGTCAGAGTGTCTAACGGTCATGAAAATCATGAAAGTCATGAAATTTCAAAATGGGCCATGAAAGCCATGAAAAAGTCAGGAATTTTTCAAAAAAAATCATTAGGTCTAGAAAAGTCAGGAATTTTACTCTGAAGTCATGAATTTTTAATAATATTACCAGGGCCAAATTACACACGAATTCGCTTATAAGTGAAATTTTTTCAACATGATTATTGTGATTTCAAAATCAATTTCTTTTTTTTTTTTAAATCAAGGGGACGGGGAATCTATTTTTTTGAAAAAAAATCTCATTTTTTGGAATGAAAAACAAAATTATTTTGTGGAATGAAAGAAAAATTAATTTTTTGGTTCAAAAAATTTTAAAAATTGTTTTGGAATAAAAAACATTTTTAAGCCACTAGTTTTGAGTACCTAGTTGCTGTACAAGGCGTTAAAAAATTCCCCATTTTTTTGAAGTAAAAATATTTTTTAAAACTTGGGCGAAAAAATTCTCTTAAAATCAAAAATCTGAATTTCATCGTTTTGGAATTGAATTATTTGAAATAAAAATACTTTTCTAACTCATGAGTAAAACGTCTCAATTTTTTAGATTTTTTTCAATTTTCTGAAAAATGAAAACATTTCTATTTTTTGGGAGGGGTTCTTTGTTTTTTGAAGAAAAATTCTCATAAATTCGAATTTTTTGGTTCAAAATTTTTTAAAAATTGTTTTGGAATAAAAAAAAACTCAATTTTTATTGAAATAGAGAAATCTCGCTTCTTGTGAAGTAGAAATTTTTTCGGAGGATGAAATTTCAGGATTTTTTGGAATAAAAAATATTCTAAAATCTTCTTTTTTTGGAGAAAAAAATGTTATAAAATTTTTTTTTTGAAGATTTTTGTGGAAAAGTTTTGTTAATTTTTCTTTGTAAAGAAAAAAATTTGTTTCTATTTCGAAAAAAAACTGGGATTTTTTCTTCAAAAAAAATAAGATTTTTGAATATTTTTTATTCCAAAAAATCCTGAAATTTTATCCTCTGAAAAAATTTCTACTTCAGAAGAATTGAGATTTCTCTATTTCAAAAAAAAAATTGAATAAATAGGTATTTTTTTTATTAAAACAATTTTTTTTTAAAATTGAACCAAAAAATTCGTATTTATGAGAATTTTTCTCCAAAAAACAGAGAATTCTCCCAAAAAATAGAAATATGTTTTCATTTTTCAGAAAATTAAAAAAAAAATCCAAAAAATTGAGACAAACTCTAGAGTTAGAAACGTATAATATTGTTCATGAAAAAGTTATGAATTTTCGAAAAAAAAAGAAAAAAGAAAGTTAGACACCATGTAAGGCATTGCAACGTGATTACAATTTTTCTCGTGTTTTCGAAGTGCTATGCACTAGCGGTGTTGAATTTTTTTTTGAATGCAGTGTTGCCAACTAATTTTGCTTGAAAATACCAATTTTTCAATGCTCTAAAGCGCCTTTAATTTTCAAAATAGGCAACTTATCCTAATCATGTTTTTTGTTTGTCTACTCTAGTTGTACCTATGCTTAAATTATTGCAGACGTTTCATGGAACACCCTGTAGTTTAGCTTATTGTTTCTATAATTTCCACGTGCATAGAGAGCATTATTGGTATTCACGACGTTATTTATTTTCAGCTGTTATCGGCGGTGCGGTGGTCGGTCTGCTTTGCGCCATATTAGTGGTTATGTTCATCGTGTACAGAATGCGAAAAAAAGACGAAGGCTCTTACGCCCTAGAAGAAATGAAAAGGTGTCCGGCTACTAATCCGTACATGAAACCCAATCATAGAGAATTTTTCGCCTAATTTCGTGCGTGCGTTTTATTACCTAAGTTATTATTTTATTTTACTTTAATTTTTGTACATTATAAATTGTATAGGACGATTAAAATGACCAGTCGACGTTTTCAGATGGGATAAATTTAACAATTTGCAGGTTACAAAAGATAGATTTTTCTGGTTCGGATGGTTTTACTGCGTTTCAGTGTTACCGTTTTAAAAAAAAAGTTTTAAATTGAAAAAAAAAATGTAAATTTTCTTTGTTATATAATGCTATTTTAGTACGCGATTCGCTTGACATATCATGCTATATAATTTGTATCAGTAATTTTACTTTTTTATGACTATATTGTTCCTGAGTATTTTAATGTGTACCCCCGAAGTACGTGTTTATTTTTTGTTTTTTCGTCATTAACGCATTACAGAAAAAAAACGCGCTAATGAGATCGTATCGTGAATTTTGTGTTTCGTGTCGTCGAATTTTCTTTTCTTTTCTTTCTTTTCATTTTTTTTAGCCGCATTTTTCCTTCCCCTTTCTTTTTACCGTATTGTGGAAAATTCTGTTTTAATTTCGAACCGTTCGATTTCAATGTAGGAGAATGCAGACGCTCAAAGTGTGATTTACACGATTTTTTATTTATTACCTAAACTTGCCTATAATTTCGTATTATGATTATGACGAAAAGCAAAAGACGTGTGTTCATTTTACAAACCCTTAAAAAAAATCAACGATAATTAACGGTGCTATTTTATTTCGATATATTCGAACGTTATCATTTTAAGCAGATTCAATTTGTTTTTTTTTTCACATGGCTCTCTACGATATCGATAAAAATGCTCAAATTAGTACTCGTTATAATTATATGGAATAAGATATTCCGTATTTTTTTCCAGTTGATCTGGACCATTTTACAGGATAAGTTTAGAATTTATCCCGCGCGTCGATTCTTCTGCATTTAATATCGTTATTTGTTACTTTACTTATCATTTTAAACGAACCAATTATTTTATATTATTTTTTTCTCTCTTTTAGTCTATTAATATTTATGTGTTCAAAGTAATCTTATATAATTTAGTCTGTTTTCAATATTGTGGGCTCGTGTGGTTCATAGTCGAATGTGTTTTTTTTAAGGTTTCACAAAATACGGATACACTTCTTTCTGCATTTTCTCCTTCCAATCTAAAGCTTTTAAAAACCATTTTTAATTGTTATTTACATAATTTCTTTTTTTGTATCTTTTTGCTTTGTTTTTATACTTTATTTATTACGAATATTTTTATTTTTTTTCTCTCTAATTTTTAATCATTTTTCGCCTTATTTCGAGTCAAATGAAACGTTATAGGTTTGAATTATGCTGCATATAATTGTGTATAGTTTTTAAGATAATTCTGGTCAAGTTTTAAGCTGGTTGGCGGTAGTTCTCTGTTCTGATTCAAGATGGTTGTAGAGGGTAATTCGAATTAAGCGCGGAAGTCTCGTGTTGTTGCATTTTATCTTGGCTTTGTTGGTTACTTACCTATTTGTTGGTAAATGTGGTCCGGGGTAGAGGGTTTTTTGTTCGATCGTTAGCGTTTTACGAGATTTTCGAATTTGAAGTTTTTTTTCATGTTGACGATTCAAAGTCATTGAAATGACGAGGCTTTACACAATCGGTTGATTTCATTTCTATAGTCGAAAAATTGTCGAGTGAGTTCTATTCAACTTTTCGAGATCGTGAAAAAATGACGAATCACGTAAAGTTTTTTTTAATTTTCATGTACGTAATTGATTGAGGGGAAAATCTAGAGTGGCTGGATAATGTTTTTTTGATTTTTTTTTTTTTTGTAATACAAGGTTGCTCAGCCGAATGATCGATAATTTTGAACACAAAAAAATTTAGTATAGTGTTTTTTTTTGTCCTACTAAGAATCCTACAAAAATGCTATAAAACCAAAATTATAGAGCGTGCAATTTTCTGTCTGCGTAAGTAAGTGAATAGTTTTTTTTTTTTTTTTCATGGAGGCTTAGTTTTTGTAATTTTTTGCAGTCTAAGTTTGTACATAAAGAATTCATATAAAATTTTGAACATGAACTAAAAAAATCACGAAAACTAAGTCTCACAGAGAAAAAAATACTCTTTTTATTGCAGAAAGAAAATTTCACGTTCTACAATTTTTGTTCTTGTTTTTTTTTTTTTTTTTTGTAGGATCATTAGTTCGACCAGAAAAACATTCTGTACCTACTGAATGAAAATTGTGATTTTTCATTTTTTAAATTCACAAACTCTACATGTAGGTTATGCCAACTGTGCTTTTGCAAAGCCTACTTTTTCTGTACCAATTTTATTAATTTTCTTAGGAGTAAAAATATTTCTCAAATTATTGCAGCCAAAAGTCGAAAAAATGTTTCTATTTTTTGAGATAAAAAAATTATATTTTTTGGGAGAAAAAACTCAATTTTTTAGCGGAAGTAGATAAAAAATATCTCTCAATTAATTTTTGGAGAAAAACACCATATTATTTCTCTTGAGAGAAATAAAAATGTAATTTGCATTAGATTACATAATATCTCAGTTGTTTAATTAGGTAAAGTAAAAAAATGCAATTTTTTGGAAGAAAATGGATTTTACGTTTTTCGTGTGCGGATGTGAAATTTTTGGCAAAGAAAATTTCTCAGTTTTTTGGAATACAAAATATTTCTTAATTTTTTGCTGAGAAAATAATTGAAAATAAATTTTGACATTTTGTCTCGATGTTTTTGAATAAAAAAATCAATTTTTAGTATCCTACTGAAATGCAAAAATTTCTCAATTTCTTTAAAATAGAAATTTAAAAAAAAAATTGGGAAAAAATTCTCATCTCTGATGGGGTATTTTTATTTTCAATTTTTAAAAGTAATTTTTTTTCTAATGAAAATATTTCTCGAATTTTTTTAGGAAGACCTCTCATTGGTAGGGGGTACCTAAATATTTTTATTGAAAAAACATTCTAAATTTTCATTGGAACTGAAAAATAGATACTCATAATATTTTAGAATTAAGATTTTACTCCAAGAAGTCAAGCAATTTTTTTCCTGCAAAAAATTCATTTTTTTAATATAAAAATTTTAATAATTTTTTACAACTGAAAATTATGAAAAAATTACCCCTCCCAAATATTCTAAAAATAAAATTGAAACAATTTTTATTCAAAAAAAATCAAGAAATTAATATTTCTCAAATTTTTTAATCTAAAAAAAATATTTGAATTTTTTTGGAATTAGATTATTTTTCTCATGATCTTGAAACTATTGATCATAATTTTTCGGGGTGAAAAAAAAACAATTTTTACATTTAAAAAAAAATGAATTTTTTGCAAAAAAAAGTCGCTTGACTTTCTGAAGTAAAAAATTCATTTTTATTTTCAACGTTTGAAAATTTTTTCAACTGATCACTATGAGGGGGGGGGGTGTTGAAAAACAGTTTTTTTTCAAATTTGAAAACGTAATAACAAAATTTTGTTGCCTTTTTGGATGAAAACAACGTGTAAAATTTTTTGAATTGTCCACACTCAATCACATTAAAGTTTCCAAAAATCTTGAAAATTCAGAAAATTAAATTTTTTTAAATTGCACTGTGTTTTGTGAGTATCTGTGAATAGTGATTATTCAATTTTCACTCACACTCCACAAAGTAAGCCCTCGAAAGTCCTTTTAGCAAACTTTTGTCAGCATAAGTATTTTTTTTTCAATTTTGTATCATCAATTTAACCCATTTTCAATTAAAATACTTTTTCCTCAATTTTTAAGATTTTCAAAGTTCTCGGAAACTTCAAGTGAGTGGGCCATAAAAAAATTGAAATGATTTAATCAAAATTTTTACACGTTATTTTCAGCCAAAAAAGTAACCAAATTTCGCTATTGTATGTTTCAAATTCAAAAAAAAAAAGTGTTTTCGAATGAGCCATCCTGTATACATACCTATTATATATTTTTTTGGAAATTATTTTTTGAAGAAATTTACTATTTAAAAAAAAAAGTATTTCGGAAATTTTTAAAAATTATGAATCGATTTTTTCACACGTTGAAAAATGGAAACACTGATTACATTTTCTATGACACGATTGCTCGCTGGAAAAAAAAATCAGAAAAACATTCAAATTTGATAAGTTATTTATTGAAAAATTCGTCGTCTATTTATGACTTCTCAGTCTATTCATCCATTTGACAATTTTTTGAAAATTCGACGTGACGTGAAATCTACCGATTTCGTCTGGCGATTATTTATCGAAATCATTCATAACTCGACGTACGTCGAATTATTCCTCTTGATTTTAAAATAAGCTGAAAAACCTTCCTGTTTCCACCGTCCATTTATGGAAGCTGAAAAAGGTAAAAATTACGTGTAAAAAATTTTCATTCGAAAATCTATTTTTATAAACGACGTACAAAAAATTATTCGTGAGGTGAGAAAAAAAATAAAAGCGTTCTCAAAACGAAACTAGTTATTTATAATATCGATTGATTCGCTTTCTAAGAAATAGAATGTTACGCTCGAAAGACTAATTATTTTGCTAGTCACCTGTCGCTAAAGCGAACTTGTTTTAAAGCAGTTTTGAATTTCATCGCGTAAATTTGGCATCTTTACAGAAAAGGTACATCCGCATGTCAAGTCGATATGTTTTATATCAAAATTTCCTCTCAACAACTCAGCCTCTGTAGCTTGTATCTTTTTTTTTTTAATTTTAATATTTCGCGGCTGTCCGACTGCCCGTGTGCGTGTGTGTTCCGTTATACTCGTATAAAGATTTACAAAAAATCAAACGTTGAATTTCATCAGCAGTGCATTTAATACCTACGTATGGTTGTACGATAGTTATGTTTTTTTCTTCTTTTAGTGTTGTGTTAATACTTAATTACACGTAAAAATTTTACCTGATTTTGTGCGGTTGTTTGCTTATTTTTAAGGTACCTTTTTAAACGAATTTTTCAAAATTTTGATTCGCATTTTTACTATTACTTTTTTCACGTGGCTATAGAGTAGATATTTATAAATAAAAAAATTTTAAAAAACGAGAAATAGAATTGTACGTATTTGAATACGAGGACGAACGCTTTTAGAGTAAGATTATTATGATATCATAACCGTCGCAATTTTCATCGTAAATTTTGTTTTATTTGACGTAGATAACTTAACATATTAGATCGATGTAGAGTTAACGATACCAAATATTTTAGTAATTGTACATTTTAAAGAACGCATTTAACATCAGTAGGTTCAATGTGTTTATAAGTATTACGTTTTTTCTTTTTTTTTCCCGTCTTGTACATAGATTTTTTTCATACTTTTATATTTATTTTTATTTTACTATACATCATTTGCGCTGATTTTGTGTTTTTTGGTATTAAAAAATTATCGTAGAAAAAAGTAACCAACACTAAGATAAATATTTTACTAGCTTTTATTTATTATTAAGGTAAAGTTGACGAGAAACGAGACGATTTTTAAATTATCCGTTGATGATGGATTTATTTAATGAATAAAAATGGAACCTTTTAACGTGTTTTTTTTTTCAATTGTATTTTTTGAACTAGTACCTCGTATATGTGTGTTTTCATCACGAGACGATTCAATGGTATTGATTATTCACCGGAGCTTTTAAGCAATTGAAGTCAGTGGCGTACAGAGAGTAACAAAATTACCGGACATTTTTGGAATTTAAACCACTACCACCACCACCCCTTACTTCTGGGCACTGTTTTATGTATATTTTTCCGTTGTATACCTTCATTTATTTTTTGTATTTTATATTTTTGGTTTTTCATGTGACCTTTTTCCAAAATTACGCGGCATCCCCACCACCACCCCTTGAAATTAACCGGACATTTGTCCGGTAAATTGTTCGTGTGCACGCCACTGATTGAAATGAAAATTTTTAATCAAAATTGTACCTCGGGGTTGATAACAAACCACTCGATACGAAACGAGCTAGCACTCGACCAAGGATGAAAACACAATGAGGGATTTTTGTATTATAGGTTCAAAAAGTACCGAAATTTCATTTAGGAAATTTTTAAATAAAAAGTCTATTCTACGAATTGTGCGTTGCGTCGCTCGGTGCTCTGGTATGTTTTCCTTTGAATTTTTTTGTCAAGATTTCTTCAACGAGCGAATTCGTGTAGGGGAATTAATTCTACGAAATGACTACCATTTTCTCTACTATTGATTTATTCCTAGTGTATTATTACGTGTTAAAAAATTTGTAAAATGTGAAATTTGAGATCGTTTGGGTTGAATTATAAAAGAAAAACAGTATCTATTTGTACTAAATTTTTTTTAGAGATTTGTATGAAGAATTGTAAATAAAATGTGAAAAAAATCGCTCTCAAACAAAACTTATTAAAATTTCCTCTCAAAATTGAAAAAAGAGTTATCTTACTCATATAAAATTTCAAAAAATCAGTTTGAAAATTCAAAAGAAAAATAAATGCTTCTATGAAATGTTTAAAACTTTGATCCATTCATTTATTACAAAATGTTGAAAAATTACCCTTGAAACAAAGTATACGAAATTGTTTATCGAAAGAATCGAAAATGGTATTCAAACAAAAATTTTTAAAAACTAGGATTGCATTTTTTTTTTTTTTAATAGAAAAATAAAAAAAAATTATTGAAATTTTGATTATACACAAAATTTATAGGACAGAGTTTTCCAAACAATTAGATTGAATAATTATGTTCAGATACCTACCTGAGTTCGAATATTTTTTAAATTCTTTTTTTGGAATTTGAACAACACTTGAAGAAAATGTTTTTGAGCAGACATTACAAAACATTTTCCCACTAAATTGAATAAAATGTAAAGTTGTTTAAAAGAAAATTTTTACTTTGGAAACCAAAAAAAAAAGTTCAAATAAAATGTTTAAAAAATTTTGATTTTGATAAGAATTGGGTACTTTCAAATAAAATTTTAAAAACTATTGATGTAAAAATTTTCTTCCAAAAATTTGATTCCCGAGCAGCACACTCGACAAATTATCGAAATAAAAAATCGACAGAATATCGAATTCGATAAAGTGTCGCGTTAGTTCCGCCTAAATCGTGAAATTATCTTTCGATATATAGATAGATTATCGACGAATTATAGTTAGCAAAAATTTCGAGATTATAGTAAGATATTTTATCAATAATATATCTATAATATCGAAAGATAATTTCACGATTTAGGCGGAACTTTCGCGACACTTTATAGAATTCGATATTCTGTCGATTTTTTATCGATTTTTTATTCCGATTTTTCGTCTTTTGCTAGCTTTTTTCCAGAATTAAAAATCATTAATTAGCATAATTAATACATTAAACTATGCCTAAACACATTATTCATGTTACGGTAAGAGGATCATTTCAGAAAAAGTCAAAAAAAATTATAAAAAATCTGCCACCCGTGGGGTTGAACCTTCTACCTCCTGCATGGTAATCCTCTTCCTTAACCACTATGCCATACCTTATCGTTGAGAAATTAGCAATAAAACGCTTATAATAGGCAGTTTTGTACTTCCAGACGTGTTGGACTTAGAAAAATTTTCACCAATTTGGAAATAATTTCAAATATCGTCACAAAATCGTTGAAAAATCGTTCGACAAATTTCAGATTATTTGTCGATAATGTAGTTTCAAATATCGCCACAAAATCGTTGAAAAATCGAATTCGAGGAATTTCATATCACGTGTCGATAATATAGTTTCAAATATCGTCATAAAATCGTTGAAAAATCGAATTCGAGAAATTTCAGATTACGTGTCGATAATTAAGTTTTAAATATCTTCACAAAATCGTTAAAAAATCGAATTCGAGAAATTTCAGATTATTTGTCGATAATATAGTTTCAAATATCGTCACAAAATCGTTAAAAAATCGAAATCGAGAAATTTCGTATTAAGTGTCGATAATATAGTTTCAAATATCTTTACAAAATCGGTAAAAAAACGGATTCGATAAATTTAATATAATCTGTCGATAATATAGTTTCAAATGTCGTCAAAAAATCGGTAAAATATCGAAGTCGAGAAATTTCATATAATCTGTCGATAATATAGTTTTAAATATCTTTACAAAATCGTTAAAAAATCGAATTCGATAAATTTAATATTCTTTGTCGATAATGTAGTTTCAAATATCTGCACAAAATCGGTGGAAAATCGGAATCGATAAATTTAATATTCTTTGTCGATAGTATCGTTAACGAATATCGTCATAAAATCTTAATAATATCGAATTCGATAGTTTTTAGATTTTTTGCCTATGAAGTTGTACCGATAAATCTTTATAATATCGTGAGAACATCTATAGATTTTCAAACGATTTTTTATCGATACGTTACATCTTCCGATATTATCGATCGAGTGTGCCGCTCGGGTTGATTCAAATTTTTTAAATTGTGATTTAATCGAAAATACCTATGTAAAAATATTTGGTCCTCATGAAATTTGTACAACCAATTTCCCAAAAGAAATCAAATTGAAAAATTGATTTGAAATTTTTGAAAATTGTCTTTTAATGAAACGTTTTAAAATAAAATTTATGAAGAATATTTTCCACAAAATTTTAAAAAAATTGTACAAACAAAAGTAATTAGTAGTTCAAAACTTTAAAAAAAATGTACCTATAAAATAATTTTTTCAATTCGAAAAAATGGAATTTTGAAGAAAAAAAAAATTCGAAAATTGTAATTGAATAAAATTTTTGAAGTTTCGATTTTAGTCAAAATTTGGAATGTGTTTTACAAAAAAATAAATGAATAAATACGATAAATTATAATTTTCAAAAATCATATTTTGTAAGTTCATCAAAATTTGAAAAATATTGTTCTTCGAAAGAACGTCTCAAATTATTTTCCACCGAATTGAGGGGGGGGGGGGGAGATTTGAACAGCTGAATTCATCAGTTTGAGATTTTAAAAAGAAAGATGGTGTTTGAATAAAAATTTTTTAAATTTTGATTTTAATGAAAATTTGAAAAAAATATTTATTCCTAAAAAAATTATTGATTATAAATAGAATTGTTTTCCTAAAGATTCAATAGATAGGTATATATAATGATCACTAAAAATTTTGAAAAATTAATCCAAGGATTTACTTATTAAAATTTTAAGATCGAATAAAATTTTTAAAATTTTGATTTTAGTCCAATTTTGGAGATAGTTATTTGCAGCAAAACAAAATGTTTAGTGTTTTTTCAAAAAAAAAAAAATAAAAAATAAAATAAAATAAAATTTGAAAAAAATGTTCTAGAACAGAATTTCTAAAATTATCTCCCTCGAAAAGGAAAAAAATCGTTTTGAAAACTAAATTCAATACCTACGTATTACCCACAAAATTAAAAAATGTTGTTTTCATTTGTTTAGAAATTTGAAAAAATAAAATGGAAGATGTTCGAATACGATATTTTAAATTTTGATCCTATTAGGACTCAAAATATAAAATTAAAAAAAATATTCTCAAGAGAAAAATATACCTACACCTACCTAAACATTGAAAACTTGGTTTGAATTTTTTTTTAAATTGTGAATAATTTGATGAAAAAAAAAAATACTCTCAAACAAAAACTGGAAACGTCTACGAACAAAATTACCAACTCTGAAATTGGACAAATTTCAAAAACGTTACTATGTATCGTTATGGTTGCCTAACCTCTATACGTAGGCGATTGAAATATACCCCAGGTACAAAGACTCATCGAAATCGAATTTGTAGGATTTGATGGCACCACTTCAAAAACTTTTAACGACCAATTAATCAGTTTTATCATTTTATTTTTTATTGTCATTGTTAAGAAGTGAAATCTGATTCAAATGATTCATTCCGGTAAAAATTCTTCCAAAAAGTTATACTTAGGTACGTATATCGCATTCAACCGACACCTTTACCTTTTTCTTATGAAAACAGCCAAGATGAAAAGTCAACGAATAAGTTTTATGAAATTTACATTTTTACCATCGATAAAAATTCCCTTATCAGTGCTTATTCTCGCGTTTCTGTGAAAAACACAAAATTGCTTGTCGTAATTTCCGCAAAGATATGAATTATTTAACGTTCGAGCAAAGACTGCTTTGCTCGAGCGCGTTACAATTTATAAACATAAAAAAAAAATTAAATCTGGGACTAGGACTAGGAGAAATATTATGATGGTTCGTAATTATTTTAACACGATGTAAAAAATTTAATTTTCTTCGTGAAAGAATTTCAAAGCTCAATTCTCTCTGCCTTACATCTCGATCTAACTCTGGTAAATATTTATTGATTTATCAAATTGTAAATCTTATGCGACTGAAAGGAGAAAAAATTAGCTCGATCTAATTTTACTTCAAGTGTTGCAGGGTTGAAAGTGTAAAAAATGATTAATTTAATTTCTCATCGTACATTTTTATCTTACAACGTGGAGTTTTTCACTGTACCTTCGAGTATAAAAAAAAAATAAAAAGTTTTTCACTTCCCGGATCCCGGACTCCCCAACTCCCCAATGAACTAAACATGGTACCTATAACTTTTCAAAAGATTAATTTTCCTTCATACGGTAATTTCACCCGTTCAAAAAGACCATAAAATTTAGTAACTATACAAAAAAAAAAGATAATTCGAAAGCGGAACTAATTCGGTTTGAAATTCGATGCAAAAGTTTAATATGCGTTGCTGCATTAGCACGAATATCTACTACGAGTACGTTGCGTTTACCGGTGTAATTGTATTTGTGAGAAATGTTGCATCGCCATTGCAAAATAATGTGACAACAAGAATTTTCGGTCTGTACCATTTTAAATATGTATAGGTAGTAGGTACTAATGTCTTTTAAACGTTTGATTTTTTCAAGTTTCCAGTGGTTGACGAAATTTTTCGAAATTTGTGTCAGCGATGTAGGATGAAGCCTTTTAATATCTCCAACATATCCTCATTTTAGCTTATTCCCATATCGTCCTCAACCCATTTTTAGGTCCGAAAAAGCGAATTTTGAGGCTATTTTTCACGTTGATGAGACTACAATCTCCCAAATCGATCTAGGGGTACCAAAAATCCACCATGGATTAATTTCATACTCCGAATTCGCTTTTTTGTGAGTTTCCACCTCTGGATCTCTTTTTGCCTTGCCTTGCAAAATTTTCGTGGGGTCAATGGAGAATTTCAGATTTTGGGAATAAAATTTTACACAAACTTTTTTTTCGGGATCTCAACAGAGACCCGCCGTGACAATTTTTTAAAATTTGTATCATCGATGGGGACCTACATTCGTATATGTAGATGTAACTGCAGGTTATGCTGAGTGCGCTTTGACAATCCTATTTTTTCTGAAAAAAAAAAAAATAATAATACACAATCTGAAATCTCTTAGAATAAAAAATATCTAATTTTGTAAATAAGTAAAACAAGGAGGTAAATTTTTTTTTCAATTTCTTGAAACCTAAGATACAAACCTATTTGCCTATTTTTTTCAAAAAAGGCCTTTTTGTAGAAAAATTACATATTTTTTGTGAGAGATTATCTAACTTTTTGCTTCAATTTTTTTGAAAATAAATTCTCTCCGGGCTGCTTTCAGTTTGGACTTGAAATAAGGCCATATTATTTTAAACCCAAACTGAATGCAGCCCTTGAATTTTTATAATTATTAAAAAAAAAATCTGATTTCTTGGAATAAAAAATGATACTTTTGGAGTCAGCATGGCAGTATTATTTATTTATTTTTTTAGTATCTAAAAAAAATAGGCAAACAAATCTTTCAATATCTTAGAAGGAAAAGGAATTAATAGTTTCTAAAAGTCATCAAATTTTTTTTAGTAAAAAATACTTCAATTTCCTTAGAGAAAAATTAATTTTTTTGAGTGTGCCTAAAAAAGTTCCTAATTTTTTTTAAATTAAAAATTTTTTTTTGTGAAATCGCTTACTTATTTAGTTATTGAGAAAAAACCCTCTTGAGTTTTTTGAAGAAAACTCCTAACTTTTTGTCTCAATTTTTTTAGAATGAATTTTTTAAATTGTTTTTGAAAAAAATTATTTTTCAATGTTTTGAAATAAAAAATCTTTTAGTTCTTTTGGAGAAAAGTTTCCGAATTTTCGGAAGAAAAAAAATCAAAAATTTTCAGTTTTTTTTCTTTTTTCATTTTTTTGGATTAACATTTTTCATATTTTTTATAATTGAGTAAAAAATTCATTTTCCTTTGACTATTTAACTATACATGCACCGCGCAAAGCCCATTTGTTTTGATAAAAAATTGAAACCAACATAGGACGCTCTTCTTTCCCCGCACAGACCGTAAAAGCCCCAAAAAAATTGGCATAACGTCACACCAATACAAAAAGCTAAGTAAATACACACTAACACAAAGATGTTATGCCGATTTTGATTCTCCTATGTTGGTTTCAGCTATGTTATCAATGCAAAGTCCATGTATAGTTATATAGTCAAAGTCATTTTCACAGTCAAAATTTGAAAAATTTACAACTGAACATCCCTCCGGAAAAAGTTCAGTTATAGTCCGTGCAATTTATCTTGAGCCCTCGTCACTACAAAGAAAAATGTAAACAAAGTGCCATTAACAAATCAAAACGCTGGAAATCCGAGCGTTGTTGCCATAAATCACATGATTTTCTAAAGAGAAGTGGTAAAATTTGGTAAAGACACCGCTGAATTGCAACGTCGATTTTTTGTTTACAAAACTCAGGGCTCAAGATAAATTGCACGGACTATAAACCCTAGAAAAATTTAAAGTTTCTGGCCCTGAGACTAAAAAAAACCTACTTTTTCTGAAAAAAGTCTGAATTCTCCTGGAAGAAGAAAAAATAGGTATCTTAATTTTTAGGAACATGAAATAAAATACCTAATAGTCAAATTTTTGTCAAAAATCCCTCATTTTTGTATATAAAAAAACCATTATTTTTGAAGGTGGGGAGGGGGTAACTTTAATTGTTTTTTTCAATTTTTTTTGAAAAAAAATCTCTCGACTTTTTTATGGTTAGTAAGAAAAAGTTAATCTGATTTCATGGAATAAAAATGATGCTTTTGTAGTCAGCATAAGAAATAACTTAAGAATTTTCATCACTTTTTAGCCGAATTAAAAAAAAAAATTATGGCTATTGTGTCCGACCCTGATTGAGAAGGAGGGGGGGGGGGGGTTGAAAAGTTCTGACCCCATTTGTTGACGTTTGGGACCAAAAGATGACGATCTGTGACATGTCACATATTTATATATATATATATATTTATTAGTAATTTTCCCACTATTTTTGGGACTCTGGCGGAGAGTCCAATGGATCGAATTCGGTCAAATTTGTTGTGTAGAATCCCCTTGGAGTAGGAATGATGCAAAAAAAAATTTGGGGCCCCAACTCAAAATTGGGGATATGACCCCTTTTTGAGGGGGTGCGAGGAAGCCCCAAAATCATGAAATTTTTTGAAACTTGCCCCAGAGATGAAAACTCTAATTACCTCCAACATATTCAAATTTCAGCTCCCCAAGTCATCCCCACCCCATTTTAGGGGCCAAAACGTGGATTTTGGGGTCATTTTTTTCACGTTGATCAGGCTACAGACCCCCCACATGGGGATGGGGGCCCAAATTTTCATCATAGATCGAGTTTGTGCCCCTGATGTGCCTTTTGTAGGTTTCAACTTTTGGACCCCTTTGACCTTTGTCCAGGGTCAAAAATCAATATTTTTCAAGTTTTAACCTGTCTTTTCTGATGCGTTGAACAGCCTACAGCCCAAACCAAAAGACCTAAAAGATCGAAATTTGGGATGTAGTGTCAGTAGAGGTCACTGATGTTCCTTTTGGGGTTTTCGAGTTTTGAGCCCCATTTGACCCTCGTACAGGGTCAAAAATCAGAAATTTCACATTTTAACCCCTTTTTTGGTGTGTTGGCCCCCGTCTTCAAAGCCGAAAGTGAAAAGAGGGTTGGGGGCGAAGCCCCCAACCCTCTCCTGCTATGCCCCTATTGGGGGCTTTGCCCCCATTAGGGGCATGAGGGCAGAGTCCCCATCTGAAGAATTGGAAGTGATGAGGGGGTTGTGACGGAGCCTCAACGGGGGTATGGGGCGGAGCCCCCATCTGAAGATGAAATCTTCAATGCAGACAGGAACTAAAACTGAAGACAATAACCTGACATTTTTAAACTGAATAAACTGATATTGAAACTGAAATACCATGGATGAAAACGTTTTTAAAGTGGTACACTAACTTGGAAAAAAAAATCGGCTGTCGCGGAGCATCTTGACTGCTACGCGTTTTTTTTAATAGGTAAAAAAAATGAACAAAAATTAAGGCGCTACGGGCGGACGACGGGGCCTCGAATTTCAAAAATACGAATTTTTAAAGCTTTGTAGCGCCTTCATTTTCAAAGATAGGCAAATTTTTTACATAACAATATTTTTTTTTGAAGAATTATTGCACATGATTCGTGAATTTTTTTCACAAAATTTTGAAACTTTTGTAGATCACTGCCCCTTCAAAATCGAGGTAGGCACCATATTGTGTACATGAAGATTTTTGTTTGTGATACTCGGTTGTATCCAAATTTAAGTTTGGCAGACCACTCGCCAGACACCTTGTAGAGAAAAAATCTCTCGAGTTTTTTGAAGAAACCTCAAGTCATAATTTTTTGTCTCTGTTTTTAAAAAAATTTTCAACTTTTTTGAAATGAAATTTTTTCAAATTTTTGATAGAAAAATTATTTTTTAATTTTTAAAAATAGAGAAATCTTTCAGTTCTTTTTAAAAAAAGTCTTCAAATTTTTGGAAGAAAAAATTTAAATTTTTCAGATTGTTTTTCATTTTTTTTGGGGTTAACATTTTTATTTTTTTGAAAAAGAAAAATATCTCACCATTTTTTCATATTCATCGAGCTAGAACCTCCCCCAAATTAGTTTAAGGGTCCCATGATGAAATTCCTTAAAGTTGACACCTTCATTGTGTGCAAATTTCAACTTCTTAGGATAAACCAATTTTTTAGTAGACTCCAAAAATTGAATTTTGATTCTTTTATTGCAAATTTTTCAAAAGAATAAAAAAATTCGACTCTCAATGTGGCGGCTCGCTGGAAATCTTTACTCGCATAGACGCATATTTACCTAGGAAAATCTAATCGTAAAATTGTCGACACCGTGTGCATGGTACAATTTATACGTTTATTTTATTAGTTTGAAAAGTCGAATTGCATTTTTGTGTAAATGTCGAATAAAAGGCAAACTCTTTCAGATATTTTATGTCAAATTTCATCTAAAGTATGCCGGCATACATATTTGCTCGGTCGGAAATTCATTATTAATGAAAATTCTTTCAATCGGATTGACGACTGGCGGCGTTAAATAGGCGCTGTATTTTGGATTACTCGTATTCGACCAAGCTCGCGAAATCTCAATTCTCCCTTTGGCTTCTATGTATTTGTTCGAATCGGTATTGTCGCATCAACGCAACGGCATTATGGGAAAAGTTTTCGAATAAATTCAAAGCCTATAGTATGGCTGAGGGGCTGATGTTTCATCCTCGTACGCCGCAATCACCCATGAGAGCAATTTTTTCACACTTTTCTCACAATCGGTTGTAATTTTTGCTCAAAGTCTGTGCCCTAAAGTGAGTTTGGTAACGTTTGAGGTGGTTTTGCCTTGCCACCAACTGCGCGACGAAAGCTATCGCGTATTTGAATTGCGTATTTCTAATCAAATTGAAGACTTAGACTTAATGAAAATTTTAATTTGTATGATAAGTAGCTCGAGTTAAATTGCTTAGATCGCGTTATGGATTGTACAAGAGTGCGAAACAGCGATTGATGTATCTAAGAGCACCTATTGTCGGAAATGCAAGTTGAAGGTTGAAAATATTAAACCTAACTCGTGTTTTTTGTCGTGTTCGGAATGCTGCAATCACCTCCACCTCCTCCCTCGCCGCCTACCTATGTTAAACACCTACTTTTATTATAATTTTTGAATGACAGTAACGCATGTCGCGTTGTTCGACACAAGGCTAAAAGATTTGCAAGAATGAAAAATTGAATTAAAAATTGAAAATCGAAATTTATAAACAAGATAAATGAATTGCGCTTTCGTCATTTTACGTCGACCATTTATATTAAAACATAATCGAAATGTAAACGCTACCCTTTGATAAATATTTAATAATGTTGTGAAAAATTGAAAGATTTTGTTTGTAAAGAAAACCTTTCGGTGTAATTTTATTTGGCGTTTTTAAACCATTCGTTTATTAATAAATTTTCCAACGTTCGATGTTCGATTCTCGCGCAGCGGAAAATGGAAAATTTTTATACAATATTTCAAATTACATAAATCTTTTACACTTGCTTTTTTTCGTGTCACCACGTTTTCTTTATCGTTCAGTTTAGTCTATACTTTCATTATACCAGACCATACCTGGTTTTTAGTATTTCTCGTCGTTTGTGTTTTATGGGTTTTTATCGCTGGTGTATTATTTTTAAACAATAATAAAAGTGATCCGAGCATTGTACGTACAGATAAGTGAATCGCATTTGGCATTTTCCGCCAAAAGTTCAGGTATCTGTACGTTTAAAAAGTTGCTTTCGGAATTCCAAAATAAAGTGGTAAAGTCGTTCCCTCTTCTTTAGTTCTTTCAATAAAAAGTATTCGGTGATTTTTAAAGATGAAGCGAAATGTGGTAGAGGGATTATAAACTCGGAAGAGTAAAAAATGGTAGAGATAAATACGTACAGGGTGTTCCAGAAGTTGATGCCAAAATTTCAGATTTCACTGACAAAAAAAATACACGTGAGCTGGGAGCTATCTTTGTCAATGTAGGAGCTATTGAGCTTTGAAAATATAGGTAATTTTCGAGTAGAATCGAGATGGCTGCACTGCATTCAACAATTTTCCGATTCCGGCAGCAATATAAGGATAAAACCTATTAAAAATTTGATTTTTTTTTCAGTTATTCTAATTTTTTTGATTTTTGTAATCAATTTATAGGTATTTTTTTTGGTAGTTTCGAGTTTCCAACTTTTTTTGTGATTTTTCAATCAATTATCAACTTTTACTATTCTCATGACATTTCAACTTTAAAAATTTTCAATTAATAGTAATCTCCTTGAAGTGTTCAATAATCTTTTTTTTTGTAATGATTTTCTGGTTTTATCAATTTTTTAATATGCATTTTGAAATTTGCTCATTTTTAAAAATTATTTGGATTCTTTTTCCAAAGTTTTTTCAATATTTTAGGTACTTAGATACGTGTCCTTAATTTTTCATTTTTCCAAATTTTTATTTTTTTTTTAAATTTTCAGTTTCTTTTGATTTTTAAATTTGATTGTTTGAAAATAATCAATAAAAAATATCTCAATGGAGTTGATTTCTTAAAAAATTCTCAATTTTTTTAAAATGAAAAAATCTGCGTATAGGAAAAGAGGGACAATAATTACATCATAAATTCTGATTTTCAGTTTGTTGTCTAAAATCCTGTAAAAAATTCTCAAGAAATCGAATGGAACTATGCAGGTTTTGAAAATTTTAATCGCGGATATCTCGCGAACCCGCCAACCGATTTCGCTCAAATTTAATAGGCTTCGATTCCCAATGATCCTCTACCACTGATATAAATTTCAACTAATTCCATCAATCGTAACTCGAGTTATCACACCGAAAAATGTCCGCAGTATCGATCGAAACACCCAATATGTAAATAGGAAAACGAAAAAATTCTCAGCTGAGTGTCCACAACTGCCCTGAGTCAGATTGGTGAGATCATATTGTTTATACTGAAACTGTGGCATTATGGCAATATTCCAACAACGTAAAGAGGTCTGTATCTTGAAAAATGGAAAAGTTGTAGAGGAAGAGGTCTAAATGTGGACTCCCCCTGGTAAAGTGGTACCCCGTTCTGTTCAGAGTGTTTATGAGATTAAGTATAAAAAATGTTTCTCCTGTGAAATTTCATTTTTTTCACGTAATGATACTGGATGCAACCTCACTTAAGTATAAATATTCTAAATCTTCATTGGGGTAGGGGGGTGTATATTTTTTTGGAGGAAAGTCGAAACTTGGCCAGGACCACGCGGAAAAAATATACTTATCTTCACTAAAGAAATTATTTTTTCAATATAATAAATAAAAAGTTGGATTTTTTATAGAAAAAAATATCAATTTTTGGAATAAAAATTTCAAAAATTTTCTCTGAAATACCTAGGTAGAATAAAAATTATTTTAATTTTTTGGCAACTATATGCACCGTGTAAAGTTGTCAAATCCTCAATTTCTTTGAATTGAAAAAAAAAACGAAAAAAATCATTTGGAGTGGGAAGTCATTCAATTATTTTTTTATTGAAAAATTTTCTCAAGTTTTTTTTTTTTTTTTTTTTTTTTTTTTTTAACATAACAACTTGCAATTTTTTAAGAGCTTTTGGGTATTTCTTTTTTAGATCAAAACATTTTCTAAATTTTCTTGAAATCGTTTTCTTTCAGTTTTTTGAAAAAAAAAACAATTCTTTATTTTTGAAAGTGCTCATAAAAATTACTTAGCTACTCAATTTTTTTATTTTTTTTGGAATCGTGAGTTTTTTTGTTGATTTTTTGGAATAAAAAATTTCTCAATTTTTTCAATTTTTTGGCAACCATGCACCGTGAAAAGTTGTCAAATTCTCAATTTTTTTTGAATTGAAAAAAATTATTTGGGGGGAATTTTTTCAATTGTTTTTTAAATGAAAAATTTTCTCAAGTTTTCTTCAAAATATAAGAATTTTCCAATTTTTGAAGAGTTTTTATGTAGGTATTTTTTTGATCAAAAAATTTTCCTAATTTCCTTTGAGTAATTTTTTTCAGTTTTTTGAAAAAAATACCTATCAATTTTTCACAGTGCCTTACAAAAATTACTCATTCAATTTTTTAGAATAAAATTAGCAATTTTTTGGAATTTAATTTTTTTCTTTATTTTTTGGAATAAAAAATTTCTCAATTTTTTCAAATATCCTAATTTTTTGGTAGGTAATCAAAGTAATGAAAAAATGTATTTTTTTTACCTAATAGGTACATACAATTTTTTTCCCAATTTTTGAAGCAAAAATTTCTCCATATTTTTTGAGTAAAAAGAGTTTTTAATTTTTTTGTAAGCAGAAAAATATCTCAAATTATTATGCCGAACAAAATCTCAAATTTTTGTTGGAAAAAAAAAATCTTGTTTTTTGGAGAAGAATAAATAATATTATAGGTATTTTTCATCTTGAGAAATGAAAAATTTTGCACTATTTTCCCCTTTGAAAAAAAATGGACTATAATTATAGGCCTATATAATCGTAGAAAATTTTAAATTGCCAGTGGTGTTGGCTGAGTTACCTATTCGCCTATTTTATCCCCTCCCTGTTTCCGAAAGTCGAAAATTGCAAAATTCTATCAAAATGCACTTAACAGCTGGTATAATTTTTTGAAAGGAACTAAAAATGTTACAAATATATGAAAAATTTAACTATTATTGAATACGGAGACACTACAGAGGTTTAAATTTTGAAAACTCGTAACATTTTTCAAAATTCAAAGCTTGTAGCGCCTTCATTTTTAATAATTGATAAATTTTTCATTTAACTTTTTTCGTTCCTCTCAAAAAGTTACACCTGTTTCATGAATTAATTGTCTCGACCGAATCATGCAATTTTCATGAACCACGTCCTTTCAAAATCGAGTTAAGCACCCGCAACGCCTTTTCTTTCAAATCTCATGTTTTGACATTCACTTCCCGAACACCCTGTTTTATCGTACACTTTAAAAATTCGAAATGTTTAGTTTTCTTCCATCATCTATCTGCTCTCATTATACCGTATAGTACGTCATTATATACTATATTAAAGATATATGATAGTTATCGTCAAAACATTTTTTCCTCAATTTTTTGACAAGATTAACTCGTTTCGATACAGATTATTTTTTCGGACTATAACTCATTTAAAACGTACCTTACCTATATACCCATTAAAGTGGTTTCAAATGGTTTACCTAAATAAAAATCAACGACCTCAGCGTGGTTATAAAATTAAATTTCTGATGTTTATCGTTGCGTCGCATTGAAAAATAATTTATAACGCACAAATTTCTAATTGATTTACCCCACATCAAAAATGCAAAGTTTTTAAACTCAATTTCCGCAATCATTACAGTCAGTTGGCGTACGTTTTTGAAATTCGTCTTCTCAATGGAATGTTTCCATAAAGAGGGTGACTTCTTTCGAAAGGGATAAAATGTTCATAATAAATGAAATAAACCTGTTCCACGTAGTCGTATTTTATTAATTTTTACGTTGAATGAAAAACCTGATTTTGTTTGGTAAAAATTTTTCTTTGAAGTCATTCTGAAAAGTCAATTATCTCGCATATAAAATAATTTTTCTAGTTAGGATGAAATCACCGCAGGCGTAGAAAAAAAAATGTTGGGCTTGATTGGAAAATATACTTCCTTTGTTTTTCGTTGAGCTTTTGTTTTTTTTTCGTATCGTTTATTTATGGTAGAGGCAATTGAAAATAAATTGTTTCTACTTGAGGAAACCAGACAATGGTACGTAGTACCATATTTTTTTATTCTAGGCTCTAACGAGTATAAATACTGGTATCTGTGCCGATTCGATTGAAAAATATTTAAATTGATTGAATAAGTAGGTACCTACCTAATTACCTGTCAATTGGTTTTGGTGAATTTTCTTTCACATTTTTCAGAAATATTTAACACATTTTTAGTAATACCTAGTTATTAGGTTCATTTTGATAGGGTGAAAACAAATACAAATTATTCTTCTCGTGTTAGCATTTTCCCATAGGTACCTCTTAGTTGTTTTTTTCTCAATTCTTTTATTTTTCTTCTTCTTCTTCTTTTAATGCGTACTTACGAACCTATATTCCATTCTGTTTCACGCATTTTGAGCTAAAAAGGAAAATATATATTTTCCCTCAATTTTTTCATATCTTTTTCTTAGGTAGGCACATAATTAGGCATCTTTTGTTATAATTTTGATCCCTGGTTTCCTTTTTTTCGGATGAAGAAAAATGTTTTCGTAGTACGCTATTTTCAGCTCGCATTTATATGGATGCTAAGTATATTTTCAATTTTTTTTTTTTTTTTTTTTAATGAGTAGGTACATAAATAAACGAACAAATAGGTACCTATAGAAATTGGTAGATATGCCTACGTAAGGAAGAATACAAATATGGACCTTGGAACAAATTATGAATCTCCAGTAGGTATTTATTTCAATTTAATATCAACTTCTTCGTAATACATTCAAAATCTAATATCTATCAATAACGTTTTCGAAAATATTTACTTCATTGATCAATTTTTCCATTTTTTGAATATTTATACTGTTTTCAAATTTGAAATGGGTAGGTATTTTTGAATTGTTCTCATTTCAACTTTTGATGGGGGGGGGGGGGGGGGGGGGTGTTCTCTCCAAGTTGTTTCTCTGTATGAGAAAATAATTTCCTATTTTTTTTTCTCCTTACTAAATTTCAAGTCAAATGGAGCTTAAGTGATCCTCGTTTTCTTTAAATAAAATGGTTAAATATTTTCAAAATCTTACTTTTTTTTTAGTTTTACTCTTCACAGTTAAGTATTCCTTTTCATGAGAAATAATTGCAAATTTTCTTTTTTTCCTATCGACTCGCAGTCCTTCACTTAATTTTTAAAAAAAATACCTAGGTGCAAAAATAATAAAAAAATTGAAGAAATTTTTTGACCTAGCATGTAATATTGTTGTTCTCTATTAAAGAATAAGTCCCAATTTTTTTTTATTAGCTAAATTTTTGGTGGTGCCTTAACTCACTTCCATTATTAAAAAAAAAAAAAAATAAAAAATAAAAATACCAATTTTTCAATTTTTAATTTTTTTTTGGACTTTACTTATCAAAATTGTTCCTTTTCATGAGAATTGATTCCCAATTTTCTTTTTTACTTTACCTACCTATGCCTATTTTGGTTATAACTAGTCAAAGTTGTTCCTTTTCATGAAAATCAGGTAATCCACAATTTCTTATTTTCTCCCGATTCAATTTCAAGCGGTACCTTAAGATGCCCCATTTGAAGTGGAAAATAAAAACAAAGCAAAAAAATTGAAAACGATAAAAATGAGCGAGTTTCTTTAACTTGACATTTTTGAAGATTGATAATTTGTCATTTTCTTTCAAATGGAGCCTGTTACACCGATTAAATTTCAGTTGGACGAAAAATAAAAAATTGGAAATTATTTTCTAATAAAAGAATGCTATAGGTCAAAAAATGTTGCTCATTTTCTTCGTTTTCGTTTTTGAAAAATTGAGGATTCCCTCAGCCCTCTTAAACTAAGTTGGGTCAAAATAAAAAAGAGGATTTTTAAAATCGGCCAATTTTTTCATTTTTATAAAGAAAAAGATGACCATGGGACACATAAAATTCAGTTAAAGAAAAAATAACTTGGAGAATTATTGTTTATTCATAATAAGAAACATCTTTGAGGGATGATACAAAAAGAAAATTCTAAAGACCAAAATGAGGACAAGCCTAAAGTAAGTATATTCATCTTCACATAATTATGTACTTACAATAATAATATTCCAAACAAAAAAAAGGTCACCTCATGTTTTAATTTTTAAAAATCAATATTTCTTGTCATTACTACACTAAAATCCAAGCAAAAAATTTCACTTCTTCATTACTTCCGGTATTTTTTTTTCAATTCTCGAGCAGTTTAAACAATTTTCTTTAAAAGATAAAAAAAATGATAATTTTGTATAGGTAGGTAGGTAGGTATATTTTTTTAGAATTTTATTTTATTTTTTGAATTTTGTTTAGGTGACAACTTTTCCAAACATTGTACACAAAATCACATTTTTTGGACTTTTTTTAAAAATAAATTTTTTGATTTTTATTGAAGAGAATTCCTTTAAATTAACTATAATATATATTTTTTACTTTTTTTCTGAAACTGAAAATAATAGTTTTTTGTACCTCTTTACAGCCAATTTTTCAAAATTTTCTCCAATAAAAAATTTATAAAATTTTCAGTTTTCTGTTTTTTGCTCAAAATATCTTTCTTTTTTTTACATTGAGGTATGCACAGAAATGGGGAAAAAAATCTCACACAGTAAGGCTCATTTACCTAAGTGACAATTCTAAAAGGGTTTTTTCTATTCTCCCGAATCAGTTTCGCAGATGGACAATTTATTTCCGAAAGAAAATTTGTTCGAAAGGTGCATGCGTTTCCTTGAATGCGTTTGCCCCGAATTATTTTTCTCAAATCTTTCATCTCGAATGATTTCCTGAAATTCTTACTTACCGAATTCTAGGTTTGTTAAGATCACTTTGATTCAGAATTTTCACCCCCCCACCCCATTTTAGCTGATTTTAAATTTTTTTCGTGTCCCCTTAAAAAGTGGAGAAAATATGAAAAATCAAAATCACCGAAAATGGCCTTGTTGTGTAAATAAAAGTATCTATGGAATGACTAGTTTGTAAAAAAAAAAAAAAAAAAAAAAAAAAAAAAAAAAAAAAAAAATAGAAAAAAATTTAATTTTAAATTTTTTGATTTTTTTTTTTGTTTTTTCGAAAAAAGATCTCTGCGACAACTCAAAATAATTTTTTTTTAATAAAAATATTTAGAGAGTTCATTTTACACTAAAATAATCATTTTTAGAGGGCTGAACTTTGCCATTATGAAAAAAATGAAATTATGGGACACGCGATAAATGTACATCTTTGATCTTTCCATTGTTTATTTATCTATTATAATTTTTGTTTGGACATTTTTGAATTCTCTGTTCCCCTCTCTTCTTAAAAAAATTAGGTTCTAGTAAATACAAAATGTGACCTATCTTGGGAACGATATTCCAGTTTCGTTCAGTTGAGGGCAGTCAAATTCGAAATAAGTAAAAAACAGTATCAATCTAAAATTGGCCGAAATTGAACTTTCATCATTCCAAAAATACCATATTTTATCTATTTATTTGAATGTATTTTTTAAAAACTTGATAAAAACCCCATTAAAAAAATTTGAGAATCACAAAAAAATTAATTTCCCAATAGCAACTAAAAACCTCAAAACTCATTCTTGCCCATCCTTGGATTCTGCTAATAGGAAGGTGAAGAGAATTAAATCCGAAAACTGAAGAACAATAATTATACTTCCATTACTCGAAAAATAATAAAACTTTGGGTAGAATTTTATATTGATATTAAAATTAGTTTATTTCTCAAAACAATGTAAAAAAGTAAATAGGCTTGTGCCCTAACTCAATTTATTGACCAAAAAAATACATACATAGTGGTAAAAAAAAATTGTAAAAAAATGTTATCTCGTAGAAATAAATTCAAGTACTCACGTACTTGAATCTCGTTTCGACAGGTGTTTCGTAATTTAAATTTGAAACAAGATTGAAAAATTATTTAATCAAAATTTGAAACAAGTGCTTTATCTTGATGACAAATTTACTTACTTGAGAAATGATGAACGTTCTGTATCATATTCGTATTGAAACTTTTATGTATCACATAAATTTAATTCAAATCAAATTCGGCGAATAATTTTTCTTTTGAAAAATTGAAAATGTCATTCTAAATGCAAGAATTACAAAACGAGAAAAAAAATCTACAGGTTATACGAGTATCTGATATATGGAGTATAAAATCTTGATAGGTGCGCAGAAATTAATCCCAAAATATCTATACTATGTATTTTCAACAAAACAACTTTGTAAGTATAGGTATCTACCTATTCTCTGTCTCGTATTTAGACTCAACTTTAGGTATAATTTTAACACGACTATTTAGGGAAAAAATGAAGAAAAAAAAGCTAACGAGTGTGTAGTGTGTACGTTATTTTAACAAAACGTTTTCCCAGCATTACCTTACCACATGAATAACAAAACGTTAACGTTTTCTAGTGGCGTCATCCTTTCTACGAGGACGTGTCCGGGGGTAGAAGAAATTTCTTTCTTATCAGTATAAAACCGTCCGGCTTACGATTCATTCTATGTTCGAGTTTTATCGAGTCAACACGTTAGCTTGCCATCTGAGCTGAGTAAGTTGCAATTATCTAATTCGTAATTACTTGACATTTTTTTTTGAAAGCGATTTTTTTCATTTGCAAAATTAATTCGTTACTTTGTTTATATTTCTATCGAATGATTGGTGTACATTGAACGTTTATTTAAATACTTACACATTTGCGCGATATAATTTCCCAGTGATTTGGATTTAAGCCAATGAAAGGTAAAAATAGGTCTCTTTTTTTCTGAAAAAAATAATATTAACAGCGGGGTCTCGCGATGCGGTGTCTATTTATCGTGATTGATTGAAGTTGGCGTTTTGATTGAAATAAACACTCGAAATAAATAAACATTCGCGAGTTTCTGACTAATTCTCGTTTAGTTGTACGATTTTTTAATGCTTATTTATTTACGAAGGTAATTTATTTATTTTTTGGTGCAGTGAATTAATTTTTTTTTTTCAAATACCAAGTCAAATTAACCGATGGAATTGTTTCTTAGAATTTGTGTACGTTGTTGCATTAAGTTTTATTAAATGACGAATACTCGAGTGTCAGCATCCGAAATTAATTACCTATCAGATTTAAGATCTCGCTAAAAAAATTATTCCAACTTGTCGGTATACTTTTTAAGCTCGTAAACGAAATTCTGTCAAAAAGTCAACTTTAGTCTAACTTGTTGCTTTTACTCGGCGGTATTTGTGTCACCTGCAAAAGTGGATATTTTTTTCCACTCGAATTTGCAGCAGCAATTCGACACAAGTATTCGTTTTACATTTTAAACGATGCGGCAATTTGGGCGGCTGTTGTACTACAAATATTTATTTAGCGAAAGTGGCCTATCTAAGGTTTTGTTTAGAAGGGACCATCAGGTTTAACACTTGATTGTGAAACATTTGTTGTTATAATCGCCGGTTATTTCGCACTTGTATTGATCCACTGTACAATATAGCTTCCGAACAGAATAAACAAATTTAATAATTGAGATAAAAGTTACATAGGCAGGCTCTCTGAAGATGGATGAAAAAATTATTCGAAAATTTATATCCAAAATTTTGATGTTTACTTTTTTCCACGTTAAACATTTCGTAGTTTGTTTAAAAACATTTGTTTGCACAAACGATATTTCAAATTGAATGCAAATCGACGAGTTGATTCGTATAATTTCTCATTTCGAGGGAAAATTTTCCCATTTAATTTTTCCCCTCGAATTATCTGGGATGAATTTTTCCATTATATTGTTTGAGGATTTTCACATGATTGAAGAAAAAAACGACTGAAAAAAATTGAGAATAAATAATAAACTGGATTATTTGTGTCGATGTCGATCTACATAGAACCTTTATGCGATAATTTGACTTGTAAAAATGTAAAACCAAGGTACAGCATATGTTATCTGGAATTTTTTTAATGTCCACTTTTACTTTTTTTTTTGATTGTAGTACGTACGTGTACCTTTTGTACTTGTTTGAACATACCGATCCAAATCGTTTATTTTCTCGAAATCGTTGTACCTATCGAAGTGAAAAAAAAAAAAGATAACGTCGAACAAAGTTCTATACCACCTTGAAAATTGAACTATATAGGTACCTATCATTTTTTAAATCTCTTTGTATTTCCTTTTTGGAACGAGAAATTTTAAAACATATTTTTAATTTTTCTGTCGTCTTTGTTTCAAAACTTGCGAGAAAAAAAAATCGAAATCCTATCACACCATGCTTCGAAACATCTTTGGTGAAAGTTGTTGAAAAGTAAAAAGTTGCTATAGAATTTGAGGAGAAGGAGATATTATGTACGAGTGACTTGTCATAACGAAACTTGAACGCATAAATATCGGCTGAATCGTTTTCCAATTTTGTATTTTATTGATGAAAAATGAAATTTTTTCCTTGATGGGTATCTCTTTTGTTTTGTTTGAAAGCCGATTCAATTTTGAAAAAGAACCGCGATCGCTCGAAGGAATATATTTTATTTTCTCCTTATTGACAAATGAACCGAGTTGTATCTATTTTTAGTGAAAAAACAAGAGTCTATAGGTCTGTCAAGAGAAAATCTACGTTGAACTGGAAAGGAGATTCAGGCTCTATCCTTTCGATGACATAAATGTTATTTTTCAAAAATTTATCAGTAGTCAAATTTTTGAAATTTTTCGAGGGAAAAATACAACATTAGGTATTATAAAACAACCTCGCAAAATTTAATTTCATTTTTTTTTCGAGTCATAATTGCGAATATTTAAAAAAAATGTTCTTTAAATTTTTTGCAAGCTAAAAGTTAGGAATATTTTCCAAAAAAAAAGTTTTTGATTTTTGAAATCTTTTGCAAATATTTTTTGAACATTTCATCTTGAAATTTTTTTATACAAATAGGGGCAAAAATCGCGAATATTATGTAAAAAAAAATACAAGTAAAAATTATAAAAATGTTTTACCAAAAAAAATTGTTTCTCATTTTCACAATTTTTTGCAGAAAAAACTTCGAGAAAATTTTACAAATTGCAAAAAAAAAAGATTTTTTAAATCTATTGAATACAGTATAGAGAACGTCGATTATCCGAGTTGATTGGGACAAAACAAAATCGGATGAAGTGAATTGTCGGAAATCGATCGTTTTTTTCATTTTGGAAAAATGCAACAAAAAACGTCTGCAAAAATTTTATAGAAATGACTGAACAAGCAGGAAACAATGAAAAAAGTACGATGTGAATCACTTCAGATTAATACAAAAGTAATAAAAAATTGATAAGTAGTCTAATTTTAAAAAATTGTCAATATTTTATTTACCTGCGTACAGGTACTTTTTCAATTTTGGAATAAGTTTCATTTTTATTTACACCAAATGAAAAAAAACAGTTTTTTTGGAATATTTTCTTTCAATTTTTTAGAATACGTACTTTTTAAAAAAAAATTTTGGAATAAAAAAATTCGTAGGTAATTTTTCAAAATAAAAAATTCTCATTTTTTTGAAAAAAAATCGTATTTTTTAAGATGAAAAGAAATCGTAATTTTTTAAGGTAAAAAAATCATGATTTTTTTGATTTTTTTTTTTTTTTTTTGATTTTTAAATCTTGATTTGGGGACTTTTCAAATTTTTTTAGAAGAACGAAATTTTCAATTTTTTAGAATCAAATTTTTAAAAAAAATTTCTGGAACTGGAAATTTTTAAAACCTTTTTACCACGCTTTTATATACTTGGTATGTATGTATGTTTGTTTGTTTGTTTGTATGTCTCATGGAACCAAGAGTATGTTTTCGACCAATCCTCTCTCATTTAATATTTTACTGGAATTGAAAGAACATAGTGCTCACATTAGGGGTTTTCGAGGTCGCTGAATTCGATTTTCGAACTCAAATTTACCGCCGACCCCAAATTGAGCCCCTATGAGGAGGTTCAATTTTGAAAATTTCAGAAAATCACAACATTGGTATCGAAATGTAGGTTTTCGAGGCCGCTGAATTCGATTTTCGGACTTAAATTTACCCTTGACCCTAAATTGAGCCCATATGAGGGGGTTCCATTTTGAAAATTTCAAAATTCACAACATTGATATCAAAATGTTGGTTTTTGAGGTAGCTGAATTAGATTTTCGAACTCAAATTTACCCCCGACCCCAAATTGAGCCCCTATGAGGGGGTTCAGTTTTGAAAATTTCAGAAAATCATTTTTTCACCTCAATAATACGTTGGTCAAGATTTTTTTTTTTTTAGATAGACATTCGAACCTAGTAAAACTATGAAATTAAAATATTTTCAACGACAAAAAGAGTTAAATAAAAATGTAAAATAAAAATGTAAAAAAATTTTAAAAAACCACGCTTTTATTTAAAGTTGGTCACTTTGTAAAATGTTATTCATAGAGAAAGAGTAATGCCTTAAAAAACAAAAAATAAAATTTACTTGAATACAAAAATGTGTCATGAAAATTTTTTTTTCAAAAATTTTAATGATGAAAATCGTGGTGGGGCGTTAATCGAAAAGGTATTCGTTTGCTCCTCGCACACCCCACCACGCTTTTCATCATTAAAATTTTTGAAAAAAAAATTTTCATGACACATTTTTGTATTCAAGTAAATTTTATTTTTTGTTTTTTAAGGCATTACTCTTTCTCTATGAATAACATTTTACAAAGTGACCAACTTTAAATAAAAGAGTGGTTTTTTAAAATTTTTTTACATTTTTATTTAACTCTTTTTGTCGTTGAAAATATTTTAATTTCATAGTTTTGAAATTTTCAAAATGGAACCCCCTCATAGGGGCTCAATTTGGGGTCAAGGGTAAATTTAAGTCCGAAAATCGAATTCAGCGGCCTCGAAAACCTACATTTCGATACCAATGTTGTGATTTTCTGAAATTTTCAAAATTGAACCCCCTCATAGGGGCTCAATTTGGGGTCGGGGGTAAATTTGAGTTCGAAAATCGAATTCAGCGACCTCGAAAACCAACATTTTGATATCAATGTTGTGAATTTTGAAATTTTCAAAATGGAACCCCCTCATAGGGGCTCAATTTGGGGTCAAGGGTAAATTTAAGTCCGAAAATCGAATTCAGCGACCTCGAAAACCTACATTTCGATACCAATGTTGTGATTTTCTGAAATTTTCAAAATTGAACCCCCTCATAGGGGCTAAATTTGGGGTCGGGGGTAAATTTGAGTTCGAAAATCGAATTCAGCGACCTCGATAACCTACATTTTGATACCAATGTTGTGATTTTCTGAAATTTTCAAAATTGAACCCCCTCATAGGGGTTCAATTTGGGGTCGGGGTAAATTTGAGTTCGAAAATCGAATTCAGCGACCTCGAAAACCTACATTTCGATACCACTGTTGTGATTTTCTGAAATTTTCAAAATTGAACCCCGTCATAGGGGCTCAATTTGGGGTCGGGGGTAAATTTGAGTTCGAAAATCGAATTCAGCGACCTCGAAAACCCCTAACGTGAGCACTATGTTCTTTCAATTCCAGTAAAATATTAAATGAGAGAGGATTGGTTGAAAACATACTTTTGGTTCCATGAGACATACATACATACATACCAAGCTAATAAAAGCGTGGTAAAAATTTTTAAAAACCACGCTTTTATTTAAAGTTGGTCACTTTGTAAAATGTTATTCATAGGGAAAGAGTAATGCCTTAAAAAACAAAAAATAAAATTTACTTGAATACAAAAATGTGTCATGAAAATTTTTTGTATTCAAGTAAATTTTATTTTTTGTTTTTTAAGGCATTACTCTTTCCCTATGAATAACATTTTACAAAGTGACCAACTTTAAATAAAAGCGTGGTTTTTTAAAAATTTTTTACATTTTTTTGAAAATTTAAAATGCCAAACAAAAAAAAACAAAAAAAAACAGTGCAAAATTTAAATTTTGAATATTTTTGGTCTATTTTTATGAAACTTTTGAACGATTCTTGTAAATTTTAAAGTATTTTTCCCGCATTTTATCAACTTTAAAAGAACAAAAATCATTTTTAGAAGATTTCAAACAATTTTGGATATTTTTCAATCATTAAAAAAAAAATGATTAAAATGATTAAATCATTTTTTTTTTAAATTCGTGCCTAGTAAAATTGTTTCCACTTCAACTCTCCTCTTGACAAGTATGCAACCATCTCCTCGGCCTCGGTCAAGTTCACTTGTGCGTAGAATGAATAATCGGTTTAATGCAGTGATTTTTGCGGCTCATAATGCACCATGGACGACCTTGTGCTTCTGCTCGGACGATAAAAAACTAATAAATTTCATCTTCGAGTTCTGAACGACGCATTACATAATGATTGTTTTAATTTTCAAATTCGTAATCATTAAAAATACGAGTATTATAGGTGATGGTTTCCTATTCGAAACTTATTATGTGCGAGTAGTTTGGTACTTCAGAATTTAGATCTAACAGTTACAAATACATAATTATTTACTACATACAATAATATCAAAAATAAACCTTGAAAGATGAAGTCGTCTTCTGGGTTATGTGGTTAAAAATATATGTATTTTTGATTTTGCCATGTGATGTTTGAAGTTATATAAATGTTCGTATTTTGCTCGAGTAATTAAAAAGAAACTATTTTTTTTAAATTTGTTTAAACACGACAATAAGTTAAAGATGTAGTATTTACTACGCAGTTCAAGTACGTAGATGTACAGGGTGCTTCAGAAGGGAATGTTCAACTTGCCTATCTCGATTTTGAAGGAACAGTGTTCCAAAAAATAGAAATGTCATGAAAATTAAAAATTTTGAAAAATATTTTTACCTTCAACTGTGAATTGAAGAATTGTAAAATTTTTATATTCCAAAAAAATCAAAGATTATTTTTGCAATTTTTTGTTTTTGAATTTTATTGTAATGAAAAATTAGAAAAAATTTTTAAGTATTTTTTATTCTAAAAATTTTTAAAAAAATTTTGGGAATATTTTTCAAAGGTTTTCATTTTGAAAAATTTGTCAAATTTCTGTTCCAAAAATTGTTAAATTTTTATGCTCTAAAAAATTGAGTTATTTTTCCCGGTTCAAAAAATTAACTATCTTTTTCAGGAAAAATCTGAAAAAAATGATAAAAACAATTGAAAAAAATATAAAAGAAATTAGAGAAGAAAAAAAAACTGAAATTATATTTATTAATAAAATAATTAATATTTTTATTAATATTTATTTATTTAATAATAAATTAAATTAAATTCTAAATTTAATTAGTAAAATATTTAAAAAATTAAACTAATCCTTTCGTATTTGAAAAAAAATTAGTAGATCACAAAAGAGTTTAAAATTTTGATACTAAAAAAATATAGATAGGTAAATTTAAAAAAAATTCCTATTAAAAAAAATATGGGAAAAATCAAGTTGGTCACTCTGTACACTAAAAAGTTCAGAAAATTAAAAATATCATAAAAATTGTGAAAATTAATTGATTTGAGAATTACGAAAAACGTTGAAAATTTGAAAGCATACTTACACCTAATAAAATTTTGAAAAAAAAAACAATAAAAATTATAAATTTTAGAAAAATAAAGACTTATGAAAGGTAATGTAGGTATTGAACATTATGAAAAATATGTCGAACATAAAAAAATTGAGAAACCATAAAGCAGTGAAAAATAAAGAAGGGTTTAAATAATTTTATGTTTTACAAAATTTACAAAATAATTTTTAAAAATAAGCAACTTTGGAAGTACATAAAAATTTAGTAAAATTAAGAAATCATTTTTATAAAATTGAAGAATTTTGAGCAGATACAATGGCACACAATTAGGAAATCCGAAAAAAATTAAAATTCAAAAAATGATAATTTCGAAATAGGTACCAAAAAAAATCAAAAAATTTAATGATTAGTCGAAAAAAAAACAGGAAATTACAAAGAAATGGGGAATTTAAAAGTGGCAATGTTTTAACAAAATCAGAAAAATTAGTTATTTTTTTAGTTTTAAGAAAAGTGGTAAATTTTGGAAAAAAGTTCAATAAGTAAGATTAGGAAATCGTAAGAAAATTGGGAAATAAAGAAATTAATGCTAGGTATATTTTTTTTAATGAAAAAAAAAATGAAAAATGAAATTATCATAAAATTTTTTAAAAAAATGTGATTATTGAGAAAATGCGAATAAGTGAAAATTGAAAGTACATGGTAGAAAATTGAGAAGATTGAGAAACCATAAGAAATTCAAGAAATTTAAATTATCTAATAATTCAGAAAAATTGGGAAAAAGTAATGAAATACCTACCCTTAAAAATAAAAAATAAAATAAAATAATAGGAATAATTTAAATATTTAGAAAAATTTTGAAAACATTTATAATTAATCAGTATAATTAGATAAATCAAAAAATTGAAAAATAATCCAATTCTCATTTCTCTTTTGTGTCTTTTAATAGAATATTACAAAAAAAAAAAACAAAAAAAAACAAGTAGGTAGCTAGGTACTACCTCATGTGTATAGTACCAACTAAGTACCATTGTTGGAAATAATTTTCAATGCAGTGTTGCCAATTGATTTTTCTTAGAAAATAGGTATAATTTTTCAAAGCTTTTTACCACCTTCATTTACAAAGTCAGACCCCTGACGATCGTATAGTTATTTTTTGTTGATGGCACTAAGTTACAAGTATTCAAATCTCAAGTCTGGAAATTAATTTCCAGAACACTCTGTATCTCGAAAGATGATTTATTCCTCCGTCATAAGAAATCGTCTGTAATTTACTAAATGATCAATTCGATTGGATTAATTTATATTACATCAATATTCGATGCGAATATTTGAAGAATTTTCATTGATTTATCCGCGTATTCGAAACGATTACAAAGATAAATGATATCTTTAGTCCTACATCTTTGGTTTTATGGCCAGAAATATCAGCAACGTCGTTAAATAGTCAATTACCTTTAACGGTTTCTTCAACGCTATCTAATAAATTATGCTATTTTAGCCGTGGATTCATACTTATATATATATATATATATATATATACCTAACATCAGCACCACGCTGATCGAGTAGGTAAATTTCGCATTCAAAAGTTTCTGTAGGTAAATCGTGTAGGTATATTTACATTGCACAGTAAAAGAACCCATTAATAATGACCCGCCCTTTCGTTTTTGTATAAAGACTGAATTCTCGAGTACACAAACGAAATCCGACTTACGACCGTGCGTCATATAAATTGTATGAAATTTAAATTCTGGTAATTTAAAAGCTGCAAATTCGCGACGAAGTTATTGGCCATTCTGGTACAGTTGCGATATTGCCTTTGTACGAGCTTTTCAAAACCGAAACGACACGAACGTGGGAAAAAGAAATGTGTAACGCGATGATATTTTAATTTTTTATTTTCATTCGATGTTTGTACGTGGATTTAGCAAAAAAATGAGAAAAAAAAGCAGCACGCCAAACAAAATTTTAATTTTATGGTACTCGGAGAGTTGATGTTTTATGGTTTTTTTTTTGGCATAATTTCCCACGAATGTTGATTCATTTTTTTCGGCCACCAAAAATTTGAAATTTTGATTTCATATTGTTAGAACCATAATAAGTACTAGTTTATTTGTATTGTTTTAGTATATAAATCTTGCTTCGAGAATGAGAATGATTTCGTTTTCATTTTTATTTCGAGCGGGTTGTTTTGTACGTGAGATACGAATACGATGAACGATTTCTACGAGTATTTCAAAGAAATCCGTAATTTCTACCAATTTTAAGGATGAATGAACTCGTTTTGGCAGAAATTCTTCGCCACGAGGTTTATACGTTCTCGTATAGAGCCGTAAATTATGGAATTCGTCGTATCAGCGGATCATATTTGATACACTAGCGCTGGCAGAGACCAAAAAAAGCAAAGACGAAAATTACAGTCCGCGTTCTTGCTGCCATTATAGAAAAAATTATCGTTTTTCTTTATTTGTATACAGGGTGTCCCGTGAGTGGTCGGCCAATCTTGAAATTTGGATATAACCGAGTACTACTAACAAAAAACTTTATGTACACATATTGCCAAAGTTTGAAAATGAAGGAGCTACAAAGGTTTGAAAGTCGGTATTTTAGATAGCTAAATCGATTGGCAACACTGAGTTTGAAAAAAATTACGACACTGGCAGTGGATAGATCTTTCATAAAGCAATAAAAGTTGTAATCATATTGGATTGCCTATTTTTGAAATTGAAGGCGTTACAGCGACGCAAAATACCAGTCAAAAATGTAGCCTACCTCAGTTTATTACGGTGCAGTGGTGATACGTGAAAATTGCGAAAATCGGTCAAAAAATACATGTAACAGGTGTAACTTTTTGAGAGGAACAAAAAACATCATGTGAAAATTTTGCCTATCTATGAAAATTACGGCGCTGCGAAACCTCGAATTTCGAAAACACCAATTTTCAAAGCTTTGTAGCGCCTTCATTTTCAAAGATAGGCAAATTTTTGACATAACTATTTTTGTTCCTTTTAAAAAGTTGCACCTGTTTCGTGCATTGTTTTCACAAAATTTGTAAATTTTTGTACATCACTGCCCCTTCGAAATCGAGATAGGCACCATGTGTACATGAAGATTTTTGTTAGTGGTCCTAGGTTATATCCAAATTTCAAGTTTGGCACAGCACTCGCCGGACACCCTGTATAATTTTTTATCTTTAATTTTAAAATTTGCTGAAAATTACGATTATGGTTTTTGTGCATCTCGACGAATCTGATGGGAAACTTATTTTATTAAATTCTACTCACGAAATCTTACTTAAGAGATTAACACGATTCAAACAATTGCGAAGAAAATAAGCATTTTCTACTGCCTATACGTATACTTATGTAGAATAAAGTCATTAAAGTTTTCAAGGTCAAGAGCCGCTAGAGAATATGGCAAAGGCATGGCTGCCTATAACGAAATTGAAATTCAAACAAACAAGATTTGGTTAGGCCATAACTGAAATTGAAAAAAAGTAGGAAAAAAATTAATTTGAACGTTTGCCATTGGACTAGGTTAGGGATTAAATTGGAACCGGGGTAATCTCAGAGGAGTTGTTTCAGTTAAAGCGACATTTTAGAATGATCCGAGCTACCTACGATGTGAACAGATTCATTATTATATAAAATGAACAATTAAACAGATTTACCTATACCTACCGCGTTACCATCCAACGCGTTGCAGTGGTTTATAAATAATTGATAAATCATGTTTTGCAACAGTAGTGACACGACGCGACGCGACGAATTAAAAACTAATTTACATAAGATAATATGTTGGCAATTTGTGTCCCTAAAGATTGTGTGAGCGTTTTAGACCAAGGCATAGAGTCATGTAACTGCATATTATTTCATTTATGGAATCTATTCATTTGGAATTTTTTAAATTGAGTACAGTTCCACCCGGTGATCGATTGGTGTGTAATTATTTTTCTTTAGTTATTTGAATTTCAATCGATGTAATGGTGAGCGTATCAAATCTGTCGTTGAAATATGAATAACATTTAATCCAGACTAATTTCAGTCGAACTTGGATTTTTTTAAAAAAAATTATAATTACATTTCTCAAAATATTTTCAAGCCACAATTCAAAAAAAAAGACAAATATTTCCGAAAATTTATTTTTAGATTGAAGTGTCAAAAAAATGGAAAATCAAACTAAAAAAAAATTAATTTTGTAACTTTTCTTTTAAAAAACAATACAGTTCCGAATTTTTAATTAAAATTATGTACTGCTCGTATGAAAATATAGGAATGGATTTTATTGTGAAAGAATTTTTCAAATTTTGTTCAAACTTGAATCTTGTTTGAATCACAATTTTATATTAAAAGAAATAATTTTTTCTTAATTTTAATAATGGAAAATATTGTATAATTATTTTTTTTAGAAAAAAAAATTAATCCATTTTTTTTTTGTAGCACAAATTAAAAAAAAACGCGTAGCAGTCAAGATGCTCCGCGACAGCCGAATTTTTTTTTTCAAGTTAGTGTACCACTTTGAAAACGTTTTCATCCATGGTATTTCAGTTTCAATATCAGTTTTAACTTCAAATTCAGTTTAAAAATGTCAGGTTTTTGTCTTCAGTTTTAGTTCCTCTCTGCATTGAAGATTTCAAATTCAGATGGGGCTCCGCCCCCATACCCCCGTTGAGGCTCCTACCCAACCTCCTTATCACTTTCAGCTCTTAGGATGGGGGCTCCGCCCCCATGCCTCCGCGTTGGGGGCTTCGCCCCCAACCACCTCGTCACTTCCAACTCTTCAGATGGGGGCTCCGCCCCCATGCCCCTCTTGGGGAACTTTACCCTCAATAGGGACATGGCAGGAGAGGATTGAGGGCTTCGCTCTCAATCCCCTTCACACTTTCAGATCTTCAGACGAGGGCCAACACACCAAAAAAGAGGTTAAAACGTGAAAATTTATGATTTTTGACCCTGTACGAGGGTCAAATGGTGCTCAAAAGTCGAAACCCCCAAAAGGCACATCAGTGACCTCTACTGACCCTACATCCCAAATTACGATTGTTTAGGTCTTTTAGTTTGGGCTGTAGGCTGTTCAACGCGTCAGAAAAGACAGGTTAAAACTTGAAAAATATTGATTTTTGACCCTGTATCGAGGTCAAAAGGGGTTTAAAGGTCAAAACCTACAAAAGGCACATCAGGGGCATGAACTCGATCTATGATAAAAATTTAGGCTCCCCAGCTCCATTTGGGAGGTCTGTAGCCTGATCAACGTGAAAAAATGACCTCAAAATCCACTTTTTGGGCCCTAAAATGGGGTGGGGATGACTTGGGAATCTGAAATTTGGATACAGTGGAGACAATCAGAGTCACTGTTGTTGGTAAAAATTTCAAATCATTTTGTCAAATTGGGGCCTCTTTAGAGCCCCTCTCAAAAAAGAGCGAGCCCCAATTTAGAGGCTCGAGGGTCAAAAACCCCAAAAGGCACCTCAGTGACCCTTACCTATCCTAAATACCAAATTTTAGCATCCAAGGTCATTTGGTTTGGGCTGCAGGCTGATCAACGTACCGGGAAGCGAGAAAAAACATGAAAAATTGTGAAAAATCTTGATTTTTGACCCTTAACAAAAGTCAAAGGGGGCCCAAAAGTTGAAACCTACAAAAGGCACATCAGGGGCACAAACTTGATTCATAATGAAAATTTTGGGCCCCCAGCTCCATTTGGGGGGTCTGTAGCCTGATCAACGTGAAAAAAATGACCCCAAAATCCACTTTTTGGGCCCTAAAATGGGGTGAGGATGACTTAGGGGGCTAAAATTTGACTATGGTGTAGGTAATTAGGGTTCTCATCCCTGGGGCAAGTTTCAAAAAATTTCATGATATTGGGGCTCCCCCGCACCCCCTCAAAAAGGGGTAAAATATCCAATTTTGAGTTAGGGCCCCAAAATTTTTTTTGCATCATTCCTACACCGAGGGGACCCTACCTATCAAGTTTGACCCCATTTGACCTGTTAGGCTCGGCCCCAGAGTTCCAAAAGTAGCGGTAAAATTATATATATATATATATAAATATGTGACATGTGACAGATCGTCATCTTTTGGTCCCAAACGTCGACAAATGGGGTCAAAACGCTTCTACCCCCCCTCCTTCTAAATCAGGGTCGGACACAATAACCTAAATTTTTAAAAAAAAATTCGGCTAAAAATGTATTTCTCAGACTTTTTATAGGGAAAAAAATCTCAAATTTTTGTCTCATTTTTTTTTTTTTTAGGGGGAGGGGGATCTCTCAACTTTTTAAAGTAAAAATCTTTCTCAAATTGGAGAAAAAAATCGAGAGTTTTCTTGGAATAAAAATAATACTTTTGATTTTTTTTTGAGTCAGCGTGAAAAACGTCCGATTTTTATTGAGTAAAAAAAATATAGTTACTTATTATGATTTTAATTTTTTAGAGAAAAAAATTATTTTTAAAATTTTTAATTTTATTGAGAAGAGATCTCAAGTTTTGTCTCATTTCTTTTGAAAATGAGAAAATTTTTCAATTTTGGGGAAAGTTTACAATATTTTAAAGTAAAAATCCTTTAATTTTCTCATGAGAATTTTTTTTCTTCAATTTTCATGCAATGATTATGGTAAAAAAAAATTATACTTTTGATGTTTTTTCTCGATTTTGTTTAGAGTCAGGGCAAAAAAATTGATCACTTTTTTAAAGTAGGCCATCTCTCAATTTTTTAGAGAAAAAACTCCTCATTTTTTGGATTAAAAAAAATTCCCTGTTATTCTACAATAAAATAATTTTTTTTCAAAATTTTGAAGAAAAAAATCTAATTTTTTGAAGGAAAAAAAATCAGATTTCCTCATAATAAAAAAATCAATTTTCTACTTCACAACCGCTTAAAAATTACGGGTTGCATCCCTGAAACTGGCACAACCTTATGAAAAAGTTCAGTTACACGTTACACTTATGCACTTGGGTAATTTAGTTACAGAGCGATTCAACCATTTGACCTTTCTGCCATTCCTTCAATTCATTTTGACATTCAGTTTAAAAATTAAAAAAATATATATATTTAATAGGTACCTAAACAATTTTTTTTTAGAAAAACATTTTTTTTAAATAGAAAATTTTTCTGATTTTTTTTGTAACACTTCTTTTTACATAAATTTATTTTCAGTTGAAACATAGAAAAAATCGTTGAAATTTCGAGAAGGCCATAAATCATAAAACACAAATTTTTCAAAAATATATTTTCAAACAATTAATTTTTTATACCTAGGTACAAATATTAAAAAAAAAAAAAAAAAAAAAAAAAAAAATCAAAAGTTAAAGAAAATTTAATTAAATTTTTTGAAAAATAATTTTTTTGAGAAACATTTTTAAATTAATTTTTGTGAAGGAATTTTTTAAATCTTGTTCAAATTTCATTTTTTCCTTTTATTAATCTTTTTCAAACCAAAATTTTATTCTTTTTTAAATTGGGAATTGTTTCCTAGTTGTAATTGGTTAACACTTTTTATTAGGTAAAAAAAAAGAAGAATTTTCAGTTGAAGCAGTGAATAAATTGTTAGAATCTAGCTAGAACTGACGTAATTTTGCAATAAATTGTAAGAAAAATGAATTAATTTTATGTTATAATCACAAAAATTTCATGTTGAAAAATATTTTCAATTTTGTATAGAAAAGAAGATTTAAAAAAATGTATTTAAAATGTTAAAAAAATGTATTGTGAAAGAATTTATTTTAATTTTTTTTAATGACTTAGAAAAAAAAATTGTTTGAAAACAAATTTTCAAAATTTTGTTTGAAACGAATTGTTTTGATTTTTTTTCATGTTTTTTATTAATCTCGAAATTTAAATAAAAATTTAAATTTTTTAATAAGCTAGACCCCTGGGATCCATATTAGTAGTCTTGTTGAGTATTAGGTAGAAGTACTAGGTAGACCTATGTAAATTTTTTATTTTTTTGTTTTTAAATATATGCTTTAAAAAATCCTTGGGATTATATTATTTTTATCATTTTTACCAAACGAATACTTTTGAAAACGTAGCTATTTTTGGCACGATAACTTTTCGTATTTTAGTAGTGTAAAAATTTATGGGCGTTTAAAAACATTAGTTTCATACTAAACAGTAAATTAATTCTCCAAAACAAATATATTCGTGTACAGCACTATTGATGCCTCATCGGGTCGCAATTCCGTTTGATCGAAGCCTAAGGCATTTAATAATCGGTGCGACAGTACTTTATGATGAACATGAAGTGAATTGAAATACATATCACGCTCCAGAGCGTTGTCAGCAATAACTCATAACCGCTTACAATCGAATATTTTCATGTAACAGTTTCTAATTGGTGTGAATAATTACTTGATAATTAAATACACACGCTAAAATACGTGTATGAGTTTTCATTAATGGCTACGTCGCGTCGCTGGTTTGAACGAAACATTAAATTATTTTTTTAAAACAATGCGTACCTACTCCTATTTGGTTTGGTTGAGCTTCAACTGCGACAGCGTCATCGTTATGCAAATTAGATAGGCTGGAGTTTTCCCATCGGAGCTTTCGTCGGTGGCGAACTGGCGACGAGTTGCGAATGTCCGAGACTGAAATCTGTGCAAAAGTATGGTTTTAATTAATGGTGAAAAATGTAACCTCGTGTTTTCCATGTTCTCATTTTCATGAGATAAATTTAATGTTAAACATTATGGAACGACAAACGACGTATTTGTGCTGGAATAATTTTCTAAAACGTCTTCAACACCACGAATCGCGAAGGCGGACGAATTGCTCGTGTTGTGATTATAAATCGACGGAGCAGTCTCTCCGAACAGAATCGTTTAGTATTTTAGAGATTTCCCTTCGAATATCGTGACAATAATCTTTTCAAAAATTACATAGGTTAGAGGTCACGATGAGCTCTGTAGGAAGATCCTTTAAAACATAAATATACATCGAAGAATTCATTAGGTATACGTATCTAATTTGAAATTGTTGAATATTTTTTCGAGCTTTTTTCTATAATTATACAAGGTGTTTCATAAATAACTGACCGAGTTCCCTTCACCGGTTGAATAGACAACCCATAAGAAACAAAAAATGTTGTATAAATTAATAAACATGTTGCCTGTCTAGAAAATTGAAGGGGCAAAGGAAAAAAAATTGAGAAAAAATATTTTTTGATTGGTGCCAATGAATAGTACCTACTAAAAAAATCAAACTTTTTTTGTTTTCGACATTTTTGCCTATCTATGGAAATGAAGGCGCAGGAGAGCTTCAAATATTGAAAAACCGGTTTTTCAATTTTTAAAGCTCTATAGCTCCTTCATTTTTGAAGATAGGCAAATTCATCACATACCTTTTTTTGCTCATCTCAAAGAGTTAGACTTGTTCCATGTATCATCTTGACGAAATTTTGCAATTTTTACCTAGGTCTCATTATTTGTAGCTGTTGATCATTTTTGAGCTCAAAGTTATCAGTAAACATCACTGGAAAATGAAAACAGAAAAATTTCGTCAAGATGTTACATGAAACAGGTGTAACTTTTAGAGATAAACAAAAATAGTTATGTGGTGAATTTGCCTATATTCGAAAATGAAGGAGCTACAGAGGTTTGAAAATTGAAAAACCTGTTTCTTCAAAGTTTGAATTTTTCCTGCGCCTTCATTTTCAAAGATAGGCAAAAAATTCCGGGAACAAAAAAAAGGTAATTTATTGGCCCAATCAAGAATTATTTTTTCTCAATTTGATTTTTCTTTGCCACTTCAATTTTCAAGATGAGCAACATGTTTATATAACATTTTTTGTTCCTTATGGGTTGCCTATTCATCTGGTGGAAGGAACTCAGACAGCTATGAAATATCCTGTATATAAAAACCATGTTAAATTTACAAACCGCGGCTTCTATTTATAAACAATGAAAAATGGAAAAGAATCGGATCTTTGTTTTGGAAATTGAATGATTTTATAGTTTGCCTAAAAACCTAATCGTATTATTCATTTATGATCTCTGCTTATTTATACGAATTTTCGTAATAAGCTGAAATTTGAAAATAATCGGGAAAATGCTGACGCTGATAGTTTGTAAGAGATTTGTCTGTGGCCGAATTGTTAAAGCTAAACAAATGCTTAAATACGTATTAATGATTTTTACAAGATAATTTTACAACCGATGGTCGTCGGCGGCCACGCTTTTGGCCAATGTTGGAAAATATTAACTGTTAAGCTGTTCGGCTTTTCGTACTAAGGTGTTTTCTGCTACATCGGTAGAGGATTTACTTTGGAAATATTTCCCAAATATCATGCCGTGGTTAAAATAACATTGCGGATAACTCAATAAATATCGTGCCTACGCAGTTTGATGTTTGGTCTAAGTCCCCAAATAATTTTCGGCTCGGAATTTAACACCGTCGTGATATATCTATAATTATAGGTATAGGTTTTTCAAATACTTGTTTGTTTTGCAGCTAGGCTATCTCGAGCGGTTTTGTAATTTGTCGAATCGAGATCAAGTGTTTCCATCCGGGTAGGTATAAAAAAAATTAATCCAGTCACGAGTCGTACATGCTTTTCAGCCAAGTGAAAAAAGGAAATGAAATTGCAGTTTGGGTCATTCGAGATTTATTTTTTATTTTAAAATGCTCCTCGTGGTGTCTCGATCAACCACCAAAAAGTATTCGAATCTCGCGTCAGCCCTCAGGAAGTCCCCAAACTGAATCCAGGAACTTTGAGAAATGTTCACTTGAAGTAGGAAGTCGTTTAAAATTCAGCACATTGAAAAAATTAAAAAATTCTCACTCTGCTGAAATAATAATAATTTAGTTAATAAACAGTCATTAAATTGTAATTGAAATTTTGTTCAGGTACAAAATAATAATTTAATTTTTCAAAAAAAAAGTTGAAGAAGTGCTGCAGAATTTCAGTATCTATGTATCATGTATACTCCTTCATAATTTAAAGTAGGCAATCTATCGTACTCTCATACTCCGACGATTTACGTGCACTTGAGCCACTTCAAATCAGCTTCATGAGCGAAAATTTGAAGGAATTATTCGCGAAAAAATACAAAACACGAAGCAAAAAATAATAATAATAAAAATGACATTCAAAATATTTCTACTTTGAAGTCTTTAGATTTGAACTCGATTGAATTATAAACAACTCGATCGAATCAATCCCTCAATTAACAGAATTACACGCACGATAAATATCGCCAAGTGTGCAACTGAACCACTTGGCAATAAAATTCTATTTAATTAGGTAAATAAAAAAACAAACTTGAAAAAAAATCCAACATGATAAAATTATTTTACACTCATCGCACCGCAAAATAAATATTACTTTTCGATTTTTCGTACAAAAAAAAAATGTTGAACAGCGCGAAAAAGGTTTTCTTCGCAATGGAAAATTTAATGAAAAAATTCCAACCATGTATACAGAGAACGAATCCAGCATCGAGTGTATAAAAATATTTCATCACGCACGTATTTCAAATAGATGAAACATTATTAAAAAATAAAAGCTGTATAGTTTTCCTGCAACATTGAAAATATTGGAAACGAATCAAGTCAAATTGACTGTTGTCTGGAAATCATACCTAGATATGGTGTACTTAGGCCTACTTGTTTTTTACTAGACGTTTATGTTTTGTGAAATTGCATTAGTTTTTTTCTTAATTTTTGTTCGTCTACGCCACAAAAAAAAAGGTCAAGTTTTATCAATTCTTGACAACATTTTCGTTATTAGAAGAAATGGAGCCCAATGAAGTTGGAGTTGGACCATAAAAGTGGTACAAATTGCAGTTTGAAATATCAAAATAGAATCGCAGCAGCGTGAGGTTCCCTCCTGAAAACATGAAGAAAATAAACATCAGTGGAAGCTAAAAAATAAATAAAAAAGTAGAATAAACTTCTAATTAAAAGACGGAGAGAAAAAACAGACGCAGCGTCAATTTTCAACGTTTGAGAATTTATATAAAATTAGGCAAAACTCGTAAATTTTGTAATTTTTCAATTTAATAACAAATTAGTTAATAATGTTTCTTAATATCACAACATTCATTTAATTTTTTTCAAAATTATCCCAATAAAAAATTGAAAACGAAAAAAAATAAAACATAACAACAAATTAAACAATTTAAATTGTGAGAAATTTTTTTCAACTAAATTGGAGGAAAAATGAAAACAATTGTCTAATTCATCTCAAAATTTTCCTAATGAAAATTAAAAAAAAAATTTTAAAAAAACTTGAGGACGGGTTTGAAAACAAGCTAAAAAATAATAATTTTAATAATATAGAGTTGAAAAATTAAAATTCTTCATTTCCTAATGCAGATATTTTGTTTACCTACGTGTGAAAAATCTAAAACTTTAGGGAACTCAAAGCAAAAGAACTATAATGTAAGTAAATATTCCTATTATATTGTCTTATATCGATGAATTTTTTTCATGTTTACAAAAATTAAAAAAAAAAATTCTGAACTCATTTAAAATGCGAAAATTCTCTTTTTCAGCTTCCAATAAAAATATAAAAATTTAAAACAAATAAAAAATAATAATAATAATAATAGGTAAAAAAAATTTTTTAAAAACAAACCGAAATAAAATTCACGAATTGATGATAGCTCCTAAATTAAATGTAAAAATAGTTTGAATTCGATAAAGTTATTTTGAGTTCCCAAAGAAATCTTCATTCAGTTTCAAATTGAACAAAATTTTGAAAATATGCTCATAAATTTAAAAAAGGACACCATGAACTTCGATTTTTTTTTCTAAATTCCTTTATAAAACAAAACTTCAGGTTGAAAGAAGACCATTGACAGAAAAAAAATTAAAATCGGTCCATTAGAACGCTCAAAATTGATTTTTACATATTGTAGTGAACAAAAACGCTATCTTGATGTGAACCCTGTAGTTTGACGTCACTGGATTACGTGTGGCGTCCTTTACCATTGCAAGTTCCCAATTTTCTTTCACTACAAGTCTCGGTTTTATTCAACAACATTTTATTTAATTCGAATTTAGGCATGGAAAAAATTATTTTGGCGAGGAGTTGAAAAATTAGCTCGATAATTTAAGGATACGCGGCAAGCGTCGAGCTTCAGGCTTCATACCAGTGTTGCCGTTTCATGACGTCTAAATTATACGAAAAAAGATACGGAAATTTTCAAAATATACGGTTTTTTTATACGGAAATTTTTAAAAGATACAATTTTTTTAATAAGAAAACGCTCTTATTTTTGGTAATTTTTAATCAAAAAATGCATTTTCTCTCCAATATTTCTTCATTTTGAAACGGTGAAAGCAGTTAAAAACTAAAAATTTTCAATTTTCCTTATTTTTCTCCTTTGTTTTGAGGTCCCCAATTAATAATGGTAAAAAAAATGATAAATGAAGTAATGCCCGAGCGAAGCGAGGGGAAAAATTTTGAAAATTTTTTGATTTTGAATGCATTTTCTGCTCAGATTTGACGATATTTCAAAATTATACGGAAATTCTGAAAAGATACGGAAATTTTGGTTAAATAGCAAAAAGATACGGAAATTATACGGAAATTTGAGGATACGGGAAAAGATACGGGTTTTCTAAAATTATACGGTTTCCGTATAATTATACGGGAAACGGCAACACTGCTTCATACTTGTAAATACAACGCGCTGATTGCAATCCATTATCGTCATAATCGCCGCTATTAAGCTCCGCCCTGTTTACGATCCACGCGTAAAATTTCAAAAAAATGCAACTTTAAAAAAAAATTTCTCGGCTCCTATGCCCGGTAAACACACTGTATGCGAATCGCGTACTAATAGAGCGCTAGATTCGCATTTATCGTATACGAATAGCATGCGAAAATAGCGTACTATTAGCATATCAAAAATGTCCGCTTTTTTAGCGGCTAATTTCGAACGCTAATAGTATGAGAAATTAGCAGCGAATGTAGCGTTCTATTCGCTGTTAATTCGCTTGCAATTAGCGTTCAGAATTCGCCTCTAAAAAGTAGGCAAATGATTTTTGACGATTTCCACTCAGCAGTAAATTAATTATTCGAAAATATATCATATTTGTGATCGCAGATCTGTGGAAAATGAAATTATGCCGAATCGTAAAGTTTTTGGAGTACCTATCAGTGGCATTTGATAAAGTAATTTTTAGGAAAATCAAAATTACTACCAAGATTTCAATCTACAACTTTTGTTTGAAAAATTTCTCAATTTCAGCCCCCCCCCCTACAATTATGCCCAATACTACGTAGATAGATAGATAGATTAGATAGGTATAAAAACGTATATTTATTACTCTGAATTGTGAGAGGGAAGAAGGGCTGTCCCGCAGTCCCAAATGAAAATTTTTTCAAACAAAAGTTGTAGATTGAAATCTTAGAAATAATTTCGATTCTTACAAAAATTTCGATTTGACTCCTCCTTTCCTTATAATTTCGCATAATACTGCGTTCAAATTGGAGAAGGTAGAGGAACAATTGAGAAATTTTATAGCACTGATAAGACGTCTAAAATTTTTACGATTTGATAAAATTTATTTTCACACAGATTCACGCGATCACAAATAAGATATAAATTCAAAATAATTAACTTACTGTGAGTGGAAATCGTCCAAGAAATTCTGCCTTCATCTCCATTCTTATCACTTTGAAATCAAATCATTGGCGTTTTTACTTAAAAAGAAGAAAAAACATCAAACAAAACACAAAATTCCCCAACAAAATCAAAAAACCCAGAAAAACCTTTATTTTATTGTTTAAATGTCACTGCAATACATTCAAGTACACATTCATGTTTGAAACTGACTTCTCTCATTTGTAAAACGTATTGAAAGAAGTTGTAGTGAAAATCGCATGCTATTCGCTAGCGAATATTGCGCTAATATCGTAAAAAATATCTGCACGTTTTCCACTGCGATTTTAGCATACGATTCGTATGCGAATATTGTGGTAGTATCGTAAGAAATTTTTGCACGTTTTCCACTGCGATTTTAGCATACGATTCTTATGCGAATATCGCGCTAATATCGTACGAACTTTTTGCCTGTTTTCAATGTGATTTCAGGCATGCGATACGTAAGCGAATATCGCGCTAATATCGCACGAAACATCTACAGGTTTTTAAATACGATTTTAGCATGATATTCGCTCACGAATAGTATACGAATTTATCTGAGAAAATTTTCTTCGATTTTTACTTTGATTTCTCATTCTATTCGTATGCGAATAAACCGCGATTTTCTTCTCTGTGATGTTAGCATACGATTCTTATGCGAATATCGCGCTAATATCGTACGAACTTTTTGCCTGTTTTCAATGTGATTTCAGGCATGCGATACGTAAGCGAATATCGCGCTAATATCGCACGAAACATCTACAGGTTTTTAAATACGATTTTAGCATGATATTCGCTCACGAATAGTATACGAATTTATCTGAGAAAATTTTCTTCGATTTTTGCTTTGATTTCGCATTCTATTCGTATGCGAATAAACCGCGATTTTCTTCTCTGTGATTTTAGCATACGAATAGCAGACGGTGTGTTTACCGGGATGGCTTCAAAAAATTTTTGGTTTTTTGCATTCATCTTGTAATTATGCATTCTATCATATGAATTGATGAAAAAAAATAGTTCATGGTGTCCAACGAGAAGCCAAGATTATCTTACCTAATCGAAATCGATGAAACCATCAAAAAATTAATTTTCTAGGTTGGTAGCACTTGGTACAGGTGAAAAAAAATTCAATGATAATGAAAATACGTATAAATTAAAATAAAAAGAATAGACAATTGAATACAAAAATTAGTTGGTATTAGAATTTTTATCCGAATCAAAATAGATGAAGAACGTTTTAAAAATTGAAGAAAAAAAATGATACCTAGGACTAGGAATGAACAAATTTTTTGATAAAAGTTTGAAAAAAAATCATCCTCAAAACTTTTTATTGAAAAAAAAATGTACCCAGGTCAAACAAAAAGTAGAAAATCTAGAAAAATTTCTTATACAAAATTCTTTTAAAAAAATCTTTCAAATAATAAATTTTGAAAATTAAAAAAAAAGTATCAAGTTTTCCCTTGATTTTTTTAAAAATGGAAATGTCTTGCTGCAGCCAATTTAGATTTCAGAAATTTTGCTGTACGTTGATGATTGAAAAATTTTTAATTTGAAAAATATTTAAAAATTTTAATTTTTTTTTGTTGTTGTAAAAGCACTTATTAAAAAAATTTATTTTTCTAATTATTGGTTGAAAATTAATTTTTAAATATCCATACAAATAATTTTTTTTCATGCTAACCATGAAACAAAGTCAATTGTAATGAGAGTAAGATACTAAAGTAGTCGAGATTTTTTTCATTCAAATGCTAAGCACAACATCATCCTAGGTAGTTAGCCAAATAGGTACCTAGCTTATTTGCTGAAATAAGAAAAGTTACCAGACGCCTTGGCAAAATTGACAATTAACTATCTGTTGAAAAGTTTACACGCGAAACACGTTTCACTTTTAAATAAACTATTCTCTACGAATAGAGAAATGAAAACAAAAAACGAAAAGCGCAGCTGATGTATTTAATAAAAAACTTTTCGTCGTTCAAGTAGGTATTAATACTTAACCGTAGTTTTGTATACGTATACTGAGTATAAACTCGCGAATGTTTCAATTTTAATCTCACATTGAAAATGAATAACTTTCGTAATCATATTCGAACATCCAAATTGAAAATTTTTATCACGTGGGTGTATACCTGTCATTTGAGTTTTTTAAAAAATAGAAAGGTCGATGACTCGGAATTTGTTTAATAATTTTGACGTACCTGTATTTTTTTCGCCCAGTCGACCAAATAGAAATTCACGATTGTGCAAACAACATGGGCAACTGCTGAAAGGGAGGAAAGTGGTGAAAAATAGCGGTCGTTATATTTAAACACTTAATATTTTCTGGTTAAGTCGTTGTCGAATGTTTTTTGAAAATTTACAACCAACTGTTGCTCGTGTAAATTGAAATATATGAAGTCGTTTCCGTGCGTATACCGGAGATCCGACAAGTTAACTAACTTTTTGAGTTACCCTGTATTATATAGACGCAGCAGCGATGAAAAAAATAAACAATACGAGTTTCCTCGTGTTCGTTATGTTCGATTCTCCGGAGAGTTCTTTGGAGTGAAATTTTTCAAAAACTTGAACCCTGAAAAAATAATGATCGACGGTTAAACTTTATATACGCAAATCGTCGGCAATGAAAATTTTATGTATAAAATAGCTTTTTTTTTTTATCGCGGATTGTGCATAATCTGGATTATGGATTCTAACATTTACTTCTTAAAAAAAGGTTTAGAAATGTTCTGATCAATTATTCTGAAAGGTTTATCAAAAACAAAACAAAAGAACACAGTAAAATCCATAATCCACTTTCATAATCTACTCATCGAGCAGATTATTAAATGGATTCGCACAAACCCTCACAATCCAAAATCCAGATTGTGCATAATCCGCTATAAAAAAACAAAGCTATCATCTATCAAATATTGGATTAATATTTACAATAAAGCGTATCGAGTTAGAAATATAGGTACCTACCTAAATTATAATGCGAGAGGGGGCATCGAGACGCTGGGTGAAATTTCCCGTTCAAGTTGAATCGAATTAGAGTAAATTACTTGGGCTTTTCGATTCAACACATTTTAAAAAGCAGACGTGTCCTTTTCGCGTACAATAACTCAACGTCCCGATGTACACGTTTTATCACTTAAAAAGTATTTTCCCTCGTACGCCATAACGGGCATCATTAAAGAATTTGTTTTCAAATTGTTCTCAATTTTGCCATATTCTATTTAGAATCACGCGAGGAGCTGAATTCGCAATTAGACCAAAAGTGAGGTTTTTGGTCAAGTGATGGTAAAAGGTGATAACGAGTCTAAAGATACCTATTTTTCCTGATGATTTATTGCCAGTGCTTCGTTAGGTAAAACGACTGTATCTACTTATTATTCATCTGTTGATATTATTCAAATTTTAATTAATAAACACAGCTCGAGTTATTTTAATTCGATTGATTTATGTAAGAAAATTCAATCGAGAAATCGCGATCGTAAAAAATATGTAATTTTTAATGAAAAGCTCCAACATCTGTTGGTGATTTGTTCCTCGTAAAATATTTCAACCAAGCTGTCAATATCTACTAGCATTTCAACAGAAGTACTTTTTTTACATTTTGCCGAAAAAATAAACAGAAAAGTTTGTTCGATGCCAAGGGTTATTTATGGTTGCAAAAATTAAAACTTGAATACTCAATTTAAAAGTTTCATTGTTAATTATTTTTAATGGAATTATTAAGCGACATCAGTTGACAAACTTTCAGACTTTTATCATCAATCACCATTTTGCCAATCAGAAATTTGGTAAAAGACGAAGGCCAGAGTCTCTACATTTTTTAAAATCTGAATCCGTCGAAAAAAAAGTATAAATATTGAATAAAATACAATTTATCTGAACAAGTATTGACTGCAGTTTTTAAGTTGCAAATGGAAGTTCCGTGGAATCGAAAGATAAAAAACTATTTTACGAGTGATTCGTAATCTTGGACGTATTTTTGAAAAAGAGGCCCACGATTCAATTTTTTAGGCCCTCATTTTTCGAGAAGAGTGCACCTAAACCTTTTTTCAACAAAATTCAAAATAGGTACCGAATCTTGAAAAAAAATAAGAAAAATTCTCTCCTCAATTTTGTTTAAAAAATTATTTTGAGTGGAATTTTCTCTAAGAAATTCTTCAGAAAATTTCTTGGCAAGAATTATATTTTTCTCATTGAATATTTAAAAAAAAAGATCACTAAAAAATCTGTTGAAAAATTCTAAAAAAAAATTTGAACAAAATTCCCACAATTTTTTCAATCTTAAAAAAATATTAATCTCTTTTTGAAACTTAGGAAAATGGCAAAAATCTTGAGAATTTTCTCATAAACACGTCAATCATTAATTCATTAGAATTTTGCTGTTAAAAAATTATTTTAAAAAAAATTGAAATTTTCTTATTAAAATATTCTCACTGTAAAACTCTAATTGCAAAACAAAATTAGGTATGGGGGAAGGGAAATTGAAATAATTTTTAATCTCAAGTCTTCAGCTTCTCTTTTCAAAATTTTTGACTTGAAATAGCTTTTTCATTTTTTTTTTTTTTTGATTTCCTCAAAAAAGCATCTAAAATCAAATTTTTACGAAAATTCTTTTCAAGAATTGGAATTTTCTCAACTTTTACCTCATGAAAATTCTTCTAGAAAATACCTCAGAATTTTTTTTTATTCTCGTTCTTTAAAAGATTGAGAGAAGAATTTTCTTTCAACAAAATAAAATTTTACAAAATATAATGTAATTCTTGAAATTTTCTTTTTGCAAAAATTCTTAAATTTTTTTATGGAAAACAATTCCTAGAACTTCTTTTTAATCCCTCGTTTTCTTCATTTTTCTCCTGTTCAATATGTTTCTTTAAAAATCAGAAATAAATTCTCAAAAAAATTGTTTGTTAACACATTTTATAATAATTTCAACAAATCAAAATTGTTGTTTTTCATGAAAATTAATTTCTAATTTTACATTTTAATTCAATTTCAAATTAAGCCCTGCCCCCCCCCCCCCAAAAAAAAACCACGAAAAAATGAGTATTTTTTACGCAGCATCTAATATTGTTTTGTTCCTTTTCATTAGAAAATAATTCCCTATTTTTTTATTATTTTCTTAACTGAATTTAAAGTGGCGCATCCTGCCATCATTTTCAAAGAAATTGAAAAATTTCTAAATTTTAAAAAGAGAAGCTAGTGACATTGCCTAAAATTCAGGTAAGGCGGAAATAAAAAATATCTAAAGAATTATTTTTTCACTAAAAAAAAATTTAAAAATTAAAAAAAAACAGTTTGGAGGAAAGGACGAATTAAAAAAAACGTCAACCGATAAGGACCATCCTACCGAGGCTTCAATTCAAGTAATTTTCAGGGTAATTTTCATATAGGTACTTAGTGCGAAATTGGAGGGTAGAAAGGAATCCAATTGATAGTCTTGTATAATGATCAACATTATTCCATGGATGAAAATCTACAACTTTTATTTGAGAATTTTTTAAATTTAGACTTTAGGAACAAATGTAAGAGATTTCTAAGAAAAAGGAGTGAGCCCTAAAAAATAAGGGTCTTTAAAAAATGACATAACAATTTCAATTAAATCGACTGTTCACAGAATTCATTTTTTCTTTCTTGGCTCTACTTCAAACTCAAGTTGAATACATGGCACTGCAAGCTGTAGAATTAAAGTTCGAGGGTGATTTTTGTAGGTACGTATTATGCCAAATTGGAGGGAAATGATTGGTTCAATCAAATAACCAAAATTATTCTACCTAAATATCTCAATCTACAGATTTGCTTGAAATTTTTCGCCATAGAAGCCTTAACTTGAGTTGAGAGATAGGAAGATTTTTGGAATACGAGGTGGGTCCTTTAAAAAAATGGAGCATCAATTCATTTTTTGGAAATCCGTATTATATGATTCAATCATAAAATCGATTTTCATTTTTTGACCGCACAGACATTTTTTCATTTGCAATTATTGTAAGTAGGTACAATTTCTTCATAGCATTTAAATTTAAATTAGGGTAATGATGTACGCTAGGCTAAATAAAAAGAACCGTATAAATATTTTTAAAAATTTTAAATGAAAAAAGAACAAATTAAACTTGGATGAAATGAAAACACCATTCAAACCTTTCTTAGGCATATACTTTGTAGGAAACTTTTTTCTCTAAAACTGAAAATGACGAATAAGTAGAAGTACCTACCTACTTACTTAACTTCGTGCATATTACATTGAAAAAAAAAAGAATGATATGTTAGAACACAATTTACCCGAGACAAGATTTAGGTTGATAATATTTTTTTAAATTCCACAATACCCAAATAGTATTACAATTTTTCATTTATTTTTTCAGGTGATGCGCCAGATGAAATGGTTGAAAAGTGTCATACTCGTATAACGCTTCTAGGACTCGTTAGGTTTATTACGGTTACAGCATAAAGTCAACATTACTGTACGAGAAAAAAGTAAGTTCTTAATTATCATTTTTAATGTAAACGGGAAAATAACTTTTTATCGTATTTTTTGCAACATGGCATTATCCTTTCTAATGAGTTTTTAGCATAATATCGTGTACTTTTTTCGTTGAACATTTTTTTTTTATCAACTTTTGATTATGAAAGTTATTACTTACTTAGTTATAGTCAGTCAGTCAGGCCTGTGGCAAGAAATCTTCATAAATATTAAGAAATGAGTGGAGACAATTTTTTAGTTCTGGAAAAAAACGTATCGTAATTAAACGTAGGTAGTTCTATTCAAAGAAATTTATAATAAACTTACGAAGTATTTTCTATTTACCTACCTACTTGATTCATTTTTTTATTATTTTTTTTTTATTATTAATTTCACTTTTTTTCACTTTCTGTGTGAAAAACGTTTTTCACAGTTTCAAAAGAGAATTGAAATGAATGTTGACTTTTAACTCGTAACCACAATACACCGGTAGAATTTTTAAGCAAAGACAAAATGAGTTACTCACTTTTTTCTTTTTTTTTTAAATATAATAATTACGTCGAGTGTTTTAAGTGTCAGGCGTATTGTTTGAAGTTTATACGAACCGTTTTCTGAAAACAAGTCGTTGACGAAAGGAGAATAGAAACAATTTATTTTTTAAATTTATTACAGTACCTAAAGTACACTAGGGCATGTACCATCTACCTACTTACCTACGACAGGTGAGTTTCTTCATTTTGAAAAATATTACCGTCGTGTAAAAGAATTATCTTCTCCATGTTTTTATTTTTTGGTGTGGCTGAGAGAATTAGATGAGAGACTTACCTATTAAAATTAAAAAAATATATTTTTATTCCTCTAAGTATACCAATTATGTACAAGACATCATAACCCATGTTGCTTACTTATCAATTTTTAACAAGATTCAAATATTTTCGAGTTTTGCTACATAATCTCTATACACGTGATGAATGATGAACAAGTAGTTGAACACCTCGACATGTTATTTCGAACAAAATCAGTCGTTTTAAAATAATTTTACATTTTAATAGATCGAATTCGATGATGTTTTTTTTTCAAATTAGAAAGCAGATATCTACTTAGGTACTTATTGAAAATATATACGACATTCGTTTAAATAATAAATTAGTACCTATCACTTTCTGAACCATGTGATTGAAAAGCATCTGCATCAAGTTTATTTTTCTTGTTATTGTTTATGCGCTTTAAACGTAAATACAAAGTTGATAGTTATGCTATCCATTAGTAATTGGGTACCTATCATTTGTTGATCATACAAAAAATAAAGTAAACATGGTAGGAAAATAACTAATCTAGTTCAGTGATTCCTTACTAAAGTACGATAAAAATCTTTCAATAAAAATATTGATCCCATAATTGTATAATATTATCTATTCGTAGATAACTATAGGTGGATTATTCTAACACCTACTCTATGAATATTATTTTCAATTTTAAAACTATTAATTCAAATAAAACGTAAATTTGTATTCGGGTCAAATAAATTGAAAAGTATCTAGTATGAATTTTCAAAATCAACATCACTAACTGATATATAGGAAATGGGAAGGAAAATATTAACGAAGTTAAAACTTCTAAAGAAAAAAGACGAATAGAAAAGTTAGATACGTTGCTTTTATTTTCGCAAAATTAATATTTAAAATAATTGTAAAACTTGTGCGAATCGTTTCTTGAATTTTAGTAGTCAATTAGTAACTTCAACTTCCATTCATTTGCTAATAATAAATTAATAAGTTGCGGTTTCTTCTCTTCTGTAAACTTGTAAAATTTTCCGTTCACAATAATTATTACCGACAATTGAATGAATACCCGAGCGGCACACTCGATCGATAATATCGGAAGATGTAACGTATCGATAAAAAATCGTTTGAAAATCTATAGATGTTCTCACGATATTATAAAGATTTATCGGTACAATTTCATAGGCAAAAAATCTAAAAACTATCGAATTCGATATTATTAAGATTTTATGACGATATTCGTCAACGATACTATCGACATAGAATATTAAATTTATCGATTCCGATTTTCCACCGATTTTGTGCAGATATTTGAAACTACATTATCGACAAAGAATATTAAATTTATCGAATTCGATTTTTTAACGATTTTGTAAAGATATTTAAAACTATATTATCGACAGATTATATGAAATTTCTCGATTTCGATATTTTACCGATTTTTTGACGACATTTGAAACTATGTTATCGACAGATTATATTAAATTTATCTAATCCGATTTTTTACCGATTTTGTAAAGATATTTGAAACTGTATTATCGACAAATAATATGCAATTTCTCGAATTCGATTTTCTAACGATTGCGTGAAGATATTTGAAACTATATTATCGACAAATTATCTGAAATTTCTCGAATTCAATTTTTTAACGATTTTGTGAAGATATTTAAAACTATATTATTATCGACAAGTAATCTGAAATTTCTCGAATTCGATTTTTCAACGATTTTGTGACGATATTTGAAACTATATTATCGACACGTAATATGAAATTCCTCGACCTCGATTTTTCAACGATTTTGTGGCGATCTTTGAAACTATATTATCGACAAATTATCTGAAATTTCTCGAATTCAATTTTTTAACGATTTTGTGAAGATATTTAAAACTATATTATTATCGACAAGTAATCTGAAATTTCTCGAATTCGATTTTTCAACGATTTTGTGACGATATTTGAAACTATATTATCGACACGTAATATAAAATTCCTCAACCTCGATTTTTCAACGATTTTGTGGCGATCTTTGAAACTATATTATCGACAAATAATCTGAAATTTGTCGAACGATTTTTCAACGATTTTGTGACGATATTTGAAATTATTTCCAAATTTTAAAAATTGGTGAAAATTTTTCCAAGTCCAGCACGTCTGGAAGTACTAAACTGTCTATTATAAGCGTTTTATTGCTAACTTCTCAACGATAAGGTATGGCATAGTGGCTAAGGTAGAGGAATACCATGCAGGAGGTAGATAGTTCAAGTCCCACGGGTGGAAGGTTTTTTATAATTTTTTTTGACTTTTTCTGAAATGATCCTCTTACCGTAACATGAATAATGTGTTTAGGCATAGTTTAATGTTATAATTATGCTAATTAATGATTTTTAATTATAGAAAAAATCTAGTAAAAGACGAAAAATCGGAATAAAAAATCGATAAAAAATCGACAGAATATCGAATTCTATAAAGTGTCGCGAAAGTTCCGCCTAAATCGTGAAATTATCTTTCGATATTATAGATAGATTATCGATAAAATATCTTACTATAATCTCGAAATTTTTACTAACTATAATTCGTCGATAATCTATCTATATATCGAAAGATAATTTCACGATTTAGGCGGAACTAACGCGACACTTTATCGAATTCGATATTCTGTCGATTTTTTATTTCGATAATTTGTCGATTGTGCTGCTCGGGATCTATTATACTTTTTTTTGAAAATTTTGCGCAGTTTATTTGGGAAATGGTCAGTTGAGTCCCAAATAAAATTGACGTATGTACGAGTTGAGTCCCGAATAAAATACAAGTAGGGTACTCACAGTCTCTCTGCAGTACCCAGGGCATACCATGTTCAGGTGGACTGTGTCATCAAATAATCTTGATTATTGTCAAATATTTTGAAGCAAAATATAATAAAATATGTTTTTCTGTTTAGAATGAAATTTCTCATTTTTGGAAAAATTTGTTATCATACTGAGCGAGCTTTGAAAAAAAAATTTCAAAGATTATGTTCGAACAAATTCTAAATTTTGTTTCCTTAAAGAAAAGTGTTGTAGAAAAAACAAAAAAATTTGAGAAAAAATTGAAAGTGCAAAATATCTTAGGGCTCTGACTTCTAAGACGGAAAATTGTCATTAAAAAATCTGTAGGTTCTAAAAAATTGATCATACTAAAAAATTTTCAAAACAAATTAAAAACTTACCTGCAGAAATAATATTTAAAAATTCCCAGCATAAGTTGATTTTTCAAGATTTTTGAACTGTAAAAAACATACCTGTCAACTCGTCTCCTCAGATTTTCAATTCAACTGCGATATTCATCGACTGATATAATAGCACACTTATGATAAAATTATATTTTTGATTAAATGGAGAAAAGTCAGCTTTTTCTGGAGGCTCTAGATAGCATGAAAAATGGTCGCAATCATTCAATCAACTGGGGTGAGGGGGGGGGGGTCAACTTTAGTATATAAATCCTATTTTTGTAAAAATTCTTAGATATTTTCAAAAATCAACTTCAGTAGCTCAAAATTTAGTTCTGAAGCTTAGGTGACTTGCTCTTTCACTTTTAGTGAGTCAAATTTCAGCTTGAACGGAGTTGACGAGTTGTGAAGGTTTTGCAAATTTTTTCCCAAGATTTTCTTCTAAAAATGACTTTTTTGAAAGAGGTGTGTTTTTTTCTTCCTTTTTAAAAATATATTTTAAACACGTCAAATCTTTGTTGAAATTTTAAAATGTAAGTTTATACATAATTATGAAAAGTTTGTAAAAAATTTGATGAACAATGTATTTGGAAAACCCTTAATTTACTAATAAGTCTGGAAATGTTTTTTCAGAAAAATTTTGAAAAACAAATGGGGAAAAATCTAGATACAAATTTTGAAAAATATATAGCTATACCTAAACCGTTTACACCGGAAAAAATTGAGAAGAAAAATTTTGATGAAAATTATTGGAAAAACTGGAATGAAAAGTTCGAGAACAAATTTAGAAAAAATTTTATGTAACGTTAATATTATTCTGTCGATTTTTGTTAGGTAGGTATTGTAATTTGTAAGTATAAGTAAATGATTTTTGGTAAAAATATCTCAATTAAAATACCTATTTAAAAATACTTTTGTCAATCTCATTCGGGAATAGAAAAATTGAAATGAACAAAAAAATAAAGTTGACGCTTGACTTCTCTTTGAATTTAAATTTGAATTGGTTGATAAAATATCGTTCGTGAACGATTCGTTATACCGCGTCGTTGGCCCCGTCATAAATATCTGTTGGTCTCGTCTTCCACGCTTTTCATCAGTCCGTCCATCATCTTAATCTATCTTCATTACCTTTTAACTAAAAATGTTTTTCATTTTTCATTTCAAACTTTCGAATAAAGTGTAATGGGTAGAAAAGTTCGTGGCCCGCGGGTGAATTTTCGTTTCGAAAAATAACCGAAATAAGTACGAAGAACAATCTAACGTTGAATTGAATTAACAAGTGATTATTAGTAATAATGTTTTTAAACTGACAACGTGACAGCGTCAAATTTACTGTTTATACAATTAGATGCAATCAAATGGTAATGTTTATTCTTAAATAAATTCATCCTCTGTACATGCCTAAGATAACTATAGACATAAGATTCTATCGCAGGTATGAGATTGTGATTAAACACATGGTACCTACTACCTACCTATTATTTTGATAAATTTTCAAATCTTGTAGACTTCACGTACACATGAACACCGGTCTTTCTCTACCCATCTTTGTCATTTTGTGCTCAGAATTTTCATGTGTAAAAGTTGAAAATCTTACGTGAACTGAAAGATTATATTCTGCTTGGCACGACTAATTGAATTAACTTTTTCCGGTTCAAGTGCTCGAAAGTAGTTTTGCTACTGAAACCCTAGAAATGTTAATTTGAAGATAACGTCGTCCATTTAGCTCATTTAAGATTGGAGATTCGCTCTTTCACGTACACAAAGATTTTTATACTACGATGTAGGTACTAGGTAGCCTAATATGGTGCCAGGTGACTTTTTTTTGCTGACTGGGCATTGAAGTTAAGTTGCTGTACAGGCGAATGAAAACCCTAATTCAGGGGTTGATTTTCTACATCACTTTTTTGGTTTCGTTTTGTTTGAATTATGGGCAGCACTGCGAAGAATTACGAATTTATGCGAAGGGATTCAGCGATGTAAAATGAGATTACTTACACGTGTAATTTTTGTACGTGAAAATTGAATCGGGTGAATTTGACCACAGCGTATCTACCTATAATTCTACATGTACCTACCATGTAGTTCTTCCTTCAGGAACATGACGCTGGAGGGCCTTCGGTTAGTTAAATCGCATTTAAAAAGTATTAACGTATTCGTTGTCCGGCGAAATACAATGTAATAAAACATTTTCTGTCATTTGACTAAGCTAATAAATCGTATTGTTTTGATCTGAAATACCGTCATTGAGAAAAATGCCATAGAATGGTTTTTTGTAACGGTTACGATGCGATGGTGTTTATACGCCGGTACTCGCGACCCTTGTCATATTTAGTAAAAATTTTATTACCGAGTTGATTTATGATTATGTAGTACATTTCATAAGCTGGCCAGTTTTGTTAAAATTTCCCTTTTATTTTGAAAAAAAAAAAAAATAATTAATTGAAACTCATTTTGCATTTTTTTTTTTCTCGTCGTCTTACCAGCGCAGCGTGTTTTTATATTCCAGCGTACGAGGGTTAGAGGATAGCATTTTAAAAAATGAAACCCTACGCTGCTACCGTGCATTATACTCCAGCTATATGTGGTTCCTTTTGAATCAATTTATCGTTCTAGCTTGAACAATATTTCAGTAGAGTTTTCTTTTGAAAAACATATTTCCTGTATTGCGATTTTATTAGATGATGCACTATAGGTTAGTGGAGATTCGATGTTAAGCGTTTTTAGTTTTATTTTTCCACACGAGAACAGAACGCGTTTCCCCCTGAAAATACGTAAAAGCACGTTTCACTTTTCGCGAGTAAAAACTTGGTAGGTAATGAATTAGTTGTGCAAGAAAGTAACGATATGTTTTTGTTTGTTTTGTTAGCCTCTCGTATTTTCGAGTGTGACCGCGTTTATTTTTATTTCTTTTTTCATTTGTGATGAGGTCACAAACCCACATGCCATTGGAAAATTAAGGGGAAAAGTATTGTCTTTGAAATTTCGATTCGACATGTTTTACGTTTCAGTTTTGTAATTATCTTTGTTCTTATTTCCGATAGCGAATTTTCGTTGGGAGAGGGAGGTCGTTTGAGGTTTATTGAGCTGGAGTGGAAAGACATCTCTCGTCTTTTTCTATATGTTTTTCACTTCAGGTTTCCGTTGCTGTTATTGAAGTACTGGTGACCTGGTAGATTGGTTGAAATTAAAAATTGCAACTTGGAATTTTATCATGTGTTGCTCAGTATTGGTATAAAGTTATTTTGTGATTGAAAAGAACTCACCGCTGAAGGGGGTGGTAAAACGTTATCTGTTTTTTTGTGTATTTTTTTCAATTTCAAGTCTAAATAAAATTTCAAAAATTCTTTCACAGTAAAACTTCTATTTTTTCAAAATCAATTCTTAAAAAACACATATTTTTTAAAAGGATTCCCCTCCCCAATTTTCATGGTCATATATTTTTTTTTTCAAGTTGAGTAATTCAAGTACTTCAGTTTTTTAAACAGAAATTTTTGAAAAATTTGTATTTTAACGAAGGTTTTCCCTTCCTGAAAATTCCAATGGAATCAGAATAAAATTTTAAAAATTTCTCGGAAAATTTTGGTTTAAACAAGATTTATAAAAAATAATTATTTAAAAAAATAAAAATTGGTAAATCGAAAAAAAAAACTAATAAAATTTGAAATTTTTTTCACAATGCCTATAAGTATCAACAGGTTATAAGTAAATACAATGCATGTATTTTTCAAAAAATTTGATTTTTTTAATTAATTTTTGAAATTTTTTTCAAGCTAAATAATTTTTAAACCAACATAATTTTTGAAAAAATTTTATCAAAAAGGGCCTTTCTGGAACCCATTAAAAAGACATAGGATACATAATTATGTTTTCCAATAAAATCATAACGGTAATTATTTTTTTAACCTTTTCATTACACTACATATGCCAGTTTCAGGGACAGCAACTTTAACTTTCTTAGGTTGTAGCTCAATTTATTACAAAAGGACGTCCAGTTGAAAATTTTTATAACCAAATGTATGAATTACCCCCCCCCCCCCCAAAAAAAAATAAGAGAATTTTTATTTTGAATTTTTTAAATATTTCTCCACAATATGAGACATTTTTTTTTCTCAAAAATTAGATTTTATTCTTCAATTTTACCCCAAAAAATTTTTTTTTAATTTTATTCAACAAAAATTGAATTTTCATTTATTTTTTTAAAAAATACGTATGGTTTCTTTATGAAGACAAAAATACCTACTTAATGGTAATTTTTCCTCAAAAATAAAAAACGAAAAAAATTTTGTCTCAAAAAATGAAAGATTTTTTTACCCATTTCTTTACTTTAATAGATTTTTTTTCAAGCTGACTTCAAAAAAAAAAAATGAGGTGAGCAATAGTTTTGAATTCATGAAAATTAGGAATCTTTTTTTCACTGGCATACCTATTTAATTTAAAGATTTTTCACTTCAAAACATTAAAAATATTTTTGCGTCACAAAATTCAGAAATTTTCTCATTCCTAAAAAATAACAGATTTTTTTCTCGAAAGAATTGAAAGTCTTTTTCCTTCCAAAATGGTCGAAATATTTTATTATCTCTTTTTTCTATTTGAAATAAAATAATGAAAAAAAAATCATGTTCACTTCAAAAATAATCAAGATGAGAATTATTTTATATTCAAGAAAGAAAATCCAGATTTTTTTTCTAAAAAAATTAAAACCAAAAATTGAAAATAGGTACCTAGATACCTACCAAATTAAATTCTCAAAAAATTGATATTTTTTTGAAATGCCTTTTTGAGAAAATTTTTGTATAGGGTAGCAGGTACGTACTGGAGACTTGAAAAAATTGAGAAATTTTTTATTCCAAAAGAATTTTTTTTTTTTTATTATTTTGGAAGAAGTTGATAATACCTACCAAGGTACACTTGACGAAAACGGGAGGAAATAATTTAAAAACTTTCTCAGAAAATAAAATTTTATGTACTTAAACATGATTTCAAAAAAATTGTGTTTTAGCAAAATAAAAAAGCAAAATACATACTTACGAACAAAATTTTAAAAATTCTTTCAGAATACCAGTAGGTAATAGTTAAGTACTAAGTAAATATGTGTATTTTTCAAAAGTTTTTCAAAAAATTTTAATTTTTGTTTTTCAATTTTTATGTAGGTAAGTTCATTTTTTTTTTTTTTGTTGAACAGAAATTTTCGAAAAATTTGTAAGTCTTAACAAACATTTTTTCGATGTTTCGACAACTTCTTGAGAAACTGCTACAATGTTTGTGAAATTTTGACGATTTTTCTTTACTTTTTTACTGGATGTAATTTTTGAAAAGAAATGATTTTCAATAAGTACCTAGACCTACCTATATACAGACTACATTGAGGCCCGTATTTTAAAAATTTCCTTATACTTAAGGCGAGGCGTTCTTACACATACCAAGTGGTTTTGTTTATTTTATCCATACAAATAAATGGCTGCTCGAAGTAAATTGACACGATACGTGTAAAATCGCATTGCCTTAAGGACAATGTTTGCTTAAGCAAATTTTTAAAATACGGGCCTAAGTTTTGAAAATATTTGCAAAGAATCATTTTTCAACACTTTTTACAGGCAAGAATTGTTCGATATTATTTTGAAGAAAAAACAAAATTGATATTTTAAATATTTTCGAAGACACCACCGCGAGAATATTTTACCTACAGAAATTTCATTTTCACATTTTTTTTTCAGTTTTGAACAAAAAAATTTCAAGGCTCAAAATTTCAAATATTTTTAGTTAATGCTCATAAAAAATTAAAATGATAAGTATTTTTTGTTTTTTTTCTTCTATTTTAACAATTTTTAAACAATCAAAATAATTTTGAAAATACCTATTTTTTTTTACAATTTTTCAATAATTGATTTTAAAAAGTCACGAAATCATTTCTTTAAACTTAATAAACTCGAGTTCCCCTCTCGACAGGTTGGAATGAATCGTCCGATGAAAATCGCTATGAAGTAGGAGCGTGACAGTTAACAAAGCAAACAAAATGCATTCGATTTGATTGGCAGGTATATGATAATATTGCAAATCGAAATAAATATTCTTCTCGTGACAAGTAGAAATTTATTCCATTCGCATTCGTAATCAATTATCAGTGACCTTTTGAATTACCAAAAGGGTACGTGGAAGTTTTAACTTTTCTTGATTACTAATTACTATACCGCTCGTAACAGTACTTTTCGATTTTATAACAAGCGGAAACTCGTTTGATGTTAGCGTATAAATTCAAATTAAGTCAATTCGGCGTGAAATTAATGCGTATTATTGGCGAATTTCAACTTGTGTGTAAAATCGCACCAATATATATTTTATCTCCGTATAAGTTGTTTTCAGTTTCCCAATCGTATGGAATCTCTTACTACAAGTTGTAGTATGTGTCGCGAATACTTCGCAAAGATTCTATCTGCGCCAGTTTTAATATATTTATCTCGTGGAAATTTTCAAATTGCATCTCGTCTAAAGAATTCTCTCGGGGAAGTTGAATTGATTAAAATTGTCCTTTTTTTTATTGTATTTGTCTATTTCTCTGGTTAATAACAAATTAAATGGAATCCGATCGCCAATGTGCAGCTGTTGAAATTTATTGAATTTATTTGCATTTTGTTAATCAACATAGTATGCTACGATAAGTGATTTTTTTTCAGCAATTTTAATTAGAAAAATTTCAAATTCATTCAAATGGTTTTTATCTTATTGCATTAAGTAAACGAACACGTGGTGTTGTGGGGACTGTTTTTTTCGTCTGGAAAATTACGATTTGTTTGAGATGGGTTCTTAATAAAATAAGACCAGACGTTTTATTTATGGTTAAAAGCTCTAACGAAACAATTAAATTTCACGTTTCAGTGATGGTTTTAAGTATAATGTGGTTTGTGTTGTTGAGTTACGAAATATTCAAGTCGATATTTCAAACCTATCGTAGATGGGTCCTAAATTTTATCAAAAGCAATAAAAAATGTTTATTTGTTATATTTTGAAAACGAAACTTTCATAATACCTAAGTACTTAGTGCAGTAGAATTAGATACACTCTAACGTCAAACAAATTGCTACAGAAGGTTTTTTGATTTATTTTGTAGAAGAAGGTGTACTCTATCATATAGTAGAGTTCCTCCCCACAATGTCTCTCCTAGTCCTAAGTAAAGATAAATTTTACATTACATATTTTCCATATACTTTTTTCCCATTAAATTTGTTTGTACAAACCATAGGAGTGGAGCTGTGGAGTCCTGAAGGTAAGGGAGAAGAATTATGGAGTCACATAAACAAGTACACTCAAAATTTACCAAGTGCGATGAAACTAATCCTCTTACATTTGAAGTAGAATTAAATTGCTGACTGCAGAAAGGAAACTTTATGCTGAGCCTTACAAATAAGGAACCAATGGCAACTCCTCAACTTCGACTGAGCTCAAATTTGGCTCTCTAAAAGAGCATGCCATTCTGATCTCAGAATCACATTCTATTGGTGAATCAATTTAACAGAAATTGTAAATTTTCAGATAGAATTCTAAAAATCGGTGTGTACATTTAAGTCAACACTTCGAGTCAATTGAAACTATTTTCAAAGCGATCTGGAGTCACCATGATCAGCAAAAGTTGACTTTTCGAGATTTTCGAATTGTAAAAAAATACGTGTCCATTCGATATCTCAGATTCTAGATTGAACTGTGCTGAACTTGATTACAGCGCCATCTAGATTGATTCCAGTGCGCTGGAAAAAAGTCAACATTTACTGTAGGCTCCGGAACGCTTTGAAAATGGTTGCAGCTAACTTGTCGGGGTTGACTTCATTGTATAAATCAATTTTCAGAATTTCATCTCAAAATTTACAAAAACTTGATAAGCCAATGGGTTATTTTCGCCATTTTTAAAAATTCGACAAAAAATTTAAAAATCAACATCGGTAGGTCAAAATTTGGTTCTGACTCTTGAGTGATATGCTCTTTCATTGAGTCAAATTTCAGCTTAATAGAAGTTGACGAGTTGTCAAGGTTCCCTTGTTAACGTGTGCATAACTCAACCTTTCCATTACCAAGGGCCACAGCTTGAAATTTTCTGAGGTTCAACTTGTTTTTTTTTCTGAAGGGATGTTGAGTTGAAATTTTTTTAAATATTGAATGTGAGGATGATTTTCATTTTCTAAAAAGATCAAGCATTTTTCTTTTCTCCAAAAAACTGGGAATTCCCTGCTCCAAAAATTATTACCTATATTTTCTTTACTTCAAAAATATTAAAAAATAATTTTCTTTGAGAAAATTCAATAATTTTTGTACTTCAAAAAATTGATCAATTTTTTGTCAAAACAAATTATGGATGTGTCTGGAGCTCTGGACTTCGATGTCCTGGGTGTGTCAAGGGGAAAGAAAGAGAGATCTTGCCTGAAACCTAATTCACTCCACATTCAAAGGGACACCCACGAGCACAAGAAGCGAAAACTTCAAAAGAATATCACGAAACAGTTGAAGTTTATGTTGGTATGTTAATTTGAAGTTGAACGTTTCAGGCTGGTCTAATTAAAACAGAAATTGACTGAGCTTAAAGTACTATATCATGCCAGCGGTTATCTAAGAGAAGTAAAACATACACAAAACTGGGTTGGTGACGCATAACGTAGTCGAGGCACCACCGATGTCTTCTTGAAAAATAAGAGGGTTTTTCTTCTAGAAGTACATGTAAAAAAGAGATTCTTCTCTTGACAAAAATGAAAAATAAGTATTAAAAAAAATTATACTTAAATACTAGGTTATTCAGAATTTATTTTCTCCAAGAAAAAATTAAATATTTTGTTATCTGTGGAAATTGAAAATTTTGGCCACCTCAAAATAATTCAAAACATTTTTAATTCCAATGAAATCAGAAGTTGTTTTCCAAAAATAAAAATCAGTCCAAACATAATATAGCTTTCTTTTCAAAAAAAAAAAAAAAAAAAAAAAAAAGTAAAAAAAATCCTTTTTAGATAAATAAGAAATTTTTCTCAAAAAAGAAAAAGATTTTTCTCTATACCTAAATACTCGCAATTGAAAATTGTTTGACCTATTTTTTCACTTTGAAGGAATTGAAAATTTTTTAATGCTGATTTTAATAAAGTATGATGATGAGCATTATTTTTTATACCATGAAAATTCAGAAATGCTTTCCTCCAAAATTTTATCATAATAATTATGTAATTTGCTCTAGAAAAAAAATACAAAGATTCCTCTTAATTTCTGCCAAAAAATTAAAAAAAAAAATCTTTCGAAAGATTTGTGTAGGTAGGTATAGAAAAATTAGAAAAGAATTAGGTCAACTACTCCAATTTTTTCATTCCTTTTATTACCTACTCATTTTTAAAAATGGAAATGTTTGTTATTTCAAGAATATTCAGAATTTTTCCCCTGAATGATTTAGGCTGTGCCAAAGAACACTTGGCACAAACACCTGTAACCTTTAATTTGGTCAGAAATACAATGTGTTGTCCCGGTAAACACACCGCCTGCTATTCGTATGCTAAAATCACAGAGACGAAAATCGCGGTCTATTCGCATACGAATAGGAGGCGAAATCAAAGCAAAAATCGAAGAAAATTTTCTCAGATAAATTTGTATACTATTCGTGAGCGAATATCATGCTAAAATCGTATTTAAAAACCTGTAGATGTTTTGTGGGATATTAGCGCGATATTCGCTTGCGTATCGCATGCCTGAAATCACATTGAAAACAGGCAAAAAGTTCGTACGATATTAGCGCGATATTCGCATAAGAATCGTATGCTAAAATCGCAGTGGAAAACGTGCAAAAATTTCTTACGATACTACCACAATATTCGCATACGAATCGTATGCTAAAATCGCAGTGGAAAACGTGCAGATATTTTTTACGATATTAGCGCAATATTCGTTAGCGAATAGCATGCGATTTTCACTACAACTTCTTTCAATACGTTTTACAAATGAGAGAAGTCAGTTTCAAACATGAATGTGTACTTGAATGTATTGCAGTGACATTTAAACAATAAAATAAAGGTTTTTCTGGGGTTTTTGATTTTGTTGGGGAATTTTGTGTTTTGTTTTATGTTTTTTCTTCTTTTTAAGTAAAAACGCCAATGATTTGATTTCAAAGTGATAAGAATGGAGACGAAGGCAGAATTTCTTGGACGATTTCCACTCACAGTAAGTTAATTATTTTGAATTTATATCTTATTTGTGATCGCGTGAATCTGTGTGAAATTAAATTTTATCAAATCGTAAAAATTTTAGACGTCTTATCAGTGCTATAAAATTTCTCAATTGTTCCTCTACCTTCTCCAATTTGAACGCAGTATTATGCGAAATTATAAGGAAAGGAGGAGTCAAATCGAAATTTTTGTAAGAATCGAAATTATTTCTAAGATTTCAATCTACAACTTTTGTATGAACAAATTTTCATTTGGGACTGCGGGACAGCCCTTCTTCCCTCTCACAATTAAGAGTAATAAATATACGTTTTTATACCTATCTAATCTATCTATCTATCTATCTATCTACGTAGTATTGGGCATAATTGGAGAGGGGGGAGGGCTCAAATTGAGAAATTTTTCAAACAAAAGTTGTAGATTGAAATCTTGGTAGTAATTTTGATTTTCCTAAAAATTACTTTATCAAATGCCACTGATAGGTACTCCAAAAACTTTACGATTCGGCATAATTTCATTTTCCACAGATCTGCGATCACAAATATGATATATTTTCGAATAATTAATTTACTGCTGAGTGGAAATCGTCAAAAAATCATTTGCCTACTTTTTAGAGGCGAATTCCGAACGCTAATCGCAAGCGAATTAACAGCGAATAGAACGCTACATTCACTGCTAATTTCGCGTACTATTAGCATTCGAAATTAGCCGCTAAAAAAGCGGTCATTTTTGATATGCTAATAGTACGCTATTTTCGCATGCTATTCGTATACGATAAATGCGAATTTAGCGCTCTATTAGTACGCGATTCGCATACAGTGTGTTTACCGGGGTGTCAATTATTTCGTTTTCATTCCTAACTCACATGTCGTTGGTCAGTATGAAATTAGCTACTATCAATAAGTCTAATAAATTCTTCAAGAAAAATTGCGTCTAACAAATCGGAAATCCCACACAGATTATCGAAGAAAATCCGATCAAAAATGCTACGTACCTATTTGTACACTCGCAAACTGCTGGAAAACCTACTACATAGATTATTCTCAACCCGAGCAATTTCTTCATCGAAGAAGAAAAAACCAACAAAAGTACAAAACCTCGATATATCTCAACGTTTATACGTACTATAAAAAAGCGTTAAAAGCATTCACAAAAGATGAACGTTAAAATGTGGGTACAATAACCAGCAGGTAGGTAATCTGCTAAAAGCTATTTATCGTAATTTTCTGGCGCAAAATGCGAATATACGTAATAGAGGACTCTCGTTTAATTTGAACGACCATCATAAACCACATAACTCCAACCCGATTTACCTTTCCATGCCTTCATTGTATTAATAATACACAATAATCATCCACCTTTATCACATTCTCAAGATCAAAACACCGAGCTAAAGACCCTAATCAACGTCAGTCCCTCAAATCAACCCCTTTTGCCTTTTACCTAACGTCACAATTAATCGACACCATCGGTTGGAAAAAGTTTTCGTTGAAGGGTTTTTTCCTAGAAAAAAAATCGTCGTTTTTTTATTCGCCCAAAATTATGCATAAAACTCTAATACAAATTAAAAACATAGCACGACCAGTCCACGCGAACGAGGATTTTCTCCCGGTGTGTCGGTTCTGTAAACACAGGAGCTATTTCCTTTCTCGAATTTTATCCTTTTAACGTTTCACAAAGTATGGCATTTTTTATCTTCGACAAAGCGTATAATATCCAGATTCAATTTCACGACCAGATTAATTTTTTTCTTCTATCGCCAAGTAAATCGAAAATTATTCTGGGAAGCTTTTATCCCTCCTTCTAATAGAAGTTATCCAACTTTTTTTTTATATTTCTAAACGCGCTGTCGCGAATAAAAAATATGCATACGGACGCCAATATAACGAAACGGTAATTTTTATCGAATAAGTCGTATTTCCGCGTTCTCTTTATAAAGGTTTTCCCATCTACTCGTAAATCATGTGGCATTATTAAAGCCGATAACACCTATGTACCTCAATCCAGCTAAGAGGATATCAATTACTCGGCTACCTATATTTTTTTATCCCCCCAACCCGCCAATTCGTAAACTAATAATTTCTCACCTTCAATAAAATAGTGTAGCGGGTTCATGCGGATTACATTTTTATAATGGGACAATATTTCACGAAGGACATTCGACTGAAAAAAATTACCAAGATTAAAGCGATTTGTATTTCGATGTTGTATTAAGCGAGAGCAAAATAAGTGTTTACTCCCCGCAATAAAGTCGCCAGAAAAAAACAAATTTTCACTCAAAAAAAAAACGACAAAGTAAGAATATACTTTGCATACTTACTTACATCAGTTTAGTATTTTTAAAACAGGGAGTCATTTTTCTTTTCAATCTGTTTCCCCTAAGTCAGTAACTTAACTACCTACCCACTAACACAATTCGTATTTCAACTCTGTGTTTATTAGATTGTTTTTTGTCGCGGTGTGGAAAGCCTCTTAAATGGATTTTCATTTGATTTTTTTCCTCGTTTTTCTAGAGTCAATTTGATTCGTTGAAAAATCAAGTGTGTTAGGCTTAGAACGTATTTCTTATTTCATCTTCTTCTTTTTTTTTTCGTTGCTTTTGAAAGAAGAGCTTTTTTCCAGGTAAAAAAATGAAGTACGTGGTTTCACGTTCTTTTCTCCTTCGTTATCTTGATTTCATTCAAACATTTTGAAATATTTGCAGCTTTACGAAGTTGAATAATTGCAGGTTTTTTCTCGATGGAAGAGGCTGAGGAGGAGGAGGAGGAGGAGGAGGAGGAGAGTACTTCGTTGTAGTGAAAAGGAACATGTTTTCGTCATAAATAGCAAAAATAATAGTAAATATTAAATTTTGACAATTATTTGCATTTACGTCATTCGTGTAAAAATATTTTCCCCCAGTAGGTTTGCGTGAAGGTAAACAGCGAAATGACTGAATGGTTTGGGGGATGAATTCTCTATTCTAGGGTGAATATTTAATGGATATGACTGAGGAAAGTAGATATTAGCTAATTGATTGCTCGGAATGATCATTAATTCGAATCAAAAATTTGTATCTAATTGCGATGATATTTTTCTGAATAAGAAGAAATTCCTGTAATAGTAAATAAAAATTTACCAATTATTATAAATAACTGAAACTTTTCTGGCAGTGATTCAACAATTTTTGTACTAATTTAACGACTTCTTTTTGTAGAATTGAGGAATAAATTTTAAAAGAAACAACTTCCCATAACCCGCTCCCCCCGCCAAAAAAGTAAAAAAATCTTTAAATTTTTCGGAAGAAAAATTCCTTATATTTTTATTTTTTTATATTATAAATTTTTTTGTTTGACGAAGAATTCAGAAGAAAAAATCTAATTTTTTGGAATAAGAAAAAAATGCTAGTTTTTTGAGCGTTAGAAATAGTTTTAATTTTTAGGAATGAATAAGAAATTCAAGTAGAACAATAGCTAAAAAATTTTCAACTTAGGTATAACAGGAAAAATCACTATTTATACCTACATAATTTATACATAGGAAACAACCTCTTTTTTCATGAGGAAACACTCCTAATTTTTTGGCATAGTAGGTAAGTGCAAAATGCTTTTACAATGACCATCTGGAAGAAACAATAACAAAATTGGTAAAGTTTCTTCTAACGAAAATTCCGACACGATTGGGTTAGGTTTGGTTATGTTGAATGATTTTGTAGTATTTTGTCAGACATTATACTTAAAACATTGAAAATTAAAAAAAAAATTGATGACTAGGTAATATTTTATCAGGCATTCTAAATTTGGAATTTAAAAAAAAAATTAATGTTTTTTTAGATACCTATTTTATAGACGTTATAAAACTTGAGAAAATGTTCAAAATTTCATGAAAATTTTCAAAGAATCGTTTTCTAATGAGAACCTTCAAAAAAATGTCACAACTATTTTTTTTTTATAAAATTGTAGTTTGAGCAAAATTTTAAAAATTGAGGTTTGAGCAAAAATTGAAAAATTCAATTTCAATAAATTTTTCAAAATTCCAACATGAAATTTTGTACCTATTTGTATTTATCCGATTTAATGTTTGTAAATTTCCTGTTTTAAAAAATCAGTATGAATTTCAAAAATTGATTTTCCAAAAATCTGTCACTTCACGTCATGGCATATGTTTGGCATGCAGAGTAATTTGACACTGTACTAAGAATATACTTACCTATTACGTATTGCTTCCAGCGTAGCCAACGCTCATTTTTCAGGAGATCTCCTATACTTTTTCAAAACTCAAATGATTTTCTCCTGATCTACTGATTTTTTGCAATGGCTGATTTTCAGCGAAAGATCCTGGTTTTCCGCCAAAATCTCCTGATTTTTTCAAAGAATCTCCAAATTTTTGTAAAATGTGACTCAAAAAAAGGGGGAAACAATCTTTTCAATTTCTTCGAGTGATTTTTCACTCAATATATTTTTCCAGTGACGACTGGACCATGCATCATTTACCATGAAAAAATAAAAAATAAAATAAAATGAACCCCTGAACCTATTATTTTTTATGAAAAACTCCTGAAAACTACTATTTTTTCACAGAAATTCATTTCTCCTTAAGGGTAGATATAGCCGGGTTAAGATAGGCGATTTGGTCCACCATACGGATTTTGAAACCAACTAGTGGAAGTTGGTCCCCATCCCTATGGTCTAAAACCCCCGTGACCAAATTTTTGAGTCGCTACCTCACCCCCCCCCCCCCCCATAGGGCGAAAAATGTGATTTTTCGATTATAATTTTTGATTTTGGCTGTTTGTAACCGATTTTTTTCAAACTCGGGTAGATGCTAGGTATCATCAAGGGTCATTTATGAAAATTTTTTCAAAAATTTTCAAACCTATATCTTCACTGTGAAATGCGCGTTATAAGTTTTCTAACGGCCACTTCGACAAGTTTTTTCAGAGGTGCAATAATTGAAAAAATATATGTTGTACACCCAGTCTGGGTGTACAACATATATTTTTTTCAGAATTTTCTATATAGGTGGAAGACCGTCAAAATGCAAAAAACTGATTTTTTTTCATCATTTTTCGCGTCAAAAATGGTCATTTTTGGTCGAAAAAAATTGTCGTCGTAGTATATCACAAAATACACCTGAATACATCATCAACCCGAATTTGGATGAAATTCGTTGATTTTTTCTATTTTTTCTAATTTTCATTTAAAGTGACCGAGTGACGCCATTTTGGGAACCCCGGTTTCCCACGAGGTGTCTGGAGGGCCTAGAATTCATGTTTGGACATGTTTCAAGTCGTTATTTTTCATAAACAGAATTTTTTGCGAAATTGAGAAAATTTCATTTTTTTCAACAATCAGGTAAGGTGAGATTGTGAGAATAATTTTCCGAAGTCAAAAATGTGTAATTTTATGAATGTGGGCAAAAAAAACAAATTTTCTCGATTTCACTAAAATTGAAATATATGACGAATATTGGCTTGAAACATGTCCAAACATGAATTTTAAGCCCTCTAGACACCTCGTGGGACACGGGGGTTCCCAAATGGCGTCACTTGCTCAATTTAAATGAAAATTAGAAAAAAATAGAAAAAATCAACGAATTTCATCCGAATTCGGGTTGATGGTGTATTCAGGTGTATTTTGTGATATACTACGACGACAATCTTTTTCGACCAAAAATGGCCATTTTTGACGCGAAAAATGATGAAAGAAAATCAGTTTTTTGCATTTTTGAAGGTCTTCCACCTATATAGAAAATTCTGAAAAAAATATATGTTGTACACGCAGACTAGGTGTACAACATCTATTTTTTCAATTATTGCACCTCTGAAAGAACTTGTCGAAATGGCCGTTAGAAAACTTATAACGCGCATTTCACAGTGAAGATATAGGTTTGAAAATTTTTGAAAAAATTTCCATAAATAACCCTTGATGATACCTAGCATCTACCCGAGTTTGAAAAAATCGGTTATAAACAGCCAAAATCAAAAATTATAATCGAAAAATCACATTTTTCGCCCTAGAAGGGGAGGGGGTGAGGTAGCGACTCAAAAATTTGGTCAAGGGGGTATTAGACCATGGGGACCAACCCGGTAAACACACCGTATGCGAATCGCGTGCTAATAGAATGCTACATTCGCATCTATCGCATACGAATAGCATACGAAAATAGCGTACTATTAGCATATCAAAAATGTCCGCTTTTTTAGCGGCTAATTTCGAACGCTAATAGTGCGCGAAATTAGCAGCGAATGTAGCGTTCTATTCGCTGTTAATTTTCTGCCGATTAGCGTTCGAAATTCGCTTCTAAAATGCAGCCAAATGATATATTGACGATTTCCACTCAGCAGTAAGTTAATTATTTCGAAAATACATCTTATTTGTGATCGCAAATCTGTGTAAAATGAAATTATGCCGAATGGTAAAGATTTTGACCTACCTAGTAGTGGTGTTTGATAAATAAGTAGGGCGTAGGTATTTCAATTTACAACTTTTTCCATGAAATTTTTTTATGGACTCTATACCTTCTTCTATTTTAAATAATAAATATCTACGTAGTATTACATGAAATTAGAAGGAATGATGGAGGGAGGGGTCCAATCTTAATTTTTATGAAAATCAAAATTATTTCCAAGAATTCAATCTACAACTTTTGTTTGAAAAATTTATCAATCGTGAGAGGGAAGAAGAGCTGGCCCAACTGAAATTTTTTTCAAACAAAAGTTGTAGATTGAAATCCTAAAAATAATTTCGATTATTATAAAAATTTCGATTTGACTCCTCCTTTCCTTCTAATTTCGCAAAATACTTATATTGCTTCAAACAGGAGAAGGTAGAGAAACAATTGAAAAATTTTATAACACTGATAAGACGTCGAAAATTTTTACATACGTACGATTTGATAAAATTTCATTTCACACAGATTCACGATCACAAACAGATATACATTCAAAATAATTGACTTACTGCTGAGTGGAAGTCGTCCAAGAAACTCAATCTTCGTCTCCATTCTTGTCATTTTGATCAAATCATTGGGATTTTTATTTAAAAAGAAGAAAAAACATCAATCAAAACACAAAATCCCCCAACAAAATCAATAAAACTTGAAAAATATTCAGTTTATTGTTAATAAGTTACTGCAACAATCTCAAGTATACACGTTCATGCTCTCGTTCATAAAAAATATTGAAAGACATTGTCGCCAAAATCGTATACGATTCGTAGGCGAATATCGCGCTAATATCGTATGAAATATCTGCACATTTCGCAATGCGATTTTAGCATACGATTCGTAGGCGAATATTATGCTAATATCGTATGAAATATCTGCACATTTTCCATTGCGATTTTAGTATACAATTCGCAAGTGAATATCGCGCTAATTTCGTACGAAAGAAGTACGTATTTTTAAATGCGATTTTAGCACGATATTCGTTCACAAATAGTATACGAATTTATCTCAGAAGATTTTCCTCGATTTTCACGTTGATTTCGCATTCTATTCGTATGCGAATAGACCGCGATTTTCGTATCTGCTATTTTAGCATACGAATAGCACACGGTGTGTTTATCGGGAACTTCCACTAGTTGGTCCCCAAAATCCGTATGGTGGGACAAATCGCCTATCTTAACCCGGCTATACACTCTGATTTTTTCAAATTTACATTTGGCAACGCTGAGTGCCTCTACTTACCTGAATCGTTTGAAGAATTTTTATTATTTTTATCTATCAAGTAGATCAGTCTGAGATTTCATTAAATTCGCTTTTTTAACAATTAAAAAACCAAAACACCACTAAGAATATTTACCTCGAAAAAAAATGTAATAATAATAAATGCGAAATATGTGAAAACAAAAAAGGTTCGCAGCTTTGTGATGCGTCGGTACGTAACGTACCTCCGAAGGGAAACTGGGAAACATTTTTACCCCGGAATGGTGCCACTTCAATGAAAATGTACATTTAAAAACAAAAATTAACCCGTTTTTGCCACCGTTAAAACTACTCGTTAAATATTCAACGAAGACTACCTACACATACGATATGTCTAATTATAAGGATGCATACTATACATGCTGCGTGAAAATTTGAATTGTTCTCCTCCAAAAATGTTAAGTATACGTAAAACGGGTAGGAAATCGTTAAAAAATTTAAATTAAAAAAAAAATTATCAAATTCTCATTATTTAGTAGGTAGGTGGTAGGTATAATAATGTTTGAGAACTTTTTATTTTTATTATTACCCAATACGAATCCAGCGTGTACTTCCTTGTAGATGATTTTCTTCTTTTAATTTATTTTCTTAGTTGTGTACTTACATTTTGCTTAGTTAAAAGCCTTTTTCCTTGGTTCCACTCTTCGATGTTGTTGAATGTTGATATACCTGTACACTTTGAAACGTTTCTCGCTGCCTATATTTCTCCAGTTTTTTTTCTTTCTTGAAATTCCATGAATTTATGAATCTAAATAAAAGTAAAGTATTTTTTCTTCGAGTTTAAATTTTTCAAAGACGTCTTGGTCGAGTTGGTAAATCATAAGGTAATTTTCCTCAACTGCGAAGATGTGTTAATTTTAAAAGTAAAAGAAAATATTCCAAGAAGGTCACGTTATGAGTATTAATTTTGTTTTCATCATTATACCTATACACCAAAGAACTCTACTCGCTGAAGGTGCTCTATTCACGAAGTTAACGAAAGTATCTATTCGGAATGCCACAACTTCGCCGAATTCAAATTTCGTTTCAAATTTATTATTTTCACCTAGGTATTTTATAAAGCTTCCAGCTATGGTACTTCCCTCTATGTATCCGAGAGCAGAAAGAAAGCAAGTTTTGCTTACTCGTACATGTTAATACGCGACTTGATTGAGAATTTGAATTTTACGAGATTCCGTCGAAAACTTATACAATTTAATCCGACGTACTAATACATCATAAGTCTTCAAATTGATATGTACAACCTCAATACGTTTAATTCCTATTAAATCATTCAACGTAGACGCGCACGATTCTCAAACTTGGTTCATAATTAACTTTTTAACAAAATCCTGTATGGAGTTTATAAAACAGAATTGTATAGTGTGACGAAATATTGAAACGTCGCACGAGTTAATTTCGCCAACTTTTGGTTCATAAATTTATTAGGTATCTCTGTATGAATTTTTAATATCGTTTTTCTCGCTCGTTATATGTACATATTAATTATTTTGTACGGACGAAAACAACGGAGGATGTAGAAAAACAGATTCGTTGCGCTGAGTTTTTTTTTTGAGCATCGATAAAATCCTTAGCTAAAGGTTTGTGAAAATGAAATTTACTAAGTATATTGCATTAGATAGTATCCTTTTCTCCAGCTGTGGTTGTTTATTGAGAGAGGAAAAGATGTGATTTTTCTTAGTCGAGTGAATAAACCTATGACGAGGAAAAACAGGAGGGGGTAGGTTTTCAACGTATATGAGCTTATGGGCAATATCCTGCATAGTGCGAAATGTGTTTGGTATATTGTTAAACAAGATTTGTTGAAATGCTGAGATTTTTATTTCATTTTTTTTTTTAGAAAAAAGTACCTCATAGTTCCATGAAATTAGACCATTGAAAATGGTTTAAATTGTATTTTGGATCATCAAAGATTTTTTGTTTTTAAAATGTTTTTTTCGAGGGCCTGATTAAACACCAAAAAGTACCCAATCTCGTATTTTGGTAAATCCCACAAATGTGAACTCGAAGATACTCCTCGTTGTTTTTAGCTTATAACTCTGCAAATGTGCATTTAAACGAAGAAACAATCATGACTTAATTTAAAGTACATAGAATTTTCATCAAAAAACGCTTTATTTATTTTTTTCGAAAAGTGAACAGCTAGCGCAAAAAAACTCGAATCAAAATACAAATATAATGTAGGTAGTAGGTATGTGATGGGGAAAAAAATGAAATTGCTCTTTTCCATTTCCACGAATGGAGTACTTACAATTTTGGTTGCGAGAGAATATTATATAAGAATGAAGACTCACCATAGATTCCAAAAAAACCTTAACCACTCCTCCCCTTGAAATGTTTCATATGTGGACAAAGGTGGATCAAAAAAGACGGATTTGGATCAAATCCAAGGGGTTCGTTTTTTTTGAGTCGTAAATCCACCAAATTGTTTTTAGACTCTGAAATAAAGGAAGTAGATTCCATTGCCAATTTGCCATATTCTTGATATCAAAACTGAGCTTAAAGAAAATTTTACATTAGAAAGTTTCCAATATTTAATTATCGTAAAAAATCTAAATTTCTTAATTGTTTACGACAAAATCAATGTTTAGGAAAATCAAAATATGGCAGCCCTGAGCCTTGCATGAAACATTTTTATTTTTTTCTATCAAAATAATTTTTTCGCATCAATAGGAGCCATTAAAGCCCATTTTTGGTTTCAAATGGGCAGGGGCGGAGCGATTAGTGGGTCAGGGGGACGTTCCCCCCTCAGACATTAAAAAAGTCGAAAAAGTTGGCAACTTTGCGTTTCGAGGATGGTTTCAAGTTGGCAAATTCAGCTTTCTGTTGAAAAATTTGAAAAAGTTGGCAATTTGAAAATATATCCCCCCCCCCTAAAAAAATCATTACGTGGTATTTTCTCATTTTTTTGGCAACTTTTCAACCCTCTGGTAGAGTGGTAAATGGTAAGTGGGCTTCAATTTCTAGTTCAATGGTCTAGGGAGGTGCAGAAACTCAAATTGTTCGTAAAATTGGCAAAACCCGCAATATTTTCAAAAGAGACCCCACTTTGAGCAGCCAAATCCGCCCCTTTTTGGGCTGGAATTCTAAAATTTTCTATGGTGGATGGATATCCAATTCGAAGGTAACCTCCACTTGGATTCGGTCGAAATCTGAGGTACGTTTTTTTAATTCACCCTAATGGACTTGTACAAGTGTGAACCCTAAGGTCACCCTTATTTTAGAGTTTTGCAATTTTTATTTATTCCACCTCTAAAAGGTGATTCTTTTTCTTGGAAAAAAATCCTGTATTTTTTTATTTTTCCAGTGACTAAAGTTTAAGTGACCTCTCGACCATCCTTTTGGGGGGGGGGGGGGTGAAAAAATTGACCAGTTTTTAAATATTTTTTTTGTGGTTTAGCTCATTAAAGTTGTTTCCTTTCATGAAAATTATTTTCCATTTTTAAAATTTTCCCTGAGTTTATTTTCAAGTGTCATTTTGAGACGCCTCAGTTTTTCAAAAAAAAGTGAATTTTTTTTCACCCAGCATGTTGAATTGTTGAGTCGATACTTTGTATTCGAGAATGATTACCTATTTTTTATTTATCCCAAAAATAAATTTTAGGTGGTGATCAAACGCCCCTCCATTTTTAAAAATGGTGAAAAATTATCAACAAATTTTCCTTTTTAATAATTTTTTTTTATTCAAACACATATTTTGCAGACTTAACAAGCGAAAAACAACGAGAGGGTCATTTTGAAGTTGCCAAAGGGTGAGGTTTGGGAGATTTTTTGGTGGGTAATCAGAACAACGAGAGGGTCATTTTAAAATGAAAAAATCGTTGATGACCTAAAATACAATTTCATTTCCTTATTCCATTATCTCACTGGGTTATTGTGGAAACTTTCAACATATTTTAATGTAAGCAAGAAACTGAAACAGGTGCTCTTTTCTGAGCTTAAAGTACATATTTAACTTTTCTGTGTGATCGACTAAACAGAGTCGAAGGTCTTTGTATGTACCCCTTATTTCTTCAACGTATACGAGTTATTTGGTACGTGCCTACCTTTTTGCTTGTACATGTAGCTATGTACATATCTAAATGCTTGAAAAGTTTCTTCCATTCGATAAAAAAAAAAGATTAAAAATGATGACAACAAAATTTGCTGACTCGAGATAGTTACATACTCGTATAAAAATAGGTACTACTATGGTGGTAATTGAGCGTTTTTTTATTTATTCGACAATACTGCAAAAATTTTATTTGTAACTCGTGTACCAACTTTAGGATTTGCTTACACAACTTTATAGTAAATCAATATAAATTTCCATCCAAAAAATTGGCATCCTTTTTACCTTTCGGTACAAAATCGTCTTAAAAATGTCAACGTGCTTTTTTTGGAAAGTTTATCCAAATAGTTCCATCGATGATATCTAATACGAGGCAATGTTGTCTTAGTGTGGTAAAACGTGATGGGAATATTTATACGGTATCGTCTTTCATTTTGTTTGTTATTAGGGACAAGAGAAGGACCGCGGTATATGGTACTATAGATATGACTGTATAGAATTCAAATTCATGAACAGAAATTGATTAGGGTATAAACGAATGTGATTCGTAGTAATAAGTCATATTGGGATATGGTAAAGCTGTAGGATTATGGATTTTTTCCGCCTGCTGTTCGGTTTAAAACGAGATTTATAATATTGAATAATTTTTTTTATTCAAACGAAAAAGTTTTTATTTCGTCGAATAAACTATGCAATCTGATATCTATGAAACCATGGAGAACTTTAGGAAGACATCTCGTCGTATGGAGTTCTTTTTATCCACGTTCCAAAGAAGGAAAAATCACAAAGTTTGATTATTGCTGAAAATTTAGAAAGATATCCAGGTTTTAGAAGGTCTAGAATTTCACCGAAAACCGAGAAACTCTTTAGTTTGTATGGTATCTCTAGGGTATTAATTGGAGCACACTTCTTTGTAGCGATGGCGCGGTTAAGTAATTAGATGAGAAATGTTAGAAGGTGGCGTGCGAAATAGGCGAATTTGAGATTTTTCCAGTTTATACTTAGGTACGTTTTACGATTTCCAGCGACGCACCACTTTATCCGAATACGGTTTTGTTGTCTTGAAAATTATTTAATGCCAGGGTAGGTAAGAAGAGAAGAAGAGAGGAGTGTACTGTCGTTTTAAAGTAATTCATTTGATTTTCAACTGATTTCACCTTTTTCATCTATTCCTAGAAATCGAGTGCGTTAAAAAAAAAAAATGTTTTGGCATGGAATAGTAGGAGAATTTAAGGAGTAGCTCCTTATTTCAAATTTACTTTTGATATTTTTTTCCATCCCAAGTTGCTTCTTTTCATGAGGAAATAATTTCCTAGTTTTTTTTTCTCTTTGAAACGAATTTTAATTGATGTCTTTAGTCACTCATTTTTAAAAAAATGAAAAAATGTGATTTTTTTAATTTTCTAAAATTTTAGTTCTTGTAAGAATAGATATTTTGAATTTAAAAAAAAAGTCTGAATAAAAATGAGGTGCATTTATCCCAAAAATAGTTGAGGAATTTTTTTCAATATTACATTTTTTAAATTGAAAAAAAAAGGATTTTGAAAAAATTTTAAAAATTAAATATACGTACGTATTTTGCAACGATATTTTTTCCGAGAGAATTTTTTACCTAATTAAAAAAAATTAATTTTTGTCTGATTTTTTTTGTTGAAAATAAGTCATTTTTCAGCATTTTTGTTTTAATTTATGAAAGAATTTGAACAAAAAAAAAAACATTCTAAGATATGCCTATGCCTAGTTGAAAATTTTCTACAAGAAAGATTTACGTGGAAAATTTCCTCAAAAAAAAATCTGAGACCCAAGTTTGAAAACACTCCGCAAAAATTTGCAAAAAAAATTCCGCTGAGCATTACTCAGTCCCTGTGGTTCGGAGGTTAGGCAAAAATATTTACATTGACTCACCATAAGTTGCATATTTACTGGTTAGAAGGTTTTATTCTCAAGTTTGTACACACTGTATATTGGTTCCTTCTAAAATTGTAGTTTATTTGCGGCAATGGGGGACAATCATTGTTTTTCCCACCCTGTGTATTTTCACACATGCTTTTGCACATTATATATTGCAAATTTTATCTACTTTAATTTTAGTTATCGCCATTTTTCTGTTTGAACACATATTTGAAGAGTTACATTATGAATTTATGAGTATAAGCGAAACACTACGAAGGGGTAAGTTTGAGTTGATATTTGTGGGACTTTTCGGAAGTTGAGGTTCGCAAACTTTTTGGTGGTTAATCAGGACACCAAAACGAACATGTTAAAATAAAAAAATTGCATGCAACCCAAAATGTAATTTGCTTCATTTTTGAACTAGGTACCTATCTAAGTGTAACATTTATTGGTCTAATTCAAATTCGTCTTGCCAAATGTTTCGAGGAAACTGAGAAGAAGACAAGAATGAAGAAAAGACAAGACACCCGTTTAACACGAAAAAACAATAGAATGAAAATATTGTCAAAACGATAGAATCTCCTTTTTCATTTCGATATGTCGAATACGTCATGTGAAGAATTGAAATAAAAATAGCCATCTGTCGCTTGTTTTTCGTTTGGTTGATGTTGTTCATTTTTTTGTACCCTTTATCGAAGACATACCATGATACCAGTCATTTTTTTCTTTTCACGTTTTCTCCAACCGTAACTTTTTACATTCCTTTTCTTTTCCTCATGTAAAGAATACACGAATTATTATAATTTTTTTCTCGCACATCGAGCTTTCATGTACGTAAACAAATTCAAATATCTGGGCCTCGTCCTCGTGTGCTAATTTCAAAACCTAAACGTACCTCGAATGGGAGATGAAATTCGCTTCATTTTTCGCTTACTCGTGCAACGTGTAGCGTTATTTTTTTCCAGCCTTGGTCAAAAAGCTATATTTTTCACAAAATTTCACCCTTATGTGAAACAGACTTAGGGGTAGTATTGGGAGGGTAATTTGATGAGAAAAAAATACCAGTTATTAATAACGTACCTACAGTTATACTTTTAACCAGAACAAGATTTTCCCATTTACGAGTGCTTGAAAAATTACCCTACTTTCTTATTCTAATTAGATACAGAAAACACCTTTTCCTTGATGAATTCTGTTATATACGTACGTATATACGCGTTTACATCTTGCTCACGTTTTATTACACAGACTCGTTGTTGAAGGAATTTAACATCTTTGCGAATTAGGTAATAATTTTTAGTTTGATGAAAAAATTCACACCCTTTTTTAAAAATACACTGCGGGCGTAAATTGACGGAAAAAATGTGACGACATTGATGTTTTATCCTGAAATCGTCGGTAAAATTATTAGGCTAAAAAAGATCTATGTTTATGCTTGGAAATATTCAAGGAACAATAATGCTTCGATATTAAAGCAGCCGTAGAAAACCCTCGAAAATGAAAAATAACGATAACTCGAAAAGTGAAAACGAAATTCTAGTAACAGACGGTTAAAATACAATTTCGCTCATATCATATTCGTAAAAGAGTAGGAATTTTAGGCAGTATATCAATCAAAAAATAGTGCAGCGTCATATGTGGTATAGCTCAGGCTGGAGAGCAATCTAAATAAAATGATATATAAAAAAAAAAAAAAAAAAAAAAAACAAATAACAGAGAAAAATGTATAATACACGATTTTTCTTCAAACGGAGAAAAAATATTTTCGAGATATTTTTACCAGAAAAAAAATTGTACCTACTTAGAAAATAATAAATTTCTTTTAAAAACAGGAGAAAAAAAATGTCTGCATCGAAAAAAATTGACAGCAGAAGAACCTAAATTTGAAATTTTATAAAAAATAAGTTATGATTTTATTTTATTGTAACGATTACTTTGAAAAAAAAAATGCATTAGGTTTAGGAAAAAATATCCTGATAATTTTTTTTTTAAATCTAAACTTTCCTAACAACTGCTTGTATGGGTAAATTTATACAATGTATCTAGATAATGAAAAACAGTAAGTAAAAGATGTTCACCTCTAAGGCACTTCAACATTCAACAATCTCCTAGAACAATATTCAAGAAAAGAACACATTCATTAGCTTACTTAGTTGCTCACCAATACATAAATTTCATTACCTTGTTTTACGAACCTATTCGAAACTTTTGGCCAATTTGATTACGGTGAGAAGTACCTGCTTGAAAATAATTCCATGTAACTCGGCTGTGTTACTCTACTTGAAACAAGGACTGAAGTATAATATTTTGGATGAGCACCGACTAAAAACAGGAAATAGGATACTCGCTGTCTTTCTCGACTACCTTGATACGCAGCTGTAAGCATAATTCGAATTTTCGAAACGCCTTCCATAAGTTCAATAACTTGGAGTAATACTTTTTTTGGGCGAAGTGAACAACTTTGTGTATCGCATTATAGGTATTGTTTTCCGAAATTTATTTTATAATTCACTCTTCATTTGTATAAAAATTGACACTTTAAAGTGTTTCGTTTGAAATTAGTGAATTTATTTGAAATTGGAATTTTGAAAAATCGATTATCTCATTCTTTAAAAATTTTGGGGAAATCTAAGAAGAATTTGTTGAAAATCATTAATTTTTTGGAAAGAATTACCATGATTTTTTTTTTTTTTTTAATATCACATTTTTAGCCGAATTTTTTTTTAAAAATTTAGGCTATTGTGTCCGACCCTGATTTAGAAGGAGGGGGGGGGGGTAGAAGAGTTCTGACCCCATTTGTGGACGTTTGGGACCAAAAGATGACGATCTGTCACATGTCACATATTTATATATATATATTTATTTATTTATTTATAATTTTACCCCTACTTTTGGAACTCTGGGGCCGAGCCTAACAGGTCAAATGAGGTCAAACTTGATATGTAGGGTCCCCTCGGTGTAGGAATGATGCAAAAAAAATGTTGGGGCCCTAACTCAAAATTGGAAATGTGACCCCTTTTTGAAGAGGGGGCGGGGGAGCCGCAATATCATGAAATTTTTTGAAACATGCCCCAGGGATGAGAACCCTAATTACCTACACCATAGTCAAATTTCAGCCCCCTAAGTCATCCCCACCCCATTTTAGGGCCCAAAAAGTGGATTTTGAGGTTATTTTTTTCACGTTGATCAGGCTACAGACCCCCCAAATGGGGCTGGGGGGCCAAAATTTTCATCATGGATCAAGTTTGTGCCCCTGATGTGCCTTTTGTAGATTTCAACTTTTGGGCCCCCTTTGACCCCTGTTAAGGGTCAAAAATCAAGATTTTCACAATTTTTCATGTTTTTTCTCACTTCCCGGTACGTTGATCAGCCTGCAGCCCAAACCAAATGACCTTGGATGCTAAAATTTGGTATTTAGGATAGGTAAGGGTCACTGAGGTGCCTTTTGGAGTTTTTGACCCTTGAGCACCAAAATTGGGGGTGGCCCCTTTTTGAGGGAGGCTCTAAAGAGGCCCCAATTTGACAAAATGATTTGAAATTATTACCAACAACAGTGACTCTGATTGTCTCCACTGTATCCAAATTTCAGCTTTCCAAGTCATCCCCACCCCATTTTAGGGCCCAAAAAGTGGATTTTGAGGTCATTTTTTCACGTTGATCAGGCTACAGACCCCCCAAATGGAGCTTGGGAGCCTAAATTTTTATCATAGATCGAGTTCATGCCCCTGATGTGCCTTTTGTAGGTTTTGACCTTTAAACTTCTTTTGACCTCGATACAGGGTCAAAAATCAATATTTTTCAAGTTTTAACCTGTCTTTTCTGACGCGTTGAACAGCCTACAGCCCAAACTAAAAGACCTAAACAATCGAAATTTGGGATGTAGGGTCAATAGAGGTCACTGATGTGCTTTTTGGGGGTTTCGACTTTTGAGCACTATTTGACCCCCGTACAGAGTCAAAAATCATAAATTTTCACGTTTTAACCTCTTTTTTGGTGTGTTGGCCCTCGTCTGAAGATCTGAAAGTGTGAAGGGGATTGAGAGCGAAGCCCTCAATCCTCTCCTGCCATGTCCCTATTGAGGGTAAAGCCCCCCAATAGGGGCATGGGGGCGGAGCCCCCATCTGAAGAGTTGGAAGTGACGAGGTGGTTGGGGGCGAAGCTCCCAACGCGGGGATATGGGGGCGGAGCCCCCATCCTAAGAGCCGAAAGTGATGAGGGGTTGGGTCGGAGGCTCAACGGGGGTATGGAGGCGGAGCCCCCATCTGAAGATGAAATCTTCAATGCAGAGAGGAACTAAAACTGAAGACAAAAACCTGACATTTTTAAACTGAATTTGAAGTTAAAACTGATATTGAAACTGAAATACCATGGATGAAAACGTTTTCAAAGTGGTACACTAACTTGAAAAAAAAAATTCGGCTGTCGCGGAACATCTTGACTGCTACGCGTTTTTTTTTTCTTTTTTTTAAATTTCCTTTTTGAAATATTGAAAAATTCCTTGATGGAAACAAAAAGAGACATAAATTAGAAATTTGCCTATCTTTGAAAATGAAGGAGCTACAGTGCATCAAACTTTGAAAATCCGAAAGGTCAAAAATCACCTAAAATGTTGATACCACCCCAATTTTTTTGACTTCCTACCCCCCTTCCTAAGATATTTCCCACTATATGTCGAAAATCCAATATTTTATATTTCTGGAGAGGCGAATCCAAAAATTTTGAAATTTTCACAGAAAATGGGCATTATGTAAGGGTACGTGAGAAAATTTTTTCATTTTTTTTTTTTTTTTTTTTTTTGGTATTTTCCAGGTTTTTAGGGAGGTTAGCAATTTCAAAAATTCGTCAAAAATAGAGGGGTAGAGGTACACGACTAATTTTTTTTCGAACGTTTCATCACTCTCTTAGGTACAACACACATTAGTTTTTGGATCCCCTTAGGAGATGGAACATGATCAAAAAAATTTTAAACTGACAAAAAACACGTTTTTCGTTCATTTTCTCTTATTTTAAGAGCTTCAATGTCGACTTTCTATAATAAAATCGAAATCTCACACGAATTACGCCAACAGACACTCGAACATTACAGAAAGTCGATATTGATTTATTGAAGCTCTTAAAACAAAAGAAAATTAACAAAAAAACGTGTTTTTCGTTGGCTTTTAAATTTTTTTACCATGCTCCACACCCCTAAGGGGATTCAAAAACGAATATGCGTTGTACCTAAGGGTGTAATGAAACTTCAGAAAAAAATTTGCCGTGTACCTCTCCCTCCTCTATTTTTGACGAAGTTTTGAAATTTTCACCCCCCCCCCAAAAAAAAACAACTTGGAAAATACAAAAAAAAAGAAAAATTATCACACGTATCTACCCCTACATGATGCCCATTTTCTGTGAATATTTCAACATTTTTGAATATCACCCCCCCCCCCTCCCCCCCAGGATGAAGTGGTATCATGCAGAAATATAAAATATTGAATATTTTTGATATATAGGGGATAATATCTCAAAAAGGGGTCGGGTGTGAGGTAAAAAAATTGGGGTGGTTTTACACCAATATCAACATTTTAGGTGAGTTTTGCCTCAATCGTAAATTGTCATTTTTTGAAATTTTCTGAAAATTAAAATTTTTACAAATTCAACAAGAGGAGGAGTTTGCATTGGATCTTGAGGTAGATTTTTTCATTAATTAAATGCAATTTCTCATTTTTTGAAATTTACTGAAAATAAAAATTTTTACAAGTTCGCTTAGGGTAGGATTTTACATTGCATCAAATGGTAGCCTTCGTCAATGATTAAATGCAAATGCCATTTTTGAAATTATCTGAAAATTAAAATTCTTACCAGGAAAGACTATTTCAAAGTTTTGAAGATCCTTTATTTTCAAACATATAGGCCTACTTGAGCAAAAAATTTCAACAGTAAGTGCTACCCATTTGCCTAATCAATTTTTTTCCTCTCAATTTTCTAGTTTCCCTTAACCTTCAATTTTTGAGATAGGCACAATATGTATAAAACATTTTTTGTTGATGGGATCCAGTTGTATCGAAATCTGGAGTTTTGTAAAGTTGTACCCGGTATAACCGCAACTACGAGTATCGAGTACGTTTGCCTATTTTCAAACACATTTACAAAATTATAGTACCTTTCATCTTTACCTGCACTACTCGTATAGTCGTATGATAAACTCTTTAGGTAATGAAAACATGACGATGCTCCGCGTCAACTAATTAGCTAATTTTTAGTAAAAAAGATTACGTCGCTTAATATTAATCACATCGTATAACATGCTGGTAATAAAATTGCCAAATGCTGTACGCGTTAATTTACCATTTCGGCGCGATTTGATGGGTGCTTTTGGCGAACGCTTTTATATACTCTATGGTAAAGAGCTAAGCGTTATTAATTGTAAAATGAGGTAATCGTAAATTAAACGCCGAGGAATTCCGGTGACTAGATTTAAAAGCTTTAACGATGGCTCTCTATATCAATATACGTAGGGTCGTAGTCGTAGGTACGCCCAAGCCTTATACGATTTAGCTATACTGACGTGAGCTTAGAGCTGCCATCGGTGTGCAATTTCATTTACCACTTTTAGACTCGTTCGAATGGGTGGCATTTGGGCAAATTCATAGTGTAAGTTTTCAAACAAAGTTAAAATTCGATCCGAGAATTGTTTATCAAGCACGATATAAGCATAAATAAAATTGTAAAAAAAAAAAACTCGGCGATTTGTTTCTGTTGCTTCCCTTATGCATATGCTACAATCGCAAGTTTGCATCGAAAAGCCATCTCTATGGATTCGCGAATAAGTTTCATCAAAGTGTAACTCCCTTTGGTGGAGAAGTGCGACATCGAAGCCGGATTTGGTATTAGATTTTCGCGGGTTTTATTCTCTCGATGGCTATACCGTATGTGTAGAGTGTGCTAGAAGAGGAAAAAAATCTAAAAAAATTACTTAGCCGAGGTTACGTACGAGTATGCTGCGTAGGTCAGTACGTAATATAATTTCGCTTAAAACGTGTGCCAGGATTCTGCGTATTATTTATTCATTTATTAAGTATATTATTTCAATGAAAATTGAATTTTTCATTTTTTATTCTCAATTTTTTTGGGGTGTTTTTTTAAAAAAAATTTTTGCCATTTTTAATTCAAATTTTTGATTTTTTTTTTAAATAACTAAATAACCTATGAAAAAAAAACTTTCGAGCAGTATTTTATTTTATTTTAGGTACGTATCAAAAAAATTACAATTTGATTTACTTTTTTAGAAAAATCTAGAACATGAAGTAATTCTCTAAAAACTTGTGCAGATCATTTCAGTTTTTGTAGAATTTTGAGAAGACATAAATCCGAAAAAATAATACTCTTTCGTCATAAAATAATTTTAGAAAGTTTGAAACTAAATTTTCACTGAATAAGAAATTTTTATTTGTTAAAAATCATCAAATTTTTAAATTTAGCAAAATTCATGATTTTGGAATTAATGGAGAATTCCATCAGAGAGTAGGATTTTGGCTTGAAAGTACAGCAGCTTTCTTATTGATCAAATGCAATCTAGATCGAAATTTTTAATTTCTCAAAAATCATCAAATTCTAAAATTTTGCAAAATTTATGATTTTGGAAATAATGGAAAATTCCATCAGAGTAGGATTTTGACTCTAAAATTTTCATTTCTCAAAAATTATCAAATTTTTTAATTTTTTAAAATTTAAAATTAGGCAATCAAAAATTCCATGAGAATAGAATTTTGTCATGAAATGACATTACTGACAGTAGCCTTTTTCAAATGCAACTGGAATAAAATTTTCATTGCACAAAAATCATCAAATTTTAAAATTTTGCAAAATTCATGATTTTTTAATAAATGGAAAATTCCATCTAAGTAGGATTTTGGCTCTAAAATTTTAATTTCTCAAAAATTATCAAATTTTAAAATTTTACAAAATTTGAAATCAATCAAAAATTTTATCAGAATAGGATTTTGTCTTGAAATGATATTAGCTTTTTTCATCACCTAATCAAATTGCAACTAGAATGAAATTTTCATTTCTCAAAAATCATCAAATTTTAAAATTTTGCGAAATTCATGATTTTGGAATTAATGAAAAATTCCACCAGAGTATGATTTTGGCTTAAAAGTACGGTAGTTTTTTTCATTATTCAAATGCAATTGATCAAAAATTTTCATTTCTCAAAAATGATTATATAAATTTTAAAATTTTGCAAAATTCATGATTTTGGAATTAATCGAAAGTTTCATCAGAGTAGGATTTTTGGTTGAAATTACAGTAGATTTTTTCACTAATCAAATGCACAGTATAAACTAAATTTCAGAATTTCATCTCAAAATTAATTATTTTTGTAAATTAAATTGATAATATCTAGGTACATTACATACTAATTATAAAAAAAGTGATTATGTTCTTCCGCTTTCAAAATATATCGTTATCGTTATCGTAATTATAGTGGGTTTCTCCATTTTCAAAAATTTGCCAAAAAATCGAAAAATCAACTTCAGAAGATCAGAATTTGGTTCTGAGCTCTACGTGACATGCTCTTACAGTGAGCTAAATTTATTCTTTTTGAAAAAAAATTAGAGATTTTTTTTTCAAAATTAGGTATCATTTGTAATTTTTTTAACTAGGTACCTTCCTATTGAGACAGTTTTTTTGAATTATTTTTCCTAGAGTTAAATTTTTTTTATAGAAGATATAAAATAAGTATGTACATACGAGTACTTTGGGATTTTTTTTTCAAAAAAGAGGGTTAACATTTTTTAATAATTTTTCTTACATTTGGAGAACTTTTTTCTTAAATAATCATACTTTTTAAGAAGACTTTTTCAATCAATTTTTTAATGGATTTTTTTGACAAAAAAATTGCTCCAGAATTTTATTAAATTTTGTTCAAATAATAATTTCTTTTGAAGAATGTTTACAGAAAAAAAAATTGGAATTTTTTTTCTTTTAAAATATTCATTTTTTAACAATATTAAAATGTTCTTCAAAAAAGGGTTTCCACTTCCACTGATCTTTTTTTCTCTAACAAAGAAATTACTCGGAAATTTTATTAGATTTTATTTAAATAATTTTTCACCACACTTGGTATATTATAGAGGTACAAGTACTTACCTAAGGGAAGTCCTGTGAAAATTTTTCAGATTTTTTAACCCTTAAATTAACCTTGAAAGCGACACTGAAAATTTCAAATCACATCATGCAAGGGCACATTTTTGAGGATAAGACAGTGGAAATCCTTCCAATTTTCTAGATCATTTTAAATTACCTACTCAGATTTTTCAAAATTTTTTGATGTAGTGGAGCATTTTCAAAAATGCGAAAAACCAATATTTTTGACGCAATATTTCCCACCAGTACCCAAATTGTGAATAAATTGTAGTTGAAAATTGAAATTGCGTAAAGTAAACTTATATAGAATTTGTAAAATTTGTACGACTTTCTCCCGTCGAGAAAAGCACACTTACTGAAAATATAGGAAGGTATATATTTATGGTATTTTATTGAAAATAAATTTAAATGATTCCGACTCGAGTTAAAAAAATTAGCGTTTTTGTACCAAGAAGATGTGAGCGGTTGTAAAAAATGTGCGAACGATGGTAATGTAATTTTTAAAGTATTCCACAAACGTTCGTATATATTTCGGACTGCAATACACGAATACGAGAGTGTTAAATTATTCGTAACATTTGAGCGGCGTCAAGGTGCATTTTGAGTACACCGGCGAGTGTTTCAGAAATTATGTGATATCGTCTAAAGGTTTTAATGAATTCAACGTACAATATCCTTTGTTTAATGAAATGACACTTGCACGTCATTCGAATACCAAATGGCTACTTAAATAATGCAAAACGTCGTCTTGGACGGAAAGTTTTTATAACGAAATACTTTTAACAAGCTTTTTGGTCGTGTTTAACTAGTTGCCAAACGGAAGGAAATATTCCTGCGGCGAAAAATCGCTGTATTTTTGTATTATATCACGACGTCCTTGCCATAAATTAACCAGCCTCCGAAGAACGTTACGTTTACCGGCATTAAACCTAATAAGATGGTAAGTTGTGGGTGAATATTTGCCCGAAATCGAATGTTTTGCGGCGGTCACGTTTCGAATTTGTGGAATGTAGTCTATCCAGAAAAGTATCTATAGTGGAAAATAAGATTTTACTTTGAATTAAACCATCATTGAACCGCTAGCTATATTCTTTAATTTATACCCTTTGTATGGAAAGGCTAGCCAAGTTGTCATAGTTTATCCATTTTGCGAATTATTATTTTTACCAGCCACAGAGCCTCGTGTAACAACTTGTTTTATAATTAAAACAATTAAAATTCTCTGGAGATCATCTCTTCTAAGCCGACAACTTGTATACCTAATAGGTACAAGAATCGTGGGCCACGATGTTAGTTCGGTCCAAATAAAACTTACCTAGGCAATGGAATTCACCCACAGGGTTTCCAAATATCAATATATGGTTCGTTTATTTTAAAAGAGTTGCAAACTAATTATCATATAAATCGGATTACGTCCGTTGTTCATTCATCCCAGCGTTATTTTAAGCCTTTTCGGCGATGTCTACCGCGTAGAAAAGCAACATGTACAATTTTCAGCTGTTCTTGGCCATATTTCAAAGCTTAAACCGCTTACATGTAAATTTCGTCATTTCTATTTAATTATGGAAATATTCGACCAGATTTTTTGACGTGTCCGTAACAGCATGATGGTATAAGTTGAGTATTGTTTTTTTTTGGTATGCCTCGACAGTGACCTTGGACGAAAAAAAAAATCACATTTTCCTGTATTTTATTTATTTTTATATAACCAATTTTCAAACATGATACTAAAGGATTATTTCTGTGACTAGAATTATCTTTAGAAGGGGGGGGGGGGGGGAGTTACAGAAGTTGCAACTATAAGAGAAAAGGGCCAAACAAAAAAATAACAAAACAAATAGACATATTTTTCAAATACTTGAATAAATTTTTCCTTAAAAATGAACTTTTTTGAAAAAATTCTTTGAAAAAAAAATCGTTCAAGTTCCCTAAGAAATGCTTACTTACCTACTTCTTCAGAAAAATAAACACGAATAGACACTTCCACAAACCATGAACAAAGCACAAACAAGGCGCAAGTCACAGTCTCGATTGAAAACACAATTCTTGTTTCTTGAAAAAAAATTGAACTGAATTTTTTTAAAACGTTTATTCTCAGATTTTTCTTTATTGTATCAGAGTTCAATTTTTGAAAAAAAAATCAAATAATTCTCAAAACTTGTCTTGCAAAAATTTTAAAGACTTTTTTTTTGTTGAAAGTTTTTGCAATTTTGGACTCATTTTCTTTTTTTTGTAAAATGCCATTTTTTCTCTTAACAAAATACCTTTTTGGTCTAATAAGTAAAATGATTTTTTTGCAACATATTCACGATTCTAGCTTCGCAAAAATTAAAAAAAAAATAATTCGTGAAAAGTATTATTTACATCACCTTTAAAAAAAATTAAATAAAATTGGAATAAAATTTTGTCTATACCTACATAATATCAATGTATATTTTTATAATTATTATGATTTTGATTTTTTTCCCACAAAATATTCGAAATTTTTTCTTCTAAAAAACATTGAAATCAAATTTTTATGAAATATACCTACTACCTAAAATTGCCTTCGGGACAGTTTTCAAGTATTTTTGCGATTTCTAAACTGTAAGAATTTCACAATTTCAACTTCTCAATTTATTTTTCGGAATATTCACAATTTTTGTTTCTTAAAAGAACCTTTTGAAATGCCATTTTAAAATTTTAAAATTACATTCACAGATTTTTCTTTGCAGCAAAGTTTAAAAATTCAAAAATTAAAATTATTTATCTACAATTCTTGTTTTGCAAATTTTTCAACACTTTTTTTGGTGGAAAATATTCGCAATTTTGGTCAGCAATTTCTTTTTTTTTTTGACAAAATGCAATTTTTGTCTCTTGTCGAAATCTATTTTTCTCAAATATTCTTAAAATTATTTTCACGAACGATTTTTTTTTTTTACAATTCTCACTTCACAAAATTTTTTACAAAATTGGAAATACAAAATTTTTCTTAAATATTTACCGTTTTAAATTTGAAATTATTTTTGCAAAATTCTCGCAGTTTTTTTTCTCTTACACACTTTGAAATTAATTTTTTGTAAATTATTCTCAGAATTCCATTTTCGACAGATTTCAAAATACTTTTTTTTTTCGCAATTTTTGAACTATTATTTTTTGAAATAATTGTCCTGGCAAAAAGTTGAAAGAACCTACAAAATGTTTTCTTTGTGCCTAATTTTGCGGTTTTTCATTTTTTTTTTTTTTTTTGCGAAACATTCGAAATTTTTCCTACTTGCAAAAAACATTTTTGAAATTGAATTTTTGTACTTTCTTACAATATTCTCACAACTTTCTTTGCAAAAAAAAATCAAAAATAATAATAGGTATGCAATTATGCATGCAATTCAAAAATTCTAAAAATATATTTTTTTTTTGTAAAATATTTGCCATTTAATTTTTTTTTCAACCTTTCGAAATGAAATTTTGCACTTAAGTACTTTTTAAATTAATGTTCTTGCAGAAATAGACAAAATTTAACATTTTAATAATAATAAAATTTTCTCGGACTAAAATAATTGAGGTAACTATTGTTGGGTCAGAAAATATCTCCCATCCGGTCTAAATTTTCACTTTGAAGGTCTAAATATAGATCCTTGAAAAATATTGAACCTAAGAAATGTAACTTGATTTTTTTAAACATTATTTCAGAAAAATAGGTAATTGCTCAGAAAACAGCTGAAAAACTTTCTCAAAACAATTGACTTGAAAATTTTCTCAATATTATTTTTATAAAAACAAAAAAATTGTAAGAAATGGAAACTTTATTGTTTGTTGATAAAAAACAAACTTACCGGTACGTATTTCTTTCTCGAGAAATTGAAGGTTCCTTCATCCCTCCCTCTTGGACAACTGGACAAGTTGTTTTCCAGACCGAACGATTCTCCTACAAAAACGTTCTCGTACAAAAAAGTACCTACCTGTGCTCAAAATACTCGTATTTCACATTTGTATAAAAAAGGACGTATTAGCCTATCGTAAAAGACGAAATATTTCCATATAACATTTCGCTTACTCCGAGCTTATTTTATTTGCTTTTCGTTAAAAACATGGCAAACGTTTAAAAGAAAGCAATTGTAACCGAATATTTCTCTGAATTGCCCAACAACTCGTTAAAAGGAGCCGACAGTCGTGCAATGAAATATTTTTCTACATTATCCCACAGACGTTGGTTACTTTACGTATGGTTAAAATTACCTCGGAATTTCTTCAAAATGTCTAAAAATTTCCCCTATGAATTGGAAGCTGTATTTAGAGTGCAATTTGCGAAGATGACGAAGTATAAAATTAAATGGTAACCGGGGTTACGTGTATCAGGAAAGATTTTATTTTATTGTATGCGCATTTTTTTCACCATTGACTACGTATACGTAGAAGTGTCAGTTCCTTTTAATGTACGTAGGTAGGTGGTAGGTACATAGGTAAGGAAGTTTTGGAAGCTTTCATATTAATCAGAATAATGAAACAGAATGAAAATGTAGGTGTCTAATTTTTTTTGTATTCGAAAAAACGCAAATGTTTTAATGAAACGAATAAAACGTATGCTTCGCCCGAATAAACTTTAATCTTTTTCGATCATTCTGTTTAATAATCACACTACTCGTTCAGTAAGTAAAACGATTAACGAATAATGCTTATAGTGTTTTGCTATAAAACCGCAATAATAAAACTCGACGCATCTTTACACCAATAAAAATAATTTGATAACAGAGATTAGAACAGAATTAGAAACAATGCTTTTCAGCCTTATTCATATAATGAAAAAGGGTGAAAACAAAAACATTGTGGTCGACTCGAAAACTACTAAGCTTTGATTCTACACGAAATAGCAAGTGATTCGAAGAATTTTGACATAGAGTAGTAGAATAAGTAGGTAGGCTATGGGTCTCGTAATATGCCTATTTAGATAATGAAGTTGACAGTATGATAGCTGTTCCAAGTTTTGGAATATTTTCATGTCTAAAATACTTACCTAACAAGAATTTTTGAATACGAAAAACACGAGCACTAAGCAGAGATGAAAAAAATCTCCAAAAATTATTCGAATGAAGTTGACTTGAATTCTCGACAAATATTTTTTTAATCGTCAAAAAGAAATAGCTCGAGTTGAAAAATTCTCATAGTAAGATGAGAAAAATAAAACGAAGTAAGTAAATTTATTACGAGAAAATCATCAGACGATTGCAAAACTTTTCCATTTTTTATACAAACTGACTTATTTTATTCACTTTTATATTGTTTATTTTCATCGAAATCAAGGGTAAAATTTGGCAGATCGAACGTTAAGATAGGTAAACTTTTGTTGACTTTTTCCAACGTTCAAGAGGTAAACAATCAGACTAAACGATGACGTTTACATTTTTATTTTAAATAAAAACAAAAAAGATATTTAAACTTTTAATCAATGTATTCGATTATGTAAATATTTTCCATGTGAATTACGAAGGGTAAAAAGTTTTTATTTTATGGCAGAGAGAAAGTTGTGCGAGAAAGCTTGCGGTTTATATCTTTAAATGAAGAGCGGATGATGAAATTGGTACCTCGGTAAAATATCATACGTGAAATGAGCTACATAAGTATATTATACTTTATTCGTATACAGGGTGTCCCGGTAATGAATAACCATGCTTGAGATTTTGATACAACAGAGTACCACTAACCAAAAACTTTAATGGTGCCCAAATTGGAAAATGAAGGAGCTACAAAGCTTTGAAAATTGCTATTTTGCCAAGCAAAATTGTTTGGCAACATTGCTTTTAAAAAATTCCACCCTTGGAGTGGATAGCACATTAAAAAAACAAAAAAAGTTCTAAGCACATTTGGTCATCTATCTCTGAAATTGAAGGAGTTATGGCCACACGAAATTCCGACCAAAAATATTGCCTGCCTGAGCTTATCACGGTGCACTGATGAGACATGGGAATTGCAAAATTCCATCAGGACAATACAAGAAATGGGTGTAACTTTTTTAGAGGAACGAAAAAATTTATGTGAAAAATTTGCCTACCTTTGAAACTGAAGGCGCTATGGAGCCTTGAACTTTGAAAACCCGCATGTCAAAAAGTATTTGAAATTCGATAATGAGGAAAACACAATTTCTGTGAAACAATCTGCAAATTCTTCATTTTTTTCATAGCTCGGTTTTTTAAATCATTCGGTGATGTAGAGAGAGTAGAAGTCGATTGTTGAACAACTCATCGACATCAGCGTCGACCAATTTTTGGATGACTTTTCATGTCGTCGAGATGTTGATGATTTTGCAGATGTTTTTATCAACGTCGAATGCAATATCGAATATCGACATATTTATTCTATTATCGAATTCACTATCTACACTGTCGACTATAATATTTCGACATGAAATTCAACGTCTCAAGGGTGGTTTTGATACTCGCAGATAAAGTGTATTGTGAATTAGTACATAACGTTTTGAGAATCATCTCGTTGTTAGTTGAACACATATGCATGTCCAGCTGCAAGTGCAATGTCAATGTTGAAGCTTTAACAAAATGTCGAGGTGGGTCTTGATGCTCGCAGATAAAGTGCGTTGTGAATTAGTACATAAGGTTTTGAGAATCATTTTGTTGTTAGTTTGACACATGTAAGTATGTCCAGCTGCAAGGGCAATGGCAGTGTTGAAGCTTGACAAAATGTAGAGGTGGGTTTTAATACTCGCAGATAAAGTGCGTTTTGAATTAGTACTTAAGGTTTTGAGAATGTGTACTATTTCTCTTATCTCTTTGTTATTTGGACACATGTATGTCCTGCTGCAAGGGCAATGCCGGGTGACTCTGACTCAGTGTTGAAGCTTTGACAAAATGTCGAGGTGTTGACTTGAACACTATTTTATGATCTAATTTTAACAAATATCAGAGGTGAATTTTGCGGTTAATGTTGATGCTATTGTAAAGTAGATGTCATGTCGAGCTATGTTGATGCAATTATCGATCAGTATTCCGTGGTGATCCGTCGACATTGATGTACTGGCTAGTATACATGAAGTTTTTTGTTACTGATGATCAGTTTAGTTGTTTATACACAAACAAATCTCAAGCCTGATCATCTACTTTGAACCAGGACGCTCTGTATAAGACAACCAAGAATTTAAAAAGGTAAAGGAGAAAAATAAAAGTTTAGTTTGACTGGCGATAAAGCTTTGAACAAATTGAACGAATGGAAAGTATTCAAGGTTATCGAGAATAAATTTTTTATTGTTTCAGAACCATATAGCTTATATTATTTATTTAATATTCTTCGCGATATCTGTATAGAAAGGATATTTAAACAAATGGAAAATTTCGTACTCGATATCGAGGAATGCGAACATGTACATAGTACGTACATATATCCTCATCAGTTTTCGCAATAATACGTGCGAATAAGCGATGATTTTCACGTAAAATGTGGTATTAGAGATGAATGATTTTCAAAAGGTTCGTCGAAAAGTTCATCGGTATTTTGTCTAAGGTCTGTCGAAAGAATTTTAAAACTAAAAGTAATTACGAAAAGCTTTAAAAAAGTACGAGTATACCAGAGTCTAATTCTTAATGTTGTCATCCAAATCACGTCTTTTTGTCGCCTTCTGCACATGAATACGTTGTTTTCAAACAGCTGGTTCGATGCTCAGAACAGTCACGAATTTTTAACCCGTGCGAAACGATGAAAGACGTTCGTTTACGAAGAAAAGAGAGTAAAAAGATAACCTAGGTGATACATATAATACGTGAAATCCCCGTCTTGTACACAAGGAAGTCCAATTAACTGTCAAAAGTTGAAATAACAAAACTCGATAGGTACCTAAAGATTTCTTCCAAGTTTTACACATTTTCCATAACTGTTTACTTTGAAGGTGAAAATTTTTGCGATTACGAGGGTAAACAAAAGAAAGATTTTTTGCGGACTTTGTGCTCACTCAAAACCGAAACTTGAGTTTTAGTTTTTCGGCTATGTTTTTTCTCGTCAATGCTTCAAAACAGTTTGCTCTTGACATAATTGAATAAAAGAACAATCGGATGTAAGACATGATATATGAAGCGGTCATTTTTTGCATTTCATTCTTTCCCACTCTGTATTTAAAATAGAAATAGATTCTTTGGTTTTCCCCTTGAACACGATGTGATACAGAGTATCAATTTCAATTTTCACTTTTTTTGTTTATTTGTTCGATTCATGTTTGTGTAGAGCGGATTTATCGACAAACCTACCCATGAAAAAAAAATATGATCAAAAATGATCAAAACACCTTTGATCAAATTTGATCACAAAAATGTGAACATCACTTTTGATCAAATTCTATATAAATTGATACCATTTGATCAAATTTGGTCAACTTTGGTCAAGTTATATACATGTTGATCAACTTTGATCAAATTTAATCAACTGTGATCATTTTTGATCATATTTTTTTTTTTCATGGGTATGCAAGTCAGCTTTATATCTTTGCTTTTCTTGAGATTAGGTCGAATTTGATTTGAAATTTTAATTACCTACGTAGGTACATAATTGTAAATAACCAATTTAAATAGGCCAATTAACACATTTTGTGATCCCATTTCACTCAAACCCAAATTCTAAATGCTCACAAGGAAACCTTGTCAACTCGTCTGTTCCAATTGAGTTGAAATTTGGCTCAATGGGGGAGCATCTCATCCAGACCCCAGAACTAAATTTTGAGCTCCCGAAGTTGATTTTTCGATTTTTGGTGAATTTTTGAAAATGGTGAAAATATACCATTGCGCATTGGTATACTTATCAATTTTTTTTTGAATAATAAATTTTGGGATAAAATTCTAAAAATTGATTTTTATACTGAAGTCGATCCCCCAAGTCTATTGCGACCATTTTCGAAGCGATCTGGAGCCTTCAGCAAAAGTTGAATTTTCAAATTTTCGATTCAAGTTTAAAATTTTTTCTTATTTTTCTGAACATTTTTTTCTCCCCTCTTTTCTAAGTTTTTGTTACATCTTCATGTTTTTAATTTTTTAGTGTACCCGAACTTTTAAATTATTACTTTCTTGAAATTCCTGGATGTTTTATCATTTCTTAATTTTAATGTATGAAGTATTTCAACTTTTTACCCTTGAAAATTTATTACAATCTTCCTTCACTTTAAAAATGGTTGATATTTCATTTAAAAAGTGGTAGGTATTTTCCAAAGATTTCCGTGTCTATTAATTGATAATTTTTGTAATAGATATTTGGAAATTCTATCCCAAAAATTCGATCCGCCTACCTCGGAAAAACGAAATTTTCAAAGAATTAAAAAAAAAGACGCGAACGGAATTTTAGTTGAATCATTTAATGAACAAGTCCATTCTGTGGAAGAATTTCGCCGGTGAAAAATTTGAAGAGCATTCTCATGTGTATTAGAACAATGACTACAATGTGGTTTGAATAGAGCCACGTAAATAATTTATACCTACTAATCGTTGAAGCAGGTACTTCTACCTCCTACTACGCGGCGTAATTTCGGACGATAATTCTACGCCTAAAAAGCCGAATTACGTTTTTGTCCAAACGATCAGAACGTTTTTCTTCGCACAATGAATTTAAAAAAGAACTATTTTAAAAATGGAGACCTACTGTATAGGCATGCTACGTAGGTCTAGGTATATGAGGTACCATACAAAATTCATTTACTAGGTACGTAGCACGTGCCTTCGAAATTTCAAGTTGAATAGAATCGTTTAAAATTGCTCACTTTTGCTCTACTTGGCTCCTTCGGCAAGAAAAAAAAACAAATGAGGAATTTTCATTGACATTAACACTGATTGGCGAAGCAAAAAGTATACCTTCACGTGCCATGCACTGAATGGAAGTTGTCGTTTTTGAGATGCTTTTATTGTATACATTTTTAATCGCGTATCTACCTCTATAAGGTAAACGTTCAATTTCAATTTTATTTCAACGAAAATATACTTTGTTCCTATTTTCGGATATGACATCGTGTGAGCTGTTTACATTCAAATTCGATACGACCGGTTAAGTAAATAATCATATTATATTGATAAGATGTCAATTTTTCTTTCGTCGAACTTACAAAGGGTAAACTACAGAGTCTCGACACATGAGCATTGAGCATAGTGGGCGGCAACCCCATTCATCGAACTTCTATCGATTTTTGGCTCATAACTCTAGAAATATGCGTTTATGCAACAAAATGATCATAACTTAAATTGTAGTACATAAAATTTGTCACAAAAAAGCTTCCATTAATTTTTTTTGAGAAGTGAACGGGTGGCGCAAAAACAAGATTCAAAATATACAAGGTAAAATAAATTGAAAATTTTTTGAAAAAATTGCAGCTTCCTCCAACTTTTTTTCATTTTCGCAGAAATGGGGGAAAATTTTTAATTTTTGGTAAATCTGTCCCAGCATTCATTGTGTACCAAAAATCATTTTTTTTCATAGTTTTAGAAAAGTTGTCGAGAAATTCTGGGTGAGCAATAAAGCCCCTTCTTATGAAAAAAAATTTACTAATTTTTGAAAAATTATTCATTAATTAATTTATTTATAAGATTGCGATTGATTGAAAATTTTTTTGAGAATTAATTTTTCCATGAGAATTTTAGTCCTCAGCAAACAAACAATCATTGTTTTGCAAAAGATTTTATCTCCAATAAAAGTTTCCTCCTTGGAGAATTTTTTTAGAAAAAATATTATTTGAAGGAATGAAAAATAAAGTGAAAGTTGAAAAATTGCCCTTTTCTTTTTTCAGAAACTATAGTATACTTTGGCGTCTTTTATCTTTTCCCGGATTCTGCTCGAGAAATTTCACTATCGCATTATTTTCAGTAAATTTTCATAATGAATTCCGCTGTGTGTATCCACATATATAAAATCCAAGTCGTGTCTGTTTGTTTGTTTGTCAGTAACGCTAAATATTCAAAATTTCAGAGTGAGTTTACTCAGCGCCCTTCATAGTTAGAAAGCTGATTTTTTTTTTAAATCGAAAGCTGGCGATGAGTACATTATAGAGAACTGAAAGGAAGGGGCAAATTTCAAATTTGAGTGCCCCAAAATTTGGGGGGAGGTGCTAAAATTGAGATATCAAAATTTTGAGAAATTACTTTCTTTCTAATTTGAATTAAATTGTAAATACAAAATCTGAACTTTTTTGGCCTCATAGGAGGGGAGATATGCCCCAAAAACCAAAATTTTGGTATTTTTGAACCCCCACCCCCGAATTTTTGAGATAACCCAAGTACAACCACAACACCTTAAAGCATATCACTCTCACATTACCTAGGTCAAGTTTGAGCCCTTTTGCCCCAATAGGGGGGGGGGGGTACTTGATAAAAACAAAATTTTGCTATCTTGCGACTCGATGGTCCAATTTCAATTTTTTTTAAACAATGGACGTAGCTTAACAGCAGGTATTTTGTGTAAAAATTTGAAAAAAAATCGGTTAATAAATTACGCCGCAATGACATGATACATTTTGGAAAAACGGTCGCGTTTTGAACACGTTTTGGTTCGTTATAATGTAAGTACATAGTGGTTGCCGCCGCACCGTCCAACGCGCATGCGCGTAGACTGGAGTCATGTAAGCTATTCTCAACTGGTTTTCATGAACGATTTTTGTTTCAATATTTTAAACAAAAATACCCTGGAAGTTTTTTTTTCTCCAAAAAATGTTAGTTTTTTTCCTAAAAAATATTCATTTTTTTCATTCATTTTTTTCCAAAAAAAATTGAACGATTTATATCTGAAAATTTGAGAAATCTTATTTCTGATAAATGGAAATTTTCTTCTTCAAAAAAATGTATTCTTTTCAAAAATTCAAAGTTTTTTATACCTTCAAAATATTTGGGAATAATTAAAATTTTATTCTTGAAAATAGAGAGCTTTTGCATAAAAAAGTGACTTTTTACAAATAATTGCAGATTTCAGGATTTCTTAAAATACAATTTGAAAAAAATTTCTTTAAATTTTTTAATAATTTTCAATTCACTTTAAAACAACTGCAAAACAATCAGAGGATTTTTTTTTTTTAAATTTTGGTTGGATTTTTCACGAACCAGTGCGTTCCGAATCAATTCGAGCACTGTGTAGATAGAAAACTTTTGGAATTTCTACATGGTAGAAACTCGATTATTCGGGTTAATTAGGTTGAAGGAAGATTTAGGATGTCGTGAAACTTTTCTGAAAGAAATAAAACAAAATGAAGTCCGTAGGTATTGCGAAAATTATATAGAAATGACTTAGGTAACGAACAGAAAACAATGAAAGATGTATAGAGAAACCTTGAAACACGTTAATAAATTAGCCCCTCTCGCTTTGATTTTGGGATTGGGGTTCATTTTTGAAAAAAAAAGTTATATAGTATCATCTTAATTACCAAGACCTCTATAAAAGTATCTTTTCACAAAGCAAATTTTTCCACAAAATGGATGCCTTTAGTGAACGAGCACGTATAAGTACTAACTTACACACAAGGCGAAGTTCCGAGGGCGAAGCCCGAGGAATGAGCAAGAGGGTTGGGGCCGCGAAGCCCCTTAGTATATGTATAAGGATTTTAATAACAAAATTAAGCGGACCGTATGTCTCATCGATTACAAAAGGCAAATTATCCGTTATGAGAAATGACTCATGTAACATGTGTTTACCGCGTTCTACGAATATCTACATATATGCCACCATTTTGTAATTATTTTGCTAAATAAATTCTATAATAAAATTTAACGAGATGTAGACGACTAAACGTAGAGTATTAGAATATATTAATTATGAAAAATAGTGGGCGGGGGGGAAATGTATGATTCTAGATTTGCGGTCGGTCCTTCGGTAGGAAGAATTCTCGAAGAACAAAAGCAGATATGTAACAGCGAAGCAAATAAATCAATTTCGAGTAAGTTTATCTTTTGATTAATTTTGAAATTGAATCGCTTTTGTATATATATGCTCCATGTTGTGCGCATGGCCTATGATATGTTTGCGGAATTTCAATGAAGTTGGACGATATTTATTTGTGGGCTTTAATGGACGATTTATTTTCTCGCTGACATTTTTGTTTTTTCGTTTATTGCAAAGTAAGTACGTCGTGCGTCTCGTCTGAGTGCTTTTATTTAGCTCTTTGGCGGAAGACGCCGCGTCAGTTGTAGGGATAAGGTAAATGTACGATGAGGTGAGTGACTGAACGTGATTGACCATGCCAACGATCTTATAATGTGTTAATCAGCTGCATTATGTGTTTTGGTGGCACGTAAATGGTATCTATTTCGAATTTTAATTGTCTATTGCATTCGATTAATTTTATCAGTTGATAAGGATGAACCGACGTTCGATTTTTTTATTTTTTATTTTGCAAGGTGTGTTAACACCAGACACGTGACAAATAGGTATTTCGATAGATATATTTAAATGCGGTTTTAAAATAGATACCTAGGTACCTACTCGTAGTTTTTTTTTTCAAATCGGAAAATTTCAAGTAATTGCTTAGGTAATAAATTCAAAGAAACAAAAAAAATCAAATACTTGTAAATCAAATGTCATGCTATAAAAATTAGTTTGGAAAAATTAGGGATATTCAAATTTCAAAATATTCTGAAAAATTTAAAAAAAAAATCAAACTGATCTGAACATTAAAACAAAATATTAAGAACTCACAAAAAAATGACAAAATATTTTAAAGGTATTAAAAATTTAAAAATGTAGAAAAATTACAAATTAAAATAGCATCGAAAAAATGGGTTCTGAAGTGCTCGAGCATTGAAAAACTTTATTCACAAAAATTAAAATTCAAAAAGAAAAGGGTCTGTGATTTTAATTTTTTGAAAAAATGAAATTTTTCACAAAGCAATCACTCGTGTGTGATGAAATATTTGTCCCTTCTTTTGTGAATTTTCATATTGTTAAATCTGCAGGAAAAGTAGGTAACTAATTGTAAAAATTTGTCAAAAAATGTAAAAAATTAAATTTTGAATGTCTTATGCAAATGTTCAAGTTTTTTAAAATTATTTAAAATGGAATAAAAAAATTTCCAAGAAAGTTTCTTTATAAAATTTTTTATTGATTTTTTTCGTGAAGAAAACTTTTATACCTAGGAAATTTAAAAAAAAAAAATTTTTCTACAAAGAACTGTTACTAAAAAAAAAGAGTTTGAAATAATGTTTAGAATTTTTCCTTATTTTTTCAAAATCATAATTTTCCAACAATGTGTTTTAGTGGCGTAGCCAGCCAGTCATTCAAGGGCGGGGGGAGGGGGGATAGTATTGACTGAAAAAGTGAAAATTTCTGTTAAAAATGACATTACAAAACTTAAATTAACTGAAATTTTGTCATTTTTAGGTACCTATGTCTAAAATTGTTAAACAATTTTTTTTAGTGAGACATTTTTTCTGAAAAAAAAAAACACTTTCTGAAGTAGGTACCTATTTTTAAAAGTATTCCTTTCCTAGCCAAGTGAAGGTGTTTTGAAATAATTTTTCATCGAGTAAAAAATTCAATTATTAAAAACAAAAAAAATCGTCAAAAAAATTGTTAATTTTTGTTTTTTGAAGTATCAAGTTTTATCAAAAAATCCCAATTTTTAACAGTATAACTTCTTACGAATTTTTTCAGAATTGTTCTTCAAATGGAGTTTTATTTAAAAAATTTCAAAGCAATTTTCAAGAAAACTTTATTGAAAAAATTTTTACTCCTTAAAAAAAAATTTAGATAACAATTTTCAAAAATACTCGTACAAGTAGGTAGATATTACAAAAAAATTGTAGCTAAATAAAAAGCTTAGAAATTAAAAAAATATATATATATTATATTATATTAAAAGTTAATGTATCTACCTAAAATTTCAAATAACTCGAGAAATTTTGAAAAATACTTGAAATTCTTGATCTACCTAAATTATTCTGATTTTGAAAAGTTTCTGGATTTGGAAAAACTGGAATATTCAAAAAGTATCTGCTTTTGAAAAATGTTCAGATTAAAACAAAAATTAAATTTTTAAAATTTTTAAAAGTTGAAGAATTGAGAAAAAATTGGTCAAATTATGGAAAATTTTCAAGTTTTAAATTAAATATAACTGGAAAATGAACAAGAAATACAAATTTTTCAACAAAGTCAAAATAATATTGTGAAATTCAGAAAATACGAGGATTAAAAAATATTTAATTAAGTATAAAAAATCTTCAAATTTTTAAAAATTGATTAACTGCTGAAAACTTCCAGATTTTTAAAAATTCTGAAATAAAAGAAGAAGAAAAAACAAAAATTCTGAAAATGAGAATGTTTTCAAACTAATTTTCTTGCTCGATTTTTAAAAAAAAAATTTTTTAGGATTTTTAAAAGACTTTTTAAACATAATTTTTTTACAAAAAAACCTTGGCAACTTGTCAACTCTGATTGAGCTGAAATTTGGCTTTCTGAAAAAGCATGTCACCCAGGGGTCTCGGAACAAAATTCTGAGCTACCGAAGTTGATTTTTCTATTTTTGGTGAAATTTTGAAAATGGAAAAAATAGACCCAAAATGATTTAACAAAGGGGTATTTCTGTCATTTTCGAAAATTTGCCTAAAATTGTGAGATCACCTTCAGATGCTGAGAATTTGGTTCTGAGGTTTGGATGACATGCTTTTTCAGTGAAGGTGAGCCAAATTTCAGATCAATCGAAGTTGACCTGTTGCCAAGGTTCTCTCGTTAGCGAGACATTTTTTCTGAATAAAGTTTAAGGATTTTTTTTTTAAATTGTTAATTTATTGTACTATGAAAAATGAGAAATTTGCCTGGAAGAGGGAAATTTCAATGTATCAACTTTGAATGTTAAAAAATTGAAATCTAAAAAATTTAAAATGCGATAAAAATGATGATAAATCAAAAATAATTTCACTTAAAATGTGAAATTGTTCCCATTTTTGGTCAGTACATATCTGCTGAATGGGATTTATTCCTTTTCTTTTCTGAAAGACGCTTTTAAAAGTAATTCTTTAATACGTATACCTATCGATATCGCCACATTGAATAGCGAACTTTTCATTGAAAAAGTTGCATTCATGGAATAATAAAATTTCAACTGTTTGAATAATTTCCCAACGGCTCGTAACGAGTAACTTGTTACATACTTATTACTTACATGTTTAGAATTGCTCTTATATTGTTCAAACTTACATTTTACGTGGTACAGAGTTTCTTTATCCCCTTGAGAGTTTTTGTGTTGGAATATAAAGATGTACCTGGTGTGTCTGTTGCTATTGCCTATTTTCCCCGATAGGTCCGTAAAAACGAATGGAAATTTCTGCCAAGATAGTTAAAGCTATGTGTGAGTGTGAGATGTAAGGCGAATTCGACGGAGGTCATCAAAGGAAAACTAATGGCACCTATTTGTTTGTAGGTACCTTTGAATTTGTAGCATTTCATAGTCGAGTAGATATCAAGTAAATGGACATTTAAATGTTGAAAACTTGAAACGGTTTTATCGTTTATTGCGAAGAGATATGAAAAATTTAATTTTTCTCGGAATTTTTTATTCGACTCGTATATTTCATTTTCAGTCTGGTTTCGCAGCGAGAACCGGCGACAAATGTAATAATCTGCAATTTTATAATCATTTTATACTACGCTGAATTCCCTGCGAGTAAATAAACAATCTCGTTAAAGTCGTAATGAGAAAATAAGCGGTCGAGGCTAGAAATGAGTTTATTAGATTTGAGGTGGTTACCGTGCGGTACTTTTAATACAAAAAGGTTGTGAAAGCGAGCCAACATCCGTTCGTGGTGTAATAACTAATTAAATGCGATGCTTTGCTTAAAACAAAAAACCCTCTGGTTGGATAAAATCAATGGAGTGTTTTCCGTTGTCTTGGGTGGTGTTTTAAATCTTCTGGAACGTCTTGAGAGCAATGAGTGAGATTGAAAATGAGATCTATCGGATACCTTGGATGTATTAATAATATTTAATGTACTTCCTGGTAGTAGCTTCTGTTGAGAAATTTCTCGAAAAAAATTTCCGAAATTTATCTCCGCAACTAACACGTTTTTATGAGGTTTTCCACAACAAGCAACACATATGCGGGGCATTCTGTTTTATTTTTGTCTTTTTATTTTAGAATAAAAATTACATTTCGGAAGATATGTTTATTTTCGATTTTCGAGCATTCGAGGTAGACGTAAGGGTAAATTTATGTTCGACATTACCATATTCTTTTGTATACATGGTGCGTCATAGATTTTGTATATTTATAAATTATACACGCGGTTTCCAATGAGGATTACTTCAAAATAAAAATACATCCGGGTGCATAGATACATATTCCGAAGTAAAATTTATTAGGTCATTGTGAGAAACATAACTCTCGATTTTAACTTTGTATTTGGGTCAATGTTATATGAGATTTTTTTAATTTTCCATTTTACTTTTCTTTTCTATAACTTCTCGTTTCATCAAGGAATTTTCTCAACTCGACATTTTTTGTAATTTACCAACGTGTTTGTTGGTCCACAGGCAGGTTGTTTTTTCTCATCAAATCTCACCGAGTACCTTTCGAACATTTAATTTTTTGGCACGTAACAGCTTAATCCTGCGTATCCTCGGAATTGTAAAATTTGAGGGGTTGCTCGGCTGGGAATTCTGTTACAATGACCTTGAAATCTTTTACTCGGCGTTGTAAAAGTATCAAGTAGGTATTTTATAATTAAAAGTCGTCACACGTAATGCGACAATTTCAAATCAGGGTTCTCATTGAATTGATTTCTCGACTTACTTAACCACCAATAACTACGCATTTGAAAAAAATTGATTTTTAGATTCGACGAAACTCCAATATTTACCAACTTATTCTTTTTCATATCAAAACAAAGTTTATAGAAATACCTGATGGGAAGAATTTCAAGTTGAAAAAAATAGGGGAAATATTGAAATCAATATAAAAAAATACTAAAAATTAAAAAACTAAAAACTAAATTAAGTTGAAGTGAACATAAATTGAAAATTGAAGAAAACAAAAATTCAAATAGAACTGGAAGTCGGAAGCAATTACTCAACGATTGAAAAAAAATCAACTAGTTTACTAAAAAGTAAAAATTAAATTAAAATTTAATCTAAAACAACCGAAAATTGAAGAAAATTAAAATTCAAAATATGAAATTGGAATTACGAAAAAATTAACTCATAAAAAAAAATAAAAATACCGATGACTGAACATAAATAGAAAATGTGAGTAAAAAAAATAATGAATTCGAGGAAAAATACGACTGAAAATGAGAAAAAGAAATTAAATAAATACTTACCCACCTAGATTGTACTTATACTTAATTGTAAAAATTTCAAAATTTAATAAAATGAAAAAAAATAAATAAATATAATATTGGCGTATTGAAAATAATGAAAGTTGAAGAAAATAAAAATTCAGATAAAATTTTAATATTATCAGTAAATTATAAAAATAGTAGTAATTTTTTTTTAAAATTGCGGATACCTCTATAACTGGTTCACAGACTTTATTCAAAATGAATAAGTTTTTGTTTTGAAAATCTCACAACCTTTTAGAAAAATTCCAAACTCATTCCGTCAATTATTATAACAAGACTTATCATGTCGAAAATTCATCTATGTGGCTTACCAAATTTTGAAATTGATGTCGAAGAGTCCAAATGTCCACCATCGGGTTAAAGATTGCTGACATTTTAATTCTGAAAAATCAGCTAAAATTTTCACATTATATGTTCAAAAATATGTAGAAAAATAATAGATTGATTTTTTTAAGCATTCAGGCATCATTGTGGATTTACTAGTTACGTACTTAATAGTAACTTTCGTTTTTGTTTACCTTCTCATTTCTTTTTTTAACGTATGAAAAATATAAAAAATTGATCAAACTCTAAAAATTGCCCTTTTTAAATTTTTTTGAAATAAACTGATGAATTATAAAAATTATTAATTTCAAATATTTATTAAAATTTAAAAACTAGAAAATTTAAATACCTCCCATAAATGTAAAAATTGGCATAACATGGAAAATAGACATTTTTGAATGTTTTTGAATTTTTTAAATTAAGCTAAATTTTAAAAATTGATTATAAATTCTTATCTAATAATAGGTATTATCAATTTTTGACGGAATACTTAATTTTAGAAACCAATTTAACAATTTTTTAATGTTTATTAAATTTTTGAAAAATTAAAAAAATTAATCAAACTTTGAAAATTGTCCTTTTTGTTTGAAAGATTAGCTGAATTTTAGAAATTGTTAAAATTTGTAAAATTGACTGTAATTTTAAAAATTTTCAAAATCATCGAAGGTTAAATTTTTACACATGTTGAAAATTCCAAAATTTGATAAAAGCTAGAAACTTGACTTGGTCATTTAGAAAAAAAAATTGATGAATTTTAGAAAAAATAGTGAAGTACTATAATTTTCAAAATTCATTTTTAAACTTTGAAAATTACAAAACTTCAAATTTTTATCTAATTTTTTTGCAGGAACTGCATTTTAAAAATTGGGAAAATTTGAAAATTGATTTCATAAATGTTTTTAAAAGTTTGGCTAGATATAAAAAGTAGACTAAATTTTTTAGATTTGTATAATTTCCAATCAAAAGCGGCATAGAAATTTAAAAAAAAAAAAAAAAACTTTTAGTTTAATAGTTTCCATATTTAAACGTTTAAACGATTTTTTTGAGCAAATTTTCATAAATACCAGATAAAATTTTAAAAAATGAAAGCTATGTTTTGATACAAGTAAAGTTGAAAAAAATTCTTTCGAATTAAATTTCAAAAAAGAATAGTCAGATTTGAGTTCTGAAGGTCAAGTCACCCTATTGAATTTAAAAAAAAAAAAAAAAAAAAACTTTTGAACTGAGCTTCAAAAACTATTTTTAATTTTAATTAAGTTTTTAAACATCATTTTTGAAAAATTAGTGAACTTGCCAAAAAAAAAGAGGTAAAAATTGCAATCCATTGTAAATTGAAATTTAAGAAAAATTGAACCAAATTTCAGAAGAATTGTGTTGAAACAAAATTTTTAAAAAACTAATTATATTATTATACATATGCTTCTAATTAAATTGAAAAAAGTAAATCTGCAAAAGAATGAAATTCTGGTTGATAATAAAATTCAATTTTTCGCAAATTTAAAAAATTGCTTTACTACAAAAGTATTGATGTGGGGAGATTTTTATATCATTATTAAAGATTTAAATGAAGAATTTTTGGTTTATTTTGGGGTTTTCTTTTTTTCGATAGAGTAGATTACTGAATTTATTATTTTTTAAAATTTCGCTTTGGTGCCTACATTATTGACGTTTTTGTTGGATTTTTCCAAATTTTATATCAGTCATAAATTTACGAAAATTCTAGACACAAAAAAATGCATAAATATTATTCGGCATATCTGTATAATTATCTAGGTACTATATTTCATTAGTGAGCTTTTTTGATATTTTATAGGTAATCCCGATAAAATGCATTAAATTCAATATACGTACGAACAACTTAAGAAATTTAAAAAACGTCAGCATGCTTCATTTTTTATGATTTTGTTGCTTTCATTTTCCTGCTTTTTGATTTTATCGCCGAAAATCGTCCAAGTATATTATTTATTCTGCAAAATAATTAACTTTTGGAGGTTTCATTTCTGTTTATGGCGATTTTAACACTGTTTGGCGCGACAGTATAATCGGAATAGGCACTAAATGATGTCTTGTTTTTTACATAATTTGAGAAGTTGCTTCGTCAGGCTCTGTCGTATAACCACGTTTAAGTTGTTTTTAACCATCGAGCTTTTTTATTAATTGAGACAATGTCTTTAATTTAAAATTTAAATTAAGCAAAGTGGCAATCAAGTTTAGCAATTCGCTTTTTGAATTATTTTTCCTACCTAGTGGCAAATTTCCCGAGGTTTTTGATAAACTGATGCGTAAAATATGTAGATATTCTTATTGCAAATGACGTCGTCGATTTTTTTTTATTGGCTCTATTGTTTTATCAGTGAGAGTTTTCGTCTTGCAGTTAACTTGATGACTGTACGTGGAAAAGCAATAATTAGGAGGTATGTTAGGTATCTAACGGATTTGATTGATATTACCTACTGCATTGATATCATTTGTCGTAAAAGCTTCTGTATCGTTGAATAAAAATATCCCTTATTAAAAGCTTCGTTTTACGATGCTTGTTCGCAATAAGGTTTCGTAATCGTTAATGTGTTTCAATTTAATGCGTTTGCTTTTTGCTTTAAAAAAATGAGAAAAAAGTTGCTCGTATCGTAAAACTGGCTATAGTAAAAATATCTTTAGCCTTTGGAATAATTTCGGTATTTACGATATTTTTGTATTTGTATCGAGAATTGAAATATTTTATTATGGTTCGAGTAGAGATGTTAATATCACTGGTTGATCGACATTGTGTTGGAGCCGCGTGTTCGCTAATGGTAGGCTTGTTTTTCAACATACAAACTTTAAAATACGTATACGTGTGTAATATTTTTTTAAAAGCTACAAAAATGATGTAACCCTTGCTTACGAGTTTCTGAAGAAGGCTCTTGGCATAAAACGTATTTTTATTTTTGTATTTTTGTGTAAGTATGCTCGTGAATAGTATCGATTGTCGAAAGATGAGACTGATAAGAAATGAAAAATCGATAATGGAATTGCCTGCCTTCGATTTTAATTTTTATATCGTTCGGTGTGTTGTCTTTGGTTCAGTTGTAATTATTCAATCAACACGTAAAATATTCCTTAACTCAAAAACGTGCCTATCGTAGGCACAAAAATATACCTAATTATTTGATAAGTAATTTAAACCACGAAACGTAATAAAAGCATAAAGGTGAGATTAGGTGGAATTGGAATGTTGTGCTGATCTCTAATGTTATTTTCAAGTGATGATTTCTTCACGATGTCACGAAATTGAGCAATCGTCGACAGATTTACTGCTAAAAAAACTAATTTTTGACATAGGGCTAAAATATTTACGTACTAGGAAGTAATGCTCATCTTCCCTTGTCCATTCTTATCCAAATCTATCACTTTGAATAGAAAAGCAAACAAAGTGGAATTTCTTTGTTAGCCGAAATTGGAATTTTTTTTCGAAAAGTGCTATAAATAACGTACAATTTTGTTTTAAAAGTTGTTTAATATCTTAAAATACTCGTAAGTATATGTAGGATTGTAGGGTGTTCTAAAAACACAATTTGACACCTTCAGTATGATTGCGAGTAGATAATAAGTATGGACAAGTATTGTACAAAATATTCAAATATCCTAAAATATGCTATGGAAATGTAAGGGATATTTCTACGAAAACCGTGTGAGTTTCTCGAATAAATTTATTATAATAGGTAATCTTATTTATAATTTATCGCGTCATGCATAATAATTGCGCGGTTGAAGGGGAAAAAATGACGGGTTAGGGAAGTTTATTTTTTGCATGGAGTAGATAAGGTTTGTAAACTTTTTACCATACAGCAATTGTAATAATTTTGGGTAATTTATTCGCAACTATGAGAATCCTTTAACAAAGGTACGTAATTTTGTGCTAAGAGTTGAGAAAACTTCTGCTGTATGTCTCTGTATAATTTTACAGATAGGGAAATTGTGTGATTTATTTTGATTTTTTTTTTTTCGATAAACGTAAATCTATCTCTTTAGGTACTTAAAAAATTGAAATTTATGATATTGGTATCCTTAAAATATTAATTTTATCAATTAAAATATCTTTAATAATTAACTAAATTATAAGTACATATACATATACCCAGTTTATATTAAAATATTATAGGTCTATTTTCAATATAAAAAATTTCATTTAAAAATATAAATCAACCAAATTTTTTCAAAATAATATTATAAATAATTTTCACTATTTAAATAAATTAAATTTTATCCAGGTACTCGTATTATCTACTGTTTTGTAATGAGTATACGAAGAAGTTCGGTAAAAAAATGACAAAAATTGGTAATCAATACCTGTATTTCGTACTAATTACCTACTTGATTTGTTCTTAGTGCTGATTACAAAATGTTTAGTTCTCATTAAATTTTCATACATAGTAATCAGTTCCAAAATCTCGTCTCGTCATTTTTTTACCGAGCTTCTTCGTTCTCATTACCAAACTAAGCAAAAATATTTCTTTCAGTGTATACTGACCTTACGACCACGATCATATTACCCCATATGCCAACTACTCATGGGTGGTAGTAAATTTTAATTTTTTTTTTAAATAAAATTTTAAATAGTAAAATACTCAGATAATTTACAAACTTTATAGTGTTTTTGGCCGAATTTTTTTTTTAAATTTAGGCTATTGTGTCCGACCCTGATTTAGAAGGAGGGGGGGTAGAAGAGTTCTGACCACATTTGTCGACGTTTGGGACCAAAAGATGACGATCTGTCACATGTCACATATTTATATATTTATAATTTTACCGCTACTTTTGGAACTCTGGGGCCGAGCCTAACAGGTCAAATGAGGTCAAACTTGATATGTAGGGTTCCCTCGGTGTAGGAATGATGCAAAAATAATTTTGGGGCCCTAACTCAAAATTGGGGATATGACCCCTTTTTGAAGGGGGTGCGGGGGAGCCTCAATATCATGAAATTTTTTGAAACTTGCCCCAGTGATGAGAACCTTAATTACCTACACTATAGTCAAATTTCAGCCCCCTAAGTCATTTCCACCCCATTTTAGGGCCCAAAAAGTGGATTTTGGGGTCATTTTTTTTTACGTTGATCAGGCTACAGACCCCCCAAATTGGGCTGGGGGCCCAAAATTTTTATCATGGATCAAGTTTGTGCCCCTGATGTGCCTTTTGTAGGTTTCAACTTTTGGGCCCCCTTTGACCCCTGTCAAGGGTCAAAAATCAAGATTTTTCACAATTTTTCATGTTTTTTCTCGCTTCCCGGTACGTTGATCAGCCTGCAGCCCAAACCAAATGACCTTGGATGCTAAGATTTGATATTTAGGATAGGTAAGAGTCACTGAGGTGCCTTTTGGGGTTTTTGACCCTTGAGCCTTAAAATTGGGGTGGCCCTTTTTTGAGGGGGGCTCTAAAGAGGCCCCAATTTGACAAAATGATTTGAAATTTTTACCAACAACAGTGACTCTGATTGTCTCCACTGTATCCAAATTTCAGCTTCCCAAGTCATCCCTACTCCATTTTAGGGCCCAAAAAGTGGATTTTGAGGTCATTTTTTCACGTTGATCAGGCTACAAACCCGCCAAATGGAGCTGGGGGGCCTAAATTTTTATCATAGATCGAGTTCATGCCCCTGATGTGCCTTTTGTAGGTTTTGACCTTTAAACCCCTTTTGACCTCGATACAGGGTCAAAAATCAATATTTTTCAAGTTTTAACCTGTCTTTTCTGACACGTTGAACAGCCTACAGCCCAAACTAAAAGACCTAAACAATCGAAATTTGGGATGTAGGGTCAGGAGAGGTCACTGATGTGCCTTTTGGGGGGTTCGACTTTTGAGCACCATTTGACCCACGTACAGGGTCAAAAATCAGAAATTTTCACGTTTTAACCTCTTTTTTGGTGTGTTGGCTCTCGTCTGAAGAGCTGAAAGTGTGAAGGGGATTGAGAGCGAAGCCCTCAATCCTCTCCTGCCATGTCCCTATTGAGGGTGAAGCCCCCCAATAGGGTCATGGGGGCGGAGCCCCCATCTGAAGAGCTGGAAGTGACGAGGTGGTTGGGGGCGAAGCCCCCAACGCGGGGATATGGGGGCGGAGCCCCCATCCTAAGAGCTGAAAATGATGAGGAGGTTGGGTACGAGTCTCAACAGGGGTATGGGGGCGGAGCCCCCATCTGAAGATGAAATCTTAAATGCAGAGAGGAACTAAAACTGAAGACAAAAACCTGACATTTTTAAACTGAATTTGAAGTTAAAACTGACATTGAAACTGAAATACCATGGATGAAAACGTTTTCAAAGTGGTACACTAACTTGAAAAAAAAAATTCGGCTGTCGCGGAGCATCTTGACTGCTACGCGTTTTATTTTTTTTTTGGTGAAGATTTTTGATCAAAACGAAGACATTTAATTGTATTTTGACGAAGTGTTTAAAAATTCAGTTTTGAAGAAATTTTTGAAGATTAATTTTGTACATAAATAAATCGGATTAAGGATGTCGTCGTTTGATTTTTACACGTAAAGATATTAAAGAACAGTTGTTTTTCTAACTACGAGTCCAAAGTGTACACAGAGATATTTTTAGCTGATTTTTTCTAAAGAGAAAAGTCAGCTATTATTTTGATTTAAAAATAGAAGCACCTAGGTAAACGAAGAAAATTCAAACAGAAAAATTATCCTGAGAAATCCTCCAAAGAACGAATTGTGTTTTAAAAAAAATATATCAAAAAATAGTTATTCAGGAAACTCTTCTGGAAAAAAAGATCTATTACAAAATTATTTTTGAAAAAATCTTCTCAAAACAAAAAAAACGCGTAGCAGTCAAGATGCTCCGCGACAGCCGAATTTTTTTTTTCAAGTTAGTGTACCACTTTGAAAACGTTTTCATCCATGGTATTTCAGTTTCAATATCAGTTTTAACTTCAAATTCAGTTTAAAAATGTCAGGTTTTTGTCTTCAGTTTTAGTTCCTCTCTGCATTGAAGATTTCAACTTCAGATGGGGGCTCCGCCCCCATACCCCCGTTGAGGCTCCTACCCAACCTCCTTATCACTTTCAGCTCTTGGGATGGGGGCTCCGCCCCCATACCCCCGCGTTGGGGGCTTCGCCCCCAACCTCCTTATCACTTTCAGCTCTTGGGATGGGGGCTCCGCCCCCATGCCCCCGCGTTGGGGGCTTCGCCCCCAACCACCTCGTCACTTCCAGCTCTTCAGATGGGGGCTCCGCCCCATGCCCCTCTTGGGGGGCTTTACCCTCAATAGGGACATGGCAGGAGAGGATTGAGGGCTTCGCTCTCAATCCCTTCACACTTTCAGCTCTTCAGACGAGGGCCAACACACCAAAAAAGAGGTTAAAACGTGAAAATTTCTGATTTTTGACCCTGTACGAGGGTCAAATGGTGCTCAAAAGTCGAAACCCCCAAAAGGCACATCAGTGACCTCTACTGACCCTACATCCCAAATTACGATTGTTTAGGTCTTTTAGTTTGGGCTGTAGGCTGTTCAACGCGTCAGAAAAGACAGGTTAAAACTTGAAAAATATTGATTTTTGACCCTGTATCGAGGTCAAAAGGAGTTTAAAGGTCAAAACCTACAAAAGGCACATCAGGGGCATGAACTCGATCTATGATAAAAATTTAGGCTCCCAAGCTCCATTTGGGGGGTCTGTAGCTTGATCAACGTGAAAAAATGACCTCAAAATCCACTTTTTGAGCCCTAAAATGGGGTGGGGATGACTTGAGAAGCTGAAATTTGGATACAGTGGAGACAATCAGAGTCACTGTTGTTGGTAAAAATTTCAAATCATTTTGTCAAATTGGGGCCTCTTTAGAGCCCTCTTCAAAAAAGGGCCACCCCCAATTTTGGGGCTCGAGGGTCAAAAACCCCAAAAGGCACCTCAGTGACCCTTACCTATCCTAAATACCAAATTTTAGCAACCAAGGGCATTTGGTTTGGGCTGCAGGCTGATCAACGTACCGGGAAGCGAGAAAAAACATGAAAAATTGTGAAAAATCTTGATTTTTGATCCTTGACAGGGGTCAAAGGGGGACCAAAAGTTGAAACCTACAAAAGGCACATCAGGGGCACAAACTTGATCCATGATGAAAATTTAGGCCCCCCAGCCCCATTTGGGGGATCTGTAGCCTGATCAACGTGAAAAAAATGACCCCAAAATCCACTTTTTGGGCCCTAAAATGGGGTGGAAATGACTTAGGGGGCTGAAATTTGACTATAGTGTAGGTAATTAAGGTTCTCATCACTGGGGCAAGTTTCAAAAAATTTCATGATATTGAGGCTCCCCCGCACCCCCTTCAAAAAGGGGTCATATCCCCAATTTTGAGTTAGGGCCCCAAAATTATTTTTGCATCATTCCTACACCGAGGGAACCCTACATATCAAGTTTGACCTCATTTGACCTGTTAGGCTCGGCCCCAGAGTTCCAAAAGTAGCGTTAAAATTATATGTATATATATATATATATATATATATATATATATATATATATAAATATGTGACATGTGTCAGATCGTCTTCTTTTGGTCCCAAACGTCGAGAAATGGGGTCAGAACTCTTCTACCCCCCCCCCCCCTCCTTCTAAATTAGGGTCGGACACAATAGCCTAAATTTTTAAAAAAAAATTCGGCTAAAAAGGTAAAAAATTGTTGAGTTTTATGTTGATTTGTATTTATCCTATCTAATTTAAGTAGGAAAGTTTTTCTATGTCGGTTTCGTTAATTATTGTTGGTTGCTTCGGCCTGAAAATTTTTTGTTTTTGTTTTCTCATGTAGCTCTTTGCTACTGAATTTGGTCGCGTCATTCGTTCTAATTCGTTCTATATCCGATGTTGAGTTAAGTACTCACAAATATATTTCGTTCAAGTTATGATGTACAAATTATTATTTTACACCAATTCTTTAAAAACCTAACATGATAGCAGTGCGTTGGTTTCGTTTATCCGTTTTTGTAACTTTTTTTTTTTTCGTTCATTTCGTAATGTCATCAGGTATCGTAATTGTTAATTATTCATAGTCGTACGTTCGCATGTCGGTACCGCCGATTGTTCGTTCACATCGTAACGCTGAACAAGAGTCATCGAGCGGCGATAAATCACGGTCAAAAATTCGTAAAGAGCGTAAGAAAAAAACGAAAGAATTTTTCAATTCGCTCCAACCGCGAAATATCGATTTTCGTTCATCGCCGCCGGGTGAAGAAACTGCCACGTCAGGTTACCACCTACGAGGAATCGTTGGTGCGGTAAACCAATTCGGTGATCGATTTCGGTTCAATCGGTCAATATTTCCATCAGCTGCCGAAGATCACGTCGATCCTGTTCCGGCCACTGCTGAATTATCAGCTATCGTTCCTGTTGCTCCGGTTGGTACTGCAGAAAATTCGAGCGCCGTAGTCGACTCGCTCCTGTCCGAAAATTCGAGTATCGAGCAAAATGTCTCAGTGGAAAATCCGACTACTTCAGCGATAAATACGGCGACTGTACCTGTGACAAAGAAAGTTGGTGAGACAAATACAACTACGAGCACCGTTCAAACAGTAAGTTTACGTAACCCGATTCCAAGTTCTTCGTCCAGTGACGCTAGTTACGATTCATTTTACTCGACTGACGACGATACAAGCGACTCCGACATGTCGTCATCTACGCACGGAATTCCGTCTCATATGGTATTGAGAGGAGAAGCCAACTACGAGATTTGGAAAGCTCGTATTCAGTTATACTTGGAAGAAAAGGGTCTTGACGACACGTACTCAGCGGCTGGCGGCGACGCTACAAAAAATAAAAAGGCAATTAGAAAAATTCTGTTACATGTCGAAGATAATGTCTTCAAGTTAGTACGAGAGAAGAAAGACCCTTTCGAGTTATTTAAAGAACTCGATGCCCGATATCTTCGTACAGATGAATCAAAAGTGGTTGACTATCGTACCAAGTTGGCCACGATAGATATACGCAATTTCTCGTCCGCCAGAGAATATTGCAACCGCGTAACGGAACTCGTCAACCTTCTTTCAACATGTGGTACCGTGATAGGCAAAGCGGAGGAATTTGCTTACCTCAAGGCGGGCTTGAAGGATGAAAAATACATGATAATTCGGAAATCAGCGGAGGCCCTCCTTAGTGTAACGTCTGCGGATCCAAAAATTATTCGAGATCTTCTTTGCAACGACGACGGTGATGCGAAACAGTCTAGTTCTTCGTCCCAATTATCCAAAGGTGATGCCAGTTTGTCTAATGGTTCATCTCAATTCTCGAAAGGAGCGGCATTTGTCAGCACCAGCGATTCTGAAAGTAACGGTAATTCTCCGCGAAGTGTACCTAAGTGTAACTACTGTAAAAAACTGGGCCACGTTATAAAAAATTGTAGAAATCGTAAATTTTCGGGTACAAACGACGGTAAATTTCATTGTTTTCGGTGCCAAGAAGAGGGACATATCGGTCGTATGTGTCCCAAATTCGGTGACCATGCAGATAACATTACGAGAACCGCGAGTGATAACGTACTTACAAAATCGAATTCCACTGATTGCCCGAATAGAAATCCAAGTACCAATAAACCTTCCGCGAACTTGAGTAGTTTTGATTTTCGTTCCGATCCCAATCGTCCAATAGCTCTTTAATTAATTTCAGTAAATTGTTCAGCTTACATCGTTCTATTTTTGTCAGTAAATCGCTCAATTTTCGCTCTTAAATCGTTCAACTTACTTCGTTCTATTTTTTTTGATAAATCGCTCAATTTCGTACTTTCTTACCGTTCGTAAATCGATCAATTTCGCTCCGTTATATCTAGATCTAGTAAATCGTTCATATCGGTACTAATTAGTTATTTATTTATTTTTCGATCACTATTCGTTCCATATTTTTATAACGTACATTTAATTTTTAATTACGAATTCACGTTATTTTTACAATTATTTCAATTAATTTCGAGTTTGATTTTTTCGATTGTTTATTTTGATAAGATATGTAAATTTTTGTTGTATTTGTATTGTGGAATTTTCAGTCCGAGGGGGGATGTTGAGTTTTATGTTGATTTGTATTTATCCTATCTAATTTAAGTAGGAAAGTTTTTCTATGTCGGTTTCGTTAATTATTGTTGGTTGCTTCGGCCTGAAAATTTTTTGTTTTTGTTTTCTCATGTAGCTCTTTGCTACTGAATTTGGTCGCGTCATTCGTTCTAATTCGTTCTATATCCGATGTTGAGTTAAGTACTCACAAATATATTTCGTTCAAGTTATGATGTACAAATTATTATTTTACACCAATTCTTTAAAAACCTAACAAAAATAAAGAATAAATTTCTTGAAAAAATTTGACAAAAATTTTTTTATGAAGAGTTATTTAAAAAAAATTGTCAACTAATTTTTTTAAATTCAAAAGAGTCATTAAAAAAAAAGTTTTTAAGGAAAAAATCCTTTCTAAAAAAAGACTGTTGAAAAAATGATGTTTAATGTTTTTTTTAGAAAATATTTTACTAAACAAATTTAATAAAATAACATCTCAATAGACCTGGTCAAGGCGAGATATTCGGTTTTACTGGTGCGTACAATTTATGATGAATTTAGTAAGTTCCGCGATGTTTAGTTTTCAAAAATGAAGCCCTCGTATCTTATTTTTGTCTCATTTTTGAAAAACCCGAACTTTTAGCTACTCATCTCACGTACCAAAAATACCTAATTTTCAAATGCGTATTCATGTAATATTTATCGAATAATTGATAAGACACTTACATCATTGCAAAGATTGAAGCTTCCACTTTCGATTAAAATTAAATATTGTACATCAATTTGGAAATTTCTAGTCGAAAATGAAATGTTAGTGAACAGCTTTTTGTTGAAAATTCTAACTTTTTGTTATTGTTCATCGGCAAAGATAAACATCGCGGAACTCACTACATTCATCATAAACTGTACGCACCAGTAAAACCGAATATCTCGCCTTGACCAGGTCTATTCCCATTCACTTCAGCCAAATTGATACCGTTTTTTTAGTTGGGGGGGGGATCCGAAATTTTTTTATACTTCAAAAATTAATAAATTTTGATGTTTCACGCTCACAAGGAAACCTCGCCAACTCGTCACCTCCGATTGAGCTGAAATTTGGCTCACTGAAAGAGTATGCCACCCAGATCTCACAACCAATTTTTTAGCTTCCGAAGTTGATTTTTCGATTTTTGGCTAATTTTTAAAAATGGCTAAAACCGCCTCCAAAACCCCATTTTTTTTTTTTTTTTTTTTGAAAAAAAAAGTTATAAAATTCAACATTAAAAAAATTTATAGAAATTTTTTCATAAAATATGTAATTTCCTACCCTGGCTAGTAATAAGTGTTGTTTAGTGTGTACTCGCCTGTGTACCAAGTTTCCTCCATTGTTGAGGAATCTGCCATTAGCCTCATCCATGATTTTCCAACCTATTTATTTTTGAATTTTTTGATTAAAAATTTAAAAATTTATCAACATTCAAAAAGAGCTTAATTTATATCTAATCTTAATAAAATTTTGAAAAATTCCCAAACTTGAAAGAAAAATTTCCAAGATCTATCGACTGATTTATTTTTTTTTTGAAAATTGTGAGAATAGGATGCTATTAACGATTTTTTCATTCAAATTATGCAATTTCTAGTGCTGCAAGAGAAATAAAATTTTTCGTTTAATTGAATTCGTAATGAATTGGTTAACATACCGTGAACGAATACAAAATTATGATTAAATTAAACGGTCGAGATTTATTAAAGCGTCAAATTAACGGTCGCATGTTGCTCGTCTTATCTACTCGGGAGCAAATTTCGAGCGAATCTGCAACCTTAGGACGAGTAATAAATTTCCTGACCGATGCCATATTAGAACGAACGCTGTAAACTGTTGCTCTACTGCTGTACCATCGCCATGTACTGCGCTAAATAAGTTATAAAGATATCAAGACACAATAGACGGTGGCGCTGGCGCTTCCAGCCAACGGTGCGAAATATATGAAAATTTATTATGTAATTATGAATGCAGCTGGAAATCGCTAATTTCGGGTGTATAATTCATCGTGTTTATGGCGGTTAGGGGGCTGCAGGTATGAACCGTTTTTATGGCGACTGACTACTGTGTTTAAGCTAGGTATTTGAGTGGCCTGCGACTTGGTGATTGTTAGGTAAATTCGTAATAACGTGGCATTTACAATATGCGAGGTATTATCGCGGATATAAGAGTTTTACCATCTACTCGTATAGCTTAAAGTGCTGAAATCGAAACGATAATTGTACCTTTACAATGCTCGGTAGGTATAATTTAGTTGTTGTTCTCGTAGCGAGCTTATCGCAGGTATACCTACCTATTTATATTTAACAGTTTCACTACTTCAAGTTTTCAAGTCGACAAATCTGCTCACTTTAGTATAGTATAAGTTGCAGTATTTCGTAACAGAAGGCGAAACCCAGTACTAGAAGTCTAGAACCCTCTGTATAAAGGAAACGTATCACTCGATGATTTAATCTACAGGGTGTTCCGGATTGAGAGTAAAGCCTTCCAACTAGAAACTATGCAACTCATGTTGAGTCGATGTAGGTATGTTTGCCTAACCTCCGGACTGCAGGGACTGAGTTATGCTCATCGAAAAAAAAAATTTTTCACGCCGAGTGTTTTCAACCTTGCGCTTCTCGACAACTACAATAGTTAGAAAGTTGCGTTTTGCGGCATCGGATGGCAAATTTTGTGTAGAATTTTTTCATGGGTCTGGTAATTTTTGTAGGGGGACAGGGAAGTCTATACCGAGCAAAATATTTGAAAAAACATGTGAAAAAAGTGACAATTTTTCATGTTTTTCTGTGATAACTCAAAAAGTTTTCCTCTAATCAAGCTGTTATTATTAATTTTTCTTGATGAAAAAATGCTGCTCTTTTCAATGGCGCAAACCCCGCCCCTCTAGCTCACTCCAATCAAAAGTTATGAGCGAATAATTTGTTGAAAAACGTCTGAAAAAAAAATCAAAAATTTTTTTTTTTTCAATTTTTTTCAGAATTTTTTTTTTTTATGTACCTATCAAAAGGTATAAACAGTTTATTTTTGTAGAAAAACATCCAAAAAAAATTATTTGATAAAAATAAATTGAAAAAAAAAATTAATCATGATTTTTTTCAGAAGTTTTTCAACAAATTATTCGCTCATAACTTTTGATTTGAGTGAGCTAGAGAGGCGGGGTTTGTGCCATTGAAAAGAGCAACATTTTTTCATTTAGAAAAGTTAATAATAACAGCTTGGTTAGAGGAAAACTTTTTGAGTTATCACAGAAAAACATGAAAAATTGTCACTTTTTTCACATGTTTTTTCAAATATTTTGCTCGGTATAGACTTTCCTGTCCCCCTACAAAAATTACCAGACCCATGAAAAAATTCTACACAAAATTTGCCATCCGATGCCGCAAAGCGCAACTTTCTAACTATTGTAGTTGTCGAGAAGCGCAAGGTTGAAAACACTCGGCGTAAACGAATTTTTTTTTTTTTCGATGAGCATAACTCAGTCCCTGCAGTCCGGGGGTTAGGCAAGCATACCTACATCGACTCAACATGAGTTGCATAGTTACTGATTGGAAGGCTTTACTCTCAATCCGGAACACCCTGTATACACATAGAACTAACGATATAATGAAATAAAAGTCATATTACGTAGGTTTAGAACACAGTAGACATACTCGTACTATTTACTCGTGGAATGATACATTACGCAATACTCGACATTCAGTATCCATATCTGACAAAAACAATGGCAATTGAAATATGCTCTTGATTAATCACGTTGCATTACTGAAAACATTATATACCATGTAGGTTGAAAATTGATCACCATTATTGTTTTTCAGACCTCAAAGTATGCCCTCAAGTATTTGACGGATGGACATGCGTACCCAAGACTCAAGCTGGTCAAATTGCCACATTTCCTTGCCCAGTATTTGTTGTTGGTTTTGATGGAAAAAGTAAGTATTTACTTTCCGGATCTCAGATGAATTTAAAAATATTACACAACCCCATTTGTGAAACGATCAGTGAAAAATTAAAGAATATACTTGCCATCTTCTTTAAGAAACACGCTAGCGCAACTTGGAAGTTTTCAGGGTGTAGCTCGATTTTTTCACAAACAAAAATTTATTTCTCCACAAAAATAAATTAGAAAATTACTTCAAAAAAAGAAGAAATTTTATTAGGAACTTAGTATCAAAAAATTGGTAGATTTCTTTCTCCGCAAATTTAAAGAATATTTTCACTCCAAAACAATTGAGAACCTCATTTTTCCAAGAAATGAGAGATTTTTTCCAAAAATTGAGGATTAGGTAGGTACATTATTTTATTCCAAAATTTTTTTTCAAGGGAATTGAAATTATTTACCTACCAATAAATGATTTTTTTCCTAAATAAAACTGGGATTTTTTCTCCAAAAATGTAGAAAAATTATTTCAAAGAATCAAGAGATTATTTTCATTCAAAAAGGTCCGGATTTTTATTCGGAAAACTTCGAATATTTCTTACTTCAAAAAATTATTAAATAGGTAGGTATATGTATTTTTTCACCCCCCCCCCCCCCACATTGACAAATTGATGAATTAAAATTAAGACGTGCATACTTTTCAAAAGTTGGAAAAAAAATTTCTCCGACAATTTTTAAAATATTTCTTCTCTAAAATACCTAAGTGAGAAATTTTCTCCTTTAAAAAAATTATGATATTTTCCCCTCCCCCTCACAAAAACAAAGCTTTTTTCGAAAAAAAAACATATTTTTTTTCTATGAAGAATTGAAAGATTTTTCAAAAATTTGAGAAATTCTCATTCTAAATTTTTCATCTTTCAAAAAATTAAATGACTTTTTTATCCCGGAAACTTGAAAAAAAATCATTCTAGAGAGAAGTTATTTATAAGAAAAAAAAATATTTACCTACCTAAGTACTTTTTACAATTCCAAAAACTTTTAGAGATATTTACTCTTAAAAAAATGATTTATAGTCATTTTTCATTCCAAGAAAAATCAAAAAAACAATTTACTCACAAAAAATGAGATTTTTTTCTTTGAAAAATTGCTGGATTTTTATCTTTAAAAATTTCAACTTTCAAGAATATCTTAACTCTAGAAAAATGATAAATTTTCCTCTTAAGAGAGGGAAGTTTTTCACCAAAAAAGCAATGATTTTTTTTCTTCCAAAATGAAAAAAATATTTTTACTTTTGAGAATTTGAGATTTTTTTTTTCAATAGAAAAAAATAAAGATTTTTTGTAGGTAGGTATAATATAGACTGTACAAATAATTTTATTTCTGAAAATAGCTAAAATTTTTCCTACGAAAAATTTAAAAGAGGTGCACTTTTAGAAATTTGAGGATTTTTTCTCCCAAAAGAGGAAAAATTTTCTCTTCGGCAAAATTGAAGTTTTTATCATTCAAAAAATAATTAGATTTTTATCAAGAAAACTTGAAAAAAACACCCCAGAAAAATTCAGTATTTTTTTCAAAGTCCAAAAACACTGAAGATTTTTTACTTCTAAAAAACGATGTACCCACGTACCTATTGTTACTAAAAAAAAAAATTATTACCTACTTTTTAATAAAATAAAATTTTTTTCCTTAAGTTTGAATTATTTTCTCTCCGTACAAATTAAGAATTTCTTCCTTCAGAAGACAGGAGTTTTTTTCATTAAAAAAGTTTTTACTAAAATTTAAAAAACTGGTATTTTTTCCTGAAAAAATTGGAAAATTTCTGCTTTTAAAGTATTTAAAAAATATTTTCACTCCAAAAAATTAGTGAAATTTTTGTCTTACAAAAAATGAAAATTATTTTTGTTCAATAAAAAGAAAATTTTCCTCCAAAAAATTGAAGTTTCACTCGTCGACTCCAAAAAAATAAATATTTCCTGTTCCAAGAAATTTCCGATTTTTTTCTCCAAAAAAAAGTTGAGATTTCTTTTCAAAATATTTTTCTTGAATAATTTGATAAAAATTTTTATTATAAATTTTTCAGACGATTTTCAACAAATTATTTGGTCATAACTTTTAAATATTGGACTTAGATAGATGAGTGGGGTTGTGCCATTGTAAAGGGCATACTTTTTTCGTTTGGTAAATATGACAACTTTTCGAGTTATTACAGAAAAATGAAAAAAAATGTCACTTTTCTACGTGGGTACACGTTTTTTCAAATATTTTGCTCGTGCCAGCATAGACTTCCTAGTCAAATAGTTATAAAAATGACCAATCCATGAAAACATTTGCTGCCCGACGCTGCAAATGCAAGTTTGAAAACACTCAGCCAAACCAAAAGAAAAATTTCCGATGAGCACAACTCAGCCCCTATGGTCCGGAGGTTAGGCAAACATATTTACATCGACTCACTATAAGTTGAATATTTACTGGTTAGAAGGCTTTACTCTGAGGCCGGTACACCCTGTAGAAATCCGGATTCTAAAATCGTTAAAACATTTTTGGAATTTCTTCATGCTTACCTTAGAGGTAAATTTCGCTTTCGAGAAATTTAACCATTTTGTCCAAATTATGGAGAAAATATTAAAGAATAATAATTTTACCATTTCGAATAAATACCTATTATATTGGTGTTAGTAAATTGTGAAAAGTTGGTAAACTATATCGCATGAAGATTTTCCAACATGAAACAGTCGATGTTTGCAAATTATGAATTAATTTTGTGACCACCTTAAACGTACCTATTTAGGTATCTACTTTGAATGCGGCGAGTCGGAATAAATATTTAAAACTTCCTGATACGGAAATTATTTTATTTTTCCAGTAGGTATCGTCAATCGTGTTTACAAAACAATGATAAATGCGACCGTTTCATCCTACCTACGTATAAAATTTATCATGTTCCCTTTTTTAGACCATTTTAAGAGCGGTCATTAATATTTTTTATAATTTCATATATTAATATATACTTTAACAAAAAAAATAAATTTTAAATAATATATTTAATTTATTTGATCCTATTTTAATAAATATACCTTTAAATTATATGTTTCTAATAATACGTGTTTTTATCTGACGAATAAAAATCTGAGGCGAAAAATTAAGCCTGGTAGGCTATCTTGTGTGTACATGAATAGGTTTCGATTTTCATCGGTAAAAGTTCTTCGCTGTAGGATAAGGTCTTTTTATGCCCTTTTAGTTTGAAATACAGTTGAATTTTTAATAACTCATTGATGTTTTTCCTGCGTTCTTTTACTAAAGAATTTATTTTATTTTTTTAAGCCTCGAGTGTTTCCGTGTTCCTTTGTTTCTCTCTTAATTTAATAAAGTTGAGTTAAAAATTATTAAGACGGAGGAGGCCGCCCTTTTCTTTTGTGAAAAAATAGTGAACCCCTTTCTCGTGTAAGGCTGTACAAGACACGTGTACATACCTTAAAACAACGATTGATACATAATTTATAAATCATGTCTGGATACTGTCGATGTCTATGTCTCATGTAAATGCATTTGTGATTGATTTTTTTTCTTGTAATTTTCCAACCGACTTTGTTCATTTATTTTCTGCTCCAAATCTACTTCAAAAATCGTAAAAAAAATTTATAGACTGAACTCACTTAATCACACTAACTCGAGACCACGTGCACGTACCTATAGGAGAAAAAATTATTCTAGCCCAAGATATCTTAAAAATTCCAAATCTAATAATCTAGGTATTTGTCTAAAATAATTCAAAGATTATTTATAGTAGGTACGTATATTTTAAAGTGGACAGCATTGCTGACTAAAAACATTAATTTCAATTTACAAGTGTTTTCCTCTTCAGCTAAAGTCTTTTTTTATAAATTATCGTTAATGTTGACATGTGGTTGACATTTTACATACGCTGATGTGACAGGTTTAAAACGTTGGCAATTTCTGCGAAGAAAATTTCAAAAAATGAATTTGTACAAAAACGAGATATTAAAACGCTGGTACTATTTTTCTTTGAGGTATGAGTATTGTTGAAATTTCAAACATGCTACCTTCTGATGTAATTCGAATTGAAAAATGCGTCTATAAAGATGCTGAAGGAAGCTTACTCGTAGCAAAATATGAGTTGGTGAGTGAAATGAGAAAAAAAAAAGAAAGATATACGCTCGTATTTCAGTTGGTTATTAAAGCTGAAAATTCAATTTGAGTTGCAGGTTTACGTATTTACTAGGGTGGAATGATTTTGACTTTTTTTCGAAAATCGAAACAGCCTGGGGCACAAAAGTTGTGTTTTGGTGTCAAAATAACATGGTAAAAATTTGAGCCCCCTCGGTCAATATTAACCCATGCTTCAGGGGGTCCAAAGTTTTCAAATTTCAGTAAAATTTCTCATATAGGTAATAAAAAAATTTAAAAAAAAATTAACAATTTTTCAGAGGTCTAGTCGATGGTAGGGGTCCTCTTGGTGACCCAGAACCCGGTCATCCATCAAAAAATTGCATAAAAGTATAAACAGGGGTTTCCAAAATATCCACATTTTTGCATAATTACACCAAAATCAAGAAATGCGCGAATATTTTTATTTTTTGAGATATGTTGCATATTTTGAGGTTTACATATTTGAAAATATCTTCAAAATGAAAGGGAAGTCCCATCACCACCACCCCTCCATAGAAAATGGGACATTTTGCTATGAAAACTTTGTCCTGTGTTTTTTAATGAAATTACTCATTTTACCTACTTTGTATTAGGGCAAAGTGAAAAAATTATCACTCTAATTACTATATGCATGAGAGCGGTTCATTTTGTGTTGAAAACATCCCATCAGAATATTAGATTCCTTCCTCAAAGGCGCAGGGCGTTAGGGATCCTCAAAGTGGGGTCAGTTTTGGAAAAACAAAGTTTTCATGGCAAAATGTCTCATGTTCTATGGAGGGGTGGTGGTGATGGGACTTCCCTTTCATTTTGAAAATATTTTCAAATATGTAAACCTCAAAATATGCAACATATCTCAAAAAATTAAAATATTCGCGCATTTCTTGATTTTGGTGTAATTATGCAAAAATGTGGATATTTTGGAAACCCCTGTTTATACTTTTATGCAATTTTTTGATGGATGACCGGGTTCTGGGTCACCAAGAGGACCCCTACCATCGACTAGACCTCTGAAAAATTGTTTATTTTTTTTTATTTTTTTTTTATTATATGAGAAGTTTTACTGAAATTTGAAAACTTTGGACCCCCTGAAGCATGGGTTAATATTGACAGAGGGGGCTCAAATTTTTACCACGTCATTTTGACACCAAAACACAACTTTTGTGCCGTAGGCTGTTTCGATTTTCGAAAAAAAGTCAAAATCATTCCACCCTAGTAAGTATTTACTCATCTATTTGCGTAGTATTATTTTTATGCAAGTATTTTCAAATAAGTTTGCATCGAGAAAAATCTTGTAAATGAAAAGAAAATTACGTTGGTTGGGATGTTATAAAATTGTTTGAAATGCGGATATTTGCCGCTCTACGTCAGAAAAATGTACCATCCACTCTATTCTTTATCTCGAAATTATGAGAACCTCAATTTTCTCCTGGGAAGCATTTTTTAAATTTTTGGTTCCAAAACGATTTCGAGAAAATAGGAATTTTGATAAATTTTCATAAAATCAAGGTTCGAACAAATTTTGAAAAATGGTTTCACAATTATTTGAACATTTTAAGGAATAAAATATCTACTTATATGCTTACCTAAGATTCGGTCTGTTTGACATTCCAACGATTCTTTTGCAAAATTGTAACAATTTTGGGTATATTTCAAAGTTTTTTATTTTTCGATATTTTAACTGGAAATAACTTTTAAAAAGACGTGTTTTCCTGTAAAATCAAAAACTCTCATTGAAATTCATTTTTTACCATTATTACTTACTCTGAGAAAGTCTTGTAACTGCTCAAAGCAAAATTAGCATTGCAATTATAAGCTAAGTATAAGAAGTGAAATTTTCTTAATGAAAAATTATCTCAGATAAAATTACAGAAAAAATTGAAAAAATTGATTTTTTTTTTCATAAAATTACCTTTAAAGAACATATTTTTTTATTTTTTTGAAAATTTTCTTTGGAATTCGAAGAGAAATTTTCAAATATATCTGCATATCTGAAAAAGGTTTCTTTTTCAAAAATTGTTCTCATTTTTTTCAAACATCCAAAAAAAACTACATAATTTGGGTTGACAATTAAAATTATATTTTGGATAGGCATTAAAAAATTATCTGGGAAAAAATTTCATTTCAGAATAAAATTTTTTAACAAAAAAAAAATAATAAGTAATTACATAGGTATATAAAAATTTCATAAAATAATTACCCAAATATTTAATAGAAAAAAAGTTTAAAATAGATATTTCATTTTTCTACAAATTTTCTTTTAAAAGTGACATTTTTTCGAAATTTTTCGAAATTTTTTTTCAAAATCTTGAGAAATTTCTTCTGATGTCTTCTTCAAATTCTTTTCAATTTGAAAAAAAAAATACCTCGTTAAGGAAAATTTATATTGAAAAAATTTCTCGGAAGAATTTTTCATAAAATTCTCCATGACACGTGATTTTTTTTTAAAGACACATTCGTGAGAAAAATTTTTAGTTAGTATAAATTTTTTTTATAAAATTTCTGAAAATGTAATTTTTCTATTTCACAACAGTTGATTTCATCAAAATTTAGTGAGCATAAGATTCATCTTCAACACATTTGTAAATCAGATAACTTTTAATTACACAAACTCATAAATTTTTTTAAGAAGCAGTAGTTCGAAGTCGGGTGTTCAAGCTGAACCTAAAATTTAAATGAGCTACATTTGATTGCTTATGGATGCAGAAATAGGTAGTCAATCCCACGTTCCCACCCAGAAAACACCAAAACTGCAAAAATTAGAATACAAAATGCACCACCTTATTAAAAATCACGTTTGTTTTTTTTTTTTTTTTTTTTTTTTTTTTGCAGAACAATCTACCTAATTTTTGTAAAATTAAAAAATCTCAATTAGGTAGGTATTTTGAAAAAAAAACTAATTTTTCGGAGAAAAAAATGTTACCTATTACTTAATCCATTGGAGAAAGAAACCAATTTTTCGGAAAGTAAAAAAAAATCTTAATTTTCTTGAAAAAAAATAATAGATTTTAGAGAAGAAAAGGCTGTTTAAAAAAAAAAAGAAATCTTTTATTAAAAAAATAAAACATTTTTTCGTAGTTCAATTTTTTCAGAAAAATTTCTATTTTCAATTTTGTGAAAAAATAAAAATGTTCTTTATTTTATTTGGAGAAAAAATTCGTCAATTTTTTAGAGAAAGAATCTTTTAATTTTTTGGAGAAAAATTCTCCCAATTTTCAGAGAAAATCCTTTAATTTTTCTTTCATGAGGAAAAATGGTTTTTTGGCGGGGAGGGGTTCTTTGTTTATTTTGAGACATGAATCATTTTTTTGAAGAAAAAAAAATATACTAATTAGGTAGATAGTAACAGATTGCTTTCACCGTTCTTTTAGAAATGAATAAATAAATAAATATATAATAGGTACCTACCTATTCTTTAAAATCTTTTAAATTTTTTGAAAAAATAATATCAATTTTTTGGGAGGGAAAAATCATTCTCGCATTCATAATTTGAAAAATTTCAACCGGACGTCACCTCTTAGGAGAAAAATGATTGAGCTGCACCCTTGAAAAATACCCCAGAAATCACACCATCTATTCATTATTTCAATTTTCCATACCTATCTAGGTACTTATTATTTGATCATATAAAATTCTAAAAAAAAATAATAATAATTGAATAGGATATGGACATAGACCTTGTTTAGAAGATGGGACTTGGTATCGACATCCAGAAAGCAACAAAACTTGGTCAAATTATACCACATGTGTGGATGTAGATGATCTCGCGGTACGTAACCAAATCCAATACTTATTATTTATAGCAATATTAATAATTTATTTATCCACCTACGTAGGTACTTCAATATATTGTATTTATGTTATCAGTTATCACCTTGTCATCGTTCGCTTTTTATTCAAAACTTGAGAATATTTTTCGAAATTTTTTCATTCAAATCGAATAGGTATGTTCCCTCGCATTTTACATGTTTTCTCTTAAAATAAAAATTCATCTCGATAACGCGATAAATAAACAAGTTTTCCTCAAGACTGGAATCTCGTCGAATGACACCGACCGTCGTTCGAGTACCTTTTACTCGAGATTAAAATATGGTACGACAATGTCGGAAAAATTTAATTTGTGAATTTTCCTCGCACCGATAAAATTTTGTTCTAGTTTTTTTTGTTCACGAGTAAATGCAAAATTCTCTAGAGAGCTTGGCTATAAAATTTGATACACTGTTGCAAAAACGCATCTATTTTTTTTTTCTTCTTCTATTCTCGAGATATCTAGTGCATTTATATGCGAACGAATGAAATAGGTACCAAGGTACCTACTTCCTCGTGTCGTCATAATTCTGCGAAAAACTTAACTTTCGTATACGATGTTATAGCCGACAAGAATGTACCCGGTACTTTAACCAGTTTTTTCTTTTTAATTTATCATTAAACGAATGATTAAATATTAACAAACGTCGTGGTAAATTTTCTCGCTATTTTGTGTTATAAATTTGTATCAAAATATGGTAACAAAAGTAGCATTTCTAGCGAATGTAGTAAATTAAAAAACGAGCATAACGATAATTCGAATGTAGAACTTTCAAATGTTTTATTTCTTCGTTTAACTATTTTGTGTAAGAGATTTTATGGTGATAAATGAAAATAATAATTATTGTTTAATGGCTCGTTCAATGTATATAAATCAACAACGATAACTTGGGTATATTTAAATTCAAACCGGGTTGGATAATTTGCCAAATAATAAAGCTGACAATTTTAATCAATCAAATATCAAAGAGTCGTATTCACCAAACTGACACGAACGTCATCATCTGTTTGGAAATACATAAACGTCAAAAAGTATAGGTACCTTCTACGAGGTATTCCCTTGAGGTGTTAGAAGAGGCACATGACGAAGTGTGGTCGCCGACGCTAATGGGTATTCTATCAATGGAAAAAGCTCTCGTACCTACGTGTAGGTATCTTATAATTGTAATATATACCTACGTACCTGGTACTTATTGCATTTTCTTAAAGCGAACGACGACACTGTTTGAGTAATTTATCTTGTAATTTTCGATTATACTGTATCTACCTACATTGTACTCTAAATTTGTGTTACAGTTACGGGCAACTGTGAATACGATTTATAAAACCGGATATTTGCTTTCACTAGTTGCGTTAATTATTTCATTATTCATTTTTTATTATTTCAGGTTAGTATTATCGATTAATTTCAATGTAGGAATACGAGATCGATGCTGCGTACATGTAACATAAATGCGTTTTTTTTTCTTTTCTATTTCAGATCTCTAACGTGTACGAGAATACAGATTCATAAAAATTTATTCATTTCTTTATTGTTAAATAATTGTTTATGGCTGATTTGGTACGAAACTGTGGTTGACGATATCGCCGTTCTATTTGAAAATCCGGTAAAAATATATTATTTTTATAAATAATGTTCAATTGTCTAGATACCTATCCCCCTTCCTGCGTAGCAACCCAATGACTCCTGAATAGATTCCCATTTGTTTCGCTTTATTAAGTATATTGTAGCTAGCAAGCTTGCAAGGTGGTGCTGGTGGTTACTTAGAAAAAAATCCTCCTACTCAAACTGTATCAAGTTTTATCAAAAATTTTCTGCTGTAACCCAAAATCACCCGTACCTTAAAAATCTGTATTCTTGTCATTTTTTTAAAAATTAACAAATTTTGATAGTTTTTGGACGAACTTGACTTAAAAAAAAATAATAATAAAATGAAAATATCTGCTAAGTACATCAAGAGAGGTTATATTTTGAAAACTGTTCAATTGATAGGAAATGTTTTTCCATGAAAAATTAAAAGAAAATTAGATCATTGGAACATTGAAAATAATTTGATCGATTTGAAGTTACGTGTATTTTTTTGGCATTTCATTTTTAATTTGTGATTTTATCGTTTTTCTTTTAAAAACTATACACATTTTTTTTTGAAATGTTTATTTTTCTAATCAAAATTATTCTTAGGTAGGTACAATTTTTTTAATGATTTGAAAAATTTTAAGAATTTTTTTATTAGAATAAATATATCTTTTTTAATTCGTGTAAAATTAAAAAAAATTGAATGACCCTGTAGTGGGCAATAAATTTTATTTCGTTTTGAAAATTAACATTTCAAAATTCTAGGAAACTTGGCCAATGGCAATTGTGTAAAATTTCAAAAATTACTATAATTTTTAAAATTGATTAAAATTGAAAAATTGCAAAATTTAAGAGGCCAATCATATTTCTAAAGTTGACCAAATTTTGAATTTTTCCTCAAAGTATTTAAATTGTAAACATATTGAAAATTCACTTTTTAAAATTTTTGTAGGTATCTAAAATTTGTATAAAGTAATAGGTAAATTGATTAAATTTCAAATATTTTAAAAAATTAAAAAATTTGCAATTATTGAATTTCTAATAAACTGTAGTTTTTACCATAAAAAAAAAAAAATAAAAATAAAAACATGAAGAATCATTGGGAAGTTGGTATATAGGGCGTCCCAGTTCAGAGTAGCCAGATTTGAGATGTGGATATAGGTACAACAGAGTACCAATAACAAAGAAATCTATTGCGTAAATTCAAAATGAAGAAGCTACAAAGCTTTGAAAATTGGTATCTTACCAAGCAAGTTATGATTTTCAAAATTTGGTATTAAAAATTCAAAACTTTGTAAAAATTTAAATTTTGGTAGTTTTCAAAGTTCAATAAATTTTTGAATTTGGATCGATCCTTAAAATTTTTAAATAGTTGAATAAAAATTCTAAACTTGAAAATTGTTCAGAATTCGATAAAAAATTTGAATTTCTCTAGTTTCATAACTTTGATGCGTTTTCAAAATGGCATCAAATTTTGAAGTTTGATTGATTTTGAAAATTTAATATTAATTTTCAAAATTTGATAAAATATAAATTTTGTCATTTTCACAAACGTTTACGTTTTTTTGAAGTTGGGTCATTTTTGAAATTCACAATTAAGTAAAAATTAATAATTTGGGAAATTCTCAAAAATTAATTAAAATTGCAGTATTTATATGTGGCATTATTTTGGAAAAGGCCCCACTTTGGTTTTTTCATAGTTTTGAGAAAATCACATTATTAGGTAAAAATGTTCAAAGTGGGACGTTTTGAGTTATTGATGAATTCAGTAAGTGGAAGGTGTATTATTTCATGTGGACTAAGAATTCACTAGCGCAACTCGCGGGAAGTCGGTTAACTAAGGCATTTAAGTTGACCATCCATTTATCAAAATCCATATTACGACAGGTCCAATTTTGACTCAAGGAAAATTTTCAAGACCACCATGTTGTAGAGCATAAAATTTCCTTTCAAATGAGTGGTCAATGCAATTTTTAGCTATAATAGGGACAATTCTACAGTAATAAGAAAAATTGGGGGCAAAATTTTTAAAAAATTTCCCCAAAATTTTTATTTCCTGAACTTTCAACTTTGAAGCGCTGTAAAACGCTCAAAAATTATCAAACAGACTTCGAAAACATCTCATTGGACAGAGAATTTTCTACCCTACAAAGACCCGATTCTTAACTCATTTTGGACCGACAAGTCAAATTGGGACCTTTTCCAAAATAATGCCACATATACAAAATCAGAAGAAAAATGCTCCTTCGACTAATGAAATGATTTCAACCAGAAACGTTTTGACCCGTTTAAAATTTGAAACACCATTAAACAATGGAAAATTATCGGAGCTCCAAAGTACAAATATGTAAGTAATATTTGAAAAAATGACGTAACAACTCATTTTTCTAATTTTTCAAAATTCAGCAAATCTTTAAATTTTTTACTATGGAATGTTTTCAAAATTTGATAAAAATTCGAAATTCGATGGTTTTAATAAATTTTAAAAATGAGATGAATTGCTAAAGTTTGATAAATTTTTAGAATTTTCCATTCATTTTCAAAATTTTTTGTAAAATTTAAATATTGGTCATTTTAAAATCTTGATAAATTTTTGAAATTTGATCAACTTTTAAAATTTTTTAAATCAAGTAAAACTATAATTTAGGAAATTTTGAAAATTTCTTCAACCAGAAGAAAAACTTGAAAAAATATTTCTACAGGTAAAAAATCGACTGAAAAAATTATTTCGACTTGCAAAATGACTCGAAAGCAGAATTGTTTCGATTGGTGAAAATGCTTCGATTAGAAAAATTGTTTCTACTGTTGATAAATGATAATGTTTCAACAAAAAAAAAAAAAAAAAAAATCGACTTCAAGTAGAAATGTTTCTGCTGTTAGAAATGCCTCAACCAGAAGAAATAGTTCGACTGTTGAAAAAAAACTTCGATTAGAAAAAAATCTTGATTAGAAAAATAAATCGTCTTTGTGAAATAACTTCACTAAACTTTCAAAATCAATCAATCTTGAAAATGTGGTGTAATTTCGCAAATTTATTAAACTTACAAAATTGCCAAAATTCCAATTTTGTAGTAACTTTTGAGAATTTCACAACTTTCAAATTTTGGGATTTTGATAATTTTTAAAAATTTAGTAGGTACTCGGTAGGTACCTATACTTACGTATTTATCAAGAAAAACTCATTTGACCTCGCTGGAGGGTATCCAGGAGCAAAAAATTTTACAGCTGAGCATTCAGACCCTCAAGATCAACTTCTGTCACTTAATTTAAAAATTTCATCCAAAAGTCGACCCAGCTATGCTCTCTAATAAATTTAAACAGTTTTTAAAAATGTAAAACTTTGAGAAAATTTTCAAAAATAATTGAATTTTTCCGAATCTCAAAATCTTACAAATCACCTAAAGTGATTATTGTAATTTTCAGAACATCCCAAAATTATCTCGAAGGAACCACAGGAGGATACTGATTGCATTACATTACAACCCGGCGGAATAAAATAAAAAGCTTTCTTTTTACCCCGAAAAAAAATCATCCAACGTAGGTAGTAGGTACTTACCTAGTAAGATACAACCGATTATATATTTTCTTAAGGCGCTAAAACAAACCAAGCTAGCGAGAGAAACTTAAAAATGATGAATGTCTTCCTGTAACAGCACTAATAAAAATGATAAAGCGTAAAACGAAAGGCGCGAGTGGAATAATATTTTTGTATCGTTTCTGCAGATAAGCGAAGGATAATACATTTTGATTTGGTCGTTTTTTGTTTGTTTTGTTTTGCCTTTGTAAAACAACCAACGATTGGGGTATTTTCAAGTACGGTCTGTTTGCTTGATTCGGCTTATAGATATACAAATAGTTATGTAGGTCTGTGCCTTAACATAAGATTAAGTTCAAGGATGCTACAGTATGGCAAAAAATCCAATAACAGGCGGATTTGTATAGTCGTAGTTTGAGTATTTCAATAGCAAAGCAAAATTATATAGATGATGAAAAAAATCGTTTTCATGGGATATGAGAACTAAACTCGAGCTTGTATAGTTAAATTTTGCTCTGTAGGGAAAGTTAAGGTTTAGGCAGAATAATAAAATTAATCTGCTCTTTCATTTTGCATTTGAATAAGACGCGTAACTTCATTTTCCTACACATGAATAGATGTATAGTGCTTTCTTTTTGGCGTGTTTTTTGACTCATTTTTTTATTTGGAGGTAATGCAAATTGTAGACACGATTAATTTGATTCAGATTTGACTGAAAATATTTCGTGAAAATCAGCAAAGATTTATATTTCTTTTTAAAAACTTTTATAAAATGTATTTCTTCTAAAATTAAATTTTTTCAAAAGAATTTTTTGTACCTACAATTTTATTCTTCAAATTCTGGTAGAATTCCTGAATTTTTCTGCATAGAAACCTTTAAAGGAATTTTCGTTTCTGCGAATTTATTTTCAAGAGAACATTCGGTGCTAAAAAATATTTCTGTTTTTTTTTTTTCAAATTCATAGATTTTTTTAAAAACGATATTTGGTAAAAATGATATTATATACCTATACCTATTTCAAGAAATGTTGAATGGAGTTTCAGGAACAGTATTACTGAATTGGGTAATTCATTTTTGCATAACTTGTTTATGATTACAAAAACATGTTTAATTACCTAGGTACAACCTTTTGAAATTTAAAAAAAAATTTTCTCTGATTTTTTTAAAAGGAAATTGGTAAAAAAATTGGGTATCTTGAAAAAAAATGTAGAAGTTTTTTTTTTAGAAAGAAAGAGACAGAAATTTTCTAAAAAATTACGTGAATGTGATTTTTTTTTCAAGGAAATATCTTGTAGGTACCAACAAATATACTTATTCCTCGGAAGAATCGTGAAACTTTTCACCAAAATTTTTCAAAATGATATTTTGTAAAAAAGACACCCATCTTTGAAAAAATTTTGAAAAAAATATCCAAATAATCCTTTTATAAGATCATTTTTTATTTATTATAATATTAATTTTGGATGAATAATCCGAATTTTTTATAGAAATATAACTTCAATAATTTTTATTTTAATAATTATTCATTTAAAACGTAGTTGATTTTTCCATTTTTGGCGACTTTTTGAAAATGGCTAAAACCGCCTCCAAAAAACCATGTTTTGAAAAAAAAATATCTAAATTTTCAAAATACAGGGTGGCCCAAATAGAAAGGTGCATTTTGTTTCTGTTCAAGTAATGCTCTTATGTTGAAAAACGAAGAGTTACTGTTCGGGGATTGCAAAACTCAGGTGTCCCCGACTGTGTACAACCTATCTGGAGTTAGACCTTGAAGTTAACTGTTTCACCTTATCTTCATCCCACACTTTGATGACAAACTTTCATAAAAGTTTCATTAAGTGTGATTTAAAATATGCACCCTTCTATTTGGGCCACCCTGTAGAATCCTGAAAATCGGTTTGTACACTAAAGTCGGCCTCCCGAGTCGATTGGCACCATTTTCAAAGCGACCCGGAGCCCCCAAAAAAAGTTGACTTTTCTCTAGCGCACTGGAATAGCTCCAGACGGCGCTGTATTAACTTCGGCAGCTGAAAATTTAATTCTAGCGTTAGTATGATGCCATCTATCGATTGACGTAGTTGAATCCAAAATCCGAGGTGACGAGTTCGCACATTTTTTTTTTTGACAACTTGAAACTTTTGCATTTTAAAAAAATTTCCAAAAAATCAATTTCTCCAGCATATCATCCGAAACTTCGTCTACCCTCTCCTCGAGTCGATTGACACCATTTTCGAAGCGATCTGGATCCTCCAGAAAATGTTGACTATTGCCGTCGCGTCTGTAGAGATTACAGTGTGCTGAAAAAAAAATCAATTTTTCTGTAGGCTCCAGATTGCTTCGAAAATGATTCAATCGACTCGGGAGGTCGAGTTTAGTGCACAAACCAATTTTCAGGATTATATCTTGAAATTTACATTTTTTTTTTTCAAAAAATGTTTTTTTGGAGGTGGTTTCAGCCATTTTCAAAAATTCGCCAAAAATCGAAAAATCAACTTCGACACCTAAAAATTTGGTTGTGAGGTCTCAGTAATATGCTCTTCCAGTGGGCCAAATTTCAGCTCAATCGAAGGTAAGGAGTTGGCGAGGTTCCTTTGTGAAAATAATTTTCAAACCGGTTTGAATTTTTTTCTCAGAAAAATTTTTTATATCAAAAAATAGTTTTCAATTATTTTGAAAAATTTTTAAAAGAAGTATCTACCTACCTATTTTTAGACAGAACTTTTAAAATTTCTTTTTAGAAATATTTCAAAAATATTGTTTTTTGCAAATTTTCCCCCATTCGAATTTTTGGCCAATAAATATTTCTAAATCATTTTTTGAAAGAAACTTCGAATTTTTCACAATTTTTTTTCAGTGCAATATAATTATGTAGAGAAAAAAATATTTTTTTAAAATTTTGATGGGGATTTACCTACATTTTTTGGATCCATCAAACATAAACATTTCGTTTTTACAGATTTCATCCCAATAGATTTTTTTCTGTCAAAAAATAGTTGAATTATCAATTTTTGTGCAGGAAAACATTTAAAAAGAAATTTCAATACCTAATTTACAAAAAAAATTAATATGATGATTAAAATAAATTTTGGTAATTTAAAAAAAATAATAAAAAAGTTCTAAAACGAAGGTATTAGAAAAATGACGTTTTCTAAAATAAAATTCTCCTATTGAGATAATTGCCCATAAACAAGTAAGTATATATTTTTGGAGTTAAGAGGACATTTTTGAAAAAATTACAATTAGGTAATACATATATGTTCATTTTCGAGAACATAGTACCTTACTTTAAAATATTCAGCAAAAGTAAATGTACATTCCTCATCTCATATCGTAAATGCTTATTTATCCTGTTTTCACCTTAGTTTTTATTTACAAATATATGTACTAGTAGATAGGTATCTTGATTTTCCATTGTAGCTACGTATTTTGTTATTGGAATTTTCCACTCCCCACCTACGGTAAATCATGTTTTTCTGTATTTGCTTTTTTCGACATGGTTCTGTATAATCATGTACGATACATAAATTTAATAATGATAAATTGTTTTACACACTAACGATGCATACAATTTTGTAAACCTATACGTGTATTTTCTGATAATGGAACGCAGCCTTAAGCAATGTAATTTTATTCCCAACACTGGAACTTTTGGCTGGGTTAGAGAGAAAAAAATATTATTAATAATATTTCTTTGCGAAGTTCATTTTTCAAAAATAAAAGATTGACTGATGAAATTAATTAAAGACATTTTAAAGTATGCGGGTAAACATGAGAAATAGGTCATTTTTACAAACTGAAAAATTCCATCACTAGGTTCGTTCAAGCGCTTTTGTTTTTCTTGTTTTTGTTTAAAATTTTAAGAAATTCTTAAATTTTGCAAAAAGGGTGCCTCCAACACTAATAGCAACCTCAAAATTGTGATTTACAGTAATTTCAAATGAATAAAAATAACCCGTGTAGCAATTGTCGACATCGACATTTATGTCGACAAAATTCAGACACATTTTTTTCTCGGTTAACGATGAATTAAAAATGATATATGAGATTTAAAGTAATGTTCTATGTTAAACATAACTGTTCAATCAAAATTTTTGAATTTTTCTCAGTATTTTCCTGTAATTTAGAAAACATTGTTTTTCTACATAGACAAGTCGATGTAAAAATCGATACTCGATAAACGCATCGACGACTATGTCGATATTTTGTGCCAATTAAATTTACAAATTTTATATCCAAAAAGAACTAAAAACAATTAATAGGAACATTTTAAGCTGAGGAATAAACAATTTTTGAAAGAATCACAAAATGTTCTCATTTTTAAAAAATTTTGAATAATACAAGTACTTGTCGAGTTATTGTCGACATAATTGTCGCTGGTCGAATAATGCATCGACTTCACTGTCGACAGTGTCGACCAGAGGAATTTTAAGTCGAGTTAATGTCGATCTAATTGTTGAGGGTCGAATAATGCATCGACTTAACTGTCGACGTCTTGAGGGTGATTTTGATACTCGCAGATAAAGTGTGTTATGAATTAGTACATAAGGCTCTAAGAATTACCTCTTTGTTAGTTGGACACACATATGTCCAGCTACGAAGGTGACCTCAATGCCGCATATTTGACAAACTATCGAAGTGTTGGCTTGAACACTATTTTTGGTTTAATTTTATAACATATACCTCTAATTATTGAATATTTGAACTTGGCATTTTTTTCAACATCTCAGCATTGAAAATATCGATGTGGATGTCGATATAAGTGTTGACACATCGAAATCAGTCACTTTTCGATCGTACATGTCGACACGATTGTGGATGGTTTGTCGAGCTTATTATCGACATGTTTGTCGACTGTCCAAATATGGCTCGACATGTCGACGGTCGACAAATGTGTCGATAATAACATCGACAAACCATCCAAAATCGTGTCAACATGTACGATCGAAAAATGACCGATTTCGATGTGTCGACATTTATATCGAAATTAGCATCGACGTTGCTACACGGGAAATGGCTACATTCAAATAATTTTATCATTGTACGTGAAACTTGAAAGAAGGTTTTTGATTTTGAAGTGATACAGAATTAGTTGTGTTTTGAATTAAAAACAAGTTTAAAATTTAAAATGGAGTGTATATTATATGAAGAACTCGTGCTGGAGGTAGATGTAGAAGAATCCGAAGTAACTGAAGTAAGACAGGAGCAAAAAAAGAGGAAATATTAAAAGCTTCATGAAAAAAAAAACAAAAAAAAACCTATCAACCTATTAAGTAAATAATGGGTATACATAGAACTACACGGTGACTTGTGTCCCCTAGTGGAAAGGCACCTTTAGTTTTTAAGAATTTCTTAAATTTTTAAACAAAAACAAGAAAAACAAAAGCGCTTGAACGAACCTATGTATAAATTTTTCACGCTTTTACGCAATTTTTTTTCCATCTCGTAACGTAAAAACAAAAGGTGTAAAATAACATAAAAAATTTCTTTTTGGTCTCATGGCTCAAATTTTAAAGTTACAGAGAACATTCATAATTATATAGGCTTAAACATATTAGTGATAAATATTATACCGCTAGGTTGTGTCATTTTATAACATTTGTCACAATACACAATTTGCCCCTATATAGTAAATTTTTTGGTAGATTCTTATTCGAAAATTAGGTTTATGACGAGTTAATAAAATTTATTTTCAGGCTTGGTGTCAAATACTTCACTTACTCGTTCAATATTTCATGGTGGCAACGTACTTCTGGATGTTTTGCGAAGGTCTCTATCTATACACGATATTGGTTGTTACATTTTTGACGGAAAGCCGAGTCATGGGTTGTTTATACGGTATTGGCTGGGGAATGCCTGCGGTTTTAGTGGCATTATATGCGTATCTAAGGATAAGATCGTCGCCTTTGGAAACAATACAGTATGTACATGATATATTATTTATATACCTAGTAGATGATAAAATGAGGTAGATTCAAATTAATTTACGTAGGTACCTATACCTACCTACGTAGATCCGAGAACTGTGAACTTTTTCTTATTTTACTACGGATTCGTCGAGTTTGAATTTGAAATCAAGTTAGATAAATATAAAAAGTTGAGGTGAATGAGAAAGGGCAAAGGACAATGAGAGAAATTAAAAAAGTTTTCTTATTCCTTTGTGTTTAATTTATTCGAAACAATTTCACCTTTTGGTGAAAAATACTTTTAAAGTGAGTTTTTGACGCTTTTGATGTGAACTGAGATGTTTTTAAATAATTGAAAACTACGGGGAAGATTTCTTTAGTTTGATTGTACTTGGTACTTTATTTTTGATTCGATAAAGTTTGCAATATTTCAAATAATGCATTTATTATTGTAATATGTATTACTATTTTGATACTTGATTCGCGAAGGGATAACTCAGATACTATTTTTACAATCTAAAATCGCGAATGTGAAATGAAAGAGAGCGATTCCTTCATTCTTTCTTATAAACTCGTACCTATCTACCAAATTTGAATATTTTCATTACCAGACAAGTTGACGTTTCATCAAAATTTTTCTAAATTTCAATGAAATTTCATACAGTTTTTCCCCTAACATTTTTCTACGAGTAAATTGCTGTTTTTTTCAATTTTTTTTACATTTTCCAAAGATTTTTTTTTCTAAAAATTTTTCTGTAATAGGTACAGGTACATTAAATTTTTTTACAACTTTCTTTCGAAGTGAACTGTTCGTTAAGATCGTTTCTAAATTTTTCAAAAAAAAAATTCAATAATTTTCATCAAATTTTTTTATTTTGGATTACCTACTTCCAAGGAGATAAACTGTGATTTTCTTCAAAATTTTCCTTCGGTGTTTTTCCCAAATTTTCCCAAAATTTTTAATAAAGTTTTTCCAAAAAAATTGTTGATCATTATGCTTAATCAATTTTTTTATCAATTTTATCCATGTAATAATTGTCAGGATTGTACCTATGTATTTACCTATGTCTTGTTTTTTCATTCTTTTTTCTCATTTCAATTATTTATTAGGTATTTGTATGTAACACATGTACGAGTATTTGCGGCGAAACGATATGCAATTCTATTAACGTCTAAGTAACTATGCTTACCTTATTTTTCAGAAAAAAAAAAAAAATGAAAAATATCGGTAATTTGTCTGACATAAAATTCGTTCGCGAAAAAAAAATATCATCTTAAAAAACGTGTTAAGAATTGTTTAAAATAGGTACCTACTTTTTTTGTTGTTTCAAACTTTTTTTTAAAAAACCACGCTTTTATTTAAAGTTGGTCACTTTGTAAAATGTTATTCATAGGGAAAGAGTAATGTCTTAAAAAACAAAAAATAAAATTTACTTGAATACAAAAATGTGTCATGAAAATTTTTTTTTCAAAAATTTTAATGATGAAAATCGTGGTGGGGCGTTAATCGAAAAGGTATTCGTTTGCTTCTCGCACACCCCACCACGCTTTTCATCATTAAAATTTTTGAAAAAAAAATTTTCATGACACATTTTTGTATTCAAGTAAATTTTATTTTTTGTTTTTTAAGGCATTACTCTTTCCCTATGAATAACATTTTACAAAGTGACCAACTTTAAATAAAAGCGTGGTTTTTTAAAATTTTTTTACATTTTTATTTAACTCTTTTTGTCGTTGAAAATATTTTAATTTCATAGTTTTACTCCTCGAAAACTAACATTTTGATATCAATGTTGTGAATTTTGAAATTTTCAAAATGGAACCCCCTCATAGGGGTCCAATTTGGGGTCAAGGGTAAATTTAAGTTCGAAAATCGAATTCAGCGACCTCGAAAACCCCTAATGTGAGCACTATGTTCTTTCAATTCCAGTAAAATATTAAATGAGAGAGGATTGGTCGAAAACATACATTTGGTTCCATGAGACAAACATACATACATACATACATACCAAGCTAATAAAAGCGTGGTAAAAAGAAAAAGAAAAAAAAGATAAGACTGTACTTATTAAAAAGCGTGGTAAAAAGAAGTTTTAAACATTGTTTTTAAAACATCAATCTTATGAATTTTCAATTGAATTTATTTCCGAATTTGTTCGTTCAAGTGTTTCTCATTTTTTCTCAAAACCTTAATAATTTCAATATTGAAAATTTTCAAATAATTTTCATAATTTTTTCTTAATTTTTTTACTGATTTTCTAAAGCATTTGTTTATCAATTTTTTTCCTAATTTTTCTCTTAAATTTAAATTTTAATCAAAATTTTTAAGAGGTTATATCGAAATGAAAATACCTAAATAAATGATTAAATAAATATAATAGGTATAATAGGTACTTGAGTACACCTTTTTAAAAAAATGTTTCGAGGAATTTGTTTGAAAAAAGTTAAAAAAAATTGTTGGCTGTTCTTTGTTTAGAATAAATTATTATCTTTGATTTTATGCTTCACGTAAAAGTGGTGTAATTGCCAATTCATGAAATAAACCAAAAATAGTCTGTTTCATGAATTAGTCAAGAAATTTCCTTTTTTTTTCACGATTTAGGCAAAATATGTTATATTTAATGCTAAATTCATTGTTTCCATTGGGAAAAAAACTATCAGCTTCCTTGGAGTAAAAAAATTTTCTTTTGTTATTTGCAATAAGAATAGTCCTTAAATTGTTAGGAAGTGATTGTTTTTTTGAAGAGGAAATAAACTTAAATTTTTTTAGTAGAAAAATTTTGCATATTTTTGAGGTAAAAAATTTGATGTTTTGTCAAAAAGATGTGTTTCTCAAAAAAAAAAAAAAATTATTATGCATAAAAATCGAGACAATTTTTCTTTTAAAAAATTTAAAAAATATTATCACAAAAAACCAAGTGAATTTTCCCCAAAAAATTGAAAGTATTTATTTAAAAAAAAAAAAAAAATCATGTTCTTTTTTCTCCTAAATGAGAAGTTTTTTATCTCAAAAAGTTGAAAAATATTCAACTTCTAAAAAATTGTAATATTTAATTCTGCATAATTCATGAAACAGGCAATTTTCTTGCCTGATTCATGAAATAGCTAATTGATTTTTTTGGTAATTTGAAAGAAATTGCAGTTGACAAATATTCCTAAAAAATTGCAAGGAAATCAAAAAAAAAAGTTCAATTTTTCTCTTTTCCCGGTCTTGCTTTTAGTTCATAAAAAAAATCAAATTAGTTTCAATTTTAATTTTGAATTTTTTTAGTTCACATTATTTTCAACTGAATCTAAACTCGTCTAGTAACTTTCTAAATCGATCTTCGAGGTCATTTATGCCATTTATCAATTTTTTTAATTTTAATTTTTAATTCAACTTTCCTCCAATTTTCAATTTTGTTTCAGTTCTCATTATTTACTAATTTTCTAAATCAGTTTTTGAATTGTCAATTTTTCAGTTGTTGGATGGAAGAGTCGCTCTATTCAAGTGCTCTATCTGTTCCCGTGTTGATCTCAATGTTTGCCAATTTCGTTTTCTTAGTCAATATCGTACGTTTGGTAGTAACAAAATTACCTTCATCCAGCGCAGGCCAATCAATCACACCGCATTCATCGCTTCGAGAGAAATCATCGTTCAAGTTGAGAAAGTACGATGCTGATTCCTCACAAATATAACAATTTCCCAGGCTACAACAATAAAATAATATACCTATTAATAGGCTATGTTCAATGAATAGTTTCAGAAAAAGCACTCTAAGCCGAAACGACAGTCAAGAACCTTCGGTTTCTTCCGGAAGGATTTGCAAAGCAGCCAGGGCAACATTGATCCTAATTCCTTTGCTTGGATTGCAATATTTCGTGACTCCTTTCAGACCGGAACCGGGCACTTATTGGGAACCTAGCTACCAGATAACGTCAGCAGTTGTCGCATCCGGACAAGTAACTATGTTTTTGAATAAAATCAACGTTATTTTATACTTTTGTGAAAATGTGTGATTAACTAATAATATTACGATCAGATGAAAATAAGATTATGTTGGAATAGATTATGTTACCTTGTAGGCGATAAGGACTGACAAAATTTTAGCGGCTGTCGAGATTGATTTTGTTAATAATTATTGCTTTGATGTTCACAGGGCGTTTGCGTTGCGTTATTGTTTTGTTTCTGTAACGGAGAGGTAAGCCTACCATTTTAGTTCTGTTTGATGTGGATGTATCTTGATATTAAACGTTTATCGTACGTTTTCCCCTTTTGAAGGTGATATCAGCCATTCGTAGGAAGTATAATCAATGTGTGATTACTGGCAGACGTTCGTGGCAACCTTGTTCTGCAACTACGACAGTTTCAGTAAGTGTCAAATTCAAATTAGTGAAAATGATCAATAAGTAAAGACGAGTGGATCACCAAAGTACTGATTTTTTGGCACCACCGAAAATTTGCCAAGTCCAATACTACAAAATAAACACTAGATATTCAAAATTGGGGGAAAGGAGGGGTCCAAACGAAATTTTTGTAATAAGCAAAATTATTCCTATGACTACAAGCTACAACTTTTATTTGAAATTTTTTTCAATTGAACCCCTCCCTTCCAAACGATTTTGCATAACACTCTGAAGATACTAAGTAATTAAAAATTAGAGGAACGAGAGAGGAAGGGGCTAATTGAAAAAATTTTCAAACAAAAGTTGTAGCTTGAAGTCCTAGGAACAATTTTGATTATTACAAAAATTCCGATTGGATCCCTCCCTCTCCTCCGATTTCACATAACATTAAGTAAACACTTTTTCAAAATTAGGGGAGGGGTCCAATCGAAAAAATTTTCATACAAAAGTTATAGATTGAAGTCCTAGAAGTAATTTTAGTTATTATAAAATTTTCGATTCGACCCTCCCCTCCCCCCCCCCCATTTTGCATAATATGAATTTCTTATATTATTGAAAACTGTTGGAGGTAGGGGTCCAATTGAAAAAAATTTCAAACAAAAGTTGTAGTTTGAAGTCTTAGAAATAATTTTGATTATTACAAAAATTGTGATTGGACCCCTTCCTTCCCCTCCAATTTTTGAATTCAAGTATCTATGTAGTATTGGACTTGGAAAATTTTCGATGATGCCGAAAAATCAGTACCTACTGCGGTGATCCACTCTTCATTATAAGTACCTACAATTTGGTAGGTACCTACCTGTTTTAAGTTCCTAACTTCTTACTCTTTGCTGTAGTTTGATTACTGAACGCGATTGTATTTATAATTTTGATCAATCCAACTCGGTGCTGAATAGCTTCTCTATTTTGACACTACAAACACATTTATTAAAATTAAGTTCATCAATTGTACACTCTGGACGTCGATTACGATTACCTACCTACCTTTTGCTATGAAATGCCCATGCCGCCACATCACGTAATTTTCCTGCATCAAAACAAACGCTTCGATCGAATGCTAAATGGTATTACACTATTCCTACATGATTACATATTTTGAAAGTCACATATCGATCCTCAATACCTATCACTTTGTACCATACTTACCTACCTCGGCACGTACAACGCCACCAATCATTTACAATGAATTAACTTTATGTAATCTAATGAATGATTTTAGCTATTCTTCTGTTGTCAGTTCAGTAGGTCGTCTCTAATGCAACACCAGCACAGCAATCAGCAACACATACAGTTGAATCAACAATACATTCCTCAGCCTGAATCGGAAGTTTTCACACCACCTTCGACCCTTTTCCATAATGTCGAAAACGTTAAAAGTCAAAAATCTGTTTTACTATGAGATTAATATTGTATCGCGTTCCTTTTGCCCTTTTTTTCATTCTTATGTGTAATGCTTTGATATTGATTACTTGACTATGACTATAAGTATTATGTGGACATGAATGTTTTCTGTTTTGTGTTCTTTCTTTGTTTTTTTAATTTTTTGTAGATTTCGTTTTCTCCGGTGTATCTATTAATTATTAAGTTATCGTATGAATGTCTTGAAATGTTTTATTTTCGATGTAACCTACGTACACGTAAGTACGTATATATCTACTTTTAATAATTATGAATATTTTTTTTATTATTATTTGGATCATGAAATGTGCAAGTCTCAGTATCGATTGATGCTATTGTCATTTTACAAAAAATTCGTCAAAATTTGATACGAAAAAAATGACGATTTTTTTTTGACTCGATTTACGTTGTTTTTATTATTATTTTTTTTTAATTAAAAAAAAAATGAAAGTAATGGTGGGAAAAGTTACTTTATTTCGTAACATTTCGATGTGTTATAAGTTAATATGATGGACCAAAGAATAGGTTTCCATTTTAATGTTGCTTTTTGTCTATTTTTGATTTGCGTTTTGTAAGTTTTTTTCCTAAACTGAAGTTCGATTTGTATTAAAATATAAAGTGGTTTTACCTTACTTAACTTCATGATTGATACAACAATTTTCAAATGTAATTATATGTACCTACCTAATTTAGATTATACCTGATTGTAAACAAATACCTATTTACATGATTGAAATTAGTTTTTTTACTGGAAACCGATTCAAAAACCAGCGAAATAAAGTTGTAAGCTACTATAAGCTCTAATAATTCGAAAGCTCTCTTGTGATTTAGAATCTTTCTCAATTTCTCTTATACCTAATAATTGTTTTATCTTACGAATCTTTTTTCCATAATTGTGTTTACGAATAATAAATGTTTTTTTTCAAAAAAGTGAGATATTCATTAAATTGGAGGCGAGTACTTATATAAAGTATTTTTCTTTTAATTGACGTTTTGGTTGCTTTTTGAAAAAGTATACGAATACCTAATAGCACGAGAATAATAAAAATTGTAATACACAAAATTTTTACTACAAGATTCATTTTAAAAACAAAATAGGTAGTTGAATTTTCCTCATATCAAATTTTTTTCTCCCATTTTATGTAGGAATATTTCAAAATGCAATGTTAATTGTATATGGTATTTCGAGACATCAAAATAAATAACTATACGTACATACATAAAGTTTTTAAAAAAACAAAAAAATCCCATAAACATTTAGAAAACATACTTAGACATAAAACATCACAAAAAGTATAAAAAATGGATATCATACTCACAAAATTTACACACCAATGTACAAACACTTAATATAAATATAATACACGCATAAATGAAGAAGATATAGTAGGTATTTAAAGAAACCGAAAGATTGGTTATCTATCGTAATAAACGAAAAACATAAAATATTTGTTGTTCTGTCATTCGGTAACGAAAACACAATGCGTCATTTTAGCAATTGTGAAATTTTAAAAATTATTTTCAACTCGTCCTTTCTGTTAAGTACCTCAGTATTTCGAATTTGGGTACAACTACAACCTATACCGCATCTCTTCCAAAAGAAGGTTGATGTGTTGTTGCTGTTACATGCGTCACATGAGTACCGGTTCTCTGCAATTTCTTGTATGAAAGTTTCAACGCCATGTGCACATCTACGCTGGCAAAGCAGAAAAGAATCGACACCCACAAACCCTGAAATAAATAAAACATATGAATACTTGTTCAAAGAAAACGAAATTAACCTTTGAAATTCGAATTTTAACACTTGATTTGAACCACACACGTATTGTCAAGCAAGCAGGTATTTTCAGGGAGGGGGCTACGAATTTTTTTGGAATTTATTTCCTGATTTTATTGCAAAACAGTTTTTTTAAAAATCATTTCCATTTAAAGTGTCAAAAAGATGGTTTAAAATTTCAATTCATGTTTAAGTAAATTAAAAAAAAATCAACAAAAAACAATTCTATTTTTAAAAAAAAAAATTTTTTGACAATTAACAACCTAAATTTTTTTTAAATTTCTGTTCGAACAATGCAAAGGACAATATTTGTTTGAAAAATGGACATTTTGATTTCAGCCTGAAGTGGCAAAAATCTGAATTCATCTCTGTTTACAAGTCGTGCCAAGCGTGCTTTGGCATTAAATTTTCACCAAAAATTACCTCATTTTTCAATTTTTTTGGAAAAAATACTTCTGAATCTTCATGGATTGAATAAAAAATAGTGCTCAAGTATCTCAACTTTTTTGGATGTCAGCGTAAAGATGTTTCTTATTTTTTTGAAGTAAAAAATAGGCAAAAAATTCATTAAAATGATCTTCCATTTATATAAAACTACCCTACATAAAAAAAAATTGAGAAAAATCGTAATTTTTTGTTTCATTTCTTTTTTTTTTTTTTTTTTTTTTGCAAACAAATCTCTCTATTTTTATGAAGTGACATTTTTTGTAGGAAAAAATGTATTTTTTCAATTCTGAGGAAATTTAATTACTTTTTCACTCCAAACAAGTGAATATATCCCCTCACCTCAGTCAGAATTTTAAAAAAATTCCAAAAAAATGCAAAAAATTAGTGATTTTTTTTTATAGAAAATATTTCTTTCTTTTTATATTTTGATACCTACCTAACTGGGTCTTAGAATTGACTTTAAGGTCCCTATTTTGCTAAACTATTTAAAACATAGGTAAGGTACCTATAAATTTAAAAAAAAAATTTTATTCTGATTTTTATATTTATTTTCATTGGTTACGACTTTTCCAGGACATTTTTCTATTTTTCGTAAAAAAAAAAAAAAAAAAAAACATTTCATCTCTTTTTTACTTTGAAAAAATCAGAGAAATATTTTCACTCTAAAAAACGAGATATTTTTTGCAAAAATTTGAGAATTGTTTTTTCTAAATCTATTATATAGTACGTACCTCTACCTACGCCTAATCTAAAAAATTAATTGAGATAAGTAATACGTTACCCCAAAAAATTCATTAGCACATTTTTAGAAGAACATCCATAATTTTTTGCATGAAATTTTTTGAAAAAGAAATCTTTCAATTTTTATGGAATAAGAAACTTTCTCAATTTTTTAGAATAAACGCGGTAAGAAAATTTTAAGTATTTTTATATTTTCCCATTGAATATAAACAACAAACATTTCAATTTTTTGGGAGAGGGCGGAATTTTTTTGGAATAAAAAAATAAGTCATTATCAATTTTTTGGAGTCATCGCACCGTCAAAAGTTACAAATTTTGTTAAGAAATAAAATGAATAATTTTATTTTTTATTATTATTTTTTTTTTTTTTGAAGAAAGGTCTTTCAGTTTTTTTTTTTTTTAATTACCTACTAGATATTAATTATTATTATTTTTTTCAACAAAAATTCTCATTTCTACAGGTAGAAGAAAATTACACCTCTATAATTCTTTGAGGAAAACATCTCACAATTTATTATATGTATTTTTTTTTTAAATTTGGTGGTAAAATTTGTTTTTAATTATTTTTTGGACTTGGAGAGTAAAAAGAAAAACTCTTTTAATTTTCTGGTAGGAATTAAAAATTTTTTTTTGGTATTCAATTTTTTCCAAAAAATAAAGAAATCTAATAACCAGAGCCCGGATTTTTATGAAACGTCATATTTTTCTGTGTTGATGATAATGGGACAAATCTGGTATTTCTTTGCGATTCATAAAATTTGCTGCGTTTTGAGCCCTATTCGTTAGGTCATATGTTTGCATATTTTGACCTTAAAGTCATATTTTTGGCATTTAAACAGCACCTGCGCTGATATTTTGACCTTTTTAGCGTTTTTTTGATAAATTTTTCCAAATTCTTCGTTTTTTTTTTGTTTTTTTTTTCACTTTTCCATGTATTTTTCAGATAAAAAATTCCAAGTTCATTTAATCAATGAAGTACGGATTCCTATTCATTTTTATCGTTTTATTTTATTTAAAAAAATAATTTTGTTTATTTTTGGAAAATTCAATGATTTATAAACAATTTTTAGTGTTCCATTCCGTTCTACTGAAAAAACGCTTTTCGGGGACACCCATATTGATGTAAATGATGTGTCATATTTTTGAATATTTTGACCTTTAAGGGCATATTTTTGATGCTATAAAGTCATAAAATATGGTCATATTTTGAAATTTTTAGGTCATAAAAATCTGGGCTCTGCTAATAACCTTTTTAGAAAAACAATATACTAATTTCTGGGAGAAAAAATTTTCTCATTTTTTCAATTTTCAAATTTTTTATTTTTCGTTTTCTTAGAGAAGATTAATTATCATCACGATATTCAAGTTCAAGATTCAAATTTCAAATTCAACAATAATAAAGTAAGTAGGGAGCTTTGCCAAGATTTCAAAGATTATTAATTTAATTTTGATTAATCGATCATCCGGTAAACATGTGATAGTTCAAAAATTTCCCACTAGCGCTAGTGCACATGTGCACATATTATGATCTGTTGTTGATTTTTTTTTTATTGATAATCAGCGTTGCCAAAACTAGAGCTGTGCGCCGATGAGAAATCGGCGGCGGCGGCGCAAACTCAAAAATTGGTCGGCGGCGGCGGCGTAGATGGCGCGCCGCTGACAACTAAATTGGCGGCTGCTCGGCGGCATAGCCGACTGAGTGAGCAATTTTGGGCATTTTTTTCCTTTTTAGAGCTACAGCTTTCAAAGCTACCTCATTGTAAGCTGCTTAAACCTAAAGAACTTAGCTCTAAAGAGCTTGAGAGCTGCTCAGCAATGGTACCGAGTAGTGAGTGTACATTTTTACTTTATTTACAGCCTGTTTACTTTCGATGAACGAGGCGGAGGGGTCAAATTAAGACACGCGCCGGTTCGAGCGGCCGACGATTCATCGGCGGCGACGGCGGCGGCTCAGCCGTCATTTCAATCGGCGGCGGCGGCGCGTCGGCTGATGGAAAATTTGTCGGCGGAGGCTCGACTCGGCGGCGCACAGCTCTAGCCAAAACAGCTATTTTCTAGCTAAATCTAGCGGTTTTTAGGAGCCATTTAGCGGGCAACTTTTTAACTTTCCCGCTAGGCGGGAAATCTACCGGGATTAAGTGATTTTTTGACTTTTTGGCTATAAAACTAGCGGGATGAAGTGATTGTTATGGGAGTGGTAATTTACCGTAATTTACATACGATTTCCGCCTGTGTTCGTTTTTAATATTTGTTCTGTGACTCGTGAACTTGTACTTTTGATACTTTTTATAAAATGTAATGTCTTAATTAATTACGAAGTTTAATCGAAATATAATGATTTAAATAATGTTTTTAAGTGATTACCGGGTTAATTTACCACCCGAATAACAGTGATTGGTCTATTTTTTTGGCTAGAAATCTAGCGATTTTTAAAAAAATGCTGTAATTACCTATAATTACTGGGAATTCTTTGAAATTTCGTCTTTCAACTGGTAAAAGATGATGATGGCATTGATTTTAGTGGTCCATGGTTTCGTGATGTGATAAAATTTTTTATAAAAATTGCCAAAATTGGAATTGAAATTGAAAATTTAAATTCATTTCTAGTCTCTTTTTCATAGCATTTCTTGTGTTAAAGGTACAGTCGATGGTCGGGAACCATTTGACGTTAACTCCATGGTTTTCAAAAAAACGACTTTTTAATGTCATTCTATAGGAAATTTCGCGCTGAATCGAATGGTATCATCAGTTTTCAAAAAATCTCAAAGCAAACTGGCGTAAAATTGAAAAAACAAAAAGTTTTGAATGGGACTTTTTTTGTATTTTTAATGATAACACTGGTTTCCTTTGAGATTTCATAAAAACCAATGTTATCATTTGATTCAGCACGAAATTTCCCATATAGTGGCATTGGAAAAGTAATCCATATTATTATGAACTCAACAATAAATGCTTATCAGTTATTGAGGGGTGAAAACTTTATTTTGCTCTCCTGTAAAATTAAAAAAAATGGAGTTAACGTTGAATGGTTCCCGACCATTGCAGTTTTAGCGGAAATTCTAGCGGATTTACAACATGAAAATCTGGTGGGAATTTAGCGATTTTTTTGTTGAGGTTTTAGCGGGTTTGGTCACCAATGTTTTGGCAACGCTGTTGATAATGAGTTGACAGTTGACCATGTGACTACTGGAGTACTGACCAAAGCGTGTGACAAAATGAAAATTGAAAGTTTAGTAGCCTTTTGTATTTGTGGTGAAAAATCGTTGTCTTGTTTTAATTGTTGCAATGTTGTTCGATTAATTATGTAATTTATTTATTGAATTTCGGGATCTGTATAAAACAATGTGCTATCTTTTCGCGATGTGTTCCGATTCCGAAGAATATTTTTGCACCAACTACCAACATGCGACATCGTCCAAGTATCAAACTGTTATTGTTCGGAATAATAATACTCCTCAAATGTTATTTCGAGTAAGTCTATTTTTCGTATTCAATTACTACTCATATTTACGTACAGATATCGACAGCATTCTTAAAGAACATCGTTAGCTCAATTATACCGAAACCGAATACTAACTTGTAAAGAGATGAGTAAAGCTGAAAACACATCATACACCACTTCAGCAGTAGATTTTTCCGTTGGTCGAAACGGTAGTAGAATGTGATGAAGTCCAAACAGAGGTGTTAAAATTAGAGCAGCTCGTACTGCTCTTCGAATGCTGACAGGAATGGTTGACGAAGTGTTAGAAGCATTGTTGTGCGATTTTGTGAGCATTATTCTCATTACGTTGATTAGAAACAGTAGACTAATTAGCATCGATATCATCACCGGAACCACCAACAACCATCGAGCATCGCTGCTATCAACCCAACAGCTGAAAAATAACAAAACATTTTCTTATTTTTTTTAAATGTCGAATTCATCAGAATATTCTACTCTCGTCTGTCTCGGTAAACGGTGATTTTAAAAACTGTAAACATGGCTTAGAGTAAAGTTGTAGTCGTAGCCACTGAGCAAGGTAACAAAATTGGAGTTTGTGGGTGGTGGGTACCTAATGAGGACGTTGTTTCATTATTTCACCGCTAAAGTCGGCGTTGTTAGTAAAATGAAATTTTTTGAAAGCTATGTCTGTTGAAAATTTGAAATGTGCATACGCACTTCCAAGATATCATTTATCATCACTCATGTATGAAATATAAACCTGAGATTAATGTCTTTTATAGCGTCGTTATTCTCAAAGTCATACCGCAATTAATAATTGCCGCTTATAAGTTTCCTATATTAAGCTTTCCGAATCAACATCTTCGATGAATTAAAGTTGCCCGAACATTTTTCATCATTCTGATGCTGGTCGCGATACGCCCTCTGTCGAAAAACGCCTTTATTCAGTCGAGCTTTTCGTTTGCTTTACCAGAGAGGGTAAGCTTATTCGTTAAATAAATTCTTTCGCATCGTATAGATGGGGCGGTTTATTTCGGAAAATATTATTGCTATACAAAGTATCTCAAATCGGCTTTTCAAGCGTCTTGTTACGTAATAATCACAATCAGAGCTTGTATAGAAATGGAAAAAAAAATTCCAGTAGGAATATTTTAGAATTTTTTTTTTCATTCATTTTGAAGGTAGATACTTTTAAGTTGCTTTATATACTTACGTAAGTTATACCTAAATATTTGTTGCTTTAAAATTGACGGATGGAATAAGTGCCTAGTACATACTTGCTAACCTACTAAATTGCCTTTAGTTTCAAGTATTTAGAAAAAAGGACTGCTGGGCTGGTTATTGTCATTTAGGCAGTAAGTAATTTTTGGCAAAATGTTTTAATTTAATTAACAATCGTATTTTTCTACTTGGGTGATTATGAGTACCTATTATAACTTTAAAATGCCCTACGCCACATGCGCGTGAGACAATTTTTGTCGGTTTCTGACAAGGAGGGGCAGCTGGGGGTAATTTATCCCCGGCTAGGAGTTTTGCTAGGAGGCCTGAATTGAATTTTTTATGCAAAAATTAAACACACATAATCTAATCTGTTTTCTTTAGGGGAAAAGCTCTGAAAAAATTTCAGGGAAAAATATCTTTCAGTTGTTTAGAGATGAATTAAAAAAAAAAAAAAAAAAAAAAAAAAAAATGGGAAAAAATTCTAAATTTTCTTTAAATCAAAATGTATGAAAAAATAGGTGTTGGTTGAAACAATGTTTTAATTAATTAAGGAAAAATCTGCCAGTTACTTTTTTAAATAGAGAAAATCTATTTTTTTTAAAAGAAAGAAATCAATTTTATTTGTCTTCTAATTTTTCTAATTCTTTGAAACTGCAATTGAAACTGTTTATTTTTGCAATCTAGGGGTTTTATAAAAAGAAATTAATCAATGTGATTAATGAAGTGTGTAAGTAAAAATTTTTCTCAACTATTAAGGAAAAATCTTTACAAGTATTATTCGACTCAAATTTTTTGGTAGAAAATTTTTGTAGCAAAAACATTTTGTCAAATTTTTGTTTTTTTCGAGAAATTATTCTATTTATAGAGAAACCTAATTTTTCTCACTTTTTAATCCTCTTGAAAAAAACACGGGCATATTTAAAAAAAATATACCCGAGCAGCACACTCGATCGATAATATCGAAAGTTGAAACGTATCGATAAAAAATCGTTTAAAAATCTAAAGATGTTCTCACGATATGATACAGATTTAGCTGTACGATTTTATAGGCAAAAAATCTAAAAACTATCGAATTCGATAGTATTACAATTTTAGGACGATATTCGTCAACGATACTATCGACAAAGAATATTAAATTTATCGAATCCGATTTTTCAACGATTTTGTGCAGATATTTGAAACTATATTATCGACAAATAATCTGAAATTTCTCGAATTCGATTTTTTAACGATTTTGTGAAGATATTTGAAACTATATTATCGACACGTAATCTGAAATTTCTCGAATTCGATTTTTTAACGATTTTGTGAAGATATTTGAAACTATATTATCGACAAATAATCTGAAATTTCTCGAATTCGATTTTTTAACGATTTTGTGATAATATTTGAAACTATATTATCGACACATAATATGCAATTTCTCGAATTCGATTTTTCAACGATTTTGTGCAGATATTTGAAACTATATTATCGACACGTAATCTGAAATTTCTCGAATTCGATTTTTCAACGATTTTGTGACGATATTTAGAACTATATTATCGACAAATAATCTGAAATTTCTCGAATTCGATTTTTTAACGATTTTGTGAAGATATTTGAAACTATATTATCGACACGTAATCTGAAATTTCTCGAATTCGATTTTTTAACGATTTTGTGACGATATTTACAACTATATTATCGACAAATAATCTGAAATTTCTCGAATTCGATTTTTTAACGATTTTGTGAAGATATTTGAAACTATATTATCGACAAATAATCTGAAATTTCTCGAATCCGATTTTCCACCGATTTTATGCAGATATTTACAACTATATTATCGACAAATAATCTGAAATTTCTCGAATTCGATTTGTTAACGATTTTGTGAAGATATTTGAAACTATACTATCGAAAAAGAATATTAAATTTATCGAATTCGATTTTTTAAAGATTTTGTGAAGATATTTAAAACTGTATTATCGACAGATTATATGAAATTTCTCGAATTCGATTTTTCAACGATTTTGTGACGATATTTAAAACTATATTATCGACACATTATATGAAATTTATCGACTTCGATATTTCAACGATTTTGTAACGATAGTTGTTGAAACTATATTGATTTTTTTCTAGTCAAAAAATACCTACTTTATATTCAAAATTGGATGGGAAGAAAGGGCCAAATCGAAATTTTTATAATAACCAAAATTAAATCCAGAATATTATTCTACAACTTTTGTTTGAAATGTTTTTTCAATTGGACCTCATCTCTAGCCTCTATTATTTTGCATTTACCTACTTACGTGTAACAGTAATATGCGAAATCAAAATTGAAAAAATTTTCAAACAAGTTATCTAGTTTTTTTGGTTTACTAGGTATTTTACTTGAAACCAGATCGTTGTTCTTAAATAAAATTTTACCAAGTTCAATACTACGATTACTATGTGAATACTTAGTATTTAAAATTGAACGGGAGGGAGGCGCCCAATCGAAAATTTTGTAATGACCAAAATTATTCTTAGAACTTTAAGCTACAACTTTTGTTTGAAAATTTTTTCAATTGGACCTCTCCTTCTCCTCCAATTTTGCATAATACTCCGTTGATACTTATTCAAAATTGGAGGAGCGGAGGAAAAAGGGGCCAATTTGAAAAAAATTTCAAACAAAAGTTGTAAATTAAGGTCCTAGAAATAATTTTAGTTATTATAAAAATTTCAATTGGACCCCTCCCTCTTCTCCAATTTTGCATAAGATGTTTGAATATTATAATCCAATTCGTATTATGCGAACGAACTCCGATGTTCGCAACAGACGCTTGTTTTGGTAGAAACTGCTGTATTTGGAACGAAATTCGCCAGCCTTAAGCGTAACTACGACTTCAAAACTCGCCAGCCGGTCTTGAAAATGTGCGCGCGCATATACCCATATATGCTAAATTATCTACAAAAAATCGATAGAATATCGAAACTAGATAATCTACAAAAAATCGTAATACAAAATCGATAGAATATCGAAATTAAATCGAAATAAAAAATCGATAGAATATCGAAACCAAATCGAAATAAAAAATCGACAGAATATCGAATTCGATAAAGTGTCGCGTTAGTTCCGCATAATCTTGTAATTATCTTTCGATTTATAGATAGGTTATCGATGAAGTATCTAACTATAATCTTGAGATTTTTAAAAGAAAAATCGTTCGATTTTATCGAAAGTTTATCTGTTGATGGATTTTGCCAACTATAATTCATCGATAATCTGTCGATATATCGAAAGATAATTTCACGATTTATGCGGAACAAACGCGACACTTTATCGAATTCGATATTCTGTCGATTTTTTATTTCGATAATTTGTCGAGTGTGCTGCTCGGGTATATATTTATAATTATGTATTAGGTACCTAGTACCTACTACCTACATAAATAATGTATTTAAAAAAATCCTTTAAAAAAAATCTCAACTCCTTAGAGTTAACTCAAGAAAAATTCTTATTTTTTTATAGAAACTTTTCAGTTTTTTTTTTTTTTTTTTGGATACCTATTAAGCGAACCCGCATAATACGCGAATTCACTTCGGTCCCTTGAACCGCGTCTTATCGCGGATTCACTGTGGATTTTTGGAGAAATAAATTGAATAATAATTAAGGAACAAATTTCTTTAAAATAAATAATTTTTCTCTCCCTCTCTCTTTTTTTTTTTTTTTTTTTTTTTTGGAAAGAAATGTTTAGTTTTTTTGAAGAAACCCCTTCATCACATACATTTTTCTTCATTTTTTTTTTACAGAAAAAGCTAAATTTTTGTCTTGATTAAAAAAAAAATTTGTTCAATTTTTTGAAAATGTTCCAACTAGGTACATTACTTTGGAGAAAATCACGTTGTACTGGGAAAAGTTTCAATTTTTTCATTGAAAAAATCTCATCTCTGTTTAGAGTATGTTCAAAAATATTTCTCAAATTTTTAGGAAAAAATCCAATTTTTGAAGTCAGTCTAAAAGTTAGACTCAAAACTTTTTCGAGGAAAAATTCACGATAGTATTTTTTTAAAGAAATATAAATTCTTTTTCTTTTTTGAGAAATAATTTCTTCATTTTAATTAAAGATAAAATCTTTTTGTTTCAATTTATTTGAAAACAGAATCTTGAGGTATTTCTTTAGAGTAAAAAATTTCTCAATTCTTTTGGGGAACAACATATGTGAGTGTGGATGGGAAAAGGGACCTAAGCAGGAAAAACGTTTTTTTTTTTTTTTGGTAATGAATGTTTTAAACTTTGCAAGTCTATATCTCCGTAATGCAATGACTGATAACTTTGAAACTTTGCACAATCATTGAGGGGTCCTAGTGGAATATTTTAATTCCCTCATAATTTTGACCCCTCATGTTTATGGCCTTTTTCACAAAAGGGGGCGATTTTGAGCAAAATCAGGGTTGCCGAAACTGAAAAAAAAAAAAAAAATCCAAAAAATACTCATTGACAACTTTTTTATTATGTTTCATGACAATCTCAACCATTTTTAACAAAAAAATTATTTTTATTGATTTTGGGGAAACCTTGCCCCCCTGGGGGCTGAATATTGTTCCTAGGTCTATGAAACAATTTTTAAATGAAAGTACAGGTCGAAACTGACCAAAAACAGTCAAAACACCAAAATCGATTTTTTCCTGCTTAGGTCCCTTTTCCCATCCACACTCACATATGTTCTAATTATTCTGGAGTAAACTCCTCATATATTCTATTCAGAGAAGAAATTCTCAATTCTTTGGAGATGAAAATCCTAATTTTTATCTCTCTTTTTTTTTTTAAATACTTTAAATTTTTTATTAATAATAGAGTATTTTTAAAATAAACTGAAAAAAAATTATTTAGGTACCTAATTTGATTTTAGGTAGTATAGGATTTCTCAAATGATTCGGAGAAGGAAAAAAAATCGACTCAATTGGTGTATAAAAAATCTTGTCGTTTTAGGAATAAAAATATTCATTTTCTCAAATTTTTAGAGAAAAGCATTTCTGAAATTTTTGGAATAAGAATATCTCAATTATTTGAATTCAGCGTAATTTTTTCCATTTTACTGCGGAAAAAATCTAAATTTTTTTAAAGTAGACATTTTTTCAAGTTTTTTTTGAAAAAAAAACATTTAATTTTGGAGGGGGGGGGGGGGGGATCGCTCTTACATACTCAACGTATGAAAAATTCTCAACCAGTCGTCCCTTTGGGAAAAAATCCAGCGGTATCGCGGACAATTCTAAATTGTCGACCCTCATCGGGTACACCTACTTAGAAATGATTTAATCCTAAATTTTGGTATTTTCGTTTATCCAAATGTGTAGGTAGGGGCATTATTAGAGATGAATTTAAAATAATATGCGATGCGAAAAAATGAATGAAACCCCATAAAAATTCAAAATACCTACATCGTGACTTGGTAACGTATGACTAGTCATACATTCTACAAATACACATGTCACTTTTTGAGACACCAACCGAACATCCCAAACCTATGCCATTTATCTACCTCATCCTTAATATCAATCCTATACAAATCTCTGGGGTAAACCCAACGCTGAAAATCATTTACCGTGTAGACGTAAAAGGTGGCTAAAGCGAATTGAATTTTATTAAATGTTATTTTAATCGGACACTTTTGGCCCATTTTATTAGAATAAACGTTCATAATAGATGTACGAGTAGGATCGCACAAATGAAAACAAACTGAATTACAATAAGGTGACTTTGAAAGCCGGTCTGTATCGTGAATAACATCTTTGGGAAATGGCATCCGATGTCATTATGAAAACATGCCGCTATGAATTTTGAATAAGTTCGAAGTTCAACTTGAAACAATCACCTTGGCAATAAAATCTTTACACCGCGTTGGACCATATTCGCTATTTTAATTTTGCATACAAGCTTGTCCCCGATGAGACAGACTTCTATAGAAAATATTTATTTTATTAGATTTAATTTTGTTTACACTTTATTTTGAATTTTAGTATGGTTATTTGACCTAGAGGGAAATACCTACCTTTATATTTTTTCGAAAATTTCTTTCGTCGATGTTGAATTTCTTATCAGCCGGATTAATAATTAAACCATAAACGTGTCTCGCGAAAACTCGTACATTTTTTTCCAACCATTAAATATTACATTTTCAGCCATGCAGAAAATACAGCATTAGAATTTTCAAAAACATAAGCCCGTATATGTGAAATGGTGATGCATTTGAAATGAGAAAATAATGTAAGTTAGCACTTATTTTCAGTATGATAAGTGAACCCCTCCTTTGGAAAAAATACCATCCCTAAGGTAGAAGAGGAATCGTTCGAGCTATGCTGTTTAGGTTTTTGAAAATACCGCTTCGGTATAAAAAATTTAATTTGCTTCGTTGTAAACTATGTATACGTAATTGCCCAGGTACATGTATCTAGTATTTCTGTCATAATACGAGATTATTTTCCTTTCTATGCTGTAAATATTCGTATATTATTATATGTGACCCGGCACGTTAAAAGGGACCTAGTAGGTAAAAAATCTATTTTCACTTTTTTGGTGTTCTGAGGTCCACTTACCAAGGTCTATCACCTGAATCACTAAAAACTTCGAAAAAGTCAATATTTTCAATCGGCATGACAAAAGGGACCTTGTAAATCTGTAATCACTGTGGTTTTCGATGTATTTTTCATCTTATGATCACCTATGACACGAAATCTTCATAATTTAGCCTAAAATCAATGTTACATTTGTTATCAGTAAACTTCAAAAATTTACTTATCACACAATTTTTTTCCTTTTTTGGCAACACTGAGTTTGGTCAAATTTCCCTTGTGCCATTATACAAAAATGTTCGCCCATAATTTTTTTTTTAATATTGGAAAATATTTCACTTATACCCAGTAACAATTCCCCAGAGTTTTAGAAAAATCGGTCTATTCGTTCCAGAGATATTCATTTCCAAAGTTTGTTTTTGCTCTCCTGAAAAATTTGTAAAATACCTACTAGGTCCCTTTTAACGTGCCGGGTCACATATGTAGTTTTGATTACACGTACGTAAAAGCTATTTAGTTGGTACGAATCGACTAATGAAGCATTTATAACTTATAAAGGATGTTTTAATTATACATACTGATCGGAGTCATTCGCATTTGATAATCTTGTTAGCGCGTATATTGCGGTGATGATTGAGGGTAAAATCCATCCTATGAAGTAAAACCATTTCATTGCGTAATCATCTCTCACAAATACCACCTCTAGTAGTAAATGCAAATGAAGAGCTTCGCAAAACATCCACATGTAATTAGTCACCATCAAGTATTGTATAATTACGTGAACAGCTTGGCAGAAAAACTGTAAAAGAATAAAAATAAATCGGCATTGTTCAAAATATTCGAGGTTTTTCAAATGTAGGTATGGTTTCATGGTCTGGAATAATTGATCGTTGTTTATAATTATGAGCATAATTCCGGCACAATATGACCAGTAATTTTACCCAATTTCGTGAAGGTAACCTTTTCTTTTTATATTGGTTTTGAACAAGGCGTTTTCTAGGAAAATACTTTCTTCCACGAACAATTTTTTTACAGTAATGTCTCGTCAGCGAATTATCTCAAGAAGATTTCAAGACAATTTATTTTCGAAATATGAATTTTTTTTCGAGAGATTTTTAAAAACTGAATTAGGCCTAAGGTATTTTTTTCCAAGGAATTTTTCAAAACAACTTTTCAACACCCACCCCCTCCCCACCCACCAAAAAACTTTGAAAAGCAATAAAAAATATATTAAGGCAATATTTCCAAATTTCCTACCAAATATTTTAAAAACTAGTTCTGAGGCATTTTTGGAAAATTTGAGACAATTTTATTTTCAGCTATATACCTATTTGACAATTTGAGAAAAAGTTCAAGAAATAGATTTCACTTTTTCATCAAAATGAATGTCTCATCTCATACAAATAAATTTTGATTTAACATATTTTATGTAGTAGGTATTTTATAGATTCGACACCCTATCGTGATAAATTTATAATAATATAGTATATATATTATATACGTATAAATAATTATGTGACTTTTGCAGATCGTCATCTTTTGGTCACAAACGTCGAGAAATATTGTCAAAACTTTTCTACCCCTCCTTTTAAATTAGGGTCACACACAATAGCCATCATTTTTTAATTAAACAATTTGGGTGGAAACTCTTCTACATTATCTTCCAAAATCACCATTAAAAAAATGAAATTAGGCACTTTTGATGATGGGGCGACTTGAGTATAATGTTGAATAATAATACAAGTAGGAATTTTTTCCTACAAAAAAAAAAAAATCTGAAATAAAAAGTACTTAGATAAATAAATGAAAATTGGTAACGATTTTTTCTCCAAAAATTTATAGAACATTTTTATTGCAGAAAATGAGAAATTTTTGTTCCTTAAATTTTTACTTCGAAAAAGTTGAAAGATTTTTTTTTATTTATTAAAAAAAATTGGAAATATTTTTATTGCGAAAAATTGAAAAAATGTTTCTCTCAAAAAAATTGAAATTATTTTCGCCCCCAGTTGAGTACCTAATATACTGCGAGTATTTCTTTTTTCTCTCAAAAAATGGAAAAAAAAATTGTCCGAACAGGTAACTAGTTTAAACAAAAAATTAAAAATTAATTTAGGTACCTATTCCCTACGGCAAACAAAATTGAAAATATTTGAAAAGAACTCGGAGATTTTTTTTCTCCAAAAATATGAGAAATATTTTAGCTGCAAAAATACTTCAAAATTGCTTTTCCCAAGACAAATAAAAATAAAAAGTCCACTTCAAGAAAATAAGTATGAGATTTCTTTATTTCGCAAAAAAATTTCAAAGATATTTTTATCTAAAAAAATTAGGAGATTTTTTTTCTCAAAAAAATTTAAGAAATATTTTCACCTCAATAACTGAAAAATTTTCTCCTTCGAAAAAATTGAAATTAATGCGAATAAACTGAATTAAAAGAAATCTAAAAAGATTAAAAGGAGAGTGGAAAATTAGAAAGAATAATAATGATTGAAATTGAAATGAAAATGACAAGAAATTGGAAAATGCTAAAAATTGGCAATTGGCGAAAATGGAAAACAAAAAATAAAATGGGACATAAGTCTATCAAAATAAAAAAATCCAGGGTCTCAAAAAATGAAAAAAAGTTGAAATTTAGAAAATTTCAATTTAAGAAAGTGACAAAATAAAATTGATGAAAAAATGGGAAATTTTAATAGAGTTGAAAAAATGTTGGAATCGGAAAATACACTTTCTCAGATGAAAAAAAAGCTCAGATTAAATTTTAAAAAATGATTAAAAATTGCACAACGTTGAATTACCTACCTATTAATGGGATATTATTTTTAAAATCGAAAAGTTTTTTTCACTTATTTTTCATTATTATTTTTTTACTTTAAACTCGGCGTTACGCGCATCGCCAGGGGGCTTCGCCCCCTGGACCCCATAGTTGCCTCTATTTCCATACTACGTTTGAAAGTATGAAACATAGTATATGCTTTTACTCTATGACAAAATGTCTAAAAGTGATGAATATTAATTTACATGGAAGTTTAAATCATTGTCCGACAAAATGTCATCAAATTAAAAAAATAAAATTTCTAAAAATAACCAAAAATATATTAATTTCCATGGAAATTTAAAAATCAAAAAAGTCTATTAAAAATAAAAAGATTTTCAAGTTTCAAAATGTCTGACGAAAAGCCCAAAAGTCAAAAATGATTTTAAAATTTTCAGAATGTCTGACAAAATGTCAAAAAGTCTAAAAATTTAGTTTCATAATGTCTGACAAAATGTCCAAAAGTCATAAAATTTATTTTAAAAATTTCTTTGAAAAAAAAAGTCTAACAGACGTAAAATTTCTAAAATAATATCAAAAAGTCATTAAATTTATAAAAAAAATTCCAAGTTTCAAAATTTCTGAAAAAATGTCTGAAAGTCATCTTTCTAAAAAAAGTTTCAGAATGTCTGACAAAAAGTCATCTTTCTAAAAAAAATTTGTTTCAGAATGTCTGACAAAATGTCTAGAAAATCGAATTTATTAAAAATTTTCCAAGTGTTTTTTTTTATGTCATCCAAACCTAACCTAATATAACCTAATCTAACCCAACTGTCGGATTTTAGTCTCGGATCTTGGTCTCGTTTTTTTCTATTTTGGTCTCCGTAAAAGCATATACTATGCTAAAAATGATTAAATATACCTACCTAATTTAATCAATTGATTTTTAATGATAACTAAATTGATTATTCAAAAATGAAAGGGAAATATTTAAAAAATTCGCATCACCAAAAATCCATTTTATTTAAAGATTTTTTGTAAATTGAAATAGAAAATGGATTTTATGAAAAGTAACTGAGAATTGATATAAGAATTGAAATAAATTAGAATTGCAGTTACTTAAATTTTTAATTCCTAAACTTACTCAAAAATTCCAAAAAAAGACTTTTTGAAAGAGAAACAATTTAATTTTTATTAAAATAATAATTAAAAATTTGTAGGTGAAAAAATAATGCTAATTTTTATTTCATTTTTCCACCAAGTAGGTATACATATTTCCAATTTTCAGTAATTTTCCCATTTTATTCTGACGAATAAATTAAGTACACGTAGTTAAATGTTGTACCAACATGTCGCTTGTATGTAGTGTACCAATTGCGAACATTCTTATATGCCTGTATTGAATCATGAAAACCAGAAAATGTATCTTTGCTGTCTATCAGTTGTCATAAGGTTGAATGTACGTGAGATAGAGAATTACGAATGACGAAAACTATAGTACTACAATTTAGATATAGGTGTTTTACAAAAAAGGTGCCACGTAACTACGCAACTTTCTAGCAAACGAAAAATAACCTCGTGAATAGTACCTACGTATGTATATGTAGATAGCGAATATGTAAAATGTGAAATTTCTAATAAAACTTGTATACGATTCTATAATTTTGAAAATTCAAAATAAATGGAACTTCGGCGTATGTACTGTTTGCCATTTTCAGCCACCTGCAGGTGGAAAAGTTTCTTTTCATGAAATATCACATGCTATTAAACATGATTTATACTCGACGCTTACGTTATGTATCAGACACCGAATAAGCAAATTTACTCGAATTATGGAATCGAAACTTTCTGATTCCATGTTTTGTTAATTACATAACATATAAATATATGTATCACATTGTAATGCAGAAGAGAAATTTTCTTGGAATTTGTACTATTATGTCATTAGGCGGATTTCGATACTTGAAAGATGAAATTCAAAGGAGCTAAAATACTTATATTTTAAATTTTTCAATTTGACCTACCTAATTAAATTTTATTTTTTGATAAATTTAGTATTCTATTTTTAAATTATTTTCATACCCGAGCAATCGACAAATTATCGAAATAAAAAATCGACAGAATATCGAATTCGATAAAGTGTCGCGTTAGTTCCGCATAAATCGTGAAATTATCTTTCGATATATAGATAGATTATCGACGAATTATAGTTAGCAAAAATTTCGAGATTATAGTAAGATATTTTATCGATAATATATCTATAATATCGAAAGATAATTTCACGATTTAGGCGGAACTTTCGCGACACTTTATCGAATTCGATATTCTGTCGATTTTTTATCGATTTTTTTATTCCGATTTTTCGTCTTTTACTAGCTTTTTTCTATAATTAAAAATCATTAATTAGCATAATTAATACATTGAACTATGCCTAAACACATTATTCATGTTACGGTAAGAGGATCATTTCAGAAAAAGTCACAAAAAATTATAAAAAATCTGCCACCCGTGGGGCTTGAACCATCTACCTCCTGCATGGTAATCCTCTTCCTGAACCACTATGCCATACCTTATCGTTGAGGAATTAGCAATAAACGGCTTATAATAGGCAGTTTAGTACTTCCAGACGTGTTGGACTTGGAAAAATTTTCACCAATTTGGAAATAATTTCAAATATCGTCACAAAATCGTTGAAAAATCGAATTCGAGGAATTTCATATCACGTGTCGATAATATAGTTTCAAATATCGTCATAAAATCGTTGAAAAATCGAATTCGAGAAATTTCAGATTACGTGTCGATAATAAAGTTTTAAATATCTTCACAAAATCGTTAAAAAATCGAATTCGAGAAATTTCAGATTATTTGTCGATAATATAGTTTCAAATATCGTCACAAAATCGTTAAAAAATCGAAATCGAGAAATTGCATATTATGTGTCGATAATATAGTTTCAAATATCTTTACAAAATCGGTAAAAAATCGGATTCGATAAATTTAATATAATCTGTCGATAATATAGTTTCAAATGTCGTCAAAAAATCGGTAAAATATCGAAGTCGAGAAATTTCATATAATCTGTCGATAATATAGTTTTAAATATCTTTACAAAATCGTTAAAAAATCGAATTCGATAAATTTAATATTCTTTGTCGATAATGTAGTTTCAAATAACTGCACAAAATCGGTGGAAAATCGGAATCGATAAATTTAATATTCTTTGTCGATAGTATCGTTGACGAATATCGTCATAAAATCTTAATAATATCGAATTCGATAGTTTTTAGATTTTTTGCCTATGAAGTTGTACCGATAAATCTTTATAATATCGTGAGAACATCTATAGATTTTCAAACGATTTTTTATCGATACGTTACATCTTCCGATATTATCGATCGAGTGTGCCGCTCGGGTAGGTAGTTATTTCTATAATAATTTTCTTACAATATTATTTTTATATCAATTTTTCAATTTTTTTCTAAACGTTTCCCATTAACGCTGACTAAAAATACAAATAGCACGAGATTTGTTTTTACTGCTTAAATTATGAACGTTCATGACTTGTTGAATGCTTATAGAGTTCGAGTGTCTTTTAAAACTTCGAAGAAATTTTTTTAAAAGATTACAAATATCGCGAGTTTCCATTATTCGCCCCTTATAAACTTTATTTTTCACAATGCAGGTACCAATATATTAAAATGTCCATTTTTATGAACTAAATAAGAGAGACTTGATTAGGAAAAATCCATTGTTGAAAGCATTGAAAAACTAGAGTGGTATTTTATACGTTTTATCATATAAGATACCTGTGCATTCTTTTTCACATTCCATAAATGTTTTCATGTCAAAGGATTTTTTCTATCTTTTCGCACGTTTTATGCTCAAGAATTTCATCGAGAACGGCGTTTTAAAAGAATAAATAAATAAGACGCTCGCAATCAGAATGGTCTGTAGAATTCAATGAAGATAAAAAACCACTTTGTTGGATAAAAATTTTCACGAATAGTAAAAAGAAATTACTCGCGAACAGTTGAATTGCAGTAAAATGCTCGATTTGACTTGTAAAGTGTTGTTGTTATTGTTTTAAGTGACGCTTAAAAATGTTGTCTTGATGATGCCGAATACGATTACGCGAAAAAGTATCTCGGACGTGAAGTTTTCTCTCTTATGCCTACGAACAGCTCTTGTGGTTTAGTTTTTACGACACGACAGCACGGCAAGGTATATACTTTTCCATATACGCCAACCAGTGTTTGTTTGTATATAATATACGGTTATGAGGTGTACATAACATATAGACATACTGAAAGTATAATCGTAGTTGTATGACATCCCTTGAGAAATACTAACATTCTTTTAAGCGAAAAATAAAAATTTTACAAGGTTTCCAATATTTCGATGGTTTTAGTATCTGACTTATTAAAAACAGGTGACATTAGGGTGATATAACCGCAGAATATTTTGCAAAGTCTATAAAATACAGAATGACTTGTGGGGAGGGGGATGTTGAAATAATAAACGGCTTTTATATAGAGCGGGGGTAGGTAAGTATCCAATTTTTTTAACCTTTTTTTATAACTTTTCCCGCATTTTTTTTGTAGAAAATTATTCATCTCAATTTTTTTTTGTAGCATTTTTTTTCATTAAACTCCATTTACAATTTTTTCTTGATAAGATTGGATACTTACTTTTCCATTTTTATTTCAAAAATGATTTTTCTTCCAACTATTCTTCCAGAATTTTTCTCAAAAATAAAAATGAATTTCAAAAAGAATTTAAAAATGAGAACTCGAAGAAAAAGTTGATCTGATGGGTAAAGGGGTCGAATGGCCTTTAGTGGAATTTCAAAAGTTTTTCATGGTTTTGATTTGTAATGGCAATATTTATGATTTTAGTTTGCAGATTTTTCTAATCCCTGAAATGACCTTGAAACGACTTTGAAAACGTTGAGTCGCCCTGGGCAGGACCAGGAGGCGCAGTAAAAATATTGCATTGCAGGAATCTTCAGAATAAAAATTGGTTTATCAATTTGCTCCAAATCAGCAGACAATGTTGGATAGCCTCTAAAGCGTTCACTTTCGAAGTGACCAATACTTATTTTTTGAAGAAAAAATATTAGGTTTGGATTCCAAGAATTCCTCAAAAAAATTTTGAGGAAAAATTCTTCAACTTTTTGAGAAAGAAATTCTTCATTTTTTGCGGTAGGTACAATATTTTTGGAGAAAAATACCTATTTTCGAATTTTTTGGAAATCAAAACATTTTCTCAACTCAATTTTTAAAAATCATAAAACTTTTGAAAAAAATTTGACCTAGAAATAATTTTTGAAGAAACACCATTCATTTTTTTTTCCAAAGAATTAGCCTCTCGCGATTTCTTTGGAGCAAACATTTTTTATCATTTTTTTAAAACACAAAACTTTCTCATATTTTTTAGCGAAAAAATTCTTAATTTTTTTTAAGGAAATAATACTTATTTACTTAGTTATTCTTCATTAAATTTTTTATTTTATTTGGAGTAAATATTTTTGAATTTTTTTATCTAATTCTTCAATTTTTTTGAACTAAAAATATTTTCAAATTTTTGATGACCCTACCTGCATGATTTTTTGGAGCTAAAATTTTTTAATTTTTAAGAATATAGTTTTAAGTAGGTATTTCTATTTTTTGGGGCACAAAGAAGTATTATTTTTTTGAACTAAACGTTTTTAAAATTTACTTATGTAGAAAACATCCTTGAATTTTTTGGAAACCTCTCGATTTTTTAGAGCCCAAAATTTTTCAATTTTTTTGTACTAAGCAAATTTATCATTTTTTTGAAGTAGAAAATTCTCATTGGATTTGGAGGAGAGGGGTAAATATCTCATTTTTAAGAACTAAAATTTTTTCAATTTTTATGGAATTTTTTGAAATAAAAAATCTTTTAAAATTATTTAGGAAAAAAGTTTTTGAAGAAACTTTTTAAAAAGAAAATTCTTTTATTTCTCAGTTTTTTGCAGTAAATTTTTTTTTGTTGAAATTTTTGAAGAAAGAAATCTCTCAATTGTTTGGTGTAAAAATGGTTTTAAATGTATGAAGAAAACACCCTTCAACTTTTGGCGAATAAATCTTTCTATTTTTTGAAGCAAAAAATTTTCAATTTTTCTGGAATAAAACAAAATAATTCTTTTTTTTTTTTGAAATCAAAAATATTTTAAAATTTTTTAAGGAAAAAATTATTCATTTTTTGAAGAAACTTTTTGAAAAGAACATTCTTTAGGTATTTTATTTTTCAATTTTTTGCAGTAAAACTTTTTTGAAATTTTTGAAGAAAGAAATCTCTCAATTTTTTTAAGTAAAAATAGTTTTAAATGTTTAAAGAAAGCACACTTAAATTTTTTGGCGAATGAACTTTTCGATTTTTTGAAGCTAAAAAATTCTTCTTTTTTTGGAGGATAACTAAATCTTTCGATTTCTTCGGAACAAGGAATTTTTCCTGTTTTAAAAAATCAACCTAGCTAATTTTGAATATTTTTGAAAATTTTTGTAACATGAAATCTCTCAGTTTTAAAGTGAAAAAATGTATTTTTTTTTAAATTTTAATTTATTAGATAAAAATGGCCAGCGAGTGGTAAAGCTTTGTATTTGTTTTGTCATCAATACATCTCACGATTGAATGGAAGATAGATTGAAAGTTGAAACAGGTACGCTACATCAGTAATATACTTAACTTACCTATTACGCGATATTCAGAGCTATAGATTTTTCTAACTGAATTAGATAAAATTAGGGCTCTTTATAGAGCCTTAGATAAAATCCGAGACTAGATGCAATGTCGGATTATTTTTGATTAAACTTTATAGTATGCAACCTACTACATTGTACCTGTCGTGACTGATTTACTATTTATTTATCTTATAACTGGAAGTTTACACGTTATCTTTATAATTCTGTATGCTTAAATATTTGTTACACTGTGTTAATACCGTGTTTTTTAATTAGTGTCTGCTTGAAGTAATTCGTAATGTTTAGATATACAATATATAAAGCGACATTTACCATTCGTCTTAAATTTAAAATCACGCAACGCGAAAATCCCATCGTGTTAATTTATTAAACACGAATGCTCATTTTCCTCCATGTCTGCATTATACGGTTACATAGGGTAATAAAGTGTAAATTGATTAAATAGGTACTATATTGAGGTATGCCCTGTTTGTATACGTACTTATTTATTTTTTTGTACTTTTATACGTAACAGCGAATTATTTTTCATATGTTTATTTTATCAAATTATCAATCTATGACTGCAAAATTTTAATTCGTATTAAAAATAGCCCAGAGAATGGTTGAAATTTCGATTGAACACGATTGGAATTTTTTTTTACCGACATAAAAAGCAATGTTGACATTTTATATCCAATAATTGAATTTTGATTTTTTGATTTTTAATTTTTATTGTTTATACTCGTACGATATCCTCGGAGATTACGAAATGTAATTGCAATCGATATACTCGTAGTATAGGTACGAATAGGTTGTGTTTTATTTTTTGAGTTTCGAATTTTGGCTATAAAATTAAACTTTTTTTCCCGCCGATTTACTCGCTTATTTTTCCGTTCGAAATTTCCGCCTAAATTGTTTTCAAAGTTGTTTTAATAATAACTTTTGCGCGCATTTCCTTGCTACTTAAGATTTTTTTTTTCCGAAACTCGACTCATTATTTTCGTACTATGGGATGTTTGAGAATGATTTGAAGATAAAACTATAAAAGGCGGCTTTGGTAGTTGTTCTTTTTGTACATTTAAGGCGTGAAAGTAGTTTGCAAATGAAATATATTTTTTTGTTGAAATTACTAAGGGAAATTACGTGAAAAGATGTACTTCTTGGGATTTTCGTTGTTCATAAATTTTTTCCACTTGGCTAAATGGGAGGTTTATACGAAAACGAAATTTCCCTATGCTAAATTTTTTCAAGGACAGATGCGGCATTTTCGAGTAGAGAAAAAAATTCCACCAAGCAAGGTTCGATATAACTTATATAATTTTTTTCTTCGCTCAAAGTACAGTTACCAATCGAGTTGTACCATTTGGAGATGCTTTTGCGTCGCGTTCTTCGCTTATTACGTGCTTATAACCTCGTAAAGATTATTTGAAGTGGCGAAAAATGTGATGCCATTTGAAGTAAATTTATTTTTATACCTCTCACGTGTAAGTCATATCGTAAAAGTTCAATTCTGATTTATTATTGAAAAAAAAATGAACACTTTAAGAAATAGCTCGAGAGTGAGCCTAAATTATAATGTTGCCCTTCAGGATCGAGTTCAGTAACGTAATTGATTTTGTATTCGTGTTTGAAAAAAGGTCTTGGAATTAAAAATTATTATCGGTAACCAACGAGCTGGATTTCTGGCGTGTCATTCGAGTTGAAGATAAGTCTAGCCTAAATATATTTTTCTTCGAATCGTATAATGAAAAAAATCCGCTAAAATGTTGAAAAGAAAGTTAACTCTATATGGGACTGGGCGATGAAGAAAATTCAACAACCACGAACTTCTCTAATATTACGAACTCATGCTTTGGTGCGAGTTGCAAGATTTCTCAGACTTCGGTTAATTGTATTACCACGTGCGACAATTATGATTGCCTATTATTGGCTGCAAACGGTGCAACATTCTACGTGTTATACGTATGTTCAACGACGATTCGAGAATTTCCAATGTTTAGTTACTTACCTGTCAAAAAATAAATTTATCTTACAAGGTTAAAATGAGAATACATTTTTGAAAAATATTTTCCACGTGGAATTACCCTCTAAGATTTTTTTTGTTAATATTCTCGTTGATGAAAAATCTACGAATTTTCTCGAGTAAAGTCATCCCATCTCATTGTCAAGCGAAAATTCCGTATGCTGAAAATTTATACCTTGGAAAATGAAAGCGAAATTTTAATTCATTCTACGTCACATTTGCCTGGCCTTTCGTCGGACTTATCCTAAGATGAGTTTAGTAGTTTCTGTGAAGTTTCATCTACACGCTCTCGGCGAAATTTTTAAACTAATTTAAATGAGTAATGGAAAATTGGAAATTATATTATAAAATACTCTCGTCATAAGTCTAAAATCTTCTTCTAATTTAATTGAACGGCTCGACTTTTTATCATATCCTAAAATTGCGGTACTGTCTCTTCCCATCCGGAATGAAGAATTAGTTATAAATAAATTTTGGTTATAAAGGGGATTGGAGGAAGAAGAAAAATATTCCAGTCAAAAGTATAAACTATATGACAAGAATTACATCATTTTCTTATGCATTGGTGTTGCTCTTGCTGTAAGATCCTTTTTGTGTGCCACTTTACAATTTTTAATTATCATAAACTTCAAAAAAAAAAAAAAAAAAAAAATCTCAACAAAATTTATTAAAAAATATTACTTACCTTAAAATTGAACCAAAAGAATTAAGATGTTAATTTTACTATTTTTCAGTGATTTCTTTTCTCAAGAATTCATTTTCATATGCTTTACTTTTAAAATCAACTTTTTCTTTTCTATAAATTTTATTTTTTTTTTATCAAAAATTTTAAAAAATCAAAATTTTTCTCAAAAATGAATTCAATTTTGTTTTTCAATTTGATTACATATTTTTTAAAGTTTCATTTCATTTATTAATTATAAATTAAAAAAAAAAGAATAATAATAATTTTTTTTCATTTAAAAACAGTATCACATTTGGCAACTTGTACCTATGCATAGGAAGTGAAATATTTCTCAACGAGTCATATCACCTTGAAGAAACCGAAAATTGAGAACATATGAGGGGTCGTTTGTAAAAACAACCATTGTCAAAAATTTGAAAAAAAAATCCATTTCATTTCCTAAGCTAAAATTTTACGAGAAAGACGATGGTGAAATAAGTTTTTAAAATAAACTTAACCATTAGGTATCAATTTTTTTCAATTTTAAAAGTACGTGTTTTAGCTGATTTTTTTGTATTTAAATAACCATAGTCGACATTTTTAAAGGGAAAGTCGTAAAATTTTTTAAAAATTTGAGAAAAAAATTATTACATTTCTTGGCATTATGGAAAATTTTTTGAACAATCAACACCCCCTGAATCAAATTTAAGCCCCCAAAGTACGTTATTTTGGTCTCCTGCAAAATTTGACTTTTTGACTATATTGTTGTTTTTACAAACGACTCCTCACGTGTTACCACATATTTCGATCAAAAAAATGTACCTAATATAGGACCCTGACATTTTAAAATTATTTTTCAATAATTTTGTTATACTTACCTAAAGTTTTTTTTCCGAAATTTTATTTTATTTTTTTCAATTAAAATTTTTTAAATTTCTTGTTCAATAATTATGAACTTTTTTGATTTTTTTTTCTGAAAAAAAAATACCTATATATTTTCAAATTTTATTGAATATTTGTAGCTATAAAATGAGGTATTTCTCATTTTATGCTCAAAACGTAATCTTTTACCTAGAGGCATACCTATACCTTGGAATTGGGGAAAAAAATGTATTTCCTATTTGAAAATTCAATTTTTATTTTTCAAATACAAAATATTGGGTTTTTATGAAAAACGACCCCTCATGTGTTCTCAATTTTCGGTTTCTTCAAGGTGATATGACTTGCTGAGAAATATTGCACTTCCTAGGCATAGGTACAAGTTGCCAAATGTAATATTGTTTTTAAATGAAAAAATGATTATTTTTTGATTTTTTTAAAATGTATTTTTTCTTTCAGAAATTGATTTTTATTTCTTTTTTTTCCAAAGACGAATTTTCATTTCTCAGAAGTGCATTTAAATTTTATTTATTGAAATAAGTAAGTACCTAATTTATTTTTTCAAAAATGATTTATCAATACCTACTACTATTTTTAGAAATAAATCTTATTTTCAATATCAGAAATATACAAACGACTTTTTATTAGGTATACCTATTATTTTTTTTAATAAATCTTATTTTTAATACTTATCTAAAATGTATTAGCTATTATATTTTTCAATCAAAATCTTTTTTCCAAAATAAGCTTGAATTTTATTTATTTTTCAAAATTCATTTTTAAATGTTGAAAAAAAAAGTCAAAAAATTGATTTAATCATTTGTTTTCAATCTGGATTTTTGTATTTAAAAAAAAAAAAAAAAATTCAATTTTAATTTAAAAAATTAAATCTTTTTTTTTTGGTTAACGCCGCGTGTACAGTCATTGGCTAGAGGCGTGTTCGTTTTTCTCTCAATACTCACATTTTATTTAAATTTCAAAATTTCTTTTCAAATTTGGAAAAAGAAATCAAAAAATATTTTTTACTCTTTGTTATATTTTTTGAAAATATGTTACGGTTATTTTGTTTTCCAAAATTAAATTTTTACATAATTTTGATTTCATATACTTATTTACTTACTTAATAATTTTTTTTAAAGTGAATTTTTTGACATGCGAGAAAGTAAATTTTTGCTTTAAAAAAATTAACTTCAATTTTTTATCAAGGAATCAAAAAAAGTTCCCCCCATAATGAATTTTATTTTATTTTGAAAATTAAATTTTTTTAAAAACTCATGAAGTCTTTTTAAAAAATTAATTCGATTTTATTTTTAAAAATAAATTTGTTTTTTATCCAGAAATATTTATTAAAATTTCATTTCTTAAATTTCAAAATAGATTAAACTTTTTTCCTTCGAAAATTAACTTTATTTTTTTTTAAATTTTAAAAAAGAAAATTTCTAAATTTGCCAGTTTGGGTACCTATCTTATTGATTATAAAAAAAATTTGGAGAACATTGATCGAACGTACGAACAAATTGTATGTCAGCACTAATCGAAGTCGATTTGATGGAATAAAGAGAATTGATTAATTGATCCATACACCCTCGAACTCTCATTTTAGAGGTACAATGTGTAGCCGACTCGAGGCTCAAAAATCAAAATACCTATTCAATGTTTTACTTAACACTTCGTTTGTCAGCTTTATAAGAATTTGTTAATCGAAAACACATTTTATCTCAATAATAGATAAATCGTATCATTAAACGTTGAAAATTATCGCGTCTCGGACTTCTGTACTAACCCTTTTCACTTCTATTTTATTTCCTTTAGGGTTTTTAGCCATTTAAAATAATCAAATATTTCGCTTCCTTTGGTAAGAAATAGAGTTGGGCGATTTCTATCTGTTTGCGACTACCTGGCCGGGTAACTTCGTCAGCGGTGTGGCATTTACTCATATAAGCATAATTATTCGAAAAATAATCATACCTACAAGTGGAAATAACACGAGAAGTTGGTGAAATTAATGTGCACCAAAAATCGGAGGTACTTTCGTTCTCTGTCAAGTAATTCTCCAGCAGTATATTTTTCTTTCAAAACATTTAACTGAAAATTCTATTTTCAAATTATACTTAATCTGTTAATTATGTTTTTATCACTCTGAACTAGTAGGTAATTTTGTTACCGTCATTATGGTTTTTGATGGGAAAAGGTCTTAATTCGTTCGAACCACATTATAGCTAAATTTCAAACTTATACACGTGGTTTCAATTACGCTATAGGTAGGTTAGGTACGTATAAAATATAACAAGATTGGCATAGTGGATCTGTTCAGTCCGGTGAGCGATTAGCCAGCCGTGTGCCATTCCAATATAAAAGCCCTCGAATAATTAAGTTCGTTCAACTTTCAATTATCTCATGCACGAGTATCCACTTCCCTATAAATTGAATCAACCCGAGTGCAATATGTTCTACAATGCATTTGTGTAAATCAATCAATACCTATTACGTGAATAAAATTATCTATCGGGTATAGGAATTGCGAACTCAATTGGTTATTCTGCGACGAGATGATAAATTCGCCGAAATTTCTTTTTTTCCTTCATGGTTACTCAGCCTGGCAAGTTGAAAAGAAAACTACTTGGTTCGTGGAAAGTGGCACAGCAGTAGTAAGAAAAAGGAAAAAATTTCATGTTTCAATTTTCCGCATCGTATAGTTTTCAATTTTTATTGGATATATTTTAAATGAGCTAGTGACAAATTATTATTGTATCACTAAAGGTATATTCTCACAGCGTCGATGAAGTTTCAGTTTTCAATTAGGTTAACTTTTTTTTCGTTGCCTTTTCTTCAATCGATTGAATACGATACGTCAACGAAATTGTATTAGGTTACAAAGCCTTCGAATTTTCCATTTTTGTCGCTATCTTCATACCAACGTCGATTTATCTTCGGCTAATATCAACCTTCCGTTCTGTGTAAGGTTCCACACGATCTGACGTCAATGATCAAACGTACAAATAAAAGTGGTAAACTGATATTCATTGTTTTTAAAGGTAACAGAAAAAGTTTCCTTGGATTTAGAGAAAAAGAAAGTCACAAATGCATCAAGTTTTCAAAGATGATTTTTTTTTTTCGAGTTTGTGTGATGAAAATAAACTCATTTATCTGAGCTCATGTCGTACTATGCCGTGTTGCTTTTTGATCTTCGTGTTTCATTCTTCTTAATGGTTTTCAAAGCGTTGGAAAAATTAAATGAATTTTATTTAGGCTAGAAAAAGACCTTAAACTTCATTTAGAATTTTTTAAGTGACGTACGTTAAACGAGTACATCACACGTTATATAGTTTCACCAAAAAAATCCGGGTATATTATAAATATAGGTACTGGAGTGGTAAAAAAAAAATGTAGTACCCGATATTCGAAAATCTGTGGAAATAGGCGCAGTTCTGAAATCATATAACACTCATTCCATTCCAACAGCTGGTATTGTTTGTGGGCATTGAGTTTGATGTATCATGTAATATATCATAAGATACAATTTTTACCCTCTCTCGTCCGTCAGATGCGATCATGTTACCAAAACAAGATCAAATTTTCTAATTAGGCGATTTTAAGGGACCCATTTACGTAAAAGTTTTATTTTTTTCAAATGCCAACTTTGAAGTTTCTTTCAACTCAAAATTTCTAAATTATTCTTTTAAAAATAAATTTACAATTCAAATTTTCAACTTGAGAATACGAGTTGTGAAAAAAAGGAAGTATTTGGGGACTATTTTCGTGTATAGTGATTTCGCTATAGCAGTAGTTTTCAAACTTTTTATAGAACTATGACCCCCTTTTGATCTGGAAAAATCTCGCGACTCCCTCATGACTGACTCATACAAACATATATACGTACATTTGTAATGTGCGTGGGTGTGCGGATACTCGTAGCGAGAAAAAATGGAATTTATTCGTAGCAGATTGATTCCCTCTGGTTCGAAAGAAGTGTGAACTACATATTGGAAATCGTCAATGGAAGTTTTAAAACTGCTAATACAATTTGCAACACCTTGCCTACGTGAAATTACGTTTTTATCGATGGTGAATATTGAAACGAAATGTGGAAACAGACTCGAAATGGAAATACGTAAATTTGAATGTAACGCTACGTTTTGGAAAAAGAAAGAGCGTACACTTCCCACACGAATCCAACACATACTTAAAAGAGTCAGATGTACATATGTATCTGAACATTAAAAAAAAAAAATTGCTGATTATTCAAATAGGTAAAAATGTGTTTTTTAGAATTTTGTTTACATACATTATTTATTTATTCATTTATTCATTTTTTTGGAAATAATTCTAACAATTTTTTTGAAAATTTTTGCTCAAAATTTCATTTTTTAATTTATTTTCAAACTCATTTTGATTTCTAGGTAATTTTTATAATTTTCAAACGATTAGACAATTTTTTGAGTTCGATCTTTGTAAATTTAAAATAATTTTATTGATCTGAGACATTTTTTTGCGTTTTATTTATCACCAATTTTATGACTTTACCTGTTTTTTGGAGGGGAAGGGGAGTTAAAACACTATCCTCGACTTTTTTTTTTCATTTTTCTTCACTGGGAAAATTTCTCCTTTTTTTATGAGTAAAAAGTGTTTTAAGATTTTTCATTAGAACTTTTTTTTTTTCAATTCGAATGAAGAATGAAAATAAAAATTAAAAGAATGCGGTGATCAGGAAATTTTATCTTCTAAATATCGGTTTGAAGATTTACGTTTTAAAAATTTGAGAAAATTAAAAATTGTAAAAAATTTTTTGAAGAACAATTTTTTTAAGTTTCTCAATAATTTGACTGTTCATTTCTGAAACATTCAAAAAAACATTTTTCAAAATCTCAACATTTTTTTCAACAAATGTTTTGAAAAGTGTAGAAAATAGTCCATTGGTAGCTGCTGTTTTTGAAGCGATAGGTATGAGCCTTCTGCAAAAGTCAACTTTTCTCTAATGTACTTTAATTGCTCCTAATAAAAAGCGCTGTAATCAATGTCGGCAGCTCGAAATTTCCTTTTTGGGAAATATTGTATCAAAAATGATTGAAAATTAATTAAATATTCGAAAACAAAGTTGTAAACAATTGTTTCATGTAAAATTCTCGAAAAAAATTAAAAGTTGTCAATTGAAGTTAAATCATTTTCGAGCACTTTAGTCGATTGTAAAAATTTGTCAAACATTGTAAAAAATTTTTTTATATATTATTATACCTGTAGAAAATTTAACCGAATTTTAAAAACATGACCTACCTACTTATTTCAAAAATTTATAAAAATGTAAAAATTTCCTCATTTTTGAATTTTAATCGATTTTTCAATTTTTGCCGAATTTTAAAGATTTACTATACTTATTTTGTGAAGAATTAAGTAAATAAAAAAAATAAAAACTCGGAGCTTCGCGCCTCGTCGGGGGGAGGGGGGGGGGGCTTTGCACCCTGGACCTCCACTGGGTGGCTCTATTTTCACACTACGTTTGAAAGTATGAAACATAGTATATGCTTTTACTCTGCGACAAAATGTCTAAAAGTCACGAATATTAATTTCCATGGAAATTTAAAAATTTAAAAAGTATAATAAATAAATTTTTTTTCAAGTTTTAGAATGTCTGACAAAAATCCTAAAAGTCATAAAATTTTTAAAAATTTATCCAATTTTCATAATTTCTGAAAAAATGTCCAAAAAGTCATAAAATTTCTTTTAAAAAAAATAAAAGGTCTAAAAGTCGTAAAATTTCTAAAATAATATCAAAAAGTCATTAAATTTATAAAAAAAATTCCAAGTTTCAAAATGCCTGACAAAATGTCTGAAAGTCATCTTTCTATTTATAAAAAAAAATCCAAGTTTCAAATTGTCTGACAAAATGTCTGAAAGTCATCTTTCTAAAAAAATTTCCAAGTTTCAATATGTCTGACATAATGTCTAAAAAATCGAATTTATTAAAAAATTTCTGTTTTTTATGTCATCCAAACCTAACCTAATGTAACCTAACCTAACCCAATGGGGTCGGATTTTCCTATCGGATTTTGGTGTCGTTTTTTCCATTTTGGTCTCCGTAAAAGCATACACTATGCTAATAAAATCAGTGTTCCCCCCCCCCCCCCCCCCTAGTTTCCACATCTGAGTTTTTAAATGGTAATAAAATCAAAAGAGGAATAAATTGTTTCATTTTTGTTTTTGGTTACGAAATTTTCAACATTTTTTTTTCTCATTTTTATTCGTATGGAGAAATTTGTTGTTTTTAATTCAGTGATAATTTATCAAATTTTCAATAAAATTCAAAAAATAAAAAATCCTCGGTTGTTTTCGATTCTCTTGCAAACGCTTCGCCACGCTCAAAGGGGTTAGCAGTCCACAATTTAAAAACCACTGCGCAATGCGAAAGGTTTTGTTTCATTAATATGAGTAAATTAAATTCAAAAGTTCATTTATATCGATATAGTGCGTTTGACTTGTACGTTTATTGATGAACTGGCGAGAAGTGAAAAATTAAAACCGTTGAAATAGGCTTTTAAATATGCGTCGTTTTACACCGTCGCTTCCTTGTGAACTTTCACAAAGATTAAAATTATCTCCAAACGTCGTTATTTGTTTAGTTTCCGCGGCACGCTGCTTTGCACGACACGACGTTTAACTAATCATAAGTAAATCCACTTCTACGATGGCAGAACGATTTGCGTGTAACCATTAAGTATGAGCTATACGATAGCGTCAAAAGAGATGAAATATGTCGGATATTTTAATGCCGCATTGATAATATTCATCTTACGGTAGTTGATCGAAAGCCTAAAGTAAGGTATACTTGGTGAATATAATGTAATTATGTATATTCAAAGGTGTACATTATGCTGCGGTTCACGCGCCGTGCAGTCTTGAGAAACTGGAGCAGCAGGTGGTGATTTTGAAAAAATATAACAGCTTGCCTATAATTGGAATCGTTTGTTCAATAATCAGCCTTTTGCGACTTTCATGAAGTATTCGTTAAAAGCAAATCCATTCTTATGGAAATAAAACAGAAAAAATGGATATTCGAGTAATCTTTTAAATTTGAAAAACAATTTTCAATAGCAATATTGACTATATAAACTGGCTCCTATTAATACCTTTTTTTTTTTCGGGTAACACATTTTTTCATCTTTCTTCATGAATTAAAGATATTGACAATAGTGTTCTTTCTTATAACTGTTTTCTATTTAGAATGTGTATTTCACGAACAGGTATATAGGCTTAGGTATCTTCTGCGTAAATAATATATTGGGTACGAATTGAAGTTGTATGGAATTCTCCCATATTTTCCTACGCGTGATCTGTTTTACTAAATTCACGCTTTTATGGTTTATAAGTAGAAGTAGAAGTATCTACCTATTTGTGTAGTGGAACGGATGAAATTGTAAGAATTGCATTTTTTTCGATTTTGAATTCGCACGTCTCAATCCCAGCATTTTCATAGGAGGCTTTCAATGGATAAATGTTTTAAACTATATGGGCGATTTCGTGTCTATATACGTAGTGTATATGTAGTTAACTTGTAGAAAAGACTGGTAGTGGTTATTTTCAACTAGGTAAGTACTAGATGAAAGAGCTTAGCAAGGTTTTTAGAGGTGATTTGGCCTTGAGCACCGAATTTGAAATTATCCTGTGAAAGTTAGTCCTTATATCGTCTAAAATCTCTGTAACAAAATTTTTAGCTCGATATCTCACTCCATCTAGGTAAACGTGGATTTTCTTTGAAAATATCCATTTTTGGCAATTTTCATTCGAATTTTCTCCAACTTGTAGGGATAGTAGACACTAACGAGGATAATTTATGGAAATTTCATGTGTACACTTAGGCCCATATTTTAAAAATTTCCTTATTCGAATATAAGTAATAAGGTATCCTTAAGACGGTCCTTAAGATTTTTTGGTATTTTAAAACGTTCCTTTTTCGAAATGAGGTAAATGGAATAAGGAAATGAATAAGGTACCTCGCGAGGTACCTTAAGGACACCTTATTGTATTTCGATAATTCTTATCAGAATTGAATGAACTTTTAAATGATTTTTTTTTAAAGTTTTGTAAAGTTTTTATTTTTTTGAGAAGTTCAGAATAGTTTTTTTTTCAATATGGATGATCTAATGAACATTTTAATGCCTAATGAAATTGCAAAATTCCCAACCAGGGTTCTGCGAGATCGCAGCAACCCATTGAAACATTACAATGATAATGATTTTCTCACTCGGTTTCGGTAAAAGACGCTTATGAACGTGAATACAATATTGTACATACTTATTGAGTAATTTCAAATTATTTACGCGGTTGAGATGTTCATTTGAAGGAAAAACAGCAGTTTTTTTTTTATATTTTAAAAATTGGAGAAATAGGTATAAAATATTTCTACTCCAAAAAAATAGGAATCCGAGCTTCTTTCGATATATTTTTGCGGAGAAACTATGTTCACTTTTAGACCGTTACAGCAAAAATTCACGCAAAAGAGAAAAATTCTGTGATAACACGTAAAACCACGCAAAAAAGAAATTTGAATTTCACCATCAGTTATCACAAAACGCGCGCAAAACCAGCAATATGCCAATGCTAGAAAAATACAGCATTTCTATTGGTTGTAATATCCGAAACTCGGATGAAACTGTTTGGCAACAATGCACCTTCACAAACCTTATGAATAAGATAAGGATAGTTTTAAAATACCGATTTTCCTTATTCCTTACCTTAAGGAATAAGAATAAGGAAATAAGGAAATTTTTAAAATACGGGCCATAGTCTTCAAAAATTCAAAAGGCCGATTTTCCCACCATTTTTCGAATTTAAAACGTTCATTTTTGATAGAAAAATATTTTACTGATATATATCATCAAATCTCCTAAACACACAAACAACTTCAATTTGGATCAAATTCGCTCATTTTTTTTTAATTTTCTTTAATATCCGAGTGACGCCATTTTTCGAACCCTTGACCTTCTTCCTATAGTCTGGTCTCTTAACTGCAAAAAATGGATGTCCGTTCGGTCGAGCGGTAATATAAAAGCGATTTAATGATTGATTCTTAATCTAGGACGTATTTTTTTAAAAATAAGCTGAGGTTCCATTTTTTTGAAGTTTTTTTTCCTCAAGGTCCGCCCCTCTTTCCAATAAATTTTCACATCTTTATACCTAAAGACCCAATTGAAAAATTTTACAAACAAAAGTTGTACATTGCGGTCCTTGGAATAATTTTGGTTATGACAAAAATTTCGATTGGACCATCTCCCTTCCCGCCAATTTTGAATAAAATGTATGAAAATTGCCGGATTATTTTCATACGTTTTATTCAACATTGGAGGGGAGGGAGGTGTTCAATCGAAATTTTTGTCATCATCAAAATTATTTCTAGAACCTCAATCCACAACTTTTGTTTGAAAATTTTTTCAATTGGAGCTTTACGTACAGAAATGAGGAAATTTTTTGGCATAAAATTCTTGTATGGACAATTGGACATACTTATATGCTTTACCTCGATATACATCACGCGTCAAAATTTCACCAAAATTGAATGTGGTGTCTACCATTAATGAAAGTAGTGAAAAATTGGTACATTTTGTCAAAATTAATAAAAGTAGTGAAAAAATCGAAAAATTGAGATGTCAAAAATATCAAGTTTCAAACATTTTGAACAAAATTTATATACAAATATTTAGCTGATTTTTTTCTTTCTTCAAATTTGAGAATTTTTCTGTAATTTTGAGTTCTAATTTTTTTGAGAAGGGGATGAAGACTTTTCAATTTTCGGTCATTTTCGTGGGGTGATTTTCTGAAAAGTTTGTGGGAAGTAGTGAAAAAAGTGATGGAAATGTATTAGGTAGTGATCTTTGAAAAAACAATTCCGGTGAGGCGGTGAACACTATGTCAGTAATAGTTTTTATTTTGGACATTTTTGAAAAATTTTCAGGATGCCCCCTGCCATGCCAGGCTGTCAATCGGTGACTTAGGTATGTGAAAAATAAAGGGGAAATTTCGAGTGATTTTGGGTGAATTGTATTGGAATAGGTTAACTTTGGCTTTTTTGACCCTAAACGAATGTTTTTTTTTTTACTATCAAGGCAGTGGGACAATTCTTGAAATATACTCTTATTTTTTTCCGCTTATGGAAAGAAATTTTATATGAAGTGAACGGGTATAGATTTTATCATCATTCTCACGTTTTTGCGGGTTGGACGCGGCGCTTGGCGGACTGAAATAACAAATACAGTGTCCAATACTATACGTGATTGGACTGCGCGAAATTAAAATGGAATTATTCAAATTTTATTTCATTATTTACTATTGGGAGAATCGTGAATTGTGACTGTGGTTTTGTAATGATTACCTTTGGTTTTTAAATACGTTTATACGCGCATAACGGTTGTGTGGTTTTATCGCGTGCGTGAAATATGACGAAACGAGCGATTGTACGAGTAGGTATTTATTTTGAATTTTCAAGTGCTTATTATATGAGCAGTAATTATACAGAAATTCGAGGATGATGTAAAATTATAAATAGCTGAAATTCAACTTTTCATCAGCAATGATTTATAGGTGTGTAATGTGTATAAACTTTTTGCAAAATTTTCACAAGTGTGATTATATAAATAATATTTTTTCAAATTTTTTGTAAAAGAAAAACTGCGACTCTTGAGAATATTTTTACTCCAGCTGAAGCATGATCTACCTAATGTTTAATGTGTGCAATAATTACACACGGTGTCCCACTCTAATGTAAGCTTACATTTTTTTTACAATTTTTTTTTTCTTTGACAACATATTTTGCATGAAAAATTGAAGATTTTACTCACTCTACACAATATTGCGTGTAAGAGAAAAATTGAGAAAACACTTTTTTGTGGAGAATTTTGAATAAAAAAAAAAAATTATGAAAAGAAGGGAAACATCAACAAAACTTGTCAAAAAATTTGCAAAAAAATAACACCACTTTTAAACAGGTTTCCAATTATTTCAAGAAAACCGTACTTTCAAAACAAAAATTCTTCAAGCAAAAATCTCCATTGAATTTCCTATTGAACTGATTCCAAACGGGTTTTTTGCAACTTTTACAAGTGAGGGTTTTTTGCAACTTTTACAAGTGATAAGCTAAATTTACAAAAACCAAAATTTAAACCATGTCGATTACTTATCATTATCAAACATTCTGCAATTTTTTGATTTTCATAGAAGTAAGTCGTGGTGAAGTAAGTAATTTTTAATTTAAAATGTATACTTACATAGATATTGAGTATATTTTATTTATTTTTTAAATCTAGCTAGAAATCATTGAAATTTAAAAAATTTTCTCAGTCGTTGAAAATTCTTAATTTTGGAAAAATGTCATTTTCTGAAAGTTTTAGTTTTGGTAATTTTTTTAATTTAATAAATTTTTGAAATTACCTACTTAGTATCAGTTTTGAAGTTTGACGAATTTTTTACAACTTTTAAAATTTAGTATGCTTATTGGGGTGGCGGTGGCTCTTTATATTAAATTTTCGATTTTTCATTCTCATCTGTCTCAAAGTTGTGTTTTTTATGAAAAAATAATTCCATTTTGTTATTTTTCCTCCAATTAAATTTTTTAAGTGCCTTCTGGTCATCCAGTTTTTAGAGATGTCAAAAAACTTGACCGATTTTCAAAATCTTGCCTTTTTTTTATTACAATCTTTCAAAAACGTTCCTTTTCACGAGAAATAATTTCCAATTGTTTTTTTTAACTTGATCAATGGTACCTTAAGACGCCCTAATTTTAAAAAAACAACAAAAAAAACACGAAAAAATTAGCAATTTTTTTTTCATTTAGCATTTGATTAATTAATAGGTATCTATTGTTACTTTTTATCAGAAAAAATTCTCTATTCATTACTTTCCCTCAACTTGATTTCTTCGATACCTTGAGTGTCCTCCCATTGAAATTTAATTTAAGAGGACCTTAGACGCCCCTCCCACTCCAATTTTTTAGAAAAATGAAAAAATTTATATAGTGTGGTTTTTTTTTTATTCAACCCATCAAAGTTGTTCCTTCTCGTTAGAATCAATTCCCAATTTTTTATTATCTTGCCAACTTGCTGATTTTAAGTGGTATTTTGGAGTACCCAGAAAAAAAAAAAAAAAAAAGATTTTGATAAAAGTTTGGAATTAGTATTTTAAAAATTTAATAAATCTTCAAAATTTGTTAAAAATTCAAAATATTATCATAAATATTGAGTATACCTACTATTTTTGTCACTTTTCAATTTTAATAATTTTTTGAAACTGTAAGTAACAATTTTTAAAATTCGACGGAATTCAAAAAAAAAACCAATTCAAAAGTCAATTGTAAAGTTTGATGGATTTTAAAATTTAGGTAAAAAGTTAAATTTGAATAAAAATTCAAAATTAGGAAAATTTTCGGAACTTTGCTATAAATTTGAAATTTTGGTGATTTTAAAATATTTTTTATTAAATTTGATATTCAGTAATTTTAAACTTGAAAGTTTTACGATTTTTAAAAAGTTGCCAATTTGTAACTCTTGGCAGAATCATTATGATAGGAAATTTATCGAAAAAAGTTATTTTTCTCTGATGTTGATAATTTTTATTGGAATAATTGAAAATTAAGTTCTAAAATGATGGGTTTTCAACATTTTTTTTTGAAGGGGGGGGGGGGAGTTTTGTTCATGGCCATGTTTCCATTCTTTGATATTATGAAAAATTAGTTCAATATAAGAAAGTTGTTTCAGTTGAAATTTTCCACAAATAACTATACAGGGTGTCTCGTCACCAGTTATCACCCCTTCACCAGCGATATAGTCAACTCAAACTAAGCTCATGTATGCATGTTTGCCGACCCTGTGAATTGAAGGGGCAAAGATATGCTCAACTGAAAATTTTTTATTTTCAGTTTTGTTTCAGATTTTTAACCATGCGTCACTCGACAACCGAGATAGGTAGAAAGTTGCGCTTTGCGGCGTTGGAAAGGAAATTTTGTGTAGAATTTTTTGATGGGGTTGATAATTGTACTAGGTGATCAGGAGGGTCTGTACCGTATTAAATATCTAAAAAAACGTGTTCAAAAATTGAGATTTTTTGGCAATTTTTGAAAAAATCTCAAAAAAGTTTCCTCATTTGGTATTATTATTATGATTTGCCTTACATGAAAAAAGTTCGACCTTTCGAATGCCGCAAACTAGACTCTTCTATCTCACTTGGTTAAAAAGTTATAGCAATTTCAATTTCGAAATCGAGACAGAAAAAAAATCAATTTATTTTTCATTTTTTTAAATTTCCAATTATTTTAATTTTTGGAAGTTGTCACCTATCGTAACTAATAATTTTGAGTGAAACTCGATGTTAAAGATAAAAAGAAAAACATTTCGGTAAAAAAAATTTTTTTTGAAAAAATAATTTTTTGTTTTTCAGTCATGATTTTGAAATTGAAATGGCTATAACTTTTTAACCAAGTGAGATAGAAGAGTCTAGTTTGCGGCATTCGAAAGGTCGGACTTTTTTCATGTAAGGCAAATCATAATAATAATACCAAATGAGGAAACTTTTTTGAGATTTTTTCAAAAATTGCCAAAAAATCTCAATTTTTGAACACGTTTTTTTAGATATTTAATACGGTACAGACCCCTCTGATCACCTAGTACAATTATCAACCCCATCAAAAAATTCTACACAAAATTTCCTTTCCAACGCCGCAAAGCGCAACTTTCTACCTATCTCGGTTGTCGAGTGACGCATAGTTAAAAATCTGAAACAAAACTGAAAATAAAAAATTTTCAGTTGAGCATATCTTTGCCCCTTCAATTCACAGGGTCGGCAAACATGCATACATGAGCTTAGTTTGAGTTGACTATATCGCTGGTGAAGGGGTGATAACTGGTGACGGGACACCCTGTATACGAGTATTTTTCTTTTCACTTTTCTTATAGACACATTTTTAAAGAGAATTTTCAATTTTTCATGCTAAAATAATAACAAAAAATAATCTACTCCTTAGACGATTGGGCTCATTCACATTATTGTGAGATTGTTTTACACAAACATTCGTTAATCTCGTGGCTCGGGTTGAATGAACGTCGCTAGACACCCTGTACATAAAAGTATAAAAATTCCAAAAATACAAAAGTCACGCCAATCATATAAACCAATACTTACCCCATTTTTAAGTAATACTGTCGTATCTCCGATAATGAATAAATACCACACAAGCCACCAAAAATTATTCAGCAACAGCGACGTAAACAGATGAATATGAATTGCGATCCTGGTACACCTTAAACTTCTGAAAAAATTCCAAAATCGAATGCATTTCGTTTATTGTCGGATTAAAACGAACGAAGCGGTCAGTTAATTAAATATCGATAAAGCGAGAGAAAATGATCCAAAAACGTGACTCGAAAGTTTATTTCGTTCAACTGTTTTATACGTGGTGTTTACAAGGACGCGGTGCTTTGCTGGTGAAATGATGATGACAAAAAATACGTTATCGTCTCGTACGAAGAATGTAAAATATCCAATGATGCGCGATTTATTCGCGGATGGCGGTATTGAGACCGCAAGCACGTTTGAGAAACATCATCTATTTCTGGTCAGCAGGACAGAAACGAAATCAATTTGTAAATTTGGTGGTTTAGAATGGACGTTCTCTATGTGTATATATAGGAGAATACGTGCGTAAACATGACAAGCGTTATAATGACATATGGAACCGAAGAGATAGATATTCGACGAGAAATAAAAATGAAGTAGTCGAATCATTCGACTCGAATGGGTCAAATCTGTTCGTACGAGTTGCGAATTTTATAATGCAATATATTAGAATTCAACAAAATTCGAGTATTTGTATACTACGAAGCATAAACACCGAAAAAATAGTCTTAATGTGTCCAAGTTGGAAGTTTGTGGTTATAATATATATCTTTGGGTTTAGTTATATGTTTAGAATTAGAACATTCTGGGAATGTTTGATTTACTGTAAAACCTACGACCTAGAAATATTTCTCCATTTGTGGGTAATGTCTACCATTTCAGTAAATTCTGAAATTCTGACATTTTTTTAATTTTTTTTTTTTTTTAGAACGAGACTACGAGAGTAGTAATTTTTGCACAAAATATTGATGAATACTGGTTGGTACACAATTTTGAACTTATGACGAGATACAGTGTATTGTCATTTTTTTATGTATATTTACTGTGTATATTTTAAAACAATTCATTCCCATATACTACCTACATACTCGCGTGATTTTTAAAGAAAAATTGATTATTTCGGCGCATCGAGAATATGGCAATTTAATGGTAAAAATTTGAAACAGCTGCTACTTGAAAAATTCTTCTAACCGTGTTGAAATTCTACCAAATATAATTTTGCCTCATTCAACTCGAAATTCATGAAACGTGAGTCAACATGTGCTCTTTGTATGATTTATTTGAGCATTTATTTCTCGAAAGTCTTATTCGGATGATTATAGGTATATAAAAAAAATGTTAAATAAACTTGGAGTAGTTGAAATTGTGCGATTTTATTGTGGTGTAGAATTTTCAAAATCAATACTTATATTATTCGAATATATTTTCAGTCTGTTTAATTTCAATTTTACGAGTAGGTCTTTATTTTCAAAACCAAAGTGATTTTCTCGATAAAATTAATTTTTTTCACCTGAAAGTTCTGGTGTGAAATTCAACTCCATAAGAAACCCGCTACGTTGAAATTTAGGTAGGCCTATGTAATCAGAAAAAAAACGTTTGTTTTTTTAAATTTATAATTAGCAAATTTTCATTTTTTTTTGAATATTTCAAATTAGGTAAAACTTTATAATTTTTCTTTCAAATTTTGAAAGTTCCAAAAAAAAAAAAAAAAATTAAAAAAAAATAGAATTTCGAAATTGGTGCTTTACAAAACTGCATTGAATCAATTTATAATGTTGAATAACTTTTTACAATTTTGAAAATTCTGAATTTTTTTCAAATTTCAAAATGTCTACAAGTTTTACTTTTTTTTAATTTGGTAAATATTGAGATTTTTCTAATTTTTAACTTTTAATACATTTTCAAAGCATATCATCAACTCCGATTGAGCTGAAGTTTGGCTCAATGAAAAAGCATGTCATTCAGACTTCATGCAGAGCCAAATTTTGAGCGGTCAAAATTGATTTTTCGATTTATAGCGAATTTTTGAAAATGGCGAAAATAGCCCATTGGTATATCAGTTTTAAGGTAAATTTTTAAAATTCTGAAAGTGGGTTTGTTTCGTAAAATAAATCTTGATTTTTTTTAAAATTTTGTTTCAAAGAAAAGAACCAAATTTTCAAAAATTGTATTTTTATTTTTTTAGATAACATTTGACAAAAATATTTTTCAACCTTTTTTAAAAAGCAATAGGTATTTTCTGTTTTTTTTTTTTTTTTTTTTTTTTTTTTTTTTTTGAAAACAGATTTTTAATATTTTGTTTAAAAGATGAGAAAATTTTTCTATAGGATTTCATGTAATGTGATTAGCAAAAATTCAAAATTCAATAGATAATTTTTTGAAGTCGAGTTAATTTTTAAAATTCGTGCCAAATTTTCTGAATAATTTTTTTATCTATTATGATCTTCAAAATTTGTCCAACTTTTAATTTTTTTAAAATTCCAATGTAAAATTTCAACATCTTGTAAAATTATCAAATGTAATAAATTTTCAAATTTTCTACCGTTACTTCTACGTGATAAGTACATAATATCTTAATTTGAATATATTATATATTTTCTGTTATCAGGGAACTGATCTTTTGGTGCATCAACATCTCACCATTTTCGAGTCCGGCTGCATTTTTAGAGAAGAGAATTTTCTGAATTTAATGGTAAGTTTTATTTTACTCACGTCAAAATTCAATGTAGTGACAACGGAAAAAAAAAGGTCAAAAATTAAATTCGACGACCGTCACAATAAATTTCATAAATCAACCAACGAATCGTGCAATTTCGGGTTAAAAAACAGTTTCCAAGCTTTGCTCGTATTACGTACACTAAACTCCATTACATCAGTCAAAGGATGGTTTTGATTTCAAAGTAGTAATGAAAAAAAGCTACCTATAATAATTTATATGGCCGCAAAGTACTTGGTTGACAGCGAATGATAAGGACGAGTACGATTTAACGACACTATGTTTACTTGGCAATATTTCATTATTGGTGGCGTTGATTTTACGCTCCTGCGAGTATTTTGCACTATCAGCTTGGATTTCATAAAAACGAAAAACGCATTGTATATTTGATACTTTGAAAAGTTGTCTTCTCGATTAGCCGCTTTCACCGCGCAGATAAAAAGCCCAAAAACCGATGGATTATCTTTTCTCTCATTCGTACTTATAGTTAAGCTTTTCATAGGCGAAAAAAGTGAGCATAAAAAGTACTCAACTTTAATATCTACGAGCAAGTGTACTCGCGGTATTAAGAGAGACATTTATTAGGCGCGTAAAACTCATTCGCTATGTGTCTTAAACCCTAAAAATATCCTATACATGGTTTAAGCGCATTTAAAAGTATCCGGTGTAGTCTCAGATGGGATATAGCCCGGTCATTCGAAAACATTATAATTAAGCTAACTTATAAATCAGAATATCTCTAACGAAGATTTTTATCGCTGTCTTACGACGTGACGTGAAATTCTTTCCAAAATCGATTTTATGATTTATGGCGATTTTTTTGCACCAACTTTCCACATAAAATGAATCCAGAGGTGTTGCAGATTCAGTTATCGAGTTGCTAATTGGAATATGTCTCCAGGGAGAATTTTCTATTTACAAAGGTGAACGAATGGTTCATGGGGTTTGGTGTGATATCCAAATTAATCTGGGTATTAGTAAAGGTAATACATCTTTGCGTTTTAAAATGGCCGAATTGTTTGTAAACTTACATCGATAAATTATTAATACGAATATCTAATTGTTTCTAGTCTAATGAAAGGATTATTTTGATACCATGTGTGCTGTTATACTTCGAAAATTAATGCTCAATGTGCTCCGAATGGAAGTTAATTGTTTGTACAAGTTTGCTTTGTTTTTATGCGAGTGTGTTGGTTATTTACATACCTATTTATACCGATTTGTAAACATTGCACCAATATAAGGATACAGGGTTAAAATTACAAATGTAAAATGTACTAAGTACTATTTGACAACGCGTTTCATTAGAATAAAATTTCATATTAAAAATACTCAAAAAGGTCGCAATTGAATAAGTAGGTTAAGTATTTTTTCAGGGCACAAGCTCAAAATTATTAAATTAGTTTTACTCGCTTCTACCTACATTTTTTGATTGTAACCGTGCTTGTTGAAATTAAAAAGCAAGTTTTATACTGATTCTAAAAATAATGACGAATGAGAACGTAATAAATGTAAAAATTAAATTAAACATAAACAAAAACAAAATATTATACGTACAAAGGTCGTAATTAACAAAAAGCAAAATATTTTTGATATGAAAATGAATGGGTGATTTAAAAAAAACCGGAGTTCTATGCAAAGAAAAATACCTATGGTAAGGGGAACGTTACACTGCGACCCTTCATTTTTCCTTGTCGCTTGTTCCCTGCTTAGTGCTTACTGCTTATATCAGATAAACCTTCAGTATTGTGAATCGGAATATGCAGAGTAAAATTACGAGTAAAGGGATAGTCGGAGTTTCTGTTTCTATAAAAATTATTGATGATCTAAATATTTTAATTTCATTTCCAAACATTGTATCATTAAAAAAAAAATCAGGTGAAAAATATATTTTTTTCACATATTTTTCAATTATGTAGGTACTGTCATTGTCATGTAAAAAATTTCTAATTTAAAAATTCAATTTTTGCTAGAGTTATAAAATGTGATTCGCTCAAAAATCACCAAAAAAAACTTCCCGTTACTCAAAATCAAAAATCCTTTCATTTTTTTTTCAACTTGACAATAGGTATGTAAATCGTCCAATAAATCAAAAATCTAATCAATAATGTTTCAAACAAGATTTTACAAAATTATTTTTAAAAAAGTTTGATAAGAATTTGAAATATTTTTTCAATTTGTGAGAAATCGTCAAAAAATATTTTTTTGGAAGAAAGGTTTCAAAATTTTTCTGAAATTTTCACCAAAAACAATCCCAAAATAAAAAATAAAAAAAGTGAAGGATATAAAAAAAACTTCTTTAGACTTCAAAATAAAGTCCAATTTTTTTTTGGAAACCAAACATTTGGGTTTGAAATTTTTTTGAAAATACGAGTAATTCAAACATTCAAGTATAGGTACCAATTGTACTTATCTATTTATTTTTTTTATTTTACAAAAAGTACCTGATCCAAGAAAATATTTCACGAGAGGAAATGTTACAAAATTTTTCTGAAAACAAAAAAAAATCAAAAATACTTGTACAAGATAGTTAATGTACAATAAAAAAATGGTCCATTTGAAAAAGAAAAAAAAAATTCAAAATTTTTCTGAAAAAATTAATATAATACGTATTTATTTGATCTTTTTTTTTTTTTAATTTTCACAAATAATTTTATAGTAATGTCTCTGAAAAAATTCAAAATCATATCAAAATCAGTAGAACCTCGATTATCCGATTTCTAAATCATCCGAGAGAAAAATTGCAACTAATTTTTTACAATTATTCGATGTTACAAAATCGGTTAATTTTTTATTATCCCATTATTCCTTATTGTTTGCACTAAATAAACATAAAACGAATATAATTTTCAAAGATAGACAAATTTTCAACATAACTTGTTTTACTCCTCTCGAAGAGTTACATCTGTTTCATGACTGTACCTTGCCCCTTCAAAATCGAGATAGGCAACTTATCACAATAATGTTTTTTGCTTGCCTACTCGAGTTGCATCTATAGTTCAATTATTGCGGGCATTTCATGGAGCACCCTGTAAATGTTCGGATATTATACGACATTGACGCCCCTAAACAATTCAGAGATTTTTTCCCTAAAAATTTGAGAAATATACAATTTTTTTTTATTCTAAAAAAAAGGGGGGAAATGCTGAAAGTTCATATTTCAAAAAATTGAAAAAATTACTGATTTAAAAAAAACGAAAAAATCATTTCAAAACATATTTATTTCAAAAATAAAAATAAAATAATAACTTATGTACCTAAAAAATATTGAAAAATTTTCAGTTCCCATTTCAGAAATATTGAGAAATTTTTCAAGCAAAAAAATGTTTTCAAGTTTTATTCCAAAAAATTGACGAATTTTTTACCACAAAATAAAATTCTGAAAAATAATCTCAACAAAATTTTAAAAATTTTAATTCTAAAAAAATATTGAGAAATCCTCCCATCTTTTATTTTAAATTCTCATTGCACCCATTTTCAGTTTGTCTGTGAAATTTAACTCACATTCAAAAAAAATTTGCAAAAATGTAGTGGCATGATTTCTTATAAAATGGAAAGACACTCTTTTGCGTGGGTGTGCCGATTTTTTTTTTGTTATAATTTAAGGTCGTCAGGAGCAAATTATGAACTTACCCAGCTCTAGGTAATCATGGGGTAAATGCATAAATGAACAAAATTGCGATTTCACAACTGCTCCAACTACCCCAAACAAATGTATCATTGTTGCAATTAGTGTAAACAATGTTTAGGTCAAGTTGGAAGATTATCTGAGTAGTTTTGTTTCGATTTGAAATGATTAAAAAACATCATTTGAGTTAATTTTTCTTTAAAGTGCGATTTTGGTCAGTAAGCTCCCTTTTCTTGAAAATTTAAATCACTATTTTCTCTCTTTTAAAAAAAGGTCACAAAAGTCACCGAAAGAATTGGAAACTGAAATATCATGCATATTGCCTGTGAATGCATTTTCCAAACATTGTCACATAAAAAAAATCAAGTTGAAAATTTATTTCTTTGAATGTGTTTCCTAAATTTTTTTGTAAATCATTTTTTTACTTCCTTTTCCAAACTCTGTGCCACAAAAAAATTTTAAACAAAAAAAACACCAAATTTTTTGGTTCCTAGATGTCCAAAGATGGCAATATTTTGGAGTTTTGAATTTTCCTAAAGTTTTCGTCATCAATTTTTTTTTAGTAAGTTACCCCCCCCCCCCCCCCCCCCCTCCCCCCAAAAAACAATTGAAAAATCGAATTTTTGTACCTATACATTTCTCAAAATCTATCATCAATAATATTTTTTTTCTTCAAGCATTCTCTGCAAAAAAAAACTCAATTTAAAAATAGAATTTTGGACAAGAGTTTCAATAATGCGATTTTAAAAAAGTAATGTGTTTTACGAATTTTCCAACGTATAGAATTTTCCCCAAACATCTTGAAAAACTCTTGAGAGGAGTTTTTTATGAAAAAGAAGAGGTATAAGATAATCAATCATCCAATTTCAAAATTTTTCAAAATAACAATTATTCACCTTGACAAAGTTTTAAAAGCATTATAATTTAAAAATAGTTTAGCTTTGCTTTCTTTACACAACTTACCGAAATCCAAAAAATATAGCCAATGATATCAGTAACGCTAGGAATGATACTGTATATCCACACACGTACAAATTGTTCACAAACGTTCTAAACTGAAATGAAAAAAATAAAAAATGAAATATTAAAAAAATTATGTTGACTTGGACGGGAATGAAGAATAATTTTAACAAAAGAAAATGCCATCGTATGTATGTAGTATGTACATATTTATACGTGTATTGTATGTAGTGTGATATGTTGGTTTCCGTTTGTACCAAACGTGTCATTGTGTTTGGTTGTGTTCTTAGTGGAAAAGTTATTTCATTGCGAATGGACGCGATTTTATGTTTGAATGGGGAAGTTTGAATTGGTATTTGTTGGAAGGAATTTTAAAAATGAAAGGGAAAAATACGTTAGAAGTTGCTTAGTCTTTACCACACTCGACGAGTACAACAGAAATACTGCTGGTAATGGAATGCGACAATTATATGGCGCAAGTGATGGTGTAAAATGGTGTATTTTCTATGTCCAAATCGTATTTTCGGTGATGTGACTGCGCGAGTGGCGAAGGAAATTTATAAGTCGCCTTTAGGACATTTTCAGAGCCGATTTATTTTTGTGTAAGTGATCTTGAAATGCTTTACCGAGCGTTTTAACCGTGGAAATGTATTTCCACGAGACGTTTTTGCCCTTCGCATCGTCTTATGTAATTGACGAAATTTTCAAGCGGCGAGTGACTGTCGGAGAATACGAATAAAGGCGGGTAATTCGTATCAATGATATGGTACAGAACCCGCGAAATTTATATAAGTACCTACCTACACCCACCTAGGAAAATCGTTGTCGTTGCTATCATACAAATATATTGTGCAGCGAAGTAAGGTGGAAAATTTATGGTAGTTCAAGAAATACGCAAATATACGCTGTATAACTCTTTTATAACTTTCTAAATAATGACCTTTGTCAAAAAATATACACCGAGTACGAGCAATGCGCATTTTTACCTTCTATTTGCATAAAAAATTACTAGAATTTTACTATCAAATGTCTTGTTTATTTGATGTACTCGTCGTATATGCCGCTCTTACAAACTACACAACTGCGAACTAAGCTCAATGATTAATTATTATTCGCCATCGAAACATATTCGTGCCAGTGGATTTTTGCCTGAATGCAATTTTTCACCTGCTAAATTATGTAGCTAGGTTTTTCGTTAGTTCGAGTGGTTCTGTTTTGTGAAGTACATTGGGTTATAAAAAAATAGGACTGTGAGAATGCGAAAGAGGCGATGCGACAGTCAGCAACTTATAAGTCAAATTTCAAAATTATTTGGTCTACACTATTAAATGTGATATTTTTTGAGAGAGAAAAATTATTCTAGAAGGCGCAATAAGAAAAGAAAAAAAATTCAAAACTTACTTTTAAATCGGAAGAATTTTTTTGAACGTGGCAAATCAGAAAAACTTTTTTTTTTTAGAAAATGACTCAGTAAAAAAATTATTCCAAAACTTCAGTCCAAAAAATAATGTTCAGAGAAAAATTGGAAAAAAAAATAAAATGAATAAGAAAGAATTATTTTTTGAAATGGTAAATCAGAAGGTAATTGTTTAACTAATGGTAGTTTAATACGGATTTTTATCTGCTCATGTATTATAAAGTTAATTTTATGATTTTCAAATGTATGAATTAGAGTAACATAAAGTCCTTCATTAGGACACTAGTGTCATAATGAAATCATTATGCCACTGCTTTTTCATTATGACACTCAAATTTGAAAAAAGAGTTGTTTGTTGCATAATGGATTTCATTATGCAACTCTTTTTTCATTATGCCACTCAAATCGCAGATAAAATTTTGTATGCAACTCGTATCATAAATTAATCAATATGATCAACTTTATGATACTAGTTGCATAAATAACTATTATGAAGTGGAACTTCTTTAGGAGCGCTATTCAACTTGTGATTGGAAAGGGGCGTAAAATTGTTTTAACAATCCCATATTACAAAAGCACATGAACTCTGGTTCTGGAATGATTCCTGTTCAGAACTTCTGAAGTAAGGTAGTGATGGCTGTGATATAAGATGTGAAGTGCAGAGTTGCCAATGCTACTGAATTTTCAAGGCTCTACTGATGTTCTCCTGATCTATCTCCAATTTTTCAGTAAAAGCTCTTGATTTTTAGCAAAAATTCCTTGATTTTTTCAACAAAAAAAAAAATATCTTTAAATTTTTGTAAAATGTCACCTGAAAAGGGGGAAACATTTTTTTTTTTAAAATTTCATTAACTTGATTTTTTTTTTGTTATTTTTTGAGTTACTATTTCAATATAATATAAAATTTGAGTTTATCACACTTATAAACAATTATTTTTTGAAATTGCAAATCATAAAATGATTTTTTTTGTACCTAATGATGAATAAAAAAAAAACAAGAAAAAAAAAACACTGGAAGTCATCAGTAATAAATCAAAAAGGAAGTTTTTAAACAGCTAATCGAAAAGAATCAATTTTTGAAATGGTATAGTTATTAGGAAAAATTTTTGATTTAGAGAGGTGAATTAGAAAGTTTTTGTTTTTAAAAAGGGAAATCAGAAAGAATTTTTTTCAAAGTGAATAAAAATGTCATTACAAGGTAAATTAAGTACTTAGGAGGATTTTTTTTAGGAGAGGACCAAAAGTTAACTCCGATTTTTTTTCTGGAGGGATGTTAGAAGGTGAATTAGAATTTTTTAAACGACGAATCAGAAAGATAACTGTTTTTTAAAGTTGATTCAGTGAGGTTTTTTTTTTTTTTTTTGAAGATAAATCAGGAAGAAAAATTATTTATACTACAAATCACAAGATAAAAGATAATGAATCTGAAAAAAATGTTATTCAATCGGAGGGGAGGGGAGGGGGATTAGAGAGAAAAACAATTGCAGGTGAATTCAAAAACAAAATGTAGGCTTAATCAGAGAATTAAAAAAAAAAGTGATTCTGCAGGTGTGAATTTTTTTTCAATATTGGAGTAAGAAATTTTTTTTCAAGAGAATGAGAAGCAAAACCATTTTAGGTGGTAAATTAGGAAACAAATTTCCAGAAGTAAGTGCGTAAATCAAAATGTAAAATATTTCCAAAATTGATTTTTTTCTGTAGAGAGAAAAATTAGGCATTTCAAAAGCAAAATCAGGAGACAAATTTTTCAGATCTTGAGTTAGGAAAAAACTTGTTTGAAAAAGTACCTATATAAATCATATCTGAAAAAAATAAGATTAATGACAACTCAAGAAGAAATTTTTTTAAAAAGTAGGTCAAGGATAAAATTTTGTCAAAAATAAATCTTGAGGGAAAATTTTTATAATTGTTCCCAAAATTTTATAATTTTTCCCAAATTTTTATAATTTTTCCCAACTTCGCTCAGGATTAAATTTTTTTAGTTAGCTACGATCACCACGAAATTTTGATTTTCTTAATAAAATATAAATGGATCGCTATTTCACGAGTATCTATACTTACTCGATAATGGTAAAGCACCTTTTAGCGTTCGTTTGACATAAAATATTTGTATGTATGTTTCCAATCGTTTCCATATACTTTCACATACACGAATTTCAATTTACAGATTGAAACCAAACCCTCTAATTTCATTTCGCGTGGTAATAGGTAACCTAATGAATCTGAAATTTGGTACCCTTGTTGTTCTATGTAACCTCATTGTGTATGCATCAATGGCAGTTAGTGGAATCGTGAATTTTCTGCTCAATTCATTACACTAATGGGCGTATTTTATTTTAGTGTTTTAATTTTTATGAATATTGCCATACAATATCTTAATAGGTGTAAAGCTGTAGTTAGTGTAGTTGGAAGAATTCATTCGGAATAAATTTTCCACTCGTTTTTTCAAATTTCAAAATGACAAAAACCATGAAAATGAAAAACATAATATTTGATAGCTCGATGTAAATGAGGTAAAATAATCCAAAATGATTGCTTTGAAAGACGTAAAACTTGAAATGTATTCAATAATTTCCATTTAAGGAAGTACTTTTTGTCTAAGAAATACCTAAATCGATAAAATATTACAAAGTGATTTTAACCTTTCACTTAGTCATAAAATAAAATTATACTTTTCATTCATTGTTTTTCCTCTCGTTAATTCACTTTTTCAGTGATCTGAAGAACTGATTATATCGAGATCGATTAATAAATACCTGTTTGACATTTTAATCGTTCCGAATTGCGGAATTCGAAAAGAAAGGATAAATAAAAATAAAAAGGGTTTTCAGATAATTATAATAACAATCTAGGTAGTACAAATTCCGCAAAAAAAAAAAAAAAAAAAGGGAATAATAAAAAAGCGAAAACGATTACCTAATCTGAAAGAATTTCACGTTTCGCGGAATCGGGAATTCGCCATTATTACAATCGAATTGCCCCAGTTGGCAAATTAAATATCAAGATGAATGATATACAAAGATTGTAGAACTTTAATTTATATTCTATTGTGGCAAAGTTCAATTTCGAAGAGCGCATAATCGCGTATGGATTAAGACGCATTATTCAGCGAAAGTTTGAATTTTTGTTCACCAAAAAAAGTACAGTTTGTCGTAAACGTGGTTCAATTAACTCTGGAAACTGAGCTGAAATTATGGCTACGTAAATTTGGAAGAATGAATAAAAATAGATGAGATACGTTTAAAACACCGGCGTTTTATTCGAGTAATTTATTATTATCTTATTGTTTTCCTCTTTGATAGAGAGTGTTTTTGAAAAGCTTAATCGGGTATTTTTCAACGCGTTAGGTACTTACAAGATCAAGTGAAATTGTTCGATTGAGGAAAAAATGTGTGAAGTTTAACCCTCATCAAACGGTCAAAGCGTACCTATCAATTGTAACCAGAGTAAATAGGTATTTGGAGGAAAAAATATGACGTAAAATACCTATTCCTATTCGGAAAAGTTACGCGGTTCGTGCGAACATATCTTATTTGTAATATGCAATGGGGGAAAAAGTTTTTTAATTTGTTTTGTTTTTTTTTTGAGTCACGTTCAGTGGCTTTGTAAAGCATTGTTTTAAAATTCGATTAGCTTTTTGTAAAATATGCCGGTTGTATTTGTTTAAAATTAGTACAAATGTCGCAAGGGGAAGAAAAATCGTTTTATCTCGAATGTAGATACTTCTGCGTACAGGACAAGGCATCAACTCTTAGCTGCGGGTATTTTTTCTTGCTTTTTGATTCCAATTCCAGATTGTTGGGATTTTGAGAAATGACCTTAGGTAAAATAGTCATTCGCTTGTTTTCGAAACAAATCACTATATAAAGTTGCAGGCTAGTGAAAAAAGCTTCGTCGCTCTGTAATTGGATCGTATAACGATATTTTGATAGCATAATAAATGTGATAGTTTTTTGGTCAAGAGTGAACTAAGAATTGCGGATGAAGTTTCGAAACGCTATTTGTAGCTTTGTGAAGGGTTATACTGCTCGCTATGTAATGTTTGCTGACACGGATTGGTTTTCCGAGAAACGAGATGTTATAAATATTCATAAGTTGGTGTAAAATGTCATACAGGTTCGAGCTTTCCAGATTTTCTCTAAAAGATATAACTTGGCTAGTTTACCAAAGTCGAAGAATTTCTCATTGATGAATTTTTTGACACGAGTGTAACTATATTCGAGTGTACTAAAATTAGAAACAGGTAGTCCAGGAAAATTACTTTTGTTGTAAGAAATTAGTTATCTACCAAAATTTATTTTTGAGAATACGTAGTACTCGATGCCTTCTTTGATATTGGACGTATTATAACTCGATATCGTAGGACGCTTGCGTCGAGTGCTTAGGGGTGGAATCCACCCAATCACGGCGTTTTTTACTTTTAATGTTCTTTTTTGAAAAAATGGAAATAAAAAAAAGATTCTACATGAAATTTCCTACGAAAAACGTTCTTATAATTTTTTTGTAAAACTTACTCTTAACGCCGCTATATGAGATGACTCAATTTTCATACGTCATGTAAATTTCAGGTTCCACAGATAAATTTTGATCAAAATGGGATTAAATGTGACACAAAATGTTACTTTTGATCCCAAAAAATTTTGAGCATCCATTCTCCTTCGCTTCTGAATTATGGAGCCCTTAATACTGAAAATCACTTATTTAATGCTCCTGAATTATGGAGCCTTAAATACATGCATCGGAACACGGTTACTTTTTAGTAACTTGGTTACTTTTTTAAAGGCAAGGTTACTTTAGTTACTTTTAGGCACATTTTGGTTACTATGGTTACTTTTGGACTCATTTTGGTTACTATTTCGTCAAAAATCTGACGAACAGCTGCCATTAAAATTTAAAATTTCTTTAAAAACGTTTTGAAAGTTTTTTTCAGAGATTTTGCTTCCAAAAAATTTGAAATATTTTCTTTAAAAATGAATTAAGTAAGGTCAGTTGGGGTATCTGGGCCATTCTCTTCCTAATCCCCTCCAAAATCGTCTTGACGTAAATGGTTGGTTGCATGGTAACACTGACATCGTAAGCCCACCATAACAATTATCATTCGGTTCCTAGCTCCCCTTGAGGAGGCCTCAGTAATTTGAGTAACATGACATGGCCCAGTTACCCCAAAACTCAGATTTGAGTGGGGGTAAGTGAATTACACATCTTGAATCTTCCTTAATAAAAAAAAAATTTGGTGGCCCAGTTACCCCATTTTTCGGGGTAACTGGGCCACCATTCTTTGTGTAGAGTGAGGTGTTCCTCAGCTCAGGTATGTGCTTCACCCTCAAAATCAAAAAAGTAAGCGTACCTCTATGACACCCCTCTACACGTCCCATTTGAAGATTTAAGGTTATTCTTCACTAGTGAGGCATTTTTGAATAAAGATTTTTTAGAGTTGTAAAAACGTGGCCCAGTTACCCCAACTGACCTTAATTGAACAATTTATTGAATCTTCTTTTAAAATTGAGATTTTTTCTGCTCGAACTTCAGGAATATTTATTTTGTACTTATGTATTGAAATTCAAGGTAGAAAAATGTTTGCACCTAAAAAAATTGAAAGTTCGTTTATAGGCATTTTTCAAGTCAGTATGAAAAATTGTGATTTTTTTTTTCTTGAAGAATTAAGATTTATTCTTGTCTAAAAATGAGCCACATTTCTTGAAAAAAAAAAAATGTAAGTAGATAAGCCGTATTTTTTTGAAAAAATTGAGAAATTCTTTTCTCGACAAATAAACGATTTTTGCTCAAAATTTCTTTTCAAAAAAAGTAGAGGCCGTCGAAGAATAAAACCGATTTCTCCTCATTAAAAACTTTTTTTTTTAAATGAGAATACCTAGTAATTTTTTTAATTAAAAAAAAAAATGTGTTCGAAGTATTTGAAAATTATGTTTGAAAAATAGAGAACTCCTCAAAAATGAAACATAAAATCGTTTCAACTCGTGAACTTAAAATGCTTCAAAAATTTGATATTTCTCAAATGAGCAAAACTTTCCTTTTAAAAATTTTGAAAAGTTGTGAATTTCACATGTTGAAAAATTGTTTTTTTGTGGAGAATGAAGACTTTTCAAAAATTAAAATTTTTTTGTATCTACTCATTTTGCAATAAGCCAATCAAAAAATTGATTTTTTTAGACTTTAAATTCTTAGGCATTACAATTTTTATAAATTGGAAATTTTTTATTTGAATAAACATGAATTTTAGGAACGACTATTTTTTTTAAATCAAATATAAATTGTTTAAAAATCAAAAAATTTAGAATTTTAAGTTTAATTTTTTGAAATCCAGAACTTTTTAGAAATTACAAATTGTTAACAAAATTAAAATTTATAGAAATTAAAAATTGTTTGAAAAATAAAAAAAATCCAAAAAAAATTAAAATTAAAAAATTAAAAAAAGGACAGTATTGTTTGTAATTTAAAATTTTTCTAAAATTCACGTTTTTTGAAATCAACAATTATTTGAAAACTGAAAACTATTTCAAAACAAATAAGAGTTCAAAAACTTAAAAAAGTTGATATCAAGTATTTTCAAGAAAAAAAAAAATTTTTTTTTTGAATTTTCAATATTGAGTTCAAAAAAAAAATAAGATTTGATAGGAACTCAAAAATTATTTATTGTGAGCTTCTCAAGAATTGAAATTTCCTATGATATAAAAATTGAGCACCTATTAAGCCAACTATTCTATTAAAATTCGTCATAATTATAGAAAAAGAAAAAATGCATGAATTATTATTTTTGAATTGAAAATTTTGATTTTTTCAAAATTTTTACCATTGATTTCAAGAGTTGTGAAACGTCAAATTTAGCGAAAATATGAGAAAAACGGTGACGAGGGGAGGGGATGGGGTTATGAGTCATTATATTCATGTGGAAATGGAAAATTTTTGGTTACTTTTTTCCATAATTTTGGTTACTTTTTTTGAAATTTCAGGTTACTAAAGTTACTTTTATTTTTTCAAATTTCGCTCCGATGCATGTAAATACTGAAAATTACGTATTTAATCCCGTATAGCAATGCCGAGGTGAATTTCGATGTAAATGTCGACACACAAAAATCGTAAAAATAGGTATAAAAGCCTAAGAAAGTTACGTTGGTAACATCTCGAGTTCTCGTACAAGTTAATATTTATTTTGTACTTATGATCTTGAGAAATTCTTATCAGAACTTTATATTCACGAGTGCTTTTATCTAATAAATTTTTTTGTCAAAAATCAGCGTCACATCTGTTGGAGGATACTTCTGAGCCAAATGTCGGCGTAATTATCTATTTCTGCGAAAAATCTGCAAATTCTTAATTTTTTTTCATAGCCCTACTTTTTTTCAAATTTTTTGGTGGTAAAAATCGATCGTTGACCAACTAATCCACATCACTATCGAGCAATTTTCAGTTGAATTTTTCATGCCGTCTCGTCGAGGAGTCGATGATTTTGAAGATGCTTCTGTCTACGCGACGTCAAATCCAATGTCAACACTTTTATTCTATCATCGACTTCACTATCGGCACTGTCGAAGTTCGACCACATATTGACGTGAAATTTGACGTCTTGAGGGTGGTTCTGATACTCGCAGATAAAGTGTGTTGTAAATTACTACATAAGGCATTGAGAATCAGGCAATGCTACTGATTTTTCAGGAGATCGTCCACTACTTTTCCAAAGCTGTACTGATTTTCTTCTGATATACTGATTTTTCATTTTTCAAAAACCTCCTAATTTTTGTAAAAATAGGTCTAAAAATGGGAGAAACGGATTTTTAGATTTTTTTAAAAAATCACTAAAAGGTACAATTGATGTAAAAAAGAATTTTCTATCTCCTCACTTTACTATTTTTAATGAAAATTTATTTCTTTTGACCCCTCTACATTTTCTTGAAAATTTCTTTCTGCTGAAAAATCTACTGATTTTGCACGAAAAAATCAACTGAATAAAGCCACGAATTAATGCCAAAACATCATTTTTTCCCTCCAAAATCTACTACATTTTCTTGAAAATTTATATCTACTGAATCTACTGATATTTTCGAATTCTCATATTATATTATATGGGATTCTTACCTGATTTTTATATTTATGTAAGCCTCTATAATCTAGGAGCATTAAATACGTGATTTTCAGTATTTAGGGTTCCATAATTTAGGAGCGGAGGAGAGTGAGAGCTCAAAAATTTTTGGGATAGTTTTTTATATCAGAAGTAACATTTTTGGTCACATTTAATCCCATTTCGATCAATGTCCATACGTCTTGTGGAACTTAGAATTTATAAGACACGTGAAAATTGAGTCACCTCCATAGTGGTGATAGAGTAGGTACGTTTTATAAAAACAAATGATAAGAAAGTTTTCAAAGAAAATTTTATGCAAGTAGAATATTTCATGTTATTATCATTTTTTTTTCTTCAAAAAAGAACATATTTTTGGAAACAAAAGTACCTAAAAAACGTTGCCACGAGGTGGATTTTTTCCTTTAGCACTATAAACTCAAGCGACCTATACGACATCGCGTCATAACACAATACTGAAGAGGACATCAAATACTACCTATTTCCAAAAAAACAAAAAAACAAAAATTAAAAAATGGTATCAATAATTTAGTCAGAATAAACATGAATTTTGACATTAATTTTCCCAGACTGAAAATATTTCGTTTCCAGCAGGTGATTGGCAAACTAAAGGGCATGTTTTCTTGCCTGTCAATTACCATTACACGAAGTGCTTTTCAGTAATTAGGCTAAGCTCAAAAGTTTAATTATTTTGCCAAAATGTACTCTGTAAGCTACGTATTTTCACCATAAAAACTTACCAAACGCTATCACGTATCGGTTCGTTTTGAAACGATACAGATTAATTTTCGCAAATATTATCTATCCGTTTGAGGTACCCTCTCACGTAATCTGAAGAAAGTCACTCTCCTCATGCTGCATAAATTAGCATATTCATTAAGAAATATTTCACTATCGCGTCTATATAAGTTTATAAAACGATTCTAAATTATGCCTCGGCTGGATAAATTTTCTTTAACGAATGGTCTTAGCCTCGAGGTTATAACTTGATATGTACGAGTATAGTCAAATTGTCGCGTCGTTAAGAGGAAATAGCAATATGTGGAGTAGTAAAGCTCACAACCAGCTGTTTAAGTTTCGATTAAATTTTCCGAATTTAAATAGTAAGGTACTCTCTGTTGAGACGTGTGATTTAGCAAGTCTCCGCATTCCATAATTAACCATAAGACACGTATTACTAAAATACTGGAAAAAAGTTTTTGAGTGCATTTTCAAAGCCCCTATTCATCATGTCGAGTGTGAGAATGATCTATTTTCTCCAAAAAATGTATTTTATTCCAAAAATTAATAAAAAAAATTCACCTTAGACAGATTTAGGCCCGTATTTTAAAAATTTGCTCAAGCAAACATTGACCTTAAGGCGAGGCGATTTCACACGTATCATGTCAATTTACATCGAGCAGCCATTTATTTGTATGGAAAAAATAAACAAAACTACTTGGTCTGTGTAAGAACGTTTCGCCTTAAGTATAAGGAAATTTTTAAAATACGGGCCTAAGAATTTTTTACTTTGAAAAAATTAAAATATTTTCCCCCAAAAAATTGATAGGTTTTTTCATCCTCGTATTTCTTTACTCCAAAAAATGAGAACTGAGAACTTCTTTTACACCGACTCCAAAAAAAAAAAAAAATTAGATAAGCATTAGATTCAAAAAATGTTTTCTCTTTTGGAATTTGAGAAAATTGACGTTTTAAAATGTTGAAAAACAGTTTTCCCAAAAATTGAGGGGAAAAAATTTAAAAAGTTTCTCAATGAAATTTAGATTTTTATAAATGAATCGGTCATTTCAAAAACAGCATAAGTCCAACAAATAAAATTTTACAGGAGACACAAAAAACTAAATCATATTCAAACAATTTATTCAAGAAATGTTCTAACTATCCTCACACGTGTATGTCAACCCGATTAAATTTAATGCTAGGTTGATAGCCGCCTATTACTGGAGTAAGGCGCTGCGCAGTGGTTCAAAGTCGTTGGACTTAAGCTGTTTTTGAAATGAACGTATTTTTTACGTCGCAAACAACATTAGCAAAAAGGAACCAAAACGCGCCAGTTTTTTAAAATATTTTTTCAAGTTACTGAAAGGTATCCTAGATGAGATACAATGTAGTAGAAGTCGTGAAAAATAACGCAATGAAGAGGTAGAATTTTTTTAATTTAAAAAAATGAAAAATACAAGTTCAATACTATGTAGATACTTAAAATTCAATATTGAAGGGGAAGGAAGGGTCCAATCAAAATTTTTGTAATAACCAAAAGTGTTCCTAAGATTTCAATCTACAACTTCTGTTTGAAAATTTTTTCAATTGGACTCCTCCCTCCCCCAATGTTTGTTATAAGAGTCTACATATCGTAATATTATGCAAAATTAGAGCGGAAGGAAGGGTCCAATCGAAATTTTTGTAATAACCAAAAATGTTCCCAAGATTTCATTCTACAACTTTTGTTTGAAGTTTATTTCAATTGGACCCCTCCTTCACCTCTAATTTTGCATAATACTGCAGTATAGGCCCTTATAAGTAAAAATTGGGGGAGGGAGGAGTCCAATTAAAAAAAATTTCAAACAAAAGTTGTAGATTGAAACCGTGTGAATACTTTTGGTTATTACAAAAATTTTGATTCGACCCTTCCATTCCCTCCAATTTTAAATAATAAGTATCAGTATTCAGACTTATGGGGTTTCTGCGCTTCACAAGTCATGGAATGTTCATCCAGGAGTTGCGACAGTGTTACCATCGCATGCGGCGTAAAAAGTTATACCAAAATCAATCAAAACATGAAAAACGCAAAATGTGGGACTTATGCTGTTTTTGAAATGACCGATTCAAATATTCTAAGCTTATAAACGTTTGGTTTTTTTCCTCAAAAAATTTAGTTTTTTTCTGCAAAAATTTGAGAAATATTTTGTAGATAGGAACTAATTATTTACTTCTCTAAAGATTTTTTTTTTGAAAAAAATTTTAAAAATATATTTTTTCTTAAAAATTGACAAGTAAGTAGGTAATTACATATTTTTTTTCTCGAAATATAGAAATTTCTCTATTTTTAGTTGTCTGTTTATTTCAAAAAATTGAGATGCTTTTAATTCCAAAAAATTCAAAATTCTTTTTCTGAAAAAAGTAGAACTAAAACACTCTGGTTAGGATATCAATTTTTACATTGATGGAAAGAGAATAGTATTACACTGACTTGTTGAAGAATGTTTATAAAAAATGTAACAAAGATTTGGTTGCTGATTTGGAGAATTGAAGCAGTTCTTCACGAGTATCAATATAATATCGTCGATGGCACAAATCAAAATGGAAAATGAGAATTCTTCACTCTTTCACCAAATACCACCTCAACTTTTTCCATTAACTCAACGTTTCTTCTCATCGATATGAATTTCACTTATCGTCGTATGCATTTAATCAAAGTACCTATGAGTACACATAGGTAAAGGTACCTATTGATCTCATGTACCTATCTATTGGCGTTTCAAAGTGATTAGTATTTAGTTTGATTACTGTGAGGTTTCCAAATCAGCTCTTGTCTTTATCTTTTGCTGGTGTGTAAAGCAATGCTAAAGATTTCGGTGTAGTTTCTCCTCATAAAGTATATTAGAATCTAATAACTAGCTATCTGATACGCTTCAACGTCAAAGTAAAAAGCTCTCTTTGATTTAGTATTAAGGTTAAAACTTATTGGAAACCTAATCGAAGGAAATTCGAGAAGATAATTTTTTAGCCTCGAAATACGCCATGGTAGCTCTAGCTATATCTATTATAGACTGAGCCGTAATTAATCTATCTTCGTATTATGAATTTCATGTGTATGAAATTGATTCAAAGGTTGAACGACGTATGCAGAATTTCTAATAATTGAAATAAGTTGGGATATAGATTCCAATTTGCATTCGACTCGTGTCGAGGATAGTTTTTAAAACTGGCGTGTTTTGTCTATAGAAAACAATATTTCCTCGATACGGTTTACCAATTTACTCATCAAACGACAAACTTTCACCGAAACGTTATATTCCATTTTCAGCTCGCAATATAAACCGAACATTGAAAGTTGAATAAGGCAATTTTTTTCTTTTTGTAAAATGTGACATTTCGACGACCACGCGAAGTAATAAAAGTACAAAAAAGTCGTGTTACGTGTAACGTTTGAAGCAGAAATAGCTGAAAATTGTTATAATGAAAAGTTTCAACAAAATAGCGTAGGTAATTGTGACATGTAGAAAATTTGTATTAGGGGTATCATCCGGTCTGAATTCCATGCAATTACTTCTCCTTCGAGTTTCTGGAATTGGAACCTACACAAGGTATAATTTCGCCAAGTAAAAATATCTCGAATTAACAATACAGAATTTATATCGTTCGTGTTGCGAAATGTTACTAGAATGATGAACACTAGATGATTCCTCTTGGGGAGCTAATAGCACTGTGGAGATTTTTAGAATTAACTTATACGAGGTGTTTTTCAATGTTAACTTTGTTTTTGAGAACGTTACTTGGCTGATGTTTTAGTCTAGTCTTGAGGGATTTGTTGGAATGAGAAGTCTCATACGGGTAGACTTAGTCGCAGATTTAGTTAGAGTGATTTAGGTACTTCTATTTTATAATTTGATAAGACGTTTTAAGGTGTTTCAGCCTTACCTTTATTATCTTAATTGACCGCTATCCAAACTTGGAAAATCTACTTTTGTAAATTTTTCTAAAATTTTGTTCGATTATCTTATTGTTGGAATTTTTTTTTTCAAAATTTCTTCACAATCAACTTTTTTAATTTTTTTTTTCAAATTAAAAATTTTCAAATCTTATTGGAGAACAGATTTGTCGAGTTCAGTTAGGGCTATAATTTTTTTAAAAATATTTTATATATAAAATATACCTACACAACTTCAAATTTGAAATTTTTTTTTTGAAAATTGATTTTTTGCGTTAAAATTGAGTAACTTCTTCATTTTTCGAGATACAAGGGCTGAAATCACTTTCATTCGATTCCTGATGAATTTTTACATAGTTAGATTCAGCAAAAAAAAAAAAAAAAAATGAAAAATTTTGACGTGGGGTAAGTAGGTAAGGTACGTCCCTTTTCCCACGCACCCTCGCATGTGGGTTTTCATCCAAAAATTAGGAGACTTGAAAAAAATTAAGATAGACAAGCCTATTTTTCTATTCAAAAAAATTGAAGGATTGTTTATTTCAATAAATTGAAAAAATTTCTGCCTCTCTCCATCTCAAGAGTGAGAAATTTTCAATCCAAAGAACTGAGATCCCCCCTCCCTCCCGCCCTTCCTTCCTTCCCAAAAAATGGAATTTAGCATAGTATATGCTTTTACGATGACCAAAATAGAAAAAACGACAGTATAATCCGATCCCAAAATCCGACAGTTGGGTTAGGTTAGTGTACATTAGGTTAGGTTTGGACGACATAAAAAAACTGAAAATTTTTAATAAATTCGATTTTTTAGACATTTTGTCAGACATTCTGAAACTTGAAATTTTTTTTAGAAAGATGACTTTCTGACATTTTGTTAGACATTTTGAAACTTTTATTTAATTAAGTATTTTAGAAATTTTTAAAATAAATTTTAAGACTTTTTGACATTTTTTCAGACATTCTAAAACTTGGAAAAAATTTTAAAATTTTTATGACTTTTAGGCTTTTTATCAGACATTCTTAAACTTGAGACATTTTGTCAGACATCCTGAAACTTAGAAATTTTTTTAAAAAGATGACTTTCAGACATTTTCTCAGACATTTTGAAACTTGGAATTTTTTTTTTTATTATTATACTTTTTAGACTTTTAACTTTCCGTGGAAATTAATATTCGTGACTTTTAGACATTTTGTCACGGAGTAAAAGCATAATACTATGTTTCATACTTTCACACGTAGTGTGGAAATAGAGCCAACCAGGGGGACTTTGCCCCCCCCTGGCGAGGCGCGCCGAGTTTTTAAAGTAAATTTTAAAAATTTTTAAACGTTCAAACCCATTTGAACTAAATTCTACCACCGTTTTTTAACTTAATATTTAGAGATATTTTTTCATTTATATAAATGAGGGTTCTTTTAAATAAATACCTACCAAAAAATTGGAACTGGTTTTCTCTCAAAAAAAGTGAAAGATTTTTTACTCATTTATTTTGAAACTTCTTTTCCCTGAGTACAAAAAAAATAATTTAGGCATCATTTTGTAAATATTCCAAAGAAATTTAGAAATTTCTAGAACTTTTTTTTTTCAAAAAATGAGGCAAACACTTTGAGATAATTTCTTTCGAAAAATTGAAAGATTTTCAATTATTAATTTTTTCACGTCTTAAAAAATAAGTGTTTTCATTCTGATTCAAAAAAATTAAGTATAAATATACTCATCCTTTCTTTTTTTACTACTTTTAGATAATTCAGAATTTTTTTCTCGAAAAATTTTGAGAAGTCTTTATTTCATATCTTTTTCAAAAAAATAAGATAAAAAAATATGAATAATTTTATTTTAAAAAAGTTGTCGTTTTAGATATTTCGAAAAATTTAGGTATTATTTGTTGAAAAAAAATTTATTAATTTTTTACTTTTTACAAAATTGAGATTTTTTATCCGTAGAGAATTCAGGATTTTTTTCTCGACGACTATGATTCAAAAACAAATTTTTGAACTTTGTTGAATAACAAAATTCTCAAATTTCCTCCAGCTATGAATATTCAAACAAAAGTTTTAAAATAAATAGACCTATTTTGTATATATTTATATATTTTTTTAATTAATATTTTTCAAGATTTTGTTCCAACATAAATTTTTGAATTTCATTCAAACACAAAGAACTCAAATTTTTTTTCCAACCTAAATTTAAAAAAATGTTGTTAAGTAAGTACCTATACTCTATAGGTATATCTTATTAAAAAATGACTTTTTTCCACCAAATTGATCAACCATTTTTCAAATTTGGTTCAATCGTGCATTTTTGAAATATTTTGTTGAAAAATATATCTTTTAAATTTTGTTCAAAATAGGTAAAGTTTTTAAATTTTGTTAAAGACTTTTTTTTCAATTTCCACAAGAACAAAATTTTTTGAGTTTTTCTCAGACATGGATTTTAAAAATTTCGTCATAATTATTTGTAAATTTTTTAAATATTGTTCAAACACAAAAAATTTCAAATTTTGTTAAATAACAGATTCGTCAATTTATTATAATAGGTACCAGGGATTGGACCTATTCGGTATTTTAAATAGAAATAGTCTATTTAAATAGTTAAATAGGCTATTTAAATAGACTTCGAGCGATACTATTTCAATGGTGTAATTAAATATATTTTGTAACCTATTTAACTATTTAAATTCGATTTTAAATAGTTAAATAGTTTTTTTGATCTTTTTCGTTTTTTTAAAAAAAAAACAAAAAAAAAACACTGCGTTAACCCAAGTTGAAAAAATGAATAAAATTCTAATTTTAGAAAAATTGACAAAAATCAGAGACATCGATAAAAAAATTTAAAAATGAAAAAATTCGATTAAAGATAAGTTAAAGTAAAAGAAAATGAAAGAAAAATGTCTGATAAAATGTCTACGAGTCAAAAAAAAAAAAACAGAAAAAATAGGAAAATACTAATACGTAAAAATTAAAAAATATAAGTAATAGAATAAACATAAAAAGTATCTATATTTCTAAAAAAAATCCAAGTTTCAAAATGTCTGACAAAATATTTAAAAGTCATCAAATTTTTTTAAAATTTTCAATTTTTTTTCCCAAATCATCCAAACCTAACCTAACTCAATTTAGTCTCGGATTTTCGTGACGGATTTTGGTGTCTTTTTTTCATTTTGGTCATCGTAAAAACATGTAGGTATTATACGAAAAAACTATTTAAAAAATCTATTTGAAAAAGCTATTTATAAATAGGGTATTTAAATAGAGTATTTAAATATGTTTTTGGAAGGCCTATTTAAATATCCTATTTAATTGGGTTTTTAGGACCTATTCTATTTACCATTTGAATAGGTTTAGGTACCTATTTGTCCCATCCCTGATTAGGTACTTATTATATTAAAAAAAATTGTATTCAAGGACAAAATTTTCAAAATAATTTGGTAAAAAAAATTTTTTTTTTTTCAAATTCAGTTTTACTGAATTTTTTTTAGAAGCTAGAAGGATTATAGTATACGTAATATACAACTACGAGGAAAACGAAAAATCGACGCTTTTGACTTGAAATCACATTTTTGCATTTTCCTCGAAAACTTCTTTTCAACAATGTCAACCCTTTTTCTATACGAAATGCCACATATGTAGCTTATAACTTACTCGGACGATACGCACGTTGCCGTCGCAAATCAAAGTAAATTAATTTAAAAGCGCCGGCGATCTTTTATTAAAATTCCAAAATAATGCTGCGAGGTTTTATAAACTGAAATAAACTTTTGTAAGGCGGTAGGCGACATTAATGTAAATTATATTCCTAAACTGTATTACACCGAAAATAGAAATAACATTAGGACATAAAATAACAACTCAGGCTCAGTTTCAAAAGGAAATGTTGACAAAGTGCACCCTTAATAATGTAATTTATTTCGCGATGTACCAAGTCGTTAAAACCCTCAGGTTTAAGCGTGGTTTGAGCAATTTTGTAGAAATTCGCGACTACAAGCCCTTCGTGAGAATTTCGATTTGTTTCAACAAATTCACATTTTAATTTACCTTTAAATCTTCTCTGTCCACGCAATCTGTATAGTTCGCCCATAAGTTTCCTGTAGAGCTATCTCGAAACCAACTGCCATTTTCTAAACAGTCTCGATACGCGTAACCTGTTCAGAAAAAAAATTACACATTAGGAGAAAATCAGCTCAATATATAAAAAATAAGATAGGATTTGCTTTGCTTGCAATTTCGTACTGTTTAATGTTTATCCAATTTTATAGCCTGGGTTTTTCGTTTCGTGCAAGAAAACATTTCAAGCCTCAAAGACGTCTAAAGAAATTCACAAATTTCTCTAGTCGTTTAACTGGTATTAAAATATCCGGTCATAATCCCTTCGAATAATATTTGGTTCATGTGTCTGAAGATCAGACACCTATTACAACGATCGCAGTCCAAATTCACGTCGTGAAAATGCTACAATACGAGTTTACATATTCGTATCGATACGATCCTGATGGAAAAACGTTCTATTGGGGTGCTTTAATATCGTATCGTTTTCCATATAAGTATTGTTAATAAATTTAGCGAGATGTTTTCGTAACGCTGGCGAAATCTTATAATGGAGTAGCTGTGTAATCTTATACGATTTTATGATAGCTATGAACACACGTAGCAAGGTCACAAAACACATTGTTTAATTTTATCGGATAGTTTAATGGTGATTTTTTTTTACACATGCCATGATTTAAGAGACCTACCTATATCACCTTTTTGTGTCCTATGTCCGTATAGTACGTTTTTAATTAAATTTCACCGGAGACGAAAATTTTTCTTCTAATATGACATCTTTTGGATTATTCGGTAGCACGCGAGATTTGATTTTTTAGCCAAATTTTTTAATTAAAAAATAATGGCTATTGTGTCCGACCCTAATTTAGAAGGAGAGGGGGGAGGGGGGGTAGAAAAGTTTTGACCATATTTCTCGACGTTTGGGATCAAAAGACGACGATCTGCAAAAGTCACATATTTATATATATATATATATAAATACATGCGAGAGGTACTTTTCACTTCAAATTTCAAGGAGCGTTTTCGCCTCCGTTTCACACTTTCTGGAACTAACTTTTGTCAAGGAACACAATGCACATGGTATACACCGAAGTCAAATTTAGATGAAAAATACTTTTCACCTCCGTTTTAAAGCTCATCCACAAGCTTAATTTTGAGATTTTTCAAAAAATTTGCAGAGTATGTTTGTAGAGGAAGGTCTAAGGAACATTTTCGCTCTTCGTTCAACTTTCTAGCTCAATTAGCAAAGCCTGTGTGAAGTCTCAAACATGAGGTTCTCAGGTTTAGGTGTAAAATACTTTTGGCCTCCGGAAATTTTTGGTCACAGAGGGGATGGGTGAATATTTTTGGATGATTTCTCCTGATTTTCTTCTTCGAGTCAAGCCTAAGTGCAACCTTTTTGGTGCAGAATTCATGGAGTATACGCGCTCTGTACTTTTCACCTCCGATTTTGGCTTTTTCACCTCAAAAATGAGGCGAAAACTCCGCACGATTTAAGAAAAAGAGGCGAAAAAGCCTTCCTGCAAATATATATATATATATATATATATATATATATATATATATATATACATATTAGTAATTTTGCCGCTACTTTTGGGACTCTGGCGGGGAGTCCAATGGGTTGAATGCGGTCAAATTCGCTATGTGAGGTTCCCTCCGAGGCAGAATGATGCCAAAAAAATTAGAGGCCCCAACTCAAAATTAGGGTTATTGACCCCTTTTTGAAGAGGTGCGGGGGAGCCCCAGAACCATGAAATTTTTTGAAACTTGCCCCAGTGATGAGAACACTAATTACCTCAAACATATTCAAATTTCAGTCCCAAAGTCATTCCCACCCCATTTTAGGGCCCAAAGAGTGGATTTTGGGGTCATTTTTTTCACGTTGATCAGGCTACAGACCCCCCCCCCAAATGGGAATGGGGGGCCCAAATTTTTGTCATAGATTAGGTTCATGCCCCTGAGGTGCTTTTTGTAGGTTTCAACTTTCGGGCCCCCTTTGACCCTTGTCCAGGGTCAAAAATTATTTTTCACGATTTTTCATGTTTTTTCTCGCTTCCCGGTACGTTGATCAGCCTGCAGCCCAAACCAAATGACCTTGGAAGCCAAAATTTGGTATTTATGATCGGCAAGAGACACTGAGGTGCCTTTTGGGTTTTTTGAACCTTGAGCCCCAAAATTGGGGTGACCCCTTTTTGTGGGGCTCCAAGGGGGCCTCAATGTGACAAAACACTTTAAAATTTTTACCAACAATAGTGACTCATATTGTCTCCACTGTATTCAAATTTCAGCTTCCCAAGTCATCCCCACCCCATTTTAGAGGTCAAAAGGTGGATTTTGGGGTCATTTTTTTTCAAGTTGATCAGACTACAGTCCCTCCAAATGGTGATAGGGAGTCCAAAATTTCATAGTAGCTTGAGTTCATGTCCCTGATGTGCCTTTTGTAGGTTTTGACCTTTGAACCCCTTTTGACCTTGATACAGGGTCAAAAATCAATATTTTTCAAGTTTTAACCTGTCTTTTCTGATGCGTTGAACAGCCTACAACCCAAACCAAAGGACCTAAAAGGTTGAAATTTGGGATGTAGTGTCAGTAGAGGTCACTGATGTGCCTTTTGGGGTTTCGACTTTTGAGCCCCATTTGACCCCCGTACAGGGTCAAAAATTAGAAATTTTTACGTTTTAACCCCTTTTTGGTGTGTTGGCCTCCATCAGTAGAGCTGAAAGGGACGAGGGGGTTGGGGCGGAGCCCAAACGAGGGTATGGGGGCGGAGCCCCCATCTGAAGATGAAATCTTCAATGCAGACAGGAACTAAAACTGAAGACAAAAACCTGACATCTTTAAACTGAATTTGAAGTTAAAACCGATATTGAAACTGAAATACCATGAATGAAAACGTTTTTAAAGGAGTACACTAACTAGAAAAAAAAATTTGGCTCGAGAGTAGCATCTTGACTGCTACGCGTTTTTTTTTCTTCTCTATCCTCGAAAGTAGAAAAAGGTTTCATTTTAGACCTACAGAATGTTCCGGATTGAGAGTAAAACCTTCCAACTAGTAACTATGCAACTTATGATGAGTCGATGTAAGGGCTGAGTTATGCTCATCGAATTTTTTTTTCTTTTGACAGAGTGTTTTCAACCTTGCGCTTCTCGACAACTATAACAGGTGGAAAATTGCGCTTTGCGGCATCGGATGGTAAATTTTGTTTAGAATTTTTTCATACGACTGATAATATTTATGAGTGGACAAGGAAGTCTGTACCGAGCAAAATATTTGAAAAAATATCAATGTGTCAATTTTTCTTACTTTTCTGTGATAACTCAAAAAGTTGTCCTTTGACCAAGCTCTTGTTATTAACTTTTCTAGATGAAAAAATGGTGTTCTTTTTAATGGTGTAACCCCCACTCTTCTTTCTCACTTCAATCAAAAGTTATGAGCGAATAATTTGTTGAAAAACGTCTGAAAAAAATCATGATTAAAAACTTTTTAAATTTCTTTATTTTTCTTGAATTTTTTTCATACTTAAATGTTTTTCTGAAAAAATAAACTGCTCATAACTTTTGATAGGTAGGTGTACATTAAAAAAATTATTTAAGAAAAAAAATCAATTATGATTTTTTTCAGACGTTTTTCAACAAATTATTCGCTTATAACTTTTGATTGGGGTGAGATAGAGAAGTGAGGGGGTTGAGCCATTGAAACGAGCAGAATTTTTTCATCTAGAAAAGTTAATAATAATAGCTAGGTCAAAGGACAACTTTTTGAGTTATCATGGAAAAATAAGAAAAATTGACACTTGTTTTACATGTTTTTTCAAATATTCTGCTCGGTATAGACTTTCTTGTCCACTTTTAAAAATTACCCGTCTCATGACAAAATTCTAGACAAAATTTGCCATCCGATGTCGCAAAGCGCAACTTTCCAACTATTATAGTTGTCGAGAAGCGCAAGGTTGAAAACACTGCCAAAATGAAAAAAAAAATTGATGAACTGCAGTCCGGAGGGTAGGCAAACATACCTACATCGACTCAACATAAGTTGCATAGTATACCTGGTTGAAAGGCTTTACTCTCAATCCGGAACACCCTGTATATTATTCTACTGCAACTTAAAAGTGTGGAATGATCCCGCTAACCGTTGAAAAAATTACTTATTTACGTGCTTACGCGGTGTAAATGGTGATATATGAGTTTATGTGGACGACGTAATTTTGAAAACGGGTCCAGAAGGTGTTTCGTGCTAAAGCAGATAATTTTTAAAGCGTTTGTTGTAGGTACACGCGATACAGTGCAGAGATTTCGTACAAATCGTTATTTATCGATGGTGTTATTTTATATTATTCATCTGGCCGGAAAAGGAAATTGTACTTAGGTGTTAAGTGAAGAAATTGATCGCCGGTTGGTTTTCATTTGTAAATTTATAACGTATCGCAGCATTTTGCCTTTGCCCGCAATGAAGAAAAAGTATCAAGTTCAGTTCACAAATCACCGATGATTTAAACCCTTTAAAATTTCCATTTACCGATAAAATGTTCAAACCGGCTTGTTTTATGTGTTCCGATTAATCTTCCTATTAAGATAAGAACAAGTTGAATAGAATTAAAGTTGCATTTTTGCTAAGTTGATATATTATAGGTGAAAATAATAATAAAAAAAATCCATTCAAAGTTTATTTATGAAGCTTTTAAAGTCAAGTTGTTGTTAACCTTACGCTAATATTCGAGTGTTGAATTTTTGCAGCCTCTATTTCGTATAAACATTGCGGAGCAGCTACTGTCTAATATATCACTTTCATTTTATAAAACGCTATGTGCCTTGCGAGCTACCTACTTGTAAAAAGAAAAGACAACTGCGGAAACTGTTTTTAACTCGAGATCATTTATTTCGTAGCTCGCTCCAGTAACAATATTAAGGTGCTTGTGAGAATTTTCACATTACTGTATTTTTTTTTTTTTACCAACATTAAAATTAAATCTGGAACCTCCACTTAATGCCAATTTACCGTATCTGCCGATTACACTAGGGCCTATATCAGCAGCAGATTTTTGGGGTGAAAAATTTTGAAGCTGATTTTTTTTTAATATTAGATATCTATTTTATTTTTAATTTTTGAATTAATCCAGACGTTCGCTTTGCCCGCAGTAATTGTGGAAAATGTGCCGCCCAAATTAGTGTTCTTCGCGTTTATTTCGTTAATAATGCGCGATTTTACGTAGAAAATAGCTCATTAAAAAAATTTGACTTTTGAAATTATACAATATACGTCCAATAGTTTTTCGAATATTTTTTGTTTTCAAAAAAATTCCTCAAAAAATCATGAATACTTTGTAAAAATTTAAAATTTTGAGAGATTTACAGAAATAAAAATTTCAACTCAGTAACATTAAAATTGAAAAAAGCTACTGTAATTAGGGTAGAGTTGCCGTAATCGTACCACTTTTCAGTCTTTTGGGTCCTGAGAGCGTAATTTTCATCCTTTTTTCAATATATATATATTTTTTTAAAATGTAGCTTGGACTTTCGCGCATCTAATGGCGTAAGAACCGCGTTCCCAACTTTTGAAACATAAAAGCTGTTAAAGTTCCCGCAACCCTCTAAAAATGGTACGATTTTGGGGACAAGTTTCCTAAATCGTACCACCAGTTCATTCATTTTTGGAGTGTTACAAGATGTTTAATAACTTTTGCGTTATGAAAGATAGGAATGTCATTCTTACACAATTAAATGCATAAAACTACGACCTGTAATTTGAAAAAAAAAGTCAGAAAAAATTATAAAAACTACGCTCTTAGCCCCAAAAAACTCAAGAGTGGTACGATTAAGACAACCTTAAACCCATTATTTAATGATTTATTTGATAAAATTTCAAAAATTTGTATATTTTGATCTGTTCTTCCAAAAATTATCATGAAAATTCATTTTGTCCATCACATGATTGAAATTTAATGCCAAATCCATTCAATAAGTATATACGGCATACCTATGGCATTAGGGTGGCCAGAAATTTACCAACTTTTAAAAAGTCGCGCTCCCAACCGCTTAATCTTTTCTCTCTGATGAGAAAACACACCCCAATTTTTTTTTTTTGAAATCGGACAATATTTAGAGGTCCCGAGAGTGAGTCAAAGTTTGAAAGTTCAACTCCGCGCGTTGCACAGTCGCGCCGCCGTTGCTCGCGGTGGAACGATACGACAGTGCCCCGTACTCAACGTACTCGTACGCGAAACTCTTTCATGTCCAATTCACAAACAATAAGAACATAATAAGTGAAAAATTTGATGATAAAGTACCGAACTGTCATTTTTAGGTAAAAAAGAAATCCAAAATTTCAACTAACAGGAATTGCTAACTGTTCAAAATTAATGTAGATCTATTTTGATATTCCTCAAAATACGTGATAAGAGTTTAAATTTGTAGGTACTTTTTGAGAGTTTTTTCATCAGATTCTTAAAAAATATATCAATTGTATAATTTACGTATTCAATATTACTATTTTTTCGGAATTTCTAAAAAACTAAACCTTTATTCCCCCCCCCCCCCCCAAAAAAAAAAAATAATTATCATAATTATTTTTTCTTTGAGGTAAATTGATTTTCCAAATTTTTTTTTACAAATTTTTATTTTTTATTTTTTTTAACGACCAAAAATTAATTTTAAAAAAAAGCAAATAATTATTTGAAAAAATCTAAGAAGAAAGTAATGATTTGTAGGAAAATGTGAACAAATTTCTAGAAAAAAAAAATAAGGTATTAAAAGTTTGATAGTAAATTCTATATCTAATAATGTTGAAAAAAAAATGAATGAAGGGTAAGGATTTGAATAAAAAGTGAAAAATAATGAAATTCGATGTTTTACATTGAAACTATTCACTTATTATGTTGTTATTGTTTGTGAATTGGACGCGAAAGACTGGAAAGAGTTTCGCGTACGAGTACGTTCGAGTACCGGGCGCTATCGCAGCGTTCCACCGCGAGCAACGGCGGCGCGACTGTGCAACGCGCCGAGTTGAACTTTCAAACTTTGACTCACTCTCGGGACCTCTAAATATTGCCCGATTTCAAAAAAAAAATTTGTGGTGTGTTTTCTCATCAGAGAGAATAGATTAAGCGGTTGGTAGCGCGACTTTTTAAAAGTTGGTAAATTTCTGGCCACCCTAATACATATTATATATGTATAAAGAAATACCAAAATGCGAAAATCATGCCAGTCGTCTTATTTTGACCCAAAACGTCGAGAAAAATACCCCTCACCCCCAACTTCCATTATCAGGGATGGAATTTTTGTAGATTTTTCAAATCATAAATTTTGTTAAAATTTAAAATTTCAATAATTTTAGAAAACTAAAAATTTCAGCCCAATTGCAATTAATTATTTAAAAAAGCTAACTTTTTTTTTAATTTTTTTTTTTTTTTTTTTTTTTAATACTCAGACCCAGCGGTAACTCACTTGGGTGACCAATTTTAGTTTCAAGGCAAAATTCTACTCTGATGGAATTTCTTTACAGATTTTTCAGATCATGAATTTTGTAAAAAATTTGATAATATAACGAATATCGGCTTGAAACATGTCCAAACATGAATTTTAGGCCCTCTAGACACCTCGTTGGACACTGGGGTTCCCAAAATGGCGTCACTCGGTTAATTTAAATGAAAATTGAAAAAAATAGAGAAAAATCAACGAATTTCATCCAAATTCGGGTTGATGATGTATTTCGGTGTATTTTGTGGTATATTACGAGGGAAAAAAATTTAGACCAAAAATGACCGTTTTAAGCGCGAAAAATGATGACAAAATTCAGTTTTTTGCATTTTTGAGGGTCTTCCGCCATATTAAAAAATTCTGAAAAAAATATATGTTGTACATCTGGACTAGGTGTACAACAAATATTTTTTACAATTTTGCACCTCTGTGGAAACTCGTCGAAATGTCCGTTAGAAAACTTGAAACACGCATTTCACAATGAAGATATGTTCGAAAATTTTTGAAAAAATTTCCATGAATGACCCTTGATGATACCTAGCATCTGCCCGAGTTTGAAAAAAATCGCTTGAAAACTGTCAAAATCAAAAATTATAATCGAAAAATCACATATTTCGCCCTAGGAGGGGGTGCGGGTGAGGTAGCGACCTAAAAATTTGGTCACGGGGGTTTTAGACCATAAAGACCAACTTCCACTACCCGTGTAGCAACGTCGATGCTAATTTCGATATAAATGTCGACACATCGAAATCGGTCACTTTTCGATGTGTCGACATTTATATCGACATCCACATCGACATTTGCAATGGTGAGATTTTGAAAAATATGCTAAGGTCAAATATTCAATATAAGTATATATTAAAATTACACCAAAAATAGTGTTCAAGCCAACATTTCGACATTTTTTGTCAAATATGCGGCATTGAGGCCACCTTTGTAGCTGGACACATGCGAGTGTCCAACTAACATAGAGATGATTCTTAGACCTTATGTACTAATTCACAACACACTTTATCTGCGAGTATCACAAGCACCCTCAAAACGTCGACAGTCAAGTCGATGCATTATTCGACCCTCGACAATTAGATCGACATTAACTCGACTTAAAATTCCTCTGGTCAACACTGTCGACAGTTAAGTCGATGCATTATTCGACCCTCGACAATCACATCGACACTATCTCGACTTAAAAACAGTGAAGTCGATGCATTATTCGACCATCGATAATTATGTCGACAATAACTCGACAAGTCGTTGTATTATTCAAAACTTTGAAAAATAAGAAAATTTTGTGATTCTTTCAAAAATTATTTATTCCTGAGCTTAAAATGTTCTTATTAATTGTTTTTAGTTCTTTTTAGATATAAAATTTGTAAATTTAATTGGCAGAAATTTTCGACATAAATGTCGATGTCGACAATTGCTACACGGGTAGTTGGTTTCAAAATTCGCTCTGGGGGCCGATTCACCTATCTTACCCGGCTAACCATACCCTTTAAAATTTTAATAATTTTGTAAAAATAAAAAAATTGAAAAGTAATGAATAAAAATTTCTAAAAGTCATCAATTTTTAAAAAATTTGTTTTTATGTCTGACAAAATACCCAAAAGTCTTTTGTCCAACACCTAGGTAACCTAACGTAACCTAAATCTAACCCAATTTGGTGTCAGATTTTCGTGTGTTTTTATTTTATTTTAAGTAATCATCGTAAAAGCATAATACCTAAATTGAAATTATTTTTAAAAATTTTAATCATGTCCAACCCAGTTATTTTCAAAAAATAACCAACTGTAATAGCATCTCTGCGTAAAAAAATTTCCAAAAAAAAATCAAGCTTGCAAAATATATCTACGCATAGAGTCGCAAAAACGAAAGAAAGACAGTACATTTTCCTAGCTAAGAGTCGCAAATACCCTTCTTAATCCGATACTTACTCACCATGGTAAAACCTTCAATCGATGTACCCCAATTACGAATTTTATCACGTTGTTCCTGTCCAATGTTTTAAAAAAAGCGACCAATCTATGGAATAGATACGCGTAATACATACTCGAATAATATAGAGTTGGCAACCTGTCGGGTGGAGGGGGGGGGGGGCGGGGGGTTAAAATATATCCGCTATGAATCAATCGATGGGTAAAGTTGGAAAACTCATTTTCATCTTATTGTTTCCTTTTCTACGATTCCATTCGACACTCGAAAGTAAATACTCGTATTTAGGTGACCATCTTTTTTGCATTCCAAAAATACCTACGAGAAATACATTTCGAGCTCATTTCAGTTACCGTTGAAATTATTGAATTCTTATTCCATCTAAATTAAATTTAAAAATATTCGTGCATAAAACCGAAACAAAATGCATCTCCCTTTTTAGTCATGTTATTACGAAAATATTAAGATTAGATCGTAAAAACGTATTGTACGTTGTTCCATCAGAGAAAAGAAACCCCCTTTTACTGAATATCCTTCTCTCCGAGTATAGTGCGATGATATCGTGTACAGAATTACTATGTCAAGTCGACGTAGCCACGGAAGCGTACTTACTGGTTATTCATACATTAGGGTAATATTACAGAAACAGACTGAAATAGTTAGAAAATTGAAGCTTTTGTGAGTAGAGAATAAAAATTCTATTTGCACAGTTCCTGAAATGAATACCTGTAGTATACATAAAACGGAGTAAACTTTAATTCAAATACATTACTCTTAATACGAGTTGATATTTCATATATGTACTTCGTGATACATCTTTTATGATTTTACACTTTATTGAACTCTTCACATTGGGATACTTATTTGATTGAATTTTTCGCTATGTAGATTATTCCTTAGAGCGTAAGTAACGCAATAGTGAAATGAATATGAATTTTATGAAGCAGAATCAATGATAGTAATGTACCTACAGTGTACTCCGGATGGCGAAAATATCTCATATACAAATTTGCAAGAAAAACCTGAGTAATCTACTATTGAAATGAGGTAGGCAGTTAGGCACTATTAGGGTGGCCTTTATTTTAGACTTTTGCATTTCACAAAGTATTAGCACCCCCAATTTTTTAATTATTTTTTTTTAATGAGAAAATAATTCCCTAGATACTTTTTATTTTTGCACCAATTGAATTTTAAATGGACCCTGGTCATCTGATTTTTTCAGAAACATGAAAAAAAAAATTACCTTTTTCGGTTATAACTTATTAAAATTGTCCCTTTTCATGAAAATAAATTGCTAGTTTTTTATTTTCCTCACCAATTTAATTTTTAGTGGTACCTTGGGGCATCCCCAATTACAAAAGAAAAAAAAACAAAACGAAAAAAAAAGAAAAATTTTTTCACTCGTGATTTTGAGTTGTTGCATTTTATTATAAAATATATTATGTAATTCACTATTTTTCATTTTTCCCATTACTGCATTTTAGATGGTGCCTTCAGGCCCCCTTTTGAAAACAAAAGATTAAAAATTACCAAAGTTTCAAAGTTTCAGATCCCCAAAATTGTTCTTTTTTATGAAAAAATAATTCCCTTTTTTTATGCTCTAACTGAATCTCAAGTGCTCCATGCTCCCTAGTCATCCCTTTTATTAGAAAAATTTAAAAAATTGACTGATTAGTGATTTAAAATTTTTTTTCCTATTTTTGGTTATAACTCATCAAAGTTATTCTTTTTTATGAGAACGAATTCCCAGTTTTCTGTTTTCCCTACAACTCAAATTTTAGTAAGTAATAACTTCGGCGTCCCTGATTTAAAAAAAGAGCAAATTTTTTTTCACCTAGTATTTGAAGTAGGGTAACTAAGTATAGTTTTTTATTTTATTTAAAAAACGAAACAATAATGAGCAAATTTTTCACCTGCTGCCACTAAGATTTTTATTACACAAAAAACTGAATGAAAAATTTTGAGATTTCACTATTCTAAAAAAATATGAAGTTTGGGGAATATTTTCATTTCAAAAGTAGGTACCTATAATTTTTTCAAAAAATTGAAATTGAAAAAATAAAATTTTTCTCTCTGTAAATAAGAGTTTTCTTTTTTTTTTTTAATCTCGAAAAAATTAAAAGATATAATATCAAAAAAATTGAAAGATTTGTTTACTCAATTATTTAGGTAGGTATACTTCAAAAAAAAAAAAATGAAAACCTTTTTCTACGTCGCGTCTCGTTGTCTTCAAATAAATTGATATTTTCACTTTTAAGAAGTTGAGATATTTTTTGCAGAAAAAAGAAAAAATGATACAAAAGTTAAGAAATATTTCTCAAAAAATTGAGATTTTCTTCTTTGAAAAGTTGAAATATTTCAAAAATAGGATTTTTTCTCTATTAAAAAAGTTGGAAGATTTTTGAAGAAGAAATCGTGAGATTTTTTCTGTAAAAATTTGAGAAATGTTTACTTGAGAAACTGTTTCCTACAAAAAATCGATTTTTTTTCCTTAAAAAATTTGAGAATAATAAGTATTTTCATTTAAGAAAGTTGAAAGATTTTTCATTATTATTCAAATAAAAAATTGGGAATCATTTCTCATGATAAGGAACAATTCTAGTAAGTTAGAACCAAAAAGAATGTAAAAGTTCGAAAATTCAGTAATTTTTCATTACTTTTCAAAATGAAGAGCCTATAGTGGCACCATTTAAAATTAAATTAGAAGAAAATATAGAAAATAGTGAATGAAATGCAACTATTTCAAGTGCTAGTCAAAAAAATGTTGTTGATTTTTTTTTTTTTTTTTTTTTTGAAAATTTGAGTAATCTTAAGGTACTACGGTAGGTACTTGAAATTAAGTTTGGAGCTAAATGAAAATAAAGTAGAATTTTTCTCATGAAAAGGAAAATTTCTGATGGATTATAACCAGAAAAGACAAAATTTTGAAAATTGATAAATTTTTTCATTAAAAAAACGAAGTTCACCAGAACTCTCTTAGAATTCATTTATGGGAAATCAAAAAATTAGGAAATATTTTCTGATAAAAAGAAACAACTTTGAGAGGTAAGACAAAAAAATCCGAAAGTTCAACTTCAAAATGAGGGCCATCATACAGCACATATTTTCTCTATTACTTTCTAATTGCTGAATACCTCTGAATTTTATTTCATAAATAAATAATGTAATGAAGAAACTTTGGCACCTTCATAAAATACGTATATTTGGATATCAAAATTTTATTACTAAATCTTGAAAAACTTGAGTAGGTACCTGTTGTGATATGCGAACTAAGTATGTATCACGAGATCGAACACGAGGAAATATATTATTTTTTACCCCTCGCAGTTACGTGCACGTCGTTTACAAAAACTTTTGCGCCAGCATTTAAAACACATTATGAAAACGTGTAACAAAACTCGAAACACCATATAACGTGTAACGTGTTGCAGTATTTGTAAAAAAAAAAAAAAAAAAGGAGACAAGGAAAAGAAAAAAAAAGGACAAGGGAAAAAACCACACGCGAGATTGTTCTATTTGCCTACATTAAGTGAAAGAGAGTGAGAGCGGGGTACCTACCTACACAGAACTGAGAAAAAATTCAACGCTTGTATGTACGATATATTGGAAATACCTCAGATGACGAGCAATATACGAGTAAAAAGTTTAATTTTCCAAATCCCCCGATGGCGTACGTTTACTTATTTTCGCTTCGTTCACAAATACAGAATTTCATTTAAGTTTTTCGACTTCTGGATTTGGTAAGAATGACGTTAAACGTCAACAATTCCCCAACATTGGAATCAAGTCTTCTCCTTTTTAATTATTTTGTAATTCAATTCGTCCGTTGTGGTTATTGATTTGACCATAAAATCTTCGAAAGTATTGCAAATTGGGAATATGTTTTGTAAAAGTTGAATGTTAAGAATTATTTCGTAGGTACCTATTTTCTTTTTTTCTTTCGATACCTACGAATATCGAACATTTTCTGGGTTTACGCTCGATTTATTGCAAACCTTGAGAAGGAGGAATTTTTTCCCATGGCGAATAATTTTTCAGGACTATTGTACCTTAGTGTAATTTTAATCAAAACTAGAAGAGGGGGATTTTTTGAAAGTGAACGTCGGAAATTGAATTGTTAAAAGTTCCATCCACCTGCGATGTTTTCAAAGCAGCTAAAAATCCTAAAAAACGAACCGCAAACATATTGAAAGGTCTCACTTTAAATTTACTCTTTCAAAACTTATATGTAAAAACTTTTTTTGTACATCTGACTTAGTTTCGAATTCAAAAACGACCCAATCGTTCTCACTTACTCGTATTTTCTTTTCCTTTAGGATCGGTCGCTTAAACCCGTTAAATCGGTTTACAAGTCATTTAACATCGTTACTAAATTGTTTTCTGTGCTTGGCGAGCTTTGCTAATTATGTGAAAAGTCGAGGTATAATTATTTGATTTCAATTTTGAAACCTTTTGAATGTTGTTTCATTCGTAGGTATTCTAATGGTAGAGATTTTCAAGAGGAACTATCGAAATGGAAAAATTATATCACTTGGTTTCAAAACCGAGTATATTAAAAACCGATCGATACAAATAACAAAGTGTTGGAAAACCACCGATTAAGCTTGCCCAGGTGGTTTAATGTAGACTGCTTCTATTTCTGTGTGTGAGAATCACATAGTTAGTGTATTATTGGTGGATTTAAAAGGCACGTGTAGTTGGATTAATTATAATATTCCAACAAGTTTGTATCATTGAATAATTAAGAATGATCAAGGTCGGATTTAAACTTTTTTACTCCTGGGGCTAAATGATTGGCGGATGCCTCTTGAATTTTAAAAAAATTCTGTACATAAGTGAGTACGACACGTGTTCTGGGAAAGTACATAGATATACCTGTTTTGACAAACTGAATATTTCCAAAAATTGGGTTTTTGAATTTTTTTTCGATATGCTTATAAACAATTAAAATTGACGAAATTTAAAAACTTGAAAATTAAAAATTGAAAAGGTATCATTTTTAACAAAATTGAAACGGAAAGTAATCCTATGAAATTTTTAAATTTTTGTCCTACGCGAATAATCTCTAATTTAAAATCAATTCTCGAAATTTTTGAAAACTTTACACGGTATTTTAAATATTTCAAAGATCAAAATTTTTCTCGTTTCGTCTACAGTCCGCCAAAAGCAACTTTTTTTAACGCGAACAAATGCCCGTAGAACATTTCATTCATTTTTTACCCTTAATAAATTGCGCACTATCGCTCCAAAAAGTATCGAAACAATCGCATAAGTATTCAGCCAGCGACATGCAAAGTCATGTCTTGGATGAAGACGTAATGGCTCTGGCTATTCTGATAACAAGTCTTAATGCGAGTGTATTATCGTATATGGTAAGAGAGAAAAAAATCACGTCTTCGAAAGAGTACTTGTTTTACCATACACACGTATAATAAATTGATAAAGAATTTCGTCTAAAATCATGTAAGTCACATCTTTCACGGACACTATTTAATCGGATTAGGGGAAATTTTCTCCATAAAAATATATCCTCGAAAAAAACTCTTCAAAAAAGAATTAAACACCGCCCTCCCCAGGCTCCTAAGAAAACGTCTCTTTAAAAAAAATTTCTCTTTCAAAAAAAAAACTTTTTTAAAATATTGAGTTATGGTATGAAATGAAATATTGTGAAATTTAACTCGTAAAGTAATTAAATATACTGATATCATGAAAAATCCGCCTTTTTCGATTTCAGACCAATTTTCATTGTACAGTAAAACTCATATAATCTTTTAAATTAATTCACTGTCAAATAAGAACAAACCACTCTGATATCATTAAAAAAAAGAGAGAAAGAGAGAGAAAAATAGGGGCGGGAGCTGTATCTTTGCATGAAAACTACGTTTCTTCCTTGAAACCTTATTTCTTAAGTAAATAGGAGGGACTGCTCCCGCCCCTATTTTTCTCTCTCTTTCTCTCTCTCTCTCGCTCTCTCTTTTTTTTAATGATATCAGAGTGGTTTGTTCTTATTTGACAGTGAATTAATTTAAAAGATTATATGAGTTTTACTGTACAATGAAAATTGGTCTGAAATCGAAAAAGGCGGATTTTTCATGATATCAGTATATTTAATTACTTTACGAGTTAAATTTCACAATATTTCATTTCATACCATAACTCAATATTTTAAAAAAGTTTTTTTTTGAAAGAGAAATTTTTTTTAAAGAGACGTTTTCTTAGGAGCCTGGGGAGGGCGGTGTTTAATTCTTTTTTGAAGAGTTTTTTTCGAGGATATCAGCTAGTTTTTCTTGGACGTTGTTTTTTGTGTTTGTTGGAATAAATTTTTTCCAGTGATGAATTATTGAGAAGTTTACACAATGCTACACAACAGAGCAACCATAAATATAGAAACCACTGTTTGTTGCTACAGATGCATGCATACTCTTTATTTTGCTTACATGTTACTTAAAAGTGTGGCGATGCTTTAAACAATTTACACTTCTCAAAATGTGCATAAGTTTAGGTGTAGGATGTTATCAGTTCGTAATGCAATGAACTAATAATCTTTGTAATAATGATTAATAAATATAAAAAAATGTAAAAAAATTTTAAAAAACCACGCTTTTATTTAAAGTTGGTCGCTTTGTAAAATGTTATTCATAGGGAAGTAGTAAGTAATGCCTTAAAAAACAAAAAATAAAATTTACTTGAATACAAGAATGTATCATAAAAGAAATTATTTTTTTCTCATAAATTTTAATGATGAAATCGTGGTGGGGCATTAATCGATAAGGCGTTCGTTAGCTTCTCGCACACCCCACCACGCTTTTCATCATTAAAATTTATGAGAAAAAAATAATTTCTTCTATGACACATTTTTGTATTCAAGTAAGTAAATTTTATTTTTTGTTTTTTAAGGCATTACTTACTACTTCCCTATGAATAACATTTTACAAAGCGACCAACTTTAAATAAAAGCGTGGTTTTTTAAAATTTTTTTACAATTTTATTTAACTCTTTTTGTCGTTGAAAATATTTGAATTTCATAGTTTTACAAGGTTAAAATCATTGACCTCCTTTCAAGGGCTCACCTTAGGGTCGGAGGTAAATTCAAGTTTGAAACTCGAATTTGGCGACCTCAAAAACCTACATTTTGACACCAATGTTGTAATTTTTGAAATTTTCAAAATTGAACCCCCTCATAGGGGCCCAATTTGGGGTCGGAGGTAAATTTCAGTTCAAAAATCGAATTCATCGACCTCGAAAACCTATATTTTGATACCAATGTTGTGAATTTAAAAATTTTCAAAATTGAACCCCCTCATAGGGGCCCAATTTGAGGTCAAGGGTAAATTCAAGTCCGAAAATCGAATTCATCGACCTCAAAAACCTACATTTTGATACCAATTTTGTGAATTTAAAAATTTTCAAAATTGAACCCGTCATAGGGGCCCAATTTGGGGTCAAGGGTAAATTTCAGTTCAAAAATCGAATTCAGGGACCTCGAAAACCTACATTTCGATACCAATGTTGTGATTTTCTGAAATTTTCAAAATTGAACCCCCTCATAGGGGCTCAATTTGGGGTCGGGGGTAAATTTGAGTTCGAAAATCGAATTCAGCGACCTCGAAAACCCCTAATGTGAGCACTATGTTCTTTCAATTCCAGTAAAATATTAAATGAGAGAGGATTGGTCGAAAACATACATTTGGTTCCATGAGACAAACATACATACATACATACATACATACATACCAAGCTAATAAAAGCGTGGTAAAAATAAATTACAAAAGAAGTGGTCTGTGCGAAGATGAATTTTTACCATAAATTTTGGTTAGTCCGTCGGAATCTCACGACTGTTGCGCACCAAGTGAACCTAACCTCCTAAGTGATAAACGCTACCGTCACGTTTTGCATTAGGCGGGTGCTACACGTATGAAGTAATGTAGAATGGAAGGATTACGCGTTTCAAAGTACGCGCTATTAAGCAATTAAAAGTCTCATTATTATTATTTCTTGCTTAAAAGGAGTAAAATACAATTAATTAAACACTTTTGGTGTTATATTAATTGTTTTTATTTACCAGAACACCATTTCCAAGTATATTTGTAGGGTTTGGCAGTTTCGGCGTATCCTTGTATTGTCGTACGATTTTTAAAATTACTTGTTGAAAAATCTATCCCGACAGCATAGTATTTTTTTAATATGACCTTATAGGAAATTTTCACCTCTTTCTGATGGAATAAAAATAATTGCTATCCGCGGAAATATTAAAAAGATACATAGCTAAAACTTTCGCATAAAACTAATTTTTGTCTTGTTTCACAGCCTATTTGGATACAATTGAGCTTGTGGCTTAAAAACTAAATCGAGGCCCCCCAATTTTTTTTATACCACCGTGTAGGATTTTTCATCCTCTTTCCAGTGGTATAAATTTCAACACATGCCTCAAACTTTACGAAAAGCTATAAAGCTCAATAGAAGCGATACTCGAGAAAAAACTACTGCTTGGTTTGCAGTCCGTGAGATGTTAGGATTCCAGGTACACATTGAACGTGACCAGCGAATATCTCTAAATTTCTCCCCGAATACCCCATAATAATATTTATGATTCTTATGGCAAATTTCGATTTCTTTCCAATGGCATAAGAAACTTTTCGCTAGCTTAATTATTTTCCCCGCAATTTGATACTTTATTTTTGGAAAGGTAGCGGGAAGCGCGCATAAAGTTGTCGAGTACAGTCCCCGGGAAAGAGACCGCGTTGCTCGGGCTACTTGAGACGGCTCGATTTTTTGGTACATATGAAATGTTTCAGCCTATAGCTCAAAAACTAAATCGAGGACCCCCATTTTTTTTTATACCATCGTGTAGCATATTTCATCCTCTTTCCAGTGGTATAAATTTTAGCACATGCCTCAAACTTTACAAAAAGCTATAAAGCTCAATAGAAGCGATACTCGAGAAAAAACTACTGCTTGGTTTGCAGTCCGTGAGATGTTAGGATTCCAGGTACACATTGAACGTGACCAGCGAATATCTCTAAATTTCTCCCCGAATACCCCATAATATTATTTATGATTCTTATGGAAAATTTCGAGTTCTTTCCAATGGCATAGGAAACTTTTCGCTAGCTTAATTATTTTCCCCGCAATTTGATACTTTATTTTTGGAAAGGTAGCGGGAAGCGCGCATAAAGTTGTCGAGTACAGTCCCCGGGAAAGAGACCGCGTTGCTCGGGCTACTTGAGACGGCTCGATTTTTCGGTACATATGAAATGTTTCAGCCTATAGCTCAAAAACTAAATCGAGGACCCCCATTTTTTTTTATACCATCGTGTAGCATATTTCATCATCTTTTTAGTGGTATAAATTTTAGCACATGCCTCAAACTTTACAAAAAGCTATAAAGCTCAATAGAAGCGATACTCGAGAAAAAACTACTGCTTGGTTTGCAGTCGGTGAGATGTTAGGATTCCAGGTACACATTGAACGTGACCAGCGAATATCTCTAAATTTCTCCCCGAATACCCCATAATATTATTTATGATTCTTATGGAAAATTTCGAGTTCTTTCCAATGGCATAGGAAACTTTTCGCTAGCTTAATTATTTTCCCCGCAATTTGATACTTTATTTTTGGAAAGGTAGCGGGAAGCGCGCATAAAGTTGTCGAGTACAGTCCCCGGGAAAGAGACCGCGTTGCTCGGGCTACTTGAGACGGCTCGATTTTTCGGTACATATGAAATGTTTCAGCCTATAGCTCAAAAACTAAATCGAGGACCCCCATTTTTTTTTATACCATCGTGTAGCATATTTCATCATCTTTTTAGTGGTATAAATTTTAGCACATGCCTCAAACTTTACAAAAAGCTATAAAGCTCAATAGAAGCGATACTCGAGAAAAAACTACTGCTTGGTTTGCAGTCGGTGAGATGTTAGGATTCCAGGTACACATTGAACGTGACCAGCGAATATCTCTAAATTTCTCCCCGAATACCCCATAATATTATTTATGATTCTTATGGCAAATTTCGAGTTCTTTCCAATGGCATAAGAAACTTTTCGCTAGCTTAATTATTTTCCCCGCAATTTGATACTTTATTTTTGGAAAGGTAGCGGGAAGCGCGCATAAAGTTGTCGAGTACAGTCCCCGGGAAAGAGACCGCGTTGCTCGGGCTACTTGAGACGGCTCGATTTTTCGGTACATATGAAATGTTTCAGCCTATAGCTCAAAAACTAAATCGAGGCCCCCCATTTTTTTTTATACCATCGTGTAGCATATTTCATCCTCTTTCCAGTGGTATAAATTTTAGCACATGCCTCAAACTTTACAAAAAGCTATAAAGCTCAATAGAAGCGATACTCGAGAAAAAACTACTGCTTGGTTTGCAGTCCGTGAGATGTTAGGATTCCAGGTACACATTGAACGTGACCAGCGAATATCTCTAAATTTCTCCCCGAATACCCCATAATATTATTTATGATTCTTATGGAAAATTTCGAGTTCTTTCCAATGGCATAGGAAACTTTTCGCTAGCTTAATTATTTTCCCCGCAATTTGATACTTTATTTTTGGAAAGGTAGCGGGAAGCGCGCATAAAGTTGTCGAGTACAGTCCCCGGGAAAGAGACCGCGTTGCTCGGGCTACTTGAGACGGCTCGATTTTTCGGTACATATGAAATGTTTCAGCCTATAGCTCAAAAACTAAATCGAGGACCCCCATTTTTTTTTATACCCTCGTGTAGCATATTTCATCCTCTTTCCAGTGGTATAAAGTTTAGCACACGCCTCAAACTTTACAAAAAGCTATAAAGCTCAATAGAAACGATAGTCGAGAAAAAACTACCGCTTGGTGTGCAGTCGGTGAGATGTTAGGATTCCAGGTACACATTGAACGTGACCAGCGAATATCTCTAAATTTTCCCCCGAATACCCCATAATATTATTTATGATTCCTAGGGAAAATTTCGAGTTCTTTCCAATGGCATAAGAAACTTTTCGCTAGCCTAATTATTTTCCTCGCAATTTGATACTTTATTTTTGGAAAGGTAGCGCGAAGCGCGCATTAAGTTGTCGAGTACAGTCCCCGGGAAAGAGAACGCGTTGCTCGGGCTACTTGAGACGGCTCGATTTTTCGGTACATATGAAATGTTTCAGCCTATAGCTCAAAAACTAAATCGAGGACCCCCATTTTTTTTTTATACCATCGTGTAGCATATTTCATCCTCTTTCCAGTGGTATAAATTTTAGCACATGCCTCAAACTTTACAAAAAACTACAGTGCTTAATAGAAGCGATACTCGAGAAAAAACCTACCACGTGGTTGTAAGTTGTGAGATGTTAAAAAAAAACACATGTTTTAGATTGTTTAAACCTTCAATGTATCGCTTCAAAAAAATTTTCGCAGTGACCTATATTTTTTTTTGAGTAATCTTATTTGAAATTTACTCCTCTTTCCAATGCTGTAAAAAATTTTTTTCCCCCACATATTATTTCTGAAGCTAGAGAGCCAAAACGTAAATTTTTCGAAGTTTTTCCGCCACTTTTTTACTTTTTTTGACCACAAATTAAAATGTGATTTTTTTTCTCTCACCACGTTATTGGATTTTTCACGCTCTTTCCAATGATGCAATCGCCATATCCGTACCTTTGTCCGTTCACTCAAAATCGAGAATTTTCTCAAATTACGTAGAGTTTTTGCTTGAAAAACTCCCAAGCGAAAAAATCTGCGTGTTTACATTGTTCAAAGCTTGGATTGATCGCCTCAAAAAAATTATTGCGGTGATCCATGTTTTTTTTTACTGCGTCTTATTGGAAATTTTCTCTTCTTTCCAATGGCATAAAAAGAAAAAATTTTCAATAACTATTTTAGAAGATAGGGAGCCAAACTGTGAAATTTCCTCAATTTTTCTTCCATTTTTTCTCCTATTTTAACCATAAATTAAAATTTATTCATTATTAATTTTTTTTTTGACAACATGTTTTTGGATTTTTCAAGACCTATTCAATGTTGTAATCGCCATATCCATACCATGGCCCATCCTCTCGCAATCGAGAATTCTATCGAATTCAGTCTCAATTCTATCCAAAAAATGAAAAAACTCACAAAAATTAAACTACCACGTTTCCATTCAGTGCAAACATTCCACCGTTCGCCTCAAAAATTTTATCGCGGTGACCTATCATTTTTTTCAAGGAATCTTATTGGAAATTTACTCCTCTTTCCAATGATGTAAAAATAATTTTTATTCCGTTATTATTTCGGAAGATAGAGGGCCAAAATGTAAAATTTTCGTAATTTTTCTGCCAATTTTTCAATTTTTTTGACCACAAATTAAAATAAAATTTTTTTTCCACATATGTTATCGAATTTTTCATGCTCTTTCCAATGATGCAATTTCCATATCCGTACCTTTGCTCGTTCACTCACAATCGAGAATTTTCTCTAATTCAGTAGAGTTTTTGCTTGAAAAACTTCCAAGCAAGAAAACCTGCGTGTTTACGTTATTAAAAGCTTGGATTGATCGCCTCAAAAAATTTATCGCGGTGACCTATCTTTTTTTTTGAGTAATCTTATTGGAAATTCACTCCCCTTTCCAATGGTGTAAAAATAATTTTTTTTCAGATATTATTTCTGAAGCTAGAGAGACTTTTTAAAAAATTTTCACCACTATTTTTACTTTTTTTCCCATAAAATAAAATTTTTTCACGATTAAGAATTTTTTTAAAATCATGTTATTGAATTTTTCATGCTCTTTCCTATGATGCAATCTCAATATCCTTACCTTTGCCCGTTCACTTGCAATCGAGGATTTTCTCAAATTTAGTCTCAATTCTATCTGAAAAACTCGCAAAAAAAATAAAGCCACGTGTTCATATATTCTGACTTTCAATCGATCGCCTCAAAAAATTTATCGCGGTGACCTAAGTTTTTTATTAAATCGCTTTATAGGAAATTTCTCCCTCTTTCCGATGATATAAAAATTTTTATTTTTTCATAATTTATTTTTGAAGATAGAGAGTAAAAATGTGAACTTTTTGTAATTTTTCATTGAAAACATTTTTATTTTCGCTATTTGCATGCATAAATAAATTGAGAATTGAAATAATTTTTACACCATTGAAATGAGGATAAAATTTCCTATAAAGCGATTTAATAAAAAACATAGGTCACCGCGATAATTTTTTTGAGGCGATCGATTGAATGTTTGCACTGAATGGAAACGTGGAAGTTTAATTTTTGCGAGTTTTTTGGATAGAATTGAGAGTGAACTTGAGGAAATCCTTGATTGCGAGAGAATGGGCCATGGTATGGATATGGCGATTACACCATTGAATAGGCCATGAAAAATCCAATAACATGTTGTGAAAAAAAAATTTAATAATGAATAAGTTTATATTTATGGTTAAAATAGGAGAAAAAATGGAAGAATAATTGGAAAAATTTCACATTTTTGCCCCATATCTTCCGAAATAATTATTTAAAAAAAAATATTTTTATACCATTGGAAAGAGGAGTAAATTTCTATTAAGGCGATTAAATAAAAAATATAGGTCAACGCGATAAATTATTTGAGGCGATCGATTAAAAGTATGTATGTATGAACACGTGGCTCTGTTTTATTTTTGCGAGTTTTTTGGATAGAATTGAGACTGAATTTGAGGTAATCCTTGATTGCGAGAGAATGGGCCATTGTATGGATATGGCGATTACACCATTGAATAGGTCGAGAAAAATCCAATAATATGATGAGGGGAAATTTTCTTAATCGCGAATAAATTTTAATTTATGGCCAAAAAAGGTAAAAAATTTGTTGAAAAATTTCAAGTTTTGGCTCCATATCTTCCAAAATAATAACGGAATAAAAATTATTTTTACATCATTGGAAAGAGGAGTAAATTTCCAATAAGATTCCTTGAAAAAAATGATAGGTCACCGCGATAAAATTTTTGAGGCGAACGGTGGAATGTTTGCACTGAATGGAAACGTGGTAGTTTAATTTTTGTGAGTTTTTTCATTTTTTGGATAGAATTGAGACTGAATTCGATAGAATTCTCGATTGCGAGAGGATGGGCCATGGTATGGATATGGCGATTACAACATTGAATAGGTCTTGAAAAATCCAAAAACATGTTGTCAAAAAAAAAATTAATAATGAATAAATTTTAATTTATGGTTAAAATAGGAGAAAAAATGGAAGAAAAATTGAGGAAATTTCACAGTTTGGCTCCCTATCTTCTAAAATAGTTATTGAAAATTTTTTCTTTTTATGCCATTGGAAAGAAGAGAAAATTTCCAATAAGACGCAGTAAAAAAAAACATGGATCACCGCAATAATTTTTTTGAGGCGATCAATCCAAGCTTTGAACAATGTAAACACGCAGATTTTTTCGCTTGGGAGTTTTTCAAGCAAAAACTCTACGTAATTTGAGAAAATTCTCGATTTTGAGTGAACGGACAAAGGTACGGATATGGCGATTGCATCATTGGAAAGAGCGTGAAAAATCCAATAACGTGGTGAGAGAAAAAAAATCACATTTTAATTTGTGGTCAAAAAAAGTAAAAAAGTGGCGGAAAAACTTCGAAAAATTTACGTTTTGGCTCTCTAGCTTCAGAAATAATATGTGGGGGAAAAAAATTTTTTACAGCATTGGAAAGAGGAGTAAATTTCAAATAAGATTACTCAAAAAAAAATATAGGTCACTGCGAAAATTTTTTTGAAGCGATACATTGAAGGTTTAAACAATCTAAAACATGTGTTTTTTTTTAACATCTCACAACTTACAACCACGTGGTAGGTTTTTTCTCGAGTATCGCTTCTATTAAGCGCTGTAGTTTTTTGTAAAGTTTGAGGCATGTGCTAAAATTTATACCACTGGAAAGAGGATGAAATATGCTACACGATGGTATAAAAAAAAATGGGGGTCCTCGATTTAGTTTTTGAGCTATAGGCTGAAACATTTCATATGTACCGAAAAATCGAGCCGTCTCAAGTAGCCCGAGCAACGCGTTCTCTTTCCCGGGGACTGTACTCGACAACTTAATGCGCGCTTCGCGCTACCTTTCCAAAAATAAAGTATCAAATTGCGAGGAAAATAATTAGGCTAGCGAAAAGTTTCTTATGCCATTGGAAAGAACTCGAAATTTTCCCTAGGAATCATAAATAATATTATGGGGTATTTGGGGGAAAATTTAGAGATATTCGCTGGTCACGTTCAATGTGTACCTGGAATCCTAACATCTCACCGACTGCACACCAAGCGGTAGTTTTTTCTCGACTATCGTTTCTATTGAGCTTTATAGCTTTTTGTAAAGTTTGAGGCGTGTGCTAAACTTTATACCACTGGAAAGAGGATGAAATATGCTACACGAGGGTATAAAAAAAAATGGGGGTCCTCGATTTAGTTTTTGAGCTATAGGCTGAAACATTTCATATGTACCGAAAAATCGAGCCGTCTCAAGTAGCCCGAGCAACGCGGTCTCTTTCCCGGGGACTGTACTCGACAACTTTATGCGCGCTTCCCGCTACCTTTCCAAAAATAAAGTATCAAATTGCGGGGAAAATAATTAAGCTAGCGAAAAGTTTCCTATGCCATTGGAAAGAACTCGAAATTTTCCATAAGAATCATAAATAATATTATGGGGTATTCGGGGAGAAATTTAGAGATATTCGCTGGTCACGTTCAATGTGTACCTGGAATCCTAACATCTCACGGACTGCAAACCAAGCAGTAGTTTTTTCTCGAGTATCGCTTCTATTGAGCTTTATAGCTTTTTGTAAAGTTTGAGGCATGTGCTAAAATTTATACCACTGGAAAGAGGATGAAATATGCTACACGATGGTATAAAAAAAAATGGGGGGCCTCGATTTAGTTTTTGAGCTATAGGCTGAAACATTTCATATGTACCGAAAAATCGAGCCGTCTCAAGTAGCCCGAGCAACGCGGTCTCTTTCCCGGGGACTGTACTCGACAACTTTATGCGCGCTTCCCGCTACCTTTCCAAAAATAAAGTATCAAATTGCGGGGAAAATAATTAAGCTAGCGAAAAGTTTCTTATGCCATTGGAAAGAACTCGAAATTTGCCATAAGAATCATAAATAATATTATGGGGTATTCGGGGGAAAATTTAGAGATATTCGCTGGTCACGTTCAATGTGTACCTGGAATCCTAACATCTCACCGACTGCACACCAAGCGGTAGTTTTTTCTCGACTATCGTTTCTATTGAGCTTTATAGCTTTTTGTAAAGTTTGAGGCGTGTGCTAAACTTTATACCACTGGAAAGAGGATGAAATATGCTACACGAGGGTATAAAAAAAAATGGGGGTCCTCGATTTAGTTTTTGAGCTATAGGCTGAAACATTTCATATGTACCGAAAAATCGAGCCGTCTCAAGTAGCCCGAGCAACGCGGTCTCTTTCCCGGGGACTGTACTCGACAACTTTATGCGCGCTTCCCGCTACCTTTCCAAAAATAAAGTATCAAATTGCGGGGAAAATAATTAAGCTAGCGAAAAGTTTCCTATGCCATTGGAAAGAACTCGAAATTTTCCATAAGAATCATAAATAATATTATGGGGTATTCGGGGAGAAATTTAGAGATATTCGCTGGTCACGTTCAATGTGTACCTGGAATCCTAACATCTCACGGACTGCAAACCAAGCAGTAGTTTTTTCTCGAGTATCGCTTCTATTGAGCTTTATAGCTTTTTGTAAAGTTTGAGGCATGTGCTAAAATTTATACCACTGGAAAGAGGATGAAATATGCTACACGATGGTATAAAAAAAAATGGGGGGCCTCGATTTAGTTTTTGAGCTATAGGCTGAAACATTTCATATGTACCGAAAAATCGAGCCGTCTCAAGTAGCCCGAGCAACGCGGTCTCTTTCCCGGGGACTGTACTCGACAACTTTATGCGCGCTTCCCGCTACCTTTCCAAAAATAAAGTATCAAATTGCGGGGAAAATAATTAAGCTAGCGAAAAGTTTCTTATGCCATTGGAAAGAACTCGAAATTTGCCATAAGAATCATAAATAATATTATGGGGTATTCGGGGAGAAATTTAGAGATATTCGCTGGTCACGTTCAATGTGTACCTGGAATCCTAACATCTCACCGACTGCAAACCAAGCAGTAGTTTTTTCTCGAGTATCGCTTCTATTGAGCTTTATAGCTTTTTGTAAAGTTTGAGGCATGTGCTAAAATTTATACCACTAAAAAGATGATGAAATATGCTACACGATGGTATAAAAAAAAATGGGGGTCCTCGATTTAGTTTTTGAGCTATAGGCTGAAACATTTCATATGTACCGAAAAATCGAGCCGTCTCAAGTAGCCCGAGCAACGCGGTCTCTTTCCCGGGGACTGTACTCGACAACTTTATGCGCGCTTCCCGCTACCTTTCCAAAAATAAAGTATCAAATTGCGGGGAAAATAATTAAGCTAGCGAAAAGTTTCCTATGCCATTGGAAAGAACTCGAAATTTTCCATAAGAATCATAAATAATATTATGGGGTATTCGGGGAGAAATTTAGAGATATTCGCTGGTCACGTTCAATGTGTACCTGGAATCCTAACATCTCACCGACTGCAAACCAAGCAGTAGTTTTTTCTCGAGTATCGCTTCTATTGAGCTTTATAGCTTTTTGTAAAGTTTGAGGCATGTGCTAAAATTTATACCACTAAAAAGATGATGAAATATGCTACACGATGGTATAAAAAAAAATGGGGGTCCTCGATTTAGTTTTTGAGCTATAGGCTGAAACATTTCATATGTACCGAAAAATCGAGCCGTCTCAAGTAGCCCGAGCAACGCGGTCTCTTTCCCGGGGACTGTACTCGACAACTTTATGCGCGCTTCCCGCTACCTTTCCAAAAATAAAGTATCAAATTGCGGGGAAAATAATTAAGCTAGCGAAAAGTTTCCTATGCCATTGGAAAGAACTCGAAATTTTCCATAAGAATCATAAATAATATTATGGGGTATTCGGGGAGAAATTTAGATATATTCGCTGGTCACGTTCAATGTGTACCTGGAATCCTAACATCTCACGGACTGCAAACCAAGCAGTAGTTTTTTCTCGAGTATCGCTTCTATTGAGCTTTATAGCTTTTTGTAAAGTTTGAGGCATGTGCTAAAATTTATACCACTGGAAAGAGGATGAAATATGCTACACGATGGTATAAAAAAAAATGGGGGTCCTCGATTTAGTTTTTGAGCTATAGGCTGAAACATTTCATATGTACCAAAAAATCGAGCCGTCTCAAGTAGCCCGAGCAACGCGGTCTCTTTCCCGGGGACTGTACTCGACAACTTTATGCGCGCTTCCCGCTACCTTTCCAAAAATAAAGTATCAAATTGCGGGGAAAATAATTAAGCTAGCGAAAAGTTTCTTATGCCATTGGAAAGAAATCGAAATTTGCCATAAGAATCATAAATATTATTATGGGGTATTCGGGGAGAAATTTAGAGATATTCGCTGGTCACGTTCAATGTGTACCTGGAATCCTAACATCTCACGGACTGCAAACCAAGCAGTAGTTTTTTCTCGAGTATCGCTTCTATTGAGCTTTATAGCTTTTCGTAAAGTTTGAGGCATGTGTTGAAATTTATACCACTGGAAAGAGGATGAAAAATCCTACACGGTGGTATAAAAAAAATTGGGGGGCCTCGATTTAGTTTTTAAGCCACAAGCTCAATTGTATCCAAATAGGCTGTGAAACAAGACAAAAATTAGTTTTATGCGAAAGTTTTAGCTATGTATCTTTTTAATATTTCCGCGGATAGCAATTATTTTTATTCCATCAGAAAGAGGTGAAAATTTCCTATAAGGTCATATTAAAAAAATACTATGCTGTCGGGATAGATTTTTCAACAAGTAATTTTAAAAATCGTACGACAATACAAGGATACGCCGAAACTGCCAAACCCTACAAATATACTTGGAAATGGTGTTCTGGTAAATAAAAACAATTAATATAACACCAAAAGTGTTTAATTAATTGTATTTTACTCCTTTTAAGCAAGAAATAATAATAATGAGACTTTTAATTGCTTAATAGCGCGTACTTTGAAACGCGTAATCCTTCCATTCTACATTACTTCATACGTGTAGCACCCGCCTAATACAAAACGTGACGGTAGCGTTTATCACTTAGGAGGTTAGGTTCACTTGGTGCGCAACAGTCGTGAGATTCCGACTGACTAAAATTTTGGTTCACTATTTTTACCCATATATCTTATCATTTTTGTTTACATATTTTTAAAAATTACAAAGTAGAACTGAGTGGTAACACTGCACTGCAGTGGTAACGCTGTAACAACTTTCATTTTCTTACCGCTAGGATCGCGACATTATCATTTGATAAAAGTTAAATTCAAATTCATTTCAATACTTCTTAATTGAACTTTCATTAATCGGCTCTGCAGACTCTTGTAAACATCTGATTGAGCTCAAATTATGTATATATATAGTTAAAAACACGCAGATGTGCCTTTTGCTATCGGTTTTAATGAACGGATAACCATTTTGATACATTTGATGTCTAAAGTGAGGTTAAATCTCAAAATTTCAAAATCTTTGACCTCCTTTATCTGCGGTTATAATTATCCGATTGAGCTCATTTTTGGTATACACATGCATTTTGATGTGTAGATGAGCTTTTAAGGGAAATTTTGAATTTTTTCGAAATTTCGGGGCCCAAAAAGGGGGGGGTAAAGGGACAATTTTTGGGAAATTTCAAATTTTGTTGTACGGTTCGCTAAAACTCAATACATTGAACCCAATTTTCAAATTTGGTGAAAATCCATTCAGTAGTTTGCCGTATAGTAGAATTGTACTTGAACAAGAATTTTACCAAAATGACAAAAAGCAGCCGATTCATATCTTCCTCAAATTCCATCGTACAATTTTCGTTCTTAACTTTTCTGAAAGCTTTTTGAAAAATAAAATCAATTTCATTCATGCAAAATTTCGATAAAGTGCATAGTTTCGGTTGAAAATGCGTTAGCGGCATCGCAAATAACAAAGGCGAGTTATGTACAGAATTATACTCTGCACTAGAAGCCTGGGTAGGGCGGGTGGGCGGCACTAGCGCGCCGCCTGACTCTCGGTACATAAACATGGCAAAATGATAAAAATAAAGTATGGTTATAAAAAGAAAATCTCATATTTCCACCATCGGTTTTGGTTTGAAATTTTCTGCACAGTGATTAAAATTTATTTTTAATGAATAAATGGTGGTTTTTGTTTTCGATTTTTGATTTTTTTGATGTCATTCCTCTCTCCAGAGTTGTTGGTTTTTATGAGAAAATAATTCCATACTTTTATCTACTATTTTTCCTGTTACTAAATAATTCCAAATTGTAGCTACCTTGGAGTTCCTCAAGTTCTCAAAAAAATCAAAAACAAAAAAATTGAGCGAAATTTTCAAAATTAGGATTCAAGTTGTTCTTGCGAATGAGAAAATGATTCTCAGTTTTTTATTTTTCATCTCAATGAGTTTTAAGTGATGCCTTTCTAAGAGCACCTATTTTTAAAAGTGACAACATTTTCATTTAAAAAAGTGACAACATTTTCATTTAAAGTTCAATTATATTAGAGAATTATTTTCTCATAAAAAAGAATAAAACAACTTTGAGGGTTAGAACAAAAATATTAAAAATGTGAGATTCTGTCAATTTTTAAAGTGAGGGATTAATCTAGTAGAAAACAATTGAAATCCAATTAGGAAATTCGTTTTCATGAAAAGGACCAACTTTATTGGGGTTAAAAACAAAAAAAGAATATTTGCGAGTAACTTTACATCTTTGGAATTTTTTTTCACTACTTTGCTCAAAAGTTACTGAAAATTATTTTCTGTCTTATTTTTCAATAGATTTTTTTTCTATTTTTTTCTGTTTCAGGCAAGGAACCAAATTTCCTATTTGAAAAAGTTGACTTGATGTTTTGGTTTGTTAAAAACTGTTTCGTATGTAGTATTTCGCTGTGTAAAATTAAAATTGCTACATAGCAAAAAATCATCCAAAAAGTTTTAGTGGAAATTTTTCAAAATTTTATTGAAAAACAAAAAATCAATCGCAATGAAATTTTTTTAAAAAACTTTCATACAAATCGTCCATTTTTTTTTGAAAATGATTACTTGATTATAAGAATTTCAAAGTTGTATAAAAAATTTTTTAAAAAATAGAAATTATTCATAATTTTTTAATTTACAAAAAATTCGAAAAATATCATTTATTCAACTTGAAAAAAATTTATTTAAAAAATGTTTCTTTGAAAGAAGAGATCTCAAAAATATTTCAAATAGTTATTCTATCAATTTTTTTTTTCAAATTTTTATAAGAAAATATAATTACTTACCTAATATATTTTTTAAATGAAATATTTAAAAAAAAATCTAAAAAAATTGAAATAGGTACCCTATTTACAATATTTTAAATAATTTCACAAAAGTCATATAGGTAGGTAAAAAGTTTTTATGAAAGAAAATTTTTTAAAACTAAAAAAATTCAAAAATCTATTTACGATATTTTAAATAATTTTGCAAAAATCTTAGATATAAAAAAATTTTATGAAAAAACGTTTTCAAAACAAAACAAAACAAAACAAAACAAAAAAAAAAAAAAAAATTGAAAAACATTCAAACTCTATTATTAGGTAAATAATTTCACAAAAATCCTATAAAAATTTTTTATGAAAGGAACCTAAAAAAATTCAAAATTTCTATCTTAAGATGATATATTTTTAAAAATTTCACAAGAAATTATCCGGTTTTTCTTTTCTTTTGATAGGTGCGAAATATTTCTTTTTGAGCAAAATTTTTAGAGAATTTTCTCATATTTTTTTTTGATTTTTTTTCAAGAAAATTTTTTCAAAAAAAAAAAAAGTTTTGGAACCACGAAGTAAAATTTGATATAAGTATTTCCTAAAAAAAAAGGGTGATTTTTTCAAGATTTGAAAAGTTCTAATTTGCAATTTTGGCCAGAAAGCTCTTTTTTCTTTTTTTCTTCCTTTTTTTTTTTTGTTGAAAATTTGGTTTTCTATTTTCCCACTATTTCCCCCTTACAAAGGTATTAAAGACTATGAAAAAATTGAAAACCGTAATACGCAAGACGAAAATGCAAAAGTTGGAAAATTTGTTGATTTTAAAAATGGGGCAATAGGAACTCCTTAAAATTTAGTTAGGGAGGACATTAATAATTATGAATCACTTCCAAATTAAAAAATATATATTTCAGCTCAAACTGAAAAATTTGCTTATTTTTTAGGTTTTACATTTTTGAAAAACTGAGGATGCTCTAAAGGCACTATTTGAAATCATTCAAAAATAAAGAAAAAAATTGGAGGTGAAGAGCTAGTAGGTAAAAAAAAAAAAAAAAAAAAAGGTTTTAAAATCTACGAATTTGTTAATTTTAAAAAATATTATGTATAATAAGAGGCTGGTAAGTTCCACTGAGTTCAGTTTGGAGAAACCTAAAAAATATGAAATCATTTTCTCGTACGCCAAAAAAAAATTAATCAAGTAGTTACGTATTAATAAAGGATCGCATTATTACTCGAATAAACTGACGTAACCTAATAATTTCGTTCAATTTTCCTTTTTGGATTATTGATCGCATGCAATATACTCGCTCGTACGTACATACCTAGGTAGAAATATGAATTTTTAAAAGTAGGTACGCTGTATTATATATGGTCGGCACTTATGTGACTTTATACGTTTGCAATTTTTTTCAGGCTAAAAATAAAGTACCTAATCCATAACAAACCAGCGAAGCTTTTTTCTGGAAATATAAGCGCATGTTTTTTTTTCAGGGCTGCCAAAAAAATTAGATTTTATGCCAGTAAGGTTAGTTACAAAGTTCAAGATTAGACTCGCGTATCTTGAATGAAATAAAGTACCCGAGGTACGTACTCGAATTTTGGCAAACATTGCGCACATTTTAAAATGAACTCGACTCGCGGATATTACTAATTTTTTCCTTATTAAAGCATTCACCTGGGTAAAATAATTTATGAAATTTTCACGCGATAAGCGGGAAAAATTGACTTGTTTGGTTTCGGTATAACGGTTCAAAAGTATGAAAGAGGTTGAGTAAATAATTTAACCGCAGCCGCTGAATAAATATCCATTAATTTGTAAAATTCCGGCTTGCTGTTCTGCCCTTTAAATAGACCTTAATTAAGTTGATCAAAAAGCCAGAACCGACTTAATGAAGATTTCAATTCATTATGATACGAGGTGAAATGTTTTCTTTCTCTATTCGAATGATGGATTTGAGGTTTCATTTTCACCATTGTATACCTGGTACCTACCTCGTAGAATACGCTATATTGTTGAATGAATTTTTATTTTGGCTATAAAACGAGTCGTCATTTTCAAAGCGAACTTGGTACTGTTCCAGAAAAATATGTACGAATAGATATTGAAAGCTCTTCACATGTAAACTAATATTATTGAGATGTAATTTTTTTTCAACGACCTTATTCAATAAGACTGTATTGTTTAAGTTACACGCGATGTCTTGAAAAATTTCTAGCTACGTTATAATGAAAGGTAGTTTAAAAAATCGCAATATTGAAATATTTTACCAGCAGTTTTCCCTAAACTTTGATAAAATTTGTACAAAAAATTGTGTATTTTTGGTTTGTTTGTTGAAATTACTCAAAAAGAATTTCTTTGAAAATTTTATTAAGTCGAATAGTAAAAGAGTTCATTTTCATATTTTTTTCACCAACTCGCTTCCTACGTTGCAAAAATGGAAAATACCTATTCAAGTTGAAAAAATTCAAAAAACTTGTGCGTTTTGGGTATAGCAAAACACGCTAGTCTTTAATAAATATCAATCAATATTTATTCAAATCCTCATGGTTGGCGATTTTTTTTTCATTTTCGGACAAATTATTGTGCGTTATCACTTCGTCAATCTTTAGAGAGAGAGAGAAAGAGTGTTTCACGATGAAAATTTATTGATGGATAATTGACTGCGTGTAGTTGACGTAGCCAATAATTTTAATTTTAATTAAATTATTATGTAAGGCGACATACGAGATTTTTTTACGATATCAAATAATTTCAAAGTTGAATAATAACGAGAAAGAATACGATCGTGCAACTCATAAAAACAGTGTGCCTGACTTGAGTTTTTGTGTCATATTGTTTTTTTTTTTGTTTTTTTTTTGAAAAAAAAATGAATGTGTCTATAAACACTATGCAAATTAGAGTAGCTTGACGAAAAAGAAAAACACTCGAACAATTCTTAAACTCGATTATTCGAAACAAAAATGCGTAAAATTTTTACGTTTTATTTTCTCATGGTAATACGCAATCATTTAACAAATGACTCGCTATGTTTTATAACACGATCTGAATTTTTTTTCTGAATAAAGGCTCTGGTATAGCTCAGAAGGTCAAATGACCTTCGGTCGAATTTCATTTTTTTTATAGTTTCCGATTTGTTGTAGCAAAAATACAGGGTCCGACAGAGCAGATCATCACATTTTAAAAATTTATTACTCGACAACTACGAAACCGATCCGGCTCGAATTAAAATTTATAGAAAGTAGAAACTTGATTTTTTTTAGATTCTAATTTGCAAACGCTCTTCGGTTATTATCCAGACTTACCCAGTTTTGAAGTCAAAATCAAACAATTTTTAGCCGAATTTTTTTTTATTTATTTATAATTTTACACTCACTTTTGGAACTCTGGGGCCGAGCCTAACAGGTCAAATGAGGTCAAACTTGATATGTAGGGTCCCCTCGGTGTAGGAATGATGCAAAAAAATTTTTGGGGCCCTAACTCAAAATTGGGGATATGACCTCTTTTTGAGGGGGTGCGAGGGAGCCCCAATATCATGAACTTTTTTGAAACTTGGCCCAGGGATGAGAATCCTAATTACCTACACCATAGTCAAATTTCAGCCCCCTAAGTCATCCCCACCCCATTTTAGAGTCCAAAAAGTGGATTTTGGGGTAATTTTTTTCACGTTGATCAGGCTACAGACCCCCCAAATGGGGCTGGGGGCCAAAATTTTCATCATGGCTCAAGTTTGTGCCCCTGATGTGCCTTTTGTAGGTTTCAACTTTTGGGCCCCCTTTGACCCCTGTCAAGGGTCAACAATCAAGATTTTTCACAATTTTTCATGTTTTTTCTCGCTTCCCGGTACGTTGATCAGCCTGCAGCCCAAACCAAATGACCTTGGATGCTAAAATTTGGTATTTAGGATCGGTAAGGATCACTGAGGTGCCTTTTGGGGGTTTTGACCTTTGGGCCCCAAAATTGGGGGTAGCCCTTTTTTGAGAGGGGCTTTAAAGAGGCCCCAATTTGACAAAATGATTTGAAATTTTTACCAACAACAGTGACTCTGATTGTCTCCACTGTATCCAAATTTCAGATTCCCAAGTCATCCCCACCCCATATTAGGGCCCAAAAAGTGGATTTTGAGGTCATTTTTTCACGTTGATCAGGCTACAGACCCCCCAAATGGAGCTGAGGGGCCTAAATTTTTATCATAGATCGAGTTCATGCCCCTGATGTGCCTTTTGTAGGTTTTGACCTCGATACAGGGTCAAAAATCAATATTTTTCAAGTTTTAACCTGTCTTTTCTGACGCGTTGAACAGCCTACAGCCCAAACTAAAAGACCTAAACAATCGAAATTTGGGATGCAGGGTCAGTAGAGGTCACTGATGTGCCTTTTGGAAGTTTCGTCTTTTGAGCACCATTTGACCCCCGTACAGGGTCAAAAATCAGAAATTTTCACGTTTTAACCTCTTTTTTGGTGTGTTGGCCCCCGTCTGAAGAGCTGAAAGTGTGAAGGGGATTGAGAGCGAAGCCCTCAATCCTCTTCTGCCATGTCCCTATTGAAGGTAAAGCATCCCAATAGGGGCATGGGGGCGGAGCCCCCATCTGAAGAGCTGGAAGTGACGAGGTGGTTGGGGGCGAAGCCCTCAACGCGGGGGTATGGGGGCGGAGCCCCCATCCTAAGAGCCGAAAGTGATGAGGGGGTTGGGTTGGAGCCTCAACGGGGGTATGGGGGCGGAGCCCCCATCTGAAGATGAAATCTTCAATGCAGACAGGAACTAAAACTGAAGACAAAAACCTGACATTTTTAAACTGAATTTGAAGTTAAAACTGATATTGAAATGATATTGAAACTGAAATACCATGGATGAAAACGTTTTCAAAGTGGTACACTAACTTGAAAAAAAAAATTCGGCTGTCGCGGAGCATCTTGTTTTTAATCCAACCCAAAATGTGTTTTTCTGATCAAACTAAGGGTCCTACGATAAAAATTGTAGAGCGTGAAATTCTTTTTCTGCATTAAGCATTATTATTATTTTTTTCTAGGGAGGCTTATTTTTGTTAATTTTTGCTGTCGAAGTTCAAAATTTAATAGTGCATTTTTAAATTTTGAACTTCGAGTGCAAAAATCCCGTTAATTAAGCCCCTTGGAAAAAAAAACTTATTTCTTATTGCCAAAATAAAATTTTACACTCTGCAATTTTGATTCTCACCATTTTTTTTCATAGGACCCTTAATTCCGCCAAAAAACACTCTGTGCATGAAAATTTTTGATTATGATTTTTTTATTTGGGGTTTGATTTTTTTTATCAGGAGCTTTGACTGCAAAAATCACGAAAACTAAGTCTTGTAGAGAAGAAGTACTGGATTGTGCAGAAAGAAAATTTCTCGCTCTACAATTTTGTTTCTCGGCATTTTTTTCATAGAACGTCTTTAATTCGGTCAGAAAGACACACTCTACACACCCAATTCACACATTTTTTTTAATAGGTACTACAGTGTGTTTTTCTTTCCGATCTCTAGGTTCTATGAAAAAAAAAATGCTTAGAAACAAAATTGTAGAACGTGAAATTTTCTTTTTGCACAATCCGGTATTTTTTCTCCAAGACTCTTGGTTTTTGTGATTTTTGCAGTCAAAGCTCCTGATAAAAAAATTCACAGCTCAAATAAAAAAATCATACTCAAATTTTTTCATTTTTTATGTAGTACAGAGTGTTTTTTTTTGCCGAATCAAGGATCATACGAAGAAAATTGGTAAGATTCATTATTAGTTGTTTTTTTTTTAGGGGGCTTAGTTTTCGTTATTTTTGCAGTCGAAGTTCAGAATTTGATAATGCATTTTTAAATTTTGAACTTCGACTGCAAAAATTACGAAATCTAAGCTCCCTAGAAAAAAAAACTTAATTTTCTTACTTCAAAAAGAAAATTTTCGTGCACATTCGAGTTTTCGCTGGGTGTTTTTGAAAAAGAGGCTATGTATACTAACTTTTAGGACCGGTTTCAGATTTCAACCCTTTCGGACCCTTTTCACCAAGTTCGGCTCCTGAGGAAAAACTTACAAAAAACACTAACTTGATGTATTATAATTAATTATTTCGGAGCACCCTTACCTTAATTCAGACAGTCGATTATGATGAAAAACATTTTCTAGATAACTTTGGGCTTGTACCAATTAACTATTTGAGGGTGAGGCCTCTCAACGTGCTTTTTAGCCTCGATTTTTTTTTGACTAAATTAAATGAAAAGGTTTTCGTTTTATTAATGAGTTCTTTGAGATACGAGGAATCCATTGAATTTTTTTCGATTTTTTCAGATGATTTTTCGCAGAGTTAACACACTTTGAAAATTGACTCCACAATCCCCCTCCCATATTTAGGACTCCATAGCTCCTTTACTACGATTCGTACAGAAAAATGTATGGAAACAAAATTATAGGAAATTTAGTGTGGAATAATTTTGTTCTCGCACATTTTTCTGTACGAATCAGAGAGGTGGAGCTATCACTATACAGAATACTTATCAGAAACCATGAAAATCACATAGAGCCTTTGCTTCGTTGAAAATAAATTACGTTAACTTAAGGATTTACTTACGTTTACTATCGAATCCGATGACATATCCTGGACACGGCAGCATTGCTCTTTCCCGGGGGGGAGTAAAATTCCAGCATAACCATCCGTCAAATACTGTTGGGCAATATGTTGGTAAATTTTTCCTCTCTTCGTAACCTAAAACATAGTTTTGGAATTTTTTATCCGTTTTAATCGCTTCAAAAGAGAACTTTTTTATTTGCTACCATTCGTGATTTTTCAACTCGATAGACTATCATATTCAAATTTCAACTTGTACACCCTTTTGTGAAATGAAATTTGTTTCGACGATGCTCATTGATTTACTCGACTCATGGCGTTTTTGTAAAAAAAAATAATAATTACAACTTTGAAAATATTCACGCCCAAGGGGCTTTCGAAGTTCCCGAGAATGTGCTATCTCATTAAATTTTACTGAAAAAATGAATTTCGAATTGTTCGAGAATAGGAAAAATGAAAATGAGAATGCGAAGCAGGCAGTTTTTCTATTCTACGCTTAATGAACCAAATTGGCTGAAAGGGAAAAAATTCTTTTTAATGATTTAATTAATGCCGATAGCGATATAAAAAAAGAGAGAGTGAGGAAAAAATTATTTATAGATTTTTTTCTCTTTTTTCAAAAAAATTTCAGTCTTAAATTGGAAAAAAATCGTATCTGGAATAAGTACCTACACGTAAATTAACCTTGAACTTGATTTGTCTGCATTTGAAATTAAATTTAAAGTACGTATTTATTTATTCCAGGCATAACTTTTGATTATTTCATCTTACAGACCATATATTAAAACATTTACGATGTTGTTAATTGAACTGAAATAATATTACATGACGTTTATGGAAACATATTGTGATTTAATTTTGATCAAGTCGGAGTAAACTGAAACCCCACTTTTTTGGTGTAAAGCTCGAATTATGGTCGTTAACATCAAATTATAAATGGAAGTGACATGAGCGATTTATTACGTTATCAGTTATCACTCCCTTGAAGCACTAATAAGGATTGAAATAGGCAGAATAAAAATCGATTCTATGGTATACAAAATTGGCAATTTTTACACGAGGAAAAAAAACGCCTAATTATTTTTTTCATTCCAAGAAAATTGTTTTAGAAACTTGAATTTGTATTTTAAACAGGTATCTATACATTTATGTGGAAAAATCCCTGAAGGTTCGATTAAGTGAAACACTTTGAAAAAAGGTCAAATGCAAATACACCAAAATATCGAGGCTTAAATTTAACGAAGGTCGTGTGTGGTGTTTTTTTGCTTTCGGAACGAGTGTTTTTTTAAAAATTTATTTTGCTGATTGTGAAAGTATATGTATTAAGGCTGATTGAAGACAATACTTTCGATGCAATATTTGTACGTAGTTAACGAGACGACCCGACACGACGTCTCAACATGTCCTTTTAAAAGGCTGTATAAATAAGTGCGAAGTTGTAGCTGAATTATAAAACTTACTAAATTTGCTGAGATTCTCAAAAAATTCGTATTTGCTCGAATTACATTTCAAATACAAGTCCCATAAAAATTTCGTATTCGCGTTCAATTTGTCCTCAGTTAAATTCTGTATAACTTTGTTGTTATCCATTGCATAGATATGTATCTGGAAAATAAAATAAATTTTATATGTACAAATATGTCCGTTAAAATATAGTTGTATACATTGCCGAAAGTATACCTACGTTTTATACATATTATACTACGAATACACATGGATAGATTTTGACTTAGTTTGTTGACATAGGTTACTTATATTTATTTAGTATTTAAATACCTCGAATTTATACCTACCTAACATATTTAGGGACACCTTAAAAGAGGATGGTAAAGCCTCCAGTTATTTATAACAAATATTGTATAAGTACCTATATTATTATGATATAAATAAGCCATAAGGACATATCGTTGACAGATTTTTGTTATTGACGAAGTACACCCCTTCCAATCACGAGAAAAATTATTAAAATTTTCTAAAAATTAGGTACTTATTTCCTATATGTATAGATGTACTTTAGGATGCCCATCATTTTTATAATTAGCAAAATTAGGAAAGTGCATGCCCCAGACCTCTTCTTCATCACCTAAAACTATTCTCAGAATTTTTTCATATTTTTAAAATGAAATTAACTTGCCTTTACCCTCTATGTTCAATAACGGATTACATAAGGATTTTACGTTCTTCAACAGTGTTCCTGAAAAAGCAGCATTTTTAAAATAAACTCTTAATATGGCTGTTGAGCCTAAATCAAAAAAACAAACTTTTCAGGAGACGAAAAAAACATTTCACGTCCCCCCCCCCTCTGAGGCAATTCTTTTGAAATGAAGTGTAATGTAATCTAGACTATCCTACCAACAATTGTGTGAAACTTTGGTCGAGAAATATTTTGAATTGTGGGTGCTATGGGCCTTCAAAGTTGACAAGATCGTGACTTAGGCCACTTTGGAAGAACAAAAATGTCGAAATTCGCTAGAACTCGGGTATAGAGCCGAAATGAGATCGGCTTGACACCATAAATATTTGGTCTGAGATGCACATAGTCGATAACTGCTTTCAAAAAAAATTTATCCCCACTACTGAAACAGTAATCAGCATTTAAAGTTTTTTTCATTTTTAAAAAATCAAAAAACGAGGTAATCATGGCAATTAAGATTGCAAAAAAATAAGAAAAAAATGAAAAAAATAAGAAAAAAACAAAGGCAAGCAAGAAAGGCAAATTTTCGAATTTTTTTTTCCTTTCTTAGAGAAAAATGTAAATAAGAAAACGTTACTAATAAAAAAAAAATGATAATAAAATAAAAACGAAATAACTCATGATTTAGGCCACTTTGGAAGCCAAAATCTATGACATTAGGCAATTTTGAAAAAAATAATTTTTTAAATCGCTGATAACACTGTATAAAGATAGGTAGGATGACGGGGAAACCTAGTTTTTGTAGGTTCCACGTCATACTAACAGATGGCGTATCAAACTCATTTTCGTCAAAAGTTGATTTAGGCCACTTTGGAATAGACCTCTTCAATTTTGAACATTTTCTCGAAAAAAAAATTCGAGTTGAAAATTGAATTTATGGCAGTAGGGATTTTAAAGAAAGAATTTAAAAATTGATCCGTGTTATTTTTGCTATAGGTTTGGAATATCTTTTTTTAAAGGAAATGTTTCGTAATTTTTTTTTCGTTTTTTTTTCTCAAACATTTACCGCGAAAAAATTTCAAGCTGAAAATTGAATTCGTTGTAGTGGTTCGAAAAATAGGGAATTTTTAAAATTAATTCATTATAGTATACAATTTGTCGAATTGAATCATTCTATTTTTTCAAATTTTTTTGCTTAAAAAAATGTTTCAAAGTTTGAAAATTAATTTTTGACAGAGGTTTGAAAAATACCGACAGAATTTTTTAAATCAATTCATTTTAAAAAGTGTTGTTTTTTGTTTATAATTATGTACTCGTACCTACTTAGAAAAAAAAAGAAAAATAATGGCGACAAGTTTGAAAAACTCGTCAATTAATTTAAAGAATTGATTGATTGATTGATTTGGTGCTTTTTTAACACAAAAAGGTTTTCAAAGCACTTTAACAGTTGAATTATAAGGTTAATATCTTAAGAAGCTTAAATTACATCAAAAATGTTACAATCTCTTAACAACTGAATAATATCCTCATAACGCGAATCAACCAAAAATTGCACGTGTTTTTCGAACCCCTGCAAACAAAAAGCAGTTTTGGGGGGGGGGGGGGAAATAATAGAGGAAAAGGTGTTGCAAATAGAAAAATTTGACATCTAAAAAAAAGTAGAAACTCAATGAATTTTGAAACCCTGCCCAAAATTCACTTTTTCAACTTGATTTTTTTTAAAAACTTTGTTGAAAACAAAAATTGTCGACAAATTTTAGAAACTGCATAAGTATTTACTGCAGTAATTTCGTTATAAAATCCTGTTTCCAGAAACAAAGTGTTCAACTCAAAATCCTTATTGAATTTCATATTAAACTTAGAAACTCGTGGGGAGGGGGATACTGGAGCAGGTTAATTCTATTTTAAAAATTTGAACATGTAGTTTTAGTGCGTAAGCGCACTTCTTCATCTAACTTCAAATTTTTATGAATTTATTTTGAAAAAATATGTACTTATTATAAAAAACTGATAAAGTTTTCATTTCTAATTAGGTATTGCATTCTACATACCATAATAAGTAGGTATATTTTTATCCAAATTTTTTAATTATTTGAATTTGGATTTGAATTCAAAAGCAATCAGTAAAAATTGAAAGTAGAAAATCTGTTTTAAAAAATAATAAAATCAGGAAGTTATTTTCAATTAAAAAAAAAGTTTTTTAATAAAATATCTTGAATGATGCGAGCCATGCAAGAGTACTGATTTTTTTCTTGAACTTGTTGATTTTTAAAAATTCCTGCTAGCATGAAAGTACGTTCATTTGAATTTGAAACCCTGCCATTTTTTGATGTTCACTTAATACATTTTTAAAACGTTTCAAATGTAGAACAATTTTGAAGCTTGATATGAAATTTTTTAAATTTTCAAACTTCTTAAAATTTAGTAAATCTTTCTGGGAAATTATTTAAATTTAACACAAAGAATTCAAAATTTGAGAATTTGATAAAAACTGTGATCATTTTTGGTAATTTTTTATTTTTAATTATGTATTTCAAAAAGTTGGATCAAGTTTTTCGAATAGATTTTTATAATTCTTATAAATTTTGTGTACCCGGCAACTATACTTACCTACCTACCTTTAAAATTAAATGGCAATTCAAAATGTGACAATTTTTAAAATTTTAATAAATTTTTGTAGTTTTATAGATTTTTAAAATTTTGTGAAAATCAAAAATTGAAATTTTTGTAATTTTTAAATTTTAATGAAATTTTTGAAGCCAAATCAATTTTGAAAATTCAGAGCTATCTTTTCAAAACAATTTTAAATGTAAATTTGTACTCGTACTTTGATGGTTAAATCTAGAAAAAATTTATCAGTCCCCAAAATGGCGTTATTAGGGTGTTTTAAAAGAAAATTGGGAAAAATATAGGAAACGAAATAATTTAGCCCAAATTCAGGTTGATGGTGTATTTAGATGTTTTCTATAATATCTCACAAGAAAAAAAAGTCTTGATCGAAAAATGCAATTTTTGTTGGAAAAAACGTGAAAAATTAAATTTTTGCATTTTCAACGATTACCTCATCAAAAAAAGATTCCGAGTATCTGAGTAATGTAAAATGATCTAAAACAATTGAAAAAAAAATTGCAGTGTCATCTCCAAAATTTTTCTACCCAAGAGGATTTGATGGTTCTGAAAACTGTAAAAAATTTCAGTGGATTGGCATGAACTGTAACCTATCAGTACACAGATAGGTACATAATTTTTTGTGTATTGCACCACAAATGTACTTTTATTGCATACGGAGAATCTATTCAAAAAAAAGTGAAAGATGAAAACTTTTTCTGGATAGATATGATACAAGTATGAATTGTTTGAAAAATTATTAGGGCGAGAAAAAGATAAAGACTTCGTCAACTTTGGTTGTTATTTAGATGGTTTTTGTTGTAGGGTGCGATGCAAGCGATATGTTCGAAAGTTTGATATTATCTCGAAGTAATGTTGTTTGCGCTTCTGTAAATACGTACTATGTGGCAGACATATGACACGCTATAAAAATTCTTATTATTCTTTGTGCAACATTTTAAAGTACAAATTCACCGATGTTTAGTGAGACTGACATCGACTGTATGTGGCGCGTTGATACTTTAGGCCTACAAACTAAATGAGTGGTTTTACGAGGCGTTTAAGTTGGCTTATAACATTCTGCAATGTTTCATCTTTTTAATATGTTGAGTAATTTTACTCGAGATGAAAAGGCATTTTCTTCAAGTATTAAGGTGTTTCTTTTCGCCTCAAAAGTTATGATTGGATGGAAAATTGCAACTTTTTTATTAAATTTTAATTCAACTTGAATATTTCATTTTATCAACTTTCAAAGTGAAAAATTTATCTGGGTCATGGTTCCTAGTTTTATTTCACCTATTTAAGTAGACATTGAAAGCAAGTAGGTATTATAGAGTTCCATTGTGTGCAGCCAAAAATTTCGGTAAAATAAGGAACTTATTTCATCTCGTGAAATGTGATAGTTTACTGAAATATTTTTCGTTTTTTTTAAAAACCTTTTTGTGTTTAGATAGACAGCTGATATATTTATTATGTGTACAATATTTGAAGACCACACGGAAAGAACGAGGCAAGTCACTTTTTTCGATTTTGTGTAATAACGTTTTTAAACATCAAAATGCCTCCTCTTGATGGTGAACCTTAAGTTCATGAAAGTAATGATGGAAAATGCATCACATTACCCTTCGCAATCACAGTGTGAGCATAAGTGGAAAAAAAATCAATTGTGACATAACTTATGAACAAAAATGTTATTCTTGTTACGAAAAAACTATAGAAAAATGGACAAAATTGACCTTCTTTGATGATTTTAAATTGAAAAAAACTAATTACCATCGTCAAATAATTGAAAATTTTTGCACTAAAAATAATTGTCGATGTTAATTCTTTCTTTCCTGCATTTTCGATTTCGACTAGACTGATTTTCTCCCCCTCCTCTATTTTTTCTAGACCGTTTTCGTGGTTAAAAATTTAATTTTTGAAAAATCGAAATATTTTACGTTATTCCACTCCTCAAGACAAATCCATCCATACCATCAACTCATTTTTCGAAAAAAGTGACTTACCTCATTCTTTCCGTGTGGTCTTCATTTTCAGTATTTCTTTACAAAAGATCATAAATTTTGAATTAATTTATTCGAGGTTAGCAAAAGTCGAGAATTTTTTAATTTTGGGAATTCACTGTAGCAAAGTTCAAAAAAACTATAAATTTATGTTAAGTAGTGAAAAAAAAAATACCAAAAAAAGACGCACTTGTAGATAGAATGAATGATTGAAAACTATAGCAATTTAATAATGACGTATAGATACCTAAGTATACGAGCCAGGTATTAAGTTCCATCCTTCGAATCTCACAATAATGTTCGAGTTGTGACTGAGAATGTAGAACACGAAGAAATAAATCGTTTAATTCCAAAACACCTGTAATCGGTGTTACTAATAATATTTCAAGGGAGTAGGTAATTCGAGAGAAAATGGTAGAAATTGTAAACGTGCATTTTCAGTCAATCTTGCTCTGGGACACACTTGGCAGAAATTTTCTTTTCTTTTATAACATTTCGATAAGAGACACTCTTTTATAATTTGATTTATTTGGTATCGATTTACAACAGACGCTCTTGATGATTGATCCAGTTTTAATTTTCAAAAAATTTCGTCATCATGGTGTGAATTTGGGTGTGACAAATTACATGCAATTTTTTCCTTCTTACGAGAGTGAAAAATACACCAATATGTTACGCTTAGTACGCGATTGAATTTTTTGTTCGAAAAATATACAGTCAAATGTGACGATACTGAGGGCTCACTTTTATATAACTATTAACACAGTGTTGTTGCAGGTGTTACCTAGTACCTAGTGCCTACGTACATATACCAATACTTTAAAGTCGAATTTCGTACTTATTAATAAAATAGTTAGGGAATGTGTACGCAGTCTAAAGTATGAAAAAAAAAGTCATTTTTGTTTACACACATTATGAAGTTTGTTGAAAAAAATTAACCCTAAAAGTTTGCTTTATAATAGATTTTTTGATTGAAAATTATTTCATTTTGTTCGCTGCATCACTTGAAAAAAAAATCAAGTGTTTTTTCTCACTTTTTTCCTGTCCTATTCTCTCCATTCATCTTTAAGCTGATGCTTATTATGTGTATTTCTTGAAGCGTGCGATTATTTCGGTTTTTAAATTAAATTGCATAATAACTTATCAATTTACATACATATCTCAGGAAATTTCCTATCCTTAACTATGCAATGTTTTGAAAGAGCTTATTTTCTACCAGACAAGCCAATCTATATTAATAAAGAAAATGTCTTTATTGTCAACCCTATTAGTTTTCCTGAACGGATGTCTTTCATTAACAGAGGCTTTTGTTTTGTTTGCATTGTGTTTATAATAACCTTCGATACTTTGATGAAAGGTGTTCGTTTTTGTGCGAAGATGGTCTGCTATATGGTTAATGATGAACCTATCTATAGGCCTATACTTTTTCTCTTAAGTATGCCTACTTGGCTACTTGCGTAGGCATAGGTAACACCATTATTTGACCAATGTTGGTGAATTTGATTACCTAGATTAAGAAATTGGAATTTTAGGTTTTTGAAAAAAATACCGGTTCACAGTTTACATATATCATCTAGCTCGAGGATATGAGAAATTATCACAAGAACAAAGAAATTGTGAATTAAATCATTAGAAAAATCATCAAAATCATTTTAAAAAAAAAAATAATAATAAACAGTTTCACAATAAGTACTGAAAAAAAAAAATTCAACACCATTTCATCATTCGACAAATATAAAAGTGGCCCCGAATACGCCATCACCAGCCACTACATTACATTTTCGTAATAATGATTTTTTTTTCTGAAGGTTCTGGTGTGACACTTACAATGATATTCAGTCGGTAGTTTCAATTCAAAAGAGGTAATAAAGACAAAAATAATTGTTTTGGATGTAATAGTGTCCATTTCTTTATTTTATCGTATGTAAAATTTTACGATTGCAATTTCTTATATAAGTATGTGCTAAGGGGGTTCATGCAAACGTGTAATAGAACACACGTACCATTGAGTATTTTCCCCTTCAAAATTGCATTTTTGGTAAAGAAAATTTTGTACTGACTTCACTTCGACAGTCGGATTTTCTATACAAACACGTACGTACACTCACGTGCCAAGGGATACCTGTAAAAACGTGTTGAACGACATGTGCAAAACATGTGTCAAAAGACACGTGCAAATATGTGTCGATAGATACGTGCAAACATGTGTGGAAAGACACTGCAAATACTAGTGTCTCATAATTTCATTTTTTTGAAATATGAAGATCCCGGCCCTCTAAAAATTTTTCTTTTGGTGTAAAATCAACTCCCTAAGAATTTCTCTTCAAAAAAATTATTTCGATTGGTATCGCAGAGCCCATTTTTTTTAAAAAAACAAACAAAAGTTCAAAAAAATTACATTTATTTTTTTTCTAATTTTTCAACAAAATGGCCACTACATTGGTATACCTTTACCCAACAAGACCATTTTCGGTGATTTTTCATCTTTATCCAAGTTTTTAAGGGAACAAAAAAGCGCTATTTTTAATGGGTTTTTTTGGGGGGGGGGGATTAAAAACCAGCTGGAATGAAAAAAAAAATGGACTTAAGTGGTCTTAACATACATATTTTCCCTTCCTCCCCTCAAATAAAAACATTTATGGAACCGCTTCTTTCTGAAAAAATGTCGCAGTTCTTCCGATGTTTAAGATCACTTTGATTAAAAAAAAAAAAAAAATCATTTTAGCTGATTTCTATTTTTTATTTTGTTCCAAAAACACGTATAAAAAGAATTTTTTATGCGCCCCCTTAAAAACTGGGCTAAAGATGAAAAATCACCCAAAATGGTCTTGTTGGGTAAAAAGTATCTAAGTATGTAGTGACTATTCCCGTGAAGAATTGGCGACCAAAATACGCTAAAAAAACGATAGGAATACGTCAATTTTGCGACAGTAATACGCGTGGTAAAAACACTGTAAATTTCCGCTTTGTACCACCGTTTTGCGACCGTATCTTTGTCGCATGTACGTCAATAATACCACTCAATATTTACATAGTACTGACCTAATTTTTAATTTTAAAAATCATTTAATCAATGTATTTAATGCTTGGAACAATCCCTAAACACATATTGTACCTAATAATCCCAAAAAAAATCGAAAAAAAAATTAAAACATCTGCCCCCACTGGGGCTCGAACTCTCGACCTCCCGCATGAGAGACCTCTATTTATCTCCTAAGCCACCCCCTTACGTTGAAAATATGCTCATAAAACGTTCGTATAGACCACTCAATACCTTCAGATTTTGGACTTGTAGAAATTTTCAGTTTTTCAATTTTTTTCAACTGTTAAAAATTGTTTTACACTTTTTCAATCTTTTTGGACTTATAAAAAATTTTCAAAATTTTTTAGACTTTTGGACTTAGAAATTTTTTTTTTTAATTTTTCGATCGCTTTACTGTCGTATTTGTGATGTATATGCAACATTCATGAAAAATCGCTTTCGACTAGAAAAAAAATTTCAAAATTTTTTCAAACTTTTGAACTTAGAAAATTTTTTTTAAAAATTTCGATCGTTTTACTGACGTAAATGTGACGTTCATGAAAAATAGTATATGCGACAATATTACGTCCAATTCATGATCGGAATACTGACGTATTTTTGACGTTTCTGAAACAGTGTATATGCGACAATATTACGTCCATTTCACGATCGTTTCACTGACGTATTTGTGACGTGTTTGAAAAATCGCATATACGACAAAATTACGTCCATTTTATGGTCGCACATTTGACGTTTTTTCGACGTAATATTCTACCGTCGTTTTTTATTGTCGCAAATGCTTCACGGGTTTTGTTGAGAAATTAAAAAAATTAATAATATTTTTTGATTTTATTTATACTAAAAGAAGTATTTTTAGAGGGATGGACCTTCACATTTCGAAAAAAATGTAATTATGATACACCCTGACAAACACGTACCAGAGGACACATGCAAACACGTGCCACAAAGCAGGTGCAAAAACGCGCCATGGAACATGTGCCTACCTACATGTGCCTTGGAACATGTGCATACGTGTGTCGGAGGAAACATATCGTGCAAGCGGGGGCGAAAGACAATGCTGCGTACCAAAAATATGTCTTTACTTCGTTTACGTACTCTTTTTTTAGAGTTTTTTTGAGAATTTCTTGATAGGCTGTTTTGAATTTTGTTTGGAGAATTTTTTAAATATTTTCTGCCTGCAATTTTTTGAAGAGATTTTTCATATTTTATAAAAATTTTATAAATTTGTATTTTGTGAAAAATAGTACTTTATTTCCCTATTTGGATAAAATATTTTACGTTACGAGGGAGAAAAAGGCTTCTTTATACTACCGAAAGATCAGCGAGAGGTATATAAAGTAGCACTTTATCTCCCTAGTCACGTAAATGAATATTTTTAATTAGGAGTTATAATTCTTACAATCGTTGATCTAAATTGGAATTTTTGCAAATTTTTCATGTCACAGAATTTCAAAACTAGGTAGGTAGCTCAATTAAGAATATTGTTTTAAAATTTTTCTTTCTGCAGTTTGTTAAATTTTGGTAAATCTTTCTCAAGTGGTAAATCTTTCACAACTTTTTTGCCAAGACAAAATTTTTTTTCAAAAAACGTCAAGTAGACAATACGTACAAAAAAAAATCTTCAAAATCATAATTACGCGAGTAGAGAAAAAATTGACGATCCAACCATGGAGCTTGAAGTTGAGAAAATATGTAAATATTAATGTATCCAAGAAAAATTTACGACGTTTCACACCGTTACAAATTATAAAGAATTGATAGGGTGGTGGCCTGGTGGGTTCGTATACCTAATTCGTGTAGGTACCTGACGGAATTTAAATGCTTTACGTACTTACAGCTTTATAAAAAATTCATTTCAGTGGCATAAATGATTAGTCGAGCTGTAATGTAGATTAACCACTGGGTTGCGTCAATTTCTTTTCACCTCACGAATAAATAATTCGAGCCGAAATGAGCTTAATTTTACAGTCTTAAACGATTAGATAGGTACTTAGATTGTACGTGGATTATCTCAGATGAATGGTAGGCCGCATTAACTCTATCATTCGTAAATTAAAGTATCGATTTTACGTCATACGTAACGTCAAAAAAGTGTCATTTTATTGTACACGATAATATAATGTAACGTCCGTGTAATTTTGATTCGAAACGTTTAACAGCTTTTCAATTGATTAGGTCTATGAGGTGAAATGGCGAAGTATACGTAAATACTAAAGAATTATCATTTTGAAAAAGATTAAAGGATTTTTAGAACGATGCCAGATATACTGATATCCTAGAGTAGAATAGAATAAATAACCTAAAAATTGCGAAATTTTTCCAAATATTGATATTGAAAAGTTACTTGACGTGTGAAAATCCTCTCATTAGAACGACGGGTTGTTTACGAGTTCATCTTACGTTAGATACATCGAATCAGAAAATGTCGTCGTAAGCATACCTACCTCCTAATAATATATGTATAGTGTGAGCCAACGATATTTCCCATCCTTAAACCAGGGGATATAGGCTATGTAGTTCAATGTCCGTGTATAAAAAGTTCATTTGTGCAAATGCATCAAATCGCTCAAGGCGGAAGTTATACCTACGAGTGTAAAAATTTATTTTGATGCTTGATGGAAAACTATCATTGCGTTAGAGAAAAATTCTTCAAACAGAACTTGTTCCTCGTTTAATTTCCTATTGAAATATTTCTATACATTTTTTTTAGTAATTTTTCACTGAAGGAAGTTATGCTTCATTTAGTACCAGAAATTTTTTTTGGAAATTTTTTTCTGAAAAACAAAAAAAAAAAATGAATAGGTACTAAAACAAAAAAACTTACCCAACTTAATCCTGCAGTGAAAAATTACAACAAAAAAATGTGTAGCAGCATTTTGATAGAAAATTTAATATAGATAACGCTTTATTTTTTTATAACGATTTTATAATTTTCCTGAAATACCGACTCAATCGAAAATATGTGAAAAATTTGTGTTTTTTTTACTTTTTTTTCAGAGTTTTGCTGATAATTTTTTATTTTTTGACAGCATGAGAAAATACGAGTATTCTATACAAAGTTCCAATTCAAATTTTCCACAAAAAATATTCTTTCCATTTTTCTCATTTCAAATTAATTCCAACTCGTTATCACTAAATGAAAGGAAATATTTTCAGATCATAAATATTGGATGGAACCCGGATTTTTTTGATTTTTCTCCTTTTTTTTTTACTGAATCACTCAATGTCAATTTTGATGAATTTATTTTTAACATGACACGACACAGACAAGTATAGTAATAGAAATTGGTGGCTGTGAAAAGTGAAATTTAAATTTCGAAAACGTAGGTAGATCGTAGGTACATTTACCTTGCGAGTACGAATGGAATGTTGCTTAATCGGGTTCGGTGTTTGTCGGTAAATTTCCATTTTACGTCAAATAAATACAATATGCTAGGTACCCACAGATAAGTGAGCGATCTCTAAATGAATTAAGTGAGCGGATATATCTTTGCTTTAATTTCGCGATAATGATTTAAGTATTTCACGCAAAAACAAGAGAATACGCGGTGAACGCGATGAAAAAAACAATTGTTTTCGAAGTCTGGATACCTACTTTTATTGAGGTAGGTATGCGACGTGAGGAATTTTGAAAAATAATGTTAATTCGTATTCGTTGCTGTCGGTCTCCTTGATTCGCAGAAAAGGTGAAAATCAATTCTGCGAAAATGTGTAACGAGATGAATATTGAAAACAGTTTTAAAAATAGAAATATCGAATTTCAAGGAATTATTCTTCGTAACGTGTATGGAATAAGAAGAGAGGATTAGACTCTTTTATCGTTATCGTAATGAAATTTGAATCTGCCTTTTTTAAATTTTTAAGCTAGATACGTGTGTTTTTAGTGTGATGCTTATTTTCAACTTTTTTTTACTTTTCTTTGCCGAGTTGTTCTTTTTTAGGAGAAAATAATTCTCTATTTTTTTATTTGTCCTCTAATTGAGTTGGTGCCTCAAAGCCCCCCACCAAAAAATGAATAAATTAGTATCTACATTGAATTTTTAAAAATTACGTACCATACTAAAAAAAATATCAAAAATTAAAAAATATTAAAATTATTTCTTCAATTTTTTAAAAATATTCTTCAGTGTCCTGTTTTTGTTGAGTAAGGCGAAGTTGAAAATACATAAAATAGGAAAGCCAAGTACAGAGCGTATTTTAAGGGAGCGTCAGTAAAAGGGAGCACTAGACGTATATTGTATACTTGCAGTTTATATTCAACTTGAAAAAAAAAATACTTACGTTTATAGAGATTTTAAACTTCATTTTTTAATTTTTCAAAATTCGGCAAATTTTTAAACTTTGGGAAAAATTAAAAACTTGATAAAAATTGAAATTTTAATAACACAAAAATTCAAAATTTTGTAATTTCTAAATTTTAAGTTCGGATCAGTTTTTTAAAATTTATTAGTTACCTAAACTATGGGCTTTGAAAATTTTTAATAACTTTTTTTTGAAATGGGATTAATTGCGTTAAAGTTGAATACATTCATACAACTATCTAGATTTTTTTTTTCAATCTTCTCGTCTAATTCTCAAATTTTAATGAATTTTTGAAGTTTGGCAAAATTTTGGAATTCAACTAATTTCCAAAAAAATTCAAACGTAAAATTTATGAAGTTTAATAGATTTTTAAAATGTTGTCTAATATAAAATTAAACAACTAAAAAAATGATATTTTTTAAATTTAATGAATCTGTGCAAAATCTTGTAGCCTGCTTGATTTTTAAATTATTTTTTAAAAAATACCTTCTTTTTAAAATTTAACAAAATTGAAAAAAAAATTGTGGTTTTATGAAAAATGGATTTTGAAAAATTGAAAGTTGATAATTTTTTAATTTATTAAATCTTCAAAGCTTCTTCATGAGGTGCCAAATCCTTAAAATTTGATTATGAGTTTCAGACTGGAATTTTGAAATTTTGTTTTTTTTAAAAATGAGTGAGTATATTCTCAAAATAACAAATTGAATAAGTTTTTATTTTGAAAAAATTCTGCTGAATGTCTTGAAAAAACCTAATTTTTGGTTTCAAGACATTCTCTTTAATCAAAATTGTCACAATGTAAATATTTCCTGTAATTAATAACAAACGATTTTCGGTAATTTTTCATTTTTACTTACCCATATTTTTATGGAGCGTAAAGAATGGAATTTTTATACTTTTTGAAAAAAAAATTTATTCATTATTTTTATTTAAAATGAAATATATTTTTACCCCCCCCCCCCCCCAAAAAAAAAAACCTGCATTCATTGCGATTTTTCAAGTTTTGATTTCCACTTTCGGGACCCCCCTCCCCAATCTTTAGTGTTTTTTGAATCACTTTTTGTTAATTGGAACTGACTAACTAACATAGTGAAGAAGAGATGGAATATCAACTTTATATAGAGGGCTCATAGGCACAGCTTAAAATTCAGCCAAAGAAAGTAATAGAAATAGGAATTATTTCATCAGAAAAAAGAACAACTTTTGGGAAATGGAAGCAATAACTATCTGAAGAAGAAGAAAAATTAATCACTATTTGGATTAGGTATAAATAAACACCACCCTCGCGGCTTTGTACAGAAAATTGAACTTTAAAATTTTTTAAAATGTTTTCAACGGACACTTCTAAATTTCTTTTCAAGAATGCGTGTTTGAAGGTTCTGGAATTTTAAACCCCGTCCCAAACAATAATTCGTGATCAATGGAAAATTAATAAATGTCGAATGCGAGAATTACAAAACGTAGAAGAAGAAAACTTAATGAAAATTTAGAAATATCTTTAATTATTTCGATTCACATTCTTGCAAAAGATAAGAATAGCAATTAAAATCACTGAAAACGATATCGCAGCATCCACGAATAAAAAAAGAACCACTAAGGACTTTAAAGATGATATCTCGTTAATAGAAAAGTTTTTTTTAGGCTGAAATAAAGGTGAATGTTTCGAAAGCTTGAATTTAAAACTCGAATGGTACAAAAAAATGTACATTTGGATAAGATATCCCAGATTGCTATGACTAATTTTTCACAGTGCCGGCGAACTGAATTTTTCACATGTGTTGCTGTAGCTGAATATATTTGGAGGGGGATCAAAATGAGGAGTCAGAAATGAATGCTAACCGGTGGAGGGTGTAAAAAAAATGCGAAGAAAAAGTGTACCTTAAATTTTTTTTTAAAAATCAACCAAGCTTAATTCTGTACACTAAAGCGCCAAAGATGGAAGTCAATTTTTTTTGGTTTCGAGAGTTTATGAACCTACAAGTGTTGAAAATTCAGAAAACGTAAAAAACTCAAAGTTGAAAAAATGTGACTTCCAAGTTCCATCTTCGGCGCTTTAGTGTATAGAATTAAGCAATCATTTTGGTTTTTTGTCTTGTTCGGAGTACCAAAAATAAAATAAAAAATAATAAAAATAAAAATTAAGAAATGTATCAACGAAGCTTAATTATAATAATTTTTTTTTTGTTCTGCTTATTAAAAAATAAAAAAAATAAAAAATATATCAACGAAGCTTTAAAATTATAAGTAGGGTGTGCAAAATATTTTTTTTAAAACCTAAAATAAGTATGTGGAAATATTTTTTTTTAAATCTAAAAAATGCCCAATTTTTAATAAAATCTAAAATATGTGAGAATAGGTATTGATTTTTTTTTTTTTCTATTGAAACGACTGAAAATTTCCACCTTCGCTATCACTATTAAAAAAACAGAAAACAATATGTTGCCCGAGCGCAGCGAGGGTGAAATTTTTTCAAAAATTACGGTTTTGAATGAAAAAATTTGCGTTTTCTGCATGCTGTAATGTGTTGCTGTAAACTCTGTCATGTGTTGCTGAAGCTCTCACATGTGTAGCGATAGCACGCTAGCTACACTCAGTTCGCCGGCTATGAATTTTTCACTTTTTCTTTTTGATAGATTGTCAAAAACTTTGGCCTTGGGCTTGGTTTTGCTACTTTCAGGTAAAAAAATATGCTTTTACCGAGTTTTAATTTTTTCAACAAATTAGCTCTTTCGAATTATCAAATTTTTCGTCATTGGTTTTCCAACAGCCTCATGCCCCACTCCCTCCCAGAAGTAAAAATCTCGGAATATTACCATGGAATGCACTTTTAGAATGGAACGAGTATTAAAAACGGCAATAAATTGTCTCGAAGTTTGCTAAGCTAAATTCGTAGTCTAGTTTGAGATAGACCAAGACGTTGTCAATGAAATAAATGCGAAAAGAAAATCCTCTAAAAAAAACACTCCTCGTAATTAATCAAAATTAACGCGCAATATTACTAATTTTCTATTATTAATGAACGAGTTTAAACCTTGACTTGTCATTAATCCATCTTGAACTACATTAATGGTACCTATCTACGATTCCGAGAACATGAAACCATTTCAGCTCTATAAAATTATAGTAGCAAAAAAAATTCAAAAACAAATCGCAATGGAAATTCGTCGCAATTTTTTGCCTCGACAGTGTGGAAATTAGCTTTAATGACTTTGCGAGCATGGTTTTGTGGGTCGCACGTCACATAGGTAGCTAACTAATTAAGGAAACGTTACTGGCAGTTTGCTTTTTCCGTTAAATTGATTTTTAACACCGAAAGGATTTGATGTCTGTGTACTTTCGAGGTTCATTTGTTATCCTATTCGCAAATTGTATTTGCTAGAACATTAACGCGCCAATAGAACACTTCGAGAGCGAGCTTGATAGCTATTTATTTAATGGAAAACAGAATTTGAATAAGTAAACTACCTACTTCGAGAAGGGATGAAGTTTCGATTACTTGAATTTGCATTGTTTGGTAATTTTTTTTTCTATGAAAGAATACCTCTCGAGTTATTCTCATACATTTCCGCAAATTTTTACTATAAGTGTACTAAATGAAGAAATGGCGTAGGTAGAGGTACTAACGTAATTATCTACATTTTTAGAGTTATTTATTTTATAAACTAATTCATCTCTTTATACATTTTTTTTTTTGCTTTCTCTGTACTTTCGCTGTACCGTTGTACGAGTATAACCGGATTTTCAAACTTTATTTTTTTCACCGAGCTCGAATAATCCAACATGAACTTTCTTTGTGAATTAGTTTCATTAAGCCATCGAGATAGAAATTTTTGCAAAGGTTTTTTTAAACTCGATTTTCCAAGATGCATAAACTTTTGTAATTCAGCCAGAAATTCAGTGCGATAATTATTTAACGGTGTGCTACCTTCTCCCACTTCTAATTTGAAACGAAAGTAGGTACATGTCGGTTAGAGTAAATTTGTTAGTATTTTTAATTTTTATTGATGTGTGATTTGGAAATTTGTGTTTCTTTGTTATTGTGTAGTGGCCCAATATTTGAAATAGTAGGTACGCATCCCAGCGAAATAATAATACTTATGTATTTCCCATAAAGAGGATATTTAAAAATGTTTTTGGATTTTCAAAAGAATTTCATGCCAAAAAGGTGATTTTTTTAATCCTCAATAATTTTATTCTGAGAGATTTTTTTCATTTTACCTACCCGAGTGGCACACTCGATCGATAATATCGGAAGATGTAACGTATCGATAAAAAATCGTTTGAAAATCTATAGATGTTCTCACGATATTATAAAGATTTATCGGTACAATTTCATAGGCAAAAAATCTAAAAACTATCGAATTCGATATTATTAAGATTTTATGACGATATTCGTCAACGATACTATCGACAAAGAATATTAAATTTATCGATTCCGATTTTCCACCGATTTTGTGCAGATATTTGAAACTACATTATCGACAAAGAATATTAAATTTATCGAATTCGATTTTTTAACGATTTTGTAAAGATATTTAAAACTATATTATCGACAGATTATATGAAATTTCTCGACTTCGATATTTTACCGATTTTTTGACGACATTTGAAACTATATTATCGACAAATTATATTAAATTTATCGAATCCGATTTTTTACCGATTTTGTAAAGATATTTGAAACTATATTATCGACACATAATATGCAATTTCTCGAATTCGATTTTCTAACGATTGCGTGAAGATATTTGAAACTACATTATCGACACGTAATATGCAATTTCTCGATTTCGATTTTTTAACGATTTTGTAACGATATTTGAAACTATATTATCGACAAATTATCTGAAATTTCTCGAATTCAATTTTTTAACGATTTTGTGAAGATATTTAAAACTATATTATCGACACGTAATCTGAAATTTCTCGAATTCGATTTTTCAACGATTTTGTGAAGATATTTAAAACTATATTATCGACACGTAATCTGAAATTCCTCGAACTCGATTTTTCAACGATTTTGTGACGATCTTTGAAACTATGTTATCGACAAATAATCTGAAATTTGTCGAACGATTTTTCAACGATTTTGTGACGATATTTGAAATTATTTCCAAATTTTAAAAATTGGTGAAAATTTTTCCAAGTCCAACACGTCTGGAAGTACTAAACTGTCTATTATAAGCGTTTTATTGCTAACTTATCAACGATAAGGTATGGCATAGTGGCTAAGGTAGAGGAATACCATGCAGGAGGTAGATAGTTCAAGCCCCACGGGTGGCAGATTTTTTATAATTTTTTTTAATTTTTTCTGAAATGATCCTCTTACCGTAACATGAATAATGTGTTTAGGCATAGTTTATTGTATTAATTATGCTAATTAATGATTTTTAATTATAGAAAAAAGCTAGTAAAAGACGAAAAATCGGAATAAAAAATCGACAGAATATCGAATTCTACCCGAGCAGCACAATCGACAAATTATCGAAATAAAAAATCGACAGAATATCGAATTCGATAAAGTGTCGCGTTAGTTCCGCCTAAATCGTGAAATTATCTTTCGATATATAGATAGATTATCGACGAATTATAGTTAGCAAAAATTTCGAGATTATAGTAAGATATTTTATCGATAATATATCTATAATATCGAAAGATAATTTCACGATTTAGGCGGAACTTTATCGAATTCGATATTCTGTCGATTTTTTATCGATTTTTTATTCCGATTTTTCGTCTTTTACTAGCTTTTTTCTATAATTAAAAATCATTAATTAGCATAATTAATACATTAAACAATGCCTAAACACATTATTCATGTTACGGTAAGAGGATCATTTCAGAAAAAGTAAAAAAAAATTATAAAAAATCTGCTACCCGTGGGGCTTGAACCATCTACCTCCTGCATAGTAATCCTCTTCCTTAACCACTATGCCATAACTTATCGTTGAGGAATTAGCAATAAACCGCTTATAATAGGCAGTTTAGTACTTCCAGACGTGTTGGACTTAGAAAAATTTTCACCAATTTGGAAATAATTTCAAATATCGTCACAAAATCGTTGAAAAATCGTTCGACAAATTTCGGATTATTTGTCGATAATGTAGTTTCAAATATCGCCACAAAATCGTTGAAAAATCGAATTCGAGGAATTTCATATTACGTGTCGATAATATAGTTTCAAATATCGTCATAAAATCGTTGAAAAATCGAATTCGAGAAATTTCAGATTACGTGTCGATAATATAGTTTCAAATATCGTCACAAAATCGTTAAAAAATCGAAATCGAGAAATTGCATATTACGTGTCGATAATATAGTTTCAAATATCTTCACGCAATCGTTAGAAAATCGAATTCGAGAAATTGCATATTATGTGTCGATATTATAGTTTCAAATATCTTTACAAAATCGGTAAAAAATCGGATTCGATAAATTTAATATAATCTGTCGATAATATAGTTTCAAATGTCGTCAAAAAATCGGTAAAATATCGAAGTCGAGAAATTTCATATAATCTGTCGATAATATAGTTTTAAATATCTTTACAAAATCGTTAAAAAATCGAATTCGATAAATTTAATATTCTTTGTCGATAATGTAGTTTCAAATATGTGCACAAAATCGGTGGAAAATCGGAATCGATAAATTTAATATTCTTTGTCGATAGTATCGTTGACGAATATCGTCATAAAATCTTAATAATATCGAATTCGATAGTTTTAGATTTTTTGCCTATGAAGTAGTACCGATAAATCTTTATAATATCGTGAGAACATCTATAGATTTTCAAACGATTTTTTATCGATACGTTACATCTTCCGATATTATCGATCGAGTGTGCCGCTCGGGTATAAAGTGTCGCGAAAGTTCCGCCTAAATCATGAAATTATCTTTCAATATTATCGATAGATTATCGATAAAATATCTTACTATAATCTCGAAATTTTTACTAACTATAATTCGTCAATAATCTATCTATATATCGAAAGATAATTTCACGATTTAGGCGGAACTAACGCGACACTTTATCGAATTCGATATTCTGTCGATTTTCTATTTCGATAATTTGTCGATTGTGCTGCTCGGGTATGGTGATTTTTCATGAAAAATGAATTTTCATGCAGAATGTTTTTGGATATTTATTTAAAAATCATTTTTTCCTGTAAAAAAATTAAGGTACCTAGGTATAAATGAATGATTTCTTCAAAACAAAAAATAAATAAATAATAATAATAATAATAATAAAATAAAATTGCTCAATCACTAATTTATTTTTGGGGGAGCGAGTACGCGCAAAAAATTGTTTTCAAAAAGGGATGCATGAGCAAAACTAATCTAGAACCACTGGTGTGCACGTCCATACTTCAATGGGGGAGGAAAGGTAACTGTTTTTTGGGAGTCTATGGCGTGTCATCTTTCGCGTAGGTAGATGCGACCTCATCCGAAATTGTACCTACCCCATTTGCGGAAATGAGGGACAATCGTAATTTTTTCACCCAGTATATTTTTACGTGATTTCTTGCGTCATCTTTCATTTTTCGAAAGAAATGAATATGAGCTAATTTAATTTTAGTTAGGTATAATCGTGTTTTTGTTTAAACTGATATTTTCAGCGTTATAAGTGAAAATAATAAATGTCTCACTTTTGATACGCATTTTTGGGAGTTGCCGAGAGTTGAGATTACAGAACTTTTTGGTGATTAATTAGGAACCCGAGGGGAACATTTTAAAATTTAAAATCAATAAATATTTAATGACTGAAAATGCAATGTGCTCCGTTTTTATATCCTAATTTCACTGGGCTACAACCTACTTTTTTTGGTTTTGAAATGATAATTTCCTGTTACAAATAGAGTCATATTTTATTTCAAAACATTTGACAATTACATTATTATAAGAAAGCTGTCATTTTCATGCCAAAAAAAAAAAAAATGAAACGAGAGGAAATTGAAACATCAATTCTTTCAAAAACTCGAACAAATTTTAAAATTAATTAAAAAATATACCTGGTGAAATTTCCTCTTTCGGAGCGCATTGCAGCGTAATATTAATCCGACATGGTAAAAAGTTATATCTGGTAAAATTTTGTAATGAGTATCTGCGAGTACAATAAATCATGTAAAAATGACGAAAAATTTGCGAAGCAAAATAAAAATAAAAAATTACAATGTAGAAAAGAGATAAACCACGCTTTGCCATCTCTGAGGGGATTTATTTATTATTCCATAAGTTGGGTAAGGAGAAAGCGGATTTTAACCTGTAACTTTTCGATTAAAATACGCAAAAAAATGAAATCGTGTCACCTGTTTATTTTCGAACGAGCGAATATATTTGAAAATGACTATACCTAAACTTACTGACATAACATGGGTATGGAGTGAATTTCTTTCAAATTCAAGCGATTGCTTTGTACCGGGGGAAAAAAAAACGTGGGACTAGATGGGTCAACTTTTTCTTCGATTTCGACGTAGACCTAACCAAATGAAATTTTTATTCGATCGGGCTTTTATCGTTATGACCGTTGCCCGCGTTCGTTGTACGAATGAGGAAAAACATAAACATTTTTTCAAGCGTTTGTAGTACGTATATCGAATTGAATGGTATTCAAGAGCTGTACTACGAGTATTTCATTAATCAGACAGGTTGCTGTGATACTGATTAAGTTTCTTATTTGAGAAAAGTACGTATTATAGAAATTCCATTTTGAAAGTATTATATAGATACGTACTTAATGTACTTAATACGTTGGAATATAACGCTTTTCTGGTTATCTTTTGTACTAATTAATTTAATCGTTTTAACTTTCTTTTTAAAAATGAGATGACAATTGTAATTTGAATCTTATGATTAGCTACTCTTATGTCATTTAAAATTACGATTTCAAAAAGAGCATAGTTTGGAAACAACGAGTTTGAATTTTATCCGAGTGAAAATTTCAATTGCAATCTAGAAAAACAAACTTTGAAATTAAATTCTCCATCGAGTTTTTATCGTCATGGGAATTTCTAGCGACTGCGAGAACTTAAAGAATAAGTAATTGTCATAATTAAATTCAATTTTAAAATTACAAGAATCTAAATTTGATTCAAATAAAAATTAAAATTCAAAAACAGCGAATATTTGCTGATGAATTAAATGAGGTCTTATTAAAGGTGCCTACGTCTTGCATTGTAGTAGCATAGAAAAATATAAAGGATTTTTGGCGAGAGAAGGATTAGCGGAAATGGAACTATAGACTAGAATGGAGTTGGAAAAATTCAAGTCCAATACTGCATAGATACGTATTATTCAAAATTGGAGGGGAGGAAGGGGTCCAATCGAAATTTTTATAATGACTAAAATTATTTTTATGACTTCAAGCTACAACTTTTGTTTGAATTTTTTTTCAATTGGACCCATTCCTCCTCACCGATACCTACTTTCTCAAAATTGGGAGAGGGTCAATTGAAAACTTTTTCAAACGGATGTTTTAGATTGAGGTTCTAAAAATAATTTTTGTTATTATAAAATTTTCGATTAGATCCATCAACTATTCTCCAATAACTCTAAATAATTATTTATGTACGTAATCCTTTTATGGGAAACAATCGTAAAAGTGAGGCTTAAAATTACGTTTTTTTTATTCATATCGCGTGATAATTCAAGTTCAAATCACAACTAACTAGGTATAGTTCTATGATTCTCTAATTGAGTATAAAAAAAATATACTTTTTTTTAGGTTAAGTAAACGATGACTTCTGATTTTTTTTTACGATTTTCAAATGCGTGTCACCGGGTACTTTTTGAAAATAATAATTCATCGTCACGGAATCAATACGTTATCTCTCTCTATACGTATATTTTCCCATACTTCCTCATCAAAAGAATAAACTATTCGGCTTCATGAAAGCACGCACTCTTTATCCTTAATCCAAATATACTTTTTGGCAAACAAAATTTGCTATCGGAGTGAAGAAATAGGTCTTTTAATTATAACGCTACTTTATGAAAAGTTGTTGCTAACTCGACGTTGATAAACTTGGCGGTTTTCGAAAAACTTAATTTCGTTGCATCAAAAACTTGTGTAAAATTAGCGCTTTGTTAACTTTTATCGAAAGTTGCCCTTTTCTCTTTCTTAATACCAGATCATAGAATTAAAGTGAACGAAGTTCTATCAATGAAGCAGTTCTCCTTTTATAAACATTAACAAAGGTTAAATTTGCTTTTACAAACATCGCGAGATTTTTCGATTATTTACGATTTATTGGATTAATTCATCCGATGGAATCAGCTTAATAACTACAGCATGCGACTGCATGATTTGTATTTTTATTTCATTCTTTTGTGTTTTTTTAGGTTCTAAAAATATTTCTTCTTCGAGTTTTCATCTTTGCAAAATTTTGTAACAGTTTTCAGCAACTAAATAAAAATAATGAAAAATATTTCACAAATCTTTCAAAAGATTTAAAAATAAGAAAAATATTTTTTTTACATTTACTGATACCTACAATTTTCTTATTATAAAAAAAATTGTTAACTATTTGTTTTTTGCAAATTCAATTGAAAATTTCCTGATTTAATTTTCAAATATTTGTTGTTTGTTTGTTTTTTGTTTTTTTTAAATAAAATTTTTCATTGGGTGGGATCATTGAATATTTAAAACAAATTTCTAAAAAATGTTTCCATTCTGCAAATTTTTTATTTTATAGGTATAGTTTTTCTCTGCTTAAAAATTTCATTTTTTTTCAATTTTTTATTTATTTTTGACGTATTGATAATAATTATTATGATTTTCGAATTATTGTCTTAAGATTTTTTTTAATACTCGTATTTCATTTTTTCCCCTGAATTTTTAAGAGAAATTGCCCAAGTATTTCACGTTGAATTTTTCTTTTAATTTTTGAAAAAAATTAAAATATTTTTGGAAAAAGTTTTTCAACAATTATGTTTTAAAATATAATATTTTTGATTTTTTTTTAGCATAGTATACATGTTTTTTTTTGTTATTCTTACTGAATTTTTTTTCACAGGATTTTGGAATTTTTTTCAGAAAATTATTCATAAGTTATTCTCTCCACAAAGTTATGTTGCAATAATTTTCTTTTAATTTTTTTTTTTAATTTCTGAATTTAAAATTTTTTAATTGTGTGAAAAGCTCGTTAATTTTTTCATAGAAATTAAAAAATAATTCTTCTCTGCAAATTTTACTTCAGATTTTTTTTTCAGAAATTGTTTTTAATTTGAAGGAAATTTTCATTTTTCCCGCTAAGAATTTTTAGTCAGCAGTTTTAAATTTTTTAAAGCAAAATTTTTGGATTTTTTTCTTCAATTTTTTTCAATATTTTTTTCTGTACCAACTGAGAATTTTCAAAAATTTTCGAAATTTTTTTTCCAAAAAATTTAAAAATAAAAAAGTGTACCTATACCTATTTTAACGTTTTTAAATAGAAGTAGGTACATTATTGTTTTTTAAAAGTTATATTTTTCTTTTTTCTCTCTCTTTATCAACTTTTGAAAACCATTTTTATTTATTCATTTTTTTTGGAAAAATTAAAAAATGTTTCTACTCTGGAAATTTTGTTCCAATAAAAATGTTTGAAAGAATTTTTAAATATTGAGACATGATTTATTTTTCTCTAAAATTTTTCAGTAGTCATGTATAGGTACTAGGTAGTTTTGATTTTTTGAACAGAATTTTTTCGAATAGGTAGTAAAATTATTTTTTTTGTGCACACTTTTTTCAACATTTTTTAAATGGTTAATTTGTTCGGAAATTTGAAGTTTTTTTTGATAATGTATATTTTTAAAAAAATTCCACATGATTTTTGATTTTATTCAATGAAAATTTTAAAAATGTTTCCTTTGTGCAAGTTTTCCTGCTATAAATTTTTTTGAAAGAATTTCTAATTTTTAAAAATTCAAAGAAATTTCCATGCTGAAAATTCATTTTTAAAAGGATTTATTTTTTATTTTTTTTATTTTATTTTATTATTTTTTTTAATGGATTAATTTATGAAAAATTTATAGTAAATGTCCCTTTTTTGCATAATTCTCTCAGCGAGGATTTTTTTTTTGCTTAAACTTATAGAATTTAGATATTTATTCATCTCTACAATTTTTTTATTATGTCTAGGTACTTAAAAAAACTAATTTTTGAAAATTATACGTAAACATTTTTTTCAAAAAATTTTCCTTTCGTAAAAAATTTCTCGAGAGAAAATGAGTCCTCTAAAAAACTTCTTATGATCTCGCATAAAAAATCACTCGTAGCAACTCGCAAAAAAAAATCTAAAAAACCTTGGAAAACAACTTTTCATAGAATAAAATTTTCATGTGAATAAATTTTCTTCTTCGAGGTAGTTAGGAGCACATTTTTGAAAAAAATATTGCGCATTTTTCCATTTTAAAGACCATATTATTTGAGCATATTCGACTAAAATTAATGCATTTTTTACCCTCATAAATGCGTATTTGCCCCTGTCATATTAATTATTGGTAAGTATAATTATTTTGATTATTTTTACCAAATTTTTATATCTCGGAAGTCATCAAATGCGAGATGCTTCAGGCTATAAAATCTCCTACGTTTATAAAAAGTGATTATATCTGCTTTTGTAGAAATGTATAACGAGTAAGTTTTGGGTGTGAGAAACATATTACAGGCGTAGAAAAAAATACGTAATAAACGTATTCGTATCTGCACGCAGGCTCTTTAATTTACATCGTTATGGATATTGGAAAAAATTGTACTTTCTTAATGTCTTTTTGCAAGGCTCATCAAGCATTGTTTATACCTATACGTAAAAACTGTCGTAGCTTCGTTGGCTTTTAGCTCATTTAATACATTCATAAAAAATTACGTTTTTAATTAGAACATGCTCCGCTGTAATCTTTTTGCTATTTTATTACGGACCTCTTCTCTATGAGGGTCTTTTATTTGCTACTTTCAGCGAAGTTTTCTAACTTTCGTTCTTTTTTACCCCCATTATTAACGTAAAAATAGGAGTGGTTTTGAAAACTTTTTTTTTTCAAAACGGTGATTAATGAGGGCCATTTTCGAGTGGACCTGTATGTTATTACTTGCCGGTCTATTTTGGTTTCATTTATGGGCATGCGATTGAATACAATTTATGCTAAAGAAGGTAGAAATTTTTTTTGATAAATTCTCTAAGAAAATTTTCGTTTATTGTACCTACATATGTATATGATCAAGTTGAATTTATTTTGATTTAGACTTACGCACGTATATTGAATTTTTTAGTAGTACGATATGATTTAAATTTAAAGAGTGTGGATATGATTTCTTGGAATAGGTAATGTATCAGGTGAAACATTACAAGGCGCAGTTTTATCAGAAGTTGAAAGACTTTATTTTGATAAAATATTCGATATTTTATTTCGATTGGGTGCGATTTATATTTTTTTTATACTTAGTTTGAAATCGGTTCGTTCTGATATTTTTTCAAAGTGATGTAATTTTTGATGAAATTTATTCTGATTTATATTTTTTTGTACCGAATAAAACTTTCAAAAAAGATTTCTTTTAAACTAGAAATAAGCCCAATGAATCGTAATTTTTCTAAATTAATAAACGATCTTTATTGGTAGATAATATGAAAGCAAAAGAATGAAAAAAGAACAGATTTCGAATGTTTCGAGTTTCACCATTTGAAATTCATTATTAATACTTCATGGTTTAGTGGTTATAGCATTTATAAGTGAAAAAATTCTTATTAAACCTTTGTATTATGTATCTGAGGCGACGTGAAACGCCGCAAATTTTTATTTATCTTTAGCGAAACTAAAAATCCTATTATAGGATATTTTAACTAATTAAAAAAGGCTCAAAGCAAATTACATAACCAACCGTAATTTTTTTTTTCAATTGGATGAGGTACTCGTGTAAATATTTGCTCTTAGTATTAAGTTCGAATTAGGTGGGCGAATTGTTCTCGAGTATAACACTTGCGAGCTATTTTCTTTGTGGTTAAAAAGTTTACCGAACGGATTTGTTAATCGTGCTTGTAAGTGGGGAAATGTGTGAATAACTCGCTATTCCAGTAGAAATGAAAACTTCGTTACGATTTTCCAATAAAATTATTATTATTTTTTTATTATTTTTTTTTTAACGCCATATACAGCAGCTAAGGCTAGAGGCGTGTCACGGAGGAGGATTACTTAGAGAAGGGATCGTAAACCAGTTTTGGATAGAAAGGATAATAAGTTTTGAATTTTAATGGGGTCATCTGATAGGACTTCTTTTGGATTATTAGAGGATAGGTGTAGGGATCTTTCATTTATGTATTTTGGACACTGAAAAATTAAATGTGTTATTGAAATTTGAGTGTTACATATTGAGCAAATGGGGGGAGGTTGTTTTATCGAAATCGAAAATGAATTTTTCCATTTTGATTCTAAATTGATTTTTTGAAACGATTGGAAATAGAAAATCGAACAAAGCGATGATCATGCAAATTTTCTATTGTTTTGTTATTAGATCTATTTGCATACTTAATAAGTTATAGTTCCATAAAGACAACTTTTCTCGCCCAATATCTATGTATCATCTTGCCTGTATAAATTTTTGTCGCGTTGTTTGAAAGTATGTCCATTTTCATTTAATAATTTTCCACACGAAATTTTTAATTCGATATGATTTTGTTATCCTTGAAACACACGAAAATCCAATTGGAATATACGTATGTTTGAAAATTTCCGCAGTATACAGGGTGTTTTATAACAAACTGATTACTTCCTTCCACGAGGTGAATAGGCAACTTATAATGAACAAAAACGTTATAGGTACATGATGCACATCTTAAAAATTGAAGGGCTGCAGGAAATAGGATTTTAAAAGTTTTGGTGGGGCATATAAGTATATATATTACATATACCCCACCAAAACAGAAGAAATAAACTTGTTTTACTTTTGAAATTTTTACCCACCTTCGATAATGAATGTCAGAAGTGCCAAATTCAGATTGCATTGGATATAATTATGCTTAAATGAAGTATTATGAATGCAAGTTAAGGAACCATGATTACAGATGCCCGTTTTCATTTGGAATTTTTTTTGTGAATTTTTGAAATTTAAAATTTTGAGAAAATCGAAAAATTCAAAAAAATTCAAAATTTAAAAAAAAGATTAAAGATTGTTTCTTTGCATATCACTTTATAGAACTTGGAAAGACAAACAAAATTATTATGATATAACATATTTTCGTCCATATCTGAAATTGAAGGGGCTAGGAAAGAAAATTACATTTTTATGAAATTAAATTTTACAATAGCATTTTCTTTTCTTGTCCCTTCAGTTTCAGAGATAGGCAAAAATATGTCATGTCATAATAATTTTTTTTTTTTTTCAAGGTCTACAATGTGGTAGGTATGCAAAGAAACATTTTTTATTTCCTAGTTTTTTGAATTTAAAATTTTTACCTAATAATTTTTATTTTCCAAAAAAAAAAAAATTAAAATAGCATTTTCTTTTCTAGCCTCTTCAATTTCAGAAATAAGCAAAAATGTGTCATAATAAACTTCATTATTTTTTTTTCAAGTTCTATAAAGAAACATTTTTTAACACTTAGTTTTTTGAATTTTTAATAATTTTTATTTTCCAAAAAAAAAAAAAAAATGAAATAGCATTTTCTTTTCTAGCCTCTTCAGTTTTAAAAATAGGCAAAAATATGTCATAATAAACTTCATTTGTTTTTTCATGTTCTATAAGGCGGTAGGCAAAGAAACAATTTTAATCGTTTTTTGAATTTTCAATTTTGAAAAAATTGTCAATTTTCTAAAAATTTCAAATTTTAAAAATTCACAAAAAATTTTCAAATGAAAACGGACACTTATAATATGGTTCCTTAACTCACATTCATAAGACTACATTTTAAGCAGGTATCCATTATCCAATGCAATCTGAATGACATGTCTCAATGTTAAAGGAATTTCGAAATTTTCACATCTCGTTTGTGTCCAATGTCCATATGACTATTTCAGCCTCAAGAGGGGCATCAACAGGATATAAAAATTTTAAATTATTCTATCAAGATGAAACATGAAACAGGTGTCACTTTTCGAGAGTATGTAACAAAAAAATGATATGATAAATTTTTCTATCTCGGAAATGAAGGCTCAGCGAAGCTTCAAACTTCGAAAATAGGTAACTACGAATTTTTAACATTTTGTAGCAACTTCAATCTTCATTTTCAAAAGTAGGCAAAAAATGTCGTGAGTAAATGTTTTTTTAAGTAGGTATGTAATATCCGTATTATGTAAGCCCAAAAATCAATCTTTTTCAATTTTATTTTGACATTTTCTCTTGTCCCTTAAATTTTTTAGTTATGCACCGTGTGTATATAACATTTTTTGCTCCCCTATGGATTGCCTATTCAACTCATGGAAGGAAATACATCAGCCATGAAACACCCTGTTGATACATTATAAAAGTCTGCGAAGAAATTTTTCATCCTCACAAATTTGTTCCTAATAATTGAAGTATTTTAAAATTATAGTAGGTCTGTCTGTAGCATGAATCATGCGATCAAACGCTAATATTCTCCGTTTACATCGCATCGTTAACTTACTTATGTATCAAAAGTAATAAAAATCAGTTGAACATTTATCACGTCGTAAATTTTGCTTTAATTTAGTAAATAACTACCTAGTTGGCGTTCATTTCGACTTAAAATTTTGAAATTACGTTTCTCGTATTACATTTTAAAAAGAAAGTGTCCGTGCAAAAAGAAATCAAATACAAATGAAAAAAATATGCTTCAACGTGAGATTTAAGTTGCATTTTTCATTTGCAAATCTCACGTTGATACGTTGACATTTACTTCAGCCAATCTGTTCAACGAAAAGAAAAGTCGTAAAAATGATTTATCATATTTAAAATAATCCCCGGTTCTTTTTTCTTTTTATACCGAAAAATATGAAAAATTCTTTCAAAACCTATGTCAAACGTTTACCATTTCTTTACAGTTTATTGCGTAACGAGAGAGCTTAAAATTAATAAAACAGTCACAAATATATACAGTATACTCGTCGTAATAGGTAGGTATTATCTGTTTGACAAGGTTGAAGAATTTTACAAAATTGTATAAATTCTCAACGAGTAGGTAGATAAGTAGATTTTTGATGGAAAAATGAAATTGTTTTTGTTGTTTGTTTTTAACATAAATTGTGAATTTACACACTACTTATATCTGAATGTAAATTTACGAAATTTTTTTAATGTTCATATAAATATCTGATTTTTTTTTTTGTCATTTATGTTTTTGAAGTAAGTACGAGTATGATATTTTTTTTTATAGGTATTTTTTATGATAGCTGTCCAAATAATGGAGCACATTTCGACCCTGGAAAGAGCAATTCTGAACGATATTTGAAACAATGAGAACGAAAATAAATTACCGAAAAATCTTTCATACACTCGTCGAAATTACTGAAATGGTACCGGAAATGAAAAGGATATTAACCGGCGTCTCGAACAGGTATGTTGAATATTGCTCGATACTTTCGTAAAAACTATGGCACCATGTGAGAAAGTGGTACTTTCAAAGGTCGTATATGCAAATTATTTTCATTTTAATCAAAATTTCGTGATTTTGATTAAAAACTATGAAATAAAAAAAAGAAATGAATTGTTCAAAATTTTAAATAAGGTATAAAATAACTCCTAGTCTGTTGCAAATCTGGGTATTTATATTTGTTAATTAAATAATTAAAAGTAAAAAATAAAATTCAAAAAAAAATTACCTAATGGAAAAACAGCTCTTATGTCATCCAAAAAAAAAAAATCAAAAACGAAAAACAAATCGAAAAAAAAAATCACAAATGAAACATCGAACCAAAAACAAAGTAAAAAAATGACCACGATTACATTTGCGATAAAAATTGTGAATTCGTGACACTATCCGGCGGTTACGACTATCAGCGACTGAAAAAGCCGCAAGTTGTCTAGTAAACAAAGTCTAGTATAATCAACACAAGAGCGAGTACTCGTGGAGTGATAAGGGCCACGCTTGCGTATAAAAAATCATACGCTGTCGCCTTTTATTAGTGCATAAATAACGTAATAAAATTTTCAATCAGCTCTAAGATTAGAAAACGTTTCGAAATAGGACTATGAGAATTCTTATGTTTTACGATCTGTATAAAAATGAAATATTTTCCATTGCAACAAAGCGGGGGTGAATATTTTCACGTTTGAAATGTATCTACCCAAACGTCGGTGAATTTTGTAGTAACATGCGGCTTATTATTTTTTTGAAGTGTATTTTTATTTTTTCATTTTTTGATGAGAGTGAGTTGCTGTTGCGGCTTATTATTTTTTTAAGTGTATTTTTATTTGTTCATTTTTTGATGAGAGTGAGTTGCTGTTGCTTGATGATGATTTCAAAGTGTATTTATGGCAGGCTGTTTGAATTTATGGTTTAAATGAGGTTTCGGGTGTGCCGTGTAGTGCTCTTCGGCATATTTTTTTTTTTTTTTTGAGATCTTATGCCAATTTTTATATGCAGTTTTTTCACATGTACGATATCTATCGAGAAACTGAAATAAAAACTCGATTTTATAAAAAAATGACTTATGGCTGAAATTTCAATCCACTTTAATCACTTTTATGTGTGGGAAAGTCAACTTTTCAAAGAGATGGAATTTTTCTGGTGGTTTTTCATACACAAACAGACAGTGTAGGATGTTGTATTAGGATAATAATATTCGCAACAAAAAAAATCTCAAGTCGAGGGGGAAAATTATATCATTTAAAATAAGTAGGTATTAGGGTTGTTTCGCTTTTGTGATAATTTTACACCACTTTTAGCTGATTTTCTCTAAAGAGAAAAGTCAGCTATTAAATTTGACCTGATAATGGAAGTTGGGGGTGAGGGGTATTTTCCTCGACGTTTTGGGTCAAAATAAGACGATTGGCATGATTTTCGCATTTTGGTATTTCTTTATACATATATGTATGTATGTGTTTGCATATGCGAATTTTGAGGTCTTCGATGCTTCTTTTCATATTGCTACAGAGGTCTTTTTTTTAGAGAGGTCATTTTTTCCAGGACCTCTCTATATCTTCATATTTAAAATTGTTTCCCACAAAAAATACAGCCCAATGGTACATTCTTTGCTATACTTCATTGTTGTTTCGAGCTAGGACCTCACTAGTAGTGGTTTATAACTTTTTTTACACTCGCCACAAATACTTTTACCTACATACACACTGTGTTTTCGAAGCATTAGAGAGGTCCTGGAGCAAATTCAGGTTTGAATGCCTTTACCAGCATGTATAGAGTTCGCAATGAGCTACCTACTAACAATACGAGAGTAATTTTACGATATAACCTGTTGGAGATACAATATTTTAAAGAAAAATGGTATTTTTTTAGGACCTCTCTTTTGACTTTATGTGTCTAAGACCTCAGTTTTATAGCTATGCAAACCCGTTGTGTATGTATGTATGTATACGTACGTATCCATGAAAATTTGTCCAGACGATAACTCGAGTAGGAATTAACCGATTGAGCTCAAATTTTTGTGAGAGGTTTGTTACTACTGGGAATAGAATCCTATTGTTTTTGAGAAAAATCGGTGAACCGGTTCTCGAGTTATTAGCAATTGAAATTTTCAAATGCCTCTAGCGCCTCGAATTAAGCAATTACGCCAAATTAGTAAATAACCTTTTTAAAAGTACTTAAAAAGACGCATAAAAAAGGTTCTATACATTTTTCTATTTTAAGAACCGGTTCTCGAAAAATTCGCCATGGAAAATTTCAAAACAAACAGCTGTTCGTCATTTCCCATTTTTGAAAAATAAATGGCTAGCAAAGTTTTAAAAATTGAAAACTTTTGCAATGCCTATCTAACTTCCTACTTTTCACGATAATGTAGTTTTTTATTGGTTCAAAAGTTCTTATTTATCAAAAATCATTGGCTGTAAATTGTATAATTCTTAAAATGATTCAAAATTTTGAAAAATAAAAATATAGAAAATCAGCTTTTCTAACGCATTAACTGCGTTAGAGTTTTTAAATTTTTTTTTATGTACTAGTACGAAAATAGAATTGCAGTCATCTCAGTGTCTATACTCTATAAAGGTGTCCTGTAAATGGTAAAAAATCATCGATCTTTAAGATCGCGATTTGTTGTAACTCATCAAAGTTTTTTTTTTTATGAGAATTAATATCCTAATTTCTATTTTATCATCAACTGAATTTTAAGCAGTGTTACTAGCCTCCCAATTTGAAAATAGACAATTTTTTATTTTTTATTTTCGAAATGGAAGCAAGTGGCACCGCTTAAAATTCAGTTAAGGATAAAGTAAAAATTAGGAATTATTTTCTATAATGAAAAGTAATAACTTCAAATGCTAGACGAAAAAAGGTCGCTTATTATTTATTTTTTCTGAAAAATTGGGGGCATCCCATTGGTGGTATCACTCAAAATTCAAGTGGGGAAAATGAAAAATTAGGAATTAATTCTCATGAAAAGGAACAACTTAAAAAGATTAGAACCAAAAGTCCAAAAATTTGGTCAACTTTCATAATTTTTCAAAATGGCTGCCGTCGGCAGCACCGAAAATTCAGTTAGGGGAAGATCAAAAAATAGGGAATCGTTTTCTTTTAATAAAAAGTAACAGCAAGTATTAGATGCTGGCTCAAAAAATTTATTTTGTTAGTTTTTTTTCAATTGGAGGTGCCCCAAGTTACAACTTGAAACTAAGTGAGAAGAAATACATGTAATAATTGGGAAATATGTAATTAATGAAACTAAGAATAATTACCCGTAATTATTCTTAGTTTCATTATGACTAGCCAAATAAGTTTCAGAACTAACAAATATGTAATTCTCAAGAAGAAGAACAATTTTTATGATTTCTAAGCAAAAAAAGACATGATTTTGAAAATCTTGATAATTTTTTGATTTGTGTATACAAGTGCCTATCTCGATTTTGAAGGGGTGAAGCTTTACAAAATTTTGTCTAGACAGCATATGAAACAGGTATAACTGTTTAAAACGTACCAAAACTATTATATGAAAAATGTGTCTATCTTTCAAAATGAAGACGCTATGAAGCTTTGAAAATAGTTCCCGGTAAACACACTGTATGCGAATCGCGTACTAATAGAGCGCTAAATTCGAATTTATCGTATACGAATAGCATGCGAAAATAGCGTACTATTAGCATATCAAAAATGTCCGCTTTTTTAGCGGCTAATTTCGAACGCTAATAGTAAGCGAAATTAGCAGCGAATGTAGCGTTCTATTCGCTGTTAATTCGCTTGCGATTAGCGTTCGGAATTCGCCTCTAAAAAGTAGGCAAATGATTTTCGACGATTTCCACTTAGCAGTAAATTAATTATTCGAAAATATATCATATTTGTGATCGCAGATCTGTGGAACATGAAATTATGCCGAATCGTAAAGTTTTTGGAGTACCTATCAGTGGCATTTGATAAAGTAATTTTTAGGAAAATCAAAATTACTACCAAGATTTTAATCTACAACTTTTGTTTGAAAAATTTCTCAATTTGAGCTCCCCCCCCCCCTCCAATTATGCCCAATACTGCGTAGATAGATAGATAGATAGATAGATAGTTAGATTAGATAGGTATAAAAACGTATATTTATTACTCTGAATTGTGAGAGGGAAGAAGGGCTGTCCCGCAGTCCCAAATGAAAATTTTTTCAAACAAAAGTTGTAGATTAAAATCTTAGAAATAATTTCGATTATTACAAAAATTTCGATTTGACTCTTCCTTTCCTTATAATTTCGCATAATACTGCGTTCAAATTGGAGAAGGAAGAGGAACAATTGAAAAATTTTATAGCACTGATAAGACGTTTAAAATTTTTACGATTTGATAAAATTTAATTTCACACAGATTCACGCGATCACAAATAAGATATAAATTCAAAATAATTAACTTACTGTGAGTGGAAATCGTCCAAGAAATTTTGCCTTCGTCTCCATTCTTATCACTTTGAAATCAAATCATTGGCGTTTTTACTTATAAAGAAGAAAAAACATCAAACAAAACACAAAATTCCCCAACAAAATCAAAAAAAAACAGAAAAACCTATTTTATTGTTTAAATGTCACTGCAATACATTCAAGTACACGTTCATGTTTGAAACTGACTTCTCTCATTTGTAAAACGTATTGAAAGTAGTTGTAGTGAAAATCGCATGCTATTCGCTAGCGAATATTGCGCTAATATCGTAAGAAATATCTGCACGTTTTCCACTGCGATTTCAGCATACGATTCGTATGCGAATATTGTGCTAGTATCGTAAGAAATATTTGCACGTTTTCCACTGCGATTTTAGCATACGATTCTTATGCGAATATCGCGCTAATATCGTACGAACTTTTTGCCTGTTTTAATGTGATTTCAGGCATGCGATACGCAAGCGAATATCGCGCTAATATCCCACAAAACATCTACAGGTTTTTAAATACGATTTTAGCATGATATTCGCTCACGAATAGTATACGAATTTATCTGAGAAAATTTTCTTCGATTTTTGCTTTGATTTCGCATTCTATTCGTATGCGAATAGACCGCGATTTTCTTCTCTGTGATTTTAGCATACGAATAGCAGGCGGTGTGTTTACCGGGTTATTTCTTATATATGTATAGGTACAGCTCTAGGTGTAGCGCTTTCATTTTCAAGGATTGACAGTTTCTTTGTTTGGGTAATTTTGTTTATTCCTTTCAAAAAATTACACCGTCCTGTTGTCTTTACAGAATTTAGCATTGTCATTCATCATTGGTTCCCTTAAAGAGCATTCAGCATAGCTATGTAAGAATGATGAATCGTTGCTTGGCTGGAATTTTGAAATTACCGAAGTGGAAAGAGCTGGTCCATGGAGTCGAAAAACTCGGTGATAGATTTTTTTGCCATTTTTACTTTCTCCAATTCTGTATCGAACTTTTTCAAACTTGGAGATGATGGATCTTGGGTAATTCTTCAAATTTGTTATCTTATTTTTTGAGTGTTCCTTAGCATGAAAATGAGTACTTCTAAATTTTAAAGCGTAATATCACATTGTTTAATTTTTTCTCAAATCATCTTGCGTATAATTTTTCAAAGTAAAAATAGATACCTAACTCCATTTTTTGTGAAAATGAAAAAAAAAAAATTTTGGGGATATTATTGAAATTTCATCATTTGATGTATGTCGGGAGAAGCATGCCTTGACATGAATTTTAGATCCTTATAAGACATCTGAGAAGACAATATCGTTGTTCCCAAAATGACGTGAACGAATGTGATTCAAATTCAGGTTGATGGTGTATTCAGTGATGTAGTTGATGATTCGTCAAGAAAAAAAATGGAGCAAAGTGTTCATTTTAAGGGTGAAAAATGGCGAACAATATTCAGTTTATCAAATACTTTACATATATAATACTGGAAACTCCAATGGGGACAAGTGTCCCCGACAAAAGCGCTCTTTTAGCGGCTCGGTATGAAACTATTCTCAGACTTTCGACCAATCGTCATGTCTTCGACCAATCAGAGGGCGAATCACGCGACGATTAGTCGAAAACCTGGAATTAGTTTCATGCCGAGCCGCTTAGAGAGCGCTCTTCTTGGGAGTCAAATCAAAAGCACAGAGTTTCCAGTATTATATATGTAAAGTATTTTGAGTTTATCGTGTTTTTAAAGATCTTCCACAAAATAAAAATTCTAAAGAAAAAAAAGTAGGTAGTTATAGGTATGTATGTATTACGTACTTATATGCATATAAAAATACAGGGTGTACCCGATTCAGAGTAAAGCCTTGCAACCAGTAACTATGCAACTGATCTTGAATAGATGTAAAATATGTTTGCCCAACATCCGAGTGGCTGAGTTAAGTATATTCTTTTCAATTTCTTTTTTTTTAAATAATTTTTTTCATAATTATGTATGTACGTTTTTCTAAAAAAAATAAACTGCTCATAACTTTTGCCACTTGAAAAATAGGTAATTTAAAAAATAATTGTTCAATCATCAGGTATGATTTTTAATTATTCGCTCATAACTTTTGGTTGAAGTAAGATAGAGGGGTAGGGGTTGGGTCATTGAAATTAGTAGCCTTTTTTCATCTAGAAAACTTGATACTTGATAACAGCTTGGTCAAAGTTTTGAGTTATCACAGAAAAATAAAAAAAATGGTCACTTTTTTCATGTTTTTTCAAATATTATTCTCGGTATAGTAGACTTCCTTGTCCAGTTCCATGAAAAAATTCTAGACAAACTTTTCTATGAGATGCCGCAAAGCGCAACTTCCAGCTATCACAGTTGTGGAGAAACGCATAAACACTCTGCCAAAACGAGAAAAAAATTACCATGAGCATAACTCAGCCCCTGCAGTCCGGAGGTTAGGCAAACACACTTAAATCGACTCATAATAAGTTGCATAGTTACACATTGGAAGGTACCTATATTTTAATTTTTTTAACAGGTCTGAAAAAAGCAAGCGTGAAAAAATTCGATTGAAAATTTATTGTCTTCACTGGAGAGGGTGGGAGTGGAGTATGGGCCAAAAATTTCACCTGCAAGTTTTTAGACGACAGGTAGCAAGTTTAACTGGGTAGTTCGAAAATTCCATTCAAGGGCCAATTCATCATTCTTAATACCCGCTATCCTTTTTATATCTAAAACATTTGACTTCACTGGATGGTGCATGAATGAAATACTTAGATGGTCAAAAAAATTATCGAGTTTTTAGGCTACAATTTCTTGTTGTTCTAATTCTAATTCCTCCAATTTGAAGGATAATAGACATCCCAATGTCACTGGAATTTCTTCGAAGGTTTTGAAGCGCTATGCAGTGCCCGAGTTGAAAAATATTTTGTTGAATCAGCAGTGTTACCAATTTCTTTTTCTCGAAAATGTAATTTTTTTAAATCTCTGTAGCGCTCTCATTTACAAAGTTAGGAATCATAAGTATACTTGCATTAAGTTTTCTGTTAATTGGACTCGTTTATATCCATGGTTCACATATTCGCCACCTTTCATCGAACACCTTGTACCTAAGCTACCTATACCTTTAACGCCAATTTACCGAATTTTCGAAATAAATCGGGTTGCATGCTCAGTTCGCCGTGAATATTGAAATGGGGATTTTTTTTCTCTCGCATTTTAATGAGAAATGTTATTTGATCACTTAACGAGACTTCAATACTGCGAAAACAAACGTTGCGTGTAACCCATTTTATTGGGCTCGTAAAATTCTACAAAAGTCGTGTTTTGTGACTTTTCCAAGTTGAAATTTTAAACAACTGCGAAGCTTGGAAAATTTTCCTTGTTGATTTTGAATTTAAAAGATGTTCAGTATTAATATGTTGTTTTGATGGAGGAATCTCGATGCGATGGTGATTTAAAACACTCCTTCAAATCTGTAAATTGGCAAACGTATTTTACAATCGTGTTGTAAGAATTGCTGCTTAATGAATAGGGAATGTTGAGAACACCAAGTCTCGAAGACTTCTTTGGGGTAAAAAGTTCTAATTTTAAGTAGATATCTTTTTGGGTTAAATATAAAAAAAAATCTAATTAAGAAATTATTATAGCTAATGCTCGCTTCAAAAATATGCCAAACCGAATGACGTAAAAACAGCTTTACTTATAGACTAGTTTGATTCTTACGTCGTCGATAAAAGTATCGAAACTATAGTTCAGCCTCGTTTTTCATATTTTATTCAAATGAAACACCCTAGAAGGACACTTCGCCTCAAATGAATTTCAAATAGTATTTCAAATCAGTTACTCTTTAATAAAATCTTCAAAAAATCGAATAAAATTCGAAGAAATTACTTTGACAAAATTCAAAAAGGTTGTTCAGCAAAATTCAAACAAAGTCTCAGAAAAAAAAACTTTTTGACAAAAATTTTTACATTGAAAAAAATTCTGAAAAACTACCTTCCTTTGAAAATAATAACCCAAAATTTGAAAATTTACTTTTTAATAAAATTTTTAAATGATTTTTTGGAATAAATTTCAAAGATAGATATTATTCACAGGAAATAGTAAAAAAATCGAGTCAATTTGGTTTTTAAAAAATTTAATTCTAACTTAATGATAATAAAAAATATTGAATATTCTTTTTGATTATAGTTTGCAAATTTTTTAATGCTCGAATAATCTGAAAAAATTTGTTTTCAAATTTCAACCGTTTCATGTGATATGTGAAAAATATGCTTGTGCTTACCTTAATTATTACATATATAATTTTTTTAAATGCCCCATTTTTTAAATAGTTTTTCCAAATTTTTAATAGGTAATTATTTCGATTTTTAATATTATGTTTGGTTCTCGTTCATTTTTTTGAATCCCGTACCCTGGTTCGAATCGTTTTACTCTGAATGCTTCATTTTAAAAATCCGAATTTGTTTCTCCTATTACGAGGAAATGTGCATTTTTCTGAAAATTTTCCTGAATTTAGTAAGTATTTAAAACCTACTTGAATTTTTATTTTCGGTCATAAAAAGGTAGAAATGGTCTTGAAATGATTCATTTATAAAAATGTGATTTTTTTTAGAAAAAAAAAAAATGCATATTCAAATCTGAAAAAAAATTGGAAACATGCGAAATAATTTTTGTTTTTAATTGAAATTTTTTTTACAAAAAAAAATCAAGAAATAAGTCCTTGATTCAATTTTGAAGGAATAGAAGATTTTTTGAAAACAAAATACTTAAAATTTTTGTGTTGCAAAAATTTTTGGATTTTTTTGTTGAAATTTTTTTCTTTTTCTTCAGATTTCTTTTGTTGAAAATTTCCCTACAAAATCGTGGGAAAAATTCTCAAAAAACCCTCATTACTTTTCAGTAGGAAAAAAGTTATTTATTTTTTCCAAAATTCATCAATTGTGAATTTATTTAAAATTGAAATTATTTCACCTGAAACGTTGCAAGCATACGTACTTACCTAAAATTTTCAACTACTCATACGGATTTTTGGAACTAATAATTACTACTTTGGAACCATTCAAACAAACCAGAGCTGCGCATCAGAATAACCTTCTGGAATTGAAAACTGGAATAAGTAGCTATAGAGCTACATATTTACGTAAATTACTCATCAAAACGTTTAAGAAAAAAAAAACTGATTCAAACTTGAAAATTATAATCCCTAAACGTGAAAAGTGATAACGATTTTAATGATCTTCCAACACCTAAGTCTACTTAAATACACCGACAACTGGAAAAAGGAAACACCGTCGTTTCACTTATCGCACCAGCAAAAGATAGTTCCTTTTGCGGGGTCACGTTGTTTTTCGTATACATTACACAAGGTAGGGGATTACTCGTACAACTGAAGCAAATTTTGTGAAATTATATAGCTGGAGATTATAACGGTAAAGTTGAAAATTTAACTTCGCCATTGAAACAATTATTATACGATTATTGACCAAATTGCATTAATAAAGGTGAGTTATTAGTTTATTATACTTACCAATGCTTAGGCGACGCCGAAGGATGAACATGAATTTAAACGAGCGTTATTCTATGTATGTTATGTCAAATATTTCTCGGCGTTGATTTAACGTATTTTGCGAATCGAAGTAAAATAATTTACCGTTTAAAGCGTGCTCGTATATCACACGCTGACTAGATGCGATTAAAATTTAATGAAATTCTAAGTGAGGATTACGTATGTTTGGTGGGAATTTTTCGGGCGTTAATTACCTACATTTTTTATTCTCCATTTTTCACACCTAAAACTAATTATTTTGGCGACATTATAACCGCATCGTTAAATATTCGCCAGTAATGTGCAAGGAAAAAGTGAATAATTACGCTGACTTGTGCAGAAATAACCCTAATTTACTTTATCTCGCATGTTAGTATATGAAGAACGTGCCCGAAAATATCATAAAAATGATATCCTTGTGCAAACAAGTATTTTTTACAATCTTATAGATTGAGTATAGAGGAAACAAATTATTTTGGTGTAAATATTTATGCAGCTATAGCAGACTTTCGAATAATAATTGGAATGATGGTTTTTTAAATAATTGAAAAAACATGTTGATAATGTTTTATTTTAATAGATTTTTTCAAATTCGGATGCAACTCAGATGGAAAATTAATTGAAGGAAATCGTTGCATTAAAATTATTTAGATAAAAATAATTTCTACCTAATGAATATTCAAATATTGAAACGAAAGTCACTTTATAAAAAAAAATGATAACATATTATCACTTATCATTATTATATCAGTTTTTGATATGACTCCATCCTGTTTAAACATTTTTTTAAATTTCATTATCAGCTCATTAAAATAATAAGATAAAAATTGTGCAAATTGCATTTTGCGTTGCATAATTTTTTTTCTTCAAAAAAATGTTTTTTTCGGTGTCCTGATTAATCAAAAAAAAAATCCCAAACCTCACCCCTCGAGAAGTCGCCCTAATATGGGCCCAAAGTGACCCATCTTTATTTTTCCCCTTATATTTTGACGCTTGTTTTTGCGCCACCCGTTCACTTTTTTGATAAAATAAATAGAAGCTTTTTTGTTGCAATTTTTGCCTACTTTAATTTTAGTAATATCCATTTTTCTGTTTAAACGCATATTTGAAGAGTTATATGGAAAAAACGACGAAAGGGGACGCATTGAGTTCACATTTGGGAGGACTTCCCGAAAGGTGAGGTTCGGGGACTTTTTTATTGGTTAATAAAGAGTTCAGGACGCCGAAAGGAAGATTTTTTTGAAAAAGAAATCACGTAACCCAAAATGCAAATTCATTTTCTTATTTTACTGGGCTAAGTATAGGTATATCGATTTTGTATGAGTGGAGTAAAAAAAATTACTATATTTTGGCAAATGAGAAAAAAAAACTTATTCGATAAACCTGTGAAAAATATTTCACAACTTTCTGGTGATAAAAAAATCCACGAGAAGATATAATATGAAAATGGAAACAAAATCACGTATTCTACGAATCGAGTGCTCGGAAAAGTTTATATTATAGAAACGATTAGCGAATGAAAATATGAAGTGAAGATGCTGCATTATTCCATCGGGGTAAAATTTGGAGCTAGAATTTTCGCATGAAATCTACCCACGTAATATCCTCATAAAGCTTATCGTTAACTCAACAAAGTAGATATAATAATAAATATGGTGAAAAGTTCGCCCATCGTTTCAGCATAATCCTTTTAGTTTATCGGTAATTGAATAAATTATTTTTCCAGTAAATAAGTATCCACCTACCATAATGGATAAAAATATGAAATAAGTTGACTTAAAGTGTAAGAGTCAAAACATTCATCTTGGTGGATTTATTTCCTGATAAAAATTTTAACAAAAAAGTGTAAGAATTTTGAACTTTATACTCGTACGATCGTAAGTACGTGAGTTGGAGAGAAGCCAAAAAATTTGCTATTTCAGAACATAAACACCTGTAAAATACTCGTAATCTTCACTCGAGCTCTGAGTGTTGTTTACATAATACACGAGACATTTTTTTTTGCAGTGTTCGAAAAAATGTATTAAGAAATAGTTGTTTTTTAAAATAACATGTTTTATCACGGCAGTCAATGAACAATCAACATAAGGTGACTTGATGTGAACAAAATAATATTTTTACTTAATTTATAGCATAAATAGTGAAAAAAGATAGGATATTAAAATGTAATACAGTATTAATTTTTCTTGGTGTGGCTCAAGAAAAATTGACGGAATGCGTCGGCACCAACACCTTCGGGTTCAGCTGGCAATTGAGTTTTCAATTTACTCAACCATTTGGTGACATTTGTGTATTTACTAATATCGAAATCAACAGCCTGTAAAATGAAAATGAATTATTAATAATGTTTAATAATTATTAAGTTTTGGAGAGAAAAAATCCAAGTTTATATATTTTTTTAAATTTACCAATAAAAAAAAAAATCTATAAAATAGAAACTTCAACAAAAAAAAATTGAATTCGAATTAAACTCAAAATTTGAAAAAATTTAATAAAATTTAATAATGACTAAAAATCGAATCATTTTTTTAAATGAAAAAAATAGGCTGAAAATTTTTTAATTATCGAAATTACTGAAAAATGAGACGAAAATAAAAGGGAAAATATTCAAAATGAAAAAAAAACAACAGTAATGACTGAAAATTTAAAAAAATGGATTAAAAATTTTAAAAAATTTAGGAAAATCAAATATTAATGTTTTTCAAATTACAAAAAAATTCAAAGGGTAAAATATTAATCAAAATTAAATATTTAAAAAAAAAGGGTAAAATTTTTTAGAAATTACGAAATCATAATCAACTTGGAATCTAAACTTATCAAAATTCATATTCGAAAAATTATCTTACCGTAACAGAGGTCACACTGGTGTACAAACTGTAATCAGCCAAGGTAATTTTATTGCCAGCGGCATATTCGCTGCTGCTTAAAAAGGTGTTAAGGAACTCAAAAGCTTCTTCGAGCTTCTTTTTCTTTTCATCAGATACTGGGACACCGGCGAAGATGAGTGGATACTGTAAGACAGAATTATTTTATAATCAAACCGTCTTCGAACTCGCTGTATTATCTGAATTTAATGTCAGTCACTTACGTAAGCATCGCCAAATCTTTGATATAAGGTACCAGCATCGAAGAATAATCTTTGGAGTACGACAGCACGCTTTTGTGAGTCTTTCGGGAATAGAGAATCGTCTTTGCCGTATTTTTCAACCAAATAGGTATTGATGGCGCGACTGTAGAATTAAAATTAACAAATTAATTCACTGATTAGGAATAGGTATTTGAATTATAATTTTTTTTTATTAAGTACGTATGTAGAAAGCTTTCGCTTACCTTTCCCAGAGGTAGAAGCCATTATCATCCATGGTGGGAACGGTATGTTGCGGGTTCATCTGAAAAATATAAAAAAGGAGAAATTAATATTTCATTCGAAATTTATTTTCATATTGATGTGTTTTTGTATTCTTGGAAATTGAAAATTCCCTTGAATCGGTTGGAAAATGAGTATGTTTTTTTTAGGCTTCCCATTTTGATTTTCTCGAAAGACGAAAGTCTCTTATCAGTTATCACCGTTCCAAAGAATGCTTTTGAAAACATTTTTTTTAAAAGTTGTAGATTGAGAGATCTTAGAAAGAATTTCGGTAATCACAAAAATTTCGATTGAATTCTCTTTCCATTCCAATTTTGCATAACACGTATAAAAATCATGCGGCGATTTCCACTTTTCTACGTATTATGCAAAATCGAATGTGAAGGAGGGGTCCAATCGAATTTTTTATAATGACTGAAATTATTCCAAAAATCATAATCTAAAACTTTTGCCTGAAATTTTTTTCAAAAGCGTCTATAGGGACTGAGATAAGAGCCTTCCAAATAAATGGAGGTGCTTTTAAATGGTACTTTGATGCACCACCAATCAAAAAACTATAAGTAAAACTGAAAAAATGAACAACATTTTTAACCTAGCATTTGAAGTAGGTAATTGTATGTATTTCATTAGAAAATAGTGAATTTGAAGCAGTTATCTCCACTGTGAAAAAAAATATGAAAAATTACCAATTTTCGAAATGAGAAACGGGTAGTGTCACCTTTAAATTCAGTTGATGGAAAAATAAAAAATAATGAATTATTTTCTGGTAAAGAAAATTTTGACCTTTTTTTTCGAAAAATTGGGAGCGCCTCAAGATACCGCTTGAAATTGAGTTCGAGTGGAAATAAAAAATTTGGAATTTGTCCTGATGAAAAAAAAACAACTTTGATAGGTTACAGCCAAAAAATGCAATATTTTGAAAATCATTTATTTTTTTCATTTTTTTTCAAGGGAGTGACATAGGATCAACTTGAAATTCAATCGGACAAAAATTTCAACAACAAAAAAGGATTATTTTCTCGTAAAAAGAATTCATTTTGGGGGTGAAACAAAAAAATCTGAAAGTTCGAAAATTTGGTTCTTTTATCATTTTTCAAAATCGAGGGCCTGAGTTACCTCATAAAATTTAATTAGAGCTATTGCTGAAAAAAATCAAAAAATAAGGAAATTATTTTCTAATAAAATGGAACAACTTGAAATACTGAGTGAAAAAATTGTATTACCTATTTTTTTCGTTTTTTTGTTTTTGAATTGGGGATGCCCCAAAATACCACTTAAAATTAAGTTGAGCGGAAAATAAAAAAGAACCAAAAAAAGTCGAGAATTTTAAAATCGGTCATTTTTTTCTTCATTTTTCTGGATGAAGGAGGGAGGGTTACTAGGGCTCTACTTTAAATTCATTTAAGGTAAAAATAAAAAAATAGGAATTATTTTTTCATAAAATGAAAAAAACTTTGGATAAAGACTTTAAAAAATCCGAAAGTCCAAAATAAGGACCACTCTAAGGTGAAGTAGTAATGTTATAGACGGACTGTCTATAAGTAAGTAATGTGAATAAAATTTACTTCGTCGTATTTCGTACATTACGCCATCTGCACAGCTTTCCTATCACTGTAAATTGTGTAATACGTTATCTAGTGACAATGACCTTAACGTTTTCCTAAATAATCTCGAATAACTCGGTTCAAAAGATACAGATTGTGCTGATGTTTTCAAAAGTGTTCCAATTTCAACTATTAAACGAATTGCATTATTTACCTAATGGGAATTGAAGAATAAATCGAGGAGTGTTTTTTTTTAACGTTTAGAATGATAATGACTATTTTGGCGGTATCTTTGAGATAGTACATGTACCGCTTTGCTTATCATTTTTAGATTATATGCTCCGTTTAGTTATTTGTTTAATGTAATTGTTTTAATGAGTTTTTTTCCTATGATACATATCACTTCCCAAACGTTAAAAAATTATCAGTTTGCATTTCGTAGAAGAAAAAAAAATGATAAACTGAAGCATTATCTTACCTTCAAAAATTCCGGTTTCAAATGTTCTCCTTCGTGCAAGAGAGTTTGCTTCATGTTCAATTCAACTCCTAGAGCTTTGGCCACCAAGATGATCGATCTGCAAGGAGCGCTTCCTGGGGCGTAGTAAAAATCGATAGTCATTTTTCTGCAATAAACAAATCAAATTGAAGATTGTTCGTTAGAATGGTACACGAAATAATGTTGAATTAACCAGGTAAATAAAAACATGAAAAACGTGACTCTCAGTACGAAGAATTCGCTGAAAATCGCTTAAGTGACGAAGACACTATGTCGTATAATTCGATTGGTGATTTCCTCGGTTTTTTTTTTGTCGTTGATTGCATAATAATCGTGATTGAAATACGTGTACCTAATTCGATTTAATAGATTTTCAATGGGTGTAATATGTCGAGTGGTATGTAGAGAGAGGATGAATATACATATACGAACACGAGATTTTCAATTCATCGACCTTCTAATCGACTTAAAGACAGAATCGAAGGTTTCCTAAAATAGAAAAAATATTCAAAAGAAGTTTTCTATAATACGTCATTGCATGCAACTGCGAGTTTTAAAAATAACCTTTTTTTAATTGCATTACGAACGGGCTCGAAGCGATGGAACAGTTCGAATCGATGATTTAATTAAAATGTATGTAAATAGGAAGTATAATTACAGTCCATATGTATTTAGAAAACTCTTCCGGCGTGAATTTATCACAGAGCCGAGCAACATGTGCTAATCCTACTCAACATGAGATTATACGAGTAGTACTGCTAGCCCACGGTTTCCAATCTGGATTTCCTTTTTTGAATTTACTCGTAACGGGTGTTGCCCACACGAGGACTTAAAAGTGAAAGTAATTGTGTGTATTTTTTTCAAGTAACTAACTATAATATGCCATTAGAAGTGACAGTATGAAAAATAAGAACAGTTTAAAGAGTTATTTTTGTAACATGTTACAGGTATGATTTGATGTCATAGCAAAGTAGGCGCGGTCGTATATAATGATAAGGTCCAACTTATAAAATTTTTGTCATTGTTTGTCGTAGGAAAATATTTTCTCAAAATTAGGCATCCGAATGAACAGCAAATCGATAAATAATTTAGATTGCATGACTGATCAAAAGTTAGGATTAAAATTAGGTCCGAATTTCAATAGCTTTTCAGGTGAAAGTTTTTCCGCCGTGTTGTTGATATTTTTGTGTATCTAAGGTGACGAAGGCCATCAGAGGACTTCCAACAGTTATTTTTTCACGATCGGCTATTTTTTCTAAAACCCTCCTCCTACATCATTTGCTCAATTTGAATTCTACCAAGTCCGGTACAAAATAAATACTTGATATTCAAAATTAGAGGGGAGAGAGGGTCCAGTCGAAAATTTTGTCATGACCAAAATTATTCCTAAAACTTCAAACTGTATAATTATTTTGTTTGAAAATTTTCTCAATTAGACCCTTCCCCCAATTTCGAATAAGTATATACCTATACCTAATGTTATGACCTATGTGTACTTAATGGAGGAGAAGGAGGGGTCCGATCGGAATTTTTATAATAACCAAAATTCATTGTAGGACCTCATTCTGCAACTTTTGTTGAGAAATTATTCAATTGGCCCCTTCCCCTCTCACTCCGATAGGGGTTCAATGGAAAAAATTTTCAAACAAAAGTTGTAGCTTGAAATCCAAGAAATAATTTTGGTTATAACAAAAATTTCGATTGGACCCCTCCCACCCCTCCAGTTTTCGATAATACAAACCATACAAGATACATTATTAAAAACAGGAGGAGGTAAGGAGCCCCAATTGAAAAAAATTTCAAACAAAAGTTGTAGCTTGAAGTTCTAGAAATAATTTGGTTATAAAAAAAATCTCGATTAGACCACTGCCTCCCCACCAATTTTGGATAATACAACTCATTCAAGACACATGACACATCATCTTTGAAAACAGGGGGAAGTAAGGAATCCCCAATTGAAAACATTTTTTAAAAAAGTTGTTGCTTGAAGTTTTAGGGATCATTTTGGTCATAACAAAAATTTCGATTGAACCCCTCCTTCCCCACCAATTTTGGATAGTACAAACCATTCAAGATACATTATTTTAAAACATTGGGATGTAAGGAGCCCCCAATTGAAAACATTTTCAAAAAAAGTTGTAGCTTGAAGTTTCAGGGATAGTTTTGGTGATGACAAAAATTTCGATTTGACCCCTACCTCCCCTCTAATTTTGAGCACGACGTATTTATGTAGTACTGGGCTTGGTGAAATTCAAGGTGAGCAAATGATGCAGCAGGCGAGTTTTCGGAAAAATAGCCGATCGTTTATTCATCGAGCTTTTAGAGTCAGCTTCGTGTCGAATTTTATCGCCATCGGCGAGGTTCTATTTACACGTTGAGCTGGCTGCAGTCGTGTGTGAATTTTTTGCTAAACTGAAACTTGAATGAGTCATACTGGCGGAAATCCCACAATGTGGTACGTTCATTAAATTCGAACGTTAATTAGTTATCCCGAAGCGACAAAATTATATATCGTCGGTTGCGTTGTCCGCAATCCACGTATCGTCCAGTTGGAAGGTGAACGAGAAACGAGTACAGAGTACAGATACAGATGAGAGGGATCGAATTGTGAAAAATCAGGTTTTTATAACTGGATGCGAGTTATTTTCGTAGAATGAATTAAAAGCAGGAATTTGACAGAGTATTTAGTGACGTAGATGACCATGCGTGCATCGTTAGTACCAAAAAAATTATCTTTTCGAGAATTAACGCTCTAATTTACCACTTAGGTATAACTACACAATGCGAAAATACTTTTCCAGGTATATCCTTGACTGAATTTATGCTGTGTAATTTTAGCAACACGAAGGGAACGTTGGGTGGAGATACGAGATAAATAAACCATTAACCATTAATTCTGACCTTGTGCGATGAAACTATAAATTACAATTCGTCCATGAAAAACCGGTTAATCGAACAGAAAATGTATGACTGTCTGAAGATATCACGATGGAGGGTTGCTTTACCAATGTAATTTATGTGAAATGAAAAAATATCTCCGGAGGTATCTGTATCTATTTGAAATTGATTTGGTTTTAGAACGATACGATAGAAAATACCTACTCGTAAAAATTGACCATATATGTAGCTACATGTGCATATATATTCATTAGAATACAATATCAAAGCAGGTATTTTCAAATTTCATAACATTCGAAATATTTTCACAATTGATAAAAATTTCAGAAAATTGAGAAGAATAATTTCAGAAGACATTTTTCAGGCAAACTACGTAGGTATTCTCAAAAAATAATTTTTTTTTCGTTTCAATCACCAAATTTGAAAAAAAATTTAAAATTAATTTTCTGTTTCTCACATTTAAATAGTACCTGTCGAATTTGAAATTTGTAAATTTTAAAATATTGAAAAAAAATCACGAATTTTTTCGAAAATAGCAGGGGAAAAAACTAAAAAAACAATTTACCCGAAAAAATCAACATCGAAATAAAACTCGAATTAAACACTAATAATTAATATAATAATTGTACGATTAGATACGATAGTAAAATAAATTAGAATATCAAAACTCACCTAAATGTGAAGAATAAATTCAATAACTGAAACACAAAATACGTCCAACGTTTACGTTCACAAATTACGTTTGAATGTTGAAAGAAGAGAATGCGGCTTAATATATAAATGAGCGTCGAATTTAGTCGATTGGTATAGAAGCTCAGTAATCTCACTATGAATCATGATAGTTTGCCGAGCGGTATTCATTCTGTTCTATGATCAAGTTTAAGTGGGGAAAAACTCTAATGTACGTGTAGCTTGACTCGTCATGGGTTTTTTCTTTGGGAGTAGCATAGAAACGGAAAGAATGTTACAATTGTTTCTATGTACTTGAATTTACAGAGTCAACGTAGGTACAATGTACTAGTTATTTCATGAAGGAAACCATTTGATTGAACGTAGGAAGTCCACCATGTGCACGTCCACGTATTTCCTCTATCCCCTAGCTAAACGTCTCACGTCATGAACGTACAATATTTTTGGCAGTCTAGCGTGAGGTGATAAATATTAATCATCTTGTACAGTTCGATTATTTATTTTCATAGGTAGAGCGAAGGTGTGATTTTTTCGAGTACGTTTGTTTATGGCAAATTCCTCGAATGCCAAGATCATCGTGGGGAAATTTTTAATTTTGGAAAAGGACCAAAGCGTATTGAAAACTAAGTGATTAATACGTCTTGGGAAGTTACCCACTATCGAATATGCAGTTATATTTTTCCTAAGATGTCTCTAAGAATTTGAAAAAATAATAATTTTTTTTTGGAATTTGCTATTGACATGCATGTAGGTAAGTACGTAATGAATCAATGAATCGTTTTTATCATTTTTTTTTTAAATACGATTTTTTTTTCAAATTTCCTTTTTTAAACCTACTTTTGAAGTCGAAAGAAAATTATATATAGGTAGGTATATTTTAAATTTTCTTCAAAAACAATAAACTATTCAAAAATTTTTAAAACTATGCCATACCTTATCGTTGAGGAATTAGCAATAAAACGCTTATAATAGGCAGTTTATTACTTCCAGACGTGTTGGACTTAGAAAAAGTTTCACCAATTTGGAAATAATTTCAAATATCGTCACAAAATCGTTGAAAAATCGTTCGACAAATTTCAGATTATTTGTCGATAATGTAGTTTCAAATATCGCCACAAAATCGTTGAAAAATCGAATTCGAGGAATTTCATATTACGTGTCGATAATATAGTTTCAAATATCGTCATAAAATCGTTGAAAAATCGAATTCGAGAAATTTCAGATTACGTGTCGATAATAAAGTTTTAAATATCTTCACAAAATCGTTAAAAAATCGAATTCGAGAAATTTCAGATTCTTTGTCGATAATGTAGTTTCAAATATCTGCACAAAGTCGGTGAAAAATCGGAGTCGATAAATTTAATATTCTTTGTCGATAGTATCGTTGACGAATATCGTCATAAAATCTTAATAATATCGAATTCGATAGTTTTTAGATTTTTTGCCTATGAAGTTGTACCGATAAATCTTTATAATATCGTGAGAACATATATAGATTTTCAAACGATTTTTTATCGATACGTTACATCTTCCGATATTATCGATCGAGTGTGCCGCTCGGGCTAATACCCGTGTAGCAATTGTCGACATCGACATTTATGTCGACAAAATTCAGACACTTTTTTTCTCGGTTAACGATGAATTAAAAATGATATTTGAGATTTAAAGTAATGTTCTGTGTTAAACATAACTGTTCAATCAAAATTTTTGAATTTTTCTCAGTATTTTCCTATAATTTAGAAAACGTTGTTTTTCTACGTAGACAAGTCGATGTAAAAATCGATACTCGATAAACGCATCGACATTTATGTCGACAATTTCTGTCAATTAAATTTACAAATTTTATATCTAAAAAGAACTAAAAACAATTAATAGGAACATTTTAAGCTCAGGAATAAATAATTTCTGAAAGAATCACAAAATTTTCTTATTTTTTAAAGTTTTGAATAATACAACCACTGGTCGAGTTATTGTCGACATAATTGTCGATGGTCGAATAATGCATCGACTTCACTGTCGACAGTGTCGACCAGAGGAATTTTAAGTCGAGATAGTGTCGATGTGATTGTCGAGGGTCGAATAATGCATCCACTTAACTGTCGACAGTGTTGACCAGAGGAATTTTAAGTCGAGTTAATGTCGATCTAATTGTCGAGGGTCGAATAATGCATCCACTTGACTGTCGACGTCTTGAGGGTGATTGCGATACTCGCAGATAAAGTGTGTTGTGAATTAGTACATAAGGTCTAAGAATCATCTCTATGTTAGTTGGACACTCGCATGTGTCCAGCTACAAAGGTGGCCTCAATGCCGCATATTTGACAAAAAATGTCGAAATGTTGGCTTGAACACTATTTTTGGTGTAATTTTAATATATACTTATATTGAATATTTGAACTTAGCATATTTTTCAAACTCTCACCATTGCAAATGTCGATGTGGATGTCGATATAAATGTCGACACATCGAAATCGGTCACTTTTCGATGTGTCGACATTTATATCGAAATTAGCATCGACGTTGCTACACGGGTACCTATACATTTTTTTACTTCGATAAAATAAATAATTTTTTTAAATTTGTTCAAAATTATTTTTCTCTAATTTTGCTTCTTAAAGAAAAAAATATTTACTCAATTTCAGCAAAATAATATATTTTTTTACCAAGAAAAAATCTCATTGAAGAAAACTTCAAATAATATTATTCTAAACAAAATTTTGAAAAAAGTTAACTTTTCCAGGTTGTCACCAAAATATATAATAATATATAGGTATAAAAAAAATAATAAATTGAATAAAATAAAAAAATAATATCTAACGTTTGAAAATATAATACCTATTACCTACCTATTGGAATTTTTTGAAAAAAAAATCAAAAAATGAAAATTTTTCCTCAAAAATCTCATTTTAGCAAAAGAAAGTCCAAAATTTGAATAAAAAACTCCAAGAAAAAGAATATAATATTTTCATGCTATGCCATAAAATTGAATTTTTTTTTCAAAAAAAAAATCAAAAAGTTATGCCACTAAGTATACCTAATCTGTCAAAAACATTTTGAAAATTCCAAGTCAAAAAATAAAAAAACATTTTTTCTATCTTTGTTTAAGAAAAAAAAATCCATTCAGTTTTCAATGGCTTTGTTTTTTTTTTAATTCATGTAAATATGTGGGTATAGTAGGTAGCTCAGGTACCTAAGATTTATTTGAAATTTTAAACTAACAAAAAATCATTTTTTCTCAAGTTTTCGAAAATAATTTTTTTATAACGATCTTGGTTTCGATTTCATTTTAGTTCTGACTTTGAATTTATTTGATTTCAGTCTTGCATAGGATCAATTTTGTTTTTTTGAAAAAAAAAATATATAATAAGTATATTATTTAAAAAATAAAATAAATAGGTAGGTAGGTACTGAAGAAAAATGTGAATCCCCTTTTATTTTTATATTTTATCATATTAAACATGTTTTTCATTTCTTTATCATTTTTTCTAACCATGACGATGGTCTATACAACATGTATACAGTTATATTTTTCCTCAGATCATCAGATGGCTCTAAAAATTTGATAAAATAATATAATTATATATTTTTTTGGAATTTTCTGTTGACGTGGGTGTACGCAATAATGAGAAATTACTTACTCATAATGATATAGTCTACTCGTATGACAGTACATGTAAGTAGATGATATTAACCATGACATTGCCGTGCATTGTCAATGATGAGTGATAATAATTATTGATAAGATACCCACTACATAAAAATTTTTTGAGTATGGAATGTACTCATTTTATTTTCATCATAGATTGCAATTCTAATGTAGTTGTAAGATGATTATTTTTTTTACCTAATATGTTGCAACAATGTTTGTGTCTAATGTTACGTTAGTTGCAAATTTGTTACACCGATTGAAAAATTTGCTTTTGAACCATATTGAATGAGCCTTCGAATTCCGAAATCACTATATCGACTGCTTAGATCGAATACCTCGTAACCCACAATTTTTTTTCTCCAAAAAACATGGGAAAAATCTATTTTTAAAAAAATCAAAATTGTCTACCTATTTCATTTTTTGGAGGAAAAACTCTTTCATTTATTTTAAAAGTAGAAAATTTTGACTTTTTTGAAGAAAACAGGTTCCCATTTTCAGAAGGAAACGTTAGTAGGGGAGGGGATCTTATCCTGGGAGGGGGTCAAAATTTATTCTCTTCAAAAAAGATTTCAATTTTCTTGAAGTTTTTATCTGAAAAAAATCCTCAATTTTTTGAGAAAAAAAAAAAATGAAAAAATTGATTACCTTTCTCAGAAAAAGTAGGTAAGTTGTGTAAGGGAAAAATATTTTATTCATTCGTAGAAAAAACTTCCTCGTTTTTTTGTGGTGGGGGTGGCAACCGTAATTTATTTTTGAAAAAAAAAAGATTGAAAAATTTCTTAACTAATTGTAAGTAAAAAAATTCTTGATTTAAAAAAATGAAAATCTGTTAATTTTTTCGAAAAAAAAAATTCTTTCAGAAGGTCTCATCTTGGAGAGGAATCTGATCTTTTTGTAGAAAAATTCCTCAACTTTTTTGAAGTGAGACAATTTGAGTTTTCTTGGAATAAGAAATATTTCAATTTTTTATTTGTAGGTAGGTAAACATTTTTTGAAAAAAAAATCGATGAAATAAAAAAAGAGGAAAGTCTTTTATTTTTTTGTAGGAAAAAATTATTTTTTTGGTGAGAAAGGAATCAATTTTTGGAGTAGAAATTTTCAAATTATTGTCTTTTCAAATCATTGCAACACACAATCTTTTCTGTTGATTTTTGAATAAAAATAATGAATTAATAAAAGAAGAGGAAAATCTTTTATTTTTTTGAAGAAAATTTTTTTCATTTTTTTGAGAAAGTAAGAAGTAGGTAAAATTGTTTTTTTGGAGTTGAAAATTTTCAAATTGGTACTTTTTAAATTATTGCAGGACAAAACCTGTTAATTATTTTTTTGAAAGAAAATTTTTAGGGTTTTTGCCTTTAGGCTATTGTGTTATTTTTTTCTTCTCCGTGTTTTCAACACATAGCCAATCAGCGATCCGCGTTTTGTAATTAGCCAATGCGCGTTCGGTATTTAACAAATAAGTAGGTGTTCAAATAACAACCTATCATATGTAGCCAATGAGTATTTTTCGCGTGTAATTCAAAAATAATGAGAGATTCTTCATAATTTTCAACACATAGCCAATCAGCGTTTTTCATTAAATTCGCGCTTATTTCAAAATGAATTCATCGACGTTGCATCATTGATTGGAACGAAAAATAATTTATTTAATTATTGTGCCAGACAAGGCAATTAAATTTTAAAAAATAAAATTACTCGATCTCATTTTATTTAACCTGGACCCTGATCATACTTAATAATTTAGCATAATTAATAATACCTATACCTGAGAGAACTAAAAAAAAAACATACTTTATTCAAAATTAATTATGTATCGTAACTCGTAAGATTGCCCAAAATTTGTAAAGTATCCATTCATTTTTTTTCATTCATTTTTTTCCTTATTCAGTGATGAAATTTAATATTTTTTTACTTCTATGAGTTCTATGAACAAAAACAGAAATATTAGAACTAGAAGAAAATAAAATTTCATAAAAACAATATCAAGTAGCTGGTATTGAAAATTTTAAAATTTTTAATTGAACAATAATAGAAAATACAACTTTGAAATTCAAAATCATAAAGCACAAATTTGTGTAATTTTTATTAATGAAAAATAAATCTTAATTCTTTCACAAATTGACGAAATATGAAACAAAAATAATTATTTGTCAAAAAACAAAAGCAAAAACCCTCTTACAATGAGCACATAGCTCATTGCTTGTTACAATTTTATTTTTAATAAATTGAAAATTAATTAATTTTTTCGGAGAAAACAGTTATCTGGCAGGGAGCTCATCTGATAGAGGGACCTCACCTTTTTGGAGAAAAAATTCTTAAACTTTTTTGGAATGAGAAAATTTGAATTTTCTCGGAATAAGAAATATTTCAATTTTTTTATGTCATTGTCAGCCGGAAGAATTTCTCAAGTTTTTATTCATAAACTTTTTTAGAAAAAAAATAATGAAATAAAAAAGAGAAAAATCTTTCATTTTTTTGAAGAAAAAATTTCTCATGATTTTTATTTTTATTATTTTTTTTTTTGCAGAAAAATTTTATTTTTTGGAGAGAACGTAATTAATTAATCTTTTGGAGTTGAAAATTTTCAAATTGATACTATTATAATTTATTATCTTTTCAAATTATTGCAGAACAAAATCTGTTGATTTTTTTCAAATTAAAATTTTAAAAAATTTTGAGGATGAAAATTTTAACTTCTTACCTACTTGCTTTTAAAAAAATCTGAATCTCAATTCAAATTTGTTTGGGGTATTTTTTTTAGAAATTTTTTTTTGGAGAAAAAAATTCGTCATTTTTGAAGTAGAAAAAATTTTCAATATTTTTTGGATTGCAGAAAGAAGAATAGAATTACGAGATATGACCAGTGATGCCGGAACGTAACGATAACGGTAACAAAAAACGAAAAATAACGGAATTTTTTTCGTTACAAGTAATGGAACTGTAACGGAACTTTATTTTTGAACAAAACTTGTGTAACGAAATAATAACGTTACAATGTTACGTAACAAATAACGAAAAAATTTCGTTACGTTCCGTTACTTTTTTTCGTTATTTTTTTCAGTTTTTTTTGTATTGCCTGCACTGCGAACCGCAGAAAATGTTCTTTTGGTTCGTTGTAACTCTTGAAAAATCTTAATTTCACTTACACTTATGTGTAGGTACTATGGTACTGCCAGGCCCTTGTAAAGTTATTTTTTCAATTAACGTTATTTTTTTCGTTCCGTTCCGGTTTTTTTTTGTTACACCGTAATTTTTTCAGAAAGTAGGTAGCAACACCTCCAAACTTGTATTATTTTCTTCTTAGTTCTTGATGTTTATTTTATTCTATTGGACTTGATAGTTATTAATTTACATTGAAAAATGAAGATAGCAATTTTTTTATGATTTCTGGCAGAGCTGGGGCGACTCACCTATGTTGAGAGTCCGATCCTTTGGTCGCGATTCTTTGATAAATAAATTTTCGACTCAGTGAATCGCGATTCTCTGCTTATGTTTATCGGATTCTGAGTCCGGCTCTTCTGGCTTCGACTCTCTTACGACTCTTTTTTTCACTCTCTTACGACTCTTTTTTCACTCTTTTACGACTCTTTTTTCCACTCTCATACAACTCTTTTTTGGAATTTTAGACTCTATCCTCCGCGTTTGGTGTGTTCTTTCTCAAATTTGATTACGATTTTCAAGTTTTGATGATTTTTTATCCATAATTAGTCCAGTAATTTCAAAATTTTCTCAAAACCACCATCACCATAACCAATTGGGTCTCAATTGGTTTTCTTCCCTGGTCGAAACTAAAAAAACTAATGAAAAAACATTCTTCTCCATAAAGGCCAAAGTAAGAAAATAATGAAAATATTGGTATTAATCAATGCATAATTGCATAGCAGTAAAGTTACGACTTTTGTGGGAATAATGGAATGATCTTAATTCTATTTCTCAAAATTTGTTAATGAGCAGTTGATTTTTGTTCTTTTTCGACTTTTTCACATTAAAATAATTAGAAAAATTGTATTATTTGAAATAAATTGAAAAAACAACGTAAGAATTATTGATATTGAACAAAAAAAACGAGGGAAGGAGTCGCGATCTTGAAAAGGAGTCGCAAGGAGTTGCAAATTAAGAGTCGCACGTGTTTGAAGTGAACGACTCTCGAGGAAGAGTCGGATTTTTGCGATTCATTAAAGTGAGGAGTCGAACTCGAGAATCGAACTCTGAATCATTCATTGCGACTCTTACGACTCACTTCATCGATTCCGAGTCGCCCCAGCTCTGATTTCTGGCTATTTCGGAAAAAATTACGTTGTAACGAAAAAACCGGAACGGAACGGAAAAAATAACGTTAAATGGCCCTGGCGGTACCATTTTCGTTCCAAGTAACGTAACTAATAACGAAATTCAGAATTTTTAGTTACAGTAACGGAACGAATACCGTAACGGAAAAAAAAAATCGTTACTGACATCAATGGATATGACTCGGTAATTTCAATTTTTGAATCTACAAAATCCCGCCAAAATATAGATAGGTACTTGGCACAGTTGTCAAATAATCTACCTAACGCGAAGCTTAGCTCCAAAGCTTGTACAAAGTGGCAACGTAGCGTCGCGAAGCGCTATCATTATTATCAGACCAACCACAAAACGAATGGCCATAGCTTGGGTAAAGTTTAAGTTCTAGCTTTAGCATGGATAAAGCAAAAGATAGAAAAGAAAGTTTACATTTAATTCAACTTGTACGTGATAATCCCTGTATTTGGGATCGTACACATGCATTACATAATAATGCCGATCATGTTAAAGCAACATGGATGAACATTGCTGAACAACTCGATTATACTTGTAAGTATAACTTTCCTTAACAATTTTCTCTTTATCGCAACCAGTAAGTCCGTTAGATTTATTCTATATCCATTATACCTAGTTACCTACTTGTATAATAATCTACCTTTATCGACCATCTTATTAATTGAAGTATAGCGAGATGCAGATAGGTACTCACTCATTGTTTTGTATTGATTTTACAGTAGAAAAAACCAGAGCAAGATGGAAGAACTTACGAGACTCGTATCGATTGCAATTGTACAAAAAAATTGAAGCAATAGAAAATAATGATACAAAAGAAGCCGAAATATCGTGGCCTCTGTTTGACGAGATGTCATTTTTGGAAGAACACATGTACCGGAAAACCTTCCCAAAGAATAAAAGGAAATCATCAAAGTTGGAACATACGGAAAATATTGATATCGAAAGAGATACAAGTATTAGACATATTGAAATGGTAACCGTGGATGACTTCGATACATCAGTTCTAGATTATTTAAATCAAAGTGATTCGCAAAATTCAAATGCTCCTCGTAAGAAACCGTCTATCGTAGTTCATTCGAATAGATCATTCACCGATCCTTTAGAAGACGAAGATAGATGCTTTTTTGACAGTCTTTTACCATACATGAAGCTTTTACCGCCCAAAGATAAAATGCTGTGTCGAATGAGAATACAAGAAGTTATTTTTAGTATTGCATTTCCTGCGGGGAAAAGAGGAGACAGCAGCCAGCCAGGTAATTTTGATGCTCAAACTTGACCTATCCAAATTTTGCATTATCAAAAATTCGTACGAATTGATTAATATGGTTTGGGAATTGAAATTTAGATTATTATCTTTGCTATTATTCTTATTGATATTTAGGTGAACAATATGGACATGAGGTTAAAGAGTGTAATTATTTATTTTTTATTTTTTAGGAAGTACTACGTAACCGCAAGGACATCGTTGAATCGTTTCAAACGGTTCTGAATTCAATTTTAATCACGAGGAAGGACCAATTACGAACACAAGAAGATTTATAAATTGTTTTTAGATGTATTCCTGTTTGAATATTTCATACCAATCATTTGTTTTATTACTTAAAATGGAAGTTTTTTTTTTTTTTTTTAATTTACTGTTCATTTACGTATTGTGATGCCTAAGAATATGATTTGTAATTTTTGAAGATAATTTTCTTATATTTACGAAGTCGTTTTTTATTAGATTTTTCTTATCGATATATTTAGTACTTAACTCATTTTCAGAAGTGCCTTTTTGTTGCATAAATTCCTCAAGTTTAAAAATTAATTTTATTAGTACCTTTGATAAAATCTTTCTAATATCAGATCGAGTTTTTTTTAAGTTATATTTTCTGTTCAGATAATATGAATATTAAATTATTGTCTTTTTTTCCTTTTTGAATTTATAAAATAATAATTATACTTAATGGTTTAACGTTAGTATCAAAATGTACTCCGATCACAAAACAATATTCAACGTCGAACAATTCGACAGAAACCCGTGTAATTTATTTTTCAAAAAATTAAAACCTTTTCTACTTTTTGATAAACTTATTGGTATTTGTAGTATGAAGATTTTTGTTAATTTAAATTCGCTGACTCTCGAACGAAACAATTTTTGTGTAATATTCGCCATCGTTGTACGTATCGGATTAAGCATTTATAGTGTAATGAAGTCGATTTGCGATAAACAATTAGATATCGAAGAATGTTTGACAAACGCGAGCAATATTTTAGCAACTGTGTTGTGTCTACATACGGACAAAATATTAGTGAAAATGATTTTGAAAATAGAATGTAATAATGTTAATAATCGAGAACGAAACGAAAAATTTATTTATAGCGGTATTTGCATTTGCGTTGTATTAAGTATTCATTTATCGCGAGTTTTTGATTTTATTTCACCGACCTATTTGTCCGAACGTGAATTTTGCTATATGAAATTTCTCATTATTGTTTACCACAACTGTACCTGCGTTTCGATAATTATTCAGTTTTTAATTTTCATTTCTGAAATTCAAAGGCAATTTAAATATTTGAATGAAGCTATCGAAACAACCTTAGTGAAAACAGTAGTTACAGAAAATAATATCGAAATTTGTCGAAATCTTTACGAAGAATTGATTTGTGTTGTTGAAGATCTCAATTCGTCGATTGGGTTGAGATTATTAATCCCCATTGTTGCAATACCTACGGATTTATTGGCGTATTTTTATCGGTTTGTTTTTGAAAACAAATGGAGATTGTCGATTTTGGATTTTTCTATGTTGATTATTTATTTCTTCGGAGTGCATAGCATATGTTCTGCTGGGTCGAGAATGAAGAAAATGGTAAATTTATTTTGTATACAATTACTTAGGTACTCGTTGTATTGAAATATTTTCATAAAATGTGGTTGTGATACTTATATTATGGAGAGGGAAAACTTATCCAAGGATTTTTTTCATTTGTGTGTGTAGAGTCACGAAACTTTCAAAGTCCTTAGTTCGATTTCTGTCATGGGGTTAAGTTCAAGGACTCATTTAACAGTCGAGTATTATATTATTATATTCTCATTGCACGATTACCAAGTGTGATTTATTTACAAGAATTTGTTTTATTTACCTGCTTATTCGTTTTTTTTCAGATTAAAGTGTTTCAAGAACATATCTGTGCAAGACCGGTTGAGATCAGTGCTGCTGGATTTTTCAACGTTGATAAACAGCTGATAACATCTGTAAGTAGTTGGCTTGGATTTCATTTATTGTTAGTGCGATGTAGTTTTTAATTACAAAATCGTGATTATAACATTAATTATTATGAGTTTTCGAATGATAGATGGAACTTGTTTCTACATTTTGAAATAGTTGGGTCGATGTCTGACAAAATGTCTAAAAGTCATAAAAAATTTTAAAAAGTCAATAAATTTATAAAAAAAATTCCAAGTTTTAAAATGTCTAAAAGTCATCTTTCTAAAAAAAATTTCAAGTTTATAAAAATGTCTGAAAAAATGTTTGAAAGTCATCTTTCTAAAAAATCTCAAGTTTCAAAATGTCTGAAAGTCATCTTTCTAAAAAAAATTTCAAGTTTCAGAATATCTGACAAAATGTCTAGAAAATGTCTAAAAGTCATAAAATTTCAAAAAAATTTACAAGTTTCAAAATGGTTGACATAATGTCTAAAAAATCAAATTTATTAAAAATTTTCCAATTTTTTTTATGTCATCCAAACCTAACCTAATGTAACCTAACCTAACCCAACTGTCGGATTTTCCTGTCGTTTTTTTCCATTTTGGTCTCCGTAAAAGCATAATAAACAAATAATAAATTAATCAAGAAATGGGGGGAAATCGTAAAAAATAATTACTTGGTACTGTGAAAAAAATAAAAAATTACTGTTGTTCAAAAAATCTTATTATGTATCCATAGTATTAAAAAAAAAAAATTAAAACGGCAAAAAAATTCTTACGTATGTTGAAAATTTTTCTTTTGATAAAAACGCCTCCCAGTGCCTATTTTCGAGAGAAAAAAATTGAAAATTGAAAAAAATCTTTACTTATTTTTTGAAAAAATTTGTTATCAAGTTTGTTTGTGTAAAAATTGAAAACAAAATTAATGAATAAAATGTATCCTAAATCTTCAGAGAAAAGACTGTTATTAAAAAACTATATGATTCTCTTGAAAAATTTTCTTTCGATCAAGAAATCTCAGCGTGAATTTTTTAAAACAAAAATAAAATAAAGAAAAAAAAAATTAAAAAATTGAAATAAAAATCTCAGCAAATTTTGTGCGCGTAAAATTTTTTAAAAATATTCTTATTCTGAATTTTAAGAAGAAATACAAAATTTGATAGAATATTGAAATCAGGTAATTATTAAATTAAATTTTTTTTTCAATTGGATCAATTTTAAATGTTTGATGAATTTTTAAAATTTTCAAAATTCGATAAAAATTTGAAATATAATGATTTAATGAAAATTGATAACTTTTAAATTTCATTATTTTGAAATTAAATCAATAGGTTGGTTAGGTTTTCAAAAAAAATTTTTGCGACCATATCTATTCAAAAAGTGAAATTTAACGTTAAATTTAATGTAACAATGGTTCTGCCTATGAGAAACGAAATTCCAACACGAACTACCGACTCAGATTTCCAATCGCGTTACATCTTTCTAATTGATAAATTCGAAAAGACGACAGGCGAAGGCGAAAACAAGCTCACAATGAGAATGGCTATCACCATAGAAATGAATTAAACTTATCCACTTCGACGTAACTGCGCCTAGTTTCCTTAGAATGGAAAAGGATTACTGTTTATCTTGATAAATATGAAATATTACAGTAATTTAGAAGGTCGAGATAACCCAGCCGAATACACAAGCTGAGGAAGATGGTGAATAATTCAATATGTTATGAATACATTAGAAGGCTTTACTTTAGGGGTATGCGTTATTTTAAGCGCCTGCCTCTCGTTATACGGCCACCACCGTGTACATCGGTGTATAATTCACTGCGTTTGTATTTAATACACGCGTATATATACCACGTCTATTACGTTGACCCCTAACCTAACTTTACCAAAAACTGTGACCGCCAGAGCTTATGTGCGCGATGACCAAATTAAAATTCCAGTATTTTATGGATGTTTCAACCTGCGCTGTGGTACGAAGCGGTTACCATTCGATGATAATATTCGAATTTGGTTCCTCATAATTCCAGACTGAAGTACCTGGGCCTATCTTTGTATCATTAATTTGAATTTGAACTGCATGCAAAAACGTATACAGGGTGTTTCATAGCTGACTGAGCTCCCTCCACAAAGTGAATAGACAACCCATAAAGAACAAAAAAATATCAACTTATCAACATGTTGCCCATCTTGAAAATTTGAGTTGGGAAACGAAAATTTAATCGAGAAAAAATAATTTTTGATTAGGTAAATGAATAGTACTCAAAAAATTCGTTTTTTTCGTTCTTAACATTTTTTGCCTATCTTTGAAAATGAAGGCGCAAGAGAGCTTTAAACTTGAAAAAACAGGGTTTTCAATTTTCAAAGCTCTATAACTCCTTCATTTTCATAGATAGGCAAATTCTTCACATAGGAAAAGTCATGAATTTCTCAAAAAAATCTCTGTAAGTCATGAATTTTACTCTTTGAAATCATGAATTTTCGATAATATTACCTGGGCAAAACTATACAAATTCGCCTAAATGTGGAATTTTTTCAAACTATTGCATCATTCTCAAAAAAATAAATAGACAAATAAAAATAAAAATGCATAAAACATTGTGATTTCTCTGAAGAAAAAAATTATTTTTTTGAATTTTTTTCAGGGGAAAAGAAATCTATCTTTTTTTTTGTTGATAAAATCTTCATTTTTTCTTGTATTAAAAAAAAAGAAGAATTTTGTGGAATGGAAAGGAAAATGAATTTTTTGATACAAAAAATTTTAAAAATTATATTGGAATAAAAAAATTTTCACGCCACTCCTTCCCGTGTAGCAATTGTCGACATCGACATTTATGTCGACAAAATTCAGACACATTTTTTTCTCGGTTAACGATGAATTAAAAATGATATTTGAGATTTAAAGTAATGTTCTATGTTAAACATAACTGTTCAATCAAAATTTTTGAATTTTTCTCAGTATTTTCCTATAATTTAGAAAACGTTGTTTTTCTACATAGACAAGTCGATGTAAAAATCGATACTCGATAAACGCATCGACATTTATGTCGACAATTTCTGCCAATTAAATTTACAAATTTTATATCTAAAAAGAACTAAAAACAATTAATAAGAACATTTTAAGCTCAGGAATAAATAATTTTTGAAAAAATCACAAAATTTTCTTATTTTTCAAAGTTTTGAATAATACAACGACTTGTCGAGTTATTGTCGACATAATTGTCGATGGTCGAATAATGCATCGACTTCACTGTCGACAGTATCGACCAGAGGAATTTTAAGTCGAGATAGTGTCGATGTGATTGTCGAGGGTCGAATAATGCATCGACTTAACTGTCGACAGTGTTGACCAGAGGAATTTTAAGCCGAGTTAATGTCGATCTAATTGTCGAGGGTCGAATAATGCATCGACTTGACTGTCGACGTCTTGAGGGTGATTGCGATACTCGCAGATAAAGTGTGTTGTGAATTAGTACATAAGGTATAAGAATCATCTCTATGTTAGTTGGACACTCGCATGTGTCCAGCTACAAAGGTGGCCTCAATGCCGCATATTTGACAAAAAATGTCGAAATGTTGGCTTGAACACTATTTTTGGTGTCATTTTAATATACACTTATATTGAATATTTGAACTTAGCATATTTTTCCAAATCTCACCATTGCAAATGTCGATGTGGATGTCGATATAAATGTCGACACATCGAAATCGGTCACTTTTCGATCGTACATGTCGACACGATTTTGGATGGTTTGTCGAGCTTATTATCGACAAACCATCCAAAATCGTGTCGACATGTACGATCGAAAAGTGACCGATTTCGATGTGTCGACATTTATATCGAAATTAGCATCGACGTTGCTACACGGGTTATGTAGTTGCTGTACAAAGCGTATAAAAAAATTCTTAATTTTTTTGAAGTAAAAATAGTTTTAAAGTGAAAATACTTTTCGAAATCTATTGGAGTAGGTAAAATCTCAATTTTTTTGATTATTTTTTTTGGGGGGAGGGAGGGGGGGGGGGTCTCTGTTTTTGGAGAAAAAGTTCTCATTTTTTAGAATGCATAAAAAAAAAATTAGAAACGAATTTTTCGGTAATAAAATTTAAAAATTGTTTTGGAATAAAAAAGTATTACTATACAGGGTGGCCCGGATGTCATCCTACAAAAAAAAACCATGTATTCTATACATGAATACGAGTTGAAAAGTTATGTACAAAAAATTTGTCAAGTCCTTAGTTGAGGAGATATTCGCTCCTCAAAATGGAGTTTTTCTCACCTTAATTTCCCTATCTTGGCGTCTGTTTGGAAAATTAAATTTTTCTAATAATTTCCTTTGATTACTTATCATTTCAAAAAATGTTTTTGAGCAAAATTGTTTTTGTGAACCGAAAATTAAAAGATGCACTACAGCATCATTTTATAAGCGGCAACGCTGTAAGGTACTTGTATGTTAGTCACCGTTCAACATTCCAAAACCCAACGTTAATTATTTTGTGAGCGCCAACGCGCGACGTTGCCACTTTTCTACACTCTTTAAATGCCCATATCTCCTCAACTAATGACTTACGAACTTTTTTGTACAGAACTTTTCAACGTGTATTCATGTGTAGTATACGTGGTTTTATTATGTCGGGTGACATCCGGGCCACCGTGTATATATATTTTTTTGAAATAGAGAAATCTCAAATCTTCAAAAGTGGAAATTTTTTCGGATGAAGAAATTTCAGGAATAAAAAATTTTCAATAATCTTTTCTTTTTTTTTTGAAGAAAAAATCTTGGGTATAAAATTTTCTTATACCTATGAAGAAATTTTTTAAAGTTTCTGTGGAAAAGTTTCTTAATTTTTTCTTTGTAAAGATAAAAATTTGTTTCATTTTTGAAAAAAAAAACTTGACATTTTTTTCATAAAAATTCTTCTATAATAAGTAAAAAATCTCATTTTTTTTCTTTTCTTTGATAGTAAAATAAATAAATAAAAGATTTTCTAAACTTTGGACAAAAAAAAAACATGGGAAAAATGGTTAAAAAAATTTTTAGGAGAATTTTTTGCGTTCGAATTTTTCGTTTTTTTCCAGGAAAAAAATCATTCTTACATTACAACATGAAAACAATGTCAAGCATCCTACTTTTAGGGATTGAAAATTCATTTTAGCTTTTGTTTTGAAATTGTACAGTTTTTTGCCCGCCATGTTTCTTCCAAGTTACGCTTATGCCGTTATGCCGGAGAAGCCTCTGGAAATGTAGAAATATTGTACATGAAAAAAGTCATGAATTTTCAAAAATAAAAAATAAAGTTAGACACCCTGAAAATGAAGGACTACAGAGCTTTGAAAATTGAAGAACCTGTTTTTTCCAAAGTTTCAAGCTCTCTTACGCCTTCATTTTCAAAGATAGGCAAAAAATGTGAATTAGGCAAAAAATGTCGAGAACAAAAAAGTAAGTGTATTTTAGCATAGTATAATATGCTTTTACAGAGACCGAAATGGAAAAAAATTATCCAAAATCCGACCCAAAAATCCAACACCAATTGGGTTAGGTTAGGTTAGGTTCGGATGAGATAGCTCTATTATCGTCGAAGTAACAAGTCGTGTTTGCCTGCGTTCAATTTTCTAATGTGAATAACTTCGCGAAAATCCCAGCTAGAAAGCTGGAATTTGTTTTGTTTTGTGTTATAAAACATCCGGCATCAATGTAAATTATTTATAAACTTTGTCTTGTTAAACTTTCCACTTTAACAAGTGGGACACGAGCCGGAGCCGGTCCGGAGTTGTCCGCCAGTGTACAGTGGGCCACTATGGCCAACCAAACAAACTCTTTACCTAATCTCGGGGGCAAACCCCCTGACAAAACTTTTGAAAACGACCAAATGATTGTTGACATCATCGAAAAAGACATCGTCGACGAATGGTCCACCGAAGAAAGTAATCCAGACAAAAATTCCGTTAAAATCCACGACGTCAAAGAAAATAAAGGAGTCAAGAGACATCGTTCTGATTCCCGTCAATCGTCAAACCAAGCGCTATCCAAGCACGCCAAACTTATCAAGGATGATCTCCTTGCGTTAACCGAACAAGTCAAACTGCTTCCTGAAAACGACGCTACCAAGTTAGTACTAGAAACCATTGGCGAATGCTCATGAAAATGGGCTGGGTCAAAATCGGTTGGTCGAATTGTAAAGTTTATAACCAAGTCCGTCCTCGTCGTTGTAACAATTGCTCAGAGTTTGGCCATGTCAACTCTAAGAAATATCCGTGTTCGAAACCGAAATACACTGCAGGTAAAGACGATAAGGTCTGTCCCGCGTGTGTAGCTCATAACAAGGGAAAAGGTCTCAAAGCCTTTGACCCAAACCATCATGTCTTTGATAAAGACTGCCCAAAATTTAAAGTCATGGTTGAAAGAACCAAATTGGCTACCGATTACATATCTACCCCGACTTCGACTCCTGCGATTCGTTCGTAGTTTTTTATACCGCGTTATGCGCGTAGAGATTTATCCAATAATGTAATCTTGTTGAGATTCGTTCGTCAACATGATTCGTAAGTCTTAACTCAACTGTTAAGTCTCAATTCGTTACCACAAATACCTAACAATGACTTCTTTCCTTAACTGACTAAAATAGTCACTCCCCCCCCCCCTCCCAATGACCCTAAACGTACTACAAATAAATTTAAACCGTTGTAAAGACGCCCAACACCAATTAAATAAAATTCTAGAGGAGGAAGAGATAGATGTTGCTATAATCTCTGAACCCTAAGTCAAAACTTAATATCTCAAATTATAATACTTACTCCAATCAAAAAGCCTCAATTGCAATAAACAAAAATATTTCTCACGTATATATTCCAAACTCTAAATCTTGAAAATGTAACACACATCAAAATTAATGATCTCGACCTTTTCTCTGTATACTTCTCACCAAACCGAGACGAAAAACCAAACTTAATAGCCTTAAATGTCTTAATCAAAAAATTTAAAAAATTGATAATTGCTGGTGATCTAAACTTTCATTCTAAAACCTTCAATAGTAATAAAGACAAAAAACAAACTGAAAGAGACTAAAACTTTGAAAATTTTATTCTACAAAATAATTTAACCATTAAAAACTACGACACACATACTTATTTCAAAAAATTCAATAATTATACAAGTATATTAGACTATACTTTAACAAACAAACCAAATTTAATTTCCGAATGGAAAACATTACCAAAAGACTCACTTTCTGATCACATCTTCATCAAATTTAAACTAAACTTAGAAACCAATCTAAACAAACCAAATTTTCAAAGATATAATAACGACTTACTAAAAGAAAAAATAGAAAAAATTGAATTTCCTGAATTCTTGGCTAACACCCCAGACGAATTAGAAAACTACCTTAAAAATTTTACTAAAATAATAAATGAAGCACAATCAGAAGCTACAATTGAAACAAAACCCAAGAAGAGTACACTCAACTGGTGGACCCCTAATCTTGAAAAACTTAAAATTCAAACAAACTACGCTTATAATAAATATAAAAAGCCTATTAAAAACCCTAATATTCTTGATCTAGATAAACAACTATTTAAAATTAATTACGATAAAATTAAAAAAGAATGTAAAGAGGAAATCAAAAAATTTAAAAAAATAGCCTGGCAAAAATTTTGTACCAAATCAAAAATTTGGCAACTCCCATATAAAATAGCAAACAATAAAATAAATGAAAAAACAAACATTCCCCCACTAATAGATGAAGCAAAAAATGAACTAATAGAAAATGAAGATGAATATATCAATTTATTATTAAAAGATAAATTCCCAGATCCTCCCCAACAAAACTTGCCTAACAATCATTCTGTATCAGATATTTTCCCTGACAACTTTATCCCCAAAGAGTTTCCACAGGCAACAATAGAACAAATTAAGAACATAATTAAACCATTAAATAATAAAAAAGCACCAGGCCTGGACATGATTGACAACAAAACTCTAAAATTATTAAATATTTACCACCATGAATTATTACACAAAATTATCAACAAATGTTTATCACTAAATTACTTCTCAAATATATGGAAAACTGCCAAAGTAGTATTACTATTAAAACCTAATAAAGACCCAACTTTAACAAATGCATACCGACCTATTTCACTCTTATCCACATTTGGTAAACTCTTGGAAAAAATCATACTAATTCATATCAATAATCACGATAAAAAACACAAAATAATCTCAAATAATCAATTTGGTTTCGTCCCAAAAAAGTCAACAGAAAAAGCTGCTTTCAAAATTATCAACTACATTAAAAATGTCAAAAAATTTAAAAAACATAAATTTGTATCAGTAACAAGTCATGATATTTCAGGAGCCTTTGATAACATATCTCATAATTATTTATTCAAAATGCTAAAATATTACAAATTCCCAAAATACTTAATTAACATACTTATAACTTATTTTATGAATAGAAAAGCTTTCTATTCTCAAAATGGTAAAAATTTTGAAAGAATAATTAAAAGAGGTGTTCCTCAAGGATCATGTCTGGGCCCAACGCTATGGAATTTGGCAATCAACAGGACGCTAGAATTACTTTCAAGAAAAAAGATTAAAAATATAGCATATGCCGATGATCTAATAATTCTAATTCCCTCCGATGACATTCATGAACTCAAAATTGAAACTAATAAAACGTTGGCAAATATTAACGATTACTTAACTGATGCAGACCTAAAATTAAACCTTAAAAAATGGACCTACACTATTTTCTCCCACCTACACCCTAATGACTATAAAATTCCAAAAATCAAAATTAAAAACACAGTCCTGCAACATGTAACCTCCTTTAAATATTTGGGTATATACATAGATGACAAACTAAATTTTGAAAAACACTTCGAACATCTATATAGTAAATCAGTTAAAACCTTGCAAAGACTTACATTAATATGTCAAAATACCTGGGGCCAAACAAATTGGGCACGAAAAATTATGTACAAAGCAACTATTGACTCTATTTTTAAATATTGCTCATCTATCTTTTTACGTGAAATTCTTAAACTCAAAAAAATCAAATAGCTAGGAAAATACAAAGACTATACTCTATTAATATAATCCGAGCATATAAAACCATCTCCTACGAAGCTGCTTTTACACTTTCAAAATCTATCCCCCTAGAATATGAAATTATTATCAGAAATTTGAGATATTTTGCCCAAAATAATTTAACACTTCCTGATCTTACTTATCTCACTCACGTTAAACTTCCTGAAATTCAAAAAGTAAATGAAAAAAGATACAACATAAAACTTTTCGAACCTCAAAATTTATTAAATCTAAATGTAGGAGAACAAATAAATTACAACATAATAGAAGATAATAACATTTCGATCGATAAATTAAAAAATTACCTAAAAACTTGGGCCATCTTAAATTTTCAAATCGAATGGAATTCTACAGAAAAAGCCGAAATAACCAGGGAACTCATTCCAAATCTAAAAAATTATTATGACTCCAATTTCGAACCAAACTACAATATTTCTCAAATTTTTACATCTCACGGCAACTTCCAATCATACCTATACAAAATTAATAAATCACAAACCGAAAACTGCCACTGCGGTAGTCTTTTTCAAAATTCCGGACATCTACTTTTTACCTGCCCAACTTTAGAAAACGAAAGAAACGAATTTCTCGGCTCTCTTGACGATAATCTATTAGATTTAAAAAATAAATATTATACTCCGGCCTTCGAAAAATACTGTACCCAAATCATGAAAAAACAATACGAAATTTACCGTTTTCCATAGTTTTTCTCAAATATCTCGACCAAATTTAAACTGACAAACTTAAAAATAGCACCATTGAATTCCCCTCAAAAAACCGAGTCTTTTGAAATTAAATATACTATTTTATAAATATTAATAAAATATTAGTTAATAATTTAATTTAATTTTAAGTTAATTAAAAATTAATTATTTTTAATAAAATAATAAAAAAAATGAAAATTCAAATTAAATCAATAAAATGTCAATATATGCATATTATTTTAAATTCTAAATTTATTGGGTTTAAATTTTTTATTTTTAAAATTTTTTATATAAAAATTATAATTAAACCTATAATTAGTAAGTTGTACAAGTTGTACGGGCCGCCCCCACGTTAAGTCCCCATCCGGATTGTCCAAAAAGGTTTAATAATTAAGTCTTAGATATAATTTAATTACCCCCCCTTCCGCGGCAGTTCCTGATAAACCGAAAGGTCAAGGGCTGTCGTGTAAGGGCTTACTGTTCCCCATAATTCAAAATAAACTTCCCCCACCAGGATTCTGGATTGGGGTACCAATAAAAAAATGAAAAATAAAAAATAAATTGATTTTTTAAACATTATGTCAGACATTTTGAAAGTTGTAAATTTTTTTGAAATTTTATAACTTTTAGACATTCTCTAGACATTTTGAAACTTGGAAATTTTTTTAGAAAGATGACTTTCAAACATTTTGTCAGACATTTTGAAACTTTTTTCAGACTTTTTAATTTTTTTAAAAAATAAATTTTATGACTTCTGAACATTTTGCCAGACATTTTGAAACTTGGAATTTTTTTTAGAAAGATGACGTTCAGACATTTTGTCAGACATTTTGAAACTTGGAATTTTTTTTTAGAAAGATGACTTTTAGGCTTTTTGTCAGACATTCTGAAAAAATTGAATTTTTTTAGACTTTTTAATTTTAAAATAAATTTTATGACTTTTGGACATTTTGAAACTTGGAAGATTTTTTAAAAATTTTAGGACTTTTAAGCTTATTGGTCAGACATTCTGAAAAAATTGAAATTTTTTCATTTTCATTAGGCTTTTTTTTATTATACTTTTTAGATTTTTAAATTTCCATGGAAATCAAATATTCGTGACTTCTTAGACATTTTGTCACGGAGTAAAAGCATAATATACTATGTTTCATACTTTCAAACGTAGTGTGGAAACAGACGCCGAGTTTTAGTACATATTCATTTACCTATCAAAAATTATTTTTTCTCGATTTAATTTTCCCTTGTCGCTTCAATTTTCAAGATAAGCAACTTGTTTATAAAACCTTTTTTATGTTTTAAGTTATGGGTTGCCTATTCACCTGGTGGAAGGAGCCTGAGCTATGAATCACCGTGTAAACCTGTTGTGATATCGTGGATACGAGTGTGTGTTGTCCTCGAGCTCGACTATGGATAGTAATTTTCAATTCAATGAGGATTTAGGTACAGGCACGAAAAACCTAAGTGTGGAGAAAAATTTCGCTTACGCCATCAATCATTTTGGCAGCAAATGTATTTGGTTGGCCTGTTTTCTGGTTCAAGTTGACAATGTTACGATGTTGGCGATGTCATTGTATTTTAGGAAGAATTCATCATTAATGACTTTTATGTGTGTTTTGCAGGTATTGTTGGCCATAACCACGTATTGTACGGTAATATTGCAGATTGTCAACAAGAATTGAGTAAACGCTGATAAAGAGGATTATTGGTCGTTTAACTGCCGACTGCATGTTAAACCGCATTTCACGCAACGTTGATTTACTTTTGCTGCGCGATCAATTACACGAAAACTGCGTCTATTAAGGAACGATAGGTAAGGTAAATGAGTAGGAAGTGTACGTCGGTTCGTCGGCGTCGTCATTCACTCGGCTGAAATTGTTTGGTTGAAACATAAGTGTACGTAATTTACGCAAATTTCCGCGTTCTGGTTTCGGATGGTTTTTGGAGAATTACTTCGAATGATTTTCTTCCAATTGTCTCTGTTATTTTATAGGTTGTTGTTGACACGACGAATAAATTAAATTACGTTTCTTGAACGAGAATAAAATGCGTTTTACACTTAATATTCTCGCGCAACGATAAGTTACACCAAGCTTGTAGAAAAAGTTTATAAATTTTTATGCTGGAGGAGAAAAAAGTTATGCTTATAAGGATTCCTTTCATTGAACATAGAATACAGTTCATCAATTCCCAAGTTTGCTGCTGCGCTGCGAAGTTTTAAACATTTGTTGAAAACGTGGATACTGTTAAAAACTTTCAGCTTCTTTTATTCTTTCAGCGTTAATTAAGATTCGTTGGAGCGAATATTCAATCGGAAAGAATTTATTCAAATGGAAACGGATTTTTGGCATATTTGAATAAGTATCGTCGATGTATCATTCGACATTTCTGATTTGCAGTTCTAAACCGATATGGAATTTGGTGGAAGGACGTATAATATTATTATTCGCATATAGGTCGATTTTTTTTTTAAATCGATCCCTTCAGAATGTTTTTTAAAATCAATTTACCTACTAGGTCAGTGGTTCTCAATTATTTTAACTCGTGTACCCCTTTTTGGAATTTTTTAACTGAAGTCATAAGTGATAACTGAGAACGATTTTCACAATTGAATCGGTCAAAACCAAAAGGTGGATGAAGGGGCATAAATTTTTTGTAGTAAAATAAACTGCCACCTCTTTAAAAGCCATCTTGCTTTTTAAAAAATTCTGATGTTCGAATTCGAACGATAGTTATTCAATAAAGCTGAAAAAATTTTCTCTAAAAAATTGAAAAAAAAAATTACTTTTGGAAAATTTAAATTTTTCCCCTCGAGAATATAAAAGAACCGTGAAAGATTTTTAGTTTCAAACAGAAAAATAATCATAGATTCGTGAATTTTTTCGAAAATTGGTGAAGCTTCAAACCTCGCGTATTCGCAAACTAAGCATCGCAGAGCAAAAGTGATTACAGATTCACAATCAGCGTGGTCGAATTAGTCGAAAATCGCCCTTATTTCAATTTTTTTGGAGGTTAATGTGATTTAAAGGAAGAGAAGGGGCCCAATTGAAACATTTTTCAAACTAAACTTGTAGATTGCGATCTGAAGAAATACTTTTGATCATTATAAAAATTTTGATTGGACCCCTCCTTCTCTTCTAATTTTCTATAATACTACATAAATATTAGGATGGAGTGAAAATAACAACATATCTCGGATTTCGATCGAACTCGCAGAAGTGGTTTACTTTGAGTTGAGAACCTCCCAAAAAAAAATGACTTGAACATTAAAATTTTTTAAAAAATGTATTTTTTAAAATTTTGTTTCAAAAAAATTAACAAAAATTTAAAATAATGGAATTCATTGAAAACGGTTACTCTGAAATTATATTATTTAGGTAAGTATAAGACAGTATTATTTTTTTAAAAGAAAATTTTGAAAAATTCTCATTTTGAAAAAATTGATGAATAAGATGATTCTAATTTTTTTTTAATTACTTTTTTCTATCAAAATTGAAAATTTTAAAAAAAATCATTATTTATTAAATTTTTAGTTTTAAAATTTGAAAAATTCTTTTTTCTTCTGTTTTCTAGCCGTCGCGAATCTCGCGACGGGCTTCTTCTAGTACATGCTAAAACTTGAAAAATAAGATATTGAACTACATATAATCAAGGAAAAAATTGAAAATGGCTGAAAATTGAATAGGTACCTGAAATTATTTATTTATTTTTAATATTCATTTCAATGAAGCTGTATGGTTCACACCAGTAGTTATCTTCATCCTGGTCTGGTGCTATCATTTGCCACCGTATTAATCCATCAAGTTTACCTGTTTTATTGTAGGATAAACTAGCGGTGATTGCGTTGTTTTTGTCGAAGCATGTAGCTATCCAATTGCGCTTATTTATAACACTGTTGTTATCATTTTAAAACTTTATCGAAACATATATGACAATACCCCGTGTACTCTTCTGAAAGTTTTTTACAATATATATTCGCGAGATTAGTGTGATCTTCATTCATGCAAATGGCAATTCTGGAAAACACAAACAAACATTTAGATAAAAGTAGCCTGGTATGATTTTTGAGCTAATCATTTGAAGTTGAAAGCAAATAAAAACGAGCAAGTAAACTAGTAAAATTTTTCCGAATTTTAACAACTGAAATTTTTTTACAATCAACTGCTGCCAAAAAATGCATTTTTATGAAGATTTTTACCATCATCCATTTTTTAAATTTCACCTATCACAATTAACTAAGTATACTGAATCAGCGCAAAAAATTATTTTGATGAAGTCCTCGAAGCTTTCGATGATAATGATCATTGATCAGAAATGATTTTACTCTGATTTTAATGACAATAATGATACCTACATAAAAAGTACCTAAATAAATTTTTAAAAATCACCAGAAGTAACCAATTTCATTGGAAAAGAAACAAGTTTTGCATAAACAAGATAGCCTCACTGCAAAAATTTTGCAAAAATTGCAAAAATGAAATAAAAATAATGAAATAATGATAATCAAATCAAATTTCGAACGTTTTTGGCTCTGTTTTACCAAATTTAAAAAAAAATTATAAAATAAAATTGTTTCAAAAATGAACAATCTGCTGAGGCTTTGGCCAATTTTATGAAAAAATTACAAACAACCTTGACCCCGTTTTATCAAATTCAAAAAAAATAAACTTGTTTCAAAAATGAACAATCTGCTGAAGCTTTAACCAAATTTTAAAGATGACCAATTGACCAAGAAAAAATTGTTTCAAAATAAATAAAGTGTGAATAAAAGCTAGCAAATTGGCAATTTTTGACAAAATTTCAAATGGCCTTGACCCTGTTTATGATTAAATAATAAAATTATTTCAAGTTTAAAACCCCAAATCGTGATAAGGTGATTTTCCAATTTTGAATTTTTGAAATTTGTATTCCCGTATATGCCGTCGAATGAAGAGATAGGCAAACATTTATGAAGCGTTAAACATTTATGAAGCGTTAACGAAGCGTTAACGATATCAGGATCAGGAAAATGCAATGCCCCAACGTTCACACTGTGATGAGATTGTCCAAAGTTGAAAATTAAAAGGTTTTTTTTTCCAAAACTTGGAGCTTTTTCCGCATTTTGAAGAAAAATGACGCAAATCGGAAGCGATCAGCTTTATAACGTATGAACCATCGCCGTACGATGTCGGAGTCGCCCATAATGTGAAACACATTACGGGCGACTCGTCATTTTAATAGTATAGATCATTTTAATTTATTTGATATAATATTTTTTATTTTAGTTTAGAAAATTTTCTTTAGAGAAAATTCAAATAATGAGTTAAAAAGTCTCACTGTTTACCACCATTCCCTACCCAATTCTTAAATTTTTTTACTATTCAAAAAAAATAGAAAAAATTGCAGTAATTTTGAGAACATTTTCAATTCAAAAAATTAGGGGGAAAATGAATTTGAAAATTTTGGAAAACTTTACAAAAAAATAAAATAACAAAAGAAAATACAAAAATTAAAAAGAACGAAGTGGTAAAAAAAATATTTTTATAGAGAGAACAACTGTTTCCAATTTTTCAATTAAGACTGATTCTTTCAATGATTTCAATCTTCTTCATGGAAAATTAAAAAGAGCTACATATTATTGATTCAATTCAAAAATCTTACAAAAAGTTCATTTGAAATTTTAAAAAAATATTTTTTATTTAGTGACAATCTTTTTCATTTAAGTATTTGCCCAGAAATATTAGGTAATCAATTTCAAATTAAATTAAAACGAATAAAAGGATTTTTTCAACAACTCCAGTTGAAACATGATTATGAACATGATTTTTAAAATTAAAATATTTTGAAGAAAAAAATTTTAATTTTTCAAATATTTTTTAATTGAAATAAAACCTTTTCCAAATTTTTCGATCATTTTTTTTAAAGGTACCTTAGTTAATCTGTCAAAAGAAGCATCAATTTTCAATTAAAAATATGAAATGAAAAGAACAAAAAACAGAAAATAAAATAAAATAAAAACTTGATTTTGTTTTCTCATCACTTGGTTCAAAAAATTATTTATTCAAACTTCTATAATATTTTTACGTGACAGTATTTTCTATTCATTTTTGCAAAATTGCAAATCAAAACTTTGACTCTTAATTAGAATCTCTATTACCTATTGAGAATTGCAAAAACAGGCAATTTTCTTACAATCTCATAAATATTCATACATAGGTAATTAGGTATATCTTGATTTACGTGACAAAAAGGCGAAAAAAAAATAGAAAAATTTACCTATCGTATTCACTTTCCAAGACTTGAGGTACAGTACCGGGTTGATCAGGTGGAGGTAGAATTACCCAAGGACGCTTGAGTTTATATGGTTGAGAATCGCAACTTTTTCTCATTAGAAATAACGCTACCGCGACTGCTGTAAGCACTTCCATGGAATTCTTCATTATTTTTTTGAAATATATAAACCGTCTGTCGAACAACTTGTTATCGGAACGATCACCACAAAGCACAATGATTTTAGGCTGTACTCCTATGCGATTATGTAATATATATACTACTAAATGCAAGTATTTTTATCTTTGTATTCGTAATTTCGTACAGCTGTGCAACTAAGTAAATATGTACATAGAGACAATATACGACAATTTGATATACGAAACAACGAAACACTTGATAATTGTTTACAAAGTAGTGAAACCCCGAAATATCATACTTGTTAGTTAGCGACACAACGCACGTGTCTCGAACAAACTCGTTTTACAAAGAAGAAATCTCAAAGTTGATAAATAGAAACGAACGTGGATATTTATCAACCATTATCGTTACTCTGGATGATCTGTTGTATCTTCAATTATTGAAGAAATCGGTGCCAGAATTGGAAAATGTCAATTTTGAAAAAAGTATTTTGGACTGTGAGGTGTGTGCTCTAGCAAAAATGATACGTTTGGATTTTTCTGAAGAGAGAGAACGAGCTACAAAACCTTTTGAACTTGTACATAGCGATGTAATGGGTCCTATACAGCCGGAATCTTTCAGATCTGGTTTTAGGTATGTAGTTACCTTCATAGATGATTATTCGCGTTTTGCAGTAGTGTACGTGATGAATCATAAAAATGAAGTAGGTGAGTGTTTCGAAATGTATCTGTCTGAAGTGCGTGTGCATTTTGGTCGAGATACCTGTGTGAGTAAAATACGAAGTGATAATGGTACCGAATATTTTGGTCAAATGAAAAACATATGTGAAAAAGAAAAGATTGAGCAAGACTTCACCGAAGTTAATACTCCACAGCATAATGGAGTAGCGGAGAGGTTTAACCGTACTCTTCAAGAGAGAGTGAGGTCAATCATCTTTGACTCAGGTGTCCCAAAATCCTATTGGGATTACACCGTCCGTTACATAGTGCATACTTATAATCATACTCCGCATGCCAGTCTTGATTATCGCGCTCCGATACAGGTACTGAAAAATGAAGTGAATCTTAGAGTAGAACAATTGAAAAGATTCGGATGCGTTGCTTATGTGCATTTGAATAAAGCAAAATTTACCAAACTTGAGAAACGAGCAGTAGTTGGAATTCTGATTGGTTATACAGGTACTGGGTATAGAATCCTTTTACCTGAAACAAGAAAAATTGTCAAGAGTTAAACACGTTAGATTTGTTGAGAATAAAACATATAAAGATCTAAGTGTACTACAAAAAGACGATATGGTAATGAGTGAGAAAGATTGGTTTATATTATATGACGAAACTGAAAACGAAAATAAAAATGAGAAACACGATACTGAAAAAATTGAAAACCAAGAAAATTTGAGAAAGGAGGGAGCAAAGCAAAATGAAAGAGAAGATTTTGAAATTGATAAGATTGAGTGTGAAGAGATAGAATTTGACGTTGCTTTTGCTGAGTTGAAACATGCCTTCTTAGGTGCGATGAAAAATGCAAAATTATATCCAGAGTTACCTGACGAGGAAAATTATTCGTTACTAGCCCAAATTCAGGGAATCTATTTTTCTGTTCGCAGATTCCAATCGTGGTATCGACGAGATTATAAAATGAGTTGATGAGTCACTGGAAATGAAAGACGCGATGGAAACAGATTAAAAATGATGAATAACAGAACGTTGAAATAACAAAATTGATATTGATATATGTATTTACGAAAATATTGTGTTATTCTGTTTCAGCATATTATCTTATGATATTCAACATGATTTAAAAATTGATATATGAATATATATTAATATATTTAGTTATTATTAAATAAATTTATTTAGCTTAAAAAATTTAATTTTTGTTTACATTTTAGTTTTATTAATTTTAATATATATAAATTAATATAATTTTAATTATTTTTAAATAAAATAAAAAAAAAATTAATATATAATATTATAAAAATTTATTTAATTTAATTATAAAAATTGACTTGTGTTACTTGTTTATTAATGAAATATCTTTGTGGTTGTTATCACAGGTTGACTGGTTGAGTTCGAGTTTTTGATTCAATTGCTGAGATAGCTGTTAAATTCCTGCGCGCATTTGATTTTATCTTCAACTTGGATATTGGAGGGAGTGTAAAGATATTGAACTTTGAGAAAGCTAGATTTTGAAATTTTCATACTCATTGTATGGTTTTTTCGCCCAGTTCCGAGATGCTCATTCGCGCGCGTTTAGATTGTCGAGAGCTAATGACGAGGATAGTTTTTCATGTGATCATGTAATATGAATCTGCCGTATATTGTGTAAAATACATTTGGTATTTTGTTTGGTTAAATGGTGTTAATTATTTACTATGAAGATCTGCGAAATCAAGATACATTCTAACAGAGAATGTAATATTGGGTAGGTAATTAATACCTATTCAAGATAAACTAATAATTTGAGTAAATAATTTGAGTAAAATAATAATCAATAGAATAGAGAGCAATAAATTGCTTAAGATAAGAGAAAAAAATTGAAGATAAAAAAAATATTTACATGAGCTAAAATATCCTGTTTAATAATAAACTAATTATATCCTGTAACCCTGCATTCCTGCGTCGATCTCATTTTAATCCTGCCATCGATTATTTATTGCTTGCCTGCAAATATCTCTTATGTGACCATAGTTGTTACACCAGTAACAAAAGTTTTCCTGGATTTTTACAGTTGTTCTCGTCATGGAAAAATTCACCGCATTTCCTGCACAGATGTTTTTGCTTTTCTGCTTTTGTCATAGATTTCAGCTTCTCAATTTGTTCCGGAGTATATACGTATCGTCTTGGTTTGGATTCAGATTTTTATTTTTCTACCGGGGGTTCGCATCCTTTGAAACATTTTGGTTTTTCCGATTTTTCACTCGATTTTTCAATCGGTCGTTTGGGAGCGGTTTTTGTTGTGGGAGTAGAATTTTGGTTTTTCCCACTCTCTGCGATGCGTAAAAATCGCTCTTTTATAAAATCAAGTGTTTGGTTTTCGTCGGGTAATGACGCGATTGTCGAGAAAAATGAAAAGAATGGAGATTGATGATTGTCTATTCCTTTGATTTTTGCTAGGAAGATCGTGGTGACATATTCTGGTGGGAATTCAACTTTCATCTCTCTATATTCATTAATCAACGACTCAAAGTCGGCCACAAACCGATTAGGATCAAACCCAGCTCTAAATCTCAAACGGGAAAATTTATTGTGTAGCTCGACATAGTCAATCGTACGATTGGTTTCAAATGTTTTATACAAATATTGGATCGCTTGGTACGCAGTACATTTATCTTGCAGTCTACTGGCAATTGAAGTGGTTACGGAAGCTCTTACATACTGTAGCGTTTGAGCATCCAGTACTACTCTACGGTGTGGCGAAACTAGAACTTCGGATCCACATTCTGATGTCGCGAATGATAATAAATTTAAAGCTTTAAGGTCTAATTCGACCATTTGCTTCCATACCTTGAAATTCCGATGCCCTTTCAATTTTTCGTGCTCAGGTATCGCTCTAATGGAAAAGGTCGGCGTAATGTATGCTTTATCCATTTGAGCCCATTGCTGCTGCTCCACTGATAGTAGGTTGTTTGCAATCGTTAGGTTGTTTGCAATCGTATGATTCTGTAATGCAATTTTTAGTTGAGCTTCTACCTGCTCATTTATTATTGCTTGCATCTCAGGTGTCAATTCAGACGGTCCACTGCTCGAACTTTTTCTGTCCTTTGTACGTTTAGGAGCCATGATACACGCACCAATATCGACACAATATACAACGAAAATAAAAATAAAATATCGAGAATAAATAATTCGAGTTTATACAGTACGCTCACAAATAATCAAAATTTGATTTCCAAAAGTTCCAAAAAAAATAATAATCACGCGAATAAAAGAATAATGGTTGATGTTCTAGCTTTCCTGTCCTGTAGTACCTGGTACAATACCTAGAGACTAGGTAGACCTGGTGAAAGCGAGTAGTGTGTAAGTTCCGAAGATAGGTGCCTACCTAAGTAGCAGCACCTACCAACAATACTTATACGAAGCAACGAAACATTTGATAGTTGTTTACAAAGTAGTGAAACCCCAAAATATCATTTTTCAAGCGAGTCGATCTGTTGAGTAGGTATGAGTTATTTACAAATTAATACTTATTTCGTTTTTTTGCAAAGAAAAATCCGACTTTCTTTGTTTTCAAATCGACGTAGGTATGAAACAGATGATGTTTGAGCAATACCTACGATGAATCCCGTCTTACCTTGAGTAAAATCAATACGATTTTTGAATTCTACGTATGGCGTAAAAACTTGCACGAAAATTAATTTCACGTCTGGCTGTATCGAATATTAATTGATAGATTTTTTGGTAAATTTTTCGAATGCCTTCAAAAAATATATAGGAGTATCCTCTTTTCTAATATATAAATCTGAAGATCGGGATGAAACGATTTGGCGTCCATACAGCTAACTATTTTTTTTAATTAGGCAAAATAACACAAGTCATATGGGGATCCAAATTTTTGGAAATAAAATAAATAAATTGTCTTTTGAAAAGAAATCTTTCAATTTTCGAAGAAGAAAAAATAATTGTGAATTTTTTTTTGGAGGGTGGAAAAAGCTGATTAACCCTCACTCTCACAGAAAAGTTTGTAAAAAAGTGACCATTGGTTTCTTCTCAGGCACGAAAGGGTTAACCCTACACTGCACAAGTTGTTTGTTTTTTTTTAAGTAAGAATTTTTTTGGCCGAGGTGGGAGATCTGAATTTTTTGGTGGAAGAAGACCTAACTTCATAGTAGAAAACCCCAACTTTTCAGCGTTTATTACTATAAACATACTTTACAAATTTTTGGAGAAAAAAACTCAGAATGTTGATAGTGGTAGACAACATCGCGAGATAAACCCACTCAGCCTAATGACCTCGAATAGGAAACAATGCCAAACTACAGTTGTTCCAATTTTTCACGACAATTTATTCATCGTAACGAGTTCAAACCCTGAAAGGAAAAATTTCAATTCGATATCTAATGTAAAAATCAATCCGAGAATCGAATACTGTACAGATAGGTAGATGATAGGATACCTATCTCGTGACTCATGTAGAATTTTCGCCACACATGTGAAAAAAACACGAAATTAACGATCGTTAGGTAAAAATAATTTGCGTAAGAAAATGAATCATATTTAATCTAAGTGATATACTCTCCCAATTTCATTTTTTTCCCTTCAAAAAATCACCCTTCTACCTACCTAATCGGATGTATTCGTAGGTAGATGGATCATTAATTTAATATTGATCGCTTTTCTACCATTCAAAAATTCACACTTTATTCATATTTTGTCGCTTTGTGAAAATTTCGATAATCTTGGTAACTTTATCGGGCGAGTGTTTAGCTCGCGAAAATACCTAGCGTAAAAAAAGAGAGAAGAACGAGACGGGCACCATAGTTTTTAATAAATTCACCGACGCATGTACAGCTTTCGCGAATCTTCTGTGGCTTTTTTCCTCTTCATCCTTTAAAGTTTCACGGTACAAGTTTTTAAAAAATGTTCTTTAATTACAAATTATTTTTAATTGATGTCGGGTTTTTAATAAAAGAGAAACAGATGTCTTAGTCCTTTTACTTTTTCAAAATAATTAGTGATTCGGTTACGGTGCGATGTTGCGAATTGTATTCCTCGTCGTCTTCATTTTATACTTTGTCCAACTTCGAGCTGCGAGCACTACAGTGATGCGATTAAACAAGTGAAATAATGTGTGTCGTGTGTGGGGCATGGGTGCAGCTCAAACAGAGTATTCATTTTTAGTACATAGATTGCGTATCAAAAGTTAACAAAGTTATTTTCGTCATGTTTTTAATAAAAAGCTGTTGGATTTTGACGATGGAAGATGGTAACGGCGGTCGAGAGCGTGCTTTGAAATTTTAGTAGCTTACAGTTAATGAAAGTTCTTGGTTTATGGTCTTAACTTTCTTGAAAGATTATAGGTGGCATGAAGCTGAACAAAATCTTATGGACTAACGTGTATAATATTCGTTGTTAATTAAAAAATTAATTAAAAACTATTTACAATAAGAGTCAAAAAAAGAGGCGAAAACGAGTGAGACCTGAGGGTTAATTTGAAATGCTTCAATTTTTCTGTGATGATTTATTATATTATACAGGGTGTTGCAGTTTAAGAATGCGTATCCCCATTTCCTTTAACGTAGTAAGTTGGCAACTTGTTTCAATAACGTGTAAATATGTCTGTCTAACATTTTACGTTGAAGGCACTAAGGTTCAGTATACAAAAGATTCTACATTTTCATTTCATAATTTTCTCTCTATTGGAAATTGACTGCAAAACGTGATGATAAAAATTAACGAAATTGATGCAACAGGGTGTACAAAAAATTATTTCCAGTAGATACATTATTGTGGGTCAAGGAAATTCTTACTAACTGGAAAATAATTAATTGATTTATGCTGGTATGAATAAATAACGCAGTTAAAAATGCAATTAAATTACAAAAAATAAAAAATAAGAATTATCAGAAATCCTCACCAGCTATGTTTTATTTGCTTCACATTAGCGTGGACGGTCATTTGAGAGGAAGGGGAGCTTGACTTTAAAAAAATATTCATGATTTTCCGAAAAGAAGCAAAATTATTGAGGTAGAGCGAACCAAGGGCGAAAATTTCGTGACTTATAAGGCGAAATTTTATACTTAATAAAGAAATCTAGAAAAATAGGAAAATTCCGAGTAATTAGACAATTCTAAAAAATTGAAAAGTTAAAATCTCATAAAAAATTTCAAAAATTGATAATTAATCGAAATATTGAAAAAAATTGATAATGAAAAAAAAAACATAGAAAATCTAACAATTGCAAAATACTTTAAATTGGATAATATTAAGACGCCTTGAAAAACCGTGAACTTCTGAGTAATTGAAAAATTCTGAAAAATTGAAAAAATAAGATCTCATAACAATTTTCAAAAATTGATAGGTAGTTATTAGGTATGTACCTAATCAAAATATTGAAAAAAGTTAGATAATAGAAAATAACTAAAAATTACAAAAAATATATAATTATAAACAGATCAGTCGAGGGGGAGCAGAGGGGACATTTTTCCCCGATCCCGGAGTTTTGATTGGGGGGGGAGGGGGGGGGGGGGTCCGATTTTTTTTTTTTTCAGCGTGAGTAGGAAAAATCACATAATTTTTGGTCAAAAATGCTCTTGGAAGAAGGGACAAAATAATTTTTGTCCCGAGCTCACTTCGGCTAAAATATGGAGGATCTAATAGCAATTTTTCTCAATTTCAAAAAAAAAATTAAGAGATTTATACAATTATACCTACTATCCACCGATTCCAAAAATATAACACCTAGGTAATATAATTACGTAGGTAATATAATATAGTTATATATATATATTTTTAAAAATGGTTCCTAATCATAAAAAAAATTATAATTAGGTATTTAAATTTTATTCCAAAACATTTAATAACGATTTGTTTAGGTATTCTGAAAAAAAATGAAAGATTTTATTCTCAATTCTTAAATAGGTAGGTACCTAGTAAAATTTCGTTCCAAAAAAATTAAAATAAAATTTAATTCATTTTTTTTTTTTTGAAGGTTGTAAAATCCCAAAAAGATTAAGTATAAATTTTATTTCAAAAAATTATTTCAATAAAAAAATAGAAAATTTGTTTATTCGAAAAAAATTACTTATCCTTCGCCAAACTTTTTAAAATTTTCATCTTTAAAAAAATAATAGAAAATTTTTTCATTTCAAATAATAGTGAGATTTCCTTATGCCTAAAAATTAATTTTTTTAGGTAAAAAAATTAAAATACCTAGAGTTTAATTTAAACTTCTTTTTAAATGTCCTAAAACTTGAAAAAATTAAAAATTTGGTTCCACGACAATTCTTTTTTTTAAATTGTAACTTTTTTATAGCAAAAATTAGAAAATTTGTTTACCTATTCATGCCTATTCCAAAAAAATGAAATTTTTCATCTCAAAAAATTGTAAAATTTCTACATTTATAAAAATAAAAAATAAAATAAATTCCTATACTTAAATAAATGAAAATAACATAAATTTGTTTGAAATTTTTTATCTAATGAACTAACTAAATCCTGGGAAAATTAGGAAATTTTTTCATTTTTAGAAATCACGGAATTTTTTATTTTTAAGAAAATAGATTGCAAAAAATTACATTTTAGAGTTCCTAAAAGTTGAAAAAGAAAATAACGTCTTAGATCCTGAAAAAAATTAAAAATTTATCATTTAAAAAAAAAAAAATAGCTAGGTATACCTATAGAGGTACCTACTTAGTACCTAATAAATTCATTATTAAAAATTTTTGAAATTTTCTTATTAAAAAAAAAAAAAAAAAAAAAAAAAATTACGTCAAAAAAGTTTTGAAACGTTTATTTAAATTTTTTTCCAGTTCTTAAATCCCTAAAAAAATATCAATTTTATTCTAAAAGATTTAGAAAATTTTTAGTTCCCAAAAAATGAAAAATATAAAATTAAATGAAAATGGATTTTAATCCAAAAAAATTTCAAAGGAAGATCTCAAACAATTAGATAGATAACAATTTTCTTTTGTATTGGTTTTAGATTAATCCGAAATGTTTTTCATTATTTTCTATTTGATCGGTCATTTCTATAAACTTTTTGCCATAAAATGGAGTTTATTTGTTTAATTTTTTCAACAAATAAATGAAAAATCAATCCTCCGATTTTTCACTAAATCGCAGATCTTCCTTACTTCCCTCGCCACAATTAACTCGGATAAAAGAGGTTCTACTGTACGTGAAAAATTTGGAAAAATCATATATGAAAAATTATTTAAATATTTAGAAAGTTCATACATAGAGTTGAAAACAAAAAAAAAAAAAAAAAAAAAAAAAAAACAATTGAAGAAATTAAAGAATCACAACCAAAAAAAAAAATAGAAAAACTAGAAAAAATTTGAAAATTTAGGAAAATAAAAAAAATTAAAATTATATATTTATCTAATTATTCAAAATATAGAAAATTAAAATACTTATTGAAAAATAAAAAAAATCACAAATAACATTCAATGGAATTAAGAAATTATACTATTTTAATCTGTATCGATCGACGACTTCCTACATTATCAGAACATACTTTATGAGCAGACAAATGAGAGGAAAAGAAGTTTATTCGAAAAATCTGAAAAATCATTTTAAAAACGAAGAATAAGACAGTAGGTATGAAAGGCATGCCATTTACATTAAAATTGAGTTTTAAACCTTGAAATAGATTACAAAATGTATAGGGATCCAAAACCCAAATATGTCTGATCCATGATCTCCTTCAATAGTGAGGTTATGCATATATATCTACTCATCGTTGAAACGAGTTGCCGACTTACCACGATGAAGGTAGTATTTGAATTCGTAATTGAGACACCCTGTATCTATAAATATGAAATTTTTTACCCGCTTCGGTTAAATTTTCAACCAACGCTGATTCCCACGGATACTTAATGGTAAACAGATTGGTAAAATGTGTGGAAACTGGAAAAGTTGAAGCACGTGCGATATTGCACCGATGTAAAATTCAAATTACCCAAATGAAATCACTTTTTGTACGCATCCCACTGGCACTATACGGCATGGCATGCTAAACTGATCAAAAATTAATTTGAAATTTTTCATACGGTACGCGGTTCGTATACCGCACGGTCACGTTGCGTTGCGCATTGTTCATTATCAGCTCACACACGATTACACGGTAACGTTATTACGCCATTAATTACCTTATAAATAAACGATATACAGATGGCTTGACGCTTGTGTGTGAAAGATGAGATCTTGTATGTATATCTATTGCTATGAGCCTGCGAGCTTTCGGATTCATTGAAAATTCTATAATACTACAAGCCATGCGACATTTACATTTTAGTTTCAATTATTCATCCTTTGTTAAAACTATTCGTTGGTGTATTCTGTTATGCTAATTTTAGCATTAATTTTATATCGAATGCGATAATAGTTTATTAAACGGTACATCAGCCGAGTGTTCGACTTCACGCAACAGTGTGTAAGGAAATTAAGATGAAAAATAACTCGATAGTTTGTATAGAACGCGTTTTTAACGTGTACGTGAACGTGGTGTATATTATGATCAACGATAGCATCCCTTTATGCGCGAGAGTATCGCTTTTGAGAATTTTAAATAAGTGCTTTCGAAAGCATAAATTTCGTCTGATTCGTTTTATTAGAGCGCTATAAGAAATAAACTAGGTATTTATATAAAATATAGCCATAATTTTTACACTTTCCAGTTGGTGTAATTCTCATAGTCTCCTGGTACATATATCTTATTTGATATATGCGATAAACAATTTACGTGGAAAAGGGGTTACTTTTTTTCCTTTCTTGATATAGTAATTACCCGGTCTCGAAAATATTGCCCAAAATGGGTAAAATTGCAAAACTAAGAAATAAGAATTGGATTACGATGGAATAAAAGTCATTTCAGGATGACGATTTTTGGTGTGTATAACATATTGCAATACCCGAGCGGCACACTCGATCGATAATATCGGAAGATGTAACGTATCGATAAAAAATCGTTTGAAAATCTATAGATGTTCTCACGATATTATAAAGATTTATCGGTACAACTTCATAGGCAAAAAATCTAAAAACTATCGAATTCGATATTATTAAGATTTTATGACGATATTCGTCAACGATACTATCGACAAAGAATATTAAATTTATCGAATTCGATTTTTTAACGATTTTGTAAAGATATTTAAAACTATATTATCGACAGATTATATGAAATTTCTCGGCTTCGATATTTTACCGATTTTTTGACGACATTTGAAACTATATTATCGACAAATTATATTAAATTTATCGAATCCGATTTTTTACCGATTTTGTAAAGATATTTGAAACTATATTATCGACACATAATATGCAATTTCTCGATTTCGATTTTTTAACGATTTTGTGACGATATTTGAAACTATATTATCGACAAATAATCTGAAATTTCTCGAATTCGATTTTTTAACGATTTTGTGAAGATATTTAAAACTTTATTATCGACACGTAATCTGAAATTTCTCGAATTCGATTTTTCAACGATTTTATGACGATACCCGTGTAGCAATTGTCGACATCGACATTTATGTCGACAAAATTCAGACACATTTTTTTCTCGGTTAACGATGAATTAAAAATGATATTTGAGATTTAAAGTAATGTTCTATGTTAAACATAACTGTTCAATCAAAATTTTTGAATTTTTCTCAGTATTTTCCTATAATTTAGAAAACGTTGTTTTTCTACATAGACAAGTCGATGTAAAAATCGATACTCGATAAACGCATCGACATTTATGTCGACAATTTCTGCCAATTAAATTTACAAATTTTATATCTAAAAAGAACTAAAAACAATTAATAAGAACATTTTAAGCTCAGGAATTTTTGAGAGAATCACAAAATTTTCTTATTTTTCAAAGTTTTGAATAATACAACGACTTGTCGAGTTATTGTCGACATAATTGTCGATGGTCGAATAATGCATCGACTTCACTGTCGACAGTGTCGACCAGAGGAATTTTAAGTCGAGATAGTGTCGATGTGATTGTCGAGGGTCGAATAATGCATCGACTTAACTGTCGACAGTGTTGACCAGAGGAATTTTAAGTCGAGTTAATGTCGATCTAATTGTCGAGGGTCGAATAATGCATCGACTTGACTGTCGACGTCTTGAGGGTGATTGTGATACTCGCAGATAAAGTGGGTTGTGAATTAGTACATAAGGTCTAAGAATCATCTCTATGTTAGTTGGACACTCGCATGTGTCCAGCTACAAAGGTGGCCTCAATGCCGCATATTTGACAAAAAATGTCGAAATGTTGGCTTGAACACTATTTTTGGTGTAATTTTAATATATACTTATATTGAATATTTGAACTTAACATATTTTTCAAAATCTCACCATTGCAAATGTCGATGTGGATGTCGATATAAATGTCGACACATCGAAATCGGTCACTTTTCGATCGTACATGTCGACACGATTGTGGATGGTTTGTCGAGCTTATTATCGACATGTTGGTCGACCGTCCAAATATGGCTCGACATGTCGAGCCATATTTGGACGGTCGACAAACATGTCGATAATAAGCTCGACAAACCATCCACAATCGTGTCGACATGTACGATCGAAAAGTGACCGATTTCGATGTGACGACATTTATATCGAAATTAGCATCGACGTTGCTACACGGGTATTTGAAACTATATTATCGACACGTGATATGAAATTCCTCGAATTCGATTTTTCAACGATTTTGTGGCGATATTTGAAACTACATTATCGACAAATAATAATAAATTTATCGAATTCGATTTTTTAACGATTTTGTGAAGATATTTAAAACTTTATTATCGACACGTAATCTGAAATTTCTCGAATTCGATTTTTCAACGATTTTATGACGATATTTGAAACTATATTATCGACACATAATATGAAATTCCTCGAATTCGATTTTTCAACGTTTTTGTGGCGATATTTGAAACTACATTATCGACAAATAATCTGAATTTTGTCGAACGATTTTTCAACGATTTTGTAACGATATTTGAAATTATTTCCAAATTGGTGAAAATTTTTCTAAGTCCAACACGTCTGGAAGTACTAAACTGCCTATTATAAGCGTTTTATTGCTAATTTCTCAACGATAAGGTATGGCATAGTGGTTAAGGAAGAGGATTACCATGCAGTAGGTAGAAGGTTCAAGCCCCACGGGTGGCAGATTTTTTATAATTTTTTTTGACTTTTTCTGAAATGATCCTCTTACCGTAACATGAATAATGTGTTTAGGCATAGTTTAATGTATTAATTATGCTAATTAATGATTTTTAATTATAGAAAGAAGCTAGTAAAAGAAGAAAAATCGGAATAAAAAATCGATAAAAAATCGACAGAATATCGAATTCTATAAAGTGTCGCGAAAGTTCCGCCTAAATCGTGAAATTATCTTTCGATATTATAGATATATTATCGATAAAATATCTTACTATAATCTCGAAATTTTTGCTAACTATAATTCGTCGATAATCTATCTGTATATCGAAAGATAATTTCACGATTTATGCGGAACTAACGCGACACTTTATCGAATTCGATATTCTGTCGATTTTTTATTTCGATAATTTGTCGAGTGTGCTGCTCGGGTATTTATTTTTATTTTTGACTAGAAATTATTAAAAAGTTACATTATAAGTATTATAGCTACTGCAATTTCGTATGAATAATAATTATTCTGCAGCCTGAACTGCACAGTTATAACGATGTGAGCCTAATTTTAACTTAATGGCTAAGTGATTTTGGCAAAATGATTAAAACATGCAGTTTTATTTTTTTCAATAAACTTCGCTTCCACAACAGTTTTCTCCTGAAAAATTTTACGAAGCAATGTTTTCAACTGTTTCCAGTTTCTACAGAGAATTTCTTTGGAAAGAATTTTTTTCGAGAAAATTTCCTATGTAAATTTTTCTTCAAGTGGATTTTTTCTAGCAGCAATTTTTTTAAGTAAAGTTTCAAGAAAATTTTCGGAGAACTTTTTTTGAGAGAAATTTTTCTGTTTCATTCAGGTATATTTTATGGATTTTTATTTGAGAACATTTGTCCTTATTTTGGTAAAAAAATTGTCGTCTTAATTTTTTATTTATTTTGATAGAAAAATCTGCATTTGTTTTTTTTTTAAGTTGTGACATTAAAAAAATTTTTTAAAAAGAAAATTGTTTTATAAAAAGTAATTGTCACGTGACCTTTTTTTTTTGTTAATTTTTTTCGGATAAAATGTAACAATTGTCAAATTTCTTTAATGCAGAAAATGCCTATTTTTTTATAGAATGAACTGTCACACTTTTTTTGTTAGAAAAATTCTCACTTATTTTTTATGAAAAATTATCATGCTTTTTAATTGTCACGTATTTTTTGATGAAAAAACTGTCAATTTTCTAAACGTTCTCAAATTTTTCAACTTTGTAAAAAAAATTGATCAAATTTATTTTTTCTTGGTATTCACTGTCACATCTTTTCAACTGCGATATTAAAAATCTATCCAATTTATTAGTTGTCACTTTTTTTCTGTTGAAAGAACTCAAATTTTCTTAATAGGTAAAACAACTGTTATTTTTTTGGAAAAAAGTTGTCTAAGTACTTTTTTAGTAAAGAAGTTCCGAGTTACTTTTGATGAAAAAGGTCATCAAATTTAAGTATGTTTTTGTGTACAACAACAACAAAACTGTCACTCTATTTCACTTTATGACATTAATTTTTTATTTGAAAAAAAAAGAAAAAAACTGTCAAATCAAATCTCTTTGATAAAATTCGTTACTTATAATACTTACTTTCTTTTTCTTTGTCAGAAAAGCTTTGTGATTTTTACTGTCGCTTTCACATTATTTTTTTTAAAGAGTTAATTGTCACATTTTTTGTTAGAGAAATTTTTACTAGTCTTATTCATGTGGAGGAAAATTTTATCTTTTTTTTTTTTTGTAAAAAAAAATATGAAAAATTTTCACAATTTTCAGTTGTCACATTTTTTCTGATAGATAATTTTTTTTGAAAAAACTGTCAAATTTTCTTACTTTTTTGTACTAGAAAAAACAATTTTTGTAAAAAAAAAGGGGGAAAAAGATCGAATTTATTTCTTGATATAAAAATAAACTGTCACATCTTTTCAACTGCGATAATAAAAACCTGTCAAATGTATTGTTTTATAAAAATTTTCACCTTCATTTGGAGAAAAGTTGTCACTTTTTTTATGTTTAAAGAACACAATTTTTTTTTTTTGATAGGTAAAAAAATTGTTATTTTTTTGGTAAAGAAGTTCTCAGTTATTTGATAAAAAAATAATCAAATTTAAGGTATGTTTTTGGTACAATAACAACAAAAGTGTCACACTATTTCACTTTATGACATTAATTTTTTTATTAAAAAAAAGAGGAAAACTTCTGTGAAATCTCTTTGGTAAAATTCGTTACTTTTTTTTAATGTTAGAAAAGCTTTGTGATTTTTTGGCAAAAATTGTCGCTTTCACATTTTTTTTCTAAAACGAATAAATTGTCACATTTTTTGTTAGAGACATTTTTACTTTTTTTGTGAAGAAAAATTTTCTCTTTTTTTGGTAGAAAGATTAATCTCAATTATTTATTGTAAAAAAATTTCATACGTACATACTATGTACTTTGCCATACTTATACTTATTCACATTTTTTTGGTTATTATTATTTTTTTTAACGATCAAATTTCCTTACTTTCTTTTTTTCTAGAAAAAAAAAACTGGCCGCACTTTCTTAGTGAATACCTTAATTTTCATAGGTAGGTACTTTTAAACTTTACCTAATTTTTTTTTTTTTTTTTTTTTTTTTTTTTGTAAAAAAAGTCATATTTCTTTGGTATAGAATTCTCACTTTTTCCCAAAAGGAAAATTGTTACACTTTTTTGGTAAAAAAATTCTGAAATAAATTTTTGGGGAAAATGTTACAAATTTTTCTTTGTTTGAAAAAAACTGTCATATTTTTTTTAATGAAAAATTGGTACTTTCTTAGATAAAAGTTTGTCACCTGCACTTCTTTGGTACAAGAAATGTCACTTTTTTTGGTAAAAAGAAAATAACTTGAAATTTCTTTGATGAGGAAAAATTATATTTTTTTCAAAAATAATTCTTAAAAGTAAAAAAATGCTAGAAAATTCTCATAGAAAAAAATCGTATCAGAAAAATAAAAGAATAAATAAATAAATAAATAGAACTTAAGTTCTATTTATTTATTCAAATCAGTCACAATTGTGACTGATTTGAAATATTACTAAATTTATCTAGCTTCTCATTCTCTAATCTCAGTTCCTTTTAAAATGAATGGAGTCGTGTGTGATCAAAAACTATATCATAAAAAAAATTATCAAGAATTTCACACTCGAGCCCTTTTGATGTTATTATTATTTTTTTGCTCGGGTGGATTTATTTATCATTCTACTCATGTATCTACGTATTTACCTACCTCACCGAATTATTGGTTCAATATCGACCATTTTTTTGCCATCAGTCAGACCTGATCACATGTAAATTACAATTACATCCAACGAAATTAATACGTAATGTAATTGAATGCCAGATTGTCATTATGAGTTATATACGTGTCACATTTAGTAAAAACAAGACTTCGGCTTGTGCTGAACTTAAAGCCAAGCCGGTTGAGTAGTTGAAGCGAATGTGTCACACACGTCAAACATTATAAACCCCCCGGAGAAATATCACGTCGCGTTACCTGCCTTTCAAAGGTTTAATCAAAATTTCGTACCTATGCGTAGGTATATTACGCTTGATAGGTACCTATAACAAGTCACCGGCGGTATTTGGATGAATAATAAAAGGCATCTAGCAAGGAAGTTATTCTTTATGTGTAATGTTTTCAATAGCGCACGATGATATTTCACATTGGCACCGCATCCGCAATTAAGTTAGCAAACTTTTAGCGTGCCAACTTCATAGATAAGCTTTTAAAATAGAAAATTTCGCTGATAAGGAAACCGCGGAGAACTACGAGATTATTAAAATTATAAATGCAAGTATCTAATTCTTACATAAGTATGGAGCTAATAAATGTTCGAGATAAAATAACAAAACAAAATAATAAGACGAACCGAGTGCTTGTAGAATTTTATGCATAACAATGAACCCGTCTCTCGGAGCTTTGACTTTAAAGATGAACTTTGAAATATGCATAGGTTTCACGTATGAAATGCTTTTCGCCTTGTCTGCTCATCGTCATTATTTCATCATTTGTATTGCGCTTTTTATGCTAAAATGCTGACTTTCATTTCATTTTGTTCTTCATATTATTATGTATCTACTTGGGTTATTCGTACGCGCAATATGATGATACAGTTCGAAATGTAAATAACCAAAATGTGCTTGTGTGATTCGATTGAATGAAAAATTAAAATATGTTTTAGGTAATATATTATTTTTTCTTCTTTTTTGTAGAAAACCGCTCTGATGCATATTAATACATCATGGGAAATCAAAAACCATCAAAAGTAAATTTTATCCCTCATCAACGAAAATATGGTAAGTAATTGAATGTACTTGCTTATAGACTCTTTTTATTTATTTTTTATGTTTTCATAGCTACACTCTCTTAGGAAGGAAAAAACTCCTTAGCAACTTTCCGTGCTTCGTGATTTTTTTTTTCGTTTATTGCATAGCCTCATTAGAAAGAAGAAACTCGAAGAAGAAAATGTGCATACCTAATAAGTAGGTAATAACAAACAAATAAAACAGTTTGAATTTTCATTTCTAAGATAAGGATGGCAATAAATAAAAAGTAATGGTTAACAGAAAAAAAATAGCTCTAATAACGCAGCAGATGCAGGTATATGCTACAGGACGTAATTAAGTTAATGATCACCTATGCATACAATTTTTTTTTCAGTGTATTCTAAGGGAGATATTCAAAAAACAGGGTTTCCGAGAAGAGGTGGTTACAATTAGAGATTTTGAAATATTTTTAAAATTTAGGAAATTTCAATTTCCATGTAGAATTTTTATACCTGCCTATTTGGGTGAAAATTAGAATTTTGGTAGTTTTTAAAATTTTACAATATTGGATCAATTTTTGAGTTTTAAAAATTATTAAGGTTGAACCATTTTTTGAATTTTGGGAATGAGCTCGTTAATTTTGGATTGTAAAATTTATCAAAATACAGTATCTAATAATTCTAAATTTTGATAAGAATTGAAAGTTTTGTAATTTTCAAAATTCTTGAAAATTTTAAAAATTTAAAAATTATCTTCAAAATTTGAATGATTTTCAATTTTTTACTTTTTTCCTCGCAGAATTTTAATTTTTAAGTAGACCCTGGTTGCTTTCATTTTTTTTTTAAAGAAAAATTAAAGAATGTCTGCGATTTTCAAACTTTTGTCTTTTTTCGGTTATAACGACGTATCATACCATAGTTGTGTTTTTTATGTTAATCAATTCCCAATTTTGTATTTTCTCTCTACCCAATTTCAAGTAGTAGGTATATAGGTATTATGTAGCGTGTTCTATTTTTCAGAAAAATAGAAATAGATAAAAAATGAATAAAAAAATAATAAAAATACGACTAAAATTAGCAAAAAATAGAAAAGAATTTTTTATTTTTTCTGTGGCTAAATTTTGAGTTGTGCCACGATCCTCCATTTTGAAGGAAAGTGAAAAATTACCTACTTTCAAAATGGGAGGCTAGTGACATAACCAGTGCTTAAAATTCAGTTATAATAGGTGAAATATGAAAAATGTTGAATTTTTTTTTTTTTTTTAAAGCAACGTCTTTAAAATGTTATGTCAAAATATTGCTGATTTTCTTCTTCTTCTTCTTTATTAATTGAAATGCCTCAAGGTACAATACCACCCACATCGAGGGAGAAAATGAAAAATTAAAGTACATAGTTCTCATAGAAAAGTAACACTTTCACTACCTATAGTCAAATTGCTTAAAAATAAGTATAAGTAGGTAGGTACAAATTTTTACCTAATGTTTTTTTTTTTTTTTTTTGAAATTAGGTGTTGTATTTAAAAAAAATCCGTATTGAAAGGGGGTTGCATCATTTGAAATTCAGTTATTTTTTAAAATTGTAGACGTTCCAAAATACTGTAGGTACCTACTTGAAATTGAAATTAAATTGGAGGCATTAAAATGAAATGAAATGAAATTTATTAGGTAGTAGTTTAAAACATTCGCTTTCTTCACATTGTCTATTGGTAATTGATTATTATTCTCATCATAACGATTAACTTTAGTGGGTTAAAATTTGAAAGACGCGAGAGTTAAGAAATCGGTTAATTTTTTCTTTTTTCTGAAAAATTGGGATGACCGAAGGGGTCACTTAAAATTCAGTTAGGGTAAAGTAAAAAAATTGGGAATTATTTTCTCATAAAAATCAACAATAGATAAGTTTAAAGTGCCAGATCAAAATTTTTTACACATTTAAGTATTTCTAAAAAAAAAATATATATTTTTAAATTGAGGGCGCTCCAAGATATCATTTGAAATTATAAGTCGAGGAAAATAAAAAATTGGAAATCACTTCACATAAAAATGATCACATTAATCTAAAACTGAAAAAAATTCTTAATTTTTTCAGAATAAAAAATTCTTAATTTCCTTAGAATAAAAAATTCTTAGGTACCTACTTTTTTTAGAATATTTTTTTTTAATTTATTAGAATGAAAAATTCTCAATTTCTTTAGAATAAAAAAAAAAATCTTAATTTCTTTAGAATAAAAAATTCTCAATTTTTTAGAATGAAATTTTTGATTTTTTTTTGTGATTTGGGACTTTTAAAAAAATTGGAATAAGTAGGTATAAGTAGGTATACCTATTTTATTTCGATTTTTTTAAAGTAAAAAAAGTTCCCATCTTTTTAGAATAAAAAATTGCTTATTTTTTGAGTTTTATTTTTTAATTGTTGGAGTCCCGAGCGGCACACTCGATCGATAATATCGGAAGATGTAACGTATCGATAAAAAATCGTTTGAAAATCTATAGATGTTCTCACGATATTATAAAGATTTATCGGTACAACTTCATAGGCAAAAAATCTAAAAACTATCGAATTCGATATTATTAAGATTTTATGACGATATTCGTCAACGATACTATCGACAAAGAATATTAAATTTATCGATTCCGATTTTTCACCGACTTTGTGCAGATATTTGAAACTACATTATCGACAAAGAATCTGAAATTTATCGATTCCGATTTTCCACCGATTTTGTGCAGATATTTGAAACTACATTATCGACAAAGAATATTAAATTTATCGAATTCGATTTTTTAACGATTTTGTAAAGATATTTAAAACTATATTATCGACAGATTATATGAAATTTCTCGACTTCGATATTTTACCGATTTTTTGACGACATTTTAAACTATATTATCGACAGATTATATTAAATTTATCGAATTCGATTTTTCACCGATTTTGTAAAGATATTTGAAACTATATTATCGACACATAATATGCAATTTCTCGAATTCGATTTTCCAACGATTGCGTGAAGATATTTGAAACTATATTATCGACACGTAATATGAAATTTCTCGATTTCGATTTTTTAACAATTTTGTGACGATATTTGAAACTATATTATCGACAAATAATCTGAAATTTCTCGAATTCGATTTTTTAACGATTTTGTGAAGATATTTAAAACTTTATTATCAACACGTAATCTGAAATTTCTCGAATTCGATTTTTCAACGATTTTATGACGATATTTGAAACTATATTATCGACACGTAATATGAAATTCCTCGAATTCGATTTTTCAACGATTTTGTGGCGATCTTTGAAACTACATTATGGACAAATAATCTGAAATTTGTCGAACGATTTTTCAACGATTTTGTGACGATATTTGAAATTATTTCCAAATTGGTGAAATTTTTTCTAAGTCCAACTCGTCTTGAAGTACTAAACTGCCTATTATAAGCGTTTTATTGCTAATTCCTCAACGATAAGGTATGGCACAGTGGTTAAGGAAGAGGATTACCATGCAGGAGGTAGATGGTTCAAGCCCCACGGGTGGCAGATTTTTTATAATTTTTTTTTGACTTTTTCTGAAATGATCCTCTTACCGTAACATGAATAATGTGTTTAGGCATAGTTTAATGTATTAATTATGCTAATTAATGATTTTTAATTATAGAAAAAAGTTAGTAAAAGACGAAAAATAGGAATAAAAAATCGATAAAAAATCGACAGAATATCGAATTCGATAAAGTGTCGCAAACGTTCCGCCTAAATCGTGAAATTATCTTTCGATATTATAGATATATTATCGATAAAATATCTTACTATAATCTCGAAATTTTTGCTAACTATAATTCGTCGATAATCTATCTATATATCGAAAGATAATTTCACGATTTATGCGGAACTTTTGCGACACTTTATCGAATTCGATATTCTGTCGATTTTTTATTTCGATAATTTGTCGATTGTGCTGCTCGGGGTAAAATTGTTAAGTTTTACCTATTAGTTTTTCGCATTTTTTTTCAAAAAATTTTTGAAATAAAAAAATTATATTTCTCAAATTTTCCTAGAAAAGATTACCGAATTTTTTCAGAGCATCAGTAGGTAGGTATTTGTATAATGCCATATCATACTCATTTGTGAAAAAATAAAGGGAAATTGGATAATAAAAAATCAACTAAATTTTAGACATCTGCAGATAATCGAAAGTCAGATAATGGAGGTGCTACTGCCTTATACTTAAATATTGAAAGTCAGGCAATTTTTTAATTAAAAAAAATAAGGGGTGACAAGGGGTCTTCTTAAATTGCACTTAAGAGGAAAATAAAAAAATAGGAAATTATTTTCTCAAAGAATAAACAACTTTGGGGTTAATTTGTTGTTGGTAAAACTTTAAAAAACATAAGCGAATTTTTTCATAAAACATTAATTCATTCTAATTTGGGTATTTTCGTCGCAGGAAATAAAAATAAAAAATTCTACGATCCTAAATCAGCGCCTACAGAATTAAGAAAAAAATTCCACCCCGTAGCACGATACAGTATATTTCTACATAAAATGAACTATAAAAATTCCGACAGCTAAGAACGAATAAAATTCATACATACCTGGTGCTATAGCTTTTAAAAGCAATACTTGGGAGTAACTTCACGTTGAAACGAATCTCCTCGCAGGACCATACTCGTGCGCAACTACTCATAATCGAGTCTCACTGAAAAACCGTGAAGATCTTTAGCATGCACTGTAGTTACCTTTGTGGTTCAGTGTCGAACAAGTTCGTTTTTTCATTTTGTAAAATTACCGGAACGCACGTGATTTTTGTCTACGAGTACGAGTGAAATGCTTCGAATTCGGGGATGATTTTTGTTTGCATTTTGACGTAATAAAAAAATTATTCGGTATTGATTGTTCGTTGGTTTGATTTTTTTAAATTTCAAAACAATGATTTTAAGATTTTTTGGAATTTCGATGAATGCTTTCTTTTTTATTTATTTTTGTAACGTGAACGAATTAACGCAGGTGTTGGAATAGTTGCATAACTGTCTTCTTCGATTATCCAGAAATTCATAGAATTGCTGTTTTAGGTACTATTATTATTTTAATTTTTGAAGAGTAATATTTTAGGATATAATTGATTTAATTTTTGCAGCAAAAAAATGAGTTTGAATTGAATATCATTTTTTTTTTTTTTTTTTTAAATAGAAAAAATTGAGTGAATGAAATGTGATCGATTTGTTTGATAATCGAATGAAGGATTGTTCGAGGAAATAGGCACCTATATTAGACGAGCGAGGGAAAAATTCGAAAAACTAAAAAAAACACAATTGATCGTTTTTTCAACATAATTATAAATTATCTTATCGACAATTAAATACACTTCAGTTTGGTTAAATTTATCGATGGATAAAAATTTTCCGCCATATAGGCAATTTATTCGAACACGGTTGACATGCTGGTCGAATGAACTCGGATCGTTAAAAAATTTAAAATGCAGTATAAAAACGTCAAAAGTCATTATGTAATTTGAACTTTTTACATAAAACTAGCATCGTTAAAAACGTTTAATTTTTCAACGGGTAATAAATTTCAAAACGTTATAAAATCGAGAAAATTTAGTTACCGACATTGTAAAAAGTTTAGTACATCGGGCATTGCGCGAGGAGAGAAATTCAACGTGAGTGGCAACCCAAAAGTGAGCATTTTCCCGGTAAATATCCCGGAACGCGCTTGAGCCATCGTAGTGCAATGTTGAGTGGAAGAATTAAAGAACTTTTAAAAATAGAAAATACCGTGATGGAAATTACTATAAAAAAATCTCGAGGAATAAAATTTTTATAAAAAAAAAAGATGATGAAATATGAAGTCTTTACAGCGATAAGATCTTTTGACATTTTCTTGCGAAAGCGGAATTTGAAAAATCCCACGAAAATAGCATATAACGTTGTAGATTTCGCGTCTGGAATATGAATAAAGAATAAAACCATTTTACAAATCCGCGTATACAAAGCTTTATCACAACCGGCATGCTGCATTCAATTTTACACTCGTGTCTGCGAAACCGAAACACACGCTGCGTTTTTATTCGCATTTCTCGCCGAAATCACCTTCGTCGCTGGAAAGAAATTTTTTACCGCGAGATAATCCAAATTTTTATCGGGCCGATGAAAAATTCATTTACCTGCCGCCGTAAGCGCATTTTCATCGTCATCAGCGCGAGCAAAATAGTAGGCTTGTGAAAAATCTAGGTACGAGTACGTTGGTAAACTAAATTTTCTTATCGAATATTCCTCGAACGTGGAATATTTCTATAGGTATTAAATATTTGCGAAAAAAAGCTAAACTTTTAATAAAATTTATTTTCAATTTACCTACCTACGCCGATGGTTTTTACGTCGATTAAATTTTAATTAATATCTGTTCCGGTATTCGCGGCTTGGCCAGGCCGTCGCCGGTGCTTTTCATACCGTTGAAAGATAACTCTTGTGATAGACGGTTTTTTCCCCTGGATTATTTATTACCGTAAGCGTTTCCCGTGTATATTTAAATTATCGACGAATTGGCGGCTTCAATAAGTTTTCTAATTAGTACTATCAATCAATCCAGCTATAAGAGCTTAAGTTTTACCAACGTATAAAACTTCGCTAAACTTTCGAGAGTGTTGTGTGAAGCTAACGTAAAAAAAAGGAACAAAAAAAAAGAATGGCGAAATTGATTCAGCATTTCGCGTTACCGGTTATCGTTTCTAAACGTAAACCTTTTGTTTTTAGCGATGGCGAAATTCATACTGTCGTGAGGACAGTTTCGAGAACACGTAGAAAAAGTGAAGTCGAGTGGCAGGGTTGGTACAGGGTGGGTGCAATTTTGATGTTTTTGTTTCAAAAGTCGAAGGAAGGAAGACTTTAAAAGTTGTAGTGTCATCTTGAAACAAAGTGACGAAAACTTTTCTATTAGGTCAAATCATCCTTGAATTTTCGAAATTAGACGTGTTATGGGGCAGGAGCGAGTGTGAAATTAGCATGATGACACCGATTTCGCGTGACTGGGTGTCTTTACAAGGCGAGATTAGGGGTTTTGTGGTAGTCGTGAAAATCGAAGAAATTATATTGAATTTGGGTTATCGATAGGGTAGGCAATTTTTATGAGTGGGCTTTTTCATTTTTTGTAAGATTTTCTTTTTTTAGATGGCACTATTTTTTAAGATGGGGAGTTATTTTTGCTCGAGTTTCCAGATGATAGGGATTTTTATAGGTATTTAATATTTTCGAAATTTCAATTTAAAATTTTCAAGCTTATTACAAAATAATGTTAAGGATTTGTAAGAATACAAAAAATCTGAAAAAATTGCATTCAAATGAAAAACGAATTCAGCAAAATTTTATACTTAAAAAATATACTTACCTACTCTCGAAAATAATTTTGAATTTAAAAAAAAAAATACTTTATTCAACCAAAATTCATATAAAATGCTATTTTTGACCAAAAAAAAAAAAAAAAAAAAAAACTAATGGCGTAAATGAGAAAATTCTTTCATTTTTAAAAAAATTCTTCCTCGACAAAATTTGTAAATTTTATTGTGGAATAAAAACATTGTGTTTGAAATTAATTGTAAACAACTACTTTTGATGTATTACAAATTAAACAAAACGTCGAAAAAAAAAGTAAAATTTTAGTGTAACTATGACTAACGCAAAAAAATATAAATTTCTACCTAATTTAATAAAAAAGTTTCCAAATACAAAATTTTATAATTTTGTAATATACTTATATACCAAAAATAAAAAATAAAATGTTCTATCAGAAAATTTTATAATTTTTATTTTGTAATAAAATTCTTGGAATTTTTGTTTGAAAAAAATTGAAGTAAATTGTTTTCGATAACTTACAATTTCCACAAAATTTAAATTAAAAAAAAAAAAGTCAACTTCTGTAAAAAAAAAAGTGTTGAACAAATTTTTTTTTAAATTTTGGCTCATATTTTTTTAGTTACAAAAAATTGAATTTTTGAAGTTTCAATGACTGAATTTTTCTTTGTATTGGTAACATTGAAAATTTTCCTGCAATTTGAAATTTTTTTCATCTAAAAAAAATGAGTGAAACTCAAACTCAAAATAAAATTGTCTTTGTGAATGGATTTCAAAAAAAAATATATAAAATGATTTTGAAAAAAAAAATTGTTACTTACCTATGCGACAAAATTTTATCAATTTCATTTCAGAATATACCTAATTCTAAAAAAATGGACAATTTCAGCACAATTTTCGAAAAAAATTGAGAAAAATTTAAACAAATGCATATTTCTTGAACAATTTTTTTAAGTTATAGCTTCACTAAAAAAAACCCTTCAAAAATGAATTAAAATAAAATACGTTAAAAATTAACATTTTTTGAACAAATTTTTAAAAAATTGAGCTCAACTAAAACTGAAAAAATTATTCCTACAAAACCTTCAAAACCTTTAAAAATGTCTGATTAGAATTTTTTTAAATTTTCAATTTACCCGTACTGTAGAGCTTGAGAAAAAATGATTACAATAAAATTTTTAATGAATGAATGCTGCTAAAATTTTAAAAAAATCAAATACGGAATCATTTAACAAATTTTTGAAAAATATGGACTCGATCAAATATTTAAGAAAAGGTTACTTTTTTCATCATCTATCTATGTAGGTAGGTACATTTCCAATTTTTTTTTTTTTTTTTTTTTTTTTATGTACCTAGGTAGCTTGCAAGAGAGAAATTAGAGCGAAATTGAAAAAAAAAACACAATTTTTTTCTTTAAAAAATCCAAGTAATAGGTAATTGTTTGAGGAAAAACGAAATCTAAAAAAATTGTAAATTATTTTAATAAAATTTTTAAATAAAATGTTTCAGAAAAATCTTAATTCTAAAAATCTGTTCTTTGTCTAATTTTGGAAAAAATAATCGAGAAAAGTTGAATAAAACTTTTAAAGTGAATGAGATTTTTTTTTTTTTTTTGATTTAGTCAAAAAAAATTATAGGTAGGTACATTTTTTCGAAATTCTTAGAACCAAATTTCGCAAAATTTTCTCAAAAATGAAAATAAAAATTGATTTTCTCGACAGAATTTTATTAAATTCAATACAAAACAAAATTCCAAAAAATTTGGTTACCTGAAGAGATCACAGCTAAAATACCTTAACTTTAAAACCAACTTTCGAAAGTACAGAAAATAGCGGAACTCCCGAGCTCGCATATTTGTCTTGTAAAATATCAGCATCGGTTTTATACAGATTTCGCGAACCTGGGGAAACTTGAAACAAACGCGATTTATCGTATTCGAATATCACGATAAGTTAGGTAGTTGGGTAAAAGTCTTGAGAAATACTCGTAATTTACAGCAGTGTAGGAAATTCGGTGGAAATAATTATAGTATTAGGCAATTCTAAGAGAAACAATAAAGTGACTAAACCGAAGACCATTTATTCAATCGGCAACGGTTTCCGTGGTAAACAATTGTATAGCGTTAAAATGTGCATTTGGCTTTGAATAATCATTTCGCAGAAAAGTACCTACAGTTAGGTATTCGGTTGAGGGGCCGCGTGCTTAGGAACTTTGACATTATGGTTTCTATTTTTGACTAATTCCGAGCGTTTAGGCACGTCGAAAATATATTGCTATCTACCTTACCTACCTACTTATCTGCGTAGGTACCCGGTATAAAAATCTGCGAAGTTTTCGGTGTTACGATATACAGGGTGTCTTGATTCAGGGAAACCAGATTTGAGTACCTCTTACAAAAAAAATTGTGTATTTATGTACACATGTTGCCTAAATTTGAAAATGAATAAGCTCCCTCTGAAGCTTTGAAAATTGGTATTTGGCCGAGCAAAATCAGTTGGCAACACTGTTTTTTTAATAAAAATTCGACCACTGTAGTGGAAAGCACTTTGAAAAAGCAAAAAAGTTCTAAGTATGTTTGGTTGCCTATCTCTGAAATCAAAGGTGTTGTAGCTACACGAAATTGCGGTCAAAAATATTGCCTACCTCAATTTATTGCGGTGCGAAAATTGCTAAATTCCATCAGAACAATACATGGAACAGGTGTAACTTTTTGAGAGTAACAAATTTTTTTTAAATTTGCCTATTTTCAAAAATGAAAGAGCTACAAAGCTTTGAAAATTGGTATTTTGACGAGCAAAATTGGTTGGCAACATTGTTTCCAAAAAATACTTCGACCACTGTGGTGGATAGCACTTTTAAAAAGCAAAAAAAGTTTTAAGTACATTCGGTTGCCTATCTCTGAAATTGAAGGAGTTATAGCTACACGAAATTCCGGTCAAAAGTATTGCCTAACTCAATTTATCACGGTGCACTGATGAGATATGAAAATTGCGAAATTCCATCAGAACAATACATGGAACATGTGTAACTTTTTGAGAGGAAGAAAACACAGGCGATATGGAGCCTTGAACTCTATAAAAATCAGGGTTGCTGGAACGGAACGTAACGTAACGAAATAACGAAACGTAACGAAAAATTTGACTGTAACGAAACGTAACGAAATATCGAAATCTGATTAGAGGAAAAATTGTAACAAAATGAAATAACGAAACGAAATGTTTGAAGAAAACGAAACGAAAACAAAACATCAAAATTTCAAAAATAACGTAACAAAATAACGAAAAAATTTCGTTTTTTTCGTTATTTTTTCGTTACGTTATTTTTTTTAGCAAATTGATGAAAAAAAATCAAAAATCACTCTGTCATCGTAGAATTTGTACTAATTTGGAAAATATTGAATCAAACAGGGTTGTAAATAACGAAACTTTTTATTAGTTCTGTTCTCTATACACAGTTCATCATTATTTGACACAAAACCAGCTATTGATATTTATGTTGAAGCCAGTTGATATGCAGTAGAATTGATTTCATACAAAGTTTTTACTTTATTTTTTTCTTAATTTCGTTATTTTTGCTATTGGTATCGCTTCAATTTGCAAACAAGCTAGAAAAGTGTATTTGGAGTGAAATTTCTCAAATTTTGAGTACCCACGTATATAGTAACGAAATAACGTAACGAAATAACGAAAAAGTTTCGTTATAACGTAACAAAATTACAAAACTGAAGAATTAACGAAATTTTGGTGATCTGAGTAACGTTATAACAGAACGTAACGAAAAATTAAAAGTAACAAAATACCGTAACGAAACGATAACGAAAAATCACATGAATTCAGTACCGAAATAATAACGTTACTGAAATAACGAAAAAAAGTTTCGTTATTTACAACCCTGATAAAAATACCGATTTTCGTAGCCCCTTCATTTTTAAATATAGACAAATTTTTTACATAACTTTTTTCCCCTCTAAAAAGTTACACCTGTTTCATATAAGTATCATTTTGGAGGTATTTTGAATTTTTTTTTATACCATTGCCCCTTCCAAATCAAGGTAGGCATCTGGTAACATACAGTTTTTTGTTATACTGGCAGTCAGTTATACCCAAATCTCAAGCCTGGTGACTGTGAACCGGGACACCCTGTATACGAGTACCACTGCGAGAACACGGTAAGCGAAATTTTTCATTTTGGTTTAAAATTTAAATGTTTCCAAAGAAAACGAACGAGTTGATTCGTTGAAATGCAAATGACGCCGAGCTATACTGCGCATTTGGTAAAAACCTGCAAAATAAACACGACTGGATTTTTTGATGAACAAGTTTAGAATAATGTGACGGTGTGTTGACAATAGTTGCATAAATATCTTTACGTTACTAGGGAGATAAAGTGCTACTTTATATACCTCTCGCTGATCTTTCGGTAGTATAAAGAAGCCTTTTTACCACGCTTTTATTAGCTTGGTATGTATGTTTGTTTGTATGTATGTCTCATGGAACCAAAAGTATGTTTTCAACCAATCCTCTCTCATTTAATATTTTACTGGAATTGAAAGAACATAGTGCTCACATTAGGGGTTTTCGAGGTCGCTGAATTCGATTTTCGAACTCAAATTTACCCTTGACCCCAAATTGGACCCCTATGAGGGGGTTCCATTTTGAAAATTTCAAACTTCACAACATTGATATCAAAATGTTGGTTTTCGAGGTAGCTGAATTCGATTTTCGAACTCAAATTTACACCCGACCCCAAATTGAGCCCCTATGAAGGGGTTCCATTTTGAAAATTTCAAAATTCACAACATTGATATCAAAATGTTGGTTTTCGAGGTAGCTGAATTCGATTTTCGAACTCAAATTTACCCCTGACCCCAAATTGAGCCCTATGAGGGGGTTCAGTTTTGAAAATTTCAGAAAATCACAACATTGGTATCAAAATGTAGGTTTTCGAGGCCGCTGAATTCGATTTTCGGACTTAAATTTACCCTTGACCCCAAATTGGACCCCTATGAGGGGGTTCCATTTTGAAAATTTCAAACTTCACAACATTGATATCAAAATGTTGGTTTTCGAGGTAGCTGAATTCGATTTTCGAACTCAAATTTACACCTGACCCCAAATTGAGCCCCTATGAGGGGGTTCAATTTTGAAAATTTTCAAATAAAATATTTTCAACGACAAAAAGAGTTAAATAAAAATGTAAAAAAATTTTTAAAAACCACGCTTTTATTTAAAGTTGGTCACTTTGTAAAATGTTATTCATAGGGAAAGAGTAATGCCTTAAAAAACAAAAAATAAAATTTACTTGAATACAAAAATGTGTCATGAAAATTTTTTTTTCAAAAATTTTCATGACACATTTTTGTTTTTCAAGTAAATTTTATTTTTTGTTTTTTAAGGCATTACTCTTTCCCTATGAATAACATTTTACAAAGTGACCAACTTTAAATAAAAGCGTGGTTTTTTAAATTTTTTTTACATTTTTATTCTCCCTCGTAACGTAAAATAATTTATCCAACTAGAAAAATAGAGTGATTTTTAACGATTTTGATTTATTTCCCTCGCTTCGCTCGGGCAATAAACCCTCAAAATCGTCGAAAATCACTTTATCTCCCTAGTTGAATAAACTACTATAACTTTGTAATACCCACGTAGTTTAGAAGATTCATTATCGCGAATAAAACCATTCCGAGTGAGAAACGACGCGACGACGTTTTCATTAGAACTGTTTGATCTTCTTCCCCGTTTTTTTTTTCGCTGGTAAAATGGTAAATACCGAAGAATTAATATTTTCTATATGAAAAGCACAATAAAAAGGAACTCGCTCATCTTATCCATTACACAATTGTTATAAAGAACGTGTAAACTAGAGAAAGAGATTTCCCCATCTTAATATCGCGTCAAAGAGATCGACAAATACGAACGTCTCGACTGCAAACTATCAAGCCGATTAAGTTTCAGATTTCGTCGAATACTCTTCCACGCAACGAGATTGAAGGAAAAAATATTATATGAAAAAGTAAACCGTGAATGGGAGTAACGACGAGGAAAAGAAAACAAGTAATACGGTGGCTTTTCGAAACACCAGTTTCTCTATTACTACTTCGACGAAAGACGAAACTTTTTTACATTTTATATACGTACAAGAAATCATCGAGCGTTGAATTAAATCATCTCTAAAAAGGAAATAATTTCAAGTTGTAAAAATTATACGATTCGTTTGTTCAACGTATAGGTATAGATTTCCTATTGGTACTTCCAGCATTAAAATGGGGTTAAAGGTGCTATTTTTTCATAAATACGTTTTACGCGTGACCCGCTTTAATTTATGGTATTAATGCTCTGCACATTTGTATTGTTGAAGAAAAGTTTCAAAGGCAATTCAACTTTTGCCGGCTTTATTTTTTAAATGAAATTTTCCAAATTTATGATTTATATTCTAATTCTGAATAGAAAAAGCTCGAGAAACCAGCGCTTCGTTTCGTCGTGCGCCCCCACTAGACCTACGTAATTTTTTTCAAACATGGCAAGAAAGAGCTTGATTTGTGTATTTTGTTAGCGCAAAAGAATTCCTTTTATTATTTTTCTTACAAGTTTTAACTAAATATTTGTGAGGACCATTTGGTTTCAAGAGAAATACGTATGTTTTTTTGTGTGGATCGCATACGTCTTATTCAAAAATGAAAAAGCAATTTGCAATTTTGCCAGAAAATGATGATTTTTTTTGAAGAAGAAGACACATTCCTATTTTTTAATTTAATTTTTATTACGTATGAATAAACATTTTAATAAGTTGACGAAGATATTAAAAGACATTTTAGAAGACTTCGGCATCAATGTGTTTTCTAAATTGAGTTATGGCGCTCATATTCGGAGATTTTTACTTATCAAGAACTCAGCTTAACAACAAAAAAAGATATTAATTTAAAAGAAAAAGGTGACGACAAATTAAGCACGATATTTACTTACAGTTTGAAATTTCATCACTCGAATTTAGCCTGAAACTGAAAAATGATTATTTCCACGAAGTCAGCTATAAAATAAAAGTCATTTCCATTCCATATAGCATACATCGCTTATACCAAAGTGATCTGATTTTTTTCTACGTTTACCAATCCTTCTTTAGATCTGAATTTCCCATGAGCTTTCGCGTAAGCTCGTCCGTTTGCATGGATTCGTTGCGGATTAATTTTTGGTTAAAACTCGTAAAGCCAATTTGCTACCGGGGAGCATTCGAAATGAAAAGCTCGATGAAAATATCACTGCGGAAGAAAAAAGAAATACGTACGTACGTGTATTACCATGAATCGAGCACACGAGAGAAGCTATTGGTACCCTACGAAGAGATTCCACTTTACCTCTCAAACATGTCATCAAAAATTCAGTCTCCGATTTTTATTCTTTTTTTCTCTCTCTTATTTGTTAGAGCACAATGAATTCCTGGACTACTTGAAGGGTCTCTTTGAAGTAGATTATGTGTTCTGTCGGCGCGTCGTTATACCATGACAAAAAATTATACATATCCGCATAAAACTTTTTTTTAGCGAGTGTAGGTGCTCGAAAGTGTTATTTCTTTCACGAGCTTTACCTGAGAAATCGTTTTAAATTAACAGCTCGTGCGTGTTCTAATGTACAAGTATGTATGCTACATATATGTTGAGGGTGTAGTGTGTGTAATAAGCATACCATAGTAGGACTTCTTCCACACACATTGCTGTACCTTAGGAGGACATTTTACCATGGTCGGACATTTGGTGATGTCCTACCAACGTTTCGTCTTAATAACTGAGCCATTTCAAGTAGGATGCATCTGATACTGCACTGGTAGAGTCAGTGAAGAGTCCGCTCTTCGTATATCCAAATTAAATTAAAATATTTCAAGTGGTATAGGAGTTACGGCATGTTTTGCAAAAACTAACGTTGAGAGGACATTACAAACACTTCACGAATTTAGCTAGACGTTGGGCAGACGAAAGAATTTTTATAAACGTTGGTAACTTCATAAGGTTGTTTCAAATCGAAAAAGTGGAGTGTTAAGCGTTACTATTGAGTGTAAACAAATTTTTGTCAGATTACTTGATAATTTTTTCAAAAGGAAGAACATTTTGTAATGTTACTATGATTAAAGAATAAAATTTTTTGAGGTCCGCCCATGGTATAAAAGAAGTCAAGTGTCCGCCTATCATACCAAAAACACACATGGGTGTACACAGGGTGTTTCGTAGTTAATGTAGTTCCTTCCACCAGGTGAATAGACAGCACAAAAGGAACAAAAAATGTTATATAAATATGTTGCCTAACTTGAAAATTGGAGAGACTTGGAAAATTGAATTAAGAAAAACTAATGTGTTTTTTTTGGGTATATGGATGGCAGCAAAAAAATAAACTTTTATTGTACTTGTCATTTTTATATTACCAACCTTTAAAAATGAAGATGCAGGAGAGCTGTAAACCTTTAAAAAAAAAAAAAAAAATTTAAAAAACGCATTTTCAACATTTCTTTAATATTCTGATAGAAGATATAGAAAACCTCGACGTGATACCTCGACAGGTCGATATACAATTCGACGCTCGATTAATGCATCGACATTACTTACTATCGACAATTTTTCTGGATCAAATTTTCTGTTAAGGACATCAAAAAGTAAGTATTTGAAATGGTTGGGAAAATATTTTCAAAATAGGATAACACAATTTTTGCTAAATAATCTGCCAATTCTTCAATTTTTTCGTAGCCTGTTTTTTCAATCACTTGATGTAAAAGTCGATCGTCAACCAACTCATCGACATCAGTGTCGACCAATTTTTAGATAACTTTTTCATGCTGTCGAGGTGTCGATGATTTTGAAAATGCTTTTGTCGACGTCGAATCCATTGTCAGGTTGTCGACACATCTACTTATTCTATCATCAACTTCATTATTGGCACTGCTGACAATGTGTTGGCGTGAAATTGAACGTCTTGAGGGTGATTTTGATACTCGCAGATAAAGCGTGTTGTTATAATGCTTTGAGAATCACTTCATTGTTAGTTGGAAACAGGTTTGACCAGCTGCAATGATGATGTCAGTGTTGAAACTTTGACATAATGTCGAAGTGTAGACTTTTGGTGTTCTATATCTTTGATAACCTACATATTTTTAAGATGCTTTTGTTGACGTTGAATCCAATGTCGACACCAGGGTTGTAAATAACAAAATATTTTTTCGATATTTCGTTATGGAATTCAACTAATTTTTCGTTATCGTATCGTTATGATATTTTGTCAGTTTCAATTTTTTTCGTAAACTTTTCGTTATAACGTTACTTCAGTTTATTTCAATCTCGTTATTTCTTTAATTTTATAATTTCGTTACGGTAATTGAAACTTTTTTCGATATTTCGTTATTGTAAATGATGGGTATTCAAAATTCGAGAAATTTCATCCAGAATACAAATTTATAGCTTGTTTGAAAGTTATACAGATAGGAATTATGAAAAGAATCATTTGAACGGAACCAAAATAATAAAAAAAAATTGAATGTAACGTTGAAATTTCAAAAATAACGTAGGTAACAAAATTTAAAAAAAAAAAACGTTTTTTTCGTTACATTATTTTTTTTAGTACTATGTACAAGGTGATGATTTTTTTTTTTTTTGAAGGAACAACCTGCAAAATGCAAATTGCAATGCTAAAAAATAACGTAACGAAAAAATAACGAAAACAAAAACAAAATTTTCTCGTCATTTTGTTTCGTTATTTTTGAAATTTCGATGTTTTGTTTTCGTTTCGTTTTCTTCAATCATTTCGTTTCGTTATGATTTCTTCTCTTTTCATGTTTAGATATTTCGTTACGTTTCGTTATGAGAATTTTTTTGTTACTATCGTCATTCCGTTACGTTACGTTACCTTATTACAACCCCAGTCGACACATCATTGACTTCACTATCGGCATTGTCGACCATAATTATGTCGACACTTCGACATGAAATTTGACGTCTAGAGGGTGACTTTGATACTCGCAGATAAAGTGTGTTGTGATTAGTACATAAGGCTTTGAGAATCACCTCGTTGTTAGTTGGACGTACGTAATATGTCTAGCTGCTAGGATGATGTCAGTGTTGAAACTTTGACAAAATGTCGGGGTGTTGACTTAAAACGGTCTATTTTTGGTTTTAGTTTTGAATTCTGATACTTACTTAAACATCAGAGGGGAATTTTGAAATAAATTTAGATGCCATTCTGGATGTCACATCCAAATACATGTGGAAGTTGTTACAGATCCATGGTGATGTTATTTATTCGATGTATAAATGTCGACACATCAACATCCCTCACTTTAGGAAGGTACCTGTCGATGTAAATGTGGATGTCTTGTCGAGCCAAATGTTGAAGATCTTTTGTTCCCTATGAGATACCTATTCACCTGGTGGAAGGAACCACATTAGCTACGAAACATCCTGTATATATGGTTATTCGGAAAATGTACAGATATAACTTTTTTTTTTCTTTTTTTTTTGAAAGAAAAGGTAGTTACGAATTGTAGCTACGATGGAAAGCAAGAGAGGATAATCGGTAACCATTTATAATAACACGTTTTACAGATTAAACATGTCACTGAACACAACTATCCTGTACGCGTAATTTTACTTAATTAGAAAAAAAGCACGAGAGGGTGGTGGCGGTGACGAGATGCGCGGCCACACACGAAATACTGTATCAGTAAAATAAACGACCGGAAAAACCAGTGTAAATTAAAAATAAAGCTCTTTTTACGCATTTGGGACACGTTTAGACCCGTATAACTATGTACCACTAAAACTAGCACAAAGTGTGATTAAAGGTATGCTATTTTTTGTGTTACCGGTCGAGGGAAAAAAGATAGCAGAAAGCGATTCTAACGACTTCCCTTAAAATGAGATATATCATCAGTCATCTGTCCGCCTTTTCATTTTCTTTTATATTTCACTTTATATGTAGGTACCTACGTAAACGTACATACAGCGAAATATTAAAAGAGTCGTATTTCACGTTGTAATATTAATACAGCTAATGTTGGAATTATGGCGAAATTATAGTTACATTTTATTACGTTAATATTTTACATACCTCGCAGTCGGTAACGCTGCAAAAAAAATTACATAAAAAGAAAAATACCTAAAAGAAAAAAAAACGAATCAACTCCAAGTTGTGATTTTGACGCAATAAAACAGTCGTGCTGATTATAAACGTGTACGTGTAAATAAAACGTAACCAAATGTTCATTAGAACGTCGTGTTTTCTAATTCACTTACACGCCAAAGAAGGAAAAAAAAAGTTCGCAAGAAAAATATAAAAAGTCCTTTTTCTCGAGTGATATTTATTTTTGGCTTGTTTTAGATAATATAATAGACGTCGGACGCAGGATGGCAGTGTGTGGAAGTATACGCAGGTAATCGAATTAAAGACCTAGCTGCGTCAATAATTCTACAGTAACAACGTTCTTTTTATTCGTTTTGCTCGTTCGGTGAATTGATATGGTACCTTTTGCTTTTATGTCGTCGATGGAGTAGTTTGTGGTTGAAAATGTGCCACATCAATCGAAATATCACGTTCATTATCGAAGATTTTGGCACCGCTTTATATACCGAGGCAATTTTCGAGGAAAAACGTGTAGCTATTGTAGTACCTTACCGACCTAACGTCGATAATTTGAAAATTAGATTTTCTCGTACTTCCCTAAAACAAACAATTACTTTCGTTTCTCGATGCTCTACTGTAGTATCGTTTTAGAATCATCTTTTTTCCTTTTTTGGAAAACGTGTAATGTCTGAATTTTTGACAAGAGAGAATTTTCACGTCATGAAATGAGCGGAAAGGGGTGGTGATTAATTGAATTTTCAAGTACACATACATGTGATGAAACGAAATGCGAATTTACGAGATTTCACGTTGAATTGAGATATTTTGTGTTTAAGGTACGAAGGCAATCTAAACGACAAAGATGTTAAAATATGACAGGAACGATGAAAATGCCTTCAAAGTATTGACAGAAAGATGGATTTAGTTCAAATGAGTGACATGTCGCGAATGACAAATGAATTTAAAGATGTGTGTAAGCATTTTTTAGAATACATTGAAATGAAATTCATGTCGTTGAAAAAAAAGTACTTTTATCGCATCCATAAATGTCATAAAATTATAGTTTATGAAGTCGAAAGGATTTCTTATTAGTTTTGATTTTAATTTTTTTCGAGGGGGGGGGGGGGAGGATTGGTCGAATGATCCGCACATGCGGAGATCTTTTTTTTTATAATATAAGGTTAATCACTTTTTTCTTAGATTTTTAAAATGAAATTAATCCATGCCCCAAGAGCCTCAAAGTTGAACCACGCTGAACTTTTCATTTCTAAAAAACAAAATACTGAAATAATTTTATCGTAAAATCTAGTGAAATTTTTAATAAAATTTTTTATGTCCTTCTAAGTAGGTATACTTCCCTATAGATTTAATTGAATGTTTTAAATGTATTAGTAGAAATTTGTGTCTGAAAGTTAAAATATAATTTTTGGTAAAAAAATCATAGTGATAATTCACTTGAAACTCCGGTGTTATTTTCAGTTGTTCCAATATATTTTGTCTTTTCACTTATTGCAATGTAATTTTCATTTGAAATTCCGGAAAAAATCACGAGAAGAGTGAAAAATCTGCTGTTTTTTTTTTTTTTTAGTAATTTCAATAATCTTCTCAGTGAAAATTTAAGTGAAAAACTGATTTTGATTGTCACTTATGAATATGATTTTAATGAAAATTAACTGCAAAAATTTTAGTGGGATTGCTGGGTGGATATTCTTGAAAAAAATCACAGTGATTTAGTGAAAAATATTGTGAAATTTCAATTGTAACTTTTGATGAAGATTTCAATAAGAATTCATGGTGAAATTTCCAGTGAAAATTTTAGTGTATTTTTTAATGATCCTATTTTCATCATTTTTTCAGTGAAAATTTTAATGGAAGTTTCAGTAAGTTTAATTGAAAATTCACTTTGAAACTTCAGGTATAATTTTTAGTGAAAATTGCCAAAAGTTTTTTCAGTGAAGATTTAAGCGAAAATTTTGATGTGATTTTAGAAGAAAATTTTGAAAGAAAAAGCACAGTGAAGTTTTATAGTAAAAAATTTGGAGTTTTGGTGAAAATTCATAAATTCATAATACCATAAAATCATTTAGTTAAATTTTCAGTAAAAATTCGAGTACCTATTAAAAAAAAGAAAAAAAAACATGATAGTTAAATTTCTGGTGTAATTTTTGATTAAAATTCCAATGAAAATCATGTTGAAAACTTTTAGTGAAAATTATGGGGGAAAATCCAGTTCAATTTTTGGTGAATATTTACTTTTATTAAAAATATTGAAATGGAGAAGTCTCAAGGTGATTTTCAGTTAGAATTTCAAAATCCAACTAATTTTTAAATGAAAATTCCAATTGTATTTTCCAGTGAAAATTTAAATGAAAAAGTTACAGTCTGATTTTCATAGTGGAAATGTTTGTGAAAATTTACAGTGAAATTATCTGTAGCGAATACTCTATAGTGTAACTTTTGCTGAAAAATTCATGATTTATAAAATTTTCCAGTGAAAAAATATTGTGCAATTTCCTAGTGAGAATTCTTATAACGTTTCCAGTGAAAATTTGAGCAACAATATTTGGTGAAAATTTTGATGAAAGTAAGACAGTGAAATTTTTGAAGATAATTCTAGTTCAACTTTTGGTGAAATTATGTCAATTTTTTGAGTAAAATTCATCTGTAAATTTTTTTTTTTTTTTTTTTTTTTTTTTTTTTCTGTAAGTATAAAACGTATAAGTATTTTCTGTTAATTTCCTCCATTTAACTTGTAAACTGTTTTTAATATTTTGTAAGTAGTGTATCACTTCAAAAAAAAAAAAAAAAAAAATTACAAGACACAAAATTTCTTTGCAAAGAGCCCGAGCAGCACACTCGACAAATTATCGAAATAAAAAATCGACAGAATATCGAATTCGATAAAGTGTCACGTTAGTTCCGCATAAATCGTGAAATTATCTTTCGATATATCGACAGATTATCGATGAATTATAGTTGGCAAAATCCATCAACAGATAAACTTTCGATAAAATCGAACGATTTTTCTTTTAAAAATCTCAAGATTATAGTTAGATACTTCATCGATAACCTATCTATAAATCGAAAGATAATTACACGATTTATGCGGAACTAACGCGACACTTTATCGAATTCGATATTCTGTCGATTTTTTATTTCGATATTCTATCGATTTTGTATTACGATTTTTTGTAGATTATCTAGTTTCGATATTCTATCGATTTTGTATTACGATTTTTTGTAGATTATCTAGTTTCGATATTCTATCGATTTTTTGTATATAATTTAGCATATATGGGTATATGCGCGCGCACATTTTCAAGACCGGCTGGCGAGTTTGAAGTCGTAGTTACGCTTAAGGCTGGCGAATTTCGTTCCAAATACAGCAGTTTCTACCAAAACAAGCGTCTGTTGCGAACATCGGAGTTCGTTCGCATAATACGAATTGGATTATAATATTCAAACATCTTATGCAAAATTGGAGAAGAGGGAGGGGTCCAATTGAAATTTTTATAATAACTAAAATTATTTCTAGGACCTTAATTTACAACTTTTGTTTGAAAATTTTTTCAAATTGGCCCCTTTTTCCTCCGCTCCTCCAATTTTGAATAAGTATCAACGGAGTATTATGCAAAATTGGAGGAGAAGGAGAGGTCCAATTGAAAAAATTTTCAAACAAAAGTTGTAGCTTAAAGTTCTAAGAATAATTTTGGTCATTACAAAATTTTCGATTGGGCGCCTCCCTCCCGTTCAATTTTAAATAATAAGTATTCACATAGTAATCGTAGTATTGAACTTGGTAAAATTTTATTTAAGAACAACGATCTGGTTTCAAGTAAAATACCTAGTAAACCAAAAAAACTAGATAACTTGTTTGAAAATTTTTTCAATTTTGATTTCGCATATTACTGTTACACGTAAGTAGGTAAATGCAAAATAATAGAGGCTAGAGATGAGGTCCAATTGAAAAAACATTTCAAACAAAAGTTGTAGAATAATATTCTGGATTTAATTTTGGTTATTATAAAAATTTCGATTTGGCCCTTTCTTCCCATCCAATTTTGAATATAAAGTAGGTATTTTTTGACTAGAAAAAAATCAATATAGTTTCAACAACTATCGTTACAAAATCGTTGAAATATCGAAGTCGATAAATTTCATATAATGTGTCGATAATATAGTTTTAAATATCGTCACAAAATCATTGAAAAATCGAATTCGAGAAATTTCATATAATCTGTCGATAATACAGTTTTAAATATCTTCACAAAATCTTTAAAAAATCGAATTCGATAAATTTAATATTCTTTTTCGATAGTATAGTTTCAAATATCTTCACAAAATCGTTAACAAATCGAATTCGAGAAATTTCAGATTATTTGTCGATAATATAGTTGTAAATATCTGCACAAAATCGGTGGAAAATCGGATTCGAGAAATTTCAGATTATTTGTCGATAATATAGTTGTAAATATCTTCACAAAATCGTTAAAAAATCGAATTCGAGAAATTTCAGATTATTTGTCGATAATATAGTTGTAAATATCGTCACAAAATCGTTGAAAAATCGAATTCGAGAAATTTCAGATTACGTGTCGATAATATAGTTTCAAATATCTGCACAAAATCGTTGAAAAATCGAATTCGAGAAATTTCAGATTACGTGTCGATAATATAGTTTCAAATATCTTCACAAAATCGTTAAAAAATCGAATTCGAGAAATTTCAGATTATTTGTCGATAATATAGTTTCAAATATCTGCACAAAATCGGTGGAAAATCGGATTCGATAAATTTAATATTCTTTGTCGATAGTATCGTTGACGAATATCGTCCTAAAATCGTAATACTATCGAATTCGATAGTTTTTAGATTTTTTGCCTATAAAATCGTACTGCTAAATCTGTATCATATCGTGAGAACATCTTTAGATTTTTAAACGATTTTTTATCGATACGTTTCAACTTTCGATATTATCGATCGAGTGTGCTGCTCGGGAGTCAGTAATATTTGATGCCTCTTTTAGCAAAGTTTCTGAATGAAAAGGAAAAAAATTTCAATTTTCTTTAAAACTGTTTTTGAATTTTTTTGCAGTTTGTGTCATCATTGCAAAAAAAAAAACTATGAAGCCAAAATTAGTTTGTGAAAAGACAGAAACAATAATTAATGGTCTCATTCAGCAAAAGTTCTAAATAAAAATTGAGAAATTTTCAATTTTTCGAAGTATCCTTGGAATTTTTTTCTCTTTCCTGTGAATGCTTAGGTATAAAACACTTTTTCAAAGATTTCTGGCCTGTAATTTTCTTTTCTATTTTGAAAATTTTTCTAAAACGTATTTTCTGGGGAACCATTTTGATTTCATTTAGCGCATCCAAGAGTAATTTTCTCAATCTTTCATTTCAGTGTTCATTTCAATTAGGTCCACTTTGCAGGGCTTTCTTTCTAATCAAGATATATCATTATATACTATATAAATTGATTTTATTCGGGTTGAAAAATTTTGTTTGCATTTCCTCCTATGTAAGTATAGAGGTCTGTTAATACGTGCTGGACTAGAACGAAACAATAGTTGCACTAGGAATTGAAATTTTGAATTAGGGTGCGTGTCATAACTGTCATATACCGAAGCGGAAACCTTGTATGATAAAATACGAGTAGAAAAAAAAAATGGCGTATATTTTAAAAATTGAAGCTTTCAACAGTCCCCAGGCCTCTTGACTCTACGCGTTCACGCGTATTAAATTCATTCATCGGATATGAGCACCAGCGCGGCGCCACGAAGACGCAGTTTATACCTACTTACTCATTTAGCTTTCTCCGACGATCGCGTTTTTCATATATGACTTATTATGCTCTCAATAATGGAGCTTGCTATAGCGTGGCGAGCTCACCCCATAGCTGAAGTAAGGTAACCTACAATGAAAAAATAACAACAAAAAACCTACCTTTGTAATAAGTGGAAAATACCTGGTATCGTTATCCTCGGCGTTGAAGAAAGAAAAAAAAAAACAAGGCATTTTTCTTTTCTCTCGGCTCGTTGATTTTGCGAAGAAAAAAAAAGAACAGAGCACCTGGTTATTTACGTATTACTAAGTGAGAAAATTCATTGTCACAAAATATACGCGCCATGATTTATGAGAACGCTAATTCAACTCGAGTGCTTCTTAAAATATCAGAAATTAGCGTAGTTTTTATCGTAATAAATTTATATCTCGCGTGTAGGTTTATAAACGTGAAAGACAAAACGTCATTTGGTCGTATGAAAGATTGAGCATAAGAGTGAGGCTTTCCTTCTGTTCGGTATATTCTCTCTCATTTGGTATTCTTCATTAATCACAAAATGTATTTGTCACACCCACTTGTTCCTTTAAGAAATGTCTCAATAAAGTGCTGAGAAATTTCTTAAGGACCACTTTCTTCGCATCTCGAAACGATTGCCTGGTGAAAACGAAACACTAACTCATTTCCTAGAGAAATAATAAATTTTACTGAGAAAACGTATCCGACCCCGCCGCCCATCCTTCTCTCTTTTCTCACTTTCACAAAGACCCCTTTTTTCCTCGAATATCCACCGTCATAATTAATCACTTCTGATGATAATTTAAATAAGGGTTTCAACCTGGTATTAATGAATTACTTTCGTAGTACATCTTCTCAAACGAGGAAAATATTTCGAATATTTTCCTCTCTTACTTACTTACTTTTTTCTTCTTTTTCTCTTTTACCAAGTTGATTATCTGCCAAAAGTAATGTATATGTTTCTTCGAGCATTTGTAATTAAGATACTATCCAAAATAGGTAACGGAATAATACTTACCCGTTTGGTTAGATACTTCTAAAATTAACAATTTTTCTTTTCACGTCCGCGTAGTCGAGTTGATTGGCTGAAATGTAAATTTTTCAAGTGAAAAATCTGTTTCTTTTTTGATATACTATACGATATAGTGGAAGAATGTGTATAATTCATTGCCTATACATAGATACCCACGATAGTAGATTTAGGTCTATATATTTCAGTAGGTATATAACCTTTTTTTTAAACGTATCCGGCCGATTTAGCAAATTGTATCTGCTACTTTATACGATTTTTGCACTTTTTTACTACGGTTTGCTACCTAATTTGGTATTGTAATACGAATGAGATTTCCTATAACGTATTTTTCTTCGCGAATAATCATTTTAAAGTGGGAACACATCTGGCTATATCGTAAATTAAAATTTACGAATTTTTCTCGCCCTTGGTCAAGATTAATAGCACGTAGGTTTTTTGGGCATTGTAAATAGTGATTTTGTATGTGAAGGGAAAAAAAGCAATAAGGCCAAAGTGTAAAATCTAGTAGCGGCTCATATTTTATTAAAACAAGACAAAAATTTAATTTCGTTAGTTTCCTCTTTTGCCCTTGTCTAGTCTTCGAAAAAAAAGTTATGAATGTGAGAATCTATTGCATTAAAAATACTGCTATAAAATTAGCAAGTAGTACGTTTTAGCCGAACCAAATTTTTCCTCCTTTGTAGCTAAAAGCATCCGCGATATCACTTCTAAACTTTTATCTAAAGCATTTGCGCCAGTTTGGAAACTTTCGACGGTTTTCAAGACATCTGTTGTAAATTTTATCATCGCTTAATGAAAACCATCGCATCGTATTTATATTAATTTTTTTCCCGCAGGTGCTAACGGGTGCGTCAATTCATTGAATATGGATTTTCGGTGGATAATCGTTATCGAAGGAGTCGTTAAATAGATGCGATTAATATGGATTATACTGTGAGTACGAATTGATTTAAAGTTTTTTGAAGTTTTTAGAAGTAAGAAAGTACATATGTGACCGTCCATGAAAAAAGGGACCTAGTGTATTAAAATCCCATTTCGAGATAAACGCGTTTTAAGTTTTAACTTATGTACGAATTGAATTTGATGAAACTTCATTATCGGCTAGATTCAACATATTAGGATATTCTGAGCAAGTTTTGTGACATTATATCGATATTTAGTGTGAATTTTATGACATTTAGTGGAGCTATAACGGGTTTTTTCCAAAATTCGGTCATCCATGAAAAAAGGGACCTAGTGTAAAAAAATCTAAATTTTCAACTTATGTGCAAATTTCATTTACTCTGACGTATGATAATGATATTAAGCTTCATTATCGACTAGATTCAACTTATTAGGATATTGTGAGCGAGTTTCGTGACCATATATCGCTAAAAGTGTGAATTCGAGACACTAGGTCCCTTTTTTCATGGATTTCAAAAATTGAATAAAAATGAAGGTTTTGAGTACAAAAAGGGGTTTTGTGGGGTCATTTTTGAAGTTAGAGACTTGGGAGAAGTTTTGATCGATAGATAAGACTTCAGAGATACCGAATCCGCTCATAAGTCATTTCACCCAAAATGTTACACTAGGTCCCTTTTTTCATGGATGGTCACATATACTGTTAACTAATGAATAGGTAGATACTTAGTCTAGGGATTTAATATTAATCAGGTCAGGTACTTGCCATGCATTTGCATAAATGTTCACCATAAGGCCAAACATATTTTCACAACTTTTTTTTATTATCATTTTTCATCAAAATATTGTTCAGCTAGGTATTTTTTCTTTAATTTTAAAAAAAAATTTAAAAGGCCTTTTATTAGGTATGATTACCTACCTATACCTACTTTTTTCCAAAAAAAAAATTGTTTACAAAACTATTTTTGTATCATGTAGATAGTTTCCCCATTGAAAGATTTTTTCATGAAATTCGATGAAGGATTTTTCCCAAGATTTTTTTAAGAAAACTTTAAACTTTTTCGAAAATATAATTTTTTGAAAAGAAAAATTTTTCCAAAAAAATCATTCTTTCATTTATTGGGGACATTTTTTTTTGAGAAAAAAATTTCCTATTTTTTGGGGGTAAAAACTAGAAAATTGGTCTAGTGTTTTTAATTTATTAATGAATTCTCGTTTTTTATTTAAATTTTTTCAATCTGTTGAAATTTTGAATTTTTTGTTTGAAAAACAAATACCTATGTATACTTACTTACTTAAAGTAGGTATAAAAAACAAATATTCAAAATTATTAAAAAAATTATAATTTTGATTTTTCGATTGAAAAACACCTGAATTTTTCGACAATTACCTATTCTGATTTTTTTCAGAACATTGAATAATTTTTAAAAAGTTATGAAAGAAAAAAAATATTGACAATTAAAAAATAATAATTTGAGCTACCTATATATCTAAGTGATTTTTTTTGTTTTTGTTTTTATAAAGATTTTGATTTTCTTTTCATTGAGAAATAACGTGCTTTTTTAAAAACAATTTTTTTTATTGTTTCACTAAAAACAAAATGTTCAAAAGAATTTATTTGTTCATTAATGTACAGATAATCTAAAAAGATACCTATGTATAATTAGGTACATTTAAAAACAATTTTTTCGTTGTTTTTGAATTTTAAAAAAAAATCAACTATACCTAATTTTTTTTTTTTTTTTTTTTTTTTTTTTGAAAAAACCTAAGTTAGTTTTTTTAAAGAAACAATTACTTACATCATCAAAAGATTAAATTGGTACATTGATAACACTAACTCTCTTAGTATTTTCCAAAGTGACTTTCGGAAAAAAAGATCAACGATAGATCATCTTTTTACTTTGCAACAAGAAATCACTACAGCTTTTCAAAATAATGAAAGTGTACTTTCAGTTTTCTTTGATCTTGAAAAGGCATATGACAAAGCTTGGCGTTATAAAATTCTTAAAAAACTACATTCTATCGGAATTAGAGGTCACCTTGCTTATTTTATTTCGAATTTTCTAACAAATCGAAATTTCAGAGTACGCATAAATAATACATTCTCAGAATTATTTGAAATAGAAAATGGAGTCCCTCAAGGCTCAGTTCTCAGCACAATACTTTTTATTTTGCTCATTGACGATATTTCAAATATTATATCTCTCCCCTTTTCCCTTAGAATTTTTGCTGATGATATCAACATCTCCTTCCGATCACACAATATCGAACTTGCGCTAAAAGTCATCCAAGAAGCTCTTAATCTTATTCAAAAATGGGCCGAAGAAAATGGACTAACTTTTTCTGAATCAAAAACTCATTTTGTACTTTTCACTAGAAAATATAAAATAAATCCAGAACCTATTCTCAAACTTAGAGGTCGCTCCTTAGAATTTAAACCATCTACAAAATTTCTTGGCCTAATATTCGACAGTAAACTAACTTGGACCAATCATTTTCTCAAAATTAAAACAGATATCTCAAAACGTATAAATTTACTAAAAATAGTCAAAAATCGAAAATATAATCCATCCCGAAACCTACTACTTCACTTATATAAATCTTTAATTCGTAGCAAAATCGACTATGGAATAACATGTTTTTCAAACATCTCAAATAAAACATCTAATATCATAAAAACAATCCAAAATTCCGCTTTACGAATTTGCATTGGAGCTCTTTACTCTTCACCAATAGATAGCCTCTACTGCGAAGCAGCAGAACTACCTACAGATTTCAGAAAAACGTTAATAACAAATACATTTCTCACATCAGCTCTAAGCAATCCATCACATCCCCTCCAAAAATCCTTCTCTTTTTACAACCTCCAACATTATCAAATAGAAAACCCAATTTCAAATTTCATCTTAATTATGAACGAAATCCAAATTGATATCAAAAATCTTATTCAAAACCCAATTACATATCCCCCCTGGTTACTAAAAATTCCACAAATGGATTTACATCTAAGAAATTATTCAAAAAAAGAAAATTCCAATACAATTATAAAACCCCACTACTTAGAAATGGCATCAAAATATAATAATTACAACCTATGTTTCACTGATGGTTCAAAAATTCCCTCACTTCATACAGGCTATGCTTTTTCAATAAACGACCAAGTCGCTAACTATAAGATCCATAACATCTCTTCTATTTACAATGCTGAACTTTCTGCTATACACCACTGCCTCAAAGATATACTCACCTCCAAAATAACCAATAAAAATTTCCTAATCCAAAGCGATTCTTTAAGCTCCTTAATTTCAATTCAAAACATTTTTACAGATCATCCCATTGTACAAAACATTCACAAAATTCTCTTTGATTTACAAAATTCAAGTTTCATTATTCAATTTGCATACGTTCCCAGTCATATAGGAATTCAAGGAAACGAAATTGTCGATACACTAGCAAAATCTGCCATAAATCCCTCCCCACTCTCTACCCTTTCCACAGATGACATCAAATCTTTGTTAACCCAACAAATTTACTCAAGCTGGCAAAACGTATGGTCCCAACAAGTAAACAATAAATTATACCAACATAAAAAAACGGTGCACCCTTGAAAAAACCTCTCACAATTAAGTAGACAAGATGAAATCATTATAACCAGACTAAGAATTGGCCACACAAAAATTACTCACAATTATCTTTACCAAAAAACTCCAAAACCTCTATGCCCATTCTGTACTATTCAACTTATATCTATCCAACATATTCTGTTCGAACGCCCCAAATTAAAAAAAGAGAGACAAACCCTACTAATAAATGAAATCCCCCCAGTTATACCAGATATTCCTTCCGAAATTCAGAAATTCATAAACTTAATAAAAAAACTCAACCTCACCAATAAAATTTAAAAATTCCTCCGATGGGTGTAATAATCCTGTAATTATAAACACCCAAAAAAAAAAAAATTACTTTAATGATTTTTTTAATTTCATTTTTTATGTTTTAAAAAACAATTGGATTTTCATGATTTTTTTTGAAATACCTACAAATCTTGACTTTTTTTTGAAAAATAATTCATTCCTTTAAAATCAATTCAATTAAAAAAAATATATTGATGATCATGAAAAATATATCAGGCGGTATTTTTTTTTTTTTTGAAAAACTTTTTATTTTTTTCAACAAAACTTAGTAGAAAATTAATTTTTGAAAAACACTTGAATCCAAAAAAACACACTATTTCAATTATTAAAAAAAAATTTTTTTGATTGTTTTTTTTTTGACAAACAATATTCATTTGAAAAATGAATTCAATTTCCTCTGACTACAAAATATATATTAATGAGAAAAAAAACATTAGATGAGTAAAAGGGAACATTTTTTATTTTTTATTTTTTTAGAAAAAAATTTAAAATGCATATTTAAAATGTGAAATATTAAAGAAACCGTTAGCAACTTAAAAACAATAAATTGTTACCTAATAATTTCTGTTCAAACACATTTTCAATATTTTGAATTTTTTCTTGGAAGAGAACTTGAAATGAGTGAATTTTCAAATTTTATTCAAACACTCATTTTTTGAAATGTTGTTCAAATCGCAGTATCAAAAAAAATTTTATATCACAAAAATTCTAATAATTTTGTAAAAAAATCCGAGAATGTTGAAAAATGGTGGGTAGGCAATTAGGCATGTTATATCACTACTTTAATTAATAAAAAATGTCTGCTCCCTCAATTAAATTTTTTTCTGAGCTATTTCAAAAAATCCCTTCTCCCAAAAAAATGAAAATAGTTTTCAACTTTTTTCTCAAAAAATTATATTTCAAATACCTACGTTTAAAATTTTGTGAAAAAAAATAGAGAAAAAGATTGGGGGATTTTTATAATTTTGAGCATGAAATAGACGTGATTGTTTATTATCATGAGTTTTGAATGCATTTCTGCTGGTTGAAAAATATACATAAAATCTGTAGAAGGAAAAGTAAAAGAAGTGAAAAAATTACAAATGAAATAGACGTGGTTGTTTATTATCATAAGTTTTGAATGCATTTCCGCTGGTTGAAAAATATACATAAAATCTGCGGAAGGAATTTATTCGTGTTTTTGAAGCAATTTGTTTGGTAAATGAGTTCATAAATTTATTTGAAATTAATTCCCTACGAAAGATACGATTAAGCGTAAAAATTAAGTATTCTAGTAGGCTTCCAAGATTCACCAAGACTTGAGAAACGTTTCATGAATTATAATAATGGAAATTATTCACCGGGGTAAAGAAAAATAATACAAATTAATATAAAATAAAGCTAATCAAAATGATAATAAAATACCATAATTATTTTTTATTCATCAAAATGATGATGGAGTAATTTGATAAATATCTATTTCGCAGAAGTGTACTTATACGGCTCGGCGCGGCGATTTGTTACTCGTAGTCGTATTGTAAACATGAATAGGAAAATTTCTAAACAAGAAATTGAGTAGATATTACGTGTTTTCTTCCTTCTTCCCTTTTTAATGATGATTATGATAATTTTTTCTCCTTCATAAATAAGAAATCGCGTTTCTGCGAAAACTTGTGCAAACAAAATCGAAGTAACTAAGTATCGACATTTGTAAATAAAATTAACACTGCTCAAATATTTAAACTGTGTTGCTTCGAAGAAAATTTCGTATTTGTTTGTAATCGCATTAACCACCCACTATAACGTTGTAATACCTTAACTAACAATTAAGTATCTGCGATGGGTTAGATACTTATTTTGAACGAGCACAATGCCAAAATACATTTATACTGTTTTTGAAATATTGCGCGGAAATTACACGAAAGAGAGAAGGTTGAAAAGTTGATTAATTTTTCTACCCTCGCTAGACTTATCGTTTGACAACAAATGAATAGAAAAAGGCAACATAAAGTTTGTTTGCTAATTCTATTTACCACTGGCGATTTTCAAAAGTTGTGTGATTCTTTCGAAAGCTGTCGAAAAGCAACGTACCTATACTTTTTCTTTTTTCTAAGTTGTTTGTTTTTACTTCGATTAAAAAAACTTTTTATCCTCATTTTTTCAAATTTAAAGATTTAATTTTGACCGCAAGATGTTTGTATGCTAGTACCTAATATTTTCAGTTTTTTACGATCTTTGCACATTTTCCCCCGACATTTTCGATGTTTTTTTCAGCATTGAAAAAAACTTTTATCGAGTAAGTAAAATTTATAGTCAAGTTTGATAGGTTTACTTCAAAACTCTCTACATGACAGTGATCTGAACCCAAGAAAAATTTCCTTCGCAAAAAGCATATTTCCGGAATTTTTCATTTTAAAAAAATAGGTATACTTTCGTGTAAATTTCTTTTTTGATTGACAGAGAATTTTTTCTAAAAAAAATTGTGGAAACTTTGAGTAAAAGTTTTCAAAAATGAATTATTTGTCAACATTTTTTAAAGTTAGAATTATCACAAAAATTTTGAAATTTTTTCACAATAATTTTTTTCAAAATTTTATGAAAACAATTGATTTCTATTTAATTTTTGTAGTGGGTATGCAATTAATTACTTTTTTAAATCGTCCAAGGGTAATTTTATGTCAATTTGGCCACGTTTTGATTTCAGATTCGCCGATTTCGCTCAAAAATTTTTTACGACCTTCTGCTATCTCAAAAATAAAAAATCGTTGTTACGAGTATTTCATCCCCGACCCTCTGTAGTTTGAAAAATATTTTTTTTGTACATTCGCCGAAATTATTTTTGTTATGGGATTTCAAGACCGCGGGGGGCACGATGCCACACAATTTTGGTCTAAATGCAAAAAAATGCTTTAAAACATGTTGAATATTGTTTTACTTTTTTTATAGAGCTTTCTTTGAGAGCCCCCGGGAAAAAATCTCATGGATCAAGTCATATCTATTTGGATAAAATCTGATCAGATTTGATCAAGTTTGATCCAAATGTTGATCTGATTGGATAAAATTTAGTCAAATTGGATCTAGTTATATCAGAGAAAATCCACTGATATCTAAAATGATTAAATCAAAATAGATAAAAACATATCAACTAGATCAAGTCATATCAGTGAAAATCCAGTTATATAGAAATGCTTATATCCGAATGGATCAAATTGGATCAAATTAGATTCTCTCATATATAATTTGATATTATTGGATCAAGTTGAATCTGTAAAACTCCAGTTTTATCCAAAATGGTTGTATCAAAATAGATCAAATCATATCAACCAGATCTCCTCATATCTACTTTGATATAATTAGATCAAGTCATATCAGTGAAAATCCAGTTATATAGAAATGGTTAGATCCGAATGGATCAAATTAGATTCTCTCATATATAATTTGATATTATTGGATCAAGTTATATCTGTGAAATCAAAATGAGTCAACCCAGATTCATTTCAAAATTTTAGGGGCTACGAGCAGTGCCAGAATAGGGTTCCATCAAAAAAGTAAGGCAAAATTCGGAGTAGGCACTATTATAAATGTAACAAACGACATGCTACATGCTTTTTTACATTTTTTTTTGGATTTGGTCAAAAATTTTGGGGCGCATTGCCCCCATGGGGTCCTGAATGTATCACGACAAAAATCATTTCTGAATTTAAGTTGAAATTATCTACTCACAGGAATTTTTCCTGATACTTTTAGTTATACAACCTTGAGTAATTGTTATCTTTGATTGTGTGTCACATAAATACAATTAAACTGTCTTATTATATATGAAATGGTTCGTACCAAGTTGAGTGCACCATCATTGATCTGATTGGAAAAGTTAAGCAGCTTCGGGTTTGGTTACTACTTGGATGGGTGACCGTTGAGAAAAATTTGGGATGGGTATAGTCAGATCTAACCATAATAAATGGGAAATGTACCTATCAAATATGATCCAATCATATTTAATTTTATCTCATCATACATCATTGGATCTGAGAAAAATTTGGGATGGGTATGGTCAGATCTAACCATAATAAATGGGAAATGTACCTATCAAATATGATCCAATCATATTTAATTTTATCTCATCATACATCATTGGATCAAATTGTGTATAGTTTGATCAAATTATATATGATTTGATCAAATTTGATAGGTATAAAATTCATATATGGTTAGATCTGACCACTTCATATATGGTTAGATCCAACAGATTTTTTCCCGGGCCTCTTTAAAAATTTGAGATAATTAATGGGCACCCCTCAATTTTGTTCCTTATTTATTTCATTTTCTATTTTTTTTAAAAATACGAAATCATTTTTTTTTTCAAAAATATTTGGAGGTCACTCAAAGCAATTAAATTTTTAAAATGTTGAGGATGAGCCATTGAGCCTCAATATTGACGGTGATGACCAAAAATTTTCGGCAAGGGTTATTATAGTAAAGTTCACGCCCTTCAACAGTTTATTCGAAAAAAAACGAAGCGAAACGCATTTTGATCCAAAATTTTGGGCCAAGTCATGTCTAACCTCCAAATTTAAAATTGTTCCAATTTATTAATATTTTGTCGACTTCCTCCCTTTTTTGCTAATTTTAGATCTTTATTTGTTGCTGTGTGTTCGATATTTTACAGGCGTTTGAAAACATATAAATTAAATATATATATTTTGTTGGACTTATGAAACCAAATTTTTATAAATTAATCCAAATAATAAATACCTATTCATCCAATTTAGACCTTTTTTTTTTGGCAATGAAACACGAGAACTTTTTCAATGGTGACTCTAAAAAATAGAGACAGGTATTTTTTATTCCAATAAAATTGAATGATTTGAAAAAAATTGTTTTTCATTCTCTATGAGAATGCGAGATTGAAGAGATTCTTTTTTCTCCAAAAGTTTGAAAAATATTTCCGCCTTCAAAAACTGAGATTTAGCCAATTTTTTTTCTTCAAAAAAACTGATCATTTTTTTTAAATTAATGAGAGATTTCATCCTAAACAAAGAATAAGAGATTTTTTTCTTTCAAAAATTTTGAATTTTTTTTCTCCAAAAATTTGAAAAATATTTTTACTTTACAAAAGTTGAGAAATTTTTTCTCAAATTTTTTTTCTCAAATTTGATATTATATTTGAAAAAAATTTCCACCAAAAATGAGAGATTTCATATTCTAAACAGAAAAACAGATTTTTTGCTCCACAATATTTGACAATAGGTACCTAATTAAGATTATTTTCTCGAAAATTTTTACAACTTTTTTCCATAAAAATAAGAGATTTCATCTCAACAAAAATACCCTAAAGATATTTTTCTTAAAAAAGAATAGAAAATTTTTTCTTTGTCATTTTTTCTCCAAAAAAATTGAAAAATTTTTTACTAATAACTTTTAGGAATGTTTTTAGTTAATTCAATAAAACTGAGAAATTTCTTCTTCAAAGAGCGTTGGAGGAAAAAAATGAGCTGAGGTTCCATTTATTGAGATCCTTCACATCTTTGTACTTGAAGCTCCAATTGAAAAAACTTTCAAACAAAAGTTGTAGGTTGTGGCCCTTAGAATAATTTTTGTTGAGACAAAAATTTCGATTGGTGCCCTCCCTTTACCCAATTTTGCATAAAACGTATGAGAATCACCGGATTATTTTTATACATTTTATTCAAAATTGAAGGGGAGGAAGGCGTCCAATTGAAATTTTTGTCGAAACCAAAATTATTTAAAAGACTTCAATCGATTGAAAATTTTTTCAATTGGAGCTTTAGGTACAGAGTTGAGGGCATTTTTTGTTAAGGGGAGTAGGTCCTCCATAAAAGAAAATCACGAAAAATGGCTTACTCGTTCCCTGATTTATCCTAATTGTTCAGTCGAATTTTGATCGAATCGGCTATTTACAGAATCCATTTTTCCTTCTTGGCTGTACACCAAGCTGAAGTTACATAGAGGTGACTTCTAACTGAACAAGTTGAATCCAAGTGTAATTTTCGTACATATTACGCGAATTTGGAGGAGAGGGAGGGGTCCAATTGAAATTTTTATCATAACAAAAATTATTCCAAGGATCTTAGCCTATAACTTTTGTTTAAACATTTTTTTCAATTTGGGCCTTAGATACTGAGATAGAGAGACTTTTTGAAAAGGGGATGGACCCTGGGAAAAGTAGGATCTCAAAGAAATGTAACTCCAGCTCATTTTAAAAAAAATTGTTCTGGATTACATCAATCATAAAATCGCTTTTAACCTTTTGGTCGCACGGAAGTGCGGTTAAAGGCTAGATTAATAGTGAAAAAGCTCGTAAAAAATTTTGAGCAAAATCAAAAGATGACCTCTAATTAAAAATTTAATAATCTATTTTCAAAAAAATTAACTTTCTTCTGAGAAATTTGCTCCTCCAGGGGTTATTGTTGTTAGCATATCGGTTAATCCGACATTGCAAAAGAACAGAATTTCGAGGGATTTCGAAACAAAGCCGAAGCCCCTGCAGACAATAAACCAGGCGTCAAATTCATAATCAGCGAACCTAATTTCATCGAAAGTTCAATCCTCTCAACACGGATAAATACCTATGCTTTTTTTTCACACAGAGCCTGGAGCGGATTCGAAACAAATTTCACGAAATTTGTTATCCTCATAACCAAAGGGGGTAATTTTAGCACATCTCGATTATATGAGAATGTGCTGTAGCGACAGTTGTTAATTTTTGTTCGCCATTGAAGTAACAGCAGAATACACGCGATGTTGTTGGTATTGCCTTTGCCTTAGTTTGCTTGCGATAATCTCGGTACAATTTGCCACATCATACGGTACTATACTTGTAGAACATTGTCTTTATCGTACCATATAATTGTGGCGTTACTGTTTCTCGACTAACATTTTCGTTCACCTCGCCATTTAACCACAATTTACGATAACTATTTTAATTATCGTAAAAAGCAGTACCACGAATAGAGCGCACCGTCTCTTTAATTTCCGCAGAAAGGAAATAGCGTTTGTGATCAACTTATACAACGGCAGTGTTTCCGATACCGTGAGAGATGGTTTTTTTCCCCTTTCCTTTTTGTACGTCAGTGTTGTAGGTATTTCGAGTGGAAAATTCTTAATAAGATTATAGAACGTGCGATTCTCACTTGGTACGTTTCGTACAATTCTAACGATGACCTCTCTTCGTCGCACTTGGGATATCTTCGGGATACACGTTGTTGTTTACACAAGACATGAAAATTCAAGCCAAAGTAACAACTTCAATGATTAAACCTTAAGGGGTGCGAAAATTGTGTAAGTGGTTTTTAGAAAAGCCTTGGCTAAATAATGCGTTTCCGCTTTATGATACACTATAAAGACAGGCATATTTCCTCTGTGTATTTCTCTCGAGCTGTATCTACGTAATAAGTTTACGTTGCCTATAATCTAATGTATTCATTTAAGTCGCGCACATATCGTATTATCACCGTATAACATCAGAAGAGATGTTGATTTGTCACTCCTAGAATAGCTCTTACTATGAAATATGCAGATAATATAAACTTTTATCCTCGTTAACTGAAATTAACCAAGGAATGATTCCGACTCTAATTGGACGTCATTAGGATTTATGTTATAATTGTTAAAAGTTACTTTTTACTATTTTCTTGCGCTTTTTTTGCGCCTGGAATACCTCTTTTGACGAGTTCGGCTTACTGGAGCGTAAAGCTTTTTACAATTTTCCACGACGAATTTTTATGGAGGGACATTAACCGGCTTGTTAATGGGCGGCTCGTGGAGGGGATATTACACGTATTGGTGGTTTCACGAAGTCTCCTCTATTTGACATAGCCGAAATCGCTTTTAAAGACGACTCATGCGGAAACCTTATATTTTTAAAGAAAAAGAACATTAGAACCCCATTCACGTTGAAAACAGGAAAGTTTTACGAAAGTGTAGTACCCGTAGGAACAATTTTTCTAGCACAGTATCACCATCCAACGTCTTAAATCTCACACCGACATCGAGGAAAAAAATATGTTCGAGTTTGTTTATGGTTTCTCTTTTTTTCCCGGACAGATTACGCCGATTTTTTTTTTCGCTTCACAGCTGGTAAAAATGTATTGAAAATCAACACACAAGTTTATAAATTGAAAAAAAAAAAAACAAAAAAAAACACACGGTTGCGAGAATTGCGAAAATATTTAATCGTGAAACCATATTAAAACATGATATACCGAGAAAAATAAACTGCTTAGTCTATGTCAGCTTTCGTGTAAATATTTATTGTGGTTGAAATTTTGCAGTAATGTCAGGTAATTCGTTAAACCTTGCGTATAAAATTTGCTCGAGCGGAAGAACAAATATTACTCGGAAAAAAGGTCAATTTTATTAATGCCATTTTTGAAAATATCGTCATAGCTTTGGGCTAAAGTTTGTTTCATTTTTAACACAACCTTTCAAAAGGTTCAACGAATAAAGTGTTATTCGCGGTATTAAATATTTTATGTATTGTAAAACACCCTCCTAGGTTTTAACCCGCCCAAGTAGCGGAAAGTTATTTCATCAGAATTGAACATCAATAAAAAAAATTTTAAAAATGAAAAAAAAAATTATTTTAAAATTATTTAAATATTCTTTAAAAATACTGGAAATTTATGGTATGAGAGTGGATCTAAAAGCAACCTGTTAATATTTTTTCCCAAAAATTTTTTAAGTTGCCAACTTGAAATTTTCTATGATTAGTTCAATTTTTTACAGGGAGGGGTGTGTAGTTGAAATTATTTTCTTAATGTTAAATGTGAGTATTTTTTCACAATGAGACTAAATTAGGATTTTATTCAAAAAATTGAGATATTTCTTTTTATTTTAATTTTTTACTTATTTATTTTATTTTTTATTTTTTGAAAAATTTGAAGGCATTATTCTATCGAAAAATGAAAATATTTTTTAGCTTTTTTTTCTTTCGATAGAATAGTCTTAAATTTTTTACGCTGACTCCAAAAAATTAGGATGAAAATTTTAAAAATTGATAAAAATAGGTAAGTTTAAAATATTATCAAAATTTGAAAATTAACAAATTACAAAAATTTCGAAAATGGAAATGATGCATTTTTTTAATTCTGTAAAATTTTGTTTGATCGGTCAAATTTAGAATTTTCGCCCAAAATTTCAAAATTGAAAATTCTTTTTTGAGTAGTTTTGAAATTTTTTAAATTGAAATTTTAGAATTCTTCCCAAAAAAATAAACTAAATTTCAGAAATTGATCCAACTTTGGGAATAATTTTCATAAAATTTTGAAGATAATACATAATATAATATACTGAATCTTGTTCGTTTTTAAAAATTGCCAACTAAATATTCGATGCAAATTAGAAAGTACTAAAAAATTTTCAATCATGAATTTTTACTTTTCAAAATTTTACTTACCTACCTACTAAATTTGAAAAAAGAAATCAAAATTTTCTTAAACTTTTACCAAACATTGAAAATTGATTAAATTTTGTAAATTTTTAGAATTCGACAAAAACTCATTTATTTATTTTTTAATTTTCATCTAATTTTGAAAATTTCCCGATTTGAATTCTCACTGAATTTCAAACGTTTATTTACTGAATTTTAAATTTTCTAAAACAAAAAACATCGACTTTTTAAAAATTTGAAAACTGTAAAATTTTATTATAGGTACGTAATTTTTAAAAATTAAAATTTTGAATATTTTTTTGAATTTTGAAAATTTTTAATATTTTTTAAAAATTTTGAATTTTAAGTTTTACGAACTTTTTAAAATGTTTCAATCTTGAATTTTTATTAAATTTGAAATATACCTATTTACTCCCTGAATTTGAAAAAATTTTACCTAACAGGAAACAGTGATTTCTTAAAATTTTAGAAAATGATAAATTTTCAAAATTTGATACTTCCCGTGTAGCAATTGTCGACATCGACATTTATGTCGACAAAATTCAGACACATTTTTTTCTCGGTTAACGATGAATTAAAAATGATATTTGAGATTTAAAGTAATGTTCTATGTTAAACATAACTGTTCAATCAAAATTTTTGAATTTTTCTCAGTATTTTCCTATAATTTAGAAAACGTTGTTTTTCTACATAGACAAGTCGATGTAAAAATCGATACTCGATAAACGCATCGACATTTATGTCGACAATTTCTGCCAATTAAATTTACAAATTTTATATCTAAAAAGAACTAAAAACAATTAATAAGAACATTTTAAGCTCAGGAATAAATAATTTTTGAAAGAATCACAAAATTTTCTTATTTTTCAAAGTTTTGAATAATACAACGACTTGTCGAGTTATTGTCGACATAATTGTCGATGGTCAAATAATGCATCGACTTCACTGTCGACAGTGTCGACCAGAGGAATTTTAAGTCGAGTTAATGTCGATCTAATTGTCGAGGGTCGAATAATGCATCGACTTGACTGTCGACGTCTTGAGGGTGATTGTGATACTCGCAGATAAAGTGTGTTGTGAATTAGTACATAAGGTCTAAGAATCATCTCTATGTTAGTTGGACACTCGCATGTGTCCAGCTACACAGGTGGCCTCAATGCCGCATATTTGACAAAAAATGTCAAAATGTTGGCTTGAACACTATTTTTGGTGTAATTTTAATATATACTTATATTGAATATTTGAACTTGGCATATTTTTCAAAATCTCACCATTGCAAATGTCGATGTGGATGTCAATATAAATGTCGACACATCGAAATCGGTCACTTTTCGATCGTACATGTCGACACGATTGTGGATGGTTTGTCGAGCTTATTATCGACATGTTTGTCGACCGTCCAAATATGGCTCGACATGTCGAGCCATATTTGGACGGTCGACAAAAATGTCGATAATAAGCTCGACAAACCATCCACAATCGTGTCGACATGTACGATCGAAAAGTGACCGATTTCGATGTGTCGACATTTATATCGAAATTAGCATCGACGTTGCTACACGGGTTTTTATGTATAAGTTAAACAACGACCCATTTTTAAAATTCCGAAGATTCACTAAATTTTTTTAATTTCAAAAATTCGGTAAAAATGTCAAATTTGAAATACCTATTTATAGATAATTATATCAATTTTCAGCGTTATTTTCATCAAATTTCAAAAATAAAACTGAAAAATTGTCTTTTTAAATTTTTTTAGAAAATTTTGATGAATCACCCAAATATTTGAAAAGTAGGTATAACCCAATTTCAAATTTTTTTTGAATTCATAGGTTACCTTTTGAAAATTTTTGATAGTTCTCAGACTATTTGAATTCACGTTTTAGTCAAAAATCTACAACTAAGCGTGTAAAAAGATGACGTCGCCTCATAAATTTAAAAATTAAATTAAAAAAAAAATCTTTTTGAAGTATTAAAAATTTTGAATTTTCATAAAATTTCAGTACCTAATACCTACAGAATTTAAAAAATTATAAACCTAAAAATTAATTTTTTAGGAAAGAACAAACTGCCAAAATTTTAAAAATCGATCAAATTTTAAAAATTTTTTGTAGTTTGAAAATCAAATTTTGAAAATTGTAAATTAATAGTTCTCGAACTTTTGAAATGTATCTGCTAAAGTTCTCAAAAATTTAGCTTTCAATTTAAAAAAAATTGATCCAACTTGAAGAATAATTTTTACAAAATTTAAAAAATCTATAGGACCGTATAAATTTGCTAATATCTAAATTCCGGGGGGGGGGGGGGGGATAGACTCAAAAAAATTTATTTAGTCAAATTGGCCAAATTTTATTTCAAAACAATTAAGTATGGGTAGGTTCCTACCTAACATAAGTTAATATTCATTTTGAGTTTGAAAATTGTCAATTAAGCATTGCATTTTCCCCAAAACAAAATACTCGTAGTTCTCAGACTTTTGAAATTTACATCTTTATATTTTTCAAAAATTCTGTTTCAATTTCAAGAACAGTGAATTTTTTCCAGATTTTGAAAATTTGTCAATTCTCCAATTCTCACCATATTTTAAAGATTTAATAAATTTTTAAATAGTTTGTAAATTTTTAAATGATAAAATTGTTTTTGATCGTAATTATTATGAAGCTGATAATGAAAATGCTAGCGTAAGAAACAACCTTAAAATTCCGAAGAGGAAATGAATTGAAAAAGTCCATTTGCCCATCAATGCCTAGTTTGTCCACTCATCGCTGTATCCGCAATAATTACTGGCATTCGTTCGAAAGAACGAGTAGTTGTTTGATTTCAGTCTTTATCTTACACCCTTCTTTTCTATTTAAAGGTTAACCATCGATGAAGTGTTCAAAGAAAATCAGAATTGTATTCGAAAAGAGTAGAGAAAATAACAGAGTACATTTCCACGGCTTTTTCAAACAAATTTCAATTGTTTTTCACGTTCACAGTTTGTCACATCGTTGAACGAATAGCTTTGTGTTTGAATTCCTCGTCGGGAGCTTTTTCACGCCTTCTTGATCCCGTAACAAAATTACCGATTTAGGATTGAGTCGAATTTTTCGATTAAATTTAAGAAATTTAAACTCCTGGGGTGAGCTCTTTGTAATAGTCAATTCGTTCAGAATTAGATATCTGCCGGAGTAAAAATTTTCATAATAGAAGACTTCGTTCATGTTTCCGAATTTTTTATTTATTTTTTCGTCGTGGCATGCGGCAGATGATTGGAAAAAAATACGCGTCGTGTGAAAAAAAAACCCTGCAAACAAGTCGCCAAGTTTGAAATCAGAACCAACCATTTAATAAAAATGTATTCAAAAGGCTCGAAAACTACCAGTAGTATTCCGGTGATTTTTATATTTCACGTTTGATTTTCTCTCTCTTTACTCCCTAACGCGAAGAAACAATGAAATAAAAAGTTGCTTGTTTATACGCATTCTGTGTAGTATATGATACAATTGAGGACAGAAAAATCAGCTCTTTTTTCTCCCAACGGTCTTGTCTCCTTGAGATTTATCATTTATCATTGTTGATGCGGGAGTTGGAGTTTTCTCGACGTGTTGAAAAAATAGGGGTGTGTTTTTTTGTAGTTTTTTTTTTTACATGAGGAGTTTTACGTTTATTCTTTATTACCAATTGGGTAAATTACCTACTTGGTAATTTTATAGTTGATATGACGTATGTTTTTTTATTTCAAAAATACGTAGGTTGGGTATATCTAAAGCTTAATTAAGGATTCCTGATGGTGCAATATTTTAATGAGAATTTTAACATAAGACGAGTAAATTACCTACTTTGAAAAATTAAAAAGCAGACAGAAATTATGTTTTTAGTATTTTATGACTAGTTTTGTTATCTATTCACGAGTTGGACGAATATTGAAAAAAAAAATTTATAACTTGATAATTACTGTTACTGAAAAAAATCCGACAAAAGGTTACACTTTTATATGTTGAAAAAATATAAATTTTATAATAAAGTTTTATGCGACTGTCGCGCAAACTTGAGGCATTATCTCAAGTAAAACATTCCTCTAAAAACTTAAATCATTTATTTAATGAATAAATAAAACAAAATGGAAAACTTTAACATAGTTTAGAAATTCCACGCAAATTACACGCGTAAAAGCTCCCTCAGTGGCACATACTCGTACGATAATTTTGGGGCTAATTTTTTTTAATTCGACGATATGAGTGAATCTGTATTTTCTTTGTGTCTGTATTATTTTTTTTGTACAGACAATAATCGAATACAGATTGACGTGAAAGTAGCTGAAAACAAATTTTGTTAAGTTTATAGGTTATATCCCGAGCAGCACACTCGACAAATTATCGAAATACAAAATCGACAGAATATCGAATTCGATAAAGTGTCGCGTTAGTTCCGCATAAATCGTGAAATTATCTTTCGATATATAGATAGATTATCGACGAATTATAGTTAGCAAATATTTCGAGATTATAGTAAGATATTTTATCGATAATATATCTATAATATCGAAAGATAATTTCACGATTTAGGCGGAACTTTATCGAATTCGATATTCTGTCGATTTTTTATCGATTTTTTTATTCCGATTTTTCGTCTTTTACTAGCTTTTTTCTATAATTAAAACTCATTAATTAGCATAATTAATACATTAAACTATGCCTAAACACATTATTCATGTTACGGTAAGAGGATCATTTCAGAAAAAGTCAAAAAAAATTATAAAAAATCTGCCACCCGTGGGGCTTGAACCTTCTACCTCCTGCATGGTAATCCTCTTCCTTAACCACTATGCCATACCTTATCGTTGAGGAATTAGCAATAAAACGCTTATAATAGGCAGTTTAGTACTTCCAGACGTGTTGGACTTAGAAAAATTTTCACCAATTTGGAAATAATTTCAAATATCGTCACCAAATCGTTGAAAAATCGTTCGACAAATTTCAGATTATTTGTCGATAATGTAGTTTCAAATATCGCCACAAAATCGTTAAAAAATCGAATTCGAGGAATTTCATATCACGTGTCGATAATATAGTTTCAAATATCGTCATAAAATCGTTGAAAAATCGAATTCGAGAAATTTCAGATTACGTGTCGATAATAAAGTTTTAAATATCTTCACAAAATCGTTAAAAAATCGAATTCGAGAAATTTCAGATTATTTGTTGATAATATAGTTTCAAATATCGTCACAAAATCGTTAACAAATCGAATTCGAGAAATTTCAGATTATTTGTCGATAATATAGTTGTAAATATCTGCACAAAATCGGTGGAAAATCGGATTCGAGAAATTTCAGATTATTTGTCGATAATATAGTTGTAAATATCTTCACAAAATCGTTAAAAAATCGAATTCGAGAAATTTCAGATTATTTGTCGATAATATAGTTGTAAATATCGTCACAAAATCGTTGAAAAATCGAATTCGAGAAATTTCAGATTACGTGTCGATAATATAGTTTCAAATATCTTCACAAAATCGTTAAAAAATCGAATTCGAGAAATTTCAGATTATTTGTCGATAATATAGTTCTAAATATCGTCACAAAATCGTTGAAAAATCGAATTCGAGAAATTTCAGATTACGTGTCGATAATATAGTTTCAAATATCTGCACAAAATCGTTGAAAAATCGAATTCGAGAAATTTCAGATTACGTGTCGATAATATAGTTTCAAATATCTTCACAAAATCGTTAAAAAATCGAATTCGAGAAATTTCAGATTATTTGTCGATAATATAGTTTCAAATATCTGCACAAAATCGGTGGAAAATCGGACTCGATAAATTTAATATTCTTTGTCGATAGTATCGTTGACGAATATCGTCCTAAAATCGTAATACTATCGAATTCGATAGTTTTTAGATTTTTTGCCTATAAAATCGTACTGCTAAATCTGTATCATATCGTGAGAACATCTTTAGATTTTTAAACGATTTTTTATCGATACGTTTCAACTTTCGATATTATCGATCGAGTGTGCTGCTCGGGATGCCCCAAGTGAGTACGTACTGTTGAGGTATAACGTGTAGGTATAAATTCTTTTTGAAATGGCCAAATTATGTGCGAGTAATTTCTACGTTTAGGCATTATTAGTATTCAAATCTGCCACGTGGAAGCAGTAAATAAACGCACATTAGTTATTACTTCCACGAATTCAATTGTACAGATGAAAATACACCCTAACAATTTAATAGGATTACACGTAGAATATTCGTACAATATCTGACTTTGTAATCTTGAATATTAAGCGAAAAGGTACACATATGAATTTCGGGTTTATATATACTCGTTTTAGCTAACACATAGGTATACATATACTATGTAGGCATTGTAGGCATCTGCTTTTATTCCACGAGGCTAATTAATGTGTCAATTTTTCTTTGCAGGTTATGATAACTTTAATTTTCGTTCAAGTTATCGTGGATGAAGTTGATAACGAAGTTAGCCCACGTAAGTTGATTTTGTACCCTTATTCGATTTTCTATGAATGGTTGCGAGTTGATAAATTATTATGAGATATAATTGCTGGTGTTTTGATGTTCGTACGAAACAATAATATTTTTTCTTACAATAGAAAATCTTATTGAAAAACTTCGTGTACCGCAACTCTCCACCAAGGAGGGGTGTTTTCTAGTCCGCTATGGTTAGTTCTATCTACAGATTAATTTTGAGCATGTTATCTATACAGATTGTCCGTACCCAAAACATTTTAGGTACTTACCTACATACTCGTACATTGAAGAGATACTTACTTACTTAAAGAAAAATGAAATTGAGATTTTTTTTTGAGTAGGTAGTCATATATTTTGAAAAGGCTCTGATGGTCTGATAGGGAGAGGGGTCAATCTGCCCCAAAGCCGAATTTCAATTTTTAGTTTTATTTTCGATTTGTGGTGGTAAAATATGATTTTAGAGAGAATCAGTAATTCTTGACCTCGCCCCCGGAGGCTGGTGCCGAAGTATGTGATTTCAACCTTAAAAATGTCAGCGTTGCCAGGTTTTTGTTGATTTTTATTTCAAACTTGACAAGTAGGTAAAAGTATCCAAGAGCAATGTTGAAAATTAAAAAAAAAATTTCCGACCGCTGAAATAATTTTGAAAATGAATTTAAAAATTTCAAATCGTCCTGGGAGGCACAGTTTAAGGGCTGACAAACTGCAAACAAGTTTTCCTTGTTTTCCAAGTTATTTTACACTGAACGAAGAATTTTTTCAGATTTTTTTAAGGGGACGGGGTCATACCTAAAAACCCAAGAAATCAATAAAATAGCTTTGAAAATAAAGAAAATAATGAGAAGAAGAATTTTCAGTTTTATTCTAAACTTTTTTTGAAGCTCTTATGTAGTTTGTGTTATCTTTTCAAAAAAACTACAAAGCACAAAATTGATTTTTGGAGAGACAGCAATAATAATTGGTGTTTTTTTCTTTTTTTGCAAAAGTTCTGAATAAAAATTGGAAAATTTTCAATTTTTGAAGTGTGTTAGTTGGAAAAATTTCTTGTCTTCTCATATGTGAGAATTTTAGCATTAAAGCTGTTAGTTTCATTTTATGAGAAAAGTATTCACCATTTTTTATTTTTATCCCACCGAATTTTAAGTGATGCCATCAGCCCATCATTTTGATAACCAAAGACAAAAAATTACCAAATTGTCAAACTTTTGCATTTTTTTGGTTCTATCAAAAAAAAAAAATAATAAAAAAAAAAAATACAGAATTTTGTGGTCAGAAATTGATGTACGATCATAAACGTAAAAAAATGATGTACGATCGTGCAACTCAGAAAATGATGTAATATCGTACATGTCAAAAACTGATGTACGATCGTACACCTCAAAAAATTATGTACTATCGTACACATCAAAAAATGTTGTACGATCAACACCTCAAGAAATGATGTATATACGATCGTACACCTCAGAAAATAATGTACGATCGTACAGTACACCTCAAAAAATGATGTACATACAATCGAACACCTCAAAAAATGATGTATAATCGTACACGTCAAAAAGTGATGTACGATCGTACACCTCAGAAAATGATGCAAGATCAACACCTCAAGAAATGATGTACGATCGTACACCTCAGAAAATGATGTACGATCGTGCACGTCAAAAAGTGATGTAAGATCGTGTACCTCAGAAAATGATGTAAGATCGTGCACTTCAGAAAATGATGTACGATTCTACATGTCAAAAAATGATGTACGATCGTACATGTCAAAAAAAATGTAAGATCGTACACCTCAGAAAATGATGTACGATCGTACACGTCAAGAAATGATGTACGATCATGCACCTCAAAAAATGATGTAGCCCTACGGAAAATTTCAGAATATATATTTTTCATCCTTGAATTAGTCTTATAATTCCTATCTGAAATTTTTAAGAAATTGTCCTATCAATAAAGTGGTGTTTGAGAATAGGTAGGTACTTAGTATTTACCTAATAATAAGAATTGTCAATAATTTTTTTCTTTTCAAAAAAATGTTGGAAATGATGAAACTCGAGCAAAGTTTTTTTTTTTTTTTCAAAACCAACTTCTGTGAAAAAAATAAATAAATAAAATAAAATTGGAAAGTAATCCATAATGCGCTTATTTTGGATGGCATTTTCAAGTATGTTCGGCAAAAATAAATTCTTATTCTATTATATTTTTAATACCATCATAAATGCATGATTTTCCCTGTCATCCTGGGGATGAGATTTCTTGCAGAAACGCATTGAATACTTTCTGTACAGTATGAATTTGATATTATTTTGTAAAAATTTTCGACTTTTTTCTACAAGAAATAAACGGCGCGAGTAGTCATTTTTTTGACCGAAAATTTTTATCCGGAGTCAATATGTCTGCTATATAAAAAATTTTGACGTTTAAAAAAACATATAATATTTAATGTTCCTATACTAATGTTTTTATGTTATATGAACAAAATATAACTCGTATAGTTCATTTAAATGATTTAGATTTTGCAAGAAGCACATTAAGACTTTTTTTTAGCACGAAATAAGTATAAATATATTTTTTTGAGCTGAAATTCACGACCATCGGACACAATTTCGGTATCTAGAGATTTCTTTTATCGTTCTTATACGTAAAGGGACGTTCGCATGTCACCTTAAGAGAGAAAATAAAACATGTATTCTACACGTAAATAAACGAGTGCGTTGAAATGTCATGTATTAAAAAGTTCTTACTCTTCAGTTCCTGACGTGAGATAGCTATCAGTTTTTAAGAAAAATATAAAAGTGACAACGCCTTGGACTTGGCGTTTGGAAATGTATCTAACCACTATCTACTAAAGTTGAAGTCTAAGACCTGTGTACAAGTTTCTCATTCTTACTGTTGTCACATGGAAATGGTGCTGAAACGGCAGCCAACTTGTAATTTTTCATTCAGAAATTTAATTTTCACGCGGACATGTTTTTCGAGATAATGAGTACCTATTAAGTAAAGAGAAATTCTTTTTTTATTTAAAAAAAAATTATACAATGTTTGTCAAGAGGTGGAGGGGGGAAGGATATAATTTCAACAGGCCTAAAGAAATAATTTTCGTATAATTTTTTATACCAATAAAACTTCACAAAATTTTTTGAAATGTTGTAAAAATGAATTAATTATTTTAAAGTACCTACCTAAGTAAGTAAATGAAATGACAAAAAATTGAGTTAAAAAAAACTACTTAAAATTTTTATAAAGATAAACTCAAGATCAGAAAAAGGTATTTGCAATTTTTTTTTTCAACTTTGAAATAAAATTCTTGTACTTATACTTATTCTCAAAATGTCTTTAAGAAAAATTGCGGAACCTAAAAAAAAACAATTGTAGGATATTCAGAATTTTGGTTTGAAATTTTTTTACAGAAAGGCTATAAAGCAGGATAAGCATGGGTGATTTGCCCCACTTCCATCTGATTTTTGAAAAATTGAAGCTGTTGCCAAATTGCATTTAGGGTAATTCTCAGAAAATCGGCAAATTTCACTACTGTAAAAGTTCAGAAATTTGACAGGTTTTTAAAAAAAATTTTTTAAGGTAATTGAAAATATATATGCCCCCGAGTACTTTTACGGTGTTGGGGTCAATTCATTTCCCAAAAGGGAGGGGGGAGGACGATTCAAAAAGGGGTATAGCCGGGTAAAATAGGGTGATTTGGCCCCCTAGAGCGAATTTTTAAACCAACTAGTGGAAGTTGGTCCTTATGGTCTAAAACCCCCGTGACCAAATTTTTAGGTCGCTACCTCACCCCCACCCCCTCCTAGAGCGAAAAATGTGATTTTTCGATTATAATTTTTGATTTTGACAGTTTTTAACCAAATTTTTTCAAACTCGGGTAGATGTTAGGTATTAGTGAGTATCTTATTATAGCTTATTAATAATTAATAAAATATCAGTATTATAGCTTATAGAATAACTAATTGTCGAATTGTCCATCGTCGTGGCTGTAAAAATTCATCATTGCCACGACGAAAGACAAACACTTGTGATCCACGACGATGGACAATTCGACAATTAGTTATTCTATAAGCTATAATACTGATATTTTATTAATTATTAATAAGCTATAATAGGATACTCACTAATTAGAATAAATTTTCTCAGTTTTCAGGAAGGTGGGACATTTTATACCGGAGGAATGATAAGCCACGACGATGGACACTATTTTTGTAAAAATTGAAATTTTTACAGATGATTACGTAAAAAATCGCTCTGTGCATTGCCATTCGAAATTTCAAATGCGGATAGTATTATTATAAAAGTAACAAATCAGTGTAGCCATTCAGCAGAAAAAAATATTCACTCAGCGAGCTGAGACAAATTTTTAAAAATTAGCCACGACGATGGACATAAATCTTTGCTACAGTTTTCAATGATCAGGTGTAGTTGTACTAAACACTTTTTGTGATCATCATTCACACTAGCCTATACCCTGAACTTCCTAATGACGTGTACTTACTTTTTTTTTCAGAAAAACATGGTGATTTCCATAATTTTTGAAATCTGTTTTCAAAAACATGTTGTGCTACAGGCCACGACGATGGACATTTTGAAGTTTAGACTAACTTGTACTAAAGGGGAGAGGGTGGTATTCATCAAATTGGGCATGATGGATTAAGGACGTTATAATGTACAAATAACCAAAAAATGAAAGTTGGGCATAGTACAGGAGTTGAGAAATCAGCTTGTTACTCAAATTTGCCGATTTTCGGAGAATTACCCTTTAATCAATGAAATAAGCTCCGCAAATTTGATTGAAGATTTATAAAAAGATAATTTTATTTTCAGTAATTTTTGAAAAATGAGAGTTTTTGACAATTGCATTTAATTATTGAAAAAAGTTCCGCTGATTTCATTGCAAAATCCTCCTTTGATAGAATTTTTGAAGAATTTTTAAATCATCAATTTTGTGACAATTTTAGGAAAATTTCATTTTCAGTAGGTATAAAATTTTTGAAAAATTAGATTTTTCGCCAAATTGCATATTATAATCAATAGAGAATGTCAAAATCATCAATTCTGTAAACAATTTATTTTCAGTATTTTTTGAAAAATTAGAGTTTTTGTCAAATTGCATTTAATCAATGAAAAAAGCTCAGGCAATTTCAATGTAAAATTCTTCTCTGATGGAATTTTTAAAGTTTTTTGAAATAATGAATTTTGTAACGATTTTTTGAAATATGAGAGTTTTTGCCAAATTACATTTATTCAATGAAAAAAGACCCGCTAATTTCAATGCAAACCTTAAAACCAACAATTTGTCAAAATTTTAAATTTCAGTAATTTAAAAAAAAAATGAGTTTTTGCCAAAATGCATTTAATTAATGAAAAACGTTCTGCTGATTTCAATGCAAAATTCTACTCTGATGAAATTTTTGAAAATTGAGAGTTTTTGTCAAATTGCATTTAATCAATGAAAAAAGCTCAGGTAATTTCAATGCCAAATTCTTCTCTGGTAGAATTTTTAAAGATTTATTTAAAATAATGCATTTTGTGAACATTTTTGAAATATGAGAGTTTTTGCCAAATTGCACTTAATCAATGAAAAAAGCTCCGTTATTTTCAATGCAAAATCCTCCTTTGATAGAATTTTTGAAGAATTTTTAAATCATCAATTTTGTGACAATTTTAGGAAAATTTCATTTTCAGTAGGTACAAAATTTTTGAAAAATTAGATTTTTCGCCAAATTGCATATTATAATCAATAGAGAATGTCAAATTCATCAATTCTGTAAAAAATTTATTTTCAGTATTTTTTGAAAAATTAGAGCTTTTGTCAAATTGCATTTAATCAATGAAAAAAGCTCAGGCAATTTCAATGTAAAATTCTTCTCTGATGGAATTTTTAAAGTTTTTTGAAATAATGAATTTTGTAACGATTTTTTGAAATATGAGTTTTTGCCAAATTACATTTATTTAATGAAAAAAGACCCGCTAATTTCAATGCAAACCTCCTCTGATGGAATTTTTAGAAGATTTTTAAAACCAACAATTTGTCAAAATTTTAAATTTCAGTAATTTAAAAAAAAAAATGAGTTTTTGCCAAAATGCATTTAATTAATGAAAAACGTTCTGCTGATTTCAATGCCAAATTCTTCTCTGGTAGAATTTTTAAAGATTTATTTAAAATAATGCATTTTGTGAACATTTTTGAAATATAAGAGTTTTTGCCAAATTGCACTTAATCAATGAAAAAAGCTCCGCTATTTTCAATGCAAAAATCCTCCTCTGATGGAATTTTTGAAAAATTTTAAAGCATCAGTTTTGTGAAAAATTTTATTTTCAGTAGTTTTTGAATAATGAAAGTTTTTGCCAAATTACATTTAATCAATGTAAAAAGTTTCGCTAATTTCAATGGAAAGTCTTCCTCTGAAGAAATTTTTAAAGTTTTCTAAAATCATGAATTTTGTAAAAAAATTCGAAAAATGAGAGTTTTTGCCAAACTGATGCGAAAAATTGCAAAAATTTGAATTTTTATAAATTGTGAATTTTTCAATAGGTACCTAATAGGTACCTACCTAATGAAATAAATTTTGTTGAAAAATAATTAATGAGCTTGAAAAATTACCTCATCACGTCTATATTCACTGTTGTGTAGATTTTCGTTAATTTTTTTCTCAAAATGACATAACATGGGCTGCTCTCTAAACATGTACAATTTTCAGGAATTTCGATCGACAATTTTACGTAAATCGAATTAAGATAAATTTAGTGCACGTAGTGAGCACAAATCTAGTAAGGTACAGCTTTCAATAAACGTCGAATCATTTTCGCACCAGTAGTTTCATACAGAGAGCATTGTGAATAGATCGCAAGTATGAAAATCACTTGCGTGTCGAAGGAAAAATTGTTCGTATGTTGGAAGGAATACAAAATATGTGACACAATGAGCATAACAATCGATAGAAAGGAAAGTGTTCCTTGGACAAAATGTTTAGGTAACCTGGCCTTAAATTTATTTAATGTGTAGTCGCAGAATGTAGAGGTAATAGGTACGTATACTCTTCCGAACGAGGAATACAAAATACAGTATACGTTATGGCACTAATAATATATGTATAGACTGTACCTATTAAAAGTAGCGACGTGGAAATGAATAAGTTATGGCGAAAATTGATGATCGTACTCATTTAGGGGTAGTGTTATGTTTCGCCAGTGTTATACCGGGGGTAAAAAGTTCATTATCACTATAAAAGGTAATGGATAAAAATATTACAGTTAATTATTTAACGAGAATACGGTTTCGGTGGAATATTTAATTTCCAAAATTATATAATACGGGGCGCGAGTATTAAACTTGGTATTTTACGTAAAAAAGGACGGGGCAACAGATGGCTTTTATGGGTTATAAACTTATAAAAGTAAATAGCGGTATACTTAATGAATGAAATTCGTTGAATAGGAAATGTCGTAGCAGCATAAAGTCAAATAAACGTTTTAAACTTGCCCTGACATTTGGTGACGGAATACTGCTGGCATCACGTATGCGTACGAGACCGACGAAAGAGAGAAACTTCTTGAGGTAACATATTTCGAGCGACATATTTATCAAGACGCGTATTAAGAAATTTTTTTATTAATATCATAAATGAAACTTTTTTTGCTTTCTTTTACCGCCTTAGTTATACTGGTTTTATGTTAAAATATGGTAATGCGATTGTTATTTATTTCGTCGCCTCAACTGATTCTTGCTTAAAAGTTTAAAGAACTCTGGTTCGTGTCGAAAATCTAAAGAAAGTTTTCGGTATTATATGCAAAAGCTAAGTCGACAGAACAAAGGCAGTTTTCGCGAAAGTATTTTAACCCTTTTGGGATTTCAACTGGAAACTATTCGAATATCAACGAGAAGGGATGAGATACTATAGTGTCTATAAATCCCATGGCTCGTTCGACAGCCCCAAAATAACATTCGCTGCATCTACAATAAGTCTTGAGAAAATTGGGATCGGATGTACATAAATCTGTTTACATTTGCATTACATAGTGAGAAAAACGAATGTTTTTTTATTTCTTTTAAAACGATTTCGTTTTTTTGTTAAATCGTCAGACGTCTAGCAGGTAGTATTCGTCCTGTGCCCGATGTTACCTACTTCGTATAGTCAGGTACGACTTAGGAGAAATAATCGTGCAGCGTGCCGTGTGCCTGTGCGGATTGTGTGGAATTGTAAATGGACTTTAATGTGATTTAATTTTAAATTATCTCGTTTTCCACATCTCCTTCTACAACCTACAATGCTACCTACCTACTCCCCGAAGGTTTGGAATTTGTTCTTTCATAAGGTATTAGCTGGCTTCAATATTTTATCATGTTATTTGGGTATTTTCCCGTCGGGTGCGAGTTGCCAGCTTTCGAAGAGAAAATCTTTCTCGTTGTCGTTTTAAATTGGCCATTTTGTTCGCTCTATACGATTTTTTAATGCTCTAATAGAATGTTAATGCCGTGTTGAAAACTTTTCACCTTTTTGTTTCGCCGCACCGCCATATTTTTTCTAGCGAATTATTTATTTTGCGAACGGATAAGCGAATGGGTTTAAAAAAAAAAAAAGTCGATTTTTTTTCTCTAACCCTTTGTATACTATCTAACGATTGAAAATTTCACGTGATTGCGAAGCCTCCTCTTTATAAATGTGTTTTATTCAATATCGTTGTTTTTATTTTGACTTTTTTTCCTCTCTTCTTTTTGACACAGTATTCGAGCTGCCGCCGCTATCTTGTCCGTATCCGCCGAAAATTTCAATTTATCTGCTATACAATGGACTATTGTGAATTTAGATTCGAAAAATAGCCTGTACATTTTCTTTTTGCCTGTACACATCGTTTATGGATTAATCGTGTCCTGTAATGGAAAAACCAGGAAAGTCTAGCTGTCCTTCAAGCCTTTCAAATCGCATTATCTCGATTTTTTTTTCTCCTCGGATGAATTGAATTTTTGTCGTTTTATGTAACTAGGTACTGTGCAGCTCAATAACCGAAGGGTTTGAAAGAGGGGAGGGCTGGAACTTAGCGTGTGAATGTGAAGCTAATGGAAATAAAATTTTTATTCGCGAGCATCTATTTTTCGAACTGGTTTTGAAGTTGTGTACCAGTTTTTATTGATTGCGAAAAACATGCATTTGAATAACAACATGCTTGGGTTCTGAGTCAGTACAGCATTGGCCCCGCACACAGCATATTTTTCTTCGTGTAGGTATTTAGTAAAGTAAAGTAAAGTAAAGTAAAAGCATTTATTTGTAGTTCAAAATAAATTTTTCAGGAAAATTTTTAACCAGAAATTTATTTTTAAAAAACGTTTTTTAAGAAATTTAATTAGAAAGGATTTCCTTTGAGGGACTTTTTTTTCTCACAAGAGAATTTTTGAAAAAAATATAAAGTTTATAATTATGTGAGATCATATTTTTTTTAAATCTTCAAACATAATTTTTTGTAGAAATAAGAATATTTTTCACCAATTTTTTTGAAGAGAATTTTCCTGAAAAAAAAAACAACACACAGTTGAAAAAGTTTCCCAAAACTTTTTGCTTAAATTCAAAAAAAGGTACCAGATATGCTATTTAATTTTTTTTTTTTAAAATTAGGTAGGTAGTGAGGAAATTTTTAAATTGAAAGTTTTTGCGTTTTTTTTTTTTGAAAAATTTATTCAAAAATCTCCTTTTTTGAAAAATTGATATTTTTCCTAAAATAGGATTTTTTCCTTGAAAAAGTTCTTCAGAGGTCACAAAAAATTACATTTTATCTCTAAAAAATGGAAAAATGTATTTTTTCGTAAAAAAAAAAAAAAAAAATCACCGCAATTTCGAAGAAATAATACCTAGGTACATTTAATTTGCAGGTTTTTTTTTCAAAATAAATTGAGATCTTTTTTTGATAAAGTTAGATTAATTTCATCAAGGAATGATAGATTTTTTACTCCAAAAAATTATTGACCCCGTCAAATGAAAAAATAAAATAATTTTAAAAACAAAACAGATTTATTTTTCTAAAAAATTGTAAGAAATTAAAACAAAGAGAAAATAGAAGAAAACAAAATTGAAAATTGGTAATTTACTGAAAATTTTGAAGGTGAGAAATGAAAATGAAATATCTAATTTAAAATAATTTTTTAAGAAATCAAATGGTACTTGACGTCATGTCAATAATTTTTATTCATTCGAAAACTCAAATTTTTCATGATTATTTCATCAATTCATGCGTATTTACGGCTAACCGAGTAGGCAAATTAATATACATCATATCGTCATATTTACGGGAAACCGAGTAGGCAACTTATTATACATCGAACGTTCAAGGTTTGCCAAGTCGACTAGAACCATAACTATGTACAACATACCTACCCATATTTTTATTTCAAAAAATTGTTTTGTTTTTTTTTAAATGCGAACTCCTCCCTAATAATTGAGATATTTTTCATTCCAAGAAAATTTAGAATTTTCATCTCCAAAACAGTTTGAAATAATTATGAAATTATGTTTCCGGGTTTTGAAGTAAAAGTTCCATGATTCAAATTTCAAAGTTCTTTGAAGTGTAAGTATTTAAAAACTACGGGTATAAGAAGTGGATGGGGTGGGGGAAGGGTAAAAAGGATGAAAGAGAATTGAGCAGAAAGTTGAATCTGTGAATCTTTTGTGACTCGTGAAAAAACACTGTGTCGAAGTAGTAACTTCCAAAGTTGAGTCAAGAATTTTTTTTGGTCTTCGAGGATAAAATTTTGATGAAATATACTTATCCAGATGGGGGAAAAAATTTAAAAGTTGAATGACTAGAAAATTTCTAGAAAAAAAAATTTTAGAAGCTGAAAAAATTACGAGTAAAATTTGAAAAATTGCAGGGGGCATGCGTTATACTTATTTAATTTTTCTCATGACTTAATTTCTCCTAACTTTAATTTTTTCATTCTCCAAATTTTTCACCTTTTTTTTTGCAATTATTCTCCAGTTGCTTTACTTTTAAAGTTTTAATTTTTTTCAGATTTTGGAATTTTAATTTTAAGAATTTTAAATGTTTATACTTACTTACATGTACATATTATGAGTACCATGTACTTTTCATCTTTAATATTTCTTACTTTTTTTAATTTATATTTTGTTATAGGTATTGCCTATCGATATATTTTTCAGACCTCTCTCTTGATGGTATCTTTTTAAGATGGAGGGGGGGGGGTCTAACAGTGAGAATAATTTTAATGAAAAAAAAATCAAAAAAATCGTATTTAAATATTACCTATTATAGCTGCGATGGCTTTTTTCAACTTTACTACACCTTTGGTGAACAAGAAAATTTTTTCGCTCAACTTTGAGGTACCAAGGTTACAATAAGTGTGTATGATTCAACTTTGGGAAAAATTGAGAAATTTTGAAATTTTGAGACTTGCAATTTTTCCACTCCTTAGAAAAGCTAGGGTAATAAATATTTAGTGAGTATTCAATTTTCGATTCAATGGCCTAGACTAGTCTGGTGGTCCGGGCTAGTGTGATAATTTTGTTTTTATTTTTTGTTTTGTAAAAAGGTATTTCAAGAGAAGAAAAACGAGAACTGAAATCACGTTTCGATGAAACGAGAACGAAAAACTGAAAATTTTATTATAAAACCTTACTTATAGAACGTACGTGCTTCTACAATTCTAAAAATCGAGCAAAAATTACGCGGGTACCTACCTGAACTTATCATAAAATAAAGATATGAACCTGTGTTCTTTGGTATTGCATAAGACTCTGGTCAGATTTTGAATTTTCTGGGGTTAATTATGCTCTTAGTTTTAATATCATCTGGTTACGATACACTCAGATGCATTATTAAGCTCGACGCGACGTAGACTGTACTTTTAAAGAAAAACTTTTATGAGAACAATTTCGCAAAACTCTTATCGAAGCGAACGGGCACGGTAGCGGCATCGGTAACAGGAACGATTTCGAAGCATGTATAAAAAATGAACCTAGCTGATTATTTTTTCATCTGAAATCTAAAGCAGTTTTCCAGCCGAGTACACCGCATTGGCGGTCATTGGTGAAATGATTCCGCTCTACGTATAAACGAAACCTCGATGAATAGAAATCATCGCGGATGTATTCGTATTCACGGTGTGAAAACACCACTCGAAGAAACCCTCCTACACCCTTAGATATGTACGAATACAATTTCTCAAACCTTTCAAAACCACCAAGAAAGTCTAATACGGCAACTATACCAGTTGGAAAATATTTAAGCATCAAATTTCATCTTTTATCCGATTCTTCTCACTCGCACGTTGGTGAAAATTTTCTTGTCTTTTGGACTTTTTGCGAACGTGAAAAATTAATTCGCCGATGCTTGAAAAATTTATATTTGGCGTGAAATTGAAGATTGGAGTTTATATTTTTTTACCATCATCCAGCGCTTATTTTCTTCGAAACGTGCGAAAGTTTTGTTTCGTTGAACTGAAAGGCGGCGAAACATATTAAAAATTATTTTTTAAAGTTACTAAATATATGGCAGCCGGTTGGCGAACTGGCATCTCTCGTACGTTTTCACGCCCAAGTATATTTCCAGCTAAGCTTTTATACGCGAGAGAATTATAGCGTGGATTTTTGCTCTTTCGCTTGATTCCAAAGCACGAGCACGAATCCGTTGCTTGGTTAAATTCTGCTGATGGGTTGGTAATCCACGTCCTTCTATCGAGAAAAATAATTTGATTTAATTTTCTGTTTCGTGATTTTGGTAAAAGTCAAATTTTGCTATGAAAAGTGCCCAATTGCCCATTATAGGGTGACCCTTATTTTGCACTTTTAATTATGAGAAAATAGAAAAAATTCTCAAATTCTGGTCTTTTCTGGTTTATAGCCCATCAAAGCTGTTTCATTTCATGAGAATGGAAAAATTGTAAAAATTACAAAATAAAGAAAACTGAAAGTAAGAAGAAAAAAATGATTTAAAAATGAACATTGAAACAAATCACGATTGAAAAAAGACAAAATTCTAAAGCTGAAAAAAGTTGAATGTTAAAAACTACAAAATTTCAAAAGTTGAACAGTTCTGGAATTGCTAAAAAAAGAGAAAAATTTGGAGAATGAAAAAAATTAAAATTAGGAGAAATTAAGTAATGAGAAAAATTAAATAAGTAGGTATAACGCATAATCCCTGCATTTTTTTCGAATTTTACTCGTAATTTTTTTAGATTCTAAATTTTTAATTTTTTAGAAGTTTTCTAGTCATTCGGCTTTTAAATTTTTTTCCCCACCTCGATATACATTATTTATCAAAGTGTTATTCTCGATGACCAAGAAAAAATTTGTGACCCAGCTTTGGGAATTGCCACTTCTACACAGTTTTTTTACGAGTCACAAAAGATTCAGAGAATCAACCTTCATCTGTCCATTTCTATGCAGCCATTATTTTTTACTTCCCCCACACACCCAACCCACTCCTTATACCCATAGTTTCCAAATACTTACACTTGGAGGGACCGTGAATTTTTAATCATGAAAATTTTACTTCAAAACGCAAAAACGTAATTTCGTAATTATTTCAAACTCTTTTGGAGAAAAAAATTCTGAATTTTCTTGGAATGAAAAATACCTCAATTGTTATGGATTTGGCGTAAAAAAAATCAAAAATTTTTGAAATGAAATGTGGGTATAATTGGGTATCGTCGTGCATAGTTACTGTTCTAGTGTACATGGCAAACCTTGAACGTTCGACGTATAATAAGTTGCCTACTTGGTTTTCCGTAAATATGGCGATATGATGTATGTTAATTTGCCTACTCGGTTTGTCGAAATACGCATGAATTGATAAAATCTTCAAAAATCCAAGTTTTAAAATGAATAAAAATTATAGACGTCAATTTAAAATTGATTTCTTAAAAAAATGTTTTAAATTATTTTATTTTCATTTCTCACTTTCAAAATTTTCAGTAAATTGCCAATTTTCAATTTTATTTTCTCCTGTATTTCTCTATAATTATTTTCATTTCTTTAAATTATTACAAAAAAAAAAAAAAAGGGGGTCAATAATTTTTTGGAGTAAAAAATCTCATATTTTTTGAAAAAAGAAAATCTCAATTTCAAAAAAAAATATTTAAAATTACATTTTTTGAAATTAAGAAATCTCAATTTAACTACTCTAATTTGATAAAAAAATCTTAATTCATAATAATTGTAGAATTTCTAAAAAAATGATGAAAAGTTCAGAGAGTGGAAAAATTAAAATTAAGAGAAATTAAGTTATGAGAAAAATTAATAAGTACAAACGCATGACGCCTGCAATTTTTAGAATTTTACTCGTAATATTTTAGTTTCTAAATTTTTATTTTTCTAGAAATTTTCTAGTCATCATTTGACTTTTTGATTTTGTCGACCGTCCAAATATGTCGATAATAAGCTCGACAAACCATCCACAATCGTGTCGACATGTACGATCGAAAAGTGACCGATTTCGATGTGTCGACATTTACATCGATATCCACATCGACATTTGCAATGATGAGATTTTGAAAAATATGCTAAGTTCAAATATTCAATATAAGTATATATTAAAATTACACCAAAAATAGTGTTCAAGCCAACATTTCAACATATTTTGTCAAATATGCGGCATTGAGGCCACCTTTGTAGCTGGACACATGCGAGTGTCCAACTAACATAGAGATGATTCTTAGGCCTTATGTACTAATTCACAACACACTTTATCTGCGAGTATCACAATCACCCTCAAGACGTCGACAGTCAAGTCGATGCATTATTCGACCCTCGACAATTAGATCGACATTAACTCGACTTAAAATTCCTCTGGTCAACACTGTCGACAGTGAAGTCGATGCATTATTCGACCATCGACAATTATGTCGACAATAACTCGACAAGTGGTTGTATTATTCAAAACTTTAATAAATAAGAAAATTTTGTGATTCTTTCAAAAATTATTTATTCCTGAGCTTAAAATGTTCTTATTAATTGTTTTTAGTTCTTTTTAGATATCAAATTTGTAAATTTAATTGGCAGAAATTGTCGACATAAATGTCGATGCGTTTATCGAGTATCGATTTTTACATCGACTTGTCTACGTAGAAAAACAACGTTTTCTAAATTATAGGAAAATACTGAGAAAAATTCAAAAATTTTGATTGAACACTTATGTTTAACATAGAACATTACTTTAAATCTCAAATATCATTTTTAATTCATCGTTAACCGAGAAAAAAATGTGTCTGAATTTTGTCGACATATTTGTCGATGTCGACAATTGCTACACGGGTAGTGGTAACTTTTTCATTTTCAAAAATAGGAAAATTTTTCACATAACTCTTTTTGTTTCCCTAAAAAGTGGAATAGTTACGATTTTAACGTCTCGTTACTACCCCTTGATAATTTTGAGGAAGTCAATATCTTTGACGCGAATTTCTTCTCACCTATAACTCCTTCAATTTCAAAGATAGGCATCCAAATGTGATCAGAACATCTCTTTCTTTTTTAAAGCGCTATCCATTGGCAGCACAGGAAATTTTTTTGAATGCACTGTTATCAGTCTATTTCGGTTTGAAAGCTTTACATAACGCCTTCATTTTGAAACTTGGGCAAAAAATCTCAAGAATAAAAAATGCTTTCTCCTTTAATTTTTGAAATAGGCACCATGCATGTAAAACAATTTTTGCCATTGATACTTGACTGTATCCAAATCTGAAGTTTCATAAGCTTCTCCCCGCCCAGAGACACACTATGTATTCGTTCAACGTTTAACCAGCAGATATTTCCTTCTAATCGTCGATCCCCTCCTGGAATAGGCGTAAAAAGTTGAAAATTTTCCAATACAGTGTTATCCACATGTTTTTAGTACAGCAAAATGATCTAAATATTCCCCAAGAGATACTTCATTCGTATAACTTTTTGCAGTATAGTAGGTTTTTGTTGTCGAATAAGGAACCTTTTTTTTTTTTTTTTTTTTTTTTCTTTTTATCATTCCCTAGGTTGAGAGAATTGGATTGGGTAAGGGAAAACGTAGAAAATATTTTCGCTTTCGTATGTATCAGTTCATAAAAATGGTTCTATTCATAAATATCGGGTTAAGTATAATAGTATAGGGTGCTTCGTAAATGTGCAAATTGACTGAGAATTTTTCAGTGGCTGCCGGCTGCGTTGTATGCTGCACGATATATTTAGGTTAGCTAAAGCCAAACGATCTCGTTATATTCGCTTAATGGAAAAGTACGTTAATAGCTCTAACAAAAAGTTTATTTAGTCAGGTTAAACAGTACGACGTACGTGCATCTAATTAACTCGAGCGTCGGATCTTATGGGAGCAATTACGTTTGGAATATAAGACGCCTGTATGATTTGGTTTTTGCCTTACTCGTCCTCGTCTCGCCTCTCGTTCTGAGTGAGAAGGATTATTTGTCGAGCCGTTGCGCCGAGTAAGTACATAGGTTGAAAGTTTTCGCAACTTTTTAGATGTTTTATACGTGTATTGAGGTTTTAAGTTTTATAACGAGGATTGTAAAAGGGGCCTAATCTATGGTATATGTGTTCGCTATTCGATGTGTGTGGTGAGTGTGCTTGCAGCTTATGGTGTTCCACCATGTATAATGTATAGGTGCCTCTATAGTACGTTTTACATTTAGATTATGTGTTCATAAGGTTTGAAAACCAATTACTCCGTTGCCAGTTTCATAGATCGTATATAAAAATATATTCGATATCATGTTAGTCGGATATTATATACGATATGCACTTGTATATTTCAATTCTACCGACGCATCTATTGTCGAAAGGAACAAATAATTTAATATTTTAATCAAATACGTTTTATGCGCATATAAAATTTTATTTCAATCTATCTTCGATTTCGATATTTACCTTTAAAAAAAATATGGAAATTGTGTATTGAAAATTCAATACGTTCAGACGTACGAGCTACGTACGTAGTATATCTTTCGCGTTTAGAATTAAAAAATAAAATCTATAAAAGGCGAAGTGTGATAAGTTTGCGTGTAGGCAATTTCACATGATAATAGAATTCTTCGCTTAAATGGGAATTTCCTGCTAAAATTGAATTTTTTTAGATAGCGATCACTTTCGCGTGTTTTTGATAATAATATTTCAATGTGTTTGTAATGCTATTTAGATATATGGGCGAAGAATCGCGATCGAGAGCGGTGAAAAGTGCTCAGCTTCGGGTTTGCGATATCTCGTATACAGGGTGTCCCGTCACCAGTTGACACCCCTTCACCAGCGATATAGTCAACTCAAACTAAGCTCATGTATGCATGTTTGCCGACCCTGTGAATTGAAGGGGCAAAGATATGCTCAACTGAAAATTTTCATTTTTTAGTTTCGTTTCAGATTTTTAACCATGCGCTACTCGACAACCGAGATAGTTAGAAAGTTGCACTTTGCGGCGTTGGAAAGGAAATTTTGTGTAGAATTTTTTAGTGGGGTTGATCATTGAACTAGGTAATCAGGGGGGTCTGTGCTGCACTAATTATCTTGAAAAAGTGTTCAAAATTGGCGATTTTTTTGCAATTTTTGGGGAAATCTCAAAAAAGTTTCAACATTTGGTATTATTATTATGGCTTCCCTTGGATGAAAAAAGTTTGACCTTTTGAATGCCGCAAACCAGACTCTTCTATCTCACTTCGTTAAAAAGTTATAGCAATTTCAATTTCAAAATCAGGTCTAAAAAAAAGAAATGAGAAAATTCAAAAAAAAAATTTTTTTCTAAAATGTTGTTTACCTTATTTTAAACATCGAGTTTCACTCAAAATCATTAGTTATGTTAGGTATCAAGTTTCAAAAATAACATAAAAAGGAATTTTAAAATTTTTTCAAAAAATTAATTTTTTTTCTGCTAAGATTTTGAAATTGAAATTGCTATAACTTTTTAACCGAGAAAGATAGAAGAGTCCGGTTTGCGGCATTCAAAAGGTCAAACTTTTTTCATCCAAGTGAAACCATAATAATAATACTAAATGATGAAACTTTTTTGAGATTTCCTCAAAAATTCCAAAAAAATCGCAATTTTTGAACACGTTTTTTAAGATAATTAGTGCAGTACAGACCCCCCTGATTACCTAGTACAATTATCAACCCCACTAAAAAATTCTACACAAAATTTCCTTTCCAACGCCGCAAAGTGCAACTTTCTACCTATCTCGGCTGTCGAGTAGCGCATGGTTAAAAATCTGAAACGAAACTGAAAAATGAAAATTTTCAGTTGAGCATATCTTTGCCCCTTCAATTCACAGGGTCGGCAAACATGCATACATGAGCTTAGTTTGAGTTGACTATATCGCTGGTGAAGGGGTGATAACTGGTGACGAGACACCCTGTATAGGGCTGTTGTATGCGAGGCATGCTAAATAACTATACAGAGTACACTGTACGTGCATTCGTGTATACTCGTATATTCAATTTATACCTACAAAAATGCATACAGATGAACAGAATTATTGGAATAGGATGATAAAATGGATTATCATTGATATACGTAAGAGCAGATATGAGTGAAACGTTATCATAATTCGAATTTTTAATAAGCAGATATTTATGTATATTATAATATCTAGTTATGTACTAGATAATATAGTCAGTTCAATCATCGAAAAAGAATCATTTTATGCATTAAACGAAAAAACTGAACTTATTTTCATATTTTTTCTACCTCAATGCAGATATACGTCATGCACTCTGTGTTTGAATTAATATCTAATGGCAAATGCAAATTTTCCATGTTTGTTTATTAGGTATTGAATTTTTTTCGAACGAAATTCTCCATGATTGATGTTCGAGAAATGAATAATAGATACAAAATTCTACACGTATGTATTCATCTCCTTACGCAGATATTGATATCAATAAGTAATAATTCAATGCTGCGTGACTTATTTGGAATATTTTTCAATGTTTTGATGCGTAAGTAGAGGAATAATTGAAACTATTTTATGGCATCACCGGTCGATTTAATGTTTTGATTTATATGCACATATGTATACGAGAGGAAATAATGAACTGAATGTTTGGGTATATTGGCTCTCGTAACAGAGTCTACTCTGAAGTACAAGTTTGCCAATTTTTATTGCTCGAAGCCCTACCTCTCTTTTAATAATTTATAGGTACGTTTTAGAAATTTTAAAAATGTATTCATAAAATTTTTCATTTTATTTTTGATAGTTTTTTCCTACCCCAATCGACAATTCATAAAGCATTATGTTAGTATTTTGCTAGCATTGCATCGGCATGCTAACATATTACTAGCATCAGTAGCATTATGCTAGCACGTGTTACGAAAATGCTAGCATTCATGTTGACTTTTTTTGGACCACCTAATAATGCTAGATGCTAGCATTATCAGGTGCTATCATAGTGCTAGCATCATGCTAGCACAATACCAAGTGCCAACAAAATGCTACTAGAATGCTACTAAAATGCTACTAAAATGCTACTAGGATGCTAGCACTAGCATTCAAAGTGGTTCAAAAACAGGCAGTTGATGCTAGCATTCTCAAATTTTTTTTCGTCAATAGGGACGTTAATTATTGAAAAAAAAATTGAAAAAAAAGAATTTTCAATAAGTTTTAGTTATTTTATTCTTGTGCGAGAATTTTTTCGTTTGCACAGAATTTTCTAAAAAAATTCACATCATTGTTTCAGTTACCTAGGTTACCACTTGCCTTCGATAATTTTTCATGATTTTTTTTTTTTTTTTTTTTTCAAAACAAAGTTGTATCTTGTTTGAAATTTTTATCTACCTACCTTCCTTTCTCTCTTTTCTTTTTTTTTTTTTGCATAAAAATCCATTTTTGCTAATTATTACCTAATGATTGGATTTTTTTTTATCACTTGGACTGAATTACAAGCAAGGTTCGGCAAAATCCAGGAAAGGGTTTTAAAATAAAAACCCAAAATTACTGTGATATTTTGTATTTAAAATCTAAGATCCATAATCCTTTTCACGCTTGGATTTGAAATCCAAAATCTAAAATCCAAAATACTTTTTTTTTTTTTTTGCTCTGACATCTGGCAAATGTTAATTTTCTAGTAAATAGTCCCTTACTCATCTTTTATTTATTTATTTTTCATATATCTCGATTTTTTGTCCTTTCTTTTTAAAATTGAAAATAAAAATCTTTCAATTTCTTTTCAAAAAAAAAAAGAAATTCTTTTGCATTTCTTATTAATGATTTTTTTGAGTCAGCGTAAGTAATAAAATTAATTAATTAATTTTGAAAAAAAAAGTTTCTCAATTTTTTTCAATTTCAATTCAATTCAATAAATCATTTATTTGGATCAGTTGACAAAACTTTTTCACAAAAGGTTAACATGGTTCGGGTATTTTAACAATTAAAGACAAAAGTAATAATTTCCAAAATATTTTTAAATTTTCGAAGAATTTTTTTTTTTTTGAAAAAAAAGGTTTAAGTTTCCATTAAAAAATCAACTTTTTGAAAAAAATTGAATAATTTTTTGTTTGGTCTTAGAATTAAAAAAAAATCTTTCAATTTTTTGTTGAAAAATTTTCTGAATTTCCTCGAAATAAATTAAATATGTATTAGGTATAGATCTCTATTAAGTATTTGTAAAAAAAAATTTATTTTATTATGAGAAAAAAATCCTTATCCGTCTCTCAATTTGTTTTTAAAATGGCAAGTTTTGGTCTTTTTTCAGATTTAAAATTTTTTGGAAGAAGACAAACTCTTGATTTTTTCTAAAGTTAATGGTTTTTCTATTGAATATTTTTTTTGCAATTAGAATTTTTTCACTTAATTTTTGGAGGAAAAAACTGAATTCTTTTGCAAAAAAATCTGATAGGGGCCTAGGATGTGCCAGTTCAAATTCAATTAGAGTAAAACTATAAATTGGGATTTTTTTTCTTGCAGAAAGAAACAACTGGGAGGGAGGTGATATTTATATTTTTTTAGGTCAAAAGTAAGGAATATAGGTACTTACTACTTACCCTAATTCTAGAAAATAAATCTGGTATTTTTTTTTATAAATGAAAATATTCAGCTTTCATTGTTGTAGAAAAAATTTCTAAACTTTTTTGGGATACAAAATAATGATAATGCTTATCTTGATTTTTTTGATATCGTAAAAAAAAGTTTCTGATTATTTGAAGTAAAAAAGCAGGTTTAAAAAAAAACTGCATTTTTTTTGGAAGAAAACGAACTATCTATTTTTTTGAAAAGTTTTTAATTGTTTAAATTTCGACCTTAATGGGGAGGGGGTGCGAGGGCTTATGTAGGGAGGGTCTAATGTACCAAATTCATCTTTAGCACCTCCGAAAATGTGTCATTTCATGTGTCGCATTACTGGGATTATTTTTGTGAGTTTTGGGAATACTGAAGGGGGGGGGGGGAGCTTCTGGTAGCCTTGGGTAAGATCTAATCTAAAAAAAAATTAAGGTAACATTCGATGTACTATTACACACACAAAATAGATATTTTTTCGAACATTCCACCCAAATTTGAGGGGATTCTCCCCCTTTCCCCTAAGAATCTCCACCTTGAAAATGTTTTTGTTCAAAATAACATCACAAGTTACGTCTATAGTAATTTTTGCATAATTTTGGCCTATAGCCCTCACTTACAGCGCAGTTTTGAAAGTTGAGCTTTATTCGATTCGATCGTTTAACTTTCGAATTTTGAGAACTTTTATGAAAGTTTTTGAATCCAAATTCAATGCCCAATCGAACTGTGAAATCAGTTTTGAACTAAATATCATAGGGGTGGAGTTATACGCTACTGAAGTTGAGTACTACGAGATATTGTGAAAACAAACAAAGCCCCCCCCCCCACCAATGAGGCTGAGGGCAAACTAATGGCGTTTTTCTGAGTTGTTTGGTGGGCAGATCGTGTATAAAAAATTGAGCGAAATTGGAAGATATGAGGTCGAAACCCTGGTCGAACTGATATGGCATGGACTTTATCAATTTCTTTGAGAAAAATACTGATTTTTTTTTTTTTTGGAATAATTTTTTTTTTGAACTTTTTGATGTAGGTAATTTTTTTTTTTGAATTAAAAAAAATTCTCATCTGACAACTTGTACATTATACTTACGTACGTGACGTTATCATCAAAATATACCCAATATCATTTAAGTAGATGGTGAAAATGGAATGCATATTATCCACGTGATCTCTCTACAGCAACGTATAAATCTTGTATGTTAAACATTATGGCTCATACGTAATGCAGAGCAGTTGGTATAGGTATAGGCAACGGCAAGTAGGTACTTTCGTATAACGAATTCCAGCCGAGTAAAACTTTACACCGAACAACTGTTTATGTATGGATCAAGGAGGAATTTGTTATTACCTCAAACACGACTACGAGTTGGAATGTACTTTGGTGAAACTTGCGAGACACAACACAGCAAATACCTACTATAATAAAAAGAAGCGAGCGAGGGAAAAAAATGCCCAACTTAACTACCAAGTCATACTCGTAAAACATTAATTCCAGCGTTTCTTGCGAACAAGAGCCTCGCTTTATGGTTGTACGGTGGTGGGAAGATCGAGAAAGAATAAACATTACATGAAATCAAAGCTTTGAAAATCGCGTCGCGTCATTATTGCATCGTCAGCAGTGTTACCGCTGCGTTTTTTTTTCCTGCACTTTTTGGTAAGTACTCGGTACTCGGTCAAAGAAGTAAGAAAGAAATATGAAAAATTTCTCCATTACTGTATCGATTGCGCTTTCATTAAACTCGATATTTATGTATTTATATACTTTTAATGGACTATATATATACAATCCTTAACAACGCATTGCAGTTATTCTGCTTTTGAAAAAAAATTGTAGTCGAGGTTTACAACGCGGAAGAATACACTTTTTGTTTTTAAGTTCGATAAAGTTGCCCTTTTGGCGGGTGAAAAGTTGTAAAGTTTTATGGTGCGTGGAAGTTTCAGCGAACATTTTTCTTGTTCGGTTCGCTTGCTAATTCCAAAACGAAGAACAACCTAATTCTTTTGTAAGGGTTAGACTACTTCCCGGAGGGTCGTTTTGCATACTTAACCGATTCTTTTGGGGATTTCGGCGTGTTTTTTTCATCTCTCTCTCGTTCCTAGACGGGAAATCTAATTTTCCAAATATTTGCACTTCTATTTGAACTATAATTTGGAACGTAAATTTTTCTACTCTTTTCATTTAGCAGCGCAACGAATTAATTAAAATGATTCTTTTTAGTATATGCAATTTTGGTCTAGTGATTTTGGGCTAACCCCCCGCATCCGACGCGAGACGCGACAGTGTCGAAAAATTTCATCCAAAGAGATCTCAGCAATTAAGCGAGTTTTACCCTGGGGTACCGTTTACTCGCGATATTATCGACAAAATTGTTTTCACGACGACGCGCGAAATCTTGCTACGGGCGGAAAAAATCCGTCCCCGGGTATTTTCTTTTAACGTTTTCGCAAATCGAATCATTTCTTAGCATCTTGTATACGCCCTATCGAATAAACCCTTGGAAATGATGAAATTTACACCTGTTTTATTACGATTTATACATATCAGCATAAGCTATATATATAGGCACGTATCTAGCTAAAGACCTACCTACACAATACAAAGGAAATGTTTATTTTTTAAGGGGTGGGGGGATCGCGAGACTGAAACATAGAAAGGCGTAGCAGTCACACCGCTGCTTGAGAGCCGAATTTGTTTTTTCGGGCATGTACTCTTAAAAAGACTTAATCAGTTTTTAGTTTTAAAGTTGATACTTCAGTTTCAGTTTCAGTTTTTTGATTTAGTGGGGGGGGGGGGGCGGAATTGACTGGTTGTAAATATACATATGAAGGCACTGCCTCCATACTCCATTGGAGACTCCACCTAAACTGGTAAAAACACGAAAAATTCATCAGTGACCTCCACTAACTCTACAAATACCAAATTTTGATCTTCCAGATCATCATTACGTTTAGGCTGTAGGCTAATTAATTCACCAAAAAGTGGATTAACACTTGTAAATTGTTGATTTCTGACCTCAAACAAGAGTCGAAAGAAGTCCAAAGGTCAAAAAGTACAAAAGGTGCATCAGGGGCATAAACTAAACTTACGATAAAATTTTGGGCTCCCTATATTGCAATTCTTTTTTGTCTGATCAACGTGAAAAAAGTACCCTAAATCTACTTTTTTGGGCCTAAAAAGAAGTTGGAAGACCTAGGAAGCTGAAATTTGGATCTACATTACCGGAACAAATTTCATTAAATTTTACCTAAAAAAATAGGCTAGTCACAAACGGATAAGACAAAAAATAATTGTTTTTTCTTCAAAAAAAAAAAAAAAAAAAAAAAAAAAAAATGAAAAATATTTTTAATAGGTATAAAAATTTGAAAAATACAGGTTTTTTCTCCAACAAATTAGATTTTTTCATTCAAAAAAAAGACCGAAAAATATCATGTTTTTTTTTTTGTTTAAAATTAAAAATTCACGAATTTTTTTTCCAAAAATTAAATACTTATTTTCATTGAGAAAAAAATGACCAAAAAATATCCTTGTTTTTTTTTCCAAAAGTATTGAAAAATTCAGGAATATTTTCATTAAAAAAAAAATGAATAAATAAAAAGTGAATTTTTTTCTGCTTCAAAAAATTTAGAGATATTCCCGCAGAATTGGACAGATTTTTCTTCAAATGAACCAAAGAAGTTTTTTCACTTCAAACGCTGAAAAAATTTTTAATCTTAAAAAAATTGGAAATTTTCTCCCAAATAAGTGAGAGATTCTTTCTCCAATAAAGCTGAGGTATTATTACCCTCCCCTCCCCTCCCCTCCCTCTTCCCAAAAAAATTAAAACATGTTTTTAAAAAAATATTTCTTTCACAAAACAAAAAAAAAATCTGCACCAACTCCAAAAAAATAAAAGACTTTTTTAACGAAAATTGAGAACAAAAATATTGATTTTCTTTTCCTCTGAATGAAAGTAAATCTTTTTTGAATACTTACTTAACATAAAAATAAAAAAAAAACTAACAAAATAAAGGTCAATAGATTCTTACTTTTTTTAAAAATGAATTTTTTTACATAAAAAAATTTATAAAGAGATCACCTTCTCTCTCCTCCCCACCTTCAAAAAATGAACAGTCTGATTTCAAAAGTAAAATAATATTGATAAAGAAGAATAAAAATGTGACAAAAATTGAGTTCTTTTTCTCCATGAGAAAATTTTCAAGTCAATTTTTTACTTCCAAAATTTTAAGATTGTTTCCTCCAAAGAAAGGAGATTTTTTATGCAAGAATTTAGAAAGTATTCTTATTAAAACACAAGAGAAAAATTTTTCACTTCAAAAAAATTTTAATTTTAATTCAAGTATACAAAAAATTAAGGTTTGTTTTTCTCTAATAATAAAGGGTACCTATCTTTTTAAAAAACAAATAAAGTAAGTACCTATATAATTATTTTAATGCTTTTTTATTTTTTTTTTGAAAAATAATTTTTTTTAGCAAATTGTGGAACTGAAAAATGTAATGTGAAAATTTTTCCAATCGGTGTCACAAAAAAAAATTGAACCACTTTCATAAGCTGAAATTTGAATATATTGGTGATAATAAGAGCCACCATTTATGTTACAAATTTCACGAAGTTTCATCACTTTGGCCCTCTCTCGGAGTACCCACAGAAAATAGGCTTGCTCCAAATTTTGAGCTCCGAAGTCAAAATCCCCAAAAAGCACATCAAAAAGCTATATTAACACTAGGTCATTTGCTTTAGGTTTCAACGTATAGAGAGAGTGAGACAGGAAAATATAAAAGTGAAAATTCTTGCTTTTTTTCTTTATGGTCCAGTAGTCCAAAAATGTTATCAGAGGTCATTCCGCCCCTACATTTAAATCAAAGCTCATCGCAATAGTCATAATTTTGTACATAAATTCAGCAAAAAAATGTAAATTTTTTGTCACGAAAGGGTGCAAAAAAGTGGAATCTTATGTCATCAAAATGGCTCCTATTTTGTGCTATTTTTCTCCATCCGTATAATACGACGATTTAAAAGAATCAAAAATGAGATACAACGGGTAAATTGCGGTCGAACAAAGAAATATAACAATGGTATATAAAATGTAGCTGAGAAAAGGACGGGAAAAAATGAAAATGGGAACTGTCGCTTCCTGTTACTTTGGAACATTTGTCGCGTTTAATGTATCGTTTTTTCGTCTAAAAGAAAAGACGAATGAGCTCTTTCTCGGACGTTATAATTTGAAACTAAAAGAAAGTGTTATTAAAACGTTAGTGATTGCCAGCAATAAGGGTTGCCAAAAATAATCTTAAAATTCTCCTTATATATATATTTTGGCTTCAGTTTTCTAGGTATGGCCTATTGAGAAAAGTATACGCACATTTTCTTACGAGACTATATAAGGTTCGGTTATTTGCTGCATAAGAATCGGCGTATCAACCCAAAAGTCGCTATGTTCAGCGAATTTCTATAGGACTTTTTTTTTACAATTCAGATTGAGACAATAGATTGTATGCGTAGAGGGTTTTTGGTAATCGTTTAGGAATTCTGGTCGAGAGCTTTTCCTTGGACGGATTTTAGTCGTGAAATATCTGAAGGTTTTTTTTTTGCGCTCTCCTTTTTGTGGTGGAAATTAAAATGGCTTTTCTATTAAGCCCGAAATAACATTAGGTAGTTATTCGGAGCGTTGGTGTTTTTGAGAACGTTTTTATTAAGTTAGCGCGATGGTGAGATTACCATTAGCTTTTTCTCAGATCGGCTTCAAGAATTGCGTAGCTTCCTTGATCATTTTACGCGCATCTATTTTCAGTTGCTTTGTTTTCGGAGTTTTTTTACCCCGAAGGAGAAAAGAATGGCAGCCGAAAGAAAAGTGACGAATGGATAAGAAAAGCGTGATTCTTGTGTTTAAATACCGGATATTGCGAATTTATAATTTGCCATGTTGCGTGCAAATACTTGGGTATTTGTATTTTATTAATAAATCAGGATTTGAAGAGATTTTTACTTCGCGTACTTATACTGAAGACTGAAAAGTAGATACTCTTGGAGTACGTTTCTCAAAAAAAAGGAGGAAAAAGATAAACTGCTACTTCGAGACTCTTACTAATTGCGAGCCAATTCGAGGCTGATTTATGTAAAAATATGCGCCAATTTGCTGACATGTATATTACTCATATACATACAATGATGAAGTGGAAAAAATAATGATAATAGCCCGGAGTACTAATACACAAATGCCTACATGTAAAACATACGATAAAACCTTAATAAGATGATTTTTTTTCTTCTTTCGAGTGAACCCATCAGAACGCGACGAGACGTTATTTTTATTTTAAAATATAAAATTTCCAGTTATAAAAGAAAGGCAGTCAGATTATTTAGGTGAATGTTGAAATTTAAAAATAAATTGCACGCGTTTTGTTTATGGTGTAAAAAATGTAATAAAAATCATTTTAATGCTGAATCCGATATTACGATGGAAATAAAGAAAATAATATAAACCGAATTGTAGATATAGGGTAATAAAGCCTTCGCGTTTTTTATTTGGCATATCTTATTGTGGGAAAATTGTTCTGTTACGAGCACTTCGGTGAGTAATAAGTAAAAGAAATGAGAGCAGTTGGCGATTAGAATGAGGAAATTAATGAAGTAATCATACTTAAATGTTTTATAGTTTCATAGTAATGTATTTGAGTTGTATTGGGGTGTACTGTACATGAGCAATTGAGCATGCGTTGGAGAAATGAACTAGTTCTGATCTAAAACACTTCTAAAATTTATTTCCTGTTCAAGTATCGATAAAATCAATAAAATTTTGGTAACAAAAATTTCTCTTTTTTAGCTGATTTTTTTCTTCGAAAAAATCAGCTATTAAATTTGACCCGTTGGTAGCAGTGGGGGTGGGAGTGATATTTCTCGACGTTTTATGACAAAACATGACGATTGGCACTAATTTCGCATTTTGGTATTTCTTTATATATAACTATATATATATATATATGTATGTATGTATGTATAGACCAAAATTTGTTGGTGCGATAACTCGAGTTATAATTGATGGAATTAATTGAAATTTATGTCAATGGTAGAGGGTCATTGGGAATAGAAGCCTATTGAATTTGAGCAAAGGCTCGACATGTCGAGCCATATTTGGACGGTCGACAAACATGTCGATAATAAGCTCGACAAACCATCCACAATCGTGTTGACATGTACGATCGAAAAGTGACCGATTTCGATGTGTCGACATTTATATCGACATCCACATCGACATTTGCAATGGTGAGATTTTGAAAAATATGCTAAGTTCAAATATTCAATATAAGTATATATTAAAATTACACCAAAAATAGTGTTCAAGCCAACATTTCGACATTTTTTGTCAAATATGCGGCATTGAGGCCACCTTTGTAGCTGGACACATGCGAGTGTCCAACTAACATAGATATGATTCTTAGACCTTATGTACTAATTCACAACACACTTTATCTGCGAGTATCACAATCACCCTCAAGACGTCGACAGTCAAGTCGATGCATTATTCGACCCTCGACAATTAGATCGACATTAACTCGACTTAAAATTCCTCTGGTCAACACTGTCGACAGTTAAGTCGATGCATTATTCGACCCTCGACAAACACATCGACACTATCTCGACTTAAAATTCTCTGGTCGACACTGTCGACAGTGATGTCGATGCATTATTCGACCATCGACAATTATGTCGACAATAACTCGACAAGTCGTTGTATTATTCAAAACTTTGAAAAATAAGAAAATTTTGTGATTCTTTCAAAAATTATTTATTCCTGAGCTGAAAATGTTCTTATTAATTGTTTTTAGTTCTTTTTAGATATAAAATTTGTAAATTTAATTGGCAGAAATTGTCGACATAAATGTCGATGCGTTTATCGAGTATCGATTTTTACATCGACTTGTCTATGCAGAAAAACAACGTTTTCTAAATTATAGGAAAATACTGAGAAAAATTCAAAAATTTTGATTGAACAGTTATGTTTAACATAGAACTACATTACTTTAAATCTCAAATATCATTTTTAATTCATCGTTAACCGAGAAAAAAATGTGTCTGAATTTTGTCGACATACCCGTGTAGCAATTGTCGACATCGACATTTATGTCGACAAAATTCAGACACATTTTTTTCTCGGTTAACGATGAATTAAAAATGATATTTGAGATTTAAAGTAATGTTCTATGTTAAACATAACTGTTCAATCAAAATTTTTGAATTTTTCTCAGTATTTTCCTATAATTTAGAAAACGTTGTTTTTCTACATAGACAAGTCGATGTAAAAATCGATACTCGATAAACGCATCGACATTTATGTCGACAATTTCTGCCAATTAAATTTACAAATTTTATATCTAAAAAGTACTAATAACAATTAATAAGAACATTTTAAGCTCAGGAATAAATAATTTTTGAAAGAATCACAAAATTTTCTTATTTTTCAAAGTTTTGAATAATACAACGACTTGTCGAGTTATTGTCGACATAATTGTCGATGGTCGAATAATGCATCGACTTCACTGTCGACAGTGTCGACCAGAGGAATTTTAAGTCGAGATAGTGTCGATGTGATTGTCGAGGGTCTAATAATGCATCGACTTAACTGTCGACAGTGTTGACCAGAGGAATTTTAAGTCGAGTTAATGTCGATCTAATTGTCGAGGGTCGAATAATGCATCGACTTGACTGTCGACGTCTTGAGGGTGATTGTGATACTCGCAGATAAAGTGTGTTGTGAATTAGTACATAAGGTTTAAGAATCATCTCTATGTTAGTTGGACACTCGCATGTGTCCAGCTACAAAGGTGGCCTCAATGCCGCATATTTGACAAAAAATGTCGAAATGTTGGCTTGAACACTATTTTTGGTGTAATTTTAATATATACTTATATTGAATATTTGAACTTAGCATATTTTTCAAAATCTCACCATTGCAAATGTCGATGTGGATGTCGATATAAATGTCGACACATCGAAATCGGTCACTTTTCGATCGTACATGTCGACACGATTGTGGATGGTTTGTCGAGCTTATTATCGACATGTTTGTCGACCGTCCAAATATGGCTCGACATGTCGAGCCATATTCGGACGGTCGACAAACATGTCGATAATAAGCTCGACAAACCATCCACAATCGTGTCGACATGTACGATCGAAAAGTGACCGATTTCGATGTGTCGACATTTATATCGAAATTAGCATCGACGTTGCTACACGGGTAAATGTAGATGTCGACAATTGCTACACGGGTGATGGAGCATTCATAAGAATAAGAAAAACCAGAAAAAAATCAGCTATTCCGACGCAGAGGCTGCGTCAGAGTTTTTTTTTGAGAAATGATTTCTTTGGACAAGAATTTTTAAAATTTACCTACATTTGAATTATAATTTGAAAAATTCATTTTAGAAAAATTTCTCAACAATTTTGAAATTTAATTTTTCAAAATCTTGTTCAAACCAAGATTATCTACATGAAAAATTGAAATTTTCTTCCATTTTTAGTGCAAAACACTTGAATTATAATTTGAAAAATTCATTTTAGAAAAATTTCTCAACAATTTTGAAATTTAATTTTTCAAAATCTTGTTCAAACCAAGATTATCTAGATGAAAAATTGAAATTTTCTTCCATTTTTAGTGCAAAACACTTTTAAAATATTAGGTATTTGTAATTATTTCTGGTTGAAGAGCCGAAAAAAAAAATCATTAAAATTCCATTTTCACAAATTTTTCAATTGAAAAAAATAGGAATTTGAACAGAAGTAATTTTTAGAAATTTTTCATTTTTTTTTCTCTTCAAAAACTGAAAAAATAACGTAAATTTTTCATCAATTTTTGCTTATTTTTTTTCTTTTTCGGGGTAGCGCACAATCAGAAAATTAGCCATTCAAATTCGAGTCTGAAATGGAAAAAAAAACTTAGGCCCGTATTTTAAAAATTTCCTTATACTTAAGGCGAAGCGTTCTTACACAGACCAAGTAGTTTTGTTTATTTTTTCCATACAAATAAATGGCTGCTCGATGTAAATTGACACGATACGTGTGAAATCGCCTCGCCTTAAGGTCGATGTTTGCTTAAGCAAATTTTTAAAATACGGGCCTTAGTCTTGCGTGAAGATTGATATTTTAAATATGTATCTACTATCTATCTACTGTATTCCTGATACAAATTTGATTCATATTTACGGCAAACGAAGTATGCAAATTAACATACATCACAACCATATTTACGGCAAACTGTGTAGGCAACTTAACCTACATAGTATCATCATTTTTGAGATGTTTTACGAAAGGAAAAAAAATCATAAATCGTATTATTTGATTTTTTTTCTTCATTCAAGAAACACCCCCCCCCCCCCCTCCTCTACTCCACGACAAAAAAAAAATTTATTAGTGATTTATAATTTCTTCTATTTTTTTCATTACCGGTTCCTTGTAATTTTTTGTTCAATTTCAATTTTCCTAATTTTCAACTAGTTTTCTCATTTTATCGATCGAGTTTTTTTAATTCCTTCGATTCATATTTACGGCAAACTAAGTATGCAAATTAACATACATCATAAGCATATTTGCGGCAAACTGAGTAGGCAACTTAACCTACATTGTATCATCACTTTTGAGATATTTCACAGAAGGAAAAAATCATAAATATCATATGAAATTCATTTTTGTTTTCATTCAACACCCCTCCCCCCCCCTTCCTGTCGCGACCAAAAAAATGGAAATAATTATTTCCAATTTCGATGAATCGAAATTTTTTATTTCAATTAGTCGTTATATGTATCTGTTATTCTACTCTTCCCAGATTATTCATTCATCTTATCAATTCTGTTTCTTCGATCTCTATAATTCAACCAATATTCGGTTTCAATTATTGTTCTTAAACTTTTTTTTTGATTAATTTTTTTTTTTTTTTTTTTTTTTTTTTGTATGAATTGGCCAAATTTTGATTTAACAATTGACCTATTTTTCAATTAATTAATTCTGAAATTTTATCAATTCGAGATTTTTTCGATGATATATTTTTGAATCAGTTCTCCAACTTTCAGTCCGTTTTTTTTTTTCGATTTCAATGAATCGAATAATTTTTGATTTCTGTGAATTTTTTTGCAATTTTTACTTCATTAAAAAATGTTTTAAAACTTTTCACCAAGTTACATTATTGACTTAATGACTTCTTGTCGACCAATAATTTTCCAGTACTTCTTTTAGTACAAAATTTGTGCCCAAGAAGATTGATGTGAGGGGTAGAACCTACCATCGTTCGTAGCAACAACATGTAAAAATAAAATTTTTAACGGGCACAGTTACTCTGTTTGGATTTTCGAATTTACTCAGTTTATTTAAAATCTTAATTTAACATCTTATATATTTATATATTTATTTTTTTGTTGAGGTTTTTGTTGTTTTTAAGAAAAAAATATGATAGTATTTTTAAATTTCGAATTTTCTTCAAGTGATTTCTTTAAAATTATACTCTGGAATGATTTTTTTTTTTTTGAAAATCCAAAAGCTTAAATATCCGGGTTAGGCAAACATATCTACAAATTGTTGGAACAAATTGTCGACTCTCCACGTCGAATGAGGATATTCATAACTGAGACACCATGTACAAGTAATTAAATAATTAAAAATATTATATAATTTTACGAGTGAAAAATGAAACATTACTATGATATAAAACAGTCATTATAACTCTATACAACCGAGCCTAATAATTAGTTCAAGCAGAGCGCGCATTTTTTCATCATAGCCAGCTCCCTAAGTAACAAAAAAAATTATAACGTTTACCTACTCGCTACAAATAAGAGTTGGAAAAATAAGCGTAACGTTTTCACGTCAAAACTTTATGAACGTTTATGGCATCGCACGTAAGAGCATCTTTTTTTATCTAACTTGGTAAGAAAGAGAAAAAAAATAATGCCATAAATTGCGCTTAGCTGACCTAGCTGAACGTTTTAATAAACTAAATCAAGTCGTAAAACTCGCCAGCATTATTAATCGATGTCGGTTTTATTAAAAGATGATATTTATGTATTGCCGGATGACACTGGAGCAGCAAAAAAGCCCCCAAAAAATCGCTAAAATTATGCTACAATAACAACATTTTACTCGTTGGAAAAAATTTCATAACAGTCTGTGAGAAAATTTTACAATTTTAAAGTGGAAATCTGTACAGCGTGTTGTTGTTAATTACGCAGGCTCGAGTTAAAGCTTTGTTTTAAAGTGACAGCGAAAATTTCACCGAGGTGCAGTATTCAAAACAAATTAATCAACATTCTTAGTTTAATCTGTTGGTTTGCAAACTTTTGAAATACAAGCTGACGTAAATCTCATCGAATGAAATATTTTTTTGTGTTGCAAAACTTTTTAATATTTTTTTTTTTCACTCCAAGGAAGTTTGTTTCGAGTACAAATTTTTTCCCTTGTTTAGCATCCGTGCTGCTGGTGAATGCGGTTCGATTAAAAAAAATATACGTATGCTATGCTGGTACGAGTGTAAAGAATTAATTAATTTCAAAGAGAGAGAAAAAAAGTCGTCTTTTGACAACTACATTAATTATACGAAAACATACCTTCGTGCTGGTGAAATATACATATCTGGCATGTACCTTCGCACATTGGCTACGAGTGCTGCCTATAAGTACAAAAAAAGGCTTGATTATTTTTCATAAGTAAATTAAAATCAACTCAGATATGTCAAACATGAGCTATATTTTTCTGTATTGTTCAATAATGTCGAAAGGTTTTTATATACCATATGGCAGCTTTTCAGTTCATTTTTGACGAATAAAATTCAACTCCTGGGGGAACCCAAGATAGTAAATCGTCGGCTGTAGTAATTTTTTATTCTGAATAAACATTCTCCTGAGGGAAAGCGTTTCATTCGAAAGTTTATACGTAATAAAATAAAGCGCGAATATTTGTACCTGGAAAATATACCCATACGGTATTCTCGATGACTTCTTCCTTGGACGAAGAGTTTTTCACCAAATTTTCACGTTTTTATTTTCAAATAGGAAGCAAAAAAAATATAGAAGAAAATTCGATATGTTTCTACAATTTGACTAAACTTGTTTGAATTATTCTACGAAAGGTTTTTCTACACATTTAGTTCTTTTTTAAAGCCTAGAAACCGAATTATAATAAAAATAAAACAGTTGTAGGTACTTATTACATTTTCTTTATTTTTTTCCTCGCAGGTTGCGAATGCTTAACGTATACGAAAACATTTGGAAAAGAATTTGGAACATTCAACAGCCCAGATTATCCGTATCCGTATCCTACCTCGATCGACTGTTTACTTTATACTTTTGTTGCCGATGCAAAAGAAATAGTCGAAATAACGTTCAAGGATTTCAACGTTCATAAAACCAACTCCAGGTAAGGAAACTAAATATGCGATATGCAGGGCGTATGTTGAGTGATGTATAAAAATCCACAGGGTAAATTGGCAACCCATAAGAAACAAAAAATGTTCTATGCCCATGGTGCCTATTTTAAAAATTGAAGGGCCAGGGAAAATAAAATTGGGAGAAAATTTTTTAATCAAGTGCAATTCTGAAATGACCTTAAAAATATATTGGGAAATTTCAAGTCACCCTGGAAGCACAGTTTAGAGCTGACAAAGTTGATTTTTTTTTTTTTTTCATTTTTTCAACTATTTTATTCTTGCTACTCGGAATTTCCTCAGATTTTTGTTGAAGTTCAAAAAAACGATTCCTATATTTGTGGTTTGTTGCATCATTGAACGCTCATTTTTTATCAGATTTTTTTTCCCTTGAGATACATCCCTAGGCACTCATTTATACGCATCTTGCCCGAATTTCAGCTCAATTCATTCATTTGTCACGAAATCGGTTTTTTACATTTTAGTTAAATGCGATCAAAATTTCAGTGATCACAATGAAATGATCGAATAAAAAAACTATAATCACGAATTCTAGTTCTGCGAGTCAGACTACCTCGATTTAGCCCTTTTTAGCGATCATTTTCTCTAAAAATTTTAAAAAGTCACATTTTTACTGAAAATTCAACTTACAAGAGAACCTTGTCAACTCTTCGACTCCGATTGAGCTGAAATTTGGCTCACTGAAAGAACAAGTCGCCCAGACGTCAGAATCGAATTTTCAGCTGCCGAAGTTGATTTTTGGTGAATTTTTGAAAATGACAAATTTCGCCAATTATGGTGAGTAAATCAATTTATTTTACAAGAACTGTAAATTTTGAGACGAAATTCAGAAAATGGCTTATTTATATAGGGTGAGCCAACTTCGTTTCCCAATATTGAATCTGGAGATAGCTGAGTATTGATGTAAGTATAACAAGTTCACATAACTATGTGAATGCGTCAAATCGTCCAAGGCAGAAGTTCACGGGTGTAAAATTTTGGTCTGACAAATACCTATTATAGAAAATTCTCAACAAAAATGCGTCTGAGAGAAAAATTGAAAGAATACTTTTTTGTGGAAAATTTAAATTGGAACAACTTTTGTATGAAATATTTTTTCATACAGTCAAAAAATCAAAAATTATCAACATAACTGTGAAAAAAATGAAAAAACATCAATTTTTTAACGTATTTTCAATTATTTTAGGAAAACTGTCATCGTTGGAAAATAATTTTTCAAAAAAATTATTGCCCATTAAATTTTATATCAAAATGCTTTTACTATTTTTTTGTAATTTTTCACTGGGGGAGTTATGTGTGCTTTTAGTATCAATTTTTTGTTTTTTTAGAAAAAAAAATCATAAACATTTTTTTGAGACTGAATGAAACATAACTTTCTCCAGCAAAAAATTGCAAAAAAAATGAATGAGAACATTTTGATAGTAAATTGAACGAGAAACAATTTTTGTTTGATGAATTTTTCTCAAACAATGATAGTTTTCTATCGAGCATCAAAAGAAATGTTTACATCGATGTAACTTTTTTTCGTTGGACCGTTTTTAATTTTTTTTCCAATTTCTGCGATTTTCTTCGTTTTTCATGTCATTGTCATTTTAAGGTAAAAAGGAAATGAAAACCAGTAAAAACATAAATTTTGATACTTTTTTTGTGACTTCCAGGTAGGTATGTTTTTTTTGAATCTGAAATAGGAAACGCATCGATATTACCTATAAAGTTTGAATGTAACTGAGACAGGTTATTTTTCTTGAAAGTTTTAATTGGGAACTTCAATACATTTTGCTGTCGAGAATATCGAGATACAAAAAAAATCTTGAAAAAAGAAATCAATTTATAAATCCAAATTCGTGTTTTTACTGTTTTTCACTTAAAATTTGCAACAAAAAAAAAATGAATAATAAAATGGTCTGATAAACGAGAAGAATAATTCTGCCTTGTCAGCTCCAAAACTATGACCCCCAGGCGACTTGAAATTTCCAAAGTCCTTTCAAGGTCATTACTTATAGGAATCGGAAAAATCTGAAAAAATTGAAGGTGGACGAAAAAGGCCTCAAGTAAAAAAAATGTTTGTTCTCTAAATTGTTTTCACTATTTTTATTCTCCTTTGCCTCTTCAATTTTTGAGATAGACATCATGCGTATAAAACATTTTTCGTTTTTTATGGGCTGCCTATTCACCTTGTGGGTTTTTCTTAAGAATTTAGGGTATTCACCAGTTAACCTTGAATTTTAATACGAATATAATTTAGCGAGTCGTTTCGCAAAACCCTGGTAAAAGTTACAAATATCTTCTTCTCGTATATGTAGATATAATTTATTTCCAAGAAATTTGGATCATCGTGCCACATTGTCGTTTCGTTTAAAATGAAAAGTAAATATTTTTTTTTTACTTTGTACGTACGAATATTTTAGACAGTTTTTTTTCCTCATAACGTTCAAGTTTAAACGCACGTTTGAAGTAGGTACGAAGTACAAAGTGAGCTATTATTGGATTAATTTCGCGTCGCGAGGAAAGCCAGACGTATAATGTGTTTATTAATATGAAAAATGAAACCGGAAGATCGCCTACATAAAGGGCAAATATTCCAAAATGAGCAGCTTTTGACTAATAAGCGAGGGTTAACGTTTAAAACATATCATTATGGTTATAATTATCAACCGACGATATTCTGTAAATGAACGCGGATCCACTTGACGAAATATATTCGTGCATTGATCAACGAAATTCGTAATTTCCAGACAAGCGATGAGAAGTGGTACGCGAGTACCTTTTTAATTGTGTTGTTAAACGTGTGAAATATGAACGTGGGGATATTCGACTCTTGTTCTCGCTATTTAACGGTGTAATTTTCAGTTTACATTCTGAAACTTGGATCGTGAGTAATTGTTTTGTGGTGTTTATCATTTGGGCTTTCATTTTTTCAGAGAATAATAATTACGTATAAGTATAAGCAGGGCTTTTGAATCCGTGCGGAAAATTGAATCAAATGGCGTATTTTTTGAATTTTGATTTTTTTTTTATTGCACTTTATTTAACAAATTCACCATTTGGATATAATTAGATGATTTTCTGAAAAAATTCAGCTATTGGGTGTAAAAGAATAAAACTGTTGGCATTAATTTCGCGATTTCGAGAGTGTACTTCGTAAATATAAAAAATTCATCAGATTTTGAAAATCTTAAAAATTCGTATCTTACCATGTGGATACAATTTCAGATTTTTTTGAGTTTTAATTTTATACTTTTACCAATAATTTAGTTTTTTCTTTTTTTTGTTGAAAATTTAGCTCAACTTGAAAAATTGACATTATTAGATAAAATTTGAAAATAGTTAACTTGAAAATTTTATCTAATTCAAAAAATTGTTCCAACTTCCTATATCTTGAAAAAAGGAAAAAAAGAAAAGTTCCAAAATTTTTATTTTTACCAAATTTTGAAAAAAACTGTGAAAATTGTTCAAAACTTTAAATTCAAGATATCTATACTTCAAAATTAAAAATTACCAAGTAAGTACTAAAAAATTTCTGTTTGAAACATATACCAAATTTCAAAGTTGTACTTTTTCCACACCAAAAACTTCCAAATTTAGAAAATTTACCTATCTTAATTTTTTTCAATTTAAAAATTTGTTCCAATTTAAAGAATGTACTAAATTTGACTTGCCTAGGTATTGACTTTTTTTCAAATTGTAAAAATTAATCCCAGCTCGAGAGTTTATTACAATTTTGAAAAGTGATGATATTTCAAATTTTCATTAATTTTTTGGAATGAATCAAATTATTAAAATTGAACTAGGTATTTCTTTTTAAATTTCAAGGTTGAAAATTATCGCGTTCTGTTTACATAATTTTGAAAATTTCCCAAATATTAAATTTAAAAAATTTTTGATCATTGTAATAATTTAGAAAATGTATTATAATTTAAAAAGCACCCAATTTCAAAATTTTTAATAAAAGTTTGAAAATTTTACAATTTTGAAATTGTTAATAAATTTTAGAATTGCAAAAATTTGCCTCACTTTGAAATTGATTTTATTTCAAAAATTTATCAAAAATTGAAAATTGTCGTGTTTTATTGTTACGTCAATTTTTTTAAATTATTACAAAAATTTGTGAAAATTTGAAAATTGATACAATTTCAATACATATACCTATTACTATGGAAAGTAATAAAATTTCGTAGTTATGTTTTTACATAGTTGATTTTCAATTTGAAAATTAAAAATTTCATCAATTTTCAAAATTGTGAAAAATTTTCCGACTGAAATTTTATCTAATTTCGAAAATTTATAACGAAAATAATAAAATTTTACTGCTTTCTGAAATTCCAAATTTTTATAAAAATTTTCACCTTTATAACGTTGTATCAGTTTTGAAAATTGATTACCTAAAATCTGAATGTTGCGAATTTCAAAGTTCTACAAAATTTTAAAATTTTTCCAAATTTTGAAAATTGCAAAAATTTGTCATTTTTTTGAAAGTTGGTTCAACTTTAAAAATTTACTTTATTCCAAAATTTCGTAGTTTTATAAAATTTCTAAAAATTATTACTTTTAATTTTTTTTCCAATTTTGAAGATTTGTTAAATCGAAAAATTGCTCATTCTTTTCAAATTGTAAAAATCGATTCAACTAGGTGAGTACAAAAAATTTAAAAGAAGTTTGAAATTACCCAAATTTCCAAGTTTTGCTATCATCAGTTTTTGAAAATGTAGGTAGATACATATTAAAAGTTGAATAGATTTAATTTCAAAACTATCAAATTTTCAAAATATCCCGGACTTTCAAAATTATGAAAAGTCTAAAATTACAATTGATCTATTTTAAACTGAAGGTTAAAAATTATCATAATAGGTATACGTACGTATCACAGCTTCATCTTATTTTCAAAGTTGTAAAACTTAGTCAGACTTTGAAAGTTGATCCAATTTTAGAAATATATTCCATAAAATTTCGTAGGTACGTACATTGTTTTATATAATTTCAAAAGTCTATAAAATTTTTAAAATTTACCAGATTTTTAAAACTACTGTAAGAATTTGCCAATCTTTGCAATTTAAAATAAAAAAAAACGCGTAGCAGTCAAGATGCTCCGCGACAGCCGAATTTTTTTTTTCAAGTTAGTGTACCACTTTGAAAACGTTTTTATCCATGGTATTTCAGTTTCAATATCAGTTTTAACTTCAAATTCAGTTTAAAAATGTCAGGTTTTTGTCTTCAGTTTTAGTTCCTGTCTGCATTGAAGATTTCAACTTCAGATGGGGGCTCCGCCCCCATACCCCCGTTGAGGCTCCTACCCAACCTCCTTATCACTTTCAGCTCTTAGGATGGGGGCTCCGCCCCCATACCCCCGCGTTGGGGGCTTCGCCCCAACCTCCTTATCACTTTCAGCTCTTAGGATGGGGGCTCCGCCCCCATACCCCCGCGTTGGGGGCTTCGCCCCCAACCTCCTTGCCACTTTCAGCTCTTAGGATGGGAGCTCCGCCCCCATACCCCCGCGTTGGGGGCTTCGCCCCCAACCACCTCGTCACTTCCAGCTCTTCTAATCCCCATGCCCCAGGGGCATGGCCTTTCGGCTTTGCAGACGGGGGCCAACACACCAGAAAAAGGGGTTGAAACGTAAAAATTTCTGATTTTTGACCCTGTACGGGGGTCAACTGGTGCTCAAAAGTCGAAACCCCCAAAAGGCACATCAGTGACCTCTACTGACCCTACATCCCAAATTTCGATTGTTTAGGTCTTTTAGTTTGGGCTGTAGGCTGTTCAACGCGTCAGAAAAGACAGGTTAAAACTTGAAAAATATTGATTTTTGACCCTGTATCGAGGTCAAAAGGAGTTTAAAGGTCAAAACCTACAAAAGGCACATCAGGGGCATAAACTCGATCTATTATAAAAATTTAGGCCTCCCAGCTCCATTTGGGGGGTCTGTAGCCTGATCAACGTGAAAAAATGACCTCAAAATCCACTTTTTGAGCCCTAAAATGGGGTGGGGATGACTTGAGAAGCTGAAATTTGGATACAGTGGAGACAATCAGAGTCACTATTGTTGGTAAAAATTTCAAATCATTTTGTCAAATTGGGGCTTCTTTAGAGCCCCCCTCAAAAAAGGGCCACCCCCAATTTTGGGGCTCGAGGGTCAAAAACCCCAAAAGGCACCTCAGTGACCCTTACCTATCCTAAATACCAAATTTTAGCATCCAAGGTCATTTGGTTTGGGCTGCAGGCTGATCAACGTACCGAAAAGCGAGAAAAAACATGAAAAATTGTGAAAAATCTTGATTTTTGACCCTTGAGAGGGGTCAAAGGGGGCCCAAAAGTTGAAACCTACAAAAGGCACATCAGGGGCACAAACTTGATCCATGATGAAAATGTTGGCCCCCCAGCCCTATTTGGGGGGTCTGTAGCCTGATCAACGTGAAAAAAATGACCCCAAAATCCACTTTTTGGGCCCTAAAATGGGGTGGGGATGACTTAGGGGACTGAAATTTGACTATGGTGTAGGTAATTTGGGTTCTCATCCCTGGGGCAAGTTTCAAAAAATTTCATGATATTGGGGCTCCCCCGCACCCCCTCAAAAAGGGGTAAAATACCCAATTTTGAGTTAGGGCCCCAAAAATTTTTTTGCATCATTCCTACACCTAGGGGACCCTACCTATCAAGTTTGACCTCATTTGACCTGTTAGGCTCGGCCCCAGAGTTCCAAAAGTAGCGGTAAAATTTTAAAAATAGTGAAAAATCTTGATTTTTGACCCTTGACAGGGGTCAAAGGGGGCCCAAAAGTTGAAACCTACAAAAGGCACATCAGGGGCACAAATTTGATCCATGATGAAAATGTTGGCCCCCCTGCCCTATTTGGGGGGTCTGTAGCCTGATCAACGTGAAAAAATGACCCCATTGGGCCCTAAAATGGGTGGGGATGACTTAGGGGGCTGAAATTTGACTATGGTGTAGGTAATTAGGGCTTTCATCCCTGGGGCAAGTTTCAAAAAATTTCATGATATTGGGGCTCCCCCGCACCCTCCTCAAAAAAGGGTCATATCCCCAATTTTGAGTTAGGGCCCCAAAATTTTTTTTGCATCTTTCCGCCACCGAGGGAACCCTACATATCAAGTTTGACCTCATTTGACCTGTTAGGCTCGGCCCTAGAGTTCCAAAAGTAGGGAAAAATTATATATATATATATATATATATATATATATATATAAATATGTGACATGTGACAGATCGTCATCTTTTGGTCCCAAACGTCGACAAATGGGGTCAGAACTCTTCTACCCCCCCTCCTTCTAAATCAGGGTCGGACACAATAGCCTAAATTTTAAAAAAAAATTCGGCTAAAATTTTTATCAAATTTTAAAAGTTTGAAAATTTTAGTGATTTTACTTTAAAAAAATTGAAAGTTTCTAAATAATCTTGATAGGTAAAAATTTTTCAAACGATTATGAAGTTGATGATAAAAATTAATTTTTCTGACGTTTTTTTTTTGGAAAATCAACTTATACCACAAAATTGATTTATTCATTATTAAACAGAAACTGAATAAACCAACTAGAATTTAGAAAATGAGCTAAATTGACGATGAAATGAAGCTTCAAGAGTTAAATTGGCCTTATACTACCTACCTGAATTATTACAATAAAGAAGAAAATTACGTTATACGAGATTAACTTCTTATTAGAAATTTAAATCCACCCAATACGAAATTATTAATTCTTTAGCCACAGATATTCGGTGTATTTGTGAAAAGGAAATGATATAATTATTGCAAATCTGATATAAAGAAGGTAATAACGATTTTCCTGAAAAATATTATAAAGCTATATGAAACGAAAAGCATAAAGTAGGTAAATCACTTCGTAAAGCCTTAAGAATTGATCCAAGGCAGATTTTTAAATTTCCATTTCCTAACGTGCCTCTATACATTCGTAATTTATACTACGGTACGATATTTCGAACCTAACCTCTTTTATTTCGTGTTAAAACCCGGAGGAAATTTTCTATATAACGTGAGTTTTTTTTGTTGTTTTTTTGTAATTGAATAAAATTTATATAATGACCCTGGTAGGTATGCAGAAACATATTGATTTTAGCATACGGTACCAATAATGAATGTAGGTAGATGTATGAATACAAAAACACGAAAATGTTTACTTTGGGTCGTAAATAGAAAATTACAAAGGCTAGATACATTTACGTAGGATGAAAATATGTAAAAAATTTTTATTTATAAAACGACTCATTGGAAGAATTTTTTTATATGATTACTTAATTCGCGATTTTATCGGACGTATCTTTATGTCAGAGGCGTAGCGTAACGATTTTTTGAGGGGGAATGTAAGTTCAAAATGCCAACTGCAAATCTTAAAAATGCCAACTTGAAAAAAAAAACTCGGCGCGGACCCCCCACTTTGATTCTATTTCAAAGTGTCTATCAAATTTTGAAAACTGAAATTCGCGACTTTTCGCGACCTCTTTCGGGATTCTTTTGTGACTGATACGTGCTGCCCGAGCGAAGCGAGGGCGAAATTTTTTGAAAAAATTTCAATTTTAAAAGAAAAAAAGGCATTTTTTTGTTTTGCAAAAATTTTGAAAACATTATAATTTTTGGATTAAGTCTAAAAAAATATAAAAGTAGCATGATGCCCGAGCGAAGAGAGGGCGAAAATTTTGAAAAAATTGGAACTTAGAAATTAAGAAATAATGCATTTTTAGCATTAATTTGAAGATTTTCAAAAAGATGAAGTTTTGAGAAATTTGACAAATTTAAGTTTTGCTGTTTTGAGTTGATAATTTTGAATTGTAAATTCTGTAAATTGGCAAATTCAGCATTCCCCGAGCGGCACACTCGATCGATAATATCGGAAGATGTAACGTATCGATAAAAAATCGTTTGAAAATCTATAGATGTTCTCACGATATTATAAAGATTTATCGGTACAACTTCATAGGCAAAAAATCTAAAAACTATCGAATTCGATATTATTAAGATTTTATGACGATATTCGTCAACGATACTATCGACAAAGAATATTAAATTTATCGAATTCGATTTTCCACCGATTTTGTGCAGATATTTGAAACTATATTATCGACACATAATATGCAATTTCTCGATTTCGATTTTTTAACGATTTTGTGAAGATATTTAAAACTTTGTTATCGACACGTAATCTGAAATTTCTCGAATTCGATTTTTCAACGATTTTATGACGATATTTGAAACTATATTATCGACACGTGATATGAAATTCCTCGAATTCGATTTTTCAACGATTTTGTGGCGATATTTGAAACTACATTATCGACAAATAATCTGAAATTTGTCGAACGATTTTTCAACGATTTGGTGACGATATTTGAAATTATTTCCAAATTGGTGAAAATTTTTCTAAGTCCAACACGTCTGGAAGTACTAAACTGCCTATTATAAGCGTTTTATTGCTAATTCCTCAACGATAAGGTATGGCATAGTGGTTAAGGAAGAGGATTACCATGCAGGAGGTAGAAGGTTCAAGCCCCACGGGTGACAGATTTTTTATAATTTTTTTTGACTTTTTCTGAAATGATCCTCTTACCGTAACATGAATAATGTGTTTAGGCATAGTTTAATGTATTAATTATACTAATTAATGATTTTTAATTATAGAAAGAAGCTAGTAAAAGACGAAAAATCGGAATAAAAAATCGACAGAATATCGAATTCGATAAAGTGTCGCGAAAGTTCCGCCTAAATCATGAAATTATCTTTCAATATTATCGATAGATTATCGATAAAATATCTTACTATAATCTCGAAATTTTTGCTAACTATAATTCGTCGATAATCTATCTATATATCGAAAGATAATTTCACGATTTATGCGGAACTAACGCGACACTTTATCGAATTCAATATTCTGTCGATTTTTTATTTCGATAATTTGTCGAGTGTGCTGCTCGGGTCCGTGGAGAAAATTGAAAAGTTGGCAATTTTCCAACTTGTGCCAACTTTTCAATTTTCTCAACAGAATGCTGAATTTATCAACTTAAAGTTGACAAATCGAACATTCTGTTGAGAAAATAGAAAAGTTGACAATTTTGAGATTTGAATTTCGAGTTGACAATTTTTTTATTTTTAAAATTCAAGTTGACAATTTTTAAATTCCAAATTGGAAAATTGCCAACTTTTTCATTTTTTTCAACAGAATACTGAATTTTCCAACTTGAAACTATCCTTGAACTCGAAATTGCCAACTTTTTCGACTTTTTTAATGTCTAAGGGGGGAACGTCCCCCCTTTCCCCCCTGCACGCTCCGCCCCTGCTGTATGTACAACGTAAATGTTCCTGGAGTAAGAACAGAGTGTCTATATAAGGAGCGTGAGGTGGAGGAGGAGGCGAATCGTTGCATGAAAAAAGTAATTTAAATTTTTTCGCAGCTTAATGCATTTAGTACGAGTTTACTTCGGTATCCATAAAAGACTTCATTTTTAAATTATGAAAGTTTGAAGTTACGTTTGACGTAACTTATTTAAAAACTCGACGGTGAAGTTTTAGGGGGAAAATGTCTTTATTTCGTTTACTCGTCGGTGACTATATATCTGTTCAATAATTTAGCGAGTAAATTACGAGCGTTGTTTAATGTGTATTTTTTTTGTTTTCTTTTTTCCTCTGCTATACCCGTCCTCTAGTCTCTACTTGATCCATGCGTGAAGTTTTTGTTATACCTAGCTACGATAAATTCAAGGGTATGTTTTTCATTCGTTAATTATTCCATGTTACATTTTGACGTAATTAAAGTGTAAAAGTTAAAACGATTGTTTGAAACATCGGGCTAAATTATAGCGAAACGATAAACCTTTTATGTAAATGACAAAATCCGCTACGTACTCGCAATTTTATACTATAACAAACAAAATTTCAAAATTACTCCGTATCAATTGTGAAACAAATGATAACTTCCATTTAGGTAATGGAAAAGTTTGTTGATGAAATATTTGGAATTCTGTTTGAAAATTTTCAACATTCTTGCCGTTATAAAGTTTACAGAGCTCGCGGTTACATGGATAAGCTATTCTTCGTTTCCTTATTTTTTTTTCACCGACGTATTTTTTTCTTTCTTGTTTGTGATTTGGATTGTTTCGATAAATATGCGAATTTTCGGACGATTACGTTCGAATTTATTCCTAATGTTTATGTTATTAATCCTATATTAATTAGAAAATAGATTGCCAATTGTCTGTTAAAAATATTATGAGAAAGTTCAATTTTCAGTATTTTTCAAAAAATGAGAAGTTTCATTTAATCGATGAAAAAAGCTAGCAATTAGATCCAATGTAAAATCCTGCCCTTGCGGAATGTTTAAAAAATTTATTTTTAGAAAATTTTAAAAATATAAAATTTTTGCAAAATTGCATACCTATCAATAAAAAAATCTCCCGAAAAATCCAATGCAAAATCATGCCCCGGTGGAATTAAAAAAAATGTAAAAAATAGGAAATTTCAAATTTTTTTCAAAATTTTAATTAATCAATGAAGAAAGCTCCGAAAAAATGCAATGCAAAATCCTGCTCTGGTGTAAATTAAAAAAATATATTTTCAAAAAATTACATAAAATGCAGAGTTTTTGCAAAAGTTCAAATCCTGCCTTGGTGGAATTAAAAAAAAAAAATATTTTCAGAAAATTTCAAAATAGACAGTTTGCAAAGTCGCATTTAATCAATGAAAAAAGCTCCAGAAAAATTAAATGTAAAATTTTGCCCTGGTAAAAATTGAAAAAAAAACAAAGCTAAAAAAAATTATTTTCAGAAAATCACATAAATTAATGAGTTTTTGCAAAAGTTTATTTATTCAATGAAAAGACCCGGTAAACATACCGTATGCGAATCGCATGCTAATAGAATGCTACATTCGCATCTATCGCATACGAATAGCATACGAAAATAGCGTACCATTAGCATATCAAAAATGTCCGCTTTTTTAGCGGCTAATTTCGAACGCTAATAGTGCGCGAAATTAGCAGCGAATGTAGCGTTCTATTCGCTGTTAATTCGCTGGCGATCAGCGGAAGGGAGGGAGGGGTCCAATCTTAATTTTTATGAAAATCAAAATTATTTCCAAGATTTCAATCTACAACTTTTGTTTGAAAAATTTCTCAATTGTGAGAGGGAAGAAGGGCTGGCCCAACTGAAATTTTTTTCAAACAAAAGTTGTAGATTGAAATCTTAGAAATAATTTCGATTATTATAAAAATTTCGATTCGACTCCTCCTTTCCTTCTAATTTCCCATAATATGTACTTATACAGCTTCAAACAGGAGAAGGCAGAGAAACAATTTTATTGAAAAATTAAAAAAATTTTATGACACTGATAAGACGTCGAAAATTTTTACGTGCGATTTGATAAAATTTCATTTCACACAGATTCACGATCACAAATAGATATACATTCAAAATAATTAACTTGCTGCTGAGTGAAAGTCGTCCAAGAAACTCAATCTTCGTCTCAATTCTTGTCATTTTGATCAAATCATTGGGATTTTTATTTAAAAAGGAGAAAAAACATCAATCAAAACACAAAATCCCCCAACAAAATCAATAAAACTAGAAAAATATTCAGTTTATTGTTAATAAGTCACTGCAACAATCTCAAGTATACACGTTCATGCTTAAAAATGATTTCTCTCGTTCATAAAAAATATTGAAAGACATTGTCGCTAAAATCGTATGCGATTCGCAAGCGAATATCGCACTAATATCATATGAAATATCTGCACGTTTCCCAATGCGATTTTAGCATACGATTCGTAGGCGAATATTGCGCTAATATCGTATGAAATATCTGCACATTTTCCAATGCGATTTTAGTATATAATTCGTAAGTGAATATCGCGCTAAATTCGTACGAAAGATGTACGTATTTTAAATGCGATTTTAGCACGATATTCGTTCACGAATAGTATACGAATTTATCTCAGAAGATTTTCCTCGATTTTCGCGTTGATTCCGCATTCTATTCGTATGCGAATAGACCGCGATTTTCGTATCTGCTATTTTAGCATACGAATAGCACACGGTGTGTTTATCGGGGAGCTATCATAAGATTCAATGAAAAATCCTTTGGTGAATTTTTAAACAGTTTTATTTTCAGTATTTTTCTAAAAATGAAAAATTGCTTTTAATCGATGAAAAAAGCTCCAGAAAAATCCTATGCAAGCTGGTGGAAATTGTAAAAATGAGTTGTTGCAAAATCGTATATAATCAATAAAAAATGCTCTGAAAAAATAAAATGTAAAAATCCTGCTCCAGTGGAATTTTTAAAATGTTTTATTTTCAGTATTTTACGAAAAATAAGATATTGCATTTTTAATCAATGAAAAAAATCTAGCATAAGAATCAATGCAAAATCCTGCCTTGGTGGAATTGAAAAAATATGTTTTCAGAAAATTACACAAACTGAGTTTTTGAAAAAGCTCATTTAATCAATGAAAAAAGCTCTGGAAAAATCCATTGCAAAATTTTGCCTTGGTAGAATTTTAAAAATTTTTATTTTCAGATCAAAAATAGAGAATTTTTGCAAATTTGCAATTAATTAATGATAAAAGCTACCATAAAATCTAATTCAAAATCCTCAGGCTCTGCTGGAATTTTAAGAAAAAATTTTTCAGTATTTTTCAAAAAATGAGAAATTGCATTTAATCGATGAAAAATCTAGCATAAGATTCCTCCTTTAGGGGAGATAAAAGAATATATTTTCAGAAACTTTCAACAAATTAAAATCAGTTGAAAATTCCTGCTTTAGTGGAATTTTTTAATAATTTTATTTTCAGAAAATTTCAAAAATAGCGTTTTTGCAAAGTTGCATTTAATCAACGAAAAAAGCTCCCGAAAAATACAATTCAAAATCTTGCCCTGGTGGCAATTAAAAAAAAATTAACGCTCTGTATATCTATCAGGAAGAAATTATGATTTCCTCGACGAATTTTTTTTTGGCATACCAATTTTTTCCCTTTAAATTCGTGCATTTTCTTATTTTTGCGATAAATGTGCGATTTCACGCTACTATAAAAATGATATCTATGTTCCGCGAACGAATATGTAAGCGAATGCGACGTTGTATACGGAGGAAACCCAAATAGAAAATATACCAACATATAGCAGCAGCGATATCGCGAAAGTACCCGAACATAAATCAAGTAAAATCGGAAACTAATAATTTACGATATATTTTTCACGTACTATACGTGTATTATAGTTAAAGAAAAAAAAATCGTTTTTTTCATAATAAATTTTTTACAACGCGAGAAAATTTTTCCAACACAATGTTTTATCGTCGCGTCGGCTTTGTTTCTCCAGTAATGATAACGGAAATGTAATAGCGTTAGTATGTTCGAGTATAGACGAACACCGTATGTGTCGAATTTTGAATGATATATTACTATACGAACTAATGATTGAAACAACACGTTTGGTATAGTACATGCTTATGACTTTGACAGATGTAACGTGATGTAGAATAAAAATGAAGACATTTTGGAAATGCGATATGCACCTATATTTTGAAAACGACCGGCTATAAGTATTAGCTACTTCCCGAGCGGCACACTCTATCGATAATATCGGAAGATGTAACGTATCGATAAAAAATCGTTTGAAAATCTATAGATGTTCTCACGATATTATAAAGATTTATCGGTACAATTTCATAGGCAAAAAATCTAAAAACTATCGAATTCGATATTATTAAGATTTTACGACGATATTCGTCAACGATACTATCGACAAAGAATATTAAATTTATCGATTCCGATTTTCCACCGATTTTGTGTACATATTTGAAACTACATTATCGACAAAGAATATTAAATTTATCGAATTCGATTTTTTAACGATTTTGTAAAGATATTTAATACTATATTATCGACAGCTTATATGAAATTTCTCGACTTCGATATTTTACCGATTTTTTGACGACATTTGAAACTATATTATCGACAGATTATATTAAATTTATCGAATCCGATTTTTTACCGATTTTGTAAAGATATTTGAAACTATATTATCGACACGTAATATGAAATTTCTCGATTTCGATTTTTTAACGATTTTGTGACGATATTTGAAACTGTATTATCGACAAATAATCTGAAATTTCTCGAATTCGATTTTTTAACGATTTTGTGAAGATATTTAAAACTTTATTATCGACACGTAATATGAAATTTCTCGATTTCGTTTTTTTAACGATTTTGTGACGATATTTGAAACTATATTATCGACACCTAATATGAAATTTCTCGATTTCGATTTTTTAACGATTTTATGACGATATTTGAAACTATATTATCGACACGTAATCTGAAATTTCTCGAATTCGATTTTTCAACGATTTTGTGACGATATTTGAAACTATATTATCGACACGTAATATGAAATTCCTCGAACTCGATTTTTCAACGATTTTGTGGCGATCTTTGAAACTATATTATCGACAAATAATCTGAAATTTGTTGAACGATTTTTCAACGATTTTTCAACGATTTTGTGACGATATTTGAAATTATTTCCAAATTTTAAAAATTGGTGAAAATTTTTCTAAGTCCAACACGTCTGGAAGTACTAAACTGTCTATTATAAGCGTTTTATTGCTAACTTCTCAACGATAAGGTATGGCATAGTGGCTAAGGTATAGGAATACCATGCAGGAGGTAGATAGTTCAAGCCCCACGGGTGGCAGATTTTTTTTTGACTTTTTCTGAAATGATCTTCTTACCGTAACATGAATAATGTGTTTAGGCATAGTTTAATGTATTAATTATGCTAATTAATGATTTTTAATTATAGAAAGAAGCTAGTAAAAGACGAAAAATCAGAATAAAAAATCGATAAAAAATCGACAGAATATCGAATTCTATAAAGTGTCGCGAAAGTTCCGCCTAAATCGTGAAATTATCTTTCGATATTATAGATAAATTATCGATAAAATATCTTACTATAATCTCGAAATTTTTACTAACTATAATTCGTCGATAATCTATCTATATATCGAAAGATAATTTCACGATTTATGCGGAACTAACGCGACACTTTATCGAATTCGATATTCTGTCGATTTTTTATCGATTTTTTATTCTGATTTTTCGTCTTTTACTAGCTTCTTTCTATAATTAAAAATCATTAATTAGCATAATTAATACATTAAACTATGCCTAAACACATTATTCATGTTACGGTATTTGTCGATTGTGCTGCTCGGGTTCTTATCGACGAAAAACGTAATTTTTTCTTTCGTATACAAGTATACAGGGTGTCCAGTAAGTGGTCTGCCAAACTTGAAATTTGGATATAACCGAGTACGACTAACAAAAAAGTTTATTTTTACATACATTGCTTAAGATTGAAAATGAAGGAGCTCTAAAGGTTTGAAAATCGATATTTTACCCACCAAAATCGATTGGCAACACTGCGTTTAAAAAAATTTTCAACACCGGCAGTGGATAGACCATCGAAAATGCGATAAAAGTTTTAATCATATTGGATTGCCTATCTTTGAAATTGAAGGAGTTACAGCAACGTAAAATCCCAGTCGAAAATATTGCCTACCTCAATTTATTACGGTGCAATGGTGATACATGAAAATTGCAAAATTCGTTCAACAAATACATGGTGTAACCTTTTGAGAGGAACAAAAAATGTCATGTGAAAATTTTGCCTATCTATGAAAATAAAGGCGCTACGGAGCCTTAAATTTTGAAAACATCAACTTTCGAAGCTTTGTAGCGCCTTCATTTTCAAAGACAGGCAATTTTTGACATAACTATTTTTGTTCCTTTTAAAAAGTTACATCTGGTTCGTGCATTGTTTTAACAAAATTTGAAAAAGTTTGTACACCACTGCCCCTTCAAAATCAAGATAGGCATCATGTGTACATGAAGGTTTTTGTTAGTTTAGTGGTACTCGGTTATTTCCAAATTTCAAGTTTGGAAGACCATTTGCCGGACACCCTGTACAATAGTATACAGGGTGTCCGGAGAGCACCATACAAAACTTCAGATTTGGATACAACCGGGTACCTACCGCCAACAAAAAATGTTATAATATACTCATTGTTGTCTATCTCAAAAATTGAAGGGGCTAGGTAAAATAAAACTGAGAATTTTTTATGGATATTAGGTACTAGTAAAAAATAAACATCTTTTTATTCTTGAGATTTTTTGCCTATCTTTTAAAATGAAGGCACTTCAGAGACTTGTATCTGGGCTAACTTTGTTTGTTTTCGAGTCATCTCCGATCATCAGTCTATCAATTTAATGAGGTGCTTAAGGGTGTTCTCTGGAGGGCAAAATCAGTAAAAAATTTAGTTACGTGATTTCTCGGCGAATACTGAACGAAATGTCATGAAGTTTTGATATTATGCTTCTTTATAACAATATCCAGGTAAGTTATTTTCAATATTTTGGAAAATGTATCTATTTATGGAAAAAATTGCGTATAAGCGATAAATTTTGGGACCTTCATCGTGACCTTGACTTGTCCAAAAAAAAAAACTTTGGATTCAATTTTTTTCCATAAATAGACAAATTTTCCAAAATATTGAAAATAACTCACCTGGATATTGTTATAAAGAAGCATAATATCAAAACTTCATGACATTTCGTTCAGTATTCGCCGAAAAATCACGTAACTAAATTTTTTACTGATTTTGCCCTCCAGAGCACACCCTTAACACTATAGTGTCATTTGTTTACATGAACGTGGTTCGTTTTTTTCCCCTAGTCATGTGTATACATATTTTTATCTGGACTTGGATTATTTATTTCAATTAACATTTATTTTATTCGAAATCGTAGAGAAGGGAGGGGTCCAATCGAAATTTTTGTAATAACCAAAATTATTTCCAAGACTCTAAGCTACAACTTTTGTTTGAAAATTTTTTCAATTGGACCCCTACTCCACCAGTTTTTATAATAATACAAGTATTCATCAACTTCCAAGTCATATTATGCGAAATTGGAGAGGAGGGAAGAGTCTAATCGAAAATTTTATTATAACAAAAATTATTTCTAGGACCTTGATCTACAACTTTTGTTTGAAAATTTTTTCAATTGGACCCCTCCCCCAATTTCGAAAAAAGTATCTACCCTACCAGCTATTATGTAAAATCGGAAGAGAAACAGAGATCCGATCGAAATTTTTATAATAACCGAAATTATTTTTAGGATCCTAATCTACAACTTTTACTTATTTGAAAAATTTTGTAATTGGACATAACCAGAGCCCGGATTTTTATGAAACGTCATATTTTTCTGTGTTTTGATGATAATGGGGTAAATCTGGTATTTCTTTGCGATTCGTAAAACTTGCTGCATTTTGAGCCCTATTCGTTAGGTCATATTTTGCATATTTTGACCTTAAAGTCATATTTTTTTTTGCATATTTTGACCTTAAAGTCATATTTTTGCATATTTTTGGCATTTAAACAGCATCTGCGGTGATATTTTGACCTTTTTAGCTCTTTTTTGATAGATTTTTTCAAATTCTTCGCTTTTTTTTCACTTTTTCATGTATTTTTCAGATAAAAAATTCCAAGTTTATTTAATCAATAAAAGTACGGATTCCTATTCATTTTTATCGTTTTATTTTGTTCAAAAAAATTTTTTGGTTATTTTTAGTTCATTCAATCAATTAAGTACCGTTTACAGTTCATTTTTATCGTTTTATTTTATTAAAAAAAAAATTGTTAATTTTTGGAAAATTCAATGATTTTTAAACAATTTTCAGTGTTACCATGCTGTTCTACTGAAAATACTTTTTTCGGGGACACCCATATTGATGTGAATGAAGTGTCATATTTTTGAATATTTTAACCTTTAAGGGCATATTTTCGATGCTATAAAGTCATAAAATATGGTCATATTTTGAAATTTTTAGGTCATAAAAATCCGGGCTCTAGACATAACATAACACTCCGAAGATATTATTTGAAAATTATGGGAGTGAGGGAGGAAGGGGCTGTAGAGGTCCAATTAAAAAAATTTCAACCAAAAGTTGTAGGTTGAAGTCTTGAAAATAATTTTAGTAATTACATACAAAAATTTTGGTAATTACATACAAAAATTTTGATTAGACGGACCACTCCCCCCCCCCCTCCAATTTTGAATTAAATAAATGATTGAAAGAAATAGGTAATATCCAAGTCTTGATAAAGATTTACTGACATGACTAAGAAAAAAAAACGATCTTGTTAGGTGAGAAATTTGTCTATCTGAAAATGAAGGAGCTACGATGCACCAAAATTTCAAAATTCAAATTTAAAAGCTTTGTAGCACTTTCATTTTTGAACATGGGCAAAAAATCTCAGAATATTTTTATTTTATTTTTTCAAGTGCTACCTACATATACCTATGCCCAATCAAAAAAAAAATCTCAATTCTATTTTTCCGTGCCCCTTTAATTTTTGAGATAACCCCATCTGCATATTACATTTTTTGTTAGTGGTATCCGGTTGTATCCAAATCCGAAGTTTTGTACAGTGCTCCCCGGACACCCTGTATATACATAATGTATACTATCCACAAATGTATCGCAGGTACTGAAATATTGAGATTAAAATGACCGCACACATAGAGAACCGCGCTGTAGGACACGCGACTAATTAATAAGCGAGCGCGTGTCAAACAAAAAGGTCCAGAAATTGCGATTCACGTTCGCTAACGTGTTTGGCTGGCGTTTATAATAGAAAAGTATTTTGTGGAACGTAATTTAATTATGACATACATTAGCATAACCCTTGCCATATTTTATTATCATACAGAACTATCTTCTTATTTATTCGATGCGAAATTAATGTTAATTACCTGCAAAGCGAAATGGATTTTAACACGGCTTTATTGATAATCCAGTCTACGTTTGCGGCTTTTCTCGATCACTCGGTAGTAGCGTCGGATTTTACGTATTTTTCATCGGCCCAGACCCGAGACCCGAGACCAAAGGTTCGTGTGCGTACATTGCCATCGTCGTACGGCTGTGAATTTTTAATCGATATGAAAAATTTACAACTTTTGCCAGATGGGAATCGCCCCGTATTAAGATTTTACATTACATCGGGGTCGTATGGGATTAAAATTTCATTCATTTTTTCCCTTTTATGCTTTTGAAAAATTCCCAAAGAAGTTTGATTAAATATTTATTCTATTCATTGGAGTATTTTTTTTTTATCAATATTATGTTGACTGGTTTTCGGTTCGAAATGATATCGTGATTTTTTGGTTAACTTTTTTACGAAATAGGTTTATAAAATTTGCTTTAAAAATTAAACAGCTCTTATCTTCTCAGTGCTTACGTTGGCAAGTATAATACTGGCACAGTCAGACAATGATTTCCTTTTTGATTTTTTTTATAATTTCGCTTTTTCCATGATTGTTTTTTTCATTTCCGCAGTAAGCTTTTCCAAACTTTTTTTTTGTACCTAAATTTTTTTCTCCTAAAAAAATGATTTTTCCGGAAGAACTTTAAAAAAGGTTTGATGCGACATTGATTTTTAGGCAAGAATTTATTTTGTATTAAAGCAAGTAAGTAGGTACCTACGTATATAAAAAATGTTTTTTTCGAAATTTTTAAAATGTAGATATAGGTACCTATTATTTTTTTAAATGAAAAACTTTTAGAAACGTTCTTTCTGAACTAAAAAAAATAAAAAATAAAAAAAGTAAGTAGGCCTAATGAACACTTTTTAAACTAAAATTCTTCCCAAAAATAAACAACAAAACAACATTTAAAGTATTATTTAATTTTATATTTAAAAGAATTTATTTTAAAATTCATGTCGCAAAACTCGTTGAAATATCACAAAAATGATTGCAATTTTGCAGAAATTATTTTAAAAATGGAAAAGAGAAAACAATTTTTTATAGAATGGAAAAAAATAAATAAAAATTCGTAAAAAAATACTTGATGATAAAAATACCTAGCTAGTAGCTACCTACTATATAAAAACCTACAATTTCAAAAGTTATACGAGTATAAAGACAAAATTTTCTAAGTTATATTCAACTTGAATTTTTAAAATTTTTGCTGAATCATTCATTTTTTAAAATCCTTGTTCAAACTGCAGCTTTTTTAAAAATGTCACTCAACAATTTTCTTGATTTTATTATTTTCTGTTCAAGCGTAAAAAAAATTGTAAATTCCTACTAGAAAAATTATAGCCTCTTCGAAAAAAAAGAAAGTTGAAAATATTTTACGAAAAGACATAAATTCTTCAATTTATGTTTTAACAAATTTTCAACTTTTTGTAAAAAAAAAAAATGGAAACGATATGTGATCCATTTTTAAAAAACTTATGATTCAATTTTTTTAAAACTTGCATTGGTCATTTTTTTTTTTTTTTTTTTTTTTTTTGAAAAATTTTGGTAATGAAATTTTTGACAATAATTTTTGTTTCAAAAATTCTGACGATAGGTAAGTAAGTATATTTTTTAAATTTTGATGAATACTTTTTTGTAACTTTGTGGGTCAATTTTTTTGAAAAATTATTTTATGAAAAATTATGATACCTATACTCAATCAAATTGTTTGAATACGATCAATTTTTATTTGAAAAATTTCGATATCTTCTCAAATATTTGGGTATAATCTTCGCATGAAAAAATTTGATAATCGATTTTTTGTTGATAATTTTTTATGAATAATTTTTTTTGAAAAATTTTGGCTATAAACATCTAAAAAATTTTGATACTCATTTCTTATACCACATTGATAATGATTGTTAATTTTAAATCATGATACTACCTAATCCATTTGTTTGAAAATGTATGACTATTCAGTTTTTTTTTAGTTTTTTTATTTCTGTTGACTTTTGTTTTTTTAAAAAGTGTTGATGATCAAATTTTTGATAATACCTACTAAATGTTTTTTTTGAAAAATTCTGACGATCAAATTTTTGAAAAATTTCTATCATAATTTTTCAAGAATTTCTAATAATTTCATTAGTTTAAAAGTTTGAATGATTTTTTTTTTTTTTTTTTTTAAATTTCTGATGATCGATTTTGATAATACGATTTGTCAAAAATAATTTTTTACCAAAAATTGTCATGAAAAAAAACTCTTTAGATAAAATATTTTCAGAATTAATTCAAATCGAAAATACTTAAATCATTAACAAATTATTTTCTCGAAAAAAACTGGAACTCAGTCCCACTACCCCAAAAATTATTTATTTTTAAAATTAATTTTTTAATTTTCGAGTGGTGGATTTGAAAAATTTATCACACTCACACGTAAAATTCTCAAGTAACAATTTTTATTTTTTTAATTCATATGTTATTAGGAGATAATTTTGAATAAAAATACCAATAAAATAATTTTTCAAATTTTCTTATTATATGTAGGTAATAGGTATACGTACTTTTTCTAAATCTTGTTCTAATCAAAATTAATGGTTGGAACATTGAAGAGACCTCAATAAGTAGGTATACATATTATATTTTGGAACACAAATTTTTTCAAAAAATTTCTGTTTAGGCAATTATTGTTCTATTTTATTTAGGTATTTATTTTATTTTATTTTCTTAGAACTTCCTTCTTAAACTCCCCAAAAATAATACCCTTGTATTTCGGGGAAAAAAATTTAAAATAATTTTTTAGGAAACATTTTTAAAAACTTATCATAAAAACGCAATTTTGAAAAAAATTACATAATTATTGCAAAAATTTTTCTAACACTTAATTTTTTAAAACCTTGTGTAAGTAATAAATTAAAAAATCATCTTTGTAAACATTTTTCTGAAAAACGCGGGAAATTCCAAAAAGTTTAATAATAAGTTTCCCTACTTTGATATAATTACCGCTCGATTTTGCTGAAATTAAGCTCACATTATCCAGCTTATAAATCGAGTCTATTAACTCGAAGCCAGATCACTTTGGCAAATTTCAAAAACTGCCTCGTAATAATTAGGCCTGTATCTTTATAAGTAAAAATAAAAAATAAAAAAATCGAAACAAATAATAATTCAACATAATCCAATTTTTACTCGAAAAAAAAAGAAGGAAAAAAACGAATCATAATTGGATATCTAAAGAAACTGGCCAGGTCAGAATTCAGTTAGAAAATGTAATTATCGTAATTTAAAAGAAAACGAAGGCTCGAGTTTCTTGAAGCGAACGAGTAATTTATTACAGCGAGTCTTTTCAAGTGCCACGTCTTCATTATTACGCCTAATGTACGGCTCACTAGACTTTATAGTTGAACTCAGAAGTTGGATATCGAATCAGAGGGTGAAATATTCGACCAATTGGTCGGGTGATTTTCTGTCACACGGTTTAGTTGTTTTGAAGGAAAAAATCCCAGCTATTTTGGTTGGAAAAATTGCCTTAAAAATTCTTCGCATTATCCCTTTTTTTGAATTATAACATTACGACTTCACTTCGCTATTCTTTCACGAATGATTGGTACAACGATTTGAAAAATATGGATATATTCGAGAGTAAAAAAGAGGAGAAACGTTTAATACGAATAAAACAAATTCCAATATTTGCTTCTACGAGAATTATATTTATTTGTGGAATGTTGATGAAAGTACGCTGTACGAATTCAACTACTCGATGTTTATTTAACATTTTGGAATTCATTTTTCCATTAAAATTTAAAACGATTTTTTTTACATTTTTTTTATCGAATTTTGACTGCTTCTAAAAGCAACCCCCCTTTTTTTTTTATAATAACTTCGGTGTGTATTTATAAATGCTGAAGTCTCTTGTAACTTGCAAGTTGGTAAAATGAAAACGCCTTATGGGAATGTCTTGCAATGATAAAAATAGAATTTGAAATATCATATAGTACTTTGTGAAAATGAAGAAAAAAAAATTACTTACAAATATACTACAGCTCGTTGCCGAAGAATAAGCCACACAAACTTATTTGGTACTTGTATTAACTGCTTTTGAAAATATGCCGCTTATGAGAGCTTTCAGTGGTATTGAAAGTTTTACCAAAGCCAAAGCCACGTTTCCAGACCGCAAGTCATGGTAAGAAAATCGCATATGTTTACTCGTTTTCGAATAAGAACAGCGGCGCATCGATTGGTAAACAAACGCTAAACGAATCTTTATCGAAAATTTTTTAATCCGATATAAAACATGATTGGTTGGCGGTAGCTCGCTTTATATTGCTATATGTACGTGAATTTTACCGCAGATTTGCGAATATTCCTCTTATAGGCGATTTGAACGCCTACACTTTGTTGTATTCTCGTTTTAAATAAGCACTCGCAACGAAAGAGTTGAATTCTGAAAACGGCTTCAATTCGGCCCCATTGTGAAAATATTTCATTTGTAAAAATTAAGAATACCGTGGAATTTGATCGGCCAGCGAGGTTTTAAAATTTCGCTTATTAATGTTCCAATAGCCGAGCGAAGTTTTTGATTCGCGTTCTCGTGTTTTCATTGGTTCGGAGCTTTGGACGAGTGGTCGTTTGCAAGAGATTAGATTTTCCCTCTGGAGAATTCCGCATCGAATATTGAGAGTTGATGGTTGTTCGAGTTTTGAACTTAAGAGGAGGGTCAGATGGTATACGTATGTAGAAGAAAGCAATAAAAAAATTCCCTTGGTAAAAAATCCTTTAAAAATCTCTCACAAAAAATTTTTTGGCCAAAAAAAATATCCAATTTTGATAAAATTATTCAAGAAAAAAATCAAAAACCAAAAAACATCTTTAAAAAAAAATTATTTCAAAGGTTATTACAAGATCGACGAGTTGAAAATTTTATACCATAGTTCGTTTTTCATTCAACTCTATCTATCACATCGCAAGGAGAAACTGATGTTTTCATTTTTTTTAAAA